>CM039446.1:11021881-12500576 GCA_022388445.1 Zophobas atratus
CCTCCTTCCGTCCCCTCTTTTTTCTCTCCCCGTCCTCACCCCTTCTTCTCCCCTTCCTCTCAGTTTTTCTCTCCCTTCTTCCTCATTCTGTCGCTTTGTTTCTTCTTTCAGCTATTCTTGTTTTGTCTCTTTCTCTGTGCTTACCCTCCCAATTTTTTTTTTCTTCCATTCTCATTTTTGTCCCATTTGCCCCTTTGTCATTTCTCACCTTTTTCTCTCTCAGCCCTCAATTTTGTCTCTCTCATTTCAACGTCTTCATTTCTCTCATCTCCCCAAAGATTTTTCGTCCCCACTGTTTTTAATCTTGTTTCTCTCTCTTTTTACGATTTCCACGTATTATTTTCGATTGTTCTTCTTATCTTTTGTTGTTTATGACACGTTTTCTTTTTTTCCGCTAGTGAATATATTTCTTGTTCTTATATATATTATGGAAATTCCTTTTAAGTAGTTCTTCGCTAATTGTTGTTATAATTCCACCATAGAACAAACAAGAATAAGTATATGTTTCTATTTTTTTTAAATGTTTTTTTGGTATTATTTATTATCAAAACTTGCTTTTTTATTGCGATTTTCGGTGTGGCGGGGATGATAATACGTTAGCGTTAAAGTTTGCAAAGAACATCCAGAGAACAATGTTTATTTTGGAAAATCACATATTTTTTCTTGTTTTGCGGGAATTGAGCCAGTTTTTCTTTTTTTTTTTTTACTAAATTTTATTAAAAAAGTTTCAAGGGATGAGTAGGGTTTGAAAAAAACAAAAATACTTCCATCGGAAACATTTCAAAACTCAATTTTGGCCAAACAATTGTAACTAAAAGCGACACAAAAGACCCGTTTCGTTTTTTAAGTTCCGCCTTCTTCATTTAAGGGAGGAGAGCGAAATCATCGAGGGTGAAGTGGTAGAGGTCCAGATCGAGCGTCCGGCCACAGGCGTCGGCACGAAAGTCGGCAAACTCATCCTAAAAACGACCGAAATGGAAACCGTCTACGACCTGGGCGGCAAGATGATCGACAGCATCCTCAAAGAGAAAGTGCAGTCCGGCGACGTCATCACCATAGACAAGGCCACAGGTTTGTCGCACCTCGTCAATTATACAATCAGAGGTTTATAACGTTTCAATGCAGGAAAAATCACACGTTTGGGTAGGTCGTTCGCGAGAGCTCGCGATTACGACGCCACAGGCCAACAAACCAGATTCGTGCAGTGTCCCGAGGGCGAGCTCCAGAAGCGGAAGGAAGTCGTACACACGGTAACCTTGCACGAGATCGACGTCATCAACAGCCGCACTCACGGATTCCTGGCGCTGTTTTCCGGTAATTTGAATGTTTAGGCCTGTGTTGGGCAATTTTGCAATAAAAGTAGTTTTTTGTGTGGTCTAAGCTCGTTCCGTTAAGGTTACTTGGAGTTTGAGCGCTCCGTAAAAGCGAAAGTGCGTGGTTAAGTCAGTTAAGAAAGTGTATATTAGATGAAAAAGATTTCATATATATCTATATGATGTTTTATTCTCTGCAATTTTTTATTTAATATTTTAGTTTTTTAAGTAAAACTTAAATTTTAAATTTAGACTGGAAAGATCTTCGTAGTGTTTCTAACGTATTCATATATATGCAGGGTGTCTCCACTTTCTGGCGTCTGTTAACGTCATTTGAGATTATAATTTAAAATGCTTTTCGTTTCATTTCAACGCTCGGTAGATACTATAGTTGCATTTTTAAGACCCTGTATATTTTTACAAAGTTGGATTTTTTATTAAAAACGGAGAAAATCGTATCAGACACAAAAGGAACACAGAATGGAATTTTCTCTCAATTGTCTATTACACATATAAGTATTCTCGATTATTGAATTCCTTTCTTTCAACTTTTATAAATAGCTTAATTAATGCAACAAACCAAATAAACACATAACAGTGGCACTTCATTAATAGAGTGTAAAAATTGGCAATCTTCGAAATTATTAGACAGATTGTTGTGAAATTTTAGTTACGTTTTAGGTAAATCATATAGATGGTTACCAAAATATAACTGGTCATCGATACGAACAATTTGATGACGTCATCTTAAAATTTTGCAAAGTAAATGCTACTTAAATTTTACGAAATAACCTTTTTCGATACATATTAACCCGCTTTTATTACTTCCCGAGCGTAAGCAAAGGAAGTATTGTAATCGAGTCCGTCGGCCGACTCTCTACTTTTACGTTTTCTCGATCTTTCATGACCCCTAGACGACGAAGAAATAGATCTCCCATTTCCGTCTGTCTGTCCGTCTGTCCGTCTGTCTGTTCGTCCGTCTGTCCGTCTGTCCGTCTGTTGTTCCGGATTTTTATTAGACAGATAATCTCCGAAAGTACTCGACCGATTGTTGTGAAATTTTGTACTTATATTAAGAATATCATGTAGATGGTAAAACGCTAACCAAAATTTGTCTAATCATCCCCACCACTAATGCGATGACGTCACTTCAAAATTGTACATAGTAAATGGGTTTTCAATTGTATAAAATAACATAGTCCTACACATGTAGTTTACAACTCTGAATCGACTTTTCACCCGAAACGTCCAGATTTTTGGAAAAAAAATCAAAATTATAAAACAACATTTTGAAATTTAATTTTTAATCTGCTAACCAGAATGCTTTGAAATGTTGCAGATGTTTTAAGGCTATAAAGAGCATCATAAATCTTTAGTCAAAAAATATTTGCTTATCCCCTCCAAAAACTTGATGACGTCAGCTCAAAAGTTTGTGGAATAAATCATATCTAAAATGTACAAAATATGATGAGTCTGTACTTGTGATTTATCATTCCAATCATATTTTTGGATTTGCATATGCAGGGTGACTCAAAAAAATTAATGAAGGCGTGAATTTATTTTATCGATTTAATCAGGAATTAGAAAACCGAATGCTTTGAAATCTTGGGAATATTTTAAAGTTATTATAAGCATGGTCAACTTTTGTTCAAAATGTATTTGTTCATCCCTCCTAAAAAAATTGATGACGTCACCCTTAAATTTTGCTGAATAAATCCTATCTAAAATGCAAAAAATATGATGAGTTTGTACTTGTGATTTATCATTCCATTCATATTTTTTAGATTTTCTTAAGAGGTGGTTCAAAAAAATTAATGAAGTCGATTTATTTTATTGATTAAATTAAAGGCAACACTTATTATTAGTATTACACCCCAACCAACCCAATTTGGTAGACACAAAATTTGTTAAAGGAAAAACTCGGTTGAAACATACGGGTAGCACGCTTATTTACATCGACTTTAACATTACAGACCTGCATTTGTTTTATGCGCTCACTTGGTTCCGCGAATGTGAAATAGACATGTTTATAATCAACCAATTGTGAATTTCACCGTCAAGAATTAAAATAAAACCCAATGTTTTATATAATAAGCGGAAGTCGAAGCAATAAAACCGATGGTCGTTTTGTTTACAGTTTCTCTGTTTGACTCTCACGTATGCTGTTACGCCTGTCATCTTAAATTAAGAATGTTTATACATACACGATTTTCAGTTGCCTCTGATACGTATACGTGAGTAAATTGTTTCGTTATTTTATTGATTATTACAAATCAATATTCAAAACGACCCAATTCATTTTCCCGAAAATTTGAGAATATAATAATTTTATTCTTAGTAGTCCTTGCAAAAATGTTGATGACGTCATCGCAATTTTTTTTTAAATTCCCACTACAAAAATGTAATGAGAAAAAAAACACAATAGGCATGCAGTCGTCAAGTTTCCGACAGCGAGGGAAGTACTGTCTAAACTCTTTAGACCAATTTTTTTATCGCATTTTTCCCGTTTTTTGTATTTTTTTTTGTTGGTTTTATGTCGCTTTTTTTAAACTTTTTGCCGTTTCTTGTTTCCTTTTTCTTTTATTGCATTTTTGTGGTCTTGTTGGTCGCTTTTCGACTCCCTTTATTAATTATTTTGAGCTATTTTTGTTCTTTTTTTTTGTCGCTTTTTTCACTTTTTTATTCCTTCGTATTATTACCTTTTGATTTCCGCCGTCTTTTTTTGTAGCTTTTTTGTTGTTTTTTTTTGTCATTTTTTGTTAGTTTTTATCATCATTTTGTCTCTTTTTATCGATTGTTTGTTGTTTGTGAATTTGTAATTTTTTTTGTCAATGAGCTTTTTTTTTGTGTCGATTTTTTTGCTCCCATTTTTAGCGCTCTTTTACGCCTATTCTAGCTTTTTCTTTGCCTTTAATTGTTGTCTTTTTTTGTGTTTTTGATTGCAGTTTTTTGTTGTTAGCAATTTTTTTACCGCATTTTTTCGGATTTTTCACTTTTTTGTTTTTTTTCTCGCTTTTTAAACTATTTGATTCTTAATTCGGTCCCTTTTTAATCGTTTTTTTGTTTTTGTTTTGCCATTTTTCACTTTTTCGGTCCCCTTTTTATTGCCCCTTTTTCGTCGTCTTTTTTTTTTGTTTATTTTCCGTCGTTCTATTTTTGATGTTTGATTTTTTTGTTTGCCTTTTATTGTTGTCTTATTTGTATTTTTGTTTTCATTTTGTCAGGTTTTTTTACTTTTTTATCGCTCTTTTGGCCTTTTTGTCTCTTTTAAAAACTATTTGGTCACTATTTCGGTCCCTTTTTTAATGTTTTTTTTTGTTTTGCCATTTTTTTTCACTTTTTTTTGTCTCTTTCACTTTTTCGGTTCTCTTTACTGCCCTTGGTTCGTCGTCCTTTTTTTGATGCCTTTTTTATGACGTCTTTTATCGTCTTTTCTGTCGTTTTTTAATGACCTTTTTGTTTTGCTTTCCCTCTCTTATTTCTTGTCGCTTTTTTTGTCACTTTTGTTGTCGTTTTTTTTGTCGTTTCTTAGTCCTCTTCGCCTTTTGTTTTATTTTTCCTTTGCAGCTTTTATCGCTTTTTTGTCGTTTTGTCATCTATGTAGTCTTTTGTTGTTGACTTTTGTGTTTTTTCGTTTTTTCTGTCGCTGTTTTGGTTTTGTTTCCATCGCTTTTTTTTACGTTTTTTTTTGTCACTCTTTTGGTCCCTTTTTGGTTTTTTAAAACTTTGACGCTGTTTTGGCAATTTTTAGTTTGTTTTTATGTAGACTTTTGTTACTTTTTTATCGCTTTTTTTCAGTTTTTTTGTCCTGTTTTTATGGCCCTTTCTGACCTCTTGCTGGGGATTATTTTTCTGTGTGTTGGCTTTTTTGTCACCTATTTTTGTATTTTGCCATTTTTTGGGTCTTTTAATGTAGTGTTTTTATTATTTTTCTCTCGCTCTTTTGGTCCTTTTTTGCGCCTTTGGGCGTTTTTTCATTTTTTTACCCTTTTTTTCTCAGTTTATTTTTGATATATTTTTAAGGAACTTTTTGGTGTTGCTTTTTGCCCCCTTTTTTGTGTCCCTTTTCGCCTATTCTACAATTTTTGTAGCTTTTTGATTGACTTTTATTGTTGTCTGATTTTGTGTTTTTGTTTTCACTTTCTTATTGGTTTTTATCAATTTTTTATCACATTTTTGTCTGTTTTTTTCACTTTTTAATCGCTTTTTTTCGTCTTTTTTGGCTCTTGAAAACAATTTGGTCGCTATTTCGTTCCTTCTTTTAATCGTTTTTTTGTTTTTGTTTTGTCATTCTTTTCACTTTTTGTCTCTTTTTTTTACTTTTTCGGTCCTCTTTTTACTGCCTTTTCGCTGTCGCTGTTTTGGTCTTTTTTGTCGTTGTTACAGATTTTTGTTGTTACCCTTTTGATACAGTTTTCATTTTTTGTCCCGTTTTTATCGTGCTTTTTCACCTTTTGTCGTGAATTATTTTTCTTTCTGTCGCCTTTTTTTGTCACCTATTTTTACACCTTTGTGTGGTCTTTTAATTTTGTCTTTTTATTATTTTTCTCTCGTTATTTTGGTCCTTTTTTGTTACCTTTTTGTAGTTTATTTTTACGTTTTTGTCGCTGTCTTGGTCCCTCCTTATCACTTTTTTTTTCGTTTATTTCCCGCATTTTTTCGTTCCTTTTTTTTCACGCTTAATGTGGCATTTTATATAGTTTTTCATTTCTTTTTTGTTGCCTTGTCATCTTTTTGTGGCATTTTAATGTGCCATCTTACGTTTTCTTTCACCTTTTGTCTCTCTTTTGGTTCTACATATTTTATTCCCTTTTTTGTTTTTTTTTTCGTTTATTTCAGTCCCCATTGTGTCGTTTATTTATCACCGTTTTATTCTGTTTTTAGGGTCCTCTTTAATCATTTTTTCTTATCGTATTTTTGGAATTTTTGTGTTGCTTTTTTATCATTTTTTTCTGTTGCTTTTTTGCCCTTTTTTAGCGCTTTCTTCCGCCCCTTATTATCGCATTGTTTGCACTTTTTGCTATCGAGTTTTCAGTTTTTAATTTTTCGATTTTTCAATGTTCCGGTTTTTAATTTTTATTTTTTGACTTCACTTTTGTTTTTTTTTTTAGATTTTTTATTTGCAATTTTTTGATTTTTTTTTTCAATTTTACGAAATGCAACTCTTCGAATTTTTATTTTAAAATTTTTCAGTTATCGATTTTTCAAATTTTAAATGTTTCAATTTTTAGAATTTGCCATTTTTCATTTCTTCAATTTTTGGATTTGCAAATTTTGTTTGGGTTTTTCTTTTTTATTTTCAATGTGAAATTTTCCAATTTTTGTGTTTGTAATTTTTCGGTTTTTAATATTTGATTTTTCAATTTTTAGATTTTTTAATATTTCGTTTCTTCAATTTTCTTTTTGTAATTTTTCTAGTTTTTTTTGAAATATGTTACCTTTTTGTGTGTTTTTTCGTTTTTTGTCGCTGTTTTGGTCCCTTTTCTATTGATTTCTTATTTTACTTTTTTTTGTCGCTCTTCTGGTCCTTTTTTTGGCGTTTAAGTTTTTTTGCCACTGTTTTGTCATTTTTTTTCGTCGTTTTTTGTAGACATTTTTTGTCACTTTTTTCACCGTTTTGTCCAGTTTGTATGGCCATTTTTCAACTTTTATTGTGGATTATTTTTCTTTATGTTGCCTTTTTTTGTCACCCATTTTTGCGCCTTCGCCATTTTTTTGGGTTTCTTAATATTGTGTTTTTATTATATTTCTCTCGCTCTTTGGGTCCTCTTTTGTCGTCTTTTTCTCGTTGTTTTGGCCCTCCTTTTGTTTTATTCCATGGTGTTTTTTTCGTCCCTTTTTTTCTCAGTTTACTATTTTTTTTAAATGGATTTTTTTCTGTCGCCTTTTTTGCCTCCTTTTTTAGCATCCCATTTCGCATCCCATTTCGCCTATTCTAGATTTTTGTAGCTTTTTGGTTGTCTTTTATTGTTGTGTTATTTGTGTTTTTTTTTCAGTTTCTTGTTGGTTTTATCAATTTTTTATCACATTTTTGTTGGTTTTTCACTTTTGTATCGCTCTTTTGCTCTTTTTTGACTCATTTTTGACTCATTTTAAAATTATTTGCTCACTATTTCGGTAATCGTGTTTCTTGTTTTTGTTTTGCCGTTTTTTTCACTTTTTTTCTTTTTTTTTATTCTCCTCTTTACTGCCCTTTGTCGTTCGTCCTTTTTTTATGACGTTTTTTGCCGTTTTTTAATAAACTTTTTGTATTGCTTTTTTTGTTACCTTTGTTGTCGTTTCTTAGTCCAGTTGGTGTTTTGTTGTCTTATTTTTTTTCTGTCTTTGTAGGCTTTTCTTGTTGCGATTGTGTGTTTTTTTTTGTCGTCATTTTGGCCCTTTTCTATCGCTTTGTAAACATTTTTTGTCACTCGTTTGGTCCCTTTTCGGCGTTTTTTAAAACTTTTTGTCGCTGTTTTGGCATGTTTTGCAGACGTTTTTGTTACCCTTTTTTCGATTTTTTCTCATTTTTGTAACGTCATTATGGCTCTTTTTCGCCTTTTTTTGTCACATATTTTTGTACCTTCGCCATTTTTTTTTCTTTTAATGTTGTTTTTATTATTTCTCTCTCTCTCTCTCTTGTGGTCCTTTTTTATCTTGTTGTAGTTTATTTTTACGTTTTTGTCGCTGTTCTGATCTCTTATCATTACCTTTTTTCGTTTGTTCCCGCTTTTTTCCCCTTTTTGCCGTTTTTGTTTGGTTTCTTCTTAATTGCCTTTTTCACCGCTTGTTTATCACCCTTTTTCGCTTATTTTTTGGTCTCGTATTGTTAACGTCTTTTTTGTGGCTTTATCATCTTATTTATGGCCTCTTATTGTTAGCTTTTTTTTTCACTTTTTCAGCGCCTTTTTTTTATGTAATTTTTTGTAATTTTTCAGTTTTTATCGTTCTTTTGGTCTCTTCTGTGTTATTTTGCCCCTTCTCTTTTTTTTAGTTTTTTTGACACCTTTATTAAAACTTTTTTGTCATGTTTTTTAATGTCTTTTTTTGGTCTCTCATGTCCCCTTCTTGTGGGGTGCTTTTTTTACATTTTTTGTGGATTTTTTGTCGCATTTCAGTCCCTTTTGTTAATTGTTTTTTTTTGTTGCTTTTTATCACCTTGTAGTCCTTTTTGTGAACGTTTTTCTTTTCTTTATTGTCACTTTTTTTTGTGGGTTTGTCCTTTTTTTAATCTTTTTTTTGTCCGTACCTTTTTTGACGCTTTTTTTGTAATTTTTTATGTCCCATTTCTTTCATCATGTTTTTTGATCCCTTTACCATTTTTTTGTAACATTTTTGTCGCCTTTTTTATTGCAATTCTTTTCACATTTGTGCTTTTTTTGTTGAATCATACGCACTTTACTTCTTTACTTCTAGTGTAAAAATCCATACATCCTTGTTTTAAGTTAATAGGGATTATCACTAAAAAATAAAATTCACAAAATCAAATTTTATAATTTGTCTACGAAATTAAATTTATTTGATTGTAATAATTCAGGACGAGAGAAGTTCTTACCCTTATGCATTAATTAGAATGGAAATTTAGAATAGTGTAAAAAACACCCCGGCAGTTTGCAACGATGTTAGACTCGGGCACCAGTTTTTTTGTACCAATCCTAAATTGTCTGGTTTGCTTCAGAAAAAAAAAATAATAAGAAATTGCCTTAAAATGTTTTTAAATTCTAAGTTCTAGCCTACAATAAAATAACACTTTATGCTTTTTCCTGCGAACGGAACGAGTTTAGCAGCTCCAACCGAAACTTATAGTTTTTGAAAGTCATTCTACCCTAAAAAATTTAATTGACAATAACGAGGTGGACAGTAGTTCACCCGAAATTTGTCGGAGAACATTTAGCAGGTAGTTGTACATACTCATAAAATAATGCTCATTTTCGTTCGTGAGTAACGATGGGCCTCCTCCGAACCTGGATTATTCTGCTTTCTAACATCTGGGAATTTCCGGCACGCGACAACTCCAAGTTGTAAATATCGTTATTGCCAATAAAATTTTATAGATTAGAAAAAAATTTCCAAAACTATACTTTTCCTTCTGCCAGGCGACACCGGCGAGATCAAACCCGAGGTCCGCGAGCAAATCAACGGCAAAGTGGCGGAATGGCGCGAAGAAGGCAAAGCCGAGATGATCCCCGGCGTGCTCTTCATCGACGAGGTCCACATGCTCGACATCGAGTGCTTCTCTTTCCTGAATCGCGCCCTCGAGAACGAAATGGCGCCGATCGTCATCATGGCGACCAACCGGGGCATCACGCGGATCAGGGGCACCAACTACAAGTCCCCGCACGGCATCCCCCTGGACCTGCTCGACAGGATGATCATAGTGCCCACCTCTCCCTACGAAGAGAAGGAGCTGAGGGAGATCCTGAGCATCCGCTGCGAGGAGGAGGACTGTCAGATGTCCGACAACGCGCTGACGGTTTTGACGCGAATCTCGAAGGAGACGTCCCTGAGGTACGGGATGCAGCTGATCATGACTTCCAGTTTGATAGCGAGGAAGAGGAAGGCGGCGGAGGTGGACGTCGAGGATATCAAGAGGGCGTATCAGCTGTTCTTCGACGAGGGGAGGTCGGTGCAGTTCTTGAAGGAGTATCAGCAGGAGTTTATGTTTAATGAAGGTGAGTGGGTTTGCGGTGGTTTGGGTTCGGAGGCTTGGGAAAGTAAAGCCGGGTTTGGAAGTTTATTGGGATTTTTGGAAAAAA
Source organism: Zophobas atratus (assembly GCA_022388445.1). NCBI lineage: Eukaryota > Metazoa > Arthropoda > Insecta > Coleoptera > Tenebrionidae > Zophobas > Zophobas atratus. The sequence goes on from CM039446.1 coordinate 11,031,930, forward strand.
AATGGTCGGAGGTTATTTCGACAGAACAATTTTTTTTGCCATTTTTGTTTTCTGTGACCTCTAGAAAGTAAAAACCAGGGATGTAAATCACATTCACGCAGTTTTTTTTTATTTGAATTTTTCAATTCTTAAATTTTTGTTTTTTGTTTTTTTTCGGGTTTTCAAGTTTAAATTTTTCAATTTTTTCAAGGTCTTAGTTTCCGTTTTTTTTTTATTTTTCAAAGTTTTTATGTTGTACTTTTTCGTTTTTTGATTTTTAATTTTTCAATTTTATAATTTTGCATTATTCTGATTCAAAAAGTTGAAAAATCGAAAAACAAAAGACGAAATAACAACTAAAATTCGAGAAACGTTTTATTTTATACTTTTTTGTTTTTTCATTTTTTATTTTTCAATATTATAATTTTGCAGTTTTTCCATTTTTTTATTCGAAAAGTTGAAAAATCGAAACATTGAAAAAACGAAAAATTGCAAAATTGAAAAACTAGAAAATTGAAAAATTTCAAATCTAAGCACTGAAAAGACGAAAGACTGAAACATTGAAAAAGTAAAAATCGAGAAACTCACAAATCGAAAAAAATTAATGAATTGAAAAATTGGAAAGAAGAAAAAACGATTCGAATCGAAAAATTGTAAAGTTGGAAAACTATGACGCTTAATATCGAGAAATTAAAAAAATTAAAAGTCAAAAAATTGAAACATCGAATAAATGAAAAATACTTTTCCAATTTTTCATTTCTTCAATTTTTGGATTTGTACCTAGTTTTCGTTTCAGTTTTATATTTTCTTTATTTTTACAATTTTTTGATTTTTCGATCTTCCGATTTTATAATTTTCTGTTTTTTCAATTTCAGTTTATTTCAGTTTTTCGTTTCTTCAATTTTTGGTTTTTCAATTTTCCAATTTTGCAATTTTGCAATTTTTCAGTTTTTCAGTTTTTAATTTTTCGATTTTTTAATTTTTTGTTTATTCAATTTTGCAATTTTCGAATATCTCAATTAATTGACTTTCCGATTTCTTTAATTCAGTATTTCGATTTTTCAATTTTTCGTTTTCAGTTTTTCAATTTCTTGATTTCCAGTTTTTAAATTTTTCTGTTTTTTTTATATACTTTTTCGTTTTTTCATTTTCTATTTAAAATTTATAGAATCGCCAAAATTGCAAAGTCGAAAAACTATTAACTCTTAATGTCGAGAAATTGAAAAATTAAAAGTCAAAAAATTGAAAAACCGAATAACTGAAAAATACTATAATTTTTCATTTTTTCACTTTTTCGATTTGTGTTTTTATGATTTTTCTTTATTTATCTTGTTTCCTCAATTTTTAGATTTTGCAATTTTTCGCTTTAAAATTTCCCTAGTTTTCAATTTTTTGATTCTTTAATTTTTCATTTCTTCTTTCTTTGTATTTTTTCGTTTCGGTTTTTTGTTTTCTTTATTTTTACAATTTCTCTCTCCATTTTTCAATGTTCTGACTTCATAAATTTTTGTTTTTTCAATTTCGTTTCTTCAATTTTTCGATATTACAAGTTTTCATTTTTCGGTTTTTCAATACTCAATTTTTAATTTTATGATTTTTCAATTTTCCGGTTCCTCAATTTTCCAAATTTTTGATTTTAATTTTTCGTGTTCCAGATTTTATATCAGTTTTTTGTTTTTTCTTTTCCTTTTTTTTTTCAATTTTCGATCTTTGATTCCTCGGTTTTCCAAATTTTAAATTTTTCAATTTTACAATTTGGGATTTCTCAGTTGTCTTTCCGATTTTTTTAATTCAATATTTCGATTTTTCAATTTTTTGGATTTCCAATTTTTAGATTTTTCAAAGTTTTTATTTTATTCTTTTTCGTTTTTTCATTTTCTATTTTAAACTTCATAATTTTAAATTTTAAACTCAATAAACAAGAAACGAAAAAATGAAAACGAATACTGAAAAAACGAAAGATTGCTATGTTGAAAAACTAAAATTCGAGAAACTTAAAAATCGAAAAAAATTAATGAATAGAAAATTTGGAAAGAAATGAAACGAATCAAGTCAAAAAATTATAGAATCGTCAAAGTTGTAAAGTCGAAAACTGTAACACTTAAAATCGAAAAACTGAAAAATCGAATAAATGAAAAATATTTTTTCAATTTTTCCTTTATTCTGTTTTTCGATTTGCACTTTTTTAATTTTTTATTTTTCTTTTTTTTTCGCTTTTTAGATTTTGCAATTTTTCGCTTTAAAATTTCTCGAGTTTCCAATTTTTAACTTTTCAATTTTTCGATTCTTTAATTTTTTATTTCTTCAGATCTTCGATTTGCAGTTTTTTGTTTTGGTTTTTCATTTTTTTTATTTTTGCAATTTTATTTTTTTTCGGCATTTCGTTTCTTCAATTTTTCGATTTGCAATTTTTTAGTTTTTAGGTTTTCCAACTTTTAGTTATTAAAATTTTTTGATTTTGCAATTTTTGGCTTTACAATTTCAAGACCTTTCAATTTTTTCGGTTTTTCAATTTTTCATTTATTTCTTCAATTTTACGTTTAGGTTTTTATTTTTCAGTTTTTCGGTTTTTCAATGTACTGATTTTATAATTTCTCTTTTTTCAACGTAAAATTTTTCGATATATTTTTCGGTTTTCAATTTTTCGATTTTTTAATTTCTCGTTTCAATTTTGGATTTTTCAGTTTCTCGACTTCTCAATTTTTTATTTGCAATTTCTCTAGTTTAAATTTTAGAATTTAGGATATGTAATAATAATTATGATTTAAAGAAATTGTCATTTGCTCATTTATCCGATTTTTCAATTTTTTGAATTTTAATTTTTAGATTTTTAATTTTTCAATTTCTTGATATTTAATTTTACAATTTTTCGATCTTTCGGTGTTACAGTTTTTTGATTTTAACTTTCAGTTTTTCCAGCTTTATTATTTTTTTTTTTTTTTTTTTTTTTTTTTTAATTCTGTTTTGTTGTTTTTGTTTTTTTTGTTTTGTTTGTTTTTTTTTTATTTACGATTTCGAATTTTCTTTTCATTATTGAATTTTAAACTTTTTTCATTTTTGATTTATTTTTCGATTTATTTTTCGTTTTCAATTTCTCGTTTTTTCATTTTTGCAATTATTTCCTTTCCAATTTTGTTTCGTTTTTTTTCTTCTATTTTAATTTTTCATTTTCGAATTTTTTTTAGTAATTTCTATTCAGTTTTGAATTTAAATTTTTCAGTTTTTCATTCATTTTGAATTATTTTTCGATTTTAAATTTTTCATTTTTTTTTTCGTTTCATTTTTTATTTTATCAATTTTTCGTTTTTCATTTTTGCTTTCGGTTTTTATTTCTTTTATTTTTAAATTTTTCCATTTTAATTTTTGGTTTCTTATCGTTCATTCGTTTCTTTTATTTTTCGATTTTTTCATTTTTCAACTTTTTCTCAATTTTTAATTTTCAATTTTATTTATTAATATTTTTCATTTTTTTTTTCTTTCATTTTATTTTTAAATTTAAAATCATTGTTAAATCCGTTTTTCAAATTTGAGATCATTTATACTCATTCGAGATTCAATATTAAATTTTCACATATGCAATTTATTTTTTCATTTATTCATTTTTCTTGTAATTTCTGCTTTTTTCATTTTTTCATTCTTCAATTCCAATTTTGATTTTTAATTTTTTTAATTTTCATTTTTCATTTTTCATTTCATTTTTGTATTTTGAATTTAATTTAAATCGTTATATAGAATCGTAAAATTGTGAAGTAATTTATATCAATTAATTATGATTTAACAAATTTTTTTTTCAATTTTCATTTTTTCTTTGTTTTCTGCATTTTCAATTTTTAATCTTTATTTTTCAATTTCCTTCGATTTTCAATTTTTTATTTCATTTTTCAACTTTTTGATTTCAGGTTTTTGGTTTTGATTTTTTATTTTCGTTATTTTTACTAGTTTTTGATTTTCAATTTTCCGATTATAATTTTTTGTTTTTTCAGTTCTTCGTTTCTTCAGTTTTTCGATTTGCAATTTTTCAATCTTTAAACTTTTCAGTTTTTCGATTTTCCGACTTTGGTAGTTAAAATTTTTTGATTTTGCAATTTTTCGATTTACAATTTCACGATTTTGAATTTTTTGATTTTTCAATTTTTCATTTCTTCAATTTCTGGAAATGCAATTTTTCGTTTAGTGTTTTATTTTCATAATTTTTTCAATTTTTGATTTTTTAATTTTCCGCGTTTTCAATTTTAGATGTTTAATGTAATGAAGTAATAATTAATTAATTATAATTTAAAATATTTTACACTTTTTCGATTTTTCAGTTTTAGAATTTTTGTAGTATTACGTATTTTAAAACTTTTTTATTTATTTGATTTTTCAATTTTTCAATTTTACGATTTTAGAATTTTTGTAGTATTCAATTACTGCATTTTTAAACTTTTTCATTTATGCGAGTTTTTAATTTTTCGATTTTCCTTTTTTTCAGTTCTTCAAATTTTCGATTTGAAATTTTTCGTTTGTTTTTTATTTTTTCAATTATTCGATTTTTCAATGCTTCATGTTATAATTTTTTGTTTTTTTAGTTTAAATTTTTTCAGTTCTTAGTTTTGCAATTTTTTAACTTTGCATTTTTGTTTCTTTAATTTTACGATGTGCAACTCTTCAAGTATTTATTTTAAAATTGTTCAGTTTTTCAATTTTCCAACTGTTGGATGTTTCAATTTTTCGATTTGCAATTTCACGAGTTTTCGATTTTTCAGTTTTTCATTTCTTCAATTTTTCGATTAACATTTTTTCATGTCACTTTTTTCTTTTCCTTATTATTTCAATTTTTCGAGTTTTCAATGTTTTAATTTTATAATTTGAAAAAATCTAAAACTGAGAGAACGAAAAATTAATAAATCTAGAAGTTGAAATTTTTGGGTTTTTATTTTTCGTTTTTTTTTCAATTTTTGATTTTGCAATTTTTCGTTTTTTCGGTTTTTCTATTTTCAATTTTTCGATTTTTCAACTTAGCGAATCAAAAAAATGGAAAAATTGCAAGATTTTAAAATTGAAAAATGAAATACTTTAAAAAATGTCAAAAATTTGAAATCAGGAACTTGAAAAATTCAAGAAACGAAAAATTGAAAATCGAAAGATTAAAATTGAGAAACTGAAAACTTGAAAAGGTGCAAAATTCAAAAAACGAAATATTGTAAAATTGAAATATTTAAAATGAAAGAAATCGGAAAGTCATCAAATAATTGGGAAATCCAAAAATTGCAAATTGAAAATTTTAAAAATTGGAAAATCAAGTAATCAAAGATTGAAAATTTGAAAAATTGAATAAACAAAAAATTATGAAATCGAAAAAAATATTGAACGAAAGGAAATGAAAAAATGAAAAATTGTAACATTTGAATTTGCGCATTTTATTTTTTTTATGAAGGAATATCTTATTTTATAAAATTGAAATACTATTTACCAATGCAAATTTTGTAGATGACGTCACCATATTGTTGATGGGGATGTTTATTTAAATTTTGTCAGCGTGTTACGATCTATATGATATTTCTAATACACATATAAAATTTTACAACAATCGGTTCATTAGTTAAAAAAATAAGTACGTCGATGTCATAACAATTTTTAAAATTATTGAAAAAGATCAAATTAGAAAAGATAAAATTCTACAAGTTTAGATAGTTGGCAATTCGAAGTCCAGTTTTTTATTGGATAATCATATGGAAAAAAAAAGTTGTACTCGACGCGATAGTGCTCCATCGCAGATCTCACCAACCATTAATACCATTTTTTTAAGCAAATTCCAAGCCTCTGATCTCAGACTATGATTAACTAACACCACCAGGACCGCATTTACTACATTTCTTAATTTTTCTTTCCAGAGGACGCGATCGAGATGGACACGTCTTAACTTCCCTACATAGTTGAGCGCATTTAAACACTTATCCCCTATCTGGCGTGCGTTACCACAGTAAACATCACCTTGTTGACTAAAAATACGAAGGTGACATAATTGATCGGGATAACCTGAACCCAACTGACGGAATGACACTTGACCGGGAAATTCTAATGACACCTATTTTGCTTTTTTTTTGTTGCGACTTTGGTAAAATTGCATACAATTATGTTTCGACAACGGTCTAGTTTGAGCGATGGTGTAATTTTCGCCGCGGGTGTATTGAGAAATTTCCGTGATGAAAATTTTTGCTTGCGTTGTTTTTGTCGAGATAATTGAGGGAAATGGCAGTTTTGTGTCAAATTTTCTTGTTCGGGGGTCGGACGTTTCCTTAATCTCGGCGAATCAAAGTGTTATGCTTGGGAGATTTGCATAATTTTAGGTTGCATAATGGAGGTGAGCGGGCAGTGGCGTAACAAGTGTCAGGTTTGATGGGATAGTGTTTAAATGCACGCTGATGTTGTGTGTGTTTTTTTCTAATAAAGTATTTTTATGTCATGTGGGTTTTTTTCTTGTTGTTTTTGAAAGCCTATGTGCGCACGTTATTACTTCATAGAGTGAGAATTAACAAGGTTGATGGTTTTTTGGTCGGTTGAAAGCCGAGTTGTTTCAGGGTTAATAATTGAGATTATAAACAAGATATTTTGTTATTATGAGGAGCTTATTTATGGTATTGAGAAATTGCCCAAAAGGCAGAAAGTAATTATGTTTTCTGGAGTTTTTTCGTCGTTATTGTCAATAAATGTACTCTGTGTGAACATATTGCACACTAAAATGCCATTGTTTTTTTTATTTTCTAGGTCAGTTTGTGGTTTTTACAGTTTAGTTTTACATTCAAAATCTGTGCTTGACTGTAAATCCAATGAGCAATTTGCTTCATGTAAAATCACATCAAATTTATAAAAAAAAAATGCACAACCGGTTTGATAGTGCCAACCTTAGAAAAATGAACTACACTGTTTCAGTATAAGCAGAGTACAAAAAAATACTCCTTTCCTCTCTTTTTCTGTTTGTTATCTATTAGTCAATTATTCCATGTGTCTTTTTTGGTTATCTACCGCGTAATCAGAAATGACTGAGTCTGTTGGCAATCCTGGATTTTTATTTGAAATTGGTATCATGGTGTTTTCTATAATTTCCTATTCTTAACTGTCAAGATTACAGATCGTTGACATTTTAAATCGCAAAATGTATCCAAAACACAATTACTTCCGTTATGCCAACATAAACGCAGGAAAAGTTCACCTCTTTGGCGGTTGTCCGCCTGTCTTATACCGAATGACTGCTGTAACCTTTCTGAATTTTTTTATCAGGTTGGCGACATATTTAAAATTTTATGATGGCCTACCTGATTGTTAAATTAGTTTATGCATCAAGTCAGTAGCTGCCATCTTCTCAACACGTTTGTTAGACGTACTCAAGTGAAAATGACAACTGTGAACTGACATACTAGCACTGCTGCCAACACAAAAATTTGATTCACACGTTAACAGTCACCTGGTATTTGTTGGCCGTCTGTCCTATGGCCATTGTCGGTCTGTCCTATGGCCGTTGTCTGCCTGGCCTGTCCAAAGGCCTTTGTTTTTGTCGATTTTTCGTGTTTTTTGTGATCTTTTTATGATCTTTTATTGTTACCTTCACTTTTTTTGCTGTTTTGGTCCCTTTTTTGTCGTTTTTTCATGTTTTTTTTTGTCTGTTTTTCACTTTTTTTGGTCATTTTTGTCTTTTGTTCCTTTTATGATTGCCCCTTTTTTACATTTTTCGTGGACTTTTGTTGAATTTTTCGACGTACTTTTTGGTCTTTTTGTTATTTCATTTTTCCCTTTTTTGTCGTTTTGGTCTTGTTTTGTTGCCTTTATTACATTTTTTCCTTTTTTACGTTCCTTTTTTGTTCTTAAGGGGTTTTTGTTATTGTTATTATTTCTTGTCACTTTTTTATTTGCCCTTTTTGCATTTTTCGTGGACTCTTGTCTTTTTTCCTCGCTTTTCGTCTCCTTTTGAAGCTTGTCGTCTTTCGCTTTTTTCGTTGTCTTCTTTAGTTCATTTGTTTTGTCAATTTTTTCTGTATTTTTTTGTCCCTATTTTCTTACCTTATATGTCGCTTGTAATATTTTTTGTGGCCTTTTTTGGTTACTTGTCTGTTCTGCGGCTGTTGCTGATCTGTCTTACGCTGTTGCCAGTCTATTTTATAACTGTTATTTGTCTGTTGCCTGCCTGTTGTGTGGTTGTTGCCTGTCTGTCTTATGGTTGTTATCTGTGTCTTACGGCTGTGATCAGTCCGTCCAATGGACATTGTCTGTTTGTCTAAAGGCCTTTATATGTGTGTTTGCCGACCGTTGTCTGTTTATTCAATGACCGTTGCCTGTCTGTCTTTTGTCTGCTTTCCTATGACTGTTGTCTCTATCTGTTCGATGGCCGTTGTTTGTCTGTATTGTTGCCGTTATCTGTCTGTACTGTGGCCATTGTCTGTTTGTACTATGGCCGTTTTCTGTCTGTCCTATGGCCGTTGTCTTTCTGTCCTATGGCCGTTGTCTTTCTGTCCGATGACCCTTGTCTGTCTGCCCTAGGGACGTTATCTTTCTGACATAGGGCAGACAGCTATAAGACCGTTGTCTGTCTGTCCAAAGGCCTTTTTTTGTCGCCTTTTTCATAGTTTTTTGCTGCCTTTTCTGTCATCGTTTTGTGAACTTTTATTGTTATCTTTATTTGGTTTTTTCACTTTTTTTTTGCTGTTTTGGTACTTTTTTGTCACTGTTTAGTCTTTTTTTGTATTTTTTTTCACTTTTGTTGGCGTTTTTGTCATTTTTGTTGCGTTTATTGCAATTTTTGAGCCTTTTTTACGTCTCTTTTTTTGATTCTTAAGGCCTTTTTCTTGTTGTAGTTATGTTACATTTCTTTTCTCGCATTTTTGGTTGCCCCTTTTTTGCATATTTCGTGGATTTTTGTCGCATTTTTCGACGCCTTTTTGATCTTTTTGGCATGTTTTCACTTTTTTGTCGTTTTGATCTTTTTGTTGCCTTTATTACAATTTTTTTGCCCGTTTTACGTTTTTTTTTGTTCTTAAGTTTTTTTTTTTGTTGTTATATTTCTTATGTCGCTTTTTTGATTGCCCTTTTGCATTTTTTGTGGACTTTTGTCGCATTTTTCGACGTCTTTTTTTTCACTTTTCGTCTTCTTTCGAATCTTTTTTCGCCTCTCGCTTTTTCTCCATTTTTTTGTCCCTTTTTTATTGGATTTTTCTGTCACTTTTTTTTTAGTTGTTTTTTTTTTGTTATCTTTTTTGTCAATTTTTTAATACTTTTTTTGTCTCTTTTTTCGTACCTTTCTTGTCGCGTGTAATTTTTTTTTTGGTCTTTTTTGGTTACTTGTCTGTTCGATAGCTATTGCCGATCAGCCTTATGTCTGTTGCCTTTCTATTTCATGACTGTTATTTCTTTGTCACCTGTCTGTTGTATGGTTGTTACCCGTGTCTTATGCGTGTTATCAGTCTGTCCAATGGACGTTGTTTGTGTGTCCAAAGGCCTTTTTCTGTCTGTTTTCTGACCGTTGTCGTGTTTGTTCAATGACCTGTCTGTCTGATGGCTATTGTCGCCGTCCAATGGCTGTTGTCTGTCTGTTCTATGGCCGTTGTCTGTCTGTCCTATGGCCCTTGCCTGTGTGTCCTAAGGTCGTTGTCTGTGACATAGGACATACAGCCATAAAACAGTGTATGACCGTTTTCTGTCTGTCCTATGGTAGTTTTCTGTCTGTCTTATGGCCGTCTCTGTCTGTCCTATGGCCTTTGTCTGTCTGTAATAAGGCCGTTCTCTCTCGGTCCTATGGCCTTTGTCTGTATGTCCTAAGGACATTGCCTCTCTGACACAAGACATTCAGCCATAGCGCCGTTGTCTGTCTCTTCTATGGCCGTTGTCTGTCTGTCCTATGGTCATTGTCTGTCTATCAGAAGGCCTTTTTTATGGCCTTTTTTGTCGGTTTTTTCATAGTTTTTTGCTGCTTTCTCTGTCATTTTGTGTGACCTTTTATTATTACATTTCTGTCTTTTTTTTTCACTTTCTTTTTTGCTGTTTTGGTCCCCTCTTTGTCGCTTTTTTCATATTTTTGTCACTTGATTGATCTTTTTGTCATTTTTGTTTTTTTTTGTTGCCTTTATTGTAATTTTTTAGCCTTTTTTATCTCCTCTTTTTTTTGTTGAATTTTTTCTGTTACCTTTTTTTTCGTTGCCTTTTTTTGTGTCATCTGTGTTTGTCAATTTTTGTATACCTTTTATTTACCTTTTTTGTCGCTTGTAATGTTTTTTGGCCCTTTTTGATTACTTGTCTGTTCGTTACTGTTGCCGATCTATCTTATGGCTGTTGTCTATCTATTTAAGACTGTTATTTGTCTGTCGCCTGTCTGTCTTACTGTTGTCATCTGTGTTAAGACACAGCCGTAAGCGGCTGTTATCAGTCTGTCCAATGGACGTTGTCTGTCTGTTCAAAGCCCGTTGCCTGTGTGTCCAAAAGCCTGTATCTGCCTGTTTTCCGACCGTTGTCTGTTTGTTCAATGAACGTTGCCTGTGTGTCTTGTGGCTGTTGTTTGCCTTCCATGACTGTTATCCATCTGTAAGTACTGTGGCTATTGTCTGTCTGTCCTATGGCCGTTGTCTGTTTGTCCTATGGGCGTTGCCTGTGTGTCCTTGTCTGTGACGCAGGACATACAGTCATACGGCCGTTGCCTATCTGTTCCATGGCCGTTGTCTGTCTCTCTAAAAGCCTTTGTTTTTATGGTTTTTTGTCACTTTTCATAGTTTTTTCGTTGCGTTTTCAGTTGTGACCTGTTATTGTTACCTTTCTGTGTTTTTTCACTTTTTGTCTTTTGTCGTTTTTGTCTTTTTTTGTTGTCTTTATTGCATTTTTTAGCCCTTTTTTACGTCTCTTTTTTGTTTCTTCAGGTTTGTTGTTAGAGTGATGTTACGCTTTTGTGGTTGCCCTTTTTTGCATTTTTCGTGTACTTTTGTCGAATTTTTCGACGTCTTTTTTGGTTTTTTGTCCTTTTTTTATTTTTTTTGTCGTTTTTGCCTTTTTTTGTTGCCTTTATCACGTCTTTTGCCTTTTTACGTTTCTCCTTTTGTTCTTAACGGATTTTTTTTTAGTTGTTGTTACGTTATATTTCTTTTGTTGCTTTTTGGTTGTCCTTTTTTTGCTTTTTTCGTGAACATTTGTCGCATTTTGTTTTGTCAATGTTTTCTATATTTTTTTTTTCCTTTTTTTCGTACCTTATTTGTCGCTTTTTTGGCCTTTTTTTGTTACTTGTCTTATGGCTGTTGCATGTCTGTTTTTTTACTCCCATTTGTCTGTCGCTTGTCTGTTGTACGGTTGTTGCCTGTCTGTCTTATGGTTGTTATTTGTGTCTTACGGTTGTTATCAGTCTGTCCAATGGACGTTGCCTATGGGTCCAAAGGTCTTCACCACTCTGTTTTCCGACCGTTGTCTGTTTGTTTAATCACCGTTGACTGTCCTATGGCTGCTATCTATCTTATGACAGTTATTTCTCGGTCGCTTTTCTGTCTGATGGCTGTTGTCTGCCTGTCGTATGACTGTTTATGTTTGTTCTGTGGACGTTGTCTGTCTGTTCTATGACTTTTGTCTGTTCTATTTTATGATTCTTATTTATTTACCACTTGTTTGTGTTAGGGCCACTGCCTGTTTATCCAAAGGTCGTTGTCTGACTGTTCTACAGCTATTACCTACCTGGCTTATGACTGTTGTCTCTCTGTTCTATGGTTGTCGTCTGCTTGCCCTATGGCTGTTGTCTGTCTGTCTTGTGGCCTTTGTCTGTTTTACGTTGTCTATCTGTCGATTTCTTTGTCGTATATTTGTATATTGTGTACTTGTTGTAGATCTGTCCTTTAACGTCTGTGTGAGGAATTCATAAGGTGGATAACCGCCGAAATTGTAAGAGTGTGTGCCGTTGTCTGTCCGTTCAAAGATCTTTTTGTCACCTTTTTCGTCGCTTTGTCATCTTCTTTGTGACCTTTTATTGTTGCCTATTTGTTCATTTTGTCCTTTTTTGTCGGTTTTTCCACTTTTTGGCACACTTTTAGTCAATTTTTTAATCGCCTTTCTTTGTTTTTAGTCTCTTTTTTGTTGTCTTTATTGAAGTTTGTATCTTTTTTATTTCGTTATCGTCTGTTCAAAATTCATCAGATCTTAGAAACCAACAAACAGAATTTTACGTTTTCTTGGTGCTTGGTGAGGACCGTAACTGTAAAAAAATGGTCTAAAGTTATTTCAACACAATTTTTGGCACACATGAAATCGCGTTCAAACAAATTCAATGTCTTGGTCAAATTTAAATAGTATTTGCTAAGCAAAATGTTTACTTGACGTCACTAAATTGTTGGTGGGGATGATTAGACAAATTTTAGTTAGTGTTTTGCCATCTGCACGATATTCTTAATATAAAATTGACACAGATGGCAGATTGACAGACGGAAACAGGAGATTAAGAGTAATTAATAGTATTTAGTTGTAATTAAATCATCAGCGCGGTTTTGTTAACATTTTGACTTGGCAATGTCTAAAATTTATGTTTAGCAATACTTTAATATTAGTGAAAATTTTCACTAATGTTTCTTAGCTTTTGCCCTTCCTGTGGAAATAATTTACCTAAATAAAAATTATGGAAACCAACATGGCGGCTTTATTTTGGATTTTTAAGCCGAAATATTGAAAAATAAGTTGAAAATGAGTACTAAAGCAACCCTTAACCTATTGAGCAGCAAAAACAGCATAATTAGGTTTGGTAAACTGAATATTTTTTCTTGAGTGGCATTTCTAAAGTGCCAATAACGCAACTGAATTGGAAAACAGTCCTAGTGTAAATATTTGAACCGATCTTTGCGTTTTGAACATGAGTATGTTTATGTTATTTAAAAGTTCTATTTGCTGTAGTTGCATTCCTCGGAGGTAAAATAATAATGTTTTTGGGACGACTGACGTAATAATTTTATCATCAAACCAACCGAAGACGTTATTTGTCAAAAATTGACGAGCACCATATGAAGCGGTTTACGAGCCGAAGGCGAGCATATCTGTGCGGATGGGTACTAGTGAGGATTTCCCTTTTTCTGTTTCTTCCAGAATGGCAACTTTCATCTTTAAGAGCAAAATATTTTTGTGTCATCTAATCGCCTTTTAACGACCATTACCCAAATTCTCCACGAAAAAACCAAAACAAATTTGCGACACACCATTTTACCCTTTTCCCTCTGACTCGCAATTTCCATCATTACCCATTGTTAGACGTTCACCTTGGCTCGCGAATCCATCAAGAATAATGACACGAAGTACACAGATTTACTTTCTTGCGTTATTGTCATCGTCATTATTTTTTTAATGTATGGCTTTTCGTGTGTGTGCGCGCGTATTTGGTATAAAAGAGACAAGTGGAGCCATATCTCGCCGATTTCCCCCTCGACTAGACAGGTCTGAAGGTGCATGTCTAGCCTACCTAAAAACCACATTCACTTATTAACTAATAAAAGTGTGTGAACTATGGGTCGTTTCGGTGTCACCGCGTTGGGTTTCTTTGCGCTGGTTGTCGCAAGCTTTACGACACGAGCGGCGAAATTGCGTAAGTAGAAAAATTTTTGCGATGGTCGGGCACTTTTTGGTTTTTGGATCGTCAGATGGGGGTGCTCTCAGAGGGCGTATTGAAGTAGCCCCGTTTGACGGTGCCTCTTTCTGTGTGTTTTTAATACCGGATTTTTAGCGAGCAGTTTCAAGAGGTGTCACAAGAGCGATCCACATTTTGACGACTGCCTGGTTGTGAACATCGAGGATGCCATCAGAAAGCTGAAGAATGGTAACTTTTTTCTTGATTTAGTTGGTGCGGGTTATCTAACGGCGATTAAAGTTGTTATTTATTGGAGATTGTGAAAATTGTTGCTTTAATAGTGTTGCGATGTTGGGTATTTTTGTTTCTGTAAACGTAAGTAAGGTAGAAATTGCGGGAGATATTTTGAAATAAGTTGAAAGTTTTGACTGTCGCGTATTGTACAAGAAAAAACTTGTTATATTTTTTTAAGTAAAAGTGATAACACTGGTAGAATTTAGAACTTACAGTTATTTAAATAGAACACCTATATATTTTTTTATATATTCTCATAGGTTTATAACCATCCTTTATTTTTGAAATTCCGATGCGACGTTGCCACGTAAATTCCAATTTTTTTGATTTTTTTAGCAATGCAGGGGTTCAGTTTTTTCAAGCATGAATAAAATACAGGTTGTTTTAATTGAACAAAATCGATATTTGAAAATTGTAAAAATTTATCTTTTTATTCAGGTTTTTTGTTTCAAAAATACATTGCTTATGTTGTCTAAGAAGAGGCCAATCGGAATAATTATGTAAAAATATACAGCGTATTTCATTAAAAAAACAACCACACTGTGTAGTTGGAAATAATTTTAATAATTTTAGTGTACGGCTTTGTAATCGTATTTTATTTTCAAATTTTGCTGCGACATTGCCAAGTTATACTCATTTTTTTGAATTTTTTTCATAAAGCAAAATTTTACAAAAAATTCACAGCAGGGTCATTTTGACAATATTTTATGGATGAATAAACAAAAGTGTGCGCTTCGCTAAAGCATTAATAAAATCGGGCCTTAATATACAGAATGTTCACATATACAGGGTGCTGAAAAAAATGGCGTATCAACTCTGACACTTTGTTGAGGACTGTTTATAGGACAGAGAAAAATAATTAAAAAAATTCTTGGGCCCAAATGTAGACAATATAACCGTTCAAAATTTAAGGCCAGTCGCTACGTTTTCTGCATGAAAATTTCAGTACATTTTCGGAATGTAATATCTTCATTATTAACACACTTATTGTTATGAAATTTTAAATAAGTATAACTTTTCCATAACTTTCACTATATAATATACCAAGGCAATTTTTTTAAACAGTATATTATCAAATATTTTTTAAATTTTGTTGTAATTTTTGCATGGCATATTTTAAAAAATAAATATCAATCAAGGAATTTTTTAATGATTTTTCCCGAATTTAGTCTTGTGAACTTAATAATGTACTGTTGAGCTGGTGCGTCACTTTTTAGCACCCTGTATATAAATTCCAAATTATAATTTTCGAATAAGCATTTGTTAGTTTTTACATCAATCTATATTTTATTTATTATTGCATCTTGTTCTGTTTTAATTCTATTTTTTTAAAGCATTTTCTATACTTTATACAGGATGAGTCACTATTTTTATCAGCTTTGTCCTAGCTTTTTGATTTTTTTAGCAATGCAAAGGTTCAGAAAAAATAGCAGTAATGTTATCTATAAGATCTGCATTGCAATTTTTTATGGAGAGATAAACAGAGGTAAACACTTCGTTGTGGTGTTAAATAAGTTAAATTTTAGTGTACAGTGTGTTTATAAAAATATTACAATGTTATATTTTCATATATGAATATTTCAGTATTTTCAAATCGAACACTCTGTATTTTATTGCTGAATTTTATTTTTTGTTTTGTATCGTTTGTCAACTTTAAATATAGGAAAAAAGGAATATGACGCAGTAATAAAATGCAGGTTGTCTTAATTGAACAAATTGAAATATCAATATTGTCCATTGTAAACATTTATTATTTATCAACATTCTGTAGATTAATTCTCATTTTTATTCATTTTTTATGTCAAAAATACACAGGTTATAACACCCTACAGAGGGTTAATCAAAATTAGTAAAAATATATAGGGCATTTCATAAAAAAAATTAAGTTGTAAGCCTATTTTATTTTTCAAATTTTCCTGCGACGTTGTCAAATTTAGTAACACCAATTTTCTTGAATTTTTTTCATAAAACAAAGTTACCAAAAGAATTGCAGTTGGGTTACTTTTGACACCGATATTTTACGGATAAATAAACGAAAATACTCCAAATTATAATTTTCAAAAAGTTTTTTTAAATCGAACACGCTGTACTTTTTTTATTACTGCATCTAGTTTTGTTTTAACTCTGTTTCTTTTTTTAAACCATTTTCTGTACCTTATGCAGGGTGAGTCACCGAGTGAGATAACACACGATTTAGTTTTTTAAATAGAACACACTATGTATTTTACATATTTTCCTTAGCCTTTACATAGCCTTTGTAAAAATAGCTTATTTTTGAAATGATGTTGCGATGTTGCCACTTTGTTTCAATTTTCATGAATTTTTTTAGCCATGCACGGGTTCATAAAAAATTGCAATTATGTTGTTTTACGATTCGTGTTGCAATATTTTATGAAGGGATAAACAGACTCAGAGGTACATACGCTGTTGTGGTGTTAGATGAAATTTTAAAATACAGAGTGTTTATAAAAAATTCTAAAACAAATGTGTATAGTTTTCAAATATAAATAATTCAGGTTTTTCAAACAAAAGAGCCTGTAGGAAGAAAATGACAGAATAAGACGTAGTAATAAAATATATGGTGTTTTAACTGAAAAATCTGAGATATCTATGTTTGAAAATTGCAAAAACTTATTTCTTATAAACACTGCGTATATTAAGACTCAATTTTATTCAATTTAATTTCAAAATACACCGGCTATAATGCCCAAGTTGTACAAGTATGTAAATCATTTCATTAAAAGAAAAACTTGCGTTACGCTTTATTTATTTTTTTATTTCTTTAATTTTGCTGCAATGTTGCCAAGTTATACTAATTTTCTTGTGTGCAGCATCAATAAAATCGGTCTTTAATATGCAGAATATTCATATATAAAAATTCAAAATTATAACTTTCAAATAGGAATTTCTTAGTTTTTTACGTTGAACACCCTGTATTTTATTTGTTATTACATTTTGTCCAGGTTAATTACATTTATTTTTTAAGCATTTCCTGTGTACCTTATACAGGGTGAGTCACTAAGTGCGATAATTCACAATATATATATTTTTTTAAGAACACATTTGAGGATGCGACGTTGCCACGTTATTTCAGTGTCCTTTGATTTTGTTTTAGTAAAGCAAGGCTTCATAAGAAATCGCGATAATGTTATTTTTCAGATTTATGTTTTATTTAATACCCACGTTATTTGTGGTATTAAATGAAATTTTAATATACAAAGTGTTTATAAAAAAATCTGAAACGATACAGTTTACAAATAAAAATATTTCAGTTTTTTCAAATAGAACACCCTGTAAAAAAACAAAATAAGATACAGTAATAAAATACAGGTTGTTTTAATTGAACAAACCGAAATATGGATGTTTGAAAATTGTAAAAATTATTTTTTATAAATACTCAATTTTATTCAACTCGTGTATCACACTTTAAAAATAGAATACTCTGTATAGTTGAAAATAATTTTAGTGTGTGGCTTTACAAATTTATTTTATTTTTTAAATTTTGCTGCAACGTTGTCAAGTCGTACCAATTTTTTTGAATTTTTTTCATAAAAAAAAAGTTACAAAAAAAATTGCAATAGGGTTATTTTTGACATCAGTGTTGTAATATTATACGGATAAAAATAAATGAAAATATGCGCTTCGTTGCAGCAACAATAAAAGGATTCGTTAACATACAGAATGTTCAAATTATAATGTCCTGTTTTTTTGCATCGAACATACTGTATTTTATTTATTATTGCATATTGTTTTGTTTTAATTTCATTTTTTAAGCGTTTTCTGTACCTTATACAGGGTGAGTCACCAAGTCTGATAATACACAATTTAGCTTTTTAAATAGACCTATATATTTTTACATATTTTCATTAGCTTTTACCTAGGCTTTATAATTATAGTTTATTTTTGAAATAATGTTGCAAAGTTGACACTTTATTTCACTTTTCTTGACTTTTTGAGCAATGTTCATAAAAAATCGCAATGATTGTTATGGTAATAAATGAAATTTTAAAATACAGAATGTTTATAAAAAAATCTAAAACGTCATAGTTTTCAGATATACATATTTCAGGTTTTTCAAATAGAACAGCCTAAAGAGAACCACAGAATAAGACGCAGTAATAAAATATAGGTTGTTTTAATTGAAAAAACTGAGATATCGATGTTTGAAAATTATAAAAATTTATTTTTTATAAACACTCTGTATATTAAGATTCAATTATTTCAATTTTCATTTCAAAATACACTTGATATAATGCCCAAGTTGTAAAAGTATATAAGGTATTTCATTAAAAAAAAACTTGTGTGTTACGCTTTAAAAACAGAATACTCTGTATAGTTGAAAATAATTTTAGTGCGTGCCTTTAAAGCTTATTATATTTTTTCAATTTTGCTGCATTGTTGCCAAGTTATACTCATTTTCTTGATTTTTTTTTATAAAGCAAAATTAAAAAAAAATCGCAGTAGGGTGATTTTTGAGAACGGTAACACGTAGAATGTTCATATATAAAAAGTTATATTATATATCAAAGTTATGATTTTCAAATAGGAATTTCTTAGTTTTTTACATCGAACACCCTGTATTTTATTTGTTATTGCGTTTTGTCCAGTTTTAATTACAACCCTTTTGTAAGCATTTTCTGTGTGCCTTATACATGGTGCGTCATTAAATTTTTAGGATGCGACGTTGCCACGTTATTTAAATTTTCTTGATTTTTTTAGTAAAGCAAGGTTTCATATAAAATCGCAATAATGTTATTTTTGAGATGTATGGTGCAATATGATATGAAGAAATAAAGAGACGTACCCATGTTATTGTGGTATTAAATGAAATTTTGATATACACAGTGTTTATAAAACATTCTGAAACATTACTGTTTACAAATAAAAATATTTTAGTTTTTTCAAATAGAACACCCTGTAGAAAAAACAGTATAAGATGCACTTATAGGTTGTTTTAATTGAAAAAAATCAAGACTCTATTTTATTCAATTTTCATTTAAAAAATACACTTGCTATATCGTTTAAGGAGAGGTTAATCAGAGTATGTAAAAATATATAAGGCATTTCATTAAAAAAAAACTTGTGTTATGCCTTGAAAACAGAACACTCTGTATAGTTGACAACAATTTTAGTGTATGGCTTTACGAGTGTATTTTTTTTTTAATTTTTTTCATAAAACAAAAAAAAAACGGGTTATTTTTAAAGTCGGTGTTGCAATTTTACTTTATGATTTAATAAACAAAAGTATGCACTTAGTTGTAGCACCAATAAAATCGGACCTTAATATACAGCATGTTAACATGTATACATTTCAAATTATAATTTTTAAATTAATATTTCTTGTTTTTTTTTGCATCTAATACCCTGTATTTTTCCATTATTGCATATTGTTCTCTTTTAATTCTAGTTGTTTAAGCATTTTCTGTACCTTACACAGGGTGAGTCACAAAGTGCGGTAGCACACAATTGAATTTTTTTTTTAATAGAACGAAGCAGTGCAAGAATTCACAAAAAAATCACAATAATGTTATTTTTTAAGATATGTGTTGCATTTTTTATGAAAAGATACGCGCGAAATACAGGGTGTTCAAATAGATTTAATTACTGCATCGTTTTTTTCTGTTTTTTGTTCTCTTTCTTTAAGTATGTCGGTCGCAATAAAACTGTGCTAGAAAATTTCAAAAAAATTGGAATAACGTGGCAACGTTGTACCGGAATTTTACAAATAAATTGTGGCTATAAACCCTAAGACAAGGTCAATCATCAATATCTAAAAATATGTAGAGTATTCCATATGAAAAAACTAAGTTGTGTGTTACGTCTTACGTAACTTTAGTAAAATCAATCAATAAATAAATAATTCTGTGACATCGTAAATGTATTCATTTTCACAGTTCACTTCGATCTGATTTTTTTAACAGAAAAAAAACAAGACATATTAAAAAAATTCAACTTGAAAGTGGGTTTCGAGTCTGTTAAAAAAAGAACTTTGACTAAAAAAATTTAAAGCAGCTGAAAAATGAGATTTTGTTAATATTTGATAATAATCAGCAAAGTACTAGAAATCGCCAACAAAATTTTAATTTCTGGAATTTTACGAATAACTTTGACATGTATGGAATCCTACTTCTAAGGGTGAGAAAAATTGTCACAAAATAATAGCGATTTCAAAATTAAAGTGCGACAGATACAGATAGATACATTTCCAAGTTGCGAGATTTCCTGGGCTTGCATTATAGGTGGACCATTCCTCCAGGAAATCTGCATAAACCGATATAACCTTACATTTTTATATAATCGTTAACTAATCGGTTGTAAAATTTTATGTGATCGTAAATATATTTTAATGCAAAAAACGACAGTTTAATTTGTGTTATAATTTATGACTGGAGATTTCTCAGTCGACAGATACGTATTTTATACAGTCATTCAATTTGCAGCGTTCGCACGAAAACCCGATAAAGTTGGTAGTTAATATGTATAATCATAAGTTTTTTTTTCAATTATCGATACAACTAAACAGTGGTTATTTGATAATAACGTAATTTACGTCAAGGTTAAGTAGTTTTATTTTTAAAATTAGTACAAATCGATAGCTACTGGGTATTGTCTGGTCAAACTAGCGCCGACGTTGCTATAAATAGAAGATTATAATAATTTAAGGAATGTAAAAAGTCTAATGTGTTGTTATATCAACGTTAATTAGTTCAACTGAATAACTTGACGTCTTAATCTCCAATGCAAATGAATTTTTGTGATGTAAAAACGTCGACAACTTAATGACAATTAGCTAACCATTAATTATCAATTTTCATTTTAGATGTTTTTCTTCAAAAACTTAACCCAAATGTGTCTATTTAAATTCCGTGGACTTGACACAGTTTCTTATGTTAAACAAGCCGTGTTTTTTCATCTCTGTGTGTGAAAATTAGCGCCATTAATGAAAAGATACCCGTGTCTATTTGTTTACACGATAGGTTATTAATGCTAATGAGCGAATAAATACCCACTTATTAAAAATAAAAATAATTAGCCATTATTTGCATTGTTTGCAAATGAAATAAAATTTCCAATACTTATTAATTTAAATATAAAACAATTTTAGAAAAAAATGTCAAAACTACATACGTAATGACCCGCTTGCAACACACTCCGAACTTTTCCTTCGAGTCAGTGACTTTTATGTAACGTTCTAGGTGCCCCTGAACTTGCGCTGGACTCCTTCGAGCCTCTCCTCATTTCGGAGCTGGTCATCGGCGAGGGCTCCGGGCCCGTCAACGTCCAGCAGAACTTCAAAAATGTCAGACTGCACGGCCTAACCGGCTCCAAAGTCCTGGCGGAGAAGTAAGACCAAGTTACTTAAGTCGCTCGTTAAGTAACCGCCGAGTCAATTTTAGGGCAAGTTTAGACCAAAACATGCTGTTTGCGCAGTCCATTACGCCCATGTTGCGCCTCGAAGCCGATTACAACATGAAAGGACGGGTGCTTTTGTTGCCGATTTACGGGGACGGACCTTGTAACGTCACTTTGGGTACGTTGGTGATGTGTAAGACAAAGATTGGCTAATTTAATGTCAAGTGCGATTGAGTAATTTCTGTTTTGTTTAATTTTTTTATTTTGTGATTTGTTGGCGTTGGTTTTGCTTTTTTTGTTGTTGGATTGTGATTTATGACGTGTGAGGTTTCGCGACTCGAAAAAGCCATAAAATGGTATATTTTGTTGCGTATTGTGTAAAGTTAATGGGTTGTTACGGGTGTTTTAAGTCTTGGTGATTATGTTTTCGCACATTTAGTTTTGCTTTCACTGATGATTCATACATCGAAGTGAGCACTGATTCTTTTCGGACTGTATAACTGTCTCATTTGTTGCTGCTAACCGTTTAATTGGTTGCATATACTACAAAATAAAAAACCAGTATACAGTGGTTGGAAGTTTACAAGTGTTCTTTTCTATTACAAAATTTGTTGTTGATATTATCCACATTTTTGCAAGCATTTTAATCGTCTGGTGTATGTAATAATAATAACCAGTGTTGGGGACAGATACTTTTTAAAAAGTATCTAGACACAGATTGTTTTCGATTTTTTCGAAATGTATCTAGATGCAGATAAAAGAAAACAGATACTTTTTGAAGCTTTGGCGAATAAAATAACTGAAAACATGTTTATGTATTTTTTTATGTATTGTTTAATGACTTTTTTAAAATTAACAACATTTCGAACGTATTGTCACCTAAATTATTTCTTCTTGGTATCAGAATTTGGTTTCCGCTACTGAACACCCGTTCCACAGGTGCAGAAGAAGGGATTGTGGTATTAAATTTAAAAAATAAACATTTTACTGTAGCATAGTTTATTCAAGACTTAAAAATCTTTTCTTTTTTCCTGCAAATAGGCCATCGCTTCGCTCTTTGATGTGTCGCAAATTGTGCAAAATTTATTACGTACGCTTAAAAATAATATATTTTTTTGTTTTTATTTCCATACTACAGTGTCCAAATTGTGTTTGAGTATATCTAATAATTATCTCCAGCATTAAAATTAATATTTCAAAAGAACACGGGAAATGATTATTCTGTGCTGAAGGTCTGTTGTCGGCAACCTGTCATAAATTATTATTCTTCAATATCGCCTTACGATGTTTTTATAACCATGTCCGGTAATCGTCTATCCCGGTGCGGCAGGTATATACATTTTAGGAAGAATTGCTGGTTCCGTTTAAGGCAAAATAAGTACAATTTCTTAGAAAGGTATTTAAACTCCTTATAGGATCAAAGGCTGCCTGGCAGGCCGGAATCACCAGAGTGCAACTTTAAATTTTCAGATTTTTGTTGAAACTCATTTTATTTTAATCTCATTTCACGATTTCTGAGAATATATCACGATAAATTATTCTACCGAGGGTTGTAAAAATATTAATTTTATTGCCCAAGATTTACATTTAAACATAATCGGCACATTCTAGGGCAAAACAGACCTACCAAGCCCACCTCGCGTTAGGTCCAACATTGAAAAAGTGAAGAAATGACACATGTGGCAACAGGAAAAGATGCTACATTTGTCTGAAAAATAAAGGTATGAAACAGTAACAAATATGCGATTTATACGAGAGAAATGTATGTATTGAACATTCGATTAGTCGATTACAGAACTAATTTGTGCTAATTGAAAAAATTAATCATTATGTAGCACGCAATTATTATTTTCTAAAAATAATAACATACCTTAAACAAATATTTTTACTATTAAAATTAGTCTTATTTAATAACACAAATACAACCAGCGGGCCTGCCGGACCCGGGTTGCTCAGGTACACAGATAAAATGCATTGCCCCGATAAGCGTAAAACGCAGTGAATAGTGAATTGTCGTTTATGGTTTTTAAAATACCATCTTACCATGGCTTAGATTTATTATCCCTCATGATTATATTTAAAGATGTATAAGTACTGAAGGCTACAATGTAGGAGATGATGGTATTTAAAATATGAAAATTTCCATGACAGAACACTATTAGTGGACCTCTTACCTCGATTTTTGTTTATGTGACCAAAATCACCAACATCAAGTATCAAAAATTACTACTAGTATAACTCAACTAATAACTACTGAAAAAATTGGTCTAAAGAGTTTAGACAGTACTTCCCTCGCTGTCGGAAACTTGACGACTGCATGCCTATTGTGTTTTTTTTTCTCATTACATTTTTGTAGTGGGAATTTAAAAAAAAATTGCGATGACGTCATCAACATTTTT
Source organism: Zophobas atratus (assembly GCA_022388445.1). Taxonomy (NCBI): domain Eukaryota; kingdom Metazoa; phylum Arthropoda; class Insecta; order Coleoptera; family Tenebrionidae; genus Zophobas; species Zophobas atratus. Next base: position 11,055,498 of record CM039446.1, read on the forward strand.
GCAAGGACACGTATATCAGTTGGGATAGATGTAGTGTAATACTAAGAATAAAATTATTATATTCTCAAATTTTCGGGAAAATGAATTGGGTCGTTTTGAATATTGATTTGTAATAATCAATAAAATAACGAAACAATTTACTCACGTATACGTATCAGAGGCAACTGAAAATCGTGTATGTATAAACATTCTTAATTTAAGATGACAGGCGTAACAGCATACGTGAGAGTCAAACAGAGAAACTGTAAACAAAACGACCATCGGTTTTATTGCTTCGACTTCCGCTTATTATATAAAACATTGGGTTTTATTTTAATTCTTGACGGTGAAATTCACAATTGGTTGATTGTAAACATGTCTATTTCACATTCGCGGAACCAAGTGAACGCATAAAACAAATGCAGGTCTGTAATGTTAAAGTCGATGTAAATAAGCGTGCTACCCTTATGTTTCAACCGAGTTTTTCCTTTAACAAATTTTGTGTCTACCAAATTGGGTTGGTTGGGGTGTAATACTAATAATAAGTGTTGCCTTTAATTTAATTAATAAAATAAATTGACTTCATTAATTTTTTTGAACCACCTCTTAAGAAAATCTAAAAAATATGAATGGAATGATAAATCACAAGTACAAACTCATCATATTTTTTGCATTTTAGATAGGATTTATTCAGCAAAATTTAAGGGTAACGTCATCAATTTTTTTAGGAGAGATGAACAAATACATTTTGAACAAAAGTTTACCATGCTTATAATAACTTTAAAATATTCCCAAGATTTCAAAGCATTCGGTTTTGTAATTCCTGATTAAATCGATAAAATAAATTCACGCCTTCATTAATTTTTTTGAGTCACCCTGCATATGCAAATCCAAAAATATGAATGGAATGATAAATCACAAGTACAGACTCATCATATTTTGTACATTTTAGATACGATTTATTCGGCAAACTTTTGAGCTGACGTCATCAGTTTTTTGTAGAAGATAACCAAATATATTTTGACTAAAAATTTATTATGCTCTTTATAACCTTAAAACATCTGCAAGATTTCAAAGCATTCGGTTTTGTAGTTCCTGATTAAATCAATAAAATAAATTTACGCTTTCATTAATTTTTTTGAGTCACCCTGTATATGCAAATCGAAAAAATTTGAATGGAAAGATAAATCACAAGAAGAGACTCACCATATTTTGTACATTTTAGATAGGATTTATTCAGCAAAATTTTGTGGTGACGTCATAATTTTTTTAGGGGGGACGACCAAATACGTTTTGATCAAAAATTTACCATGCTTATGATAATTTTAAAATATCTTCAAGATTTCGAAGCATTCGGTTTTGTAGTTCCTGAGTAAATCAGTAAAATAAATTTACGCTTTCATTTATTTTCTTGAATCACCCTGTATATGCAAATCCAAAAAATATGAATGGAGTGATAGATCACAAGTACAGACTGATCATATTTTGTACATTTTAGATATGATTTATTCGGCAAATTTTCGAGCTGACGTCATCAAGTTTTTGGAGGGGATAAGCAAATATATTTTGACTAAACATTTATTATGCTCTTTATAACCTTAAAACATGTGCAAGATGTCAGAGCATTCCGTTTTGTAGTTCCTGATTAAATCAATAAAATATATTTACGCATTCATTAATTTTTTTGAGTCACTCTGTATATGCAAATCCAAAAAATATGAATGGAGTGATAAATGACAAGTACAGGCTCATCATATTTTGTACATTTTAGATATGATTTATTCGGCAAACTTTCGAGCTGACGTCATCAAGTTTTTGGAGGGGATAAGCAAACATATTTTGACTAAACATTTATTATGCTCTTTATGACCTTAAAACATCTGCAAGATTTCAGAGCATTCGGTTTTGTAGTTCCTGATTAAATCAATAAAATATATTTACGCATTCATTAATTTTTTTGAGTCACCCTGTATATGCAAATCCAAAAAATATGAATGGAGTGATAGATCACAAGTACAGACTCATCATATTTTGTACATTTTAGATATGATTTATTCCACAAACTTTTGAGCTGACGTCATCAAGTTTTTGGAGGGGATAAGCAAATATTTTTTGACTAAAGATTTATGATGCTCTTTATAGCCTTAAAACATCTGCAACATTTCAAAGCATTCTGGTTAGCAGATTAAAAATTAAATTTCAAAATGTTGTTTTATAATTTTGATTTTTTTTCCAAAAATCTGGACGTTTCGGGTGAAAAGTCGATTCAGAGTTGTAAACTATATGTGTAGGACTATGTTATTTTATACAATTGAAAACCCATTTACTATGTACAATTTTGAAGTGACGTCATCGCATTAGTGGTGGGGATGATTAGACAAATTTTGGTTAGCGTTTTACCATCTACATGATATTCTTAATATAAGTACAAAATTTCACAACAATCGGTCGAGTACTTTCGGAGATTATCTGCCTAATAAAAATCCGGGGGCAGACGGACAGACGGACAGACGGACGGACAGACGGACGGACAGACGGACGGACAGACGGACGGACAGACGGACAGACAGACGGAAATGGGAGACCTATTTCTTCGTCTTCTAGGGGTCATGAAAGATCGAGAAAACGTAAAAGTAGAGAGTCGGCCGACGGACTCGATTACAATACTTCCTTTGCTTACGCTCGGGAAGTAAAAAGTGAAATAAAAAAATGTATCTGTATCTGCGCCATTAATTTTGTATCTAGATACAGATATTTTGTGCTTAAATTCGATGTTATCTAGATACAGATGCTAGATACCCAAAAATGTATCTAGATACTTTATTTAGAAACAAGTATCTAGATACTGCCCAGCACTGGTAATAACAGAGGTGCGACTGAAGACTGAACTGAAAATCATTTATGGTACCTAAACTAAAAGATTTCTACGAATTGCAATAACCGGATCACAATGCCGACGGTCCAGACTTTTTTATTGTTCTGATATCCGGTTATTGAATAAACACTAGATTTCATTTTGATTTTCGATGTTGTAATTCACATTTGGTTAATTATAACTTGTCTAGATCTAGGAGAGGCGCAGTATCCCGTAGCCTCCCCCTAGCTAGAAAATATGAAAGTACCAAATTGCCAGATAGACTCTATTACTGTACGTCCTTAGGTTATCCTCGATAAGAAAAACTACTTGAAAGTGTTTATGTTTATACATCGGAAGAATGTCACGTAGCACTACCCCTGCCCACCCACCCTTTTCTTTCTTAGAGGATATGTCATTTGCCAAAATCAATCTTATCCTATCAGGTGCTAGCCCCACCCACCCACCCGCTCTTTTCTTAGAGGATATGTCATCTGCCAAAGTCAGCCTTATCTTAGCAGGTACTAACCCCGCCCACCCACCCACTTTTTTCTTAAAAGGTATCTCATTAACCAAAATCAGTCTCATCTTACCAAGTACTAGCCCCGCCCACTCGCCCTTTATTTTCTCAGAGGGTAGTATTTGCTATAGCCCCTAGAAATACATAGTACCGTCATCCATTGTTGTACGAGTGGAGCAAATGCAAAAAATTCCCCTGGTTTGGAACCAAATTGTGTCAGCAGTGAGTTGACAGGACGTAAACTGTTGTTGTCACGTGGTCTTGGCGTGATCTTTTTGTTTAAAGTCAATTAATATAAACTAATAATTGTTAAATAAGATTTTATTGATTAAATTTTATATTTTATTCAAATTAAAAGTCCATATTTTGTATATAAACTACAAATTTTAAAGCCAGCATAAAACCATTTTAAATTTCGCGGTCTGTCAAATGGTGTTCATAATTTTTGTTTTTGTTAAGTTTCCGCCATGTTTGCTCCACGGTGACGATACTATGTATTTTCGAGGGGCTATCTGCTAAGATAAGTATTATTTTGGCAAATGACATATCCTCTGAGTAAATAGTGGCGGGTGGGCGGGGCTAGTGCTTGCTCAAATAAGACTGATTTTGGCAAATACCATACTCTCTGAGAAAATAGAGGGCGGGTGGGCGGGGCTAGTACTTGCATAGGTACAACTTATTTTGGCAAATGATATAAACTCTGAGAAAATAGGTGGCGGGTGGGCGGGGCTAGCACTTGATAAGATAAGACTGATTTTGCATCTATAACTTGTAAAAACTTGTTAAATTTAAAAGGTGTTAAATTGCAAATTTCCATATTAACGAGTTAAATTCGTAAATCTGACTAGGATATTTGTTTTTTAACAACTCAGTTATTACTTTTTCTGAGACACCTGTAGAAGTAGATTTAAAAAATATTAATGCAGTGATAAATCACAGAATTGAGATAGGGCGGGTGGGTGGGGCTTATGTTTTGCCCTTTTTTTCTTAATAAACATAGCCATCTTTCACAACAAAAAACTTAGAACATTATTAAAATGGTACATTTTTGCAAGGAAATGTAGATTTTGCAATTATGGGGCGGAGCATTTACAAATTTTCCATTTTAAGCATGTTTTAATTTCCATGTTGTGAAAAGAAGTCTACACATATTAAAACAAAAAGACAGAATGTCAGCCTGCCCACCCGCCCTGTGTCAATTGTAATGATTTTCGTTATTCGTCGTGAGCCAAGAGGGCGGAGCTTAACTGCAAAATCCTTATTTCTCTATGAGAAATTAAAAATATGTTTTTGAGTATCGTGTTCAAAGAATACTGTATATATTAAGTAAAAAATAAAGCCAAAAATTAGGCCCCACCCATACCCGCCCTAACCTCAATTCTCAGTTGCGATGAATTTTCCATTCGTTGTCAGATCGAGGGGCGGGGCTTAATTGCAATATCCATATTTGTCTAGAAGCATTAACCATTTTAAACATGTTTTAAGTTTCTTTGTGTGAAAAGATGAATACACATTTTAAGAAAAAACGGCAAAATATAAGCTCCGCCCACCCACCCTATCTCAATTGTTATTATTTTTTTTATCGTCAAAAGCCAAAGGGGCGGAATTTAACTGCAAAATCCGCATTATTTCTCTATAAGAAATTACCGTGTACCAAAGAATACTATGTACATATATTAAGAAAAAATTAAAGCCAAAGATTAAGCTCCACCCATACTTGCCCTGATCTAAATAGTAATGAAGTTTTCATTCGTTGTCAGATAGAGGGGCGGAGTTTAATTGCAAAATCCATATTTCTTTACCAAAATTTACCATTTTAAACGTGTTTCAAGTTTCTAAGAATAAAAAAGAATCATCAAAATTAAGATGGGGTGGGCGGGCGAGGTTAATATTTAGCCTTTTTTCATTCTGTCTTTTTGTTTTAATATGTGTAGACTTCTTTTCACAACATGGAAATTAAAACATGTTTAAAATGGAAAATTTGTAAATGGAAATATCGATTTTGCAATTATGCTCCGCCCCATTATTGTAAAATCTACATTTCCTTGCAAAAATGTACCATTTTAATCATGTTCTAAGTTTCTTGTTGTGAAAGATGGCTATGTTTATTAAGAAAAAAAGGGCAAACATAAGCCCCACCCACCCACCTTATCTCAATTCTGATGATTTTTTTATTCGTCGTGAGTCAAGGGGCGGAGCTCAATTGTAAAATCATTATTTTTCTACGTGAAATTAGCATGTGAAATGTGTTCTGATGTAATCGTGTTATACAAAGAACACTAAATGTATTACATAATTAAAAAAGAAAACCAAAATAGAAGCCCCACCCATCCGTCTCGATCTCAAGCGTGATGAATTTTTCATTCCTTGTCAGACCGAGGGGCGGAGCGTAATTGCAAAATCGATATTTACCTATTGAAATTTACCATTTTAAGAAGAATAAGAAAAAGCGCATTTAAGATAGGATAGATTCAGCAATATTTTAAGGTGATGTGATAACCCAAACATCCCGCCTTAAATTGACACTTGAATAGTTTGAAAAACCCGCGAAAAATTCAAAAATTCAAAATTTGGGCTTGGCTGTGATCGTTTAACAAAATGGAACCTACGTTGTGTGTTTTTTTTAACGGCGGGATGCGTCCAGATGCAAATGGTGGACCCTAAGTTTGGAAAAGTACCGCGAAATAAAACACAAAATATATGGAGGACACAAAATTATTTATTCCTCCACTGACAAAAAAAAAGAAAAAAAGTTGCGATTAAGTTGCGCAGGTTGAAGACCTTCTTAGTACTCAGCTATAAAATAAACTTTGAATGACTTGGAATCAAATCAAATTAAACGTTCTGAATCAGTACAAATATTTGAATATCACAAATTTAATAAAAACAAAGCAAAATCTGAATTAAAGTAACTGGATACAAATACACAAGGCTTCTATACAAAACCTGCATCCTTTGTGCAGATGGCGCGATAAATTCCGTCAGCTCGACAAGGAACCGCGCACTCCGCTTCCACCACGTGTTTTAGTGTTATTTATCCTCAATTTCATTTAAATGTTCATTTTTTATGACCCTAATATTAAACAAAGTACACCCGAACAAGTGGTAAAGTTTCGAGAAAAGAGCAATAAACTACATTTAAAGTCGCCATACCCTCTCGCAAAAATTTAAACAGCAAATAATTCTTATTTGAGATTCAGATTGGACATCAGATAATTTATATGATGGAAACATTAATCAACAAAATATTTACATGAAATAACTAGCAAAGGTTTATCAAACAAAAGTTCTGGTGTGAAGTAAAATTTGTGCAGAGCATTAAAATTTATGTCCGATTTAAATTATTACAACAAGGAAATTACTGAGGCTAAAATTGTGAAATAGAAAAATTGGGGTGAAAATTTGCAAAGCTAACAAAATTACATGAGGTTAATATTTGCCACACTTTATCAACAATTCAGACAAAGAATTTACATTATGTTAAATTATGCCACACTTTACGTTGCTAGAAATAAAATGTCTCGGTGATGTGATGTTGATAACGATGATAATAACGATGATAACTGTCTAAGGAGAGAAATCTTTAATCTTCCGCCGTCAGTCCACGATATTATATTATGAATTCTGCTGCACTTTTTTACGGCCTTTTTCCACAGTGAGGCGACGTTTGGTTTATTTAACTGCCGTAAAAGAACTATTAACAATCTTGTGTGAAGAATTAAAAAGTGTTATGATGTAACACTTAAGTATTAGCATCCAGAAACTTATTCACAATTGGACAAACAAACTCAAACGAGTCCTGAATTTGATGAAAACTCCCAGCAAGTACTTCATTTATCTAAATAAATTCCTGATTGTTAAATTGTGTTAGCATTAGTTAACGATTAAACTCCTAACATGAACTGTGAATTTAAAAACAATAAAACAAATTTATTGTTCGCTATTTTTTTCAGTTAACACCAAAATCAACCACACCCTCATCGGCGAACCCTTCGAACGCAAAGGAAAAACCTTCCTGAAGTGGGTGAACTACACCGTCACCCTCCGCCCAGAAATCGTCCAGTTCAATTTCGCTAATTTGTTCAACGGAGACAACCGCCTCGGTGACGAAATCAACCGAGTTCTCAACGAAAACTGGGACGCGGTTTTCGGCGACGTGAGAGCAGGCTACGAAAAAAGTTTCGGAATCATCTTCCAGGATCTAGCCAACAGAGTTTTCACGAGAGTACCAACGAAAGACATCTTTTTAGATTAATTCTGTTTCTGTATCTAGAAATGAAAACTGGATGTAGTAAATAGTCGGGTCGTGATGATGGTAGATGTAGAGTAGAAACCTGCAACAGACTGTATTTAACTGTAATGTAACTCTAATGTGTGTATATTTAGCGAATTTGATATTTTATCTAATAAAATTATTATTTGTTTCTTTTAAAAGGGGTTTCATTTCCCGTATTTTAGACGTCTAGGTTAAAAAGAAAATGTAAACGTGATGAAGCTCTAATTAAAATTGTTCTATGTACAAAATAACATATCTTAGACCTGTGGTTTATGAAGCTGTTTGAGAAAACTAAATAATGCTGGCTGTTTTTAAAATCACCAAAAGTTCTTTAAATAGATACATTGATTAACTCTTATAGCTTACGTTTTATGAATAATAATCTTCCATCTCTTTCTATTGATCCACTCACCGTTTCTTAGACGTATCAAGATTAAAAAAATTCCAAAAGTTGCACCTACTTTATATTCACGTCTTAAAGTAGTAAACGCTAAATGATATAGTGGTCAGACCGGTTAATTTTATTTTCTTTATTATTTTTTTTTTCTAAATTGACGTATAAATAAGGACACACTCTAATTTAATCTCCAGAACTGTATCCAGAAACAATGAGAACTATACTTATTTGTATGTACTTGGTAACACTGGCCACTGCCGCCAAACTACGTAAGTTATCACCATCATTCCTGAAAACTGAAAACCCAAAAACTGAATTACAGCTGCCAGTTTCATGAAATGTAACCCAAAACGAACCGACTTCCATCAGTGCTTGCCAAAAGCCGTTGAAAGCACCATCAGGCAGCTCCAGCGCTTGTACGAAGAGCTGAATTTGACAGTCAGTGAGCACCTGGAAGTGCCTGCTTTGACCATCGATGCCGGTTCTGGACCCATGGGCACAAAACAAGTCTACAAAAATTTGATAGTGACAGGTTTAGATGAAATTACGTGCTCGAAAGCAGAGTGAGTGTCTTCATTTCTGTATCCACTAAATCGAGGAAAAATTTGTAGTTTTGATTTTGACAAGAAGAGGCTGAGTGTACAATGTTTGATACCGCGGTATCAACTGAACTTTGATTACGAGCTCAGTGGGAAGATTTTGGTGCTGCCTATAACAGGACAAGGGCCTGGCTTGATCATTCTACGTACGTTTTTAAGTGGGTTTAATTGGAGTTAATTTGATAATTGTAGATGACTATAAAGTTGGGTTGATTTTTGACTTGGAGGAGTACGAGAAAAAAGGGAAGAGGTATTATCGAGTTGTGGGTCATAAGTTAGATATTGATCCGAAACGTATTGAGGTTAAGTTGGATGATTTGTTCGGTGGTGATAAGGCTTTAGGTGACAGTATGAACCAAGTAATGAATGATAACTGGAAGGAACTCTTTGAAGATGTTAAATCGAGTTATTCGGAGGCTTTCGGAAGCATTTTTGCCTCAATTTTTAATCGCTTGTTGGTGAAAGTGCCCGTTAGTGAAATTTGGGGATAATTGAAAATAATCTTCTTTAAGTCTAGTTTCTTAAAATTAAATTTTGTATGTATTTTAAGTTTTTTGTAATAAATACAGAGTAAAATGTTTTTTATATTTTTTTTTAACAACGAAAAACTCCATTTGCAAATACGTAATTAAAAAAAATCTATGCATAAGCATTACGGAAATTACAAATTTATTTACTTATACTTAATTACATGGTTCTAATCTAAAGTAGTGGAAAATTTGTCTTTTGAGAAATCTTATGATAAAAATGGCGCATCAGTATGTTAAAGTATCTTTGGTAGCAGTTACCCGGATTTTAATTTTACATATCATTAAAACAAAAGTTGTTTATTGTTTACTATAAAAACCACTGTTCTCCATTGGTTTCGAAAGCAGATTAATTTGCTCTTGCATAATTCGCTATTTTATGAATTATGTACGCCTAGGTGGAGTTTTTTTATTTTTATATTTTATGTAGCCTTGTTAATTCTTGCAAAAAGATTGTCTTATTTAGCATTTTTTACTTCCCGAGCGTCAGGTTCCATCAAACGAACGACTTATTTCATGTTTTCTTGACGTTTCATGACACTCAGAGTATGAAAAAATAGGTCACCCTTTTTTTTCCGTCTATCCCGTCTGTCCTCTCTCTGTGGTCTGCTAACGACTTTATTAGACAGATAATCCCCAAAATTGATGGATTTCGGTTTCTTCGAAACCACCTGCTGAGCTTAATGTGTTCTTGGAAGAGGTGTTGCGGAATGAGTTTGTCTATATATAATATCGGAAACTGGTTTCAGAGAGTACAAGGCAATCACAAAAAAAGTTTTAATAAGAGTTTTTTCGTTTCCAAGATAAAATTGATTGAAAATTCGATCAAAATTAGAGTGAAACCTGTAACACTGCTTTGGCAATAATCATAACAATACATGTCCATTTGACGTTTTGACAATACATAGGTAGAAAAAGATGGCATTTTTTTTTTAAATTTTAGATATTTGTTGTATAGGTACATTATTTTTCTAATATCCAACGAGTCAAGAAAAAATGTGTTAGAATGAAAAAGGCAGTGAGTGATTTATTTCACTAACGCATTTGTACATATTCACATCTATAAGAAGGAGCTATCAAAAACCTTATTAAGGTAAATTATAGACAAAATTTTTTGGAAGGGACTAAAATGTCACCCCTCTCAGGAGGAAAGTAGCTGCCCTCAGCCCCTAAAACCCTCTATCGCACGGACATATCACATTACAAATGAAACACCTTAAAAATATGAAAAGAAAGACACTCGCGAATTGACAGAGAAACGAACAGACGCAAAATCCTATACATCTGTTTGGAGCCAAAGCAAATATCTGAATATCACAAATTTAATAAAACAAAGCAAAATCTGAATTAAAATAACTGGATGCAAATGCACAAGTTATTACGGGCGTGTGGCGTAAAATTTTAAAGTTACGGCAGTTAACAGGAGCACAACAAAAGTACCCTTGGGGCGTTGTAGCACAAGTGGAGTTTGGGGCTACCGGTCGGGGCTGTTCTCCCCCCACGACGGTGATTCTATCTATCGCAAAGCCTACCCAAACAGCACATTACACGTCTCTAGAACGAACATGCCGTCCGAAACTAGGCCATTACGATCGCAGATCCGCAGTTATGTCTCGACTATTGGGCCAAATCGAAAGAACTACAACATCGCAACCGCCCCTGAATCTATCCAAACCTGTACCCTTTGTTTAGGCGTCGCGATAAGATCTGTTTTTTAACCTCAATTCCATTTTAAATGTTCAATTCTTTATAACTCTGATATTAGCAACAACTGGACAAATGTTAAAGCAACATAAATATTTAAACAAATAATTCTTATGTGAGATAAAAATGGGACATCAAATAATTTATACGATGGAGAGATTAATCAGCAAAACATTTACAAAACAAAACTAGTAAAGAATTATAAAACAAAAGATCTGGTGTGAAATAAACTTGTGCAAATAAAAATATTATGTGAGGTTAAAACTGTAGAGCATGAAATTTACGTCAAATGAAAATTATACAACTAAGGAAAATTACTGAGGTTAAAACTGTGAGATTAGAGAAATATTGTATGAGGTGAGAAATTGCAAAGTTAACAAAATTTACGTGAGATTAATATTTGCCACACTTTATCAGCGATTCAGACAAAGAGTTTACATTATGCTAAATTATGTCATAATCCAAGTGATTGGTTACTTAAAAAAAAAAACAGTTTACTTTGAGAGTTTAAAATATCGCGAACTGGTTACCCCAACGAGACACATAATAAATAAACACAAGAATATCCATCCAATCATCGTTGCGAGGAAAAAGCGCCTCGGTGATGTAAATTTTTATCGTTGCGAGGAAACACCTCGATGGTGTTATTAATCTCTAGTGTTGCGAGAACATGCCTTGTGATGTTATGAATCTCTAGCGTTGCGAGGACATGCCTTGATGAAGTAATTAATCTGTAGCGTTGTGAGGGCATGCCTCGATGAAGTAATCAATCTGTAGCGTTGTGAGGGCAGGCCTCGATGATGTAATCAATCTTTAGAGTTGCGAGGACAAGCCTCGACGCTGTAATCAATCTTTGGCGTTGCGAGGACATGCCTCAGTGATGTAATCATGACAACGACGATAATAACGATGATAACCGCCTAAGGGAAGACATTATTTTAACCCCCCCGCCAGTTCGCGGTATGAATTAGTTTAACTGCCGTAAATAAACTATTAGCAATCTTGTGTGAAAAATTAAGAAGAGTTATAATGTAACACTTACGCATATGCATCCAGAAACTTATTCGTAATTAAACAACAAAGATGTTTCCCTGACTAAGTGAATTTCATGAAATCTTCTAGCAAGTGATTTATTTAAATAATCCTGATTGTTCAATTGTGTTTGCATTAGTTGACGATTAAGAAGAACTAACTTGATTGGTGAATTTACAAACAATAAAACAAATTTACAGCCCGTGTTCCACGTTGAAAGATCACATGTTATTTAGATTAAAAGCCGCAAGAATTAGCCGCGCGGTTTGGTGAAAACTCAGAATGAAAATGCTGCAGATAAGAAATTAAGAAAATACAAGGAATTATAACAGTCAAAGAAATAGAGTTAAGCAAATATGTCGCAGGAAAGAAAGGGATTTTTTAGAAAGACAAATAAAAACTATAGAGGAAGCATACTAGAAGAAAGAGATAAGGAACTTTTATAAAGACATACAAGACGTAAAGTCAACAAAACACGAATCTACGCAATATATAAAAGATACAGAAGGCAATTTAATAGGCGACGATGGAGGAAAAATAAGAAGATGGAAACAATACTTCGAACAAATACTAAATAGCGAAATCAGAAGAGGTCAGAGAAGAGCAAAAACAAGTACTAAAAAAAGAACTTTAAGTAATGAAAGTATAGCAATGCCAATAAGAGAAGAGATAGAGGAGATAATAAATCAGATGAGGAATAACAAAAGCCCAGGGAGAAATGGAATTAAGAAGAAAACCTAAAATATGGAGGTGAAAAACTGAAAGACGATATCCAGTTGGTAAGAAAGCAAATTTGGGAAACGGAAGAAATGCCGGATAGCTGGAAAGAGGCACTAAAAACGCCGCTCTTTAAAAAAGGTGACAGAAGAAGCTGCGAAAACTACCATGGGATTGCGTTATTAGACGTTACGTACAAACTACTGGCATCGATAATAAAAAGAAAATTTGAAGGATATATGGAAGAAGCTCTAGGAGAATATCAAGGAGGCTTTAGAAAAGGAAGAGGGACAATCGACCAAATATTTATGTTGAAACAAATCATGGTAGGAAACTAGGAATATGAAATTGATGCTCATTTACTCTTCGTGGACTTCAAAAGAGCTTACGATACGGTGAACAGGACGAAGTTAATAAACATATTGAGAGAACTAGATATTTCCGAAAAACTAATAAATCTAATGAAAATGATAATGTAAAACACAATAAGTAGAGTAAAAGTAAAAGGAAAAACTATCGACAGGTTTAATCTTAAACAAGGACTCAGACAAGGTGATCCGTTGTCAACTACTCTATTCAATCTGGTTCTAGAGAGTATTATAAGGAAAAGTGATATAAACAGGAAGGGTCTACTATTCAACAGAAGCCATCAATGTCTAGCCTTCGCAGACAATTAGGTCCTACTACCTAAGAAACTGGAAAGAATTAGAAAGGATAACAGCAAAGCTAATGAGACAAGCAGAAGAGGTAGACTTAGAATTTAATATAGAAAAAACAAAATAAATGGAACTAAAGAATAACTGTGGGAGTAGAAAAAAAAACAACCTACAAATAGACAGACAAGAAGGAATAAAAGTAGAATTTGAAGAAGTAGAAACGTTTATGTGCTGTTGATAACCAACAAATTCCAAGAAGGCAGAAATAGAACTGAGAATTGCTAAAAGTAACAATTGTGCAGGAAGATAAAGAAAAATTATGAAAAGTAAAGAAATATCAAGGCAAACAAAACTAAGAATATATAAAACCATAGTGAGACCAATCCTAACATACGCGTGTGAGACATGGATTATGATAAATAAAATGAAACAAAGACTGGAAATTTGGGAAAGGAAGATACTTAGAAGAATCTTTGGAGAGAAACAAACAGAAGGAGGACGGGAAAGAAGAACTAATGCATAAATACATGATTGATATAATGACTCAGTTGTAAACAATTTCATGAAAATAAAAAGATTGGAATGGTTAGGACATCTAGAAAGAATGATCCAAGAAAGAGAAGTTAAGATGGTGGCGTGGAAAATTCCGGAGGGTAAAAGGAAAAGAGGAAGACCAAGGAAGAAGTGGAAAGAAGCCATAGAGGAAGACCTAGCAGAAAAACAAATACAAGACTGGAGGAAGAACGCAAAAAACCGAAGGGAATTGTGATAACCCAAACTTCCCGCCTTTAAATTGACCTTGAAAAAGTTTACTAAGCCCGCGAAAAATTCAAAAATTCAAAGTTTGGCTTTGCCTGTGATCGTCTAACAAATAGGAATTGTGTGGTTTTTTGTTTTTGAAAAATGGCGGGAAGACGTTCCTTCATACAAGTGAGCATATACTGCATGTGAGTTGAGAGCGCAAGAAATAATAGACAAAATTAGGGAGGGGTCGAAATGGCATCCTTCCTTAGAAGGAAAAGAAACGAAGAGCGAATGTGACTCAGCGTGCCCTTTTTGGTGGTTCCGCAGGGCGTCATCGGTCTTCATTCCCCAAAATCCCCTAGGGTTTATTCACCGAAATATTACATTTCAAACACCTTAAGTTATATGAAAGAAAAAAAAATGAACAAACGGAAAATTCTATACATCTGTTTGGAATCAATGCAAATATTTGAATATCACAAATTTAATAAAAACAAATCAAAATCTGAATTAAGTAACTGGATGCAAACACACAAGTTATTACAGGCGTGTGGCGGCAGATCTTTAATGTTACAGCAGTTAACAGGAGCACAGCAAAAGTACCCCTGGGGTGATGTAGTACAAGTGGAGTTTGGGGATACCGGTCTGGAGCTGTTCTCCCCCCACGACGGTGATTCTATCACAAAGCCTACCCGCACGCATATCTCCATTACGAACGTGCCCTGCGGAACTAGGCCATTACGGTCGCTAGACCCGCAAGTGGATCTTGACTACTGGTCCAAGTCGAGAGCACTACAAACCGGCGGCCGCCCCTGAATCTATCCAAACCTGTGGGCTTGTACAGGTGACACGATAAATCTCGCCAGCTCGACTAGGAACCGAACTTCGCTTCTGCCACGTTCTCTGTGTCATTTAACCTCAATTCCATTTTTAAATATTCAATCTCTTATAACTTCGATATTAACAGCTACTGAACAAGTGTTAAAGTTTCAACGAGCAATAAACAACATTTAAATTCGCCATATAATCTTGTGAAATTTTGAACAACAAATAATTTATATGATAGAAACATTCATCAACAAAATATTTACAAAACAAAACTTAGCAAGGATTTATGAAACAAAAGATCTGGTGTGAAATGAACTTGTACAAATAGAAATATTATGTGTGAGATTGAGAAATGTTGTATGAGGTGACATATATAATTGCAATGTTAACAAAATTTACATGAGATTAATAATTGCCACACTTTATCAACGATTCATACAAAGAGTTTACATTATGTCAAATTATGTCATGATCTAAGTGATTGGTTACTTCAAAAAACCAATTTACTTTGGGAGTTTAAAATACCGCGAACTGGTTACCCCAACAAAACACATAATAAACAAACACAAAAATATATCATTATCGCTCCGAGGCAAAAAGCGTCTCGGTGATGTAAATTTTAAAATCGTTGCGAGGAAAAAGCGTCTCGGTGATGTAAATTTTAAATCGTTGGGAGGGCATGCCTTGATAAATTAATCAATCTGTAGCGTTGTGAGGGCATGCTTTGATAAATTAATCAATCTGTAGCATTGTGACGGCATACCTTGATAAATTAATCAATCTGTAGCGTTGTGATGGCATGCCTCGATGAATTAATCAATCTCTAGAGTTGTGATGGCACACCTCGATGAATTAATCAATCTGTGGCGTTGTGAGGGCACACCTTGATAAATTAATCAATCTGTAGCGTAGTGATGGCATGCCTCGATGAATTAATCAATTTGTGGCGTTGTGAGGCATGCCCCGATAAATTAATCATGATAACGATGATAACCGCCAAAGGGAAGAAGCAATCTTGTGTGAAGAATTTAGAAGTGTCAGAATGTAACACTTACGTATATGCATCCAGAAACTTACTCGTAATGAAACAACACAGGTAACAGAAACTGGTTTATTTAAATAATTCTGATTGTTAAATTGTGTTTGCACTAGCTGACGATTAAGAAAAACTAACTTGATTGGTGAATTTACAAACAATGAAACAAATTTACAGCACGTGTTTCGCGTTGACTGGAAGTCCGCATTTCTCCGATTAAAAGGCCGCAAGAATTAACCGCGTGGGTTGGGGACAACTGTGTCATTATGAAAGTTACAATTGATTGTCGTTAAACAAAGGCTTCCTCCCATTTTATTAACTACCAAACCAACTAATTTAAACCTAGCGCTTACTACGTGGTTACACTCACACAAGCACATTCAGAATGACGCTACGCCATGCGGCTTCTCTACCAACCCTCTTACCCTGTAACTAAAAACTCCCTAGCGATACCAAGCCGTCATCTAACTCAATCATGCAAAACTACCCCTAAGCGCTACGTGCATATTTGGTTGCCTATGTTTAACGATTTCCTTTTTGTGATTGAATTTTTTTTTCTTTCAAATTCAAATTATTCAAGCGTGATTTCGCGCCGTTATCAATTAATTTCAGCGCGAAAACTTTGATTTAAATTCGGTCACCACAGAATGGAGACGCATCTCAAAGCTATGGGCCTAAATGACCTCCGAGAAGCTTAATATATAGTTTTGGGTCCATCATTTCCATTTTTCGTTCATTCCTTCTCCTTTTGCATTTATTTTCTCATCTCTTGCATCCATTTTGTCATCTCTTGCACCAATTTCTTCTTTCATTTCCTTATTTCTTGCGTCCATCTTCTCATCCATTACTTTGTCCATTTGTGCGAGCATAGCCGTCAATCTTCAGAATTCTTGTTCAACTTGCAGATCTTCGTAAAACCAATTATTAATCTTGAATCCCACTTCTGCCACCACTGTTACGATGAACGGGTATTTAAAATCCGCGTGGGTTAAAACTCAATAATTTATTTCTTAGTAACTTGAATTTACGCGATTAATTATACAGCGATTATGTACAAAATAATTCCGGCGGAACTTGACTGGCTTCTTTCAACATTCGCTGGATTCGACTCGACTGAATAATAATCGTTCTCGAAGGTGGTCTCTATTTAAACTCATGTTTCCTTCTAGATGTTCGGCAATCGGGGTCTTCCTGGAATACCCATCGCGACTATTCGCGAGTTCCGCTTCCAGGCTTTCCTTTAGCGAACGCCGCCGGACCGCTGTCACCTACGATAAGTTGGGTGTAACAAGGTTATGTTTCAGACGCATTGTATCTTTCCGGGAAAAACGTTAAAGATGCGAAAGTTGACCACCACGATGAGATGACGAGAGACATGTTTTTTCAGTGGTTTTGGCCATTTTGGTCATTATGTCCTGCGGTTACCTCCTTATTATTGCGATTGAAATGGTATGGTCCATATTAAAATCCAGAGTTCGTCGAAATAACAACAATCCAAAATTTAGTGCCAGTGCGTTAAAAAAGTCGTTTCAACAGAAGAAGAATACAGGAAACGACAAGTCAGTGAACTTGTTTTATATTTAGATGAAAGCAGCAAGTAGACAATGAATAATTAATTTTGTATTAATTTTGTCGATTTGTAAATATGTAAATATGTACTATTTTTGAAATTCTCTTTTCTACAAATTTCAATGAATCCGGTCCGCATGAAATGAAGTGCAGAATTCTGGCCTGCGGCGCGGGGCTTTGAAACATTTATGGCAGGGGAATAACCTGTGGTATTGGTAAACAAAAGTAGTAATTAGTAAAATGATTTGTTGTGGTAGACCATAAGGACATGGATTTTATAAAAAGCTGGATATGTAGTACTTCAGGAGTGAGGGAAGTTGTCTGTAGATGTTTAGCGATCATTCATTTTTGCTTGCCGAGGTCTGTTTCTGATTCTCGTGTTGTATGATACACGTGTTGAAATTTTGGAAAATATGTATATTAATTATACCTCTAAAGAATTTCGAACCTGGATGATAACATTGTGTCACTGTGCACCGACACATTACTTTGTTCCTATTTCCTCTAGTGGTTGTCGTTAAAATCGCTAAGAATTCATTAATTTCATAAAAAAACACGGATTATAAAATTACGCTTTTTTATGGCTTTGCTTTTTGCAAATAATCTTCCGTCTCTTTCTACTGATACATTGATTCTATCTCACACGCATCAAAATTCCTATAGACGTAAACATTCACGTTTTTATTCACTAAACGACCTTAATGGCGAAGACCGGTTCTTTTTTTTATTTTCTAAATTATGACATTATATAAGAGGACACCCTAGCTTAAGCTCCAGAACTGCGAAAGCAATGAGAAATATATTTATCTGCATATACTTGGCAACGGTGGCCACGGCCGCCAAACTACGTAAGTCATTATCATCACCATTATCAATCATCATTCCTGTAAAGTAATAAGTGTAACCCGAAGCGAAGCGACTTCGATCAGTGCTTGCCAAAGGCCGTCGAAAGCGCCATCAGGCAGCTTTACCAGGTGTACGATGAGCTGAATTTGACAGTCACGGAGCCTCTAGACGTGGCTGCTTTGACCATCGATGCCGGTTCTGGACCCATGGGGACAAAGCAAGTCTACAAAAATTTGAAAACGGCAGGTTTAGAAGAAATTACGTGCTCGAAAGCAGGGTGAGTGTCTTCATTTTTGTATCCACTAATGCGAGCAAAAATTTGTAGTTTTGATTTTGACAAGAAGAGGCTGAGTTTACAATGTTTGATACCGCGGTATGAATTGACCTTTGATTATGAGCTCAGTGGAAAAATTTTGGTACTGCCTAAAACAGGACGAGGGCCTGGCTTGATCATCCTACGTATGTTTTTATGTGAATTTAGTTAAGGTTAATTGGAATTGATTTGATGATTGTAGATGATTATAAACTTGGGTTGGTTTTTGACTTGAAGGAGTACGAGAAAAAAGGGAGAAGATATTATCAAGTTGTTGGTCATAAGTTGGATATTGATCCGAAACTTATTGAGGTTAAGTTGGATAATCTGTTCGATGGTGACAAGGCTTTAGGTGACGGAATGAACCAAGTGATGAATGTAAACTGGAAGGAGCTTTTTGAAGATGTTAAAGCGAGTTATTCTGAGGCTTTCGGGAGCATATTTGCCTCAATTTTTAATCGTTTGTTAGCGAAAGTGCCTATTAATGAATTATTTGGAGACAATTGAAGATAATCTTCTTTAAGTTTAGTTTTTAAATTTAAGTATCTTAAGTATTTGTATGTATTTTAAAGCTTTAAATAAATACAAAGTAAAATGAGTTTTATCGGGTTCCTCTGATTTAGTTTAGTTTATTCTTATACCGAAAAACTCCATTTGCAATGGAAATTAAAAATTTATTCACTCATAATTATAGGGTTATTAACTAAAGTAATGGAAAATTTGTACCAAAATATCAACTGTAACAAATCGAAGTCTCTACTAATTATCACTAGCAGCTTCGTAAGATAATTCTGTCTTTTAAAAAATTTCATAATTAAAATAGTTATAGTATTTGTGTAGCAGCTACCCGGATATTAATTAATTTTACATATCATTAAAATAAAAGTTGTTTCTTGTTTACCATAAAAGTCACTGTTCTCCAGGCAATTAGTATCGAAAGCAGCTTTATTTTTTATTGAATAAATTATTGTTTTGCTACTATTTTATGAATTATTTACGTCTAACTGGAGTTTTTTTAGTTTTATTTTTGTTTAGTTTTGTTAGTTATTTGCGAATACGTTTTTCCATTTAGCATTATTTATTTTCCGAGGGTAAAATTTCAACAAGTGAATGGCTTATTTCACGTTTTCCCGACGTTTCATGACACTTAGAGATTGCAATAAAATTGCTTACTACCCTAAAACCCCTCCTTTCTTCTGCTCGGTATCAGGACTTTGTCCCTTTCACCCGGATCGCACTTCTTGGGTAGAGACAGAGGGTTTTCCTCACGGTTGCTGACGCCTGGAGATCTGAAACTGAGAAAAAAGCTTCTCGGACCAAAGGGTTGGGGTGTTCTTCAGCTTTTTGCTTGCATTTCAACTGAGCTTTTTGTCAATGAAGACATCGATATATTTTGGTTTGCCCTGCCATCGGATGTCCTGGCCGAACATGGGGAGACAGCCCTGATCCTTGAGGGACTTCAGCGCTTATTGGATGTTCTGCTGATAGAGTGTGGCCTATGCGGGCACAAAACGTGTGGGCGTCCAGAAATGACCCTTTCAGCGATATTTCCCATCGAGGAAAGAATACTGATGGGGGGATGATTTTGGAAGACTGATTTTTCCCGGGTTTCGAGATGAAAATGATATTGGCCTGTTTCCATCTACCTGGAAAGAAACAAAATTTCAACATTGCGTTAATAATATCTGTCAAGGTGACGATGGCCTCTTCGGAGAGGTTTTTCAGGGCTTTGTTCGCAATCTGGTCGGGCTAGGGCTTTCCTCGGCTTGAGGTTTCGGATGACGGTTCGGACTTCGTCGGCATCGGTTTTGCGGATGAGTTCAGCAGAAGATTTTCGACGGTTTCTTCGACGAGGTCCATGTGCTCGTCGGGGTCGATATTCGTCTGGCATTGTTCCTCCAGACTATCTGCGAAGGCGACGGCTTTGTCCTCATCTGTGAAAACGATGCCGTTGTGCGCGCTGTGGATCGCTTCTCAGCGCTTTGGGCATTCTCCAGGTCGATTGGTTCTCGGTGTTCAAGGACTCGAGTCTTTGTTCCCACTGCTCTTCCCAATGGTGGCTGTTCGCTGTAGTCTGGTCGGCTCTTTCTCCGGTTCGTCGGCGTGTCGTCTCGCTTGTTCTTTTCCGCAGAGTTGGCAAGGGGGTGATTGACCAGGTCTTGGGATTTTGGGACAAGATGGAGACCATAGCATTGGAGCAAGCGGTTGAGAATAGTTTTATGAAGGGAACGATTAAAGAACTGGAATCGACAGATAGAAAGACGTATGGTGGAGTTGTCGGAGGTGCTAGATCTGAGCGGGATAGTAAGGAAGTGCTGTTGTAAAGTAAAGTAGGTTATTGTTGCATTATTGTTGCATTATAATTTCATTTCGCCATAGTTTTGTTAGCTAGATTAAATTAGGTTGCTTGTCCAAATGTTTTGTAATCGCTGACTCCTCTGTATTTTGTAAGAATATGGTCAGTTGCCCTCGTTACGAGGAAGTGATAAATAGAGGAGTCAACGAAGAGACGTGTGATTATGACCATGTAAAGTTGTCTTGTAAGTTTTGTTATGTGGGCAGTGAAATAAACGGGAAATCGAAATATATTGCCCGACTTTCAAAATTTTGCTAGATCTGCACACAAGCGAGAAGTCAAGGTTAACAATATTAACATTACCTGTGCATATTGTAAGAATGTGGGTCATACTATAGACAACTGTCGTAAACGTCAATATAATAATGCTAAGGGATCAAATTACCAAAACATTTCTAATAACACTGCTGACAAAAACCAGAATTCTTATTTTAACAATCGAAACTCGTATTCGGGAAACGGGCAAGGACCGAGTACATCGACAGGCAGCGAAACTCCGGTCCGAAACCTCAAAAATGTCTAGATAAACAATTTCAAATATCTCATAGTTCAAAAAATAATGATTCTAGAGTTTTCACTATATCATTGAAAAATCCCAATCTGCTTAGCGTGCAATTGTCATATAACGGTGAATCAGCAAATTTGTTACTTGACTCTGGTTCGGAAATTTCAATTTTAAGATTATGCGAGGTTAATGATGCTCTTGTACATACTAATCAAAAAAATTTGTTAAAAGGTGTTAACGAAAATCTTGTCACGACACTTGGAGTAGCAATAGGCAAAATTCAAGTAAATGGAATTACAATTACACATCCGTTTCATATCGTCGCAGATGATTTTCCTGTGCCAGCTCATGGAATTCTAGGTCATGATTTTCTTTCCGCTTATCATGCAATAATAAATTTGAGATGTGCTAAGTTATCATTATCAGTCAACGGTAAAGAAATCTGTTTACCGATCACAAATTATTCGAATGTACTAAATAAAACTTTCATTATTCCAGCTCGTTGTGAGTACCTACGTGATGTCAGTACCTGTTAATTTTAATGACTCAAAAATTTGTTTACAAAAAGAAATATTGCCAGGGTTATATGTCGGAAATTGCATTGTAGAACCAAAGAATGCGTTTTGTAAAATCAGTCTAATAAATTCATCCTTTAGAATTATAAATACCGAAAAACTCAAATTTGAAAACTTAAATAACTATCAAATCATTAACTTTGTTTCCACCCTCGAGTCAAAACGTATACAATCTTTAGAGGAACAGATTGATACAAGTCACATGAATTCGGAAGAGCGCGATTCAATATTAAATATTTGTCGTGAGTTTAATGATTATTATTTAGAAGGTGACAAATTAACACACACAAATATGTTGGAGCATGAAATACCTATAATATCTGACAAGCCTGTATTTGTAAAGCCATATCGGTTGCCCGAGAGTCAAAAACAGGAAGTGCAAAATCAAGTTCAAAAAATGCTTGACGATGGCATAATCCAAAACAGTCATTCTTCTTATAATTTTCCAATTCTAGTTGTTGCAAAAAAACCAGGTCCCGATGGAAGCAAAAAATGGCGACTGGTTGTTGATTACACTAGTTTACAAATTTAAACTTTTTTTCATATCCAAAAATAAAAAACATATTTTTTACTTCTAAATTACTTACTGATGACAAATCCAAAAACGGATAATCATTATCACGTCAGGTTTTTTCATAAATCCAAAATAATGAAATTTGCTTTTACCTTCACGTTAGTGTTAAACTGATTCATGTTAATGTCTTGGAGATCGTGCAAATTAAGTGCAAATCAGTTTTGTTACGTTTGTGGTAAAATTATAGTACCTAAAGCTGGGAGACCTGTTCAAATTTGCTTAAGAACAAGGTATGAAGGATTTTGGGACGAAAATGTGTTAGTGTTGGTCTATTATAAGGGAAACTGACAGTACTGTCAAGAAAAGAAATGCTAGTGTTAATCATTTTTAATTTTCAGTCATAATGTTTATAATATATACTGGGTGTTGCTTTTATTTGATATAACCCCTGTAACTTCTTTATTCTTAAAGACAAACCTGTATTTCTTTGAGCAAATTTGTATCATTTTAAAAGATCTTTGTGAAGCCAACCTCACATTTTTATTATCACGTCCCGTAGAGAAATCAAAAGCAACACAATTATTCTACAATCAGTACTTGAAAAATTTTAAATAAAACATTGATGACAATCTAGTAGCTTGAAAAATTGACACTCGTGTTATTTATTTACGTAAATGATCTTTTAAAATGACACAAATTGGCTCAAAGAACTATATGTTCATATATATTTAAAAATAAAAAAGTTACAAGAGTTGTAAAAAAGAAAAGAAATACGGGCTATGTTTATATAAATATCTCAAAAACGTGATGTGATGGATTTTTTCTGCTTTCAGATTTGAATTTCGCGAACCCAAATCCTTTGGATTCAACTATTTTTGTCTTTCGATATAAAACCTTGTAAACTAGTGTTATAGGAAACTGAATGACATCACTGAATCGGATGCTTACCCATTGCCTAATATTACAGAAATATTGGACCAATTGGGGAATTCTAAGTATTTTTCTGTTGTGGATCTTGCTCATGGTTTCCACCAAATTCCTATTTCAGAAAAAAGCAGACGTTTAACAGCTTTTTCTTTTTACGGTCACTATGAGTATTGTCGAATGCCAATGGGGTTGAAAGGAACTCCAGCTACTTTTCAGAGATTAATGAATAATGTTTTAGTAGGTCTCCAGGGAATAAAATGTTTTGTCTACTTAGACGTCATAATTTACGGTAGTTCTCTACGAGATCATAATAAAATTGATAGACACTTTTTCTCGTCTTAGACAGCACAATTTAAAACTTCAACCTAGTAAATGTTTGTTCTTGAGAAAAGAAATCAACTACCTTGGGCATATTATCTCTGAAGATGGGGTTAGGCCCGATACAAAAAAGATTGACGCAGTATTAAAATTTCCTACTCCAACAACTGAAAAAGAGTTAAAATCATTTTTAAGTCTTGCATCGTATTATCGACGTTTCATCAAAAACTTTTCTCAAATTGTTCAACCACTTAATAATCTCTTGAAAAAAGGTGTCAAATTTCAATGGAATGCATTTTCACAATTGAGAGGAAAATTAGTAAGTCCGCCTATACTACAATTTCCTGATTTTAATAATGAATTTATTCTCACAACGGATGCAAGTCAATTCCCTATAGGTTCTATATTATCACAAGGTTCTTGGGGAAGCGATCTTCCAATTGCTTATGCTAGTCGTATACTAAATAAATCTGAAAGAAATTATTCCACAATTGAACGAGAATTACTAGCCATTGTCTGGTCCGTACAACATTTTAGACCTTATTTATTGGGAAGGAAATTTACCATTGTGACGGACCACAAACCACTTGTTTATTTGTTTTCAGTTTCAGATCCTTCATCTCGTCTTTTACGATTTAGACTAAAACTAGAAGATTATGATTACAAAATTATTTATAAACCCCGTAAGAATAATAAAGCAGATAGCTTGTCACGAATTCACCAAATTTCGGTCAGATGCGATTTATACAAGAACTTTTTAAAAGAAATTGAGGATTGTACTGTTATTAACGATAACGTTGTTGATACAGATCAAAGTTTAGATGATGTGCCTAAAGAAACTAATTTGTTTTATGTAACAGATCGTGAATTTTCTGATAAGACGGAATACTACAATAGCGAATATGAGTTGAAATCTCAACAAGCTCAATTACACAACATAGCTTATTTACAGTCAGATGATCGATATTTTATTTACCTTGTTACTAAAGAAACTAAAGCTCATAAATCATTTTA
The DNA here is from genome assembly GCA_022388445.1 of Zophobas atratus. Lineage (NCBI taxonomy): Eukaryota > Metazoa > Arthropoda > Insecta > Coleoptera > Tenebrionidae > Zophobas > Zophobas atratus. The sequence goes on from CM039446.1 coordinate 11,080,304, forward strand.
CGAAGATTTGTTTTATTCCTTGCTCAATTTGAAAGATTTTTGCTTGACTAAAGGTATTTCACAACTGGCTACTTCTACTAAAAATTTTACAGTTGCAGATCAATACAGTTAGAACAATGATAAAATATATTTTTAAAAACACAAACGTAAGCATTAGCCTCTATCACGAAAATGTTCATAATAATCTGACGCCTGAAGAAGTGCAAGAAGTAGTAAAAGAATTTCACGTGACCCACTGGAGGTCACGAAGGTGTGAACAAAACTTATAACAGAATCAGACAATACTATAAATGGAAAAATATGTTTAAAGACATTCAGAAATTTATAAGGTCATATTCACAATGTCAGAAAAATAAATGTTCAAAACGTACGAAAGTACCAATGGTCATAACAACAACTTCATCAGTTCCTTTTGAGAAAATATTTTTAGATGTGGTAGGTATAGAACAGAACTAAAAACTATATTCAAGTACTATGGTGATATTGAACGGTTATGTAAAACTATTCGTGAAAAGTATATTGTTGCCGATGATTGTGATAGACTAAATAAAATTTTAACCTACATTTTAAATAATATTGCAAATAATGAAAATTTAATACAGGAAATGTTAGGGGTAGAAATTAAACAGAAAAACAGACAAAAAAGGGGATTAGTTAATGCCATTGGTTCCATATCCAAAACATTATTTGGAACTTTAGACGAAAATGATGCCGAATTTTATAACTCCGAAATACAAAAATTAAAAGCCAACCAGGAACATATGTCAAATTTGATCAAGCAACAAACTTCAATTTTGGAAAGCACAGTACATTTGCTGAATTCTTCTGGAAACAAAACTGTTGTCAATTTGAATTCCATTTCATTAAAAATTGAAGAGATTGTACCCTTCATTAATAAAATTATAATAAAATTGATAAAAATCAAAGTGAATTCCAGCAAAGAACGAATATCTCACTAAAAATGGAGGAAATAGTAAATTTATTAAGTTTGATTATTGAATCTTCTAGGATAAATCAACAAACTTTGATGGAAATTATTATCCTTGCACAAAAGGATATATTACATCCGAAAATTATTTCACCTGTGGAATTTGTTGGTGAATTGGTCGAAATTCAAAACTATTTATCGGAACTCAAAATACCTGTTAATCCTACGATTCATAACATTCACAAAATATATAATTTTCTTCACATCAACGTATTTTTTTATCAGGATGAACTTTGTTTTGTAATAGTTATTCCACTGATTCATCCTCGTAATTACAATTTGTTAAAAATGTCAAGCCTTCCAAAACACTTGTCAGGGTCGAATTTCATTTTTATTCAACCACAAAAGCCGTATTTAATAATAGATCCTGTACGACAACACTATTTTCTTTTCGAATATTCTGAAATTCAAGAATGCTTAAAAATTTCAAACAACTATATTTGTAAGCAATCACACCCTATCTACTTAGTGCACATGCATGGGGGTTGTGAGTCAAATTTACTAACTTCTGTTGATAAGATACCTAAATCTTGGGAAACACGGGTAATGCAGCTATCAAATACCATTTTTATACAATTGGCTTCTCCAAATTCGTGGTTGGTAATTACGAATAAAGAAGAGTATATAAATATTAACTGCAAACCATCCGATCAACGATATGTTCTTTCATTAAATCATACTGGCATTTTGAGATTAAATTCGAATTGTAGCGGTTACACAAAATTACTTCTCGAGCGAAGTCTTCACGAATTTGATTCCTCCATTAGATATTACAGATTCAATTCATATAAATATGTCTGAATTTGGAAATTCCCAGTTGCCAGAGCTGTCATATAATCCTTTAGTGATCGACAGAAATAATATTCAAAAATTGAAATCAATAAGCGTAAAAATCGACGATTTAAAACGTAACCAAAAACTTAATTATTTAGAGAATAACCAAAATTCGCATAAAATGCACATATTTTCAATGTATGTGTTATATTTGTTAGGAATTGTTGTAGCAGTAATAATTTTTTTGCGGAAGATTAATTTTTGTAAGAGGACCACAAGCAGCATGACCAGGCATGACAATCTGGAGCAGCCAGTTCCTGCTGTTCGTAGGTCCTTATTGGAACTAGGAAGGTTAGATATGGATAGTGATAATTGTAACCCTAATGGTGGTGTTGATTGTTTTATCAGTAAAAGATCTTTTTAAGAGAAAACATGTATTTATTGAGAACTCTCACGAATTGTTATTCTGTTCACTTCTTTATTTTTCCCCCAGCCTGCTAACACAACATCCCCCCTTTTAAACTAGGTTACGTAGTCTTTCAAATAAGCAGGCCTCTTTGAATTCCTAGTTGACCGCCGCAGAGGAGGAACAGACCATGGAGGTGACGACACAACATTATCAGATGAATTATGAATTCCTGTAGTGATATTGGTGCTGACTTCTATGGAACTTTTATTCATTAATTTTGAATCAATGTTGACACTATTTTCAGAAGGCTGAGGCTGAGGCAATGTGGAAATGAGCGGAGGTGGTAAAATATAATAAGGAGCTGGAACTAAATGATATCGGTTTCGCCGATAGATTCCAAAATTAGTTTCCACCATGTATGACCGTGGTTCTCTTAAGACCTCTATTATTTTCCCATATATTCGTAAGTCAATTACCCAAACACTGTCCCCTTGTTTCAGTTCTGATAAATTTCGGGCCCTATGTCTTCTATTAAACTGGTCAATACTTTTATCTTTAGCCTTATCCTCCCTTTTAAAAACAAGTTTAGCGTTAACAGCTTTATTTAATTGACTTGGCAAAATAGGCAAATTTGACCGTAGTTTCCTATTCATGAGAAGTTCGGAAGGACTATATACGCACTCTAATGGTGTAGTACGATAAGCCAATAAAGCTAAATCTAAACCACCAGGATTTTTTTTAATAAGACTCTTGGCTATTTTTACAGCCGCTTCAATGCAACCATTAGACTGAGGAAAGTAAGGACTACTAGTAATGTGATGGAAATCATAATCATAAGCAAATTTTTTAAATTCACTTTGGAATTGTGGACCATTATCTGACCTTACAATTTCAGGAATGCCAAAGCGACTGAATAATGTCTTCAGTTTAGCAATAATGATGGATTCTGTCATTTTATTTAATTTGAATATTTCAAAGAATCTTGAGTAATAATCAGTCACTATTAAGTACCAACTATCAATTTTAAACAAATCTAGTGCAATTTTTTGCCACGGACGTTCGGGAAATGAATCCTTTAAGAAAGGTTCTTTAAAATTAATTTTATGTTCCACACATTGAGGGCAATTTCTAATTAAATTTTCAATCTGTGAAGAAAGACCTAACCACCACACAGACGTTTTCGCTCGTGCACGACATTTAACAATCCCCTGATGTCCGCGATGTAAAAATTCTAAACACCTCAACTGCAAAGAACTAGGAATAATTATTCTATTATTTCGCAACAATATATCGTGGACAAAAGAAATTTCAAATCGATATTGGTAGTAAGGACGTATATTCTCCTCTAATTTAGTCTTAGCAGGCCACCCAGTTATAGAATAATCCTTTAACGTTTGACATATAGAGTCTTTGGCCTATTCTTGTTTAATTTCCTCAATAAAGTATGGTTTTACTTGAACAGATTGTACTATCAAATTAACATGTGCCTCCGTTTCATGAGCCAACTCGTCATCCTCTGGACTACGCGAATCTCCTGAAAAATTTCTTGATAACGCATCAGCTACTATTAGATTTTTTCCTGGTACATAATAAATTTCATAATCAAACCTCATTAATCTAATTCTGAAACGCTGTAAACGAGGTGTTAAATCATCTATGGGTTTTGTTTGTAAAACTTGAGTTAATGGTTTGTGATCCGTTTCAAAAGTTATTCGCATTCCGGTGATATATTCTCGAAATTTTTCTGCTGCCCAAGTTAATGCAAGTGCTTCGCGTTCAATCTGAGCATACCTTTTTTCAGTAGGTGAGAGTAATCTAGAAGCATAGGCAATAATTTCTTTTTTGTTTTCATTACATTGCATGAGACATGCACCCAAACCATACGACGAAGCATCTGCAGAAATAAAAATCTTCTTAGAAGGATCAAAATATGCTAAACAAGGACTAATCTGTAATAAGTGTTTAACTGTCTCAAACGATTCTTTTTGAGAAACACCCCACATAAAAGTTACATTTTTCTTTAACAACGAAGTTAGTGGCTCTAAAATCTCTGAACGATTAGGAATAAAGCGACTAGAAAAATTAATAATTCCCAAAAATTGTAACAATTCTTTTTTGTTTGTGGGTTCTGGATACTTATTGATTGAAGAAATTCTATCTGGATCAATAGAAATACCTTTGTCAGAAATTTGATGACCTAAAAATTGCAAGGATTTAACTCTAAATACACATTTATCTTTATTTAATGTAATGCCTTCAGCAGCTATTCGAGAAAGAACTTCGTTTAATATTTTATCATGTTCTTCAATAGTCGCAGCAAAAATCAAAATATCATCAATATGACTAATTACACCTTCTATTCCAATTAGAATTTTAGTTAACAAGATCGAAAAATATTCTGGGCACAAGAAATCCCAAACGGAAGTCTCTTAAATAAAAATCGACCAAAAGGGGTTATAAAAGTTGTTAAATCTTGACAATTTTTACTTAATTTGATTTGGTGGAAGCCTGATGTAGTGTCCAGCTTACTAAAATAAACTGCCCCTTTTAAGCTAGCTAAGATTAATTCCAGCTTGTTTATTGGGAAATAAGAACGCAGAACAGCTGTATTTAAACGGGTGTAATCCACACACAATCTAATTTTTTCACCTTTCTTCACAACTACAATTGGACTGACCCAAGGAGTATAATAATCAACAGGTTCTATTATATTTAATTTTTGTAATCGTTCTAATTCCAATTTTAGTGAATCTAATAAGGCGAGGGGTACTATACGCGGTACAGATTGTACATAAGGTTGAACACCTTCTTTTACTTTTATCTCCATTTCAGTTTTAAACGTTCCGATATTACTAAAGATTCCTGGAAACTTTTCCGAAACAATTTCTTTTAATGAACTATTATTACCTACAGTATTTAAATTTAATAAGCCATCATTATTTTTAAACTGAATAATATTTAAATTAATAATCCCAGTCCTCCCTAGAATAGGTTTTGTCAAATTTTTAATAATAAACAACTATGTCTTAAACAGTTTGTCCCCTTGGATCAAATTAACAGGCATAGTACCGACAACCCCCAGCTTAATCCCAGACGGGCCAGAAATAATTTTATTTGACTTACGTATTTTATACAATAGATTCTCGGGCACATAATGAAAGGGTAGGCAAGAAACGTCAGCACCAGTATCTACCAGAAACTCAATAACTCTGTTTAACCCTGAAACAAATAAGGAGGCGATCCATTCTTGAGTATTAATTTGGTTTAAATAAATCGTCCCTACAAGATCTACGTCTTCCTCTTCAGAAAGTAACTCCAAAGATTTAATCATAACACTCCTACATACTCTAGCAAAATGTCCCTTTTTCTTGCATTTTCGACAAACTACTCCATTAGCAGGACACTTATCTCTGGAATGAGGTTGCAGACCACAAAAAGGACAGCGCTTATCACACTGACACTTCAAAGACTTATTCTGAAACGAGTTTTGTTTCTTCATATCACCCGTACTGCTACCATTGTTAGCATTTCTTGTCTCAACTGACAGTTTTGCAACTTGACGCTGACGCATGTCGTTTTGAAGTTCTCTGTTCTGCTCAGCCTGAATTTCAGCTTGTTTTGCAGCCAATACGCAATCAGATAAAGTTAAATTTGTTTGCAATTGTAAACGCTCACTAGTCCGGGAGTCCAGCATTCCAACCACTATGCGATCTCTTATCAATTCTTCCTTTAGTGCTCCGTAGTCACAACTTTCAGCCAGAGAATGAAGACTAGTAATGAAACTCTCCACTGACTCCCCCGGTTTCTGAACTTTGGAATTAAATTTGTAACGCTCAAAAATTATATTTCTCCTTGGAACAAAGTGATTTTCAAAACACTGTAATGTCTCAGCATAACTCTTAGGTGTAACTGCAGCTTGCAATAAAATATCTTCAGATTCTTCTCCCATGATATACACCAATAAATTTATTTTCTCCTCTTCCAGCTTATCATTCTGTCCCGATATGGACATATATCGCTCAAACCGCTTTCTCCATTGGGGCCAAGTATTAGGCATAGAAAATGTAAATTTTTCTGGTGGACTAACATGAGCTTGCATACCCATCACCGGAGTATGCGTTACCTTTACCGGATTAGGTGTTCCTTCCGGTCCAGTCATGATCTATGTAATTTCAAATTACTATTTATATCTTCTCTGCTATTTTTTCGTATGATTTTAACGAATATACGATCTTTTTACCGCTGCCACCATGTTTTATCAGTAAAAGATCTTTTTAAGAGAAAACATGTATTTATTGACAACTCTCACGAATTGTTATTCTGTTCACTTCTTTATTTTTCCCCCAGCCTGCTAACACAACATTGATGAAAGTTGCACCAATCCCAACCCTAGGTACAACTTTCAAAATTAGGAGGGAGGTGTTGTAAAGTAAAGTAAGTTATTGTTGCATTATTATTGCATTATAATTTCATTTCGCCATAGTTTTGTTAGCTATATTAAATTAGGTTGCTTGTCCAAATGTTTTGTAGTGGCTGACTCCTCTGTATTTGATTAAGTGATAAATAGAGGAGTCAACGAAGAGACAGAGGGAGTGTGTGTAAGGTAGAGAAGAAGTTGCCATGTGATTATGACCATGTAAAGTTGTCTTGTAAGTTTTGTTATGTGGGCAGTGAAATAAACGGGAAATCGAAATATATGTCTCTAAGTTACAACCCCTTCACAACAGTGCCAAGAAGGAAGGAAACGTATTCTGTTATGGTGAAGTCTAAAGTTCCTAAGGAAGATGGGGATAAGATTAGAGAGAAAGTTAATAGAATGGCTGTAGACGTGAGAGTGGAAAAAGTAAGGAGGAACAGAAGTGGTGGGCAATAATTGAGACGAAGAGTAAGGAGGTGGTTAAGACAAGCCTGGGTCACTTGGATTCAAGCAACATTGTTTTATGCAGAACACTTTGATGTTTTAAAACAAGTGAGTAAATATAAAATGGTTGTTTTACTATCATTCTTATATTGAATATTTTTAGGTTGTAATGTCATTTGAAGCCACAGATGCACAAAGCATTAAATAAGCTCAAGAATTCCGGAATAAAGCAATGTTAAAAATGAACTCTTGTACATTAAAACTCACTTAAAGATTATTGCTGATGCAATAGAACAATTAGAAACTATAGGTTTAGGTAGTATGGAAATTGTGGAAAAAGTGTATACATCTTTAAAAAACACACCAGGAAAGGTGGGGGAAATTGCGTTAGAAAAATTATGTTCTCTATTAAAAAATAATCCAGGATACGATTTTATATGTTCAGTAAATAACGTAATTTGCCGTAATGGAAAGGCTACCAACAATACATACATAAATGAAAACGTAGATTGTTAAATATTTAATTTTGCACCCATCACTTCTTGTGATGTGGAACGCACCTTTTCAAAACTTAAAAGTCTTTTAAGCGATCAAAGGTGTAAATTTACAATCGAAAATTTAGAGAAATATATAGTTTGCTTTTGTAACTCATTTTAAATACCTGAATGAATATTTTATTTTTTGTTAAATGCGACTTGCTTTTATTTGATCGCCATTTTTTTGCGATAACTTAGAATTAGTGGACGTAACTATAGACCGTTTGTTTATTTAATCATTTTTTTGTTTGTTACACAAAATATTTGTTTCTATAATGTTTTGTTTAATGTTTTTTTTAAATATATATTTTTTGATGTATGCTTTTTCGTTGAGCAAATATTTTTTCCTCCAGGTTTTTAACCTAAACTAAGATTTTTATAACCTAATTCGTCAATTTTGGGACCTAAAATCCGAAGCCTATTCATAAGCTAATTCAAGATTATACAACATTCCAGACAAAGCTTTAACCTTCCACGGAAGCAATCGCCTTTCTGATCGTCTTCCTGGATTATTCCTTTCATTCATTATGTAACTGAATTACAGTAATTGTGATTGAATTATGTACTTCCAACCAGTGTTACACTTTACACTGTGGGTGCAGATGGTCTGACGAATTTTGGTTTTTGTTTTCCCATTTAAACCATATTCTTAACACACATAAAATTTTACAACAATCGACAGACAGACAAACAGACAGACAGACGGAAAAATGTAAGAACGTTGTAACTGATACTCAAAAATTTCATGGATAAGCCACTTTAGTGTGTTTTTTTTTCTTTTATTAAATTTTGTTCCTGTTCGTGACTCCTTTCATTTAAAAAATTAACCAACTATTTCCTCATAATGTTGCAATTTTCAATGACATGAATCCATTTTCCATACATTAAATTAAATCGCTCAATAAATATGCCTCTACTTTATAAAACAATAACGATGGTGGTATAAACTGGTTCGTGCCAACATTTTCCCCCGAACCATAATAATTAATTAGTTATATAAAGACAGAATCTCCAATTTCATCTAGACGTACTGGAGAAAGCATGAAGTACCTACCAGTTTGTGTGTTTCTGGCAACTTTTACTTTCGGTGCTAAGCTGCGTAAGTCAACATCGTTAATTTATCACTCTTACTTTATTAAAACCGACTTATAGCATCTACTTTTACTAAATGTAACCCCAAACAAAGCGATTTCCAACAATGCCTGACCAAAGCCATCGAAAGTGCCGTCCGGCAGCTAACTCGTCCCATCAAGGAGGTGAATTTACCAAACATGAAACCATTAGAAATACCATCGATGATTATTGGTGAGGGTTCAGGACCAGTGGCCACCAAACAAATATTCAAAAATATGAATGCTAGTGGTTATGACGAAATTACGTGTTCTAAGGCCGAGTAAGTGTTCTACTAGTGTTCTAGTTTCTACATCACGAAATGGCAATTAACGATTTCGCAGACTGGATTTTAACACGAAGAAGCTGAATTTGACGTGTTTGATACCAACGTTTCGGATGGACTTCGAGTACGAAATGAGTGGGCGGATTTTGGTGCTGCCGGTGGTAGGAAAAGGGCCTGGATGGATCGTTTTACGTAAGTTTTTGGGTATTTTTGCGTAATTGTCATAACTATGATAATTGTAGATGATTTTAATTTGGGGCTGGTTTTTGATTTGGAAGAGTATCAGAAGAAAGGGAAGAAATATTTTCGCGCTACTGGGCATCATTTGACTATAACCCCGCGGCTTATTGAGGTCAAATTGGATAATTTGTTTGACGGTGATAAGGCCCTGGGCGATAATTTGAATAAGGTGATGAACGATAATTGGGAGGCGCTTTTTGCTGATGTTAAGCCGAGTTATGAGGAAGGTTTTGGGAGCGTTTATGCGTCGATTTTTAACCGGTTGTTGGCGAAAGTGCCCGTGACTGAACTCTTCAGTGACGGGTGAATTATTTATTTGTGGAAGAAAAAATTAACTTTTTAGTGTTGCCAGTGTAGTGTTTTAGTGGCTTGTAGATTTCTAATAAAATCTAATATGTTTTTAAAAATGTATAGCAGACATAACTGTTTATTATTATTGAACAGTTTTCTTGTATACCAAAAATGTTTAAGAATTCCTGTGTAGAATTGGATTTTAAACTTAATATCCCCCCCCCCCCCCCCCCCGGTTAATTATTTCCTTTTTTTTAATATATTTTCTGAAATTATTTTGCTAGCTTTGTAAAATATTGATGTATTAAAGATGAAAGATAAATTAAAATGAACAAGAAGTACTAGATATATAGGTAACACATTATCAAAAGTTGGGATTTAATCATTTTTCTTTGCCAAATTTATTTTTTAAAGCCTGTTGATCGTGTTTCTATAATTATTCTACTTTGAGACACGTGTTAAATTTATTAGCTGCTAGTAAAACCTTGGTTGCAAGTTAAAAATAAAGAATAAAATATGCAATGATGGAAAAAACTTTATGCATATATTATTATTAAATATATAATTATATATAATTTTGCGTACTAACAAAACAAATTAGAACAGAACAGTGTTAATATATTAGTTAGTGTTAAAACTATAGTGATTGACTTAAAATGTAATGAGAAATGAAACGATACATGTGAAATACGAAATGAAACATACAAAATGAGAAATGGCAAACGAAGTAGGAAACTACAAAGGCGAAATGAGAAATGAGGTGTGCGAAATGAGAAACTAGTAATGCGAAATATGAGAAACGAGCTAACCGAACTGCGAAATGCGAAAGGAGAAACAAGGTGTGTGAAATGAGAAACAAGATTTCTGAACGTAGGAACGAGGAATGAGGAATATAATGCGCGAAGTGGGAAATTACAACGGCGAAATGTGAAATACGGTGTGCGAAATGAGAAGTAGGATGTGCGATATGAGAAATGCGAAATGCGAATTGAGATGTACGAAATGACAAATGAGAAATGCAAAATGAGAGACGAGGTGTGCGAAATGATAAATGAGAAATGCGAAATGTGATTAAATAAAAACTAAAAAATGCGAAATTAGGATCTAGACGTGTGAAAAGAGAACGAGATATGTGAAATGAGAAATAAGATGTGCGAAATCAGAAACGTGATGTAAATAAAAATGTGCTAAATGAGAAATGCGAAATTAGCAAAGAGAAGTAAGAAATGAAAAACCAGATGTGCGAAATGAGAAACGAAGTATGCGAAATAAAAACGAGATATGTGATATCAGAAAACGAGTATGCGAAATGAGAAATAAGATGTGTGAAATGAGAATACGAAAGGAGAAACAAGGTGTGCGAAATAAGGAACGAGATGTGCGAAGTGAGAAATAAGATGTGCGAAATGAGAAACGAGGAATGCAAAATGAGAAAACGGGTATGCGAAATGAGAATATGAAGTGAGAAACGAGTTGTGTGAAATGGCAAAAAAAAGCGAAATGAGAAATGCGAAATGGGAAATGAGAAACGGCAAATGAAAAATCCAATTGAGAAATGAGAAATACGAAATGAGAAACAATATGTGCGAAATGGGAAATGTGAAATTAGAAATAAGAAATGAGAAATGATAATGCGAAAAGAGAGATAAGGTGTGCGGAATGAGAAGTAAGATGTGCGAAATGACAAATACGAAATGAGAAACAAGGTGTGCGAAAGAGCAAATGAAAAATGCGAAATTAGAAATATGATGCGCAAAATGAAAAATATGAAATGGGAAATGAGCAACCAAGTTTGCGAGATGTACGAAATGAGAAACAGCATATGCGAAATGGGAAATGAGATATACAAATTGAGAGACGAGATATGCGAAATAAGAAATGAGAAATGAGAAATGCGAAACTAGAAACGAGATGTGCGAAATGAGCAACGAAATGTGAGTAATGAGAAATGAGGAATGCAACATGTTAAATGAAAAATGCGGAATGAAAAATGCGAAATGGCAAACGAAAAACGCGAAATCAGAAACAACATGATCGACGTGAGAAATGAGAAATAAGCAATGCAAAATGAAAAATAAGATGTGCGAATAAAACATCTGAAATGGGAAAGAGATGTTCAAAATCCGAAACAGGATGTTCGAAATGAGAAATGGTAAATGAAAAATGAGATTTCCGAAATCAGAAATAAAATGTGCGAAATCAAAAATGAGAAATGCAAAATGATAAACGAAATGTGTGAAATGAGAAACAGGAGGTGCGGAAATGAAAAGCGAGAAATGCGTAATGAGAAACGAGATTTAAATGATAAATGAAAAATGCAAACTGGAAAACAAGATGTACGAAATGGGAAATGCGGAATGAGAAAAAGGGTGTGTAAAGTGAGATATGTGAAATGAGAAATATGCTAAATGAAATGTACGAAATATGATATGAGAGATACGAAATGAGAAAAGGGATATGCGAAATGAGAAATAAGATCTGATAAATGAAAAACATGAAATGAGAAACAAGGTGTGCGAAATAGCAAATGAAAAATGCCAAATGAGAAATATGATGCGCCAAATGGGAAACATAAAATGAGAAATGAGAAACCAAGTTTGCGAATTGAGATACGAGATAAGCGAAATGAGAAACAGCATGTACGAAATGGGAAAAGAGAAATACAAAATGAGAAATCAGATATGCGAAATGAGAAATAACATGTGCGAATAAAAAATGTGAAATGGAAAAGAGATGTTCAAAATGCGAAACAGGATGTTCAAAATGAGCAATGCGAAATAAAAAAAGAAAAATGAGAAATGAGAAATAATATGTACGAAATAAGAAATGAGAAATACGAAATGAGAAAAAAGTTGTGCGAAATGAGAAACGCCATGTGCGATATCAGAAATGAGACATGTTAAACGAAATGTACGAAATGAGATATTAGAAATACGAAATGAGAAACGAGAAATTCGAAATGAAAAATAAAAAATGCGAATTGAGAAATAAGATGTGATAATGCAATATCAAAAATGAGGAATACGAAATGATAAACGAGATGTGCGAAATGAGAAGTTGGAGGTGCGAAATTAAAAACTCGAAATGAGAAACGAGGTGTAAATGATAAATGTAAAACGCAAAATGGGAAATAAGATGTGCGAAATGGAGAATGCGGCAAGAGAATTGTGAGATGCAAAATGAGAAACGAGATGTGCGATATGAGAAATGAGAAATGCTAAATGAAATGTAGGTGCGAAATGAGATATTAGAGATACGAAATGAGAAATGAGAAATGCGAAATCAGAAACAAGATGTGCGAAATCAAAAATGAGAATTGCAAAATAATAAACCTCTCTCAAATGAGAAACAGGAAGTGCGAAATGAAAAGTGAGAACTGCGTAATGAGCAATAAAGTGTAAATGATAAATGAAAAATGCGAAATGGCGAACAAGATGTACGAAATGAGAAATACAGAATGAGAACTGTGAGATACAAAATGAGAAACGAGATGTGCGAAGTGAGGAATTAGAAGTGCGAATTTAGAAATGAGGATGTGCAATATGAGAAATGATAAATGCTAAATGAATTGTACGAAATGAGATATTAGAGATACGAAATGAGAAATGGGAAGTGCCAAATGAGAAACAAGGTGTGCGAAATGAGAAACGAGAAATGTGAAATAAAAATTGAAAACTGCGAAATGAGAAATGAGATGTGAGAAATGAGAAATAAGATGTGCCAAATGAAAGGTGAGAAATGCGAGATGATAAACGAGGTGTAAATGATAAGTGAAAAATGCATAATGAGAAATAAGTTGTGCGAAATGAAAATCGCCGAATGAGAATTGTGAGATACAAAACGAGAAACGAGATGTGCGAAATGAGAAATTAGAAATGAGGAATGAGAAATGAGGATGTGCAATATGAGAAATGATAAATGCTAAATGAATTGTACGAAATGAGATATTAGAGATACGAAATGAGAAATAAGAAATACGAAATGAGAAACAAGATGTACAAAATGAGAAGCAGGAGGTGCGAAATGGGAAAAGAGGTGTAAATAATAAATGAAAAATGCAAGATGGGAAATAAGATGTGCGAAATGAGAAATTAGAAATTCGAAATTAGAAAAGGGCTGTGCGAAGTGAGAGGCAAGATGTGCGAAGTGGGAAACAATATGTGCGAGTGAGAACCAGGAGGTGCGAATTGAAAAGTGAGAAATGCGAAATGAGAATTGAGGAATGAGAAATGAGAAATGGGATATGAGAAAAGAGATATGCGAAATGTCAAATGAGAAATGCGAAATAGGAAAAGAGATTCCTTATTTGCACACTAGAGTAAAATTTTAAAATATGTTGACATTCGAAACTAGAATATAATAATATTCAAAATTTTAAAATCAGTTTTGCTGCTGAAGTTGCTTATAAAAGAATGTTTTTATTCGCCTCTCGTATATCTTACGACGGAATATATACATTAATAATAGTGTAATTGACCTCCACCTGCAAGTTCCTGTTCATGTATGCAAATACTTAAATGGAAGCATTCTCATGTGTTGTTTTTGTACCAAATTTGGACACATTTGACCACCTTTCCGAGCTATTGTTGACAGAATGGACACCACGTATACGAGGGACATCAAAACGTTAAAAAAATGTTTTCATTTAATTGTTTAAATTGTTTAATTATTTAAAATCTTTCAAATTCTCGGAAAAATGGGGCTGCACCTGTTTGTATTTCTCAGAAGACGTGTTTACGTGTCCCAGTATTTTAAAAATGAGCACAATGTATGATTAATCCTCTTTTAGTAGTATCCAATTAAATTCATTAGTCACTCCATACCACAAAATGCCACTGTATAAGGTAAACTACGAATATTAAAATAACACTTATTTTAATGTCCAGTAATTAAAACAAACATCCACTATTATATAAGAAAGTACTAATCGCATTGCAGGTGACGTAAAACTGGTTTATCTGTATTATTCAGTTGTACCTTAACCTTCGAGGACTATAAAAGAAATCCATTTGACATCCATTGAGCCCACATCGACCATGAATTCCATACCAATAATAACAATTTTAGTGACACTAGCAGCGGTCAGTTTCAGTGCTGTTTTACGTGAGTACTCATTTATTTTCCGTCTTTTATAACAAAGAATACAAAAAATCCAAAAAATAGCTTCCAGTTTTACAAAATGTAGCCGAAAACAGAGCGACTTCCAGCAATGCTTGACCAAAGCGATAGAAACCGCCATCCAGAAGCTGGACCGACCGATCAAAGAACTGAATTTACCCAACATGGAACCCTTGGAGATTCCAGCTTTGACCGTAGGTGCTGGAAATGGACCAGTGGCATTCCAGCAAAATTACAAAAATCTGAAAGTGACCGGTTTTAGAAAAATTAGTTGCTCAAAAGCGGAGTAAGTTTGTGCTCAAGTTTGTCTAATTGGTTTAATTCATTTTGGTAGATTTGACTTTGATAAGAAAAAGCTGATGATGGACTGCTTAATTCCGGAGTTTCGGATGGATTTTGACTATGAGGTGAATGGGAGGATCTTGGTGTTGCCCATTGTGGGACAAGGGCCTGGGTATATAATTTTGCGTGAGTTTGAAAAAATTTCGTAAAAACTGTGTTAGATTTGGTTGTTGCTGCTCGTAGATGACTACCACTTGGTGCTCAATTTTGACTTGGAGGAAGAAGAGAAGAAGGGTAAAAAGCACTACAAGATCGCTAAGCAGAAACTGACTATAGAACCCAAACTGATTGAGTTTAAATTGGACAATTTGTTTGATGGTGATAAGGCTCTAGGTGATAATATCAACAAAGTCATGAATGATAACTGGTCGGAGCTCTTTGCTGACGTTCGACCGAGCTACGAAGACGCGTTTGGGAAGATATTTGCCTCGATTTTTGGCAACCTGTTAGCGAAAGTGCCCGTTAGTGACCTGTTTGGTGATGCATAAATAAAAAAAAATGTTGTAGATAGGTACCAAAACTAGATTTATATTTTTCAGTAGTCATTTAAAAAAACATTGGATTTAAGTAATGATACTAATAAATCAGAGAAAGTGTTATAAACCGTCATAATTAGTTAACCAAATGAGATTCAAACGGTCGATCAATTTATTATTCGTGTGTGGGTAGATGGAAGGGTAAGAAATTCTTGAATTTTCTTAATCCGAAAATTAGCAGATGTGCAATGCAACATATGGAATATAAATGAGATTGGTTGTATTTTGTTATAAAAACCCTGAAATTTTAATACAAAAAATTTGAATTGAGTCTCCAAACATGCGTCAGAATTATAGAATAAGTTACATAATTTTAACAAACTGATTAATGTGTCCATTTGTTTTAAAAATTAATAGGATGAATAAATTTGCAATTAAAAATATAAAGGAACTATCGCTACTTAAGCTTAAATGAGTTAATTTTATAGACCTACAAGTAGACGCAAATAAAAAGAAAACTTTAATGACGTTAATGCAAATTTTGAGATTACAAGGCTGTAAATGGCACGCAGATTAAAAAA
Organism: Zophobas atratus; assembly: GCA_022388445.1. Taxonomy (NCBI): domain Eukaryota; kingdom Metazoa; phylum Arthropoda; class Insecta; order Coleoptera; family Tenebrionidae; genus Zophobas; species Zophobas atratus. The sequence continues at coordinate 11,096,316 of CM039446.1, forward strand.
CTATCAAGGTTAGGAACGCTCTTATTTTCGATCTAACGAAGTTTCAACTTTTCAGATTCTTTAATCACTAGTTGGTTAAATCATAAATCCAAAAATCTATATTAAGATAAAAAGCAAAATATATGCCCGCCCACCCACCCTATCTCAATTCAGATTATTTTATTCGTCATCGTGAGCCGGAGGGCGAAAATTAATTTCAAAATCCTCATTTTTCTACAAAAATTTGCTATGTAAGTATCTTGTTCTTTTAAGAAAACTATATGTATTAAGAAAAAAAACCATCCCGATCTCAATTGTGATGAGTTTTTCATTCGTAATCAGACCGAGGGGCGGAGTTTAATTCCAAAATCCATATTTCTCTACAAAATTTCACTCTTCTAAAAACTCATTTCACAGGATTATGCAACTGAGCTCTCCCCCCCCCGGCCCACCATGCATAAAAAATCATCACAATTTAGAAGGGGTAGGTGGGAGGGGCTTATATTTTGTCCATATTTTCTTAATGGACGAAGTTTTCTTTTCCCAACAAGAAACTGAAAACATATTTAAGTATTGTGTTGTTGAAAGAAAACTCTAGACTATGATTCTATAGCATCGGAACTATAACTTCGCATTAGTTAAGAGTTAAAAAAATGTCCCTGCATAATTCTCTACAAAATTTTACCCTTTAACCATGTTTTCAGTTTCTGGTTGGAAAAAGAAGTCTAGGTATATTAAGGTAAAATAGGCAAAATATATTCCCCACCCACCCACCCTATCGCAATTATGATTATTTTATATTTCGTCGTGAGTCGGAGGGCGAAAGTTAATTTCAAAATCCGCATTTTCTACAAAAAATTGCTATGTAAAATTTGTTTTTAAGTATCCTGTTCTTTTAAGAAAACTATATGTATTAAGAAAAAAAAAATATCCCGATCTCAATTGTGATGAGTTTTTCACTCGTAATCAGACGGAGGGGCGGAGTTTAATTGCAAAATGCATATTTCTCTACAGAATTTCACTCTTCTAAAAACTCATTTCACATGATTATGCAACTGAGCTCCCCCCCGGCTCACGATGCATAAAAAAATCATCACTATTTAGAGGGGGTGGGTGGGAGGGGCTTATATTTTGTCCATATTTTTTTAATGGACGAAGCCTTCTTTTTCTAACAAGACACTGAAAACATATTTAACCATTGTGTCGTTGAAAGAAAACTCTAGACATTAGTAGCTAATGATTCTATAGCATCGGAACTATAACTTCGCATTAGTTAAGAGTTAAAAAAATGTCCCTGTATATTTCTCTAAAAATTTTACTCTTTAACCATGTTTTCATTCATTTTCTTGTTAGGAAAAGAAGACTACGTATATTAAGATAAAATAGGCAAAGTATATGCCCCGCCCACCCACCCTATCTCAATTGTGATTATTTTTTCTTCGTCGTGAGCCGGAGGGCGAATGTTAATTTCGAAATTCTCATTTCTACACAAATAATTGCTATGTAAAATATGTTTTTAATTGAAAAAAGAACATATATGTATATTCAAAAAAAAAAAAATCCGATCCCAAGTGTGAGTTTTTCATTCGTAATCAGACCGAGGGGCGGAGTTTAATTGCAAAATCCATATTTCTCTACAAAATTTTAGTCTTTTGAAAACTTATTTCACCGGAATTTGCAACTGAGCTCCGCCTCCGGCTCACGATGAATAAAAAAAATCATCTGAATTAGGAGGAGGTGGGTGGAGGGGTTTATAATTTGTCCATCTTTTCTTAATATACGAAGTCTTCTTTTCCCATTAAGAAACTGAAAACATATTTAACTATTGTGTCGTTGAAAGAAAATTCTAGAGATTGGCAACTAATGCTTCTGTAGCATCGGAACTATAACTTCGCGTCAGTTAAGAGTTAAAAAAATGTCCCTGCATATTTCTCTACAAAATTTTACTCTTTAACCATGTTTTCATTCATTTTCTTGTTGGGAAAAGAAGACTACGTATATTAAGATAAAATAGGCAAAGTATATGCCCCGCCCACCCACCCTATCTCAATTGTGATTATGTTTTCTTCGTCGTGAGCCGGAGGGCGAATGTTAATTTCAAAATCCCCATTTTTCTACAAAAAATTGTTATGTAAAATATGTTTTTAAGTATTCTGTTTTTGAAAGAAAATTATTTATATTAAGAAAAAAAAAAAACACGCCGGTCTCAATTGTGACGAGTTTTTGATTCATAATCAGCCCGAGGGGCGGAATGTAACTGCAAATTCCATATTTCTTAACAAAATTTTAAATTTCACTTTTTAAAAACTCATTTCACAGGATTTTACAACTGAGCTCTGCCCGGCTCACGATGCATAAAAAATCATCACAATTTAGAGGGGTGGGTGGGAGGGGTTTATATTTTGTCCATATTTTCTTAATGGACGAAGTCTTCTTTTCCCGATAAGAAACTGAAAACTTATTTAACTATTGTGTCGTTGAAAGAAAACTTTAGACATTAACAGCTGATGATTCTATAGCATCGGAACTATAACTTCGCATTCGTTAAGAGTTAAAAAAATGTCCCTGTATATTTCTCTACAAAATTTTACTCTTTAACCATGTTTTCATTCATTTTCTTGTTGGGAAAAGAAGACTACGTATATTAAGATACAATAGGCAAAGTATATGCTCCGCCCACCCACCCTGTCTCAATTGTAATTTTTTTTCTTCGTCGTGAGCCGGAGGGCGATTGTTAATTTCAAAATTCTCATTTCTCCACAAAAAATTGGTATGTAAAATATGTTTTTAAGTATCCTGTTTTTGAAAGAAAACTATATACTCATATTAAAAAAAAAATCCACTCCAATCTCAATTGTGATGAGTTTTTCATTCATAATCAGCCCGAGGTGCGGAGTGTAACTGCAAATTCCATATTTCTAAAAAAATTTTAAATTTCACCTTTTTCAAAACTCATTTCACAGGATTTTACAACTGATTTCCAACCTGGCTCACGAGGGATAAAAAAATCATCACAATTGAGAGAGGGTGGGTGGGTGGGGGACTTATATTTTGTCCATATTTTCTTAATGGACGAAGTCTTCTTTTTCCAACAAGAAACTGAAAACATATTTAACTATTGTGTCGTTGAAAGAAAACTCTAGTCATTAGCAACTAATGATTCTATAGCATCGGAACTATAACTTTTCATTAGTTAAGAGTGAAAACAATGTTAGTGTATATTTTTCTACAAAATTTTACCCTTTAACCATGTTTTCAGTTTCTGGTAGGAAAAAGAAGTATACGTATATTAAGGTAAAATAGGCAAAATATATGCCCCGCCCCCCGCCCACCCACCCTATCTCAATTTTGATTATTTTATTTTTCGTCGTGAGCCGGAGGGCGAAAGTTAAGTGCAAAATCGGCATTTTTCTACGAAAAATTGCTATGTAAAATATGTTTTTAATTATCCTGTTTTTGAAAGAAAACTATATATATATTAAGGAAAAAACAACCACCCAGATCTCAATTGTGATGAGTTTTTCATTCGGAGACGGAGGGACGGAGTTTAATTGCAAAATCCGTATTTTACCCTTTCAAAAAGATATTTTACAGGATTTTGCAACTGAGCTCCGCCCCCGACTCTCGATGAATAAAAAAATCATCACAATTGAGAGGGGGTGGGTGGGGGATTATATTTTGTCCATTTTTTTTTAATATACCAAGTGTTCTTTTTCCAACAGGAAACTAAAAAAATGTTTAACTATTGTGTAAAGAAACTTTATATATTAAAAAAAAAAACACAAAGAATAAGCACGACCCACCCGTCCCGTTGCGAAGTTTTCACTTGTTGTTAGACCGAGGGGCGGAGCATACCTACAAAATCCATATTTCCCTACAAAAATTTACCGTTTTGAACATGTTTTATGCTTCTTCTTGTGAAAAGAAGGCTACGTATGATAAAAAAAGGCAACTTATGTTAATTGTTTCTTGGAAATTTATATCCTTTCTGTGAACAAAATCTCGACGCAATGAGTTTTTTTCCGTTGTAATTTTTTATTTGATCTTTTATTAAAACTGCCCTTGGATTCGGACTTACGGCATAATTTTTATTATTTCCAAACATTTTCACCCCAATTTTTGTTTGTTTTTTTCCTTTTCAATTTCTAGTAATTGTTTCAATTTATTACAACGATATTTCAAATTTTGTTCCCAACAGCGATTTGTGTACAATAAATTTTTAAATTCTGCAGATGTATATTTGAGTTTCAGTTTCACAAAACTGCTGGGCATAATTAACTGAAGAGTGATCCAAAAAACTAGACAGTTCCTCACTTACGGTAGACTAAAATTTTCAAAATATTTATAATTGAAAATATTACTAATAACAATTAATTTTACAAATACAGAGGGAATGGCTCCTGATACAAGTCTTTGACGTTGTGTTGACAGCAAATTGTTTGAAATTTGTTAAAATAACTTACTTTAATCATGTTTTATTAAAAATAGCCTATGTAACCAACATGACACACGCGTAATGAATGTGCCTATATAAATTAAGTTTAAATTTAATTCTCAGAGATGGAGATCCGTTACGCCCAACTTACGTCATTTAATATAAACGGACATTTCGCCGACCCAGCAGGCCGGATATAGTTTATAATAAATAATTTATAATTTTATTGAGTATATTCAACTGCTTCTTTACTTTTTAGCAACCCTGCATGGGCGCTCACTGAGTTGATCGAGTTAAAGCAGAATGTAAAGTATCTAAATCTGTATCCCCGTTCCCAAATCTTTTTTTTTCTTCCACCTTTTTTCCATAGCATCACTATTATTCTTTTATCCACATTTACTTCAAATCCCATCTTTCTCATATACTTACCTTTCAAGATTTCTAATAATTTCTTTCATTTCTTCTTCCGACTTGGCTGTCACCACAAAGTTATCTGCACAGGCCAACATCCAAACGTTCTTTCTTTCTTACTTCTACCCCTTCTACTTGTAGTTTACTATACATTTCTTCAAGATCTTTATCGTTTTACTCTGTTTCTCATCCTGTGTATTAAATGTTCACTTATCTTTTGTTTTTCAAAGACTCCCACTTTATTTCTGCAACCAGAGTCTCAATTTCTGTGTGACATTCTTCCGATGTATAAACATATACACTTCAAGTTATTGTTGCTGAGAGCCCATTTTTACTGACTGAATTAAAATACGTGAATTTTGGTTTAGAATTATATACATATAGACAGCAGTGGCGGCTGCTGGGTCAAATATTTTGAGTCTACACCTTTGTGTTATATATTTTCGTAATGTTTTAAGTTACTTGTTCTGAAAAGACGACTACGTATATTAAGAAAAAAGGCAAAATATATACCCCGCCCACCCGCCGTATCTCAATTGTGATGATTTTTTTTAATTAATTTGCAGTTAGGTTCCGCCCCATAACTGTAAAATCCATATTTCCTTGCAAAAACCATTTTAACCATGTTTTAAGTTTCTTGTTATGAAAGATGGCTATGTATATTAAGAGAAAAAAGGTAAAATATAAGCCTCGCCCACCCGCCCTACCTCTATTCTGATGATTTTTTATATTCGTCGTAAGCCGAGGGGTGGAGCTTAATTGTAAAATTCTTATTGTTCTACGAGAAATTACCATTCGAAATATGTTCTTAAGTCATAGTGTTATACAAAGAAAACTAAATGGATTAATTAAAAAAGAGAACCAAAAGAGAAGCCCCACCCATCGGTCTCGATCTCAACGAATTTTTCATTCGTTGTCAGACCGAGAGGCGGAGCGTAATTGCAAAATCGATATTTTCCTATTCAAATTTACCATTTTTACTTCCCGAGTGTAAGCAAAGGAAGTATTGTATTCGAGTCCGGCGGCCGACTCTCTACTTTTACATTTTCTTGATCTTTCATGACCCCTAGAAGACGAAGAAATATAAGTAATAAATAAGCCAAACCAGAGCTACGATGTTGCTGCCATCCGACCAAAATCTCAACAGAACACAAGGAGCCGAAAAATGTGACCTTTGCTCGGGTAGCTCACGTGACAGTGACGTAATCGGACGTCACGATGAGATTGCAAAAATTATTTTTCATATTTCGGCCGGGAAATTGCACATTTTCGGGGTTAATTTAATAATATTTAAACAAATTGGTTTGTTTTTAGTAACTTTGTGTTTTTAAGAAAACGGTGTTCGATTTAATTATCATATATTAATAAGTATCGTATTTAAACATTATAGGTAAATTATATTAATTATATAAATATTATTTAAATACATATATCGTGAAAACTGAACACAAAGGACCGAAAAATGTGACCTTTGCTTAGGTAGCTCACGTGACAGTGACGTCATCGTACGTCACGATGAGATTGCAAAAATCATTTTTCATATTTTGACCGGAAAATTAGACATTTTCAGGATTAAAATAACAATATTTAAACAAATTGCTTTATTTTTAATACCATCGTGTTTTTAGTAAAACAGTTTTCGGTTTGATTATCATATATTAAGAGTTACTTACCATTTTGGAGCATTATAAATAATATTAATTATGTCTAAATTTTATTTAATTATATCGTGAAAATATATAGCTTTGACCGATCAACTTCAACCGGTTCGAAATTTTTTCCAAAATTTAAACATTGTCGAGTAAACGAATCACGGAACTTGATAAATTAAACCTGAAGTCGTACTTCCCCCGTTCGGTCCTTTTCGGAAAAATTTCCACTTTCGTCTGTGTTCACAGTACTAACATAACACATTTTCAGTAATACATATTTATTAATAATAATAAATTAGAAATTCGCGAAAGGAAGTCTACATTTAAGCCAAAATAGTTTGCCTTTTTTTCTTGTTCGTAATCTTCTGTTCGCAACAGAAAACTTAAAACGTGTTTAAAACAGGAAATATGTATTGTCGTGAAAAGATTGTTACGTATATCTAGAAAAAAGGTAAAATTTAAGTTCCGCAATCCCACCACCAACTCAAATGTAATGATGTTATTCGTTGTAAATATTGAAATTCTAAAAAATTGTTATATTTCATATTGTAAATTGTGGCGATGTGAGGGAAGTTGTGTCGAAACTACTTTCGACCAATTTTTTTTACCACGTTTTTAAATTTCTTGTTGTGAAAAGATGACTACACATATTAAGAAAAAAAAGCAAAATGTAAGCCCTTGTAGTTATAATACCTAATCTGTTTTTGAGACGAATAGCAATCAATTTTGTTGATTTAATAAGCGTTGAGAACTATCTTTAACAATGCGTAAGTACTGACAAATAGCTACAGTGTAGAAAATGATGGCAGCTATTTAAAATATGATGGTTTCAGTGAGTAGGTGATTAAATGGGTTAATATTAGTGGACCTCATTTTCTATCTATATGTTCCAATCACAGTTATTACGGGCAAACAGTTTCACCTACTTACTTTCAGCAGATAGGCAACCAACAATACATTTCTTCATCTTTTAACTCATACCTAAGGAAGGATGTGAAGAGCTTTATTTTGTCTAAGCTCCCAGACCTATGCACTGTGTTTTGTGTTATTACCTAAAATATACCGTTTAAATAATAAAAATGAATTTTTTTTAGCTTTTGAAGACATTTTAGTATTACGCAATTGTAAGGTTAGACGACTTAAAATTGAATTAATTTCATAATAAGAGCTGAAAAAAACTTTAAGTTGAATTTAAGTTCCATTTTCCCTGAAAAATAGCTAACTCGAAGGGCGAAAACATACACAAGGTGTTTTATAATTAATTGAATTATACGCATTTCATTCCAAAAAAAAAATCTTTACCATTATGCAAAATTATCCGCCAAGCAACCGAAATTGTGTCTCTGCACCGTTAACTTCTGATCATAGACTCCTACTCGCCCGACAAGGACCTTGCCACCGGCTGAATTCCATCACCGTTATCGTCAAGTGTTCAATAAAACTATAAACTTGCGACGCCAATAACTGACCAATAACTGACCCATCCATTGCCCCAAGCACAAAAATATAAAAATTAGCTCATATCTCTCGGATTAATTAGCCACTTTAATTAGCTCTCACTCTCAAAGCTCAAACAAAAGTACAAAATTTGTAACAGCAAAATGACATTGTGCGTTTACTCTTTAATTCGTATTTAATATTCACTTTCAGTAAACAACGCACTCTTTCTTTTGTTAGAGGACTCAATTTCTACCAACCGGATGCTATAAGTATGCTACAAAACTGTAAATCGAAGATGGTTGGGTGCAGCATAGCGAACAGGTCTTAAGTCTTTGGCATTTTCAGGCTAAATTTAACTATCCAGCCACCAGTGCACAAGAAACAAGAGTCGCTCAACGACGATAGCAACATGAACAAATGGCTCATTTTGTACACAATCTTAGTGTCTTTGTGTTCTTGCAGACAACTCCGTAAGTACCACAGTGGAATCTCTAAAAATAACAATAATAATAACAACAGTAGTGGTAGTAGATGTTTTGCCTGAATGCCGGTCATTGTCCGGGTCAGTGCACTGCAACGCGACTAATAATAATAATAATTTTCAGCGTACAATTTCAAAAGATGTGACGCCACGAAACCCACCTTCAACGACTGCCTCACTAGGGCCATTCCTGAAGCCATCCGACTCCTCAAAACACCCATGCGAAAACTGGGTTTGCCCAGCATGCACCCACTGGTGATCCCCGCGATGTCCATCTCCTCCGGTCCTGGCGTCACTGGGTTCGAGCAAAACTACACCGAATTTAAAACCTGGGGGTTCACGTCGATAGGTTGTTCCCAAGTTAAGTGAGTACAAATTTTTAAGGTTTGGTGCTAAAATGGTAATCAAGGTTGGATTTGGAGGGAAAAAATATGACCATGAGGTGCTTCACACCCCAGTTGAGGATCGAGACGGAGTACATTTTTAATGGGTCAATGAGTGTGATGCCCATTTATGGCAACGGGAGTGGGACGGTGATTTTGGGTGAGTTTGGTACCGTTGGAGGTTTGCACTTAAACTTTTTTTTTTTGTTTTTAGATAAGGTGAGGTGTTTTCATACCTATGACTTTGAGGAGTATTTCAAGAAAGGGAGGAGGCATTTTAAGGTGGTGAATAGTTCGCTGGACGTAAATCCGGGACATGTTACGTATCATTTTGATAATTTGTTTGATGGTGATCAATTTTTGGGGGATCATATTAATTTGGTTATGAATGATAATTGGAGGGAGGTTTACGAGGGTATAAAGCCGTTGTATGAGGAGGGTTTTACGAAAGTGTTTCAGGCGATTTTTAATCGTTTGTTGGAGAGGGTGGCCCTGGGCGATATTTTTATCAATAGTTGAGAAATTTATTTATATAGTTACAAAAAATGTTATCAGTTAAATAAATGTGTTTTAAATTATTTGACGTCGCTTTTTACAGCACTAACACTCGAAATAACCTGAAGCAAATTTGAGGTAGCAGTCAAATATTTTGATTATCCTCACCCAAAAATTTGATGACGTAATCTCTCTCTAAATCACTGCTACAAAAAAATTATAAACATTTTAATTTATTGTTAGTATTGTGATGAAAAATGTATATAACAATTTCGGACACAAATAAAATGTGGTAGTGAACACTGACTAAAAAATATAGTTCTTCTGCTTTTTTTTTAGTACAATATATTGGTTCAAATCGAAGATGAATGGAGTTAGGTAATAATAATAATAATAATAGTAAACCCTGAAAACGGTGGCTGCAGAAAATTCATCTTAGATTTTTGTCAGATTTGGAATTATTCCATGAACATCTTTTTTTGATGACGTTAGCAGTGGAATTTATAAACTTACTGTTGACGTTGAAGTTCCCGCTGACGTTGCTTTTAGAGCTGAGAATTGTCATTTATAAACTCCGTTATCAAGTTGTCGTTGATAGTAATTTTGATGTTCAACTTTTCCAGTATTTAAAGGGATTGTAGAAAAAAACTGAAGGATTTAAGTTGATTACTACAAAAATATACTATTTTAGACATGTTTTCAGTTTATTGTTTTCGAAATAAGTCTACACATACTAAGAACAAAAAGGAAAAATGTAGCCCCACCCACCCGCCCTGTCTCAATTGTAATGATCTTTTTTTATTCGTCGTGAGCCAAGAAGGCGGAGCTTAACTTCAAAATCCTTATTTCTCTACGAGAAATTAAAAACATGTTTTTGAGTATCGTGTTGTTCAAAGAATACTATGTATATTTAGAAAAAAATAAAGCCATAGATTAGGTCCCACCCACACCTGCCCTGATCTCAATTCTCAGTTGTGATGATTTCTTGTTGTGAAAAAATGACTACACATATTAAGAAAAAAAGAGGTGAAATTGTAGCCACCCGCCCACCCGCCCTGTCTAAATTGTGACGAATTTTTCATTTGTTGTCAGATCGAGGGGCGGGGCTTAAATGCGAAATCCATATTTTTCTACAAGAATTTACCATTTCAAACATGTAGTAAGTTTCTTGTTCCGAAAAGACGGCTACGTATATTAAGAAAAAAGGCAAAGTATAAGCCCCGCCCATCCACCCTGTCTCAATTGTGATAATTTTTTTTTTAATCGTCGAGAGAGAAAGAAGTGGATTTTAAATGCAAAATTCTTATTATTTCTCTACAAGAAATTACCATGTAATTTTGAGTATCGTGTTATTCAAAGAATACTATGTATATTAAGAAAAAATTAAAACTGCACCGATCCTAATAGTAATGAACTTCTCATTCGTTGGCCGACCTAGGGCCGGAGCCTGATTGCAAAATTAATATTTCCTTAAAAAAATACCATTTTAAGCGTGTTTTAAGGTTCTAACAATAAAAAAAAATCATTACAATTGAGACGGGGTGGGTGGGCGGGGTATATATTTTGCTTTTTTTTTTCTTAATATACATCATATTCTTTGAACACACGATACTCAAAAACTTGTTTTTAATTTCTTTTAATGAAATGAGTATTTTGCAGTTAAACTCCGCCCCCTTGGTTCACGGTGAATTAAAAAAATCAACACAATTGTGATAGGGCGGGTGGGTGGGCTTACATTTTGCTTTTTTGTTTTAACATATGTAGACTTCTTTTCACAACATGAAACTCAAAAAAATATTTAAAATGGAAAATTTGTATAAGGAAATATCGATTTTGCAATTAGGCTCCACCCTACAAATGCAACATCTATATTTCCTTGCAAAAATGTACCATTTTAACGTTGTTTTAAGTTTCTTACTGTGAAAAGGTGGCTATGTATATTAAGAAGAAAAAAAGGCAAAATATAAGCCCCACCCATCCACCCTATCTCGAATCTCATGATTTTTTTATTCGTCGTCAGCCGAGAGGTGGAGCTTAATTGTAAAATTATTATTCTTCTACGCGCAATTACCATGTGAAATATGTTCTTAAGTAATCGTGTTCTACAAAGAAGACTAGATTAAAAAAGAAAACCAACAGAAAAGCCCCACCCATCCGTCTCGATTTCAATCGTGAGGCAATTTTCATTGGTTGTCAGACCGAGGGGTGGAGCGTAATTCCAAAGTCCATATTTCCCTATACAAATTTACCATTTTAAACATGTTTCAAGTTTCTTGTTGTGAAAAAATGACTACACCTGTTAAGAAAAAAAGGTGAAATGTAGCCCCGCCCACCCGCCCTATCTAAATAGTGATGAATTTTTCATTCGTTGTCAGATCGAGGGGCGGGGCTTAAATGCAAGATCCATATTTGTCTACAAGAATTTACTATTTTAAACATGTATTAAGTTTCTTGTTCTGAAAAGACGGCTACGTATATTAAGAAAAAAGGCAAAGTATAAGCCCCTCCCACCAAGCTTGTCTCAATTGTGATGATTTTTTTTTAATCGTCGAGAGCCAAAGAGCGGAATTTAAATACAAAATTCTTATTATTTCTCTACAAGAAATTACCATGTAAGACATTTTTTCAGTATCGTGTTATTCAAAGAATACTAAGTATATTAAGAAAAAATTAAAGCCAAAGATTAAGCCCCACCCATAGCTGCCCCGATCCTAATAGTAATGAAGTTCTCATTCGTTGGCGGACCTAGGGGCGGAGCCTAATTGCAAAATCCATTTTTCCTTAAAAAAAAATTACCATTTTAACCGTGTTTTAAGGTTCTAACAATAAAAAAAATTCATTACAATTGAGACGGGGTGGGTGGGCGGGGTACATATTTTGCTTTCTTTTTTCTTAATATACATCACATTCTTTGAACACACGATACTCAAAAACTTGTTTTTAATTTCTTTTAATGAAATGAGTATTTTGCAGTTAAGCTCCGCCCCCTTGGTTCACGGTGAATTAAAAAAATGAACACAATTGAGATAGGGCGGGTGGGTGGGCTTACATTTTGCCTTTTTGTTTTAACATGTGTAGACTTCTTTTCACAACATGAAACTTAAAAAAATAATTAAAATGGAAAGTTTGTATAAGGAAATATCGATTTTGCAATTAGGCTGCACCCCACAAATGCAAAATCCATATTTCCTTGCAAAAATGTACCATTTTAACCATGTTTTATTGAAGGTAGATTGGGACTTTTTAAATACGGTTTTGGACAGTAATGACATGGTCAATGTCTTCTACGACCAACTAATGATAATAATAATAATAATAATAATAATATATATTTCCTTCCAGACTTACAGTCTATAGCGGAACTTAAATACAAATTAGAATTCGCTATAATAACATGTAACTAATAATAATTAATAAATGACGAATGTACAACAAAAAATAAAAAAAAATACAACAGGGTGGTACACAACGCTCTAATTAAGCGTGCATCATATGGTCATCATACAAAATCGCAAATAATTTTTTCCTTATGTTAGCTTTACAGAAGTTATCATAAAATATGTCTACAACTTTTCCTACACTGATATTATAAAGCCTAAGACTAGTTATTAGTGGACTGTTGAAATGATGTTGTGTTCGCGGAATATCAAAATAAAACGTTATTGATGTTCGATTATTTGTTCTTGGGCAGACAAAATGCAATAAATCTAAAAGCACTGGGCAGTTTATTTGGCCATGAATAAGTTTTTGTAAAAAAATTAGAGATGCAACTTTTCTACGGGCACATAGTTGGTCTTCATTAACTGCACTGCATAAAATATCAGTTTCACAATGAAAAGGGGGATACAAATGAAATATTTTTAAGTGCAAATATTTGCAAAATTTCCGCAATACATTTTCTAACATAGTAATATAAACCTGGTGATAGGGTGACCATATAGTACTACAATATTCTAACTTAGATCTTATTAATGTGTAAAACAACAATTTAATACAATGGATATTTTTAAATTCACTGGTGTTTCTTATTATAAAACCTAGATTTTTTAAACACGCTTTTACAGTTGCTTCAACATGCGGTATAAACGTTAGCTTCTGATCAAATATAATACCAAGATCTGATTGCAATGTTCTAATGGTATACCGTTGATATTATAATAGTAGTTATGGCTTATTAATTTCCTCGTATAACTCACTTGTTTACACTTATCTATATTGATTTCTAGAGCATTATCAGAACACCATTCGATCAATTTGTCTAAACTATGTTGTAATTGCAGGCAGTCATTAAAACAATTAATTACATTTATGATTTTTAAATCATCTGCATAGATCAACATTTTACAGCCTATATGTCTTGCAACATCATTGAAAAATATAACAAAGAGCAGAGGTCCAAGTGTGGAGCCTTGTGCGACACCGCTTTTTACATCAACATCAAAGGATTTAAAACCACCATATTCAACAAATAGCTTCCTCCCCGTAATAACAGATCTTAATACAAACAACAAATTTTTACAAATACCGTACATTTCTAATTTTCTCAAAAGTATGCAGTGGTTTACCCGATCGAAAGCTTTGGTTAGATCAGTATATATTACATCCACTTGCATTCGATTATCTAAAGCTGACGAAACAAACTGCGTGAATTCATATAAATTAGTTGCCGTAGGCTTTCCTTTAACAAACCCATGTTGCTCCGGAGTAATATAGTTAATCACATGTGAGTAGATCTTATCTCCTAATATAGTTTCTAGAACTTTCGAGAAGTTTGATAAAAGAGCAATCGGCCTAAAATTACGCACGTCAGAGTTGTCACCGGATTTAAAAATTGGACTTATTTTAGATTTTTTCCAAATAGCCGGATAATTACAAGTGGTAAGTATTAAATTATAAATGTAACATAATGGATCAATAAAAACAGTTAATACAGTCTGCTACTAGAAAAGCGGGGATGTTATCTGTACCGCAGACATTATTGCACTTCAGTTTCTTAGCGGCTTTTAGTATATCTTCATCATTAATTCTAAATGAATGCAGCACAGCCAAATTATCACATAAATTAATCGGACGAGCAATACAGCACTTTTTCCCACAAAATGTGCATCCTTCATTATCATTATCACAGTCTTGATCAAAATTATGTTTAACATTATCACAGAACACATTGGAGAAATGAGTGGCAAAGCCATTCACTACATCTTGTGAGGTTGATAATATTTCATCACCATATTTCATTTCAGCAGGTACCACATGACTTTTTCTCTTGCTATTAACAAACGACCAGAACTTTTTGGCATCATGCTTTATTGAATTTTCGGCATTATTTATAAATTTTAGATATTCTGTACGAGACTCATTTCTAATTACCTTTCTGAGAGTTTTTACTTTATCTAAGTGGTACAATGATTTTGACTTTCTATAGCGATTCCAATGCTTATTTTTTAATTTTATCTTGAGAATGATAGATTTCGTGAACCATGTTGGATACTTATTTAACTGTTTTCCCTTGAAGGCGTACATTGGAACAAATTGTCTACATAGATCGTATAGCTCATCATAAAAGTAATCACAGGCAGTGTCAACATCGTTACAGTTTTGTACAAAACTCCAATTAGTGGCAGACAATGCATTATACAGACTATGTAAATCAGCCTTTTAAAAATTAAATCTCCAACTGTCAGAATTGCGCTCAAACGGAGCCTTATTTCGTTGTACAATCGTTACTTCTACACTTAAAGTGGGATGGTAAGGATCCTCCTTTAACAGCGGAAAATCATGTCGATTAACAACGCTATCTAAATCATTTGTTAACAGTACCAGATCTAGTAAACGTGAGATATTGTTTTTAATAGTATTATGTTTTAAGTTTCTTGCTGTGAAAAGGTGGCTATGTATATTAAGGAAAAAAAAAGGCAAAATATAAGCCCCACCCACCCACCCTATCTCGATTCTGATGATTTTTTTATTCGTC
Source organism: Zophobas atratus (assembly GCA_022388445.1). NCBI lineage: Eukaryota > Metazoa > Arthropoda > Insecta > Coleoptera > Tenebrionidae > Zophobas > Zophobas atratus. The sequence continues at coordinate 11,111,566 of CM039446.1, forward strand.
GTCAGCCGAGAGGTGGAGCTTAATTGTAAAATCCCTAATCTTCTACTCGAAATTACCATGTGAAATATGTTCTTAAGTAGTCGTGTTCTACAAAGAAAACTAGATGTATTAATTAAAAAAGAAAAGCAACAGAAAAGCCCCACCTATCCGTCTCGATTTCAATCGTAAGGAAATTTGTATTGGTTGTCAGACCGAGTGGCGAAGCGTAATTGTAAAATCTATGCATATTTCCCTATACAAATTTACCATTTGAAACAAGTTTCAAGTTTCTTGTTGTGAAAAAATGACTACATATATTAAGAAAAAAAGGCGAAATTGTAGACCCGCCCACCCGCCCTATCTAAATTGTGATGAACTTTTCATTCGTTGTCAGATCGAGGGGCGGGCCTTAAATGCAAAATCCATTTTTGTCTACAAGAATTTACCATTTTAAACATGTAGTAAGTTTTCTTGTCCTGAAAAGACGGCTACGTATATTAAGAAAAAAGGTGAAGTATAAGCTCCGCCCACCCACCCTCTCTTAATTGTGATGATTTTTTTTTTAATCGTCGAGAGCCAAAGGAGCGGAATTTAAATACAAAAATCTTATTATTGCTCTACAAGAAATTACCGTGTAAGACATTTTTTGAGTATCGTGTTATTCAAAGAATACGATGTATATTAAGAAAAAATTAAAGCCAAAGATTAAGCCCCACCCATAGCTGCCCCGATCCTAATAGTAATGAAGTTCTCATTCGTTGGCAGACCTAGAGGCGGAGCCTAATTGCAAAATTCATATTTCCTTAAAAAAATTTACCATTTTAAGTGTGTTTTAAGATTCTAACAATAAAAAAAATCATTACAATTGAGACGGGGTGGGTGGGGGGGGGGTAGATATTTTGCTTTTTTTATTAATATACATCGTATTCTTTGAACACACGATAATCAAAAACTTGTTTTTAATTTCTTTTAATGAAATAAGTATTTTGCACTTAAGCTCCGCCCCCTTAGTTCACGGCGAATAAAAAATCATCACAATTGAGATAGGGCGGGTGGGTGGGGTTACATTTAGCCTTTTTGTTTTAACATGTGTAGACTTGTTTTCACAACATGAAACTTCATTTTAACCATGTTTTAAGTTTCTTGTTCTGAACAGATGGCTATGTATATTAAGAAAAAAAGGCAAAATATAAACCCCCGCCCACCCACCCTATCTCAATTCTGATAACGTTTTTTATTCGTCGTAAGACGACAGGCAACATAAGAATTTAATTGCGGAACGTTCCAGGGAAGTTCAATGCAACTTAAGATATAGGCAACCAACATTACCGATGTCTTATTTCTTCTATGTTGATTTAGTTCAACACTCATAAACGAATTTCTAAGGTCGTTCGACAAATTTTACGTCACGAATTGACTCTGCACCCTTGAACTATTATTACGTCAGCATTAGTGTGGCATGTTTGAATTAAAAAAAATTAGGTCGATAGTATTGATGTACTGATGATAATATTTAGTAAAAAAAATGTAAAATTTTTGAAAAAATCGGTATTCAACTTAAAAATGAATTAACAAAGTTTTTCAATTTATTTATTTTTAAATATGATAAAGTAAATAATGAATTTGAGGTTTTAATAGTTGCATTTTTATTATTACCTATTTTATTGTAGTGACCAGTAACACAATCATTAATCATAAACCGCACACCAAATATAGCTTTATTTTTAGACAGTACGAAATTCAAGCATCCTTCACCCGAATTACTTACCTAAATTAAACAACAAAAAGTCAAAAATCACGTCCAATCTCTGAAATGATGACAAAAACCTCAAATTCGCGTTACTCTTTCAAGGAATCTTAAGTACGTTACATTTTTAGCCTTCTTAAAACAATCATTGAAATAATTACAATGTAGCGATTCTCTAGTACCACGTGCACACATTTGGCAGTACCAAAGGTAAACCACTATTAAAGGTATATAAAAGACCTCTAATTTTGCCACATCAGTCAAAAAGACGACCATGGCCGGTAAACTTTTAATCAGTATTTGTGTTCTCATCACGCTGTGCATTTGTGCCGAAATCCGTAAGTACCCCGACACTAAAATCACCCACCCTTAAAATATTAATTCCAGCGATTAAAAAATGCCAAAGAAAAGACAGCAACTTTAACAAGTGTCTAGTGGGAGCGATTGAACACGTCCTTAGTAAATCGACGTCACCTATCAAAGAAATCGGTATTCCAACCCTGGAGCCTTTAGCAGTACCGTCTCTGACTATAGGGGCTGGTTCTGGAGCGGTTGCCTTCGACCAAAACTACAAAAAACTCAAACTTACAGGAATATCCACAGTCAAGTGTTCCAAAGCAGAGTACGTTAATTTATACTTCTTTACTGACAAACAAAACGGTACCAATTGGTGTTCTTAGTGTCAACTTCTCCACCAAAACCCTCTTCTTGGAATGTAAATCGCCCCTAGTCCGCCTCAACTTCGACTACGAAATCCACGGCAAAATCCTGCTTTTGCCCATTTTTGGAAAAGGCCCGGGCTCCATGGACCTAGGTACTCACCCCCACCCCCATAAAAATAAACTAATCACAGTTTGAAGAAAATGTGGGCCTCCAGCTAACCTTCAACCTGGAAGAACAAGAGAAGAAAGGTAAAAAACACTATAAAGTTGCCAGTCAGAAGTTCGTCCTCAACCCGCAGTTGGTCAAGTTCAAACTGGAAAATTTGTTCGACGGTGATAAAGCTCTAGGCGATAACATCAATCAAGTTTTGAACGACAATTGGTCGGAAGTTTTGGCTGATGTTAAGCCGAGTTATGAAGAGGCTTTCGGGAAGATCTTTTCCAGTATTTTTAATAACGTGCTAGGGAAGATGTCCACGACGGAAATTTTCGGTGACGCGTGATGTGATTTTAGAGATTAAGGATTATTTATTTGTTTATTTATTTATTTATGCGTAAATTGTTTAATTATGCTTAGTAATAGATTGTTAATTAAACGTGTTCTGCGTGAGATAACTGGTTTCTGTGGTGGAGGTGATTAGCGTAAAACTGAGAGAACTGGGGCAAGGTCTGTGATGATGTCGGTCGGTGCGGTTTAGCAAAAAATTTTATTGTTATTAAATAGGCAAATATGCATTTTAATTTTGTGGAAAAGCTAAACTGGTTTTTTTAAATGTTTACTCTTAAAGTTGGTGATTTGGATCATTTCCCCGTTTTGGAACGATGGTATCAATCAAACAATTACTAGTGTATATCATAAATCATAAAAGGACGTACAAGATAAATATTATTTATGTTCGTACGAGTATAATAGGTTAGGACGAGTAGTTATTGCAAGGTTGTTCAAGATCAAGAGTAATTAGTTTCAAAGTTCTAATGAAAATAAGTTTTTAAATTGTGTTGTTTAGTTCGACGTGATAAATTTACATGATTCAGTTTTTATTTATATATGCAAAATGCATATTCCTTAAAATGCGGCAAATTCAGCAAATACTAAGACTTTTGATATCTTACTGCTTTCTATTAAATGCGATAAGTAAAAGATGCATTTCTTAAAAAGCGTACCATGAAGTCAGTTCCCGATGAGAGTACCTTAAGAACAGGCACGTAACCAAGGGGGGGCCTGGGGGGGCACAGGCCACCCCAACAAAACCCTGTGCCACCCCTGGTGCCCCCTTAAATTAATTTTAAATTTTAAAAGTAAGCAAATTCGAAATTTCAGATCACCAGTAAATTTTAGCTGTGAATAATCTTATGTTCTTATCTTGTAATATAACTCTCTGAGTAAAGCGATACTGCTGTGAACAGTTTTGGTTTTGTCGATAACTTTTCTAAGCAATTAGCCGATACAGCAGATATGCCTTTTACACACTATGCAGATTGGTACGCAGGCTTTTGATATTTTGTGGTGTTAGTTTTCCGGAGTCTTTTGTCCCGTGTCGTTCAACTGTGTCTGTTAAAAATGTCAGAAAGAAAACGAACGCTTTCAGATTATTTCACCGCATTTAAAAAACTGAAACCTGGTGAACAGACTGCTAGTGATAGTGCAGAAACTATTAGTGAAACTGCAAGTAGTGATCCAGGACCTAGTAAAATAGACGAAACTTTAGAAGAAAGTGATGAGAGTTTTGAAAATCTGCAGTCAACGGATAGTGAATCACTTTCAGAAGCTGATTCTGAAACGGAAGATTGCGAAGCAAAATTTGAGAGCTGGATAAAATCTCGACAAAATCCGGAATTAAAACTCTCGAGTAGATCACATGTGCCAGGGCCTTTAGATTTGTCGCAGACGAAAGTGGATGAACCAAAACAACCTGTTTTACAGTTCTACCCAAAAACAAAATTTTTAAATAAGTTTCGTCAGTTCAATAAAGCCTGGTACAATACCTTTCCGTGGGTAGAATATAGTGTCAGTGCCGATAGTGTATATTGTTTTGCGTGCAGACATTTCTCACCTCATGCATCAGATCAAAATTCAAATGTGGCACTTATCAGTGTAGGTTTTAAAAACTGGAAAAAAGCAATGGACCAAACAAGTGGGTTGAAACTGCATAATTCAAGTTCTGACCACAAAAGCTGCATGATCAAGTGGAGTTCTTTTAAACAAATTAAAGCATCTGGAGAAGGATCAGTTGCGGGACAGTTAAGTGAAGCTCATTTGAATTTAGTGAAAGAGAACAGACTGAATGTAAGTATCGTTGTGGATGTTATACTTTATACAGCAATGCAATGTATTGCTCAAAGAGGATCCAAAGAAAATTCAGCGAGTAGTAACCGAGGAAATTTTCTGGAACTGTTATCATTGTTTGCAAAGTATAATGATGTCGTAAAAAAGAAGTTGAATGAAGAGGGTCACAAAAATTCAAAATATACTAGCCCGAAAATCCAGAACGAAATTTTATTTATTATTTCACGAATGACGTTGGAAAAAATTTCCACGGAAATTAACAAAGCGTTATGTTTTGCCGTAATATGTGACGAAACAAAGGATATTAGCAAAACCGAGCAGGTGTCGGTTGTACTTCGATATTATTTGGATGGTACCGTTTACGAAAGATTTATTGGATTCCACGCGGCCCAAGACTTGAATGCAAATTCCTTATTTTCTTATATTAAAAATTTGTTGCTACGGTGTTCTGTAGACATCAAGAGGTGTGTTGCCCAAACCTATGATGGTGCCAACGTAATGAGTGGTCGTGTGGGTGGTGTGCAAAAATTATTTACTGATGAGGTCGAACAAGCCATCTACGTGCACTGCTACAGTCATAGATTAAATCTGGTAGTAGTTGATATCTGTCGCAATTTGACTACGGCAAATTTGTTTTTTGGTTTGATAGAAAATTTGTATGTATTTGTGTCTGGTTCTGCAATACATGCACAATTTATTAATATACAGAAAGAACTTCGTCCAAACAAAAAACCGATTGAACTCAAAAAAATATGTTACACAAGGTGGACGGCCCAAGTTTTCGCTTGCTTATCTTTAAAAAAGGTGTTTTCTGAACTGTTGATTTTGTTAAATAAATTAAGTGTCAGTAAAAGTGCTCAGTCAGCAGAAGCTCTTGGACTTCTACATCAGCTGGACTATACTTTCATATTTAATTTATGCATGTATAGTCAATTGTTGTCTATTTTCAAAAATGCCAGCGATTATCTACAAAAAGTCACATCAAATCTTTCAGAAGCAAACATTTTAATAACTTCTATTTACGACACAATAATGAAGATGAGAACTGATGACAAAAATGAAACCTTTATGGAAATATTTTCTGAAACAGAGAAAATATGTGCTGACAACAACATACCAATAGAAGCAACAGCAAGAAGAAGAAAAATGCCAAAGAAATATATGTCATACTTGGTCACTGAAGAACTAAATAGTTTGGAACGCCGTGAAATATTTAATAGAGAAGACTATTTACACAAAATATTTTATCCCGTTCTGGACTTAATTACAAATGAATTACAGAATCGTTTCGAAAAGAATTCACCAATTGTCAACGCATGCGACGCCTTACATCCCGAGAATCCCTCATTTTTAAACTACGACAAATTATTACCGATGGCACAACATTACCACAGTGAACTCGAAATCTTACAAGCGGAACTTAAAATAATTCCAAATACAATTAAACAATATCAAATAAAAACAAAAGTGAATATTAATAATATTATGGATTTTATAGACATACTACAAAAGTACGATCTTGTGTTTCCCGAGCTATTAAAATTAGGTGTCATTGGTGTAACAATTCCAGTTTCTAGTGCAGCATGTGAAAGGACTTTTTCGTGTTTGCGGCGTCTTAAAACTTATTTGCGAAATAAAATGTCGGATGAAAGACTTGTTCATCTGGCAATTATCAACATTGAACGAGAAACAGCTAAATCGTTGGACACCTCCAAAATTGTCGATGAATTTGATGCAGCTCATAAAAACCGTCGCATAATTCTACATTAACAACCCATCTCATTCCTGGTAAGATTTTATTAATTTTATCTTGACTACTAGCGAAGTTTTTTTTAACTAGTTTTTGAATTGTTGGCATATCATAATGAATACTATATGTATTTCTAGTACATATACATACCTATATACAAAAAGCAATCATATTCGTACAGTAAAGTCACTAACGCATTAACGTGAAAATCTTGATTATTCTACCTCTCAATATTAAAAGTAAATACCTGTCAATTTCAACTATTTGCACCCCATTAAATTTATATACTGGTTGTGATCCAAGTAAAATGTTGATTTATGCTAATGAAGACTTTTTTTAAAGGCCCCCTTATTTGAAATTTGTGCCCGGGCTGGGCCCCTCCAAAATAAAAGGCTGGTTACGTGCCTGCTTAAGAAAAAACTACGTGGACCAAGTGTTTCAAAAAACAAAGTAGGCTATTCTACACTTTCATGTCGATGAACTGATTCATGTGGACGTTATGTCGAAAATTTGTTGATTGGAACTTGACCAGTAAAAAATGTGGCACTTCACTTGATTAGCGCAAAAGTTTTGAAAAAGACAAATAATAATACCAATACAAGGTTTATTCATGTATAAGCTTCAGATCTTAGGATTTTTGCCTTTTTATATCTACTTCAGGCATTGCAACGAAATTTATATATTTATGCGAATTTAAAAAATTCTGTTTATTTAACGCTCGTTTATTACTATCTAAAATGCCTAATTTACCGTTAGAGACCTAAAGTGTTAATTAAACGGCCTAATTGTAAATTTTAAAAGGCTTAAAATAGGATTCCACGACCAACGAAGCGGACGTGCTTGCACAATAGAGATTTTCTGTGAATTTATTGCTTTGGCAGATTGTTTAAAAATGGGTTGGGAATAATTTGGACACAAATTTTTAATTTCCTTCTTCAACTAAAGACAATGAGTTATTCTGCAAAGTGTCTGGAAAAGTTGTAAATAAACATTTAAAATACCGAAGCTTGAATTATGTTCACATTTTGTTTCCTAGTTTAAGTGCGAAAAAAAAATCACACTTTGAACAACACTGCAGTGGCGATGCACATGAAAAGAACGGGAATAAATCCAGTAAACAGACTTTATTAAACATTAGTTCCGACAATGATTTTACGAAATTTTGCACCGATTTATGTTTATTTACCGCAGCAAATATTCCATGGAATAAAGTTAGTTGTCCTAGTTTAAAAATTTTATGCATAAATTTACAGGAAGGCATTTACCCTCAGAAAGTACTCCGAGTAAAAAATATTTACCAAAAGATTACGATATGGTGAGCACTAGAATTCTTATTTAAAAACTGTTTAACATAAATTTTATAATTTACAGGTAATTAAACAAATTAGAAATTCTATTGGCAATAATAATATAAGGATTAGCGCCGATGAGACGACCGATAGATTAGGAAGATACATAGCCCATTTAGTAATTGGTAAGTTATCTTCTGAAGAAGCTGGCCGTCCATTTCTACTAGCTTTGAAGCAGCTTGATAAAACTAATAGCAACATAATCTCGAGATTTATAAACGAATTATTGGGTGTGCTATTGATGATTTTAAGCATTGAAATTATTATAATTTATTTAATTGTATAATATGATTCATTTATTTAAATGTACAAAACATCAACAAAATTAAACATTCAGATACTATTTTTCTATCTGTCAACCCTTTTTTTTTAATCAGCCCACTCTTCTTTTTAATCTTTATCAGCCCAGTCTTCTTTTTAATCAAAACTAAGTTCCGTTACAAACTCCCCCTGTAAACAACACAAACGGTCCTCCGGTGTTGTTTAGGATGAAACATTCTTTTTAGGACAACTCCTCCTCCGTTTTGGTATTAAGAGCGTTAATGTATCACTTCTAGTCCCTTCAACAAATGGGCTGAGGTCCGCGGCGTGATAGCGTCCAATTCTTTCTGGAGGATTTGTACAGTTTCCTAACTCGTAGGTTGTAGGAGAAGCAATTTTCGCAAGATCATATAAGGACCATCCCTTTTTGGGGCAAGCTTTGAAGAGAATCCACTTTTGGAGCTACTGAGAGTATGAGTATTAGCGTAGGGAAATAATGTAGCATACACCACAAACTTAAAACATATATTTAATGATGTAAAACAGAAACAAGTAACTAAGCCCGCTCGGAACCACAGTCTCGTTATTATTAATACATATTTCACGCCTTCCGATTTGCGGAGCGCCTTTGCTCGTCCTTGGGTGGATGGTGGAGACTTCCGAAAGTAGCCGACAGTTTGGCGGGCAAATCGAGTATTTGTAACATGAGATTTCAGGACAAGCTTGTCACCCTTCTTGAATACAGCTGGTCGTCGTCTGGAATCTAGGCGGGTTTTCTGGACATTTTGTTTCTTGCAATTTCTATCCATTGCCGCAGACAGAGTAGTAGCTAGCTTCTTTAAGTAAGGAGTTATTCTTGGTATAAAATTTTCTACATCAATCACTTTGCGGAGATCATATACAGGATCATAAGGAGCTTGTATCTCCCTACCAAATGTGAGAAACGAAGGACTATATCCCGTAGAGTCGCAACATGTAGAATTTATGGCGAATCGAATGCTGCTCAGGTGATGATCTCATTCTGAGTGGTGATCTTGAACCAAAATGGCTAACTGAGTCTTCAATTCGCGGTTCTTCCGTTCAACAGGGTTACTCTCTGCATGATACAAAGGAATGAACGGAGTTCTGATACCAAAACAATAAGTAATTTGCTGCATTACATCGCCGTTATCAGAAATCATTTTCCTCGGAGTTCCAAACCGCAGGAATATTTCTTCGATGAGAATTTTTGCACAAGATTCAGAGTCAGCTTTTACTAATGGGAAAAGTTCTACCCATTTTGGAGCAACATCCTCAAGTATTAGGATCCATCGATTCCCCTAGGAGTTTCCGGTAGAGGGCCAAATAGATCTACAGCCACAACTTCGAATCTCTGGGAAGGGGCTGGGGTGTGAAGTAGGCCCGCAGGTTGACGATTCTCTGGTTTATATCTCTGGCATTCCATACAACCTTTTACATGGCTAATAATATATTTTCTCATATCTGTGAAGTAAAATTTTGAAGAGATCTTTTGAAGGGTTCTTTCGATGCCGTAGTGTCCCCTTGTAGGCGCATTATTGTTTTGGGCCAAAACATCTTCACGCAATTCTTTGGGAATCACTAACTGGGGATCTTCAGAGTCCACATATGGGTTGAAACGGAAGAGAACACCATTGTTCATTACGTATCCCCTCCCAGACCATCTAGACATCTCTAACGGATCTTCACCTTCGAGAGATAATATAATAATCTTGACCTCATCATCTTCCATTTGTTTCTGTCGCATAGATTTAGCATTGTATGACGGTAGGACAACACTAGCGAAGTAGCTCTGTACCTTTTCTTCTTCATCCGAGCAAAAAGGTCGAGACAACAGATCAGCTACTAGGTTGATTTTACCAGGAGTATATACAACGTCCATATTCATGCCTTGAAGGCGGAGCGCCCAACGAGCCAAACGACCCGAAGGCGATTTTAAAGTCAGCAACCACGGTAATGGTTGATGATCCGACGCTATAACCACTTTCGCATCTTCTAGATAATGTCGAAATTTTTATACAGCCCATACCACGGCGAGCGCCTCTCTTTCGGTAGTTGAATAATTTTTCTCGCTGTCCTTTAACAAGCGACTGGCGTATTCTATCGGATGTTCGTCGTATTTCTCCCCTGGAGTAGAACTGCACCCACGGCGTAACAACTTGCATCTGTTCTAAGGATATACGGCTTGGTTTGGTCGGCTTGAGCAAGGACTGGAGCGGTAGTCCATCTTTCTTTTAACGTCTCGAAGGCTCTTAATTCGGCTTCACCAAACTGGAAAGACGCATTTTTCTTAAGAAGATTAGTTAAGGGACATGCAATTTCGGAAAACTCTGAAACAAACTTGCGATACCAACTACATATCTGAATGAAACTTAGCAGCTATTTTGTCAGGGTTAGTTTCAATTCCATCACTGGTCAGTATATGTCCGAGAAATTTGACCGAGTCACAGAGGAACGACCACTTCTCACGTCTAGCACGAAGACCAAAAAGTTTTAAACGCGAAAACACTGTTTGTAAGTCTATTATGTGCTTCTCGAAAGTTTCTGAAAGTACTAAAATGTCGTCTATATATACGAACGAAAACGGCAGTGTCATTCAAATCGGATCTAAATCTGTCCATCAATCGAACGAATGTCCCGGGCGCGTTTTTCAACCCGAAAGGCATTCGATTGAATTTAAACGTCCCAAATGGAGTCAAAAAGCAAGTTTTGTCATGATCTTCTTCAGCAATAGGAACTTGCCAGTAAACTGCTTGTAAATCAAATGTAAACATGAATGGTGTATGTTTAGAGGTGTGAAATATATCGTCTATTCGCGGCATTGGATAACTATCGCTTACCGTTACTGAGTTTAGCTAACGATAATCTACGCAAAGACGATAGCTGTCTCCTTTTGGAGTTAAAACCACAGGGCTGGACCATGGTGACTCGCACTCTTCTATAATTCCTTGTGTTACTAATCGATTCAATTCTTCACGCAGGAATTGCTTCTTTGGTCCGTTCAGCGGGTACGGTTACGATTGGTACAGCATTTTGTGTGTTAATTCGATGCGTAACAAACGTAGTTTCTCCTCCTTGTTCGAAGATGGTGCGATTCTTCTGAAGTAGGGTGTTTGTTTCATCTTTTGCCGTGTCTTTAATCTTCTGAGCTTCATTTTGGCGTAGGGTTATGGGATTAATGTTTACGGAGTTTGTTTTAATTCCATATTTAAAAGTATGTTCTGGTTTATCTCTAAAAAACCAACACTCGTTTTGGAAACCTATACCAATGTTAGCCATCTTCAAGAATTCCCGCCCTAAGAGCGTATGGTTCTGGGTTAAATACGGCATTATAACAAAACTAGTTGGAGTTATTTTGTCTTTTATCTTAACGTTTACATTTGTTACCGGTAGTTTCTTATCTCTAGGAATTCCGTCAGCTAATGTTACCACTGCAGCAGCCATTGTTTCAAATTTAATTTCCTTATCTTGTGACCAATTCGTCAATTTTGGGACATAAAAATGTCTCCTTTTATTCATTTTTGAACGACCTAAAATCTGAAGCAGTTATCATATAAGTGGTGTAATGTTTTGCCAGCCAAGGGTTGACCGGCAAGAGTATTAATCAAGGCTAGTAGACAAAAAATAACGTTCTGGGTATATGTGGGGAAAACAACATAATCCTTGCCATGCCAGTTTTGCCTAAATTACAAAGGTGTATGCTCTGGTGAACGAATTTGACGATAGTAATTTACAACCTGACAAAAAATCGCATTACAGATAAACAAAAAAGTTTATTTTGACGGATAAATATCATGAACATCTTACATAACATCACATGGGTTTTCGTAGAATAAATTTGCGTCAATTATATCTATTAATTTAGTGCAATAAAAATTTTAACCGAAAGTTGACTAACCATGAGCATCTGACTTTTGAGCATTTTCTAGTGTATAGTGAACTGATGATTATTATGGCGATTTTATTGTTAGGTACTTCATTTAACTTTCTGAGTACTTCTAATCTCTTACTAATATAAAACGGTCAATCGAAATAAAACTGGTTTGGACTTCAAATTTTTTACCCTCAAAAACACGAAATTAATTATTCCTCAAAGGGCTTAGTAAGTGGCAGTGAAAATCCAGAATCCTAACAGAATCAAGTATAAAGCACCCAGCCGCTTTGACTTTTTGTAGAAAATAAATTTAAAATTACCACATAACCGGAAGGAAATATGAATCACTTTTTTCCACCAAGACCTTGCCCCAGATCCTCACAACAAACCCAACAAAAACCAGTTTCATCACACGTTTATTCAACAACTTAACTCATTACAGACAAAATATTCACGCATCACCAAAAATCTCCCTCGTGGACACTTTCTTCAACACATTATCCAAAATCGAGCCGAAAATCTGTCCAAAAGCCTCCTCGTAACTCGTTTTAACGTCCGAAAACACCTCCGACCAGTTTTCGTTCAAAACTTGATTAATATTGTCACCTAGAGCTTTATCACCGTCAAACAAGTTCTCCAGATGGAACCTCATCAACTGCGGCGTCAAAACGAGCTTAGTACTGGCAACCTTATAATGTTTCTTCCCTTTCTTGTCGTACTCTTCGAGCGCGAAACTAACTTCCAGCCTCAATTTATCTGAAAAACACATTATATTATTTTTGTGACTGCGTCACGCGATAAAGTTACCCATTTCGATGAAGCCGGGACCGTCGCCCTTAATGGGTAATACCAGAAGCTTCCCGTTGATTTCGTAGTGGAAGTCCATTCGCACTAGAGGCGTTTTGCAATCAAGGGTTAAGACTTTGGTATCGAAGTTCATGCTACAACAACCCTATTATTCACATTTTTGTAAAAAGGGAACTTACTCTGCTTTGGAACATTTGACTTTGGAAAAGCCGCTGATTTTGATGTCTCTGTAGTTCTGCTGGAAGGCGACAGCTCCTGAGCCTTCCCCGATTACCAGCGACGGTACATCCAGTGGTTCCAGCGTTCCTAAGCCGATTTCTTTCACGGGGTTTGCGGATTTTGATAGAGCATCGTCGATTGCGGACACCAGGCACTTGTCAAAATTGCCGTCTTTTCTGTTGCACTTTTGCAGAGAGCTTGCTGAAAAGTTCCCGTGTGATGATCAGTGTTAATGTAACTAGTAATTAAGCGCACTTACGAATTTCTGCCGAATAACAAGTAGTGGCTAAGCAAAGAGCATAAAGTACGGTTGCGTAAGTCATGGTTTCGACTGTTTGTTCCATGAATAGGTTCTTCTCTTTATAGTTTGTTTACTTTGAAAAAAAAAAAAGTTGTTACTTGTTTACGTTTCGGTTGGACCTGGCGAGAATTATCATAATTTGGGTTTTTTTGTTTATTTTGTGCGAAAAATTCAAGTTAATGAGTGCTGAGGTGAATTTTAATTTTTTGTTTATTTTTTTCTTTAATTGCCTGGAATTGTATGCCGAATGATTTCGTAGTAAAGAACTTGTTAATTGTGTTGGCACTTTTTGTTAATAGGCGGTTAGATAATTTCGGTGTTTGAATCCTGCTATTATTTCATTATAATTATTTTACTTCTTTTGAACGTTCACTAACGTTGGGATTCGTATTGCAATCTAAATGTGAAGTCGTAATGAAATGGAACAAAAAATCTAGTTAATTTTGCTCGTGGTTAAAGTACACTCCATATTATAGACACCACGTTTTGCTAACGAAAATTACACTAAATAATATCTACTACATGCTTTACTATTTTACACCATTTAATTTTGTGTAAGTTAAAATTATCATGTTAGTGTTTATTACGTGTCTTCCTAAAACGAACTTTTCAATGCTCTTTCAATAAGATATTTTTACTAATCTGTGGTAATTATAAAGTAAATGTCTTCTATGTATCTACGTTTTATTTCTAATATTACAAACATTACAAACAAGTATACAACGAGTGATCAAAAAGTTTTTACATTAGAGTTGGCCATGGAAATATTTGTCATGTCTTTGATTAAAAGTGCAAATGTCATGCATAACTTCATTTGTATTTCAATAATTTGGATTATTTCCATGACCAACTCTAACTAAAACTTTTTGATCACCCGTTACATATAAAATACATACAGAAAACCAGAAAATCGTAGCTAGCCTTGAATATACTATCACCTGTCGTAGTTCTGGCATAGGACACTTTATTCAAAAATCATATTCGTGCCCAGTCATTGTAAAAATGATACACCTGAGGGTAGATAAACTGAAATAAAAGTGCCAGCGTAATAGATTCATTTAAATGCTGTTTCCAAATATTTTATAAAATATTGTTACGAAATATACCCTTACGCCGCCCCGGTACGACGCCTATAGTCATCGAGAACTCTCTGGTCTTATTACGCCGGTGATGATTCATCCTTAATATGACCGAGAAGTCTAGAAGCGGTGACGTAAAACTGCGTACTGTTTAAATAAAGTTCACCTTTGGGGAACGGATTATTCAGCTAGTTGAGTCAAGAGCGTCCAGTGAAATTCGACGGAATAATTTCTTCTTCATCTCATATATTCAATATAAATAAGAGAGATTTGAAATATTTTATAATATTTAATTTTCAAATATTTCAAGGAATGGATTGTTTTTCCTAAGTTATTTTCTGAATTTAATAGATTCTCATTTGGGAATTTTAAAATAGTAATTTGCAGTATTCAAGGTTTAACCCATTACCGCCCACTGTGATATAGGGTAGCCAAAACACTTTTTTTAGCATATATCTTAGAATTTTTTACATGTGATTTTTTTCATGAACTTTGTTCTTTAAGCTTTTATGAGATATTTTTAGTTTAATGTATTTTTTTCATAATTATTCAGAACCGATTTTCAAATAGAACATAACATATTTTCGTTGCATTTTTGTTATTGTCTGCTGCTCAATATTTTTCTTACTAAAAAGTATCTAATGCATTCAAGTTTGAAGTTCAACCATTTTGATTTTTTAAATTTCGCATGGATAACTATTGGATCATAAAAAAAAGAAATTTACATAATTTGAAAATATTTTTTAAATATTTGTAAACATTGATGCGCTTTGAAAAATTATTAGTTAGAAAATGTCATTGTGATTCGAAGGTACAAAGGGATTTCATACTGATTTTGTGTTATCATTTATGTGTTATACGACTTGAATTTTGGACATTTATTACAGGGCACTGCTCTCACAGCGAAGTGTGTTTCGACCGACGTTACTGTCATTACTGTATCAATGTTTCGCGCTTTTTCGAAACCTGGAAACGGGTGTCCAAAGAAGCAATCGGGGAAACCCAGGGTACTTCTAACTGTCATTTATCACAACAACTTGGTTTGTTTGTTAGTATCTGTACTACGATTCTAGGAAAAGTTCGGTATTAACGAAGGCAGCAAGACAGAACAGTCTGTAACTAACAAACACGAACGGAAGCAAATAGTGTTTATATGTGAAAAAGTAATTGTGAAGAAGCAGAAATAAAACTAATTAAAAATATATAAAAAAAATAAGATCCAATCATGATCAGCTCGTTATAGTTCTGTTTGTCAATAAATCCTCTTTTCGACATTTTGAACCGATGCAATTATCGTTTCAATATAAAAATTAACACCAAAACAGAAAGTAGGTTAAGTCACTTGCTAAGTATGGATTATACAAGGTTATAATAAAGTAATGCACAGGATTTGTTTTTGACAAAAAATGCAAAAACATATCGTACTTTTTATTTTACTATTCATCTTTTGACATGTGTTGAACTAATAATAAAAATATGGTTTTATAATTTTAGCGTTAATACTAATTATAACAACATTATAATGTACGAGTATAAAAGAATAAATCATTTATTTACAACTTTATAATCACGTGTTTAGCTAATTAATTAGAAATGTAGAAAACGCAAGAACGAGTCCTGTCCTGAGTATCGTTTCTAGGATTTTCTAGGTAAACAGTCCGGCGACCGGCTAAAAACGCTGGTGTCATAATTTTCGGTACGTTGTGATCCGATTAGGGTCGCCTTATTGCTTAATTTTTATAATCTCCTCTGTCTGGTGGTAGTTTGCAAAAACTTATAATTTTGATTGCATTATTTGATAAAGTTTATTTTTGGCATACGGAAATGTAGTTTAAAAAATGAGAAAATTAGTAACCAACAAAATAAACTTCATTTTAATGATAAATATTTAAAAAAAACAGAACAATACGTTGGAGGAAAAATTTATGTTACAGATAACTTGTCTTCCCACGATTCTGGGACTACGTGGGAAAATTTGATGTGGTGGGGTTAGTAGAGACATGGGTACAAATAGAAAACTGGAAGAAATTTGAAGAAACACTACCACAAGAATATGTATGGGAGTGTCAAGGATCAACAAACGAAAAGAAAAAGGGGAGAGCAAGCGGGGGAATAGTAATGGGAATTCTAAAAGAAATGCAAGAATTGGAAAAAACGGACTAAGGAAGAAAGTAATACCGCTCGAATACAATCAATGAGAAATAATAACCGTTTATAGCAAGAAAATGGAGGAAACCAAGTTGACATAGAAAAGGAAACAAAAGAGAGAGAAGAAAAAATACTTATACGAGGGGATTTTAACGCAAGACTGGGCGATAAGGGGATAAGAATAATAGATAAAGAAAAGGGTGAGACAAGAGGATCAAAAGACAAAGCAAATAACAAAGAAGGGAAAATATTGTGGAAGGTAATAGAAGAAATGGGATGGGAAATTTTGAATGGAAACAAGGAAGGAGATGAAGAAGGAGAATGGACATACGTAGTGGCTAGGGGAGAATCAATTATAGGTTATGGGAAGAAATAAAGAGTTTCAAAGTGGGGGAAAGGGCAGAATCAGACCACATGCCACTAGAAATAAAAATCAAAGGATAAGAGCAAGAGTACGAAAAACAAGAGAGAAGAAACGAAAGAAAAGAAATAGAAAAAAGAATATGGGATGAAGAGAGAAGATACAGGAGTAAACTAGAGAAAAAGAAAATCGAAGTGAAAGAAGATATAGAAGCTATGATAGAAGAACTGATCAACCTAATTGTAGAAGCTACGGAAAATGGAGAGATATACATATGGCAAGGGAGGAATAATGGATGGAACGGAGATTGTGAGTTGAAGAGAGAAGGAGTATGAAAGAAGAACTGAGTGTAAGAAATAAGGATATAGATAAGCAAGAACGCAGATCGAGAATATCGGCGTCTAGATATATTGCATAGTATAGAAATATAGTAAAGAGGAAGTACCAAAGTACACACACAGAGAGAGAATAAAAGAGAAACGAATGATGGCGAGATTTAGATGTGAAAATGAAGAGAAAGAGAATAATTTTTGGATGGATGAAACTGACAGAAGGTGTAGGATATGTTGGAGAGAGGGAGAAACAATAGAGGATATGCTGGAAGGATGTGGCAGACTGAGAGAATAGGAGGAAAGTAGAAAAAAGTGCTAAACCAGGATGGAAGAGCACTGGACTGGATGAAAGAAGTACGAAAGATAAGGGAACTAAGGCAAAGGGAACTCTTTCTTCGATTTGAAACCTAACTTAAGTCCAAATTCGTCTGCTTCTTCTTTTTACGATAGAATTCTTCTACAATTTTTTCGAATTCGCGTTATTTAACCTCTTTTTGACATCTTCCTGCATCGAAAACTGATTTTTCTAGCTCTTCCCATTTCCGGATAGAATTTCTCTAGATTTTGTTTATAATTTTCTTCAACTTTTCTTCAACTAAAACTTTCAGATGGAATTTTTCTAGAATTTATTTGAACTCTTTCTTCAACTTCAGACCCTTCAGCTGAAGTTGGAATTCGTCTGGGGCTTCTTTGTTCAAGATCAAATTTTCTGTCAGCATTTCGAACTCATGTTTATTAATATTTTTTAACATTTTCCTTTTTTCGGTTTTCCTCGTTTCCCAATAAAATTCATCTAGATTGTTTTTACAGTTTTCTTGAACTCTTTCTTCAACTTCAAGCCTCAACTGAAGTTGAAATTCGCCTGCTTCTTCATTTTAGAATTTCTCTAATGAAGTCATGTTAATTAACATCGTAACATTTTCCTTTTTTAGTTCTTCCCCTTTTCTGAGGGAATTCACCTAGATGTTCTTTTATAATTTTCTCGAAATCTGTCTTAGACTCACTTTGAACTGCAACTGAGGTTCAATTTCATCTAGAATTTTCTTTGATTAAAATCTCAAACTGATGTTAAAATTCCTCTAGCTCTTCTTCTCCAGCCCACGGCGACATCGAAGTTCTCTTCTCATTTCAGAATTCTTCTAGAATTTACTTGAACTTTTTTCAGCTTCAAACTCCAGGTGAAGTCCAATTTCGTTTATTTATTATTCATTTTAAGATACAATTGTTCTAGAATCATCTGAAAATCACGTTGATTAACATCTAGTTAGCATCCCTGTACCGTAATCGGAATTCGTCTAGATTTTTTTTTAGAACTTTCTTCAACCAAAATCCTAATAAACTCATGTTAAAATTCCTTTAACTCGAAATTTTCTTTTTGTTTCAAAAATAATTTTTCTAGAATTTATTTGAACATTTTCTACAACTTCGAACTGCAAGTGAAGTACAATTTCGTCTAGTTTTTCTTTTTTAAGATGCAATTATTCTAGAATCTTCTTAAGATCACGTTAATTAACATTTAGTTGTCATCTCCCTGCACCGTAATCGAAATTCTCTGGTTCATCCCATTTCCAGATAGTATGCGTCTAGATTTTCTTTTAGGACTTTCTTCAACTAGAATCCTGAACTGATTAAATTTCCACTAACTCTTCTTCTTCAGCCCACGGCGTCATCGAAGTTTTCTTCTCGTTTCAGATAGAATTCTTCTAGAATTATACTTGAACTTTTTTCAACTTCAAACTCCAAATGAAGTCCAATTTCGTCAACTTCTTGTTTGTTTAAGATACAATAATTATTCTAGAATCTTCTCAAAATCACGTTAATTAAGTCTAGGTATCTTATCCCTACATTGTGGTCAAAATTTTCTAGTTCGTTCCGTTTCTAGATAGAATTCGTCTAGCTTTCCTTTAGAATTTTCTACCACAGAATTCTAGTGAAACTAATGGAATCTTACCTAACGGGTAGATAAAATTTTGGTCCCATCCGGCGTTCCACAGGGCTCTGTTCTAGGTCCCCTGCTTTTCATATCTACATCAACGATGTTATCAAAAACATTACTTTTCAGGTTTTAATTTACGCAGATAACCTAAAAATCTTTCGTCATATTCTTCAAGAAGATATATACACTTTTGAAAACTGGAGTAAATCTAACATGTTACCTATAAATTTTGACAGGATCTCAAAAGTTTTTTATTAATCTAATCAATCCATATCATTAATTGATTTTAGTACCCGTAATTTAATTATAGAAGTCTTGCCTGAATGCAGTGGTAGGTCTTAATAATAGAGACTGTCGTGACCGTACGTTAAAAAACTACGTATAAGATATCTCCTTCGTTTATGGACTTTTCACCTTCGGAACATTACATAATCAACAGTAATCATTTTAGCAACAAATTACGGAGACTATAATTAAAATAGAATATTAAATTGGCGTGTACTGCAAAATGTGTTGATTGTTATGTTGTATTCGTAGAAAATAATTATTATTAAGCATGAGACTTCGATACTTACTGCGCGTTATTATTATATGAAGCGGAACATCGACCCACACATTAAAGTTCCATAAATCTCGGGGCAGCAGTTAAAACTGATCAAAACTATTTAATATGATTTTAATTTTTTTGTTGTGAATTCTCTACACCTTTTCTCTTCAAAATTATGGTATAAAATAATCAACTGAGCATTAAAAATGGGACAAATTTATTTTGTAAAACATATAAAACTACAAAAGTTCAATACAAACGAAATTCAAGCAAAAATTTCAGAAATCGGCACCTTCTCCAAAAACCTGCCAAAAATGCTGCTAAAAATTTGACCAAAAGCCTCCTCGTAACTGCTTTCAAGATCCTCCCAAAGAGCACTCCAGTTCTCGTTGAACACGTCGTTGATATGCTTCCCTAAAGCTTCGTCTCCACCGAACAAATTATCCAACTGAAAATGGATTAATTCTGGCTTCGCAATGAGTTTGCTGTCTTTAATTTTATAATGTTTCTCGCCATCCTTGTCGTATTCTTCCAAATTGAAGGTAAACGTGAAGTGCAAATTGTCTTCAAAGATAAAAATCAGAGCAATTCTCTCCGTTAAAACGCTTACCAAGTTTGATTAGAGCGGGCCCTTGTCCATTGAACGGAATAACCAAAATCCTTCCTTTAAAATCGTATTCGGACTCCAGTCGAACTTTCGGGAAAATGCACTCGAAAGTGATCGTTTTCTTATCAAAATCGACACTAAAACCACATTAGACGTGAAACTTTTACGAAATAAATATTTACGTACTCAAATTTTGTAAATGTTGCTTTGTTGAAACCGTAGATTTTCAAGTTGTTATAGTTTTGGGTAAACTGAGCTGCGTTGGTTCCGGGTGAGATGGACAAAGAAGGGATTTCCAGCGGTTCGAAACTGACCAAACCCACTTCTTTTAGTGGTTTAGTTAGTTGACTTAGGGCACCTTCTACAGCTTTTTGCAAGCACTGGTTGAAGTCGCTTTTGCTTCTGTCGCATTTTTGGAAAGTGGAGGCTAAAATTGTGGCTGGAATAGAGTTGAATGAGGAATTAAATAACTTACGTAGTTTTACGGAAACGCTGATGGCGAAAAAGGCACAAAGTACTACTAGAGGCTTCATTTTCGTGCAGCGTGTTAACAGGACACTAAAGTTTTCATACTGGAAGACTTGTTTTTAAACGTATCCAATTAAGCACCTTCTGCCCACTTTTTGTTATTAATTGCACTAGTCAAGTAACTAAATTACATAATGTTTGATTATAAATTTCTTGTCTTATTGTTGTAGCGTGTTTCTATTATTTAACTTTATTGTTGCAAGTATAGATTGTGAAGGTTAACTTCGACAATAGCTGAAGATGACTGTTACCGAATCAAGTAATTTTCCAATAAAAGTGGTAACGATTTCGACTAAAACGTAACATATGGTAAGTAACTGGATATCAACTTGTTTAACGGGTTGTGCATCATGGTCAAGGGAATTACATTAAATATTGTTCTATAAAAACTTTAAAAGACAACGTTCTACATCGCCACGTTAGACAGGTGCTAAATAAGACCAAAAATTAAAGATATTTTGAAAATTTTTACACGAGTGCTAAATGAATAAGTTGTACATTGTGTATAAATGTTTGTTCGTCAAGTAGGTTATGAAAAAATTGTTAAAAGTGTCGTAATTAACATTTGCCGATTCTTAAGTTCAATGACAATTGGTGGTTGCCTACGTCCTAGGTGCTATTATACTTAAATACTTAAGTGACAATAGAAAGTACCTAGCACTTATTTAAATTTCCGTTCAAAATAAACACTTTTTTGTGAAAATAAGTCTACACATATTAAAACAAATAGACAAAATGTAATTAAACGACCTAACTGTAAATTTTAAAAGGTTAAAAAGAAGATTCCACGACCAACGAAGCGGACGTGCTTACACAATAGAGATTTTTCGTGAATTCATTGCTTTGGCTGGCAGATTGTTTAAAAATGGGTTGTAAACAACGCCTTGAGTTTAATGGTACGGGTTGGTGTCGCCAACTGACAACGCTGGCCTGCATTTCATTTAGATTATAGCCGGAAGGAGGTGAATCTCTGAAAAAGCATTTTATTTTAGAAGTATATTGTTAGTGATACTGAGTGTCTTTGCGTGTTAGTGAGTGTGCTGGGGCTGGTTTTGATTTTTGTGCATACAGTAAAGAATCCTCAAAATGCCTAAGGTAAAATCATCCCTGAAAGATAAAATCAAATTATGGTTTGGGAATCATTTGGACACTAATTTTCAATTTTCTTCAAAGACAATGAGTTATTCTGCAAAGTGTGTGGAAAAGTTGTAAGTAAACATTTAAAATACTGAAGCTTGTATTATGTTCACATTTTTACTTCCCGAGCGTAACCAAAGGAAGTATTGTAATCGAGTCCGTCGGCCGACTCTCTACTTTTACGTTTTCTCGATCTTTCCTTTCATGACCCCTAGAAGACGAAGAAATAGGTCTCCCATTTCCGTCTGTCTGTCCATCTGTCCGTCTGTCCGTCTGCCGTCCCGAATTTTTATTAGACAGATAATCTCCGAAAGTACTCGACCGATTGTTGTGAAATTTTGTACTTATATTAAGAATATCATGTAGATGGTAAAACGCTAACCAAAATTTGTCTAATCATCCCCACCACTAATGCGATGACGTCACTTCAAAATTGTACATAGTAAATGGGTTTTAAATTGTATAAAATAACATAGTCCTACACATGTAGTTTACGACTCCGAATTGAGTTTTTACCCGAAACGTCCAGATTTTTGGAAAAAAAATAAAAATTATAAAACAACATTTTGCAATTTAATTTTGATCTACTAATGTTGCAGATGTTTTAAGGCTATAATGAGCATCATAAATCTTTAGTCAAAAAATATTTGCTTATCCCCTCCAAAAACTTGATGACATCAGCTCATAAGTTTGTGGAATAAATCATTTCTAAAATGTACAAAATATGATGAGTCTGTACTTGTGATCTATCACTCCATTCATATTTTTTTGATTTGCATATACAGGGTGACTCAAAAAAATTAATGAATGCGAAAATTTATTTTACTGATTTACTCAGAAACTACAAAACCGAATGCTTTGAAATCTTGCAGATGTTTTAAGGTTATAAAGAGCATAATAAATGTTTAGTCAAAATATATTTGCTTATCCCCTCCAAAAAATTGATGTCGTCAGCTCGAAAGTTTGCCGAATAAATCATATCTAAAATGTACAAAATATGATGAGTCTGTACTTGTCATTTATCACTCCATTCATATTTTTTGGATTTGCATATACAGGAGGATTCAAAAAAATAAATGAAAGCGTAAATTTATTTTACTGATTTACTCAGGAACTACAAAACTGAATGCTTCGAAATCTTGAAGATATTTTAAAATTATCATAAGCATGGTAAATTGTTGATCAAAATGTATATGGTCGTCCCCCCTAAAAAAATTATGACGTCACCACAAACTTTTGCTGAATAAATCCTATCTAAAATGTACAAAATATGGTGAGTCTCCTCTTGTGATTTATCATTCCATTCAAATTTTTTCGATTTGCATATACAGGGTGACTCAAAAAAAATTAATGAATGCGTAAATTTATTTTATTGATTTAATCAGGAACTACAAAACCGAATGCTTTGAAATCTTGCAGATGTTTTAAGGTTATAAAGAGCATAATAAATTTTTAGTCAAAATATATTTGGTTATCTTCTACAAAAAACTGATGACGTCAGCTCAAAAGTTTGCCGAATAAATCGTATCTAAAATGTACAAAATATGATGAGTCTGTACTTGTGATTTATCATTCCATTCATATTTTTGGATTTGTATATGCAGGGTGACTCAAAAAAATTAATGAATGCGTGAATTTATTTTATCGATTTAATCAGGAATTACAAAACCGAATGCTTTGAAATCTTGGGAATATTTTAAAGTTATTATAAGCATGGTAAACTTTTGTTCAAAATGTATTTGTTCATCCCTCCTAAAAAAATTGATGACGTCACCCTTAAATTTTGCTGAATAAATCCTATCTAAAATGCAAAAAATATGATGAGTTTGTACTTGTGATTTATCATTCCATTCATATTTTTTAGATTTTCTTAAGAGGTGGTTCAAAAAATTGGTCTAAAGAGTTTAGACAGTACTTCCCTCGCTGTCGGAAACGTGACGACTGCATGCCTATTATGTTTTTTTTTCGCAGTGGATTTCAAAGAATTCGGTTTTGTAGTTCTTGAGTAAATCAATAAAATAAATTTACGCATTCATTAATTTTGAGTCACCCTGTATATGCAAATCCAAAAAGAAATCAATGGAGTGATAAATCACAAGTACAGACTCATCATATTTTGTATAGTTTAGATAGGATTTATTCGGCAAACTTTCGAGCTGACGTCATCAATTTTTTGGAGGTGATAAGCAAATGTATTTTGACTAAACATTTATTATGCTCTTTATAACCTTAAAACATCTGCAAGATTTCAAAGCATTCGGTTTTGTAGTTTCTGAGTAAATCAGTAAAATAAATTTACGATTTCATTAATTTTTTTTGAATCACCCTGTATATGCAAATCCAAAAAATATGAATGGAGTGATAGATCACAAGTACAGACTGATTATATTTTGTACATTTTAGATATGATTTATTCGGCAAACTTTCGAGTTGACGTCATCAAGTTTTTGGAGGGAATAAGCAAATATATTTTGACTGAACATTTATGACCTTAAAACATCTGCAAGATTTCAGAGCATTCGGATTAAATCAATAAAATATATTTACGTATTCATTAATTTTTTTGAGTCACCCTGTATATGCAAATCCAAAAAATATGAATGGATTGATAAATTACAAGTACAGACTCATCATAATTTTACAGTTTAGATAGGATTTATTCGGCAAACTTTCGAGCTGACGTCATCAATTTTTTGGAGGGGATAAGCAAATATATTTTGACTAAACATTTATTATGCTCTTTATAACCTTAAAACATCTGCAAGATTTCAAAGCATTCGGTTTTGTAGTTTCTGAGTAAATCAGTAAAATAAATTTACGCATATGAATGGAGTGATAGATCACAAGTACAGACTCATCATATTTTGTACATTTTAGATTTGATTTATTCCACAAACTTTTGAGCTGACGTCATCAAGTTTTTGGAGGGGATAAGCAAATATTTTTTGACTAAAAATTTATGATGCTCTTTATAGCCTTAAAACATCTGCAACATTTCAAAGCATTCTGGTTAGCAGATTAAAAATTAAATTTCAAAATGTTGTTTTATAATTTTGATTTTTTTTCCAAAAATCTGGACGTTTCGGGTGAAAAGTCGATTCGGAGTTGTAAACTACATGTGTAGGACTATGTTATTTTATACAATTGAAAACCCATTTACTATGTACAATTTTGAAGTGACGTCATCGCATTAGTGGTGGGGATGATTAGACAAATTTTGGTTAGCGTTTTACCATCTACATGATATTCTTAATATAAGTACAAAATTTCACAACAATCGGTCGAGTACTTTCGGAGATTATCTGTCTAATAAAAATTCGGGACGGCAGACGGACAGACGGACAGACGGTCAGACGGACAGACGGACAGACGGACAGACAGACGGACAGACAGACGGAAATGGGAGACCTATTTCTTCGTCTTCTAGGGGTCATGAAAGATCGAGAAAACGTAAAAGTAGAGAGTCGGCCGACAGACTCGATTACAATACTTCCTTTGCTTACGCTCGGGAAGTAAAAATTAATGAAGTCAATTTATTTTATTGATTAAATTAAAGGCAACACTTATTATTAGTATTACACCCCAACCAACCCAATTTGGTTGACACAAAATTTGTTAAAGGAAAAACTCGGTTGAAACATAAGGGTAGCACGCTTATTTACATCGACTTTAACATTACAGACCTGCATTTGTTTTATGCGCTCACTTGGTTCCGCGAATGTGGAATAGACATGTTTATAATCAACCAATTGTGAATTTCACCGTGAAGAATTAAAATAAAACCCAATGTTTTATATAATAAGCGGAAGTCGAAGCAATAAAACCGATGGTCGTTTTGTTTACAGTTTCTCTGTTTGACTCTCACGTATGCTGTTACGCTTGTCATCTTAAATTAAGAATGTTTATATATAAACGATTTTCAGTTGCCCCTCATATTACTAGACAGCGGATTTCTGTCGGGCTACGTCACGATTATTGGGGGGGACGTGCTGGATCGCCGGGTGATAGATAATCACCGAATTTAATCGGTACTAATTCCATAAATATAATTAACGATTTATTAATCAAACGGCTAAGTAAATGAGAACGAGAATTAACAGCAGAGTGCAACGAAACAGCGTTATTCTAATCTCAAATAAACGAAGTGCAGTCCGTAACCGCATCCCGTACGAGCCGTACCGAGTTTGGCCTTGCCTAGCCCGACAGAAATCCGCTCTCTAGATATTACACACCGGCGTCGTATACGTGAGTAAATTGTTTCGTTATTTTATTGATTATAAGAAATCAATATTCAAAACGACCCAATTCATTTTCCCGAAAATTTGGGAATACAATAATTTTATTCTTAGTATTACACTACATCTATCCCAACTGATATACGTGTCCTTGCAAAAATGTTGATGACGTCATCACAATTTTTTTTTAAATTCCCACTACAAAAATGTAATGAGAAAAAAAAAACACAATAGGCATGCAGTCGTCAAGTTTCCGACAGCGAGGGAAGTACTGTCTAAACTCTTTAGACCAATTTTTGTTTCCTAGTTTAAGTGCGAAAAAAAATCACACTTTAAACAACACTGCTGTGGCGATGCACAAAAAAGAACGAGAATAAATCCAGTAAACAGACTTTATTAAACATTAGTTCCGACAGTGATTTGACGCAATTTTGCATCAATTTATGTAGAGCATTTACCGCAGCAAGTATTCCATGGAATAAAGTTAGTTGTCCTGAGTTTAAAAATTGTATGCATACAATGCATACCAAAAGATTACGATTGGTGAGCACTAGAATTTTTATTTAAAAACTTTTCAAGATAAATTTTATAATTTACAGGTAATTAAACAAATTAGAAATTCTATTGGCGATAATAATATTCGGATTAGCGTCGATGAGACGACGGACAGATTAGGAAGATACATAGCTCATTTAGTAATTGGAAAGTTATCTTCTGAAGAAGCTGGCCGTCCCTTCGACTAGCTTTGAAGCAGCTTTATAAACTAATAGCAACACAATCTCGAGATTTATAAACGAATCATTGGTTGTGCTATTGATAATTTTAAGCATTGAAATTATTATAATTTATTTAATTGTTAATTTGCAGCTTTATTGTAGCCAAAAGGAACTGAACACAAAAAAGTTAAATGGTTTGTATCAGATGGTGCTTCATACATGATCAAAACTGGTACTAATTTGAAGGTGTTTTATGAAAATATAACACACTTAACATGTATGGCACATGGGTTACATTTAGTGTCGGAATTATCCAGATATCAATGGGATAATTAGCAATGTTAAGAAAATCTGTTTAAAAGCACCAATAGTAGAGTTTTATAAAAACAGTTTACCAAAAACACCTCTCCCACCTGAACCTGTATTATTCAGGTGAGGCACTTGGATTCAAGATTATATATTAAATATTAAAACTCACTTTAAAATTATTGCTGATGCAATATAACAATTAGAAACTATAGGTTTAAAATTAAACCAAAGTATGGAAATTGTGGAAAAAGTGTATACATCGTTAAAAAACACACCAGGAAAGGTGGGGGAAATGGCGTTCCAAAAATTATGTTCTCTATTAAAAAAGAATCCAGGATACGATTTTATATGTTCAGTAAATAACGTAATTTGCGGTAATGGAAATGCTACCAACAATACATAGGGGAAAAGTGCCCTCAGGTCAAATGATCCCCATCAATTGTAAGAAAATTTGTGGCTCCATCTACCAAACATAACTGTCATTTGATTAAGCGCTCTGTAATTAGTACCTTCTGAAAGTTTGATGGCGTTCTGTGTATTCTGCACAGTTTTGTGCCAAAATATGTAAAATAAGCATCTCTGATCTAAGGTAAGATATATTTTAAAAGTCCATTACTTCCATTTGAAAGGTCTTATAGCGGTGGTAGTTGTTTTGACAGAATTAGATACATTTCAGTCGTAGGTTAGTTATGATCTTTTTACCGCATGTAAAAATTGAAGGTTAGTGTACAATTTTTGAATGCGGATATGCTACCTAAGCCGAAATGATCCCTTTTTCTTGAGGCAAAATGATCCCGGATCATTGGGCGGGGCTAGTACCTGCTAAGATAAGACTGATTTTTGCAAATCATATACCCTCTAAGAAAAGAGAGGGTGGGTGGGCGGGGCTAGCACCTGCTAAGATAAGACTGATTTTTGCAGATAACATATCCTCTAACCCCGCCCACCTACTCTTTATTTTCTTTGAGGGAATACCATTTGCCAATATCAGTTTTATCTTAGCAGTTACTAGTACCACCCACCCACACTCTCTTTGCTTAGAGGGTATATCATTTGCCAAATTCAGTCTTATCCTAGCAGTTACTTGCCCCACCCACCCACCCTCTCTTTTCTTAGAGGGTATATCATTTGCCAAATTCAGTTTTATCTTAGCAGGTAGTAGGCCCGCCCACCCGCCCTCTCTTTTCTTGGAGGGTATCCCATTTGGCAAAATTAGCCTTATCTTAGCACGTACTGATGACTAAAGTATTGTCTCAAACTCTTCCAGAAATTATACACCCCGTATTTTCGGTGCTTTTCAAACTTTTTTTGTTTATTTTTTTTAAGAATTTATTTTTTTGTTAATTTTTGAAATAAAATATTTATCAGTTATGTCATGATTTGATTTTTCTTGTTGATGCTGTCCCCTTATGGTCAAAATTCAAAGGGATCATTATGCCCATGCCGAGGGATCATTTTACCTATGGGGATGCCTAAAATGATCCTTTTGTAAGGTCCTGGAAAAACGTTAATAACTTTTTTTATAATTATCGAATCACCAATTGGCTTATACCGTTACCTAGATAAATCAATGTTCTTACAAATAATGCTACAGTTTTACATGAATAATAAAAATTTGTATTTTTTAAAGAATTTCTCCCTTAGGGGGATCATTTTAGGCACCTTTCCCCTACATAAATAAAACGTAGATTGTTCAATATTTATCCACATCAGTTCTTGTGATGTGGAACGCACATTTTCAAAACTTAAAAGTGTTTTAAGCGATCAAAGGTGTAAATTTACAGTCGAAAATTTAGAGAAATATGTAGTTTGCTTTTGTAACTTATTTTAAATACCTGAATTAATTTTTTTATTTTTTGTTAAATGCGACTTGCTTTAATTTGATCACCATTTTTTTGCGATAACTTAGAATTAGTGGACGTAAGTATAGATCGTAGCAAATATTTTTTCCTCCAGGTTTTTAACCTAAACTAAGATTTTTATAACCTAATTCGTCAATTTTGGACCTAAAAATGTCTCCTTTTATTCATTTTTTAACGACCTAAAATCCGAAGCCAAATTATAAGCAATAAGCTTAAATCGCTGCTGTTTCAGAACTTATGTTACATCTTATGTTAAGCACTTAATTAGTTAATTAATTAATAAGACGTGTAAACTGTAAATAAATTACTATAAATAAGTTAATCGACATTTCTCTTGATTGAAAATAATTATTTTAAATACTAAATGCACTTTTCTAATATTTTTTACATTTAAATGCGCTGTGAAATTTCATTTCTGCAATATTTTCCATTTTTAAAGTCAGTCGGTGCGGACACTTGTAGTTACCTATCTAAAGAAGGATTTTCAAAATTAAAACTACCATAAAAGGAGTGGATTCGAAATTATTTGGACAAACAAAAGTCCCCGCAACTTTTTTCATAGAGTGCCCTGACATGTCAAATTTGACAGTCAGTGAAGTCAAAGTATTTGCTGTCATATTCTTTAACTATAATTGTTGTTTCTTTCCTAGTTTAAATTATGCAGCAAAATCAATAAAGAGCGCGTAAAGATATTTTGCGCACCCATTCACAAAATAAACAAATGTCACATCGAGCAATAGGAAAACTACTAGGTGTCGGTCATTCCACGGTTTCAAATGTTCTTAAAAATTTTCGCGAATGTTTGAACATTGACCACAAACCAGAAGAAGAAGACCAGGTCCTGTGTCGAAAGAAAATGCTCAAAAAGTTGTACAAGCATTTCGAAGAAATACCAATTTATCAATTAGAGATGTAGCAAAGAAGGTGGATGTGTCACATTCTTTTGTACAAAAAACTAAGTAAAGAAAAGATTTGAAGCCATTCAAAGTACAGAAATGCCCTAATCATGGTGAAAAACAAAATTTGGTCGCCAAAACTCGAAGTCGAAAATTGTACACCCAATTTTTGATAAAATCAAAATGCGTTGTTATTAACGATGAAACTTCTGTCAAAGGAGACTTTAAACAAATCAGTGGCCAAGAATATTATACAGCCGTCAATAAACTGGATGTAGACCCAAAGTACAAACAAAAAAAATTGCTAAGTTTGCAAAGAAATTCTTAATATGGCAAGCAGTCTGCACTTGAGGAAAACGGAGTGACGTCTTCGTAACAGTAGGATCTATGAATAAAGAAATTTACAGACAATAATGTTTTCAAAAGCGACTTTTACCTCTCCTTTAAAGTCATGAAGAACAGTCGCTGCTTTGGCATGACCTGGCCACATGTCATTATGTTCAAGATATTATGAATTGATATGAGGAAAACGAAGTGAATGTTGTACCGAAAAGTATGAACCCACCTAATTGCCCAGAGTTACGCCCGATTGAACGGTACTGGGCTATAATCAAAAGAAATCTCCAGGAATCCTAAAAAGAAGCAAAAAGTGCAGAAACAATGAAAATAATGTGTAAAAAATATTAAATAACTGTTACTAATACGACTATACAAAATTTAATGAGACATGTAAAACGAAAAGTACGAGCTTTTGGGTATGGGATTTAATTTTGATAAAATAATGCATTATTAGTAATTGTCAAGTGTTCTTTCACGTGTCGTAATTTTTTTATATTTTTATTATAAACGTTTTGCAAATAGTGAACGTTTTTTTATGTCCAAATAATATCGAATTCAGTCCTTACTTTGAACAATGTTTTCCTTTTATTTTTAGAAGTGATATAAAGTTGGACCTTGCCCAACGAAAAAACTAAAAACAAACTGCCTTCAAAAACCAGTTTATTGAGAATAGTCGTTGAGTGCAGAATAATCAAAATTTTCCGCAATTATCGACTGATGTTTGTTTCAGATTCTTGAATAACA
Organism: Zophobas atratus; assembly: GCA_022388445.1. Taxonomy (NCBI): domain Eukaryota; kingdom Metazoa; phylum Arthropoda; class Insecta; order Coleoptera; family Tenebrionidae; genus Zophobas; species Zophobas atratus. The sequence goes on from CM039446.1 coordinate 11,142,596, forward strand.
TTTCTGTTTTTGAATGTTCGAATCGATTTTTTAAATATTCCTATGCTCGAAGGTAAAACTAGAGATCAAAGTATATTAAAAAAAAAATTCTATGACTTTGACTTCTTTGCTACCCTTGGCAACAAAGAATGCAACTTTTAGATGCCAATTTATGACAGCACCAAACTAAAGAAATTATCGTGTCATAACAACCAATTAAAAAAAATTTAAACAAATAGATAAAACGAAGTAAAATATATAATTTAAAACAACAAAAACAATTTCAAAGAACCAGTTTCATCACATCTTTATTAGCAACTTAACTGATAATTCACATACGATTATCGTTCACGGATTACCAAAAAGCTCCGTCTTCGACACCTTTTTCAACACATTTTCAAAAATCGCGGTAAAAATCTTCCCAAAAGCCTCTTCATAATTTGGCTTAACCTCCGCAAACACTTCCGACCAGTTGTCATTCAAAACTTGATTAATGTTATCCCCGAGAGTTTTATCTCCATCAAACAAATTATCCATCCGGAATTTCATCAACTGCGGCATCAAGATGAGCTTGTTGTCGACGACCTTATAATGTGTCTTCCCGTTTTTCTCGTACTCTTCGAGACTGAAAGTGAGATGAAGGTTCAAATTATCTAAAAACGTTCATTAATAATAATAGTTTTATAAACGAAGACTTTCATACGCATCTCGATAAACCCAGGACCTTTCCCAACAATGGGCAAAAGAAGAAGTTTGCCATTAACTTCGTAGTTGTAGTCCAGTCTAGCCAGGTCTGCCCCACAGTCTATGGTCAAAGTGTTGGTGTCGAAATTCATCCTAACAATAACTCGTTAACTAAGTACTATTTTAACAAAAATTCGAAACTCACTCCGCTTTGGAACAATTAGCTCTCGAAAATCCGCTAACTTTTAGATTTTGGTAGTTTTGTTCGAAAGCCACAGCTCCTGACCCTTTTTCAAATACCAGCAACGGTATTTCTAGTGGTTCTAGTCTTGCTAAAGCAATCTCTCTCACTGGATTTGTAGATCTTGCAAGGGCATCTTCGATGGCAGCCGCCAGACACTTGTCAAACTTGTCATTTTTTCGGTCGCATTTCTTCAAAAAACTCGCTGGAAAGTTTTATTTTAAAAATTTGGGGCTCGAAGTATTTGTACTATTATTTACGTATCTCAACCGAGTGGCAAGTGGTTAAAATAAGAGCACAAATTAAGACTGTGAGATGCATGGGTGCGACTACTGTTTTCATAAGTGAGTTTTTCTTTTTATGGGATATTTATAGTTTCACATAAATTAAAATAAAATAAAAGAAACGTCGTCACTGGTTTACCTTTTGGGTTAAAACCTATAAAAAAAAACTGATTTATGGTAATTTATGTATACAGTTTGAGAACTGATTTAATTTCGTATTCCTTATGCGCGAGATGGTATTTATTAATGGGGCAATGCAAATTTGAAGTGCTACTGATCGTACTGCCACTGTGTATCGCGAAAATATTCCAACGTGAATCGTTGCCCGAATTTTTGCTGAATTTTGAAGAAAGCTGGACTTTGAAAATTATGCGGACTTCCAAAGAAGACTGGACTTAGAAAAATTGGTAGAAAGCGAAAGTGAAACGTAGGAATGGGTATAATGCTTAGGCAGTGGCGGCTCGTCAGATGAGGCAAGTGAGGCGGCGCCTCACAGCATATATCTTAAGAACAGATTGACTTAATTTATAATTTAAAAAGAGTTTTCAATGCATTTTTAGTTACAAAAATATGTTGAAATGGGAAATCTGTACATGATTTTTTATTTTTTACGCTTCCTGCTGACATTTTTCGTTGAATACCGTACGATTTATGCCCCTAGTTCTTTAACTGAAGCGGCCAGAACGTCGGTTCACTTGAACCAGCGAAGCCCAATCACAGACACGGATTTCCATGGCTCGGCTCCTATACTCCTATACATACGTTCGCTCGGAACTGAGGCGATATCTTCGGTGCTTCTCGGCCAATTTCGGCGTACTCATGAAACCATTTTTCCATTTATTTTACAGAACGGTAGGGTTGCGGGGGCGTGGGTAATTAGCATGAACGTGAATAAAACCCACGTGTTGGTGTTTTGTGTCATTGTCTCTTTCATAGGTACAGGTGAGTGAAAAATGAATCCCGATTACGATATCGTCATGTTGCTTCTTGAAACGCCGTTTTCACGGCGAACCGAGCTAGAACGTCGGCAAATTTTGCTAAATATCGAGCAGTCAAAACCGTTAATTCATTTAACTTCCATTGATAAGCGACAGAATCGTCAGTACTCCAAGTTTTTTAAATCAACTTGGTACCTACGAAACATATAAATGGCTCTGCCGTAATATTTACACAACATCCCGGGATATAACGATTTAAAGAATTTCATCCGAAGTACAAAATTACATGAAAGTTCCAAAGTACACATTAAAAATTTCATGGGCTTAAAACGTTTAGAAAAGAACACAACAACTATTCCCGAATCCCTCCAAGAAAGTGCTACTTTCAACAAAATTTTGACTTGTAAAAACATTGTTGATTCAATGTGTTATGGGTGTTATTATTATTATTATTATTGGGACCTACCACTGACCCGGGAATGACCGGTATTCAGGCAAGACTTCTATTATTACTAACTAGTATGACCAAGTAATATTACTATTATTGTCAAACTTCTATCATCGCCTCACCACATCAGACAGTCACGAGCCGCCACTGTGCTTAGGTTGAACAATTTAAAGAAAAGTGAGCCCAGAATTTTAACACTATGATATGGTTCATTTATTTAAATGTACAAAACATCAACAAAATTAAACATTTAGATACTATTTTCTATCTGTCAACCTTTTTTTTCTAATCAGTCCACTCTTCTTTTTTTATCAAAACTAAGTTCCGTTACAAACTCCCCCTCTAAACAACACAAACGGCCCTCCGGTGTTGTTTAGGATGAAACATTCTTTTTAAGACGACCCCTCCTCCGTTTTGGTATCAAGCGCGTTTTAATCACTTCCAGTCCCTTCAACAAACGGGCTGAGGTCCGCGGCATGATAGCGTCCAATTCTTTCTGGAGGATTTGTACAGCTTCCTAACTCGTAGGTTGTAGGAGAAGCAATTCGCAAGATCATATAAGGACCATCCCTTTTTGGGGCAAGCTTTGAAGAGAATCCACTTTTGGAGCTACTGAGAGTATGAGATTTCAGGAGAATCTTGTCACCCTTCTTGAATACAGCTGGTCGTCGTCTGGAATCTAGGCGGGTTTTCTGGACATCTTGTTTCTTGCAATTTCTATCCATTGTCTCAGACAGAGTAGTAGCTAGCTTCTGTAAGTAAGGAGTTATTCTTGGTATGAAATTTTCTGCATCACTTTGTGTAGATCATATACAGGATCATAAGGAGCTCGTATCTCCCTACCAAATGTGAGAAATGAAGGACCATATCCCGTAGAGTCGCAACATGTAGAATTTATGGCGAATCGAATGCTGCTCAGGTGATGATCCCATTCTGAGTGGTGATCTTGAACCAAAATGGCTAACTGAGTCTTCAATTCGCGGTTCTTCCGTTCAACAGGGTTACTCTCTGCATGATACAAAGAAATGAACGGAGTTGTGATACCAAAACAATAAGTAATTTACTGCATTACATCACTGATAAATTGTACGCCGTTATCAGAAATCATTTTCCTCGGAGTTCCAAACCACAGGAATATTTCTTCGATGAGAATTTTTGCACAAGACTCGGAGTCAGCTTTTACTAATGAGAAAAGTTCTACCCATTTTGAAGCAACATCCTCAATTATTAGGATCCATCGATTCCCCCTGGGAGTTGCCGGTAGAGGGCCAAATAGATCTACAACCACAATTTCGAATCTCTGGGAAGGGGCTGGGGTTTGAAGTAGGCCCGCAGGTTGACGATTCTCTGGTTTATATCTCTGGCATTCCATACAACCTTTTACATGGCGAGCAATATATTTTCTCATATCTGTGAAGTAATATTTTGAAGAGATCTTTTGAAGGGTTCTTTCGATGCCGTAGTGTCCCCTTGTAGGCAAATTATGGTATTGGGCCAAAACATCTTCACGCAATTCTTTGGGAATCACTAACTGGGAGTCCACATATGGGTTGAAACGGAAGAGAACACCATTGTTCATCACGTATCCCCTCCCAGACCATCTAGACATCTCTAACGGATCTTCACCTTCGAGAGATAATATAATAATCTTGATCTCGTCATCTTCCATTTGTTTCTGTCGCATAGATTTAGCATCGTATGACGGTAGGTCAACACTAACGAATTAGCTCTGTACCTTTTCTTCTTCATCCGAGCAAAAAGGTCGAGACAACAGATCAGCTACTACCTTGATTTTACCAGGAATATATACAACGTCCACACTCATGCCTTGGAGGCGGAACCCCAACGACCCAAACAACCCGAAGGCGATTTTAAAGTCAGCAACCATCGTAATGGTTGATGATCCGACGCTATAACCACTTTCGCACCTTCTAGATAATGTCGAAATTTTTCTACAGCCCATACTACGGCGAGCGCCTCTCTTTCCGTAGTTGAATAATTTTTCTCGCTGTCCTTTAACAAGCGACTGGCGTATTCTATCGGATGTTCGTCGTATTTCTCCCCCTGGAGTAAAACTGCACCCAAGGCGTAACAACTTGCATCTGTTCTAAGGATATAGGTACGGCTTGGTCTGATCGGCTTGAACAAGGACTGGAGCGGTAGTCAATCTTTTTTTTAACGTCTCGAAGGCTCTTAATTCGGCTTCACCAAACTGAAAAGACGCATTTTTCTTAAGAAGATTAGTTAAGGGACGTGCAATTTCGGAGCACTCTGAATCAAACTTGCGATACCAACTACATGTCTGAATGAAACTTTGCAGCTGTTTGCGATTGTTTGGAGGTCTCAACAGTTTGATAGCTGCTATTTTGTCAGGGTTAGTTTTAATTCCATCACTGGTCAGTATATGTCCGAGAAATTTGACCGAGTCGCAGAAGAACGAGCACTTCTCACGTCTAACATGAAGACCAATAAGTTTTAAACGCGAAAATACTGTTTTTAAGTCTATTATGTGCTTCTCGAAAGTTTCTGAAAGTACCAAGATGTCGTCTATATATACGAACACTGCAGTGTCCTTCAAACCGGATCTAAATCTGTCCATCAATCGAACGAATGTCGCGGGCGCGTTTTTCAACCTGAAAGGTATTGGATTGAAGTTAAACGTCTCAAATGGAGTCACAAAGCAAGTTTTGTCACGATCTTCTTCAGCAACAGGAACTTGCCAGTAACCTGCTTGTAAATCAATTGTAGACATGAATGGTGTATGTTTAGCGATGTGAAGAATATCGTCTATTCGCGGCATTGGATGACTATCGCTTACTGTTACTGAGTTTAGCTTACGATAATTTACGCAAAGACGATACCTGTCTCCTTTTGGAGTTAAAACCACAGGGCTGGACCATGGTGACTCGCACTCTTCTATAATTCCTTGTGTTACTAATTCAATTCATATGTGTGGAGTGAGTGAGTGAATCTCGCGATTATTTCTGCTCCGCTTTCTTTTGAATTTCGATGGTGTTATAAGACGATAAATTTTTATATAAACACATCATAGTGTTCCGTAAGTTTTGCTTTTTATTGTGATATAACTCATTGTTAGACGCAAAGCTGAAGTGTTTAAATTAATGCAATTTGTGACAACTTATGCTATTTTACGCTATCTTTAAGTGGCCTGAACACTTTTTACAAGTAGTTAGAATCTTTTTTGCGTCTGCGTACTTTATTAGGTAATTTTTATTCAACTCAATATTAAATATTGTCGGATTGTTGCAATTCCTATAAGGCAGAGGTGTAATTTTAGCACCTTATTTACATATCCACTCACTATATATTTTTTTCTTTCTTTCTCATTACTAAAATGACTGTTCTATGTAAAATCTGTAATGGAGCAGTAACTCCTACTGTACCTGCAATGAAATGTAGCTCGTGTGCTATTCACTTCCATATTAAATGTATAGGTATTGATAAGCCCATTTTGGTATAATTAAATCTTTAAATGGAGTCTCCTGGAAATGTGATAACTGTTGCTCATTAAATAATACCACCGAGGCAGGACAGTGCAATTGTTGTAAATTACTTCCAAATTTAGTTGAAACTATTAACAAACTTAGTGAAACCGTTAATACATTGCAGCAGCAACTCCTTAATTTTCATTCTAATAGATCCAACGAAGAAACCATCATTCAGGAGGTTAATGAAAGGCATAAACGGGCTAAAAACATAATTATTTTTGGCAGTGCCGAAAAGGCTGATGTGTCGATTGACGAGCAAATTGAACAAGATCGCTTATTCATTCATCAGATCCTTGAACAACTAAATTTACCAGTTCAACCTAATGAATTGAATGTCCGTAGAATCGGTAGACGCAATCTTGTAAATCTACGTCCAAGGCCTATCAGAATCACTCTTAAATCCGAATCCGACGCTCATATGATTGTCAGAAAATTTCAAAATCTACGCAATATAGATCTTTACAAAAATATTTCAATGAATTATGACAAAACGCCTAAGCAGATTGCGTATTATAAATCTGTGAAGCAAGAATTGACAGATAGAATTAGTCGTGGTGAAGCAAATTTAAAAATTAAATATATTAATGGCACACCAAAAATAGTGACTTTAAACTAGCTTGCTCACTCAGTTTTGATGGTAAATTCTTACAGTGCTATTATCAGAATGTTAGAGGTTTATGTACTAAATCTGTTGAATTTTTTAATTCTGTATCATCCAATTATTTTGATCTTATAGCTGTTTCTGAAACTTGGTTAAAGTCAGATATTTTTGACAATGAACTTTTCCCACATAATTTTGTTGTACATCGTAATGATCGTAATTTAGCTGAACTTGGTTTGTCCAAAGGTGGTGGTGTACTTTTAGCAGTCAGTAATCAATATAACTCTACGAAGTTAGATCTTTCGTCCATTACAAGCTTGGTTCCTATTGTAGATATTGTAGGTGTTAAAATCACCGGTAAATTTAGTCAAAAATTACTAATCTTTGTTTTATATATACCACCATCAATTACTCTAGCAGAATTTGAGTTATTTTTTGAAACATTCATAAATCTAGATATTATACAGAATGAAAAATTAATAATTCTGGGCGACTTTAATACGCCTGATTTTAGCCTTAGTCTTAAAACTAATTCAAACTTAGTGTTAAATAATTTTAAAGAATTCTATAATATTTCACAGTACAATAATGTAAGTAATAGTATGGGTCGGCTTCAAGACTTGGTTTTTTCTAACTTGCAGTGTAGTGTCACAAAATCTGAAGATCCGGTTGTAAAAGAAGATCCTCTTCACCCAGCGCTTATTGTTGAATTCTTCTTAACTGATAAAATGTTTAAAGAATTTTGTATGAACTCACAGTCTAAATCTTTCAACTTCAAAAAAGCGAACTATCCATTAATGTATGATCTCCTCTCGAAAATTGATTGGTCTTTTCTTGATGATATATCTGATGTCAATACTGCTTGCGAATTACTTTATAAAACGGTTTATGAAATTTTTGAGTGTACTATCCCCAAATATCATTTCAAAAGTTATCATGATAAATATTATCCTCCTTGGTTTAATACTGAAATCCTAAATTGTATTCGTAATAAATCTTTAGCTCATCGCAAGTACATAAAGCATAAATCTACACATTATTACAATATTTTTAAATACCATCGATCTCAACTAAAAAGAATGATTAAGAATGCATACAAAAATTATATGTCAAATATCGAGGATAAACTGCATATAGTGTGATGTCCTCTCTAATAGTCCCGACGGTGGTAGGTTAATAACACCAATACATATTTATTATCAATTTATTTACCCATATTACCACTACAAACCCAGACTTAACACTCTCTTGTTTTAGCTATCACTTACACTTTTATACACTATTGATGACCTAGTTCCTTGCAATGGACAAGCATTTGCTGACTAACGAATTGACACTTACTCATTCCATTACACCTCCCCCGGTCGGGAGAAAAATTTTTTTTTCGTGTTCTCACGTTCCAAAAAAAAATTTTTCCTTACATTATTCATGATACTTCTTAACTCTATTCTTATGTACTTCTATTAATTTATTACCTATATTAATTACAACATTTGGTGCCTTGTCTACAACTACAGTATATGGTCCTTTATACACTGGCTCACTCTTATTTCCTACATTGTTTCGTAACATAATTTTCGAACCAGTTGGATATCTTACAATTTTTGAAATTTGACTATCGTACAATTTTTTCCTTTTTTCTTTTGACAAAAGTAATTTGTTTCTAGCGTCATTACATGCGGTCTGAAGTCTATATTTTAACTCTAATGGATAATCGTCGAAACTATACAGAGGATCCGTCCGAGTAAGCACATTCGATGGCAGTCGACACGTTTGTCCAAATACTAACTCGAACGGTGTGTACCGTGTTTCGCTATGCACGCTATTGTTGTACGAAAAACACCAGAATGAAACCCATGAACTCCAACTATTTGGATGTTTTGCCACTTGTATTCTTAGATACGCACCTAAGTGTTTGTGGGAATTTTCTAACGCACCTAACGTTTCGTGGTGATACGCTGTCGAATTCAATTGTTTTATTCCTAATACTTTACAAGCCTCTTTGAAAGTTGACGATAAGAATTCTGTACCTTGATCTGTAACAATTTCTTGTGGAATACCATACCTTAAAATAAAATTTTGAACGAATGATTCTGCTACGGTAACGGCTTCTTTATTTGGTATTGGATACGCTTCAACAAACTTACTCAATTCACACTGTATTGTTAATATGTACCGATTATTTTGAACGTCTTGCTCTAAAGGTCCTACTATATCTAAAAAGATTTTCTGAAATGCCGAATAGGTTGTTGTTGTAATCGCCATTGGTTCTAAATTGTGTTTCCCATGCTTATACCTCTGACAAGAATCACATTTCTTTACAAATTCCTCAACGTCTTTCCGTAATTTTTTCCAAAAAAAATACTTCCTTACATTGTTATACATTCGGTTTATACCGGCGTGACCTCCTGTAGGCAATATATGAAAGTCGTTAAGAATTATTTGTCTCGCTTCTAAGTCATCTATTCTTTGAACGTCTTTAATTACGCTTATTTTTAAATCTCTGAACCTTACTTCGTTAACTCTAGTCATTATTTCACGCAGAAATGATGATGATGCATCTCTTTTATTTTTAATTACTACTAGTTCCGGAATCTTATATTTCATAACAATATCTTTGAGTACTCTCAACGTCTCACTTAGTGCTGACGCCGATCGAATATCCCATTTCATATAAATAACATCTGATTCATTGTCGACAATTAAATTATGACTTTTATAAATAGAACACGTGTTGGACATTTTTGTTTTACTTGCAAGTATTTTGTCAAATTCGGTTTTATAAATAGGACGCAACTCGAAAAAATTTTCAGGTTGTTTTATCAATTCCACCACGCCAGGGTGATCAGTCCTTTCGGATGAAACTGATTCACTGTTCTCGCAGGTCTTACTTTCAGCTTTACTTTGCGCTCTTGTTAATACATTCATTGTACAAAAAACTCGGTGACTCATTGATTTGATTTCACTAGAACTAATTTCTATTCTTGATAAGGCATCCGCTGTTACATTATCTTTACCTTTTATATATACAACATCAAAATCGTACTCTTCCAAAATTAACCTAAATTTCGTCAACCTACTGGAAGGATTTGTCATTCCGAAAAGATATACTAAGGGTCTGTGATCTGTCTGAATAATGAATTTTCTCCCGTACAAATACGGTCGAAAGTATTTAACACCCCAAACTATTGCCAACAGTTCTTTCTCAATGGTACAGTAATTTTTTTCTCCTTTATTGAGCGTTCTACTGGCATATGCTACAGGTTTGTCACTTGCATTTGTTAATACTGCACCTATCGCTGAACCCGATGCGTCTGTTTTTAAATTAAAAATATTTTCCTTTGAAAAATTTGGATATTCTAAAATTGGTGGGGTCATCAAACTGTTTTTTAATGTTTCAAAAGCTTTCTGACAGTCATCGTTCCATTCGAACTTTACACCTTTCTTTGCTAACCTATTTAACGGAACTGCTATGTATGCAAAATTTTTTATGTATCGTCGATAATAATTCGCAAAAGCTACAAATCTTTTCGTTTCTTTCGCATCCTTTGGCACCGGATAATTTTGAATAACACGAATTTTTTCGGGATCCGGGGAAATTCCGGTTGCTGAGATTACATGACCTAAGTATAAAATTTCTTTCTTTAGGAATTCGCATTTATTTGGATTAATCCGTAATTTTACTTGTCTTAATCTTCCCAAAACTTTAACTAGATTTTTATTATGATTTAGTAGGTTGTTCCCAAAAATTACAATATCATCCATATAGACGAGACAACTAGTGTAATTTAATCCCGCCATTGCGATTGTCATTGCTCGTGAAAACGCAGATGGACTAATTTTAAGACCCATCGGCAGTCGTTTCATCTGATATTGCCCTTGGTTTGTAAGAAACGCGGTACAAGGACGACTTGCCTCATCTAGTTCAATTTGATAATAACCTTGTGATAAATCAAGATGTGAAAAATACATTGCACCAGACAAAGAATCCAAAATTTCTGTAATGCAAGGTAATGGGAATTTCTCATCTTGAATTTGTTTATTTAATTTCCGATAATCAATGACTATTCTCCATTTCTTGATACAATTATCTGCGGATTTTTTAGGTACGATTAGCAAAGGGGCGGACCATTCTGACCTAGCTTCTTCGATAATTCCGTCTTTTAACATTTTACGACCTGTTGATGTATTTCGTCTTTTTGTGCATGTGGTAACCGATACGGCTTAGTGTAAACTGGAGTCGCATTACTTTGTAACCTTATGCTTTGTTTATAAATATTAGTAACTGTCAGTTCATCACCTTCTAACAAAAATACATCGGAATATTTGGCCAAAATTTTTTGAATAGAGATTTTTTCTTCATTATTTAAGTCGTCAGTTTTTAACAACTTCAATAATTTGTCAACTCGCGAAACCGATTGCATAGTTTCTTTTGCTTCACAAATGTGATAATTGGTTGCTTTCTCTAATTTCGGTCGAAAATTTTTCAGTTTAACATTACCGTCTCTAACGTTTAATATTTTCACAGGTATCAAGTTATCTCTAGCGCAGACTATACTTCCGGCTATGTAAACTCCTTCGCATATTTCATCAGGAAGGACCACATAGTCGTCATTATTCTCGACATAACAATATTTGATAATTTCGCATCTGCTTGGAATTTCTGTATAAAATTCGCATTGCGATTCAATTGGAATAAAAATTTTCCGGTCATTACTCCAAAAGGAAAATTCATTCTTTTCGTAATTGATAATTGCATCATGTTTTATGAAAAAGTCAGCACCGATTACACCATTCATTCCACATTCAAACTCCCTCATCAACAAAAATTCCTGTTGCATTTCAACATTGTTAAAACTAAGCAATAATTGTACCGAACCTTGCGAAACTGTCGAACCAGCAATACCGTGTATTTTAATTTTCCGTGTTTGATCAATAACCTCATCTTGCGCAATTGAATTTTGAAAAATTACACTAACTGTTGCACCTGTATCTAGCAAAAATTTTAATTCTTTCCCGCGATAATTTACTCGCACAAAGTTCACTGCATTCATACTTAACACTATTGTATCATTAGTTTCACTATCAACAATTTTAGACTCGAAAAAACTGACTTTCCGAATTTTCTCTTTCAACTTCTCGTTCAGCTGATGCATTCATACGAAACGCTGATTGATTCCGCCTACTATTATCTCTAGTGTACCTTCTATCATGACCTCTGAAGTTATTTGCTGATCCTCTAAAATTACTTGTTGAACCTCTGAAATTTCTTGTTGTACCTCTAAAATTATTTGTTGGACCTCTGAAATTATTTGTCCCTCTAAAGTTATTTGTTGTACCTCTAAAATTATTGGCTTTACCTCTGAAATTATTTGTTGTACCTCTGAAGGTATGATTACCGCGATTGTAATTCCAATTATAATTTTGTTTATGTAAACGGTGTATTTGACATGATGTTTCCGATTTTGGTGTTTCTTCATCCGTCGCGCCTCTTATCGCGTCACTTAATTTTTCATAGTTCCTAGCTTTTATTACTGTTCTTAACTCAAAATTTTCTAATCCGTTTGCGAAAGCGTTTATAGCAATTTTTTCATTGGATTGTCTTAAAATTTCTAATGCCTGTCGGTTGCCATCGGCCTGAGTTATCGTCAGGTCTACTAATAGTTCCTCGATCGATCTTCCAAATTCCTCCACAGATTTGGAGTACTGTTTTGCTCTACTCAACTGAACAGATAATGACGCTGGAGACTTTTTTGTTAGTAAATAGTTTCTTATATCTGCGATTAAAAGACAATTTGTCGCGTAGCTGGATTTCAACCGAATTTTCGCACTTTCCGATAACCGCGTCTTTAAAACGTACGTAGTTAAAAGTTTTTTCCCGTTATCGTCCAGCATACTATCATACATCTCAATGCCGTCGATTAATTGCTTTGTAACTCTCTCCGAACCGTCCATAACAGGCAGCAAACTAGCCGCTGTTTTTAAATCGAATTTTTCTGTCATTTTAAAATTTACGCCCGCAGAATTAACACTATCGGAGCTATCAGAACTCTCAGCCGAGTCAGAAGCTTCTTCAGTTTGCCCTAATCGTGCTACCCTACTACTTAAAATTGATTCACCTTCTTCTAACCTTACTTCTATATCTGAGACAATGCGTTTTGCCTTATTTAACACATCTAAAACATGCACTTGACTGTTAAAATTATTCTTAGCAACGATAAATTTCTGCCGCAATTCTTTGAGTTTCTCACTTTTACATTGAAGTACCTGCACATCCCGACGTCTTGTGATATTGTCCTTCTTCAAGTTTCTTCTGAATAGGCTTACTTCTATCTGTAGACTTTTGAGTTCGTCTAAACTGGTCATTTACACTACTACACTTAGGAGAAAAACTATTTACAGGCCTTTTTTTTTTCACTCCCGCACTTCACAATCACACACTGGTGGAGTCCATTGGAACGGGATTCCGACGCAGACATCTTCTTCTCCGATGGTATCGCTGTTTCTCCTTCTCCTATACGACCTCTTGACTTTGGCTCTCACAACGTCTTGCATGATCTTCTATTCTAGCCATTTTAACAATAGCAGTAGTACTGCCGTATTAACACACTTTTTTTTTTTTTTTCTTTCTTCCGACTGGCAGGATCGCCATGTGATGTCCTCTCTAATAGTCCCGACGGTGGTAGGTTAATAACACCAATACATATTTATTATCAATTTATTTACCCATATTACCACTACAAACCCAGACTTAACACTCTCTTGTTTTAGCTATCACTTACACTTTTATACACTATTGATGACCTAGTTCCTTGCAATGGACAAGCATTTGCTGACTAACGAATTGACACTTACTCATTCCATTACAATAGATCCAAAAAAGTTTTGGGAGTATATTAACAACAAAAAAGGCCATTCGAGAATCCCCGGCTTAATGAAATATAATAATGAAGAACTCGACACTCCGAATACAATTGTTGAAGGTTTCGCAAATTATTTTAATGGAGTCTACAAAAATTCTAATTCCAACACAACTGCCAACAACTATGAAATCAATCCATCGCTACTACTCAATATCAATAATATTTCACAAAAAGAAATTTTATTTGCTTTAAAAAGTTGTAAAAATTCGCTTACAATGGGACCTGATGGCATTCCAAGTTTTCTGTTACGAGACTGTGCGCATATTTTTGTAGATCCTTGCTTCCGGTTATTTCATAAAATATTAAATTCTTCCACGTTCCCAAATATCTGGAAAAGAGCAACTATCTGTCCAGTATACAAAAAAGGAGATGTAGCAGAAATAAAGAATTATAGACCTATCTCTCTTCTTTGCAATTTTTCCAAAGTTTTTGAATCTATAGTTTATAAACATATCTATTCCTCAATTAAAATGTTTTTGTCGCCTCACCAACATGGATTTATGGAGAAACGTTCCACAATTTCAAACTTAGCCTGCTTTACACAATTTACGTCCAAAGCAATTGATAATCGTCAGCAAGTAGATACTATTTATTTTGACTTTCAGAAAGCGTTTGATCAAATTGATCACTTTATACTACTCGACAAATTAAAAAGATTTGGTTTCTCAGAAGGTCTTTTAAAACTTTTTGAATCATACTTATTTAATCGTGAACAATATGTTAAATATCGCAATTACAAATCGAATATTATTAAGCCCGCCTCTGGTGTTTCACAAGGCTCTAACCTCGGCCCCTTGCTTTTCCTACTTTTTATAGATGATCTTGGAGACGTTATTTCATGTCAGAAATTATTTTTTGCAGACGACCTTAAATTGTTTTTAAAAATTACCTCAACATTGGACTGCCAACATTTACAACAAAATATATGCTCAGTATGCGACTGGGCTTCCAAAAATAGATTGTCGTTAAACAAAGATAAATGCTTTGCTATGACCTACTCTAGAAAAAAGGAGAACATCATTTTTCCCTATCGAATTGAAAACAGTTTAATAAATAGAACTGAAAGGATTAAAGATCTAGGTATACTCTTTGATACTAAACTTCAGTTTATAGAGCACATTCATGAGATGGTATCCAAAAGTTTTAGAACGTACGGATTTATCTACAGAAATTGCCGAGATTTTACTTATACACGAACCTTGTGTTCTCTATTCTTTTCTCTGGTGCGATCACAACTTGAATACGGAGCTTTAATTTGGTTCCCAATATATCAGATTCACATTCAACATATTGAACACGTCCAACGTGTTTTTTTAAAATTTCTATGTTTTCTACTTGATGGTACTTACCCAGCAAGAGGCTATGACCATTCTGCTTTACTCTCAAGATTTGACTTTTTACCTCTCCACTTAAGGAGAATTATAATAATAATAAAATTTTTAATACATCTTATAAATAATAAAATAGACTGTCCGTTACTTTTAGAACAACTCAATTTTTTAATTCCAAGGATTAATACTAGACAAATTAACATATTCTATTGTGAATCAAGCAGGACCAACGTATTAGTAAGATCGCCTATTGCATTAATGTGCGAATTATTCAATGATATTGCCGCCTATTGTGACATTTACAGTGACTGTATTAAGTTCATTACTAATTGTATTAAAAACCATTTCTGTTAAATAGGTTTATTTTTAGTTTTTATTTCTTTTTCTCTTTTTTAGGGTTTTTTTGGTTTGTAATCAATATTATAATTATTTTGTTATCTTTATGTATTCACTCTCACTCTATTAATCAATTATTTGTCAATATTTCCTGTAACTGGGTGTAAATACCGTAGGAAATAAAGATTTATTATTATTATTATTATTATTATTAAAATTCTTCACGCAGGAATTGCTTCTTTGGTCCGTTCAGCGGGTACGGTGGTACGGAGATTGGTACAGCATTTTGTGTGTTAATTCGATGCGTAGCAAATGTAGGTTCTCCCCCCCTGTTCGAAGATGGTGCTGTTCTTCTGAAGTAGGGTGCTTATTTCATCTTTTGCCGTGTCTTTAATCTTCTGAGCTTCATTTTGGCGTAGGGTTATGGGATTAATGTTTACGGAGTTTGTTTTAATTCCATATTTGAAAGTATGTTCTGGCCTATCTCTAAAAAACCAACACTCGTTTTGGAAATCTATACCAATGTTAGCCTTCTTCAAGAATTCCCGCCCTAAGAGCGTATGGTTCTGGGTTAAATACGGCATTATAACAAAACTAGTTGGAGTTATTTTGTCTTTTATCTTAACGTCTACATTTGTTACCAGTAGTTTCTTATCTATAGGAATTCCGTCAGCTAATGTTACCACTACATCCATTGTTTCAAACTTAACTTCCTTATCTTGTAACACCTTATAGAGGGTGTGACCAGCTATGTTCCATTTTGATCCTGAATCGGCGAGTCCAATTGCTTTTGCACCTTTCACTTCTAAGGGTACGATTGGAGCGTCGCAGCTTGATTAATTTTCTAAAAATAGCCGTGAGAATTCAAAGAAGTTAGTTTTGACGTCTGCCTTTTCTTTGCATTTCGGGCAGTTCCATCTGTAGTAGCCAGGAGTACCACAGCCATAACATTCAGGTTTTGATTTTGCTGATGTTGACTTTGACAGTTCTTTATCATCGTTTTCTTTCTGTAGTTGGCAACACTCATTGTTTAAGTGACCAAATTTTTTGCAATGTTCACAACGAGGTCGTAACTTTATTTGCATTCCATCCTGGTTTGTGTTTTTTCTTGTTTGCGAAACGCGGATTCACGAAACGATTATTCTATTTCGCGGGCACAATTAAGCAAATCTTTGAAAGACTTTATTTCGCTACGCGTAAGTCTCTTTCGAATCTTCAGAGCTAAAAGTCCATAAACCATATCCAGCTGCATTTCTTCTGCGACACTATATGGCAATTGTGCGATTAAAGCTCGAAATTTCGCAATGAAGATATCAGTGGCTTCGTGTTGTGTTTGCTCACGAGCAAAGAGTTCTCGGAAGACTGCATGAGGGGGTAATTTCTTCGAATACACTTCTCTGAGGATATTTACTGCACTCTGCCAGTCTTTCGTCGACGGTTTGATTCCTTGACCCGCCCACCCACCCTCCCTTTTCTTATTTTAACAGGTACTAGCCCTACCCACTCACCCTCTCTTCTCTTAAAGGGTATCTCATTTACCAAAATAAATTTTATTTTAGCAAGTACTGATGATTAACTTTTACAAAAAAAAACGATCAAAATAGGGCGGGTGGGTGGGGGATTTTATATTCTGCCCTTTTTTTTAATATATGTACGTAGTGTTTTTTTCACAACAATAAACTTAAAACATGTTTACAATGGTAAATTTTTGTAGGAAAATATGGTTTTGGCACTTAAGCACCGCCCCTCGGTCTGACAACAAGTAAAAAATTCATCACAATTGAGACAGGGGTGGGTGGGTGGGGTTTAATCATTGGTTTCTTTTTCTTAATACATATATAGTTTTGATATTTTAAGTATTTTATTGTTGAAAGATGACTACGTACATATATTACAGCCATATCTTAGCAATAAATTAATGGAACCATGGAGGAACAAAGTAGGAACACAGCCGGGTTTAAGTCTTTTATTTGTATAATAACAACTTCTCTCAAAGTGTTTACCACAAATATATAAATTATGTGCAATATTATCACCTGAAATGGTTTTAATGGCTATACATTCCCTTAGGTAAAAGATTCATGTTGGGGTACTTGCTTGTAGCATTAAAAACCTTTTTGCACCACAACCTTTTATTCACAGTGTTTGAAGGGAATCTGTGCATTATTTTGTGGTCTGTAGGATCCTTGATTACCCCACAAGCAGGCACAGAGGAGCAATATTTTTTGGACATTTTGATAATATCAATTCAAGCACAAACTGTTTTGGCGCGTGACAAAACGGATTAATTACAGGTTCCTGTAACTCCCGAAGGGGTTGACATTTTTTGATATTTTCCCTTTTGACAAGTCGGACGATTGTAACCTATTGAAGAGACTTTAATAGTGAATCAACGAAGACGACAATTTAAATGTACAAAATATCAACAAAATTAAACATTCAGATACTACTTTCTATCTGTCAACCTTTTTTTCTAATCAGGCCACTCTTCTTTTTTAATCAAAACTAAGTTCCGTTACAACACCTATTTATTATAAGAAGAATAAAAAACAACAAATACATATATCACTTACAGTTGCTACCTAATAGAAAATATCATGAGGTGACATTTTACCGCCCGAAATTATTTTCCATATCCAAAAATTTCATCAACTGGTACTTTTCCTAAAAGCCTGTCAAACGTGTTTGTGAAAATTTTATTGAAAGATTCTTCGTAAGAGCTTTTAAGGTCGGAGAAAATATCTGACCAGTTGTCATTTAACACGTCGTTGATCTGCTTCCCCAACCTCTCGTCCCCGTTGAATAGATTATCGAGTTTGTAGTGAATCAACTTTGGCTGTAAAGTCAGTCGACTTCCGATAATTTTATAATATTTTTTGCCATTTTTTTCGTATACTTCCAAATCGAACGTGAAGCTGAGTAACAAGTCACCTTAAAAAAAGACAAGTAAAATGATTATATAAAAAAATAGCCTTACTAAGATCTATAACACCAGGTCCGTGGCCGTCGATAGGCAAAACCAGAATCTTGCCTGTGGCATCATACATAAAGTCTAGTCTCAAATGAGGAATCGTAAAGTCAAAATATATAATTTTCTTATCAAAATCAACACTATAAGCAGGGATAATAATTATAAATTTCCACGATTTGCAAAACTAAGACATACTCAAATTTCGATACTTTTCCTTGAGTGAGTCCGGATAGTTTCAGGTTGGTGTAATTGTGGCTAAAGCTTGCTGGGCCACCTCCTGGTGCTATGGACATGAAGGAAATTTCCAGAGGTTCCAAACCAATCAAACCAACTGACGGTATTGCGTGATTCAGTTGACTTATCGCATTTTCTACCGCTTTTGCGACGCACGGGTTGAAGTCGCTTTTATTTCTATCGCATTTTTGGAAAGTGGAAGCTAAAACTGGTCCTTAGTTTGTGGTAACATTAAAAAATAAACTTACGCAGTTTTACACAACCAGAAATAGCAATAAGGACACAAAAAATTGTTACGAACGAATGCATATTTGAAACACACTTGTACTGATACCGGGAAATGATTTTATAAAGAAGAACCTACCTGGAAAATTTCTGAAACGAGTTTTTCGTACTTTGTGTTGTAATTATTTTTAAACGATGTCGGCTTTGGTACAATGCGTAGAAGTCTTATTTTTATGTTTTTTTTTTTAATATTAAGTACATTATATACAACCAGTAGAAATTATAGAACATGCTTGTCATCAAATTAACTGATCAATAAAAAGGGACCTCGAAGACTATTTTATCCAGAGCAGGTTTAGCTGAACTTAAACCAAGTCAAACAACAGTCTTGTATAAAAATGAATTCTGTAATAATACTTTGTGTCCTTTTCGTGGTTTGCGGCTGTGTGAAAATGCGTAAGTTACTATTTTTTGAGTTTCCTTTATTCGAAAAGCAATTTTAGCCTCCACTTTCCAAAAATGCGCCAAAAACAAAAGCGACTTTAATCAGTGTTTGTTGAAAGCTGTTGAAAATGCTGTGCATCAGCTGAATCACCCAATGATGGCAGTGGGTTTGGTTAGTTTAGAACCTCTGGAAGTCTCTTCTATTAACATCTCGCCGGGAACAGGCGCAGCCCAGTTTACCCAAATTTACAAAAATGTGAAAGTTTACGGTTTCAGCAAAGCGAAATTCTCAGAATTTGAGTATGTGTTTATTTTGTAAAAGTTTTAGTATTAATGTGGTTTTAGCTTTGACTTTAATAAGGAAACAATCACTTTTGAATGCAGTGTTTCAAACATTCGAGTGGAGGGTGAATACGATTTTAAAGGGAGAATTATGGTTATTCCCTTTAATGGAAAAGGTTCCGGTGTTATTACACTTGGTAAGAGGTTTTGACGAAGAGAACTTGTCTGATTGTTATTTTTTGAAGACGATGTGAACTTCGTATTTACGTTTAATTTGGATGAGTATGACAAGAATGGAGAGAAATATTATAAAATTAAAGAGAGCACACTTGTTGCGGTGCCGCAATTAATCCATTTTCAGTTAGATAATTTATTTGGTGAAGATGAAGCGCTAGGGAAGCACCTCAATGACGTTTTTAATGAGAACTGGAAGGTTCTTTGGGACGATGTTGGAAGCAGTTACGAGGAGGCTTTTAATCAATTGATTACACATGCTTTTGGTAGGTTTTTGGAGAAAGTGCCAGTTTCTGAAATTTTCGAATGAGGAATAATAATTCTATGTTAATTTTTTAAGTTTTGATTTCATTGGGGAGGAATAATATACTTTTGTAATTTCATAATTTTAAAATATATTTTAGTGAAAAAAAATAACATTGTTTTTATTTTGGATTACACAAGACGTACCGATCTCTTGACCTCTGCTTTAAATTCTTGTAGAGATTCCCCCGTTTCTGTATTCTTGTGTTTACTTGGATGGCAAGAACTTTTTTCAGATTTTCATCCCCAAATTGAAGTTCCAGGTCAGCAGTTAGGGCACTGTATCTGTGTCTATTTTCTTCGGATAGAGTTTGCATTATCTCCAGCGCTTCGCCTCACAAAGTTACCAAGGCTGTACCAGTGATTGCTGCATTTTTTATTATTTTTTCAAATTTCTTCATTTTACTCTCCATTCCATCTTCTATACATTCCACCGATTTTTCTAACTTACCCTTTAACTGATGCTCCATTGAGACCATTTTTCGTCCTGATTTGAATTTATCTTCTAGTGTTGCATCATTTTCTCATCTCGCGTCCATTTTTTCATCTATTTCTTTATTTCTTGCATTCATCATTACGTCCAAGTTTTCCATTTTTGCGTCCATTTTTTTTCATTTTTGTGTCCATTTTCTAGTTCATTTCTTTGTTTTTTTGCATCCAGTTTTTCGTCCATTTTTGCAAGCATAACCATGACCTTTTCCTTCATTGCTACAGTTTGAACGCTAATCTCGACAGGCATAAAATCTTCAGAATTCTTGTCCAATCTGCCCAGAAGTCGTCGTAAAACGGGTTATTATTAATCTCAAATCTCACTTTCGACGTCAGTGTTACGATGGATGGTTGATTAAAGTCGGCGTGGGTAAAACTCAATAATTTATTTCTCAATAACTCAAATTTACACGACTGATTACACAGTGATTATGTACAAAATAATTCCGGCGCAACTTGGCTAGATTCTGACTTGACTGAATAATAATAATCGTTCCCCAAGGTGGCTTCTATTTTAAGAAAAATATTAATAAAATAACTGAGCTATAACAAAAGCCTAAGTAAAGTGTGTCAAGAATAAAACAGTTATGACTTTGACTGTTTTGCTACCCATAAATGGGACGGTTTAGGAAAGTCACATAATCACTAAATCGCGTTATACAACATTATCCAAATGATCATCATCTTACAGAGGGAGCACCTTGCTCAATACGGCGTACGAGAAAATTTGGACATGATTATATGAGAAGAATGATGATGTTTGATAGTTTGATTAAGAGTGTATTTATGGACGGAGCTGAGATTTGGGGATGGAGGGAATATGAAGAAATATTGAGAGTGCAAGAAAAATACATAAAATGGACATTGAGATTGGGAAAGTGTACCCCGGGGTATATAGTGAGAGAAGAAACAAAAAGGGAGAAAATGAGAGTGGCAGCGGTTAAAAGGGCGGTTGGATTTGAAGAGAAGTTCAGTGAGAGAGGTGATTGTAAAATATTGCAAGAATGTTAGAAAGAAATAAGAAAGGAAGGGGGAAAACATGTATTATCAAGGAAAGGGATATGCATGTGAAGAAATAGAGAGAATGAGAGAAATGGGAAGGTGTATGAAAGAAGAACTGAGTGTAAGAGATAAGGATATACAAATACATAAGCAAGAACGCAGATCGAGAATATCGGAGTCTAGATATAATGCAGAGTATAGAAAAATAGTAAAGGAGGAAGTACCAAAGTACACACAGAGAGAGAAAGTCTAAAGGAGAAAAAAATGATAGCGTGATATAGGTGTGGAAATGAGGAGAAAGAGAAACATTTTTGAATGGATGAAACTGACGAAGGTGTGGGATTGAGAGAATCGGGGGAAAGTAGGGAAGAAGTACTAAACGAGGATGGAAGAGCACTGGACTGGATGAAAGAGGTACGGAAGATAAGGGAACTAAGGCAAGGGGTGGGGAAGCAGAAAGAATAAAACAATTATTGTTACATAAAACTTTTAATTCATTTATTTATTTTTCATTTATGATTATTATTATTTTTGATTTATTATTATTTTTGATTTGTTATTATTTTTGATTTATTATTATTTATGATTATTTTTTTTATTATTTTTTATTTTTTATTATTTATTTTGCTGCTGCTGTAAGAGGTTCTGCTGGTAAAAGTTGTCCATTTGGCTTTTCTCTCCAATACACTTCTTTTTTCTTGTTTCCGCCCTTTCGGTCGTCTGTTTTGAAACCAGATTTTAACTTGGCGCTCTGATAAACCCAGAGTAGCAGCGAGTTCCGATTTTTGTTTGATTGTTATGTAACGATTAAATAAAGTGAATTCTTTTTCTAATTCGATCCTTTGGAGGTCCGAATAAACTATTCGGTATTTGTCCTTCGTTCTTGTTTTCCTAGGGTTGGGTTGACTCTGATAACTCGTCTACTTCATCCACTCGAAGAGCCTCCTCTCTGGCGGTGCCCTCGCCACTTGCGCTTGGAGGTTTTGGGGCGAGTTGCTCCCGTTTCCCAAACTCCAAAAACTCCCAATTGTTGAATACGAAATGCGTTGGCACGTGTACGTGGTGGTAATCGTGCCAGGAGTACGCGTTGGTCGGCGGCGCGGCGACGGCTTCCTGCAAAATGTATATTAACAATGTTTGTATTGATGAGGCTGATACGTGTTTAAACTCCATATTAATTTTAATAATAATGAAAAAACTGTCAGAATTTAAATAATATATTTGTAGTCACTGCTACACGTGTTTCGGTACACAGTACCGTCTTCAGGCAGAAGAGAAAGAAAATATATTATTTAAACTCTGAAAGTTTTTTCATTATTATTAAAACAAAAGTATATTAACAATATTACAATGAATTTTTAGTAATCATGAGGATTGAATTCTGGATCCTAAGTAGACATTTCAATACATTAATGCAGTTTAGTCTTACCTCAGGTATTTGAGAGTCTCTGATCAGTCCAGCCCCCAAATTATCTTTCATTGAAGCGAAAATTTGTAATATCATGTTGCGTCGACAAAGGTCCAAACCGTTTCTTAATTCTGATTCTTAGCGTTGAATATTTATCCTCAGATGAAGAACGTGCTGGATGAGATAAAATAGTTGATTTCCCCGAGGAGTTGTGGTAAGGTTCTAGACAGAAAAATTATAATTATCGCATGGGGTTTTGAAGTTTGGCTAGGTGTTGTAAAGCTGTACCATTTGCAACCTCTGGTATGTCTCTATTTCTGTCTTCCTCTGATAGACTGTATTTAAACAGGCAAAGAATGCCCGCGTAACTGTATCGGACTAAGACAGAAAGAGAAACATACCGCTTTACAACATCTTGCCAAAATTAAAGGAATTCTACCATAATAATAGTAAATAAAAATCTAAAAGATAGTATTTTTGGAGTGCAAAATAAAAATAATCAACAAAGCTTACAAATATTTATAATATTCATTATTTTTGAACGTCCAATGAAAGCCAAACAAGTGATATCTGCGAAACTTTAGAAAGACGTTTTAAAAATTGGGAAAAAAATTCTTATCACCGAAAGCGATTACTTTGCCACCCCCAAAACATATTAATGCAGTTCAGTCTTACCTCAGGTATTGATGTTAATTTGTTGAGAACTCAACCAGAACAGCTCCTGTCCTGGTTGAGCTCTCGACAAGAACAGAAAACAGTACTGATGTGTACCTAACGACCTACCCCTATCGAACCGAAAGAGTGGGGTGGAAAATGGTGGTGGAGCTCGTACCCTCACAAAGTGGTAGTGGGGAGGACATTTCTATTCTAGAAAACAGAAAATTGTTGGTTGTAAAAAATTAAAAACTGAATCTAACGAGTTTTAGCAGTATGTCTTACGGGAAAATGGATTATCGACTTTTTAACGGAGACAATTTTATGTCTCCTAACACAAAATATGTTATTTGTTTCATAAACACTGAGACGACGTCATTAACTCTGTGGACAGGAAGAATAAATAAATTCTAATTGTTGTTTTTCAATCATTAATGTTACTATCTTGCTTTTATAAATTTAATTTGTAAACATTTCGAACTACATTTACTTAGCAAATCTCTTGTCCTGATGTCATCACATTTTTAGTGCAAAAGAGCAAACGAATTCTGGTTGGCGTTTTACCTACTACATAGCATTTTTTTAACATCAGATGAACTTTTAAAAGAAAATATCTTCCAACAAACGCTTGAATTAATTTCGAGGGAAAAATTTCTCCAACATATAATGATAATGAATAACAAACACAAATAAGGAATTTATGAAAATTTTTGTTTTGAAACGGTTGTCTACTATAATAAAGGAAAAGATTTAAGAGAGTTTAATGATTTATATAGATAAATAAAATAAACATTACAACGGATAATTTCGACGAAGTGTCTTTTGTCTCCCTCAGAATGAGGCAATAGGGCCGTAAAAGTAACGTTATGAAGTTATTAGTAGAATGAGTGTCGCCAAAAGATTAGAAATTCCAGAAAATTCTAAAGTCAGAAAAGACTTAAGTCTGCTACCTGGGAATCTTTCAAAGGTAGAAACACGTGCAAAATTGTTATTAGCGAAACTGGTGAATTAAGACTTCTCCTTCTACACATTAAAATATGGTAAAATAAGACAAAACGTTCAGTTTCATCGTTATGACAACAGCACATATGTACAGGGTGTGTTTTTTATTTGATACAACTCCTTCAACTTTTTTATTTGTGAAGATAAATCCGAATTAGAAGTAATGATAATAAAATAATTATAATAATAATTGATGGTCAACGTATTTTTTAATTCTCACTTTCGTTAACACCGGAAATGGCATTAATCCATTATATTTTCTAAGTCTAAAATTACTAATATCACAGTTATTTAGTAAAATATATGAAAAATTACTACTTCTTTATGAAAAAATAACAACCATGTTTTCATTCTCATAGTTCATTAAATTTAATTAAAAAAAAACTTGATCTACGAAAACTCGAATACAACAAGAGCACAATTTTGTCTTTCCGTTCACCAAATTAACTCATATTTCACTCCAAACGAAATAATCAATGATGTTCAAATCGGGTTATCTTGCTGGCCATTTTATTGGACCCCTATTTTTCACACAACCGTGTTGAAACTTGTTATGTAATCATAATAAAATAATAAATTTCGTAATGATAGCTCGTCCAAAATTAAATTCGACCCGTTTTACTCCATTACAGCTAATTATATTATCCGACCTTTTTTCTCTTTTGAGGAGACCAAATCAATCAAATTTCATTAGTTGGTTGTCATTGTAACGTGCTAATTGTCGAATTTTTTGGAAATATAAACTTAAACGGTCGAATTTATAGTGAACCAAGAGGTATAAGGTTATATGGCCATCATAAAATTAGTTGACCGCAAATAAATACCTCCTTTGTGTGGTTCGCACTAAGCTTACCGGTTGGCAATAAATCATCTTCTAAACATTTCTTGGTCATATTTAACAGGGCCGGCTTTCAAAGCGAGTGGTTATTTCGGAACCCTCAGCGGCTGCAGGTAGCAAAGAAATAGTGGAGTGGTGGATTTTCATATTTAGTGAAAACCGCTCCTGAACGAAACCGCAAAACCGGTCGAGCTGTAGTGGACTCGTTATTTACGACCCTAAAACCTTTTCTATTGTAAACAACTTAACTTCGACACAATGGGATGATTTTATGATGGCCATATAACGTTATAGCTCTTGGTTCACTATACGCATGTATACAAAGAAAAGGTATTTAGAAAAATTTCCAAATTTTACTTACAGTCACCTGTAGTAAATTTACTCTGGAGTAGAATTGTTTTTGAGAATATAATTCATGAATCACATGACCCCATTTCTTCCAATAGAATTTGTTCAAGCCCTTAGTTACATGTCTATCACAGCGATAATAATTTTATTGCCTTATTGTGGTCTGTTGCTACCTAAATTTAAAAACTGTCAAATTTGACAAATTTTAGAATTTCATAATTTTTTTTTCTATTATGGCTTGCCAACGTTGGGGCAAGCTCAAAACGACGAAATCAATTCTGTTATCAAAAATGTGTTCATTCATTATATTCTCATGTCGAATATAACTCGTGATATGATTAATAATCGAAGATATGGCTCGTGAAACCGAAACAGCACATTCAACTCGTGCTTCGCACTCGTTGAATCTGCAGCTCGGTTTCACTCGAAATATTTTCGATAATAATCATATCACTTGTTATATTATAACTGAAAAATCAAAATCGGATAATAAATAAACTCTAAAACACATGCCGAAACACAGATTCGGAAATATTTTTCAAGCTGAGTAGTTTTCTGGTTTACTGGGGATGAGAGCAGGTATACGCCTAAAGAGCTTAACGCCATCACTCATAGATAAACGGATTAAAGTGAAGAGGCCAATTATGTTATGATTCAGGAGATTTTTTTACTAGAAATTATTTAGCTAATTTTCACAAATTCAGATTTTATTTTCTTCTTACCTTTGGTGTACACAGTGATTGGTCATAGGATCCTAAAATTTGTAGCAATATACAAGTGATTACAGTTTGTGGTCGCTATATCAATCTGAAAATGTATCTGTTCATTAGAATACTGCGTTTATATGTATAAGCAGGTATGTACGTTTGTATGTATTTTACAAGTTTAATACCTATACCTACAGTGGAAACTCAAAAATCATAAAAAGTTGTAACAAGATTTTTTTTATAAACAATATATAGATTGGTCATATCATATCTTTTATGTTAATTGCTAACTTAGGGGCAAGATTTTATGACCCACACGTTACATGTTTCAAGTAAAATAGAAATAGAGTTTGCATTTTGGAAATGCAAATTTTTACATAAAAATTTTAAAATGATGTCTTCTTTGAGAGTCGTCATTGTCATTTTCTTCAACAGGAACTTCATAGTTGGTGGCGAAAATTTGGTTAAATTTTAATCGCCACACTCGTATTATATTTTAAAATACATTATTTGGTAAAAAATCTAGCAAAATCAAAAGTTTATGTTCATATATAGCTGTAGAAAAACTTTCAAAAAATTTTCACTCTTCAAAAAAATGATTAAGTTGCGATTTAAAAACATGTCAGTAACAATATAAATTAAAACAAAAAACAATCAACATACAATTTTTATGTAGCTCTATACATGTTGAAAATATCTAGAAAATCGAAATTAAAAATTTAAATATACATACTTATCAAAATTAAATGCAAAAAATTTAACGATTATGTTTTTTTTTTTAAGGAGAATGCCTCGTTTTACCATACAATGGACAAAAAGGGTAAATCATATGGAACATGTATATTATTACCAAATGCTAGGCCAGTTGCACATAACGAAAAGGAAAGCTTTATTTTTGCCATTTGGACACTCAAAAGGGGTAAAATCACATACGTTCCATATGACGAAGAATTTTGTAAAAAAAATGGTTCTGAAACCCCAAAAATTTTATTTTAGATGCGTTATTCCGGAACTTGTTGATCCTAGGAGACGTAGGGGATTATCTATTCGAAATCCTGATTATATTTTAAAAGCACACAGAGAAAAAAAGTCACTAAAAGTTAAAAAACAACTTTAATTAAAGTTTAATAAAACTGATGGTTATTTTTTTGTTGTATTAATTCGTTATTATTAATTTTATAAATTTGACATCTTTTTTTTACTATAAATTATACTCCTATTACATAGGTACGTACTATTTATGTATAGATTATTTGCTCGTTTTGAAAATATATATGTATTTAATATAATAAATCTGTTACCTCTGAAATGGTAGTTTAATTGTCTGCTATTCTACTGGTTTATATTGATCAATATGATGCCTTTCTTAATACCAAAAAAAAATCGTGAAGAGTATTTAGATAATTGTAAAATTTACCTGCAAAATAGAAACACAACACAATAACCAGAGGACGGACGACGGTCCTCAGGTAATTTATTCACATAAGGGAGTAGTACAGTCGCCCATCCAAGTAGAGGTTTTCGGTGCAGTGCTGATAATTCGCACCGACAAATGTATGTATTTCAGCTCCATCTTTAAAAGCAAGGGTAAAATTCTTGGGCTCGGAATAGCTGTCAGTAATATTGAACGTCCAACTCTGGCTGTCATAATAATAATTGGAAAAATTTACAACATTGCCTGCTTGCTAGCCACCCGAGCTTTTCGGATTCTGACTAAATTTTATTACCTCAAGTCTGTGTCTTTGAAGTTTCTGGTTACTAGTAACAATTTTACAGCAAAAATATTTTTTTTTGTGCCTGTGGGTATATTATTTTAAAAGCGTTTCCTTAAAATTTATTCCTTTTTTGATACCATATTACGAAGGGGACACTCTAGGATAATCGATGAAAGAAATAAATACTGCACACTACTAGATAAAGAATCGAAAACATAGAATTTTATTTTTATTATTTTATTAGAATGCTAACAATTTGAACAGCAACATAATATGTAATAATAATAATTGTTTGTATGTACACATGCATGTAATAGTAACAATAATAACATTATTATTAACAAAAAATAAATTTAACACCGTTAACGTTATACACCCGGATACATGGGATCAGTGCTCTTAATAAATTTAATGCATTAAAGAATAAATTTGGTATGTGTATACAATTTTGATTTTCCTTCAAATACGACCAATACGTTCTTCACTCAAATATTTGACTAGTTATGTATGCATTTTGCCTTAACCTACATACTTCTCTCTTTTCCAACTTAATATTTACCAAAATTCTTATCACATATTGAAACAAAAATATACAGATGCGTGTGTATACTGAGCCAACATATTTTCTCATTGGTTTCACTTATAATTCATATGGTCCGTACTTGTGCGGCCTGCGCCTCTTGGGATTTATTTTTTATAAACGAAGTGACAAGGAAAGCATAAAACAAAAGGAAATAATAATGTATAATAATGAAGATTATATATAGCCTGAGGTATATGAAGGAAACTGAGATTATTGACAAAGATTATAAAAATTTTAAGGAGAAAGAATAGACCAAAGAGGAAAATGTAGTTAAAGAGTTAAAGATCACCAATGGAAACTTTGGAGAAGAGATCTTGATATACAAAAGTAGGAGGGAGGAGGAAAGTCAGGCTTCATTTAAAATCGTGTGTTCCACTTTCGCCACTCGATCTTGTCCCTTAATGACAGTAAAAGTTCAAATTCTATCTTTCTTGAATTTATGGCAACTGATTGATTAGTAGAAGTAGGAGAAATTGAGCAAGCAAATGATTGGTGAAAATGTTCAAGGTCCTTTCAATTACACGTTAAGTTTTACAATTCTCAAATTAGAAAATTATTGATAAAATGATATTGCACGAATTAAGCTTGGTGAACGAAGACCGTGGCTTTGAATGCGATTCATTTTATTTAAATAATCGCCGACTTATGAAATTAGAAACTAAATTATATGTAATGTATGTAAAGTGCCAAAAACAGGAACTGGGTGACCTTGTGGAATTCTATCTTCGCTCCGTTCCAAAAATTTCCAATCATCCAGCATGGGTGATTGCCTGAGTTTACAGCGCGAAATTTAAATTTTAAATTTAGGACACCACAGTATTAAACTTAAAGTAACGAAGACTTACAGTACCAAGACTATTTCAAAATCTTCTCAGCTTCAATTACCCATAGTAACGTTTATTTCCATTTCCACTGTCCAAATTTCATCACAATACTAAACAGACTTGATGCAAGAAAATGTATCTACGTATATGTACATTATATACTTTGAACAATGTTTTCTTTTTATTTTTAGAAATGATATAAAATTGGGCCTTGCCCAACGAAAAAACTAAATACAATCTGCCTTCAAAAACCAGTCCTATTAAGAGTCGTTGAGTGCAGAATAATAAAAATTTTCCGCAACTATACTGAATGATATTTGTTTGAGATTCTTGATTAACATTTATCTGTTTTTGCATGTTCTAGTCGATTTTTTTTAATGCTCCTAAACTGGAAGGTAAAACTAGAGATCAGGGTTTTCTTGAAATAAGATTGTGTATAGAGCGTATACAAGAAAAATTTTAATAAAATAACTGACCTATTAAAAAAACCTAAGATAGTGTATCAAGAAAATAGCAGTTTTATGACTTTGAGTTTTTTGCTACCCTTGTCAACAAAGAATGCAGGTTTTAGAAGCAAATTTATGACAACGCCATACAAAACAAATTGATATCGTGTCATAACAATTAATTAAAAAAAAAATTGAAACAAATAGTTAAAACGAAGTAAAATACATATATAATATAAAACAACAAATACAACTTCAAAGAACCAGTTTTATCACATTTTTGTTAAACAACTTGACTGATAATAATTCACATTCACAACACATTATCAAAAATCCCGGCAAAAATCTTCCAAAAAGCCTCTTCAGAATTTGGCTTAACATTCGCAAACACTTCCGACCAATTGTTGTTCAAAACTTGATTAAAATTATCCCCGAGAGCTTTGTCCTCATCAAACAAATTATCCATCTGGAATTTAATCGACTGTTGCAATAAGATGAACTTGTTGTCGACGACTTTATAATGTGACTTCCCGTTTTTCTCGTACTCTTTGAGACTGAAAGTGAGATGAAGGTTCAAATTATCTAAAGACATTCATTAATGGGACGGTTTAAGAAAGTGGCATAATCAATAAATCGTTTTATACAACATTATGCAAATCACCATCATCACTACTCTCGGTTACCATTATTTAAAAAGGGGCAAAAAGTGATATGTAGAACAACCAAGGGATCACCTTGCTCAATACGGAGGACAAGATATATGTATACGTAATGATACTAGATGAGAGGTTACGAAAGAAGATGGAACAAGGGGTATGTTACCAGACGATCAGGTAGGGTTTAGGAAAGGAAGAGGTATTATGGACAATGTGTGTACAAACTCCACCATCATTTTCCTCCCTACTCTTTCGATTCAATTGCGGTAGGTCGTTAGTACACATCAGTACTGTTTTTGCCTGTTCTTGTTGAGAGCTCAACCAAGACGGGAGCTATTCTGGTTGGGCTCTCAACAAATTAAATAGACTCCAAACTCCAAGACGGTAAGGAATTTTGTTTCTTTTTTCTAATAAATTAGAACTATATTTCTATGTGATATTTACCTACAGCCGCTAGCAGTACAGTGGAAGTCAAAATGCATCCGTGAAAACCACTGAAAGATGATTTGGAGTTGGGAATGATTTCGGAGACCATCAAATACCTGAGGTAAGACTAAACTGCATTAATATGTTTTGCGAGTGGCAAAGTAATCGCTTTCGGTGATAAGAATTTTTTTCCGGATTTTTAAAAACATCTTTCTAAAGTTTCGCAAATATCACTTGTTTGGCTTTCATTGGACGTTCAGAAATAATGAATATTACAAATATTTGTAAGCTTTGTTTGATATTTTTATTTTTCACCCCAACAATATATCATTTAGTTTCTTATTTACTATTGTTGTAGAACTCCTTCAATTTTGGCAAGATGTTGTAAAGCGGTATGTTTCTCTTTCTGTCTTAGTCCGATACAGTTACGCGGGCATTCTTTACCTGTTTAAATACAGTCTATTAGAGGAAGACAGAAACAGAGACATACCAGAGGTTGCAAATGGTACAGTTTTACAACACCTTGGCAAACTTCAAAACCCCATGCGACAATTATAATTTTTCTGGTTAGAACTCGCTGCTACTCTGGGATTATCAGAGCGCCAAGTTAAAATCTGGTTTCAAACAGACGACCGAAAGGGCGGATACAAGCAAAAAGAAGTGCATTGGAGAGAAAATCCAAATGGACAGCTTTCACCAGCAGAACCTCTTACAGCAGCAGCAACGACAATCACAACCGGGTCAGGGGGCAACATAAATAAATAATAAACAATGAATAAATAAT
Organism: Zophobas atratus; assembly: GCA_022388445.1. Lineage (NCBI taxonomy): Eukaryota > Metazoa > Arthropoda > Insecta > Coleoptera > Tenebrionidae > Zophobas > Zophobas atratus. Next base: position 11,174,445 of record CM039446.1, read on the forward strand.
GAATAAGTATTGAATAAGTAATGAATAACTAATGAATAACTAATAAATAAATAATAAAAAAATAAATAAAATAAATATTCGAGTTTTATCTAATAATATACTTATTTCCCTTATTTTCCGTACCTATTTCATTCAGCCCAGTGCTCTTCCATCCTCGTTTAGCACTTCTTCCCAACTTTACTTCGATTCTCTCAATCCTTCACATCCTTCCAGCATATGCTCTATTGTTTCTCCCCCTCTTCAACATATTGTACACCTTCTGTCAGTTTCATCCATCCAAAAATTATTTTCTTTCTCTTCATTTCAACACCTAAATCTCGCCATCATCCTTTTCTCCTTTACACACACACTCTTTCTCTGTGTGTGTGTCCTTTGGTACGTCCTCCTTTGCTATTTTTCTATACTCTGCATTATATCTGGACCCCCATATTCTCGATCTGCGTTCTAGCTTGTGTATATCCTTATCTCTTACACTCAGTTCTTCTTTCATACTCTTTCTCATTTCTTTCATTCTCTCTATTTCTTCACATGAATATCCCTTTCCTTCATAATACTTGTCTCTTTCATTCCAAACCTGTTTACCTCCTTCCTTTCTTATTTCTTTCTAACATTCGTGCAATGTTTTACAATAACCGCTCTCACTGAACTTCTCTTCAAATCCAACCGCCCTTTTAACCGCTTCCACTCTTATTTTCCCCCTTTTTGTTTCTTCTCTCACTACATACCCCGGTGGGATATTGGGATTTCCAATCCCAATGTCCATTTTAAGTATTTTTCTTGCACTCTCTCTATTTCTTCATATTCCCTCCATCCCCAAATCTCAGCTCCGTTCATAAATACACTCTTGATCAAACTATCAAACATCATCATTCTTCCCTTATAATGACGTCCAAATTTTCTCTTTCCTATTCCCCATACTATTCCTATCAGTTTGTTCGCGTTTCGGACCATTTCTTGAATTTAATTTTTAAAATCTGGAAAGGCTCAACAGCTAGCAGAAATATATTCTTCAAGCAGTTTATCTTTTTATCCAAAATGCCAAAACCATATTTTATTTTTACATGTAATAACCGGCTGCGATACTACATCAGCACTGTTCAGAAGAGGTAAAACGTGCGCTAAAATATTTGAAGAAATTAACGCGTCTCCTCAAACGATAATCACAAAAGGAATTCGCTTTCTCCTTATGGTTTATGGAGCTCCAAAAAAAATAGTTGTTTCGTCAAACTACACTCCCACCTGCTCCGAAAAAACTTCTAAACACTATTTTTTGCAATTGCAAAAAAGGTTGTTGTACTAAGTGTGGCTGTAGAAGAGTAGGGTTGTTGTGTTCACCAGCGTGCACTAATTGCGAAGGTCACTCTTGCTCGAATGTTCAGTGGAATCCAACAGACGAAGATTCATGTAATATCGAAGAAGAGACAACTGATTCATCTTCAGTTGAAAAATTTATGAACATCCAGCAAGAAGAGGAAGAAGAAGAAATTGAAGAAGACATGACTGTTGAAGTCGAATTTGAAAAGTATGAATCAGATTAAAATGTTAACAGATTTTAGAACCATAGTTTAAATCAATCAACTATATCAATATCAAAATCAATAATCATCATGCAGTAATTACAGCATTTTCCCATAAAACTCCGTCGTAACAAATCGTAGGCCTACAGGGGAAACCACGTTGAAAAAAATTGGTCTAAAGAGTTTAGACAGTACTTCCCTCGCTGTCGGAAACTTGACGACAGCATGCCTATTGTGTTTTTTTCTGATTACATTTTTGTAGTGGGAATTTAAAAAAAATTGCGAAGACGTCATCAACATTTTTGCAAGGACACGTATATCAGTTGGGATAGATGTAGTGTAATACTAAGAATAAAATTATTGTATTCCCAAATTTTCGGGAAAATGAATTGAGTCGTTTTGAATATTGATTTGTTATAATATTATATTATTATTATAAACATTATTATTATTATTATTATTATTATTATTATTATTATAATCAATAAAATAACGAAACAATTTACTCACGTATAAGGCGCCGGCGTGTAATATGAGAGGGAACTGAAAATCGTGTATGTATAAGCATTCGTAATTTAAGATGACAAGCGTAACAGCATACGTGAGAGTCAAACAGAGAAACTGTAAACAAAACGACCATCGGTTTTATTGCTTCGACTTCCGCTTATTATATAAAACATTGGGTTTTATTTTAATTTTTGACGGTGGAATTCACAATTGGTTGATTATAAACATGTCTATACCACATTCGCGGAACCTAGAGAGCGCGCAAAACAAATGTACGTCTGTAATGTTAAAGTCGATGTAAATAAGCGTGCTACCCTTATGTTTCAACCGAGTTTTTACTTTAAAAAATTTTGTGTCTACCAAATTGGGTTGGTCCAATGTAATATTAATAATAAGTGTTGCCTTTAATTTGATCAATAAAACAAATTGACTTCATTAATTTTTTTGAGCCACCTCTTAAGAAAATCTAAAAAATATGAATGGAATGATAAATCACAAGTACAAACTCATCATCTTTTTTGCATTTTAGATAGGATTTCTTTAGCAAAATTTAAGGGTGACGTCACCAATTTTTTTACGAGGGATGAACAAATACATTTTGAACAAAAGTTTACCATGCTTATAATAACTTTAAAATATCTCCAAGATTCCAAAGCATTCGGTTTTGTAATTCCTGATTAAATCGATAAAATAAATTCACCCATTCATTAATTTTTTTGAGTCAGCCTGTATATGTAAATCCAAAAATTATGAATGGAATGATAAATCACAAGAAAAGACTCATCATATTTTGTACATTTTAGATAGGATTTATTTAGCAAAATTTTGTGGTGACGTCATAAATTTTTTAGGGGGGATGAGCAAATATATTTTGATCAAAAACTTACCATGCTTATGATAACTTTAAAACATCTTCAAGATTTCAAGGCATTCGGTTTTGTAGTTCCTGAGTAAACCAATAAAATAAATTTACGCATTCATTAATTTTTTTGAGTCACCCTGTATATGCAAATCCAAAAAATATGAATGGAGTGATATATCACAAGCACAGACTCATCATATTTTGTACAGTTTAGATAGGATTTATTCGGCAAAGTTTCGAGCTGACGACATCAATTTTTTGGAGGGGATAACCAAAAATATTTTGACTAAACATTTATTATGCTCTTTATAACCTTAAAACATGTGCAAGATTTCAAAGCATTCGGTTTTGTGGTTCCTGAGTAAACCAGTAAAATAAATATACGCATTCATTAATTTTTTTTGAGTCACCCTGTATATGCAAATCCAAAAAATATGAATGGAGTGATATATCACAAGCACAGACTCATCATATTTTGTACATTTTACTACGTACTTACTATGTACAATTTTGAAGTGACGTCATCACATTAGTGGTGGGGATGACTAGACAAATTTTGGTTAGCGTTTTACCATCTACATGATATTCCTAATATAACTACAAAACTTCACAACAATCGGTCCAGTACTTTCGGAGATTATCTGTCTAATAAAAATCCGGGACGGCAGACAGACGGACAGACGGACAGACAGACGGAAATGGGAGACCTATTTCTTGGTCTTCTAGGGGTCATGAAAGATCGAGAAAACGTAAAAGTAGAGAGTCGGCCGACGGACTCGATTACAATACTTCCTTTGCTTACGCTCGGGAAGTAAAAAACGCGCCAAGTAAACTACATCACAGGTGGAGTGGAAATGTGTGCATATCATGTAGAATGTAACTCCTTCAACTTTTAGAACGGCGATATCTTAGGAATGGTCATTCTTAGGGAAAAAAGTACAAGAGCCAGTTTAGTATATAATTTTAAGCTCTATAATTTTTGTCTGAACTATATTTTTGATAAAACTTACCGTTTTCGAGAAAAATCGAAAAAACAAAAAAAAAATGACTTTTGACCTTGAATAAATTTTTTAGCACACTTGGGATCTATGGGGACTTTTGACAATTTATTTCTACTGGTGTACCCAAGGTCTGTACCAAAATTCAGCTCTGTCGGAGTTTTTGTTATTTGATCATTATTTTTATGTCTATTTTGACCGGACTAGGATATACATAAGCAAGAACGCAAATCGAGAATATCGGAGTCTAGATATAATGCAGAGTATAGAAAAATAGTAAAGGACCAAGTACCAAAGGACACACACAGAGAGAAAGTCTAAAAGAGGAAAGAATGATAGCGAGTTATAGGTGTGGAAATGAGGAGAAAGAGAATAATTTTTGGATGGATGAAACGGACAGAAAGTGTAGGATATGTTGGAGAGAGGGAGAAACAATAGAACATATGCTGGAGGATGTGAAGGATTGAGAGAATCGGAAGAAAGTAGGGAGAAGTACTAAACGAGGATGGAAGAGCACTGGACTGGACTGGATGAAAGAGGTACGGAAGAAGAACTAAGAAAGCAAGGGGTGGGCAAGCAGAAAGAATAGAACAATTATTATTACATAAAACTTTTTAATTATTTATTTATTTTTCATTATTTATGATTTGTTATTATTTATGATTTGTTATTATTTATGATTTGTTATTATTTATGATTTGTTATTATTTATGATTTGTTATTATTTATGATTTGTTATTATTTATGATTTGTTATTATTTATGATTTGTTATTATTTTTTATTATTTATTATTTTTTATTTATTTTTTATTTTTTACTACTTTTTATTATTTATTTTGCTGCTGCTGTAAGAGGTTCTGCTGGTAAAAGCTGTCCATTTGGCTTTTCTCTTCAATGCACTTCTTTTTTAACTTGGCGCTCTGATAAACCCAGAGTAGCAGCGAGTTTCGATTTTTGTTTGATTGTTATGTAACAATTAAATAAAGTGGATTCTTTTTCTAATTCGATCCTTTGGAGGTCCGAATAAACTATTCGGTATTTGTCCTTCGTTCCTGTTTTCCTAGGGTTGCACTGACTCTGATAACTCGTCTACTCATCCACTCGAAGGGGGTCCTCGCTGGCGGTGCCCTCGCCACATGGCCTTTGGAGGTTTTGGGGCGAGATGCTCCTGTTTCCCGAACTCCAAAAAATCCCCGTTGGTGAATACGGAATGCGTTAGCACGTGGTCGTGGTGGGGCCACATTTGCGGCTCCTAGATTTGGCCGGCGGCGCGGCGACGGCTTCCTGCAAAATGTATATTAACAATGTTGCAATGAATTTTTAGTAATCATGTGGATTGAATGCTGGGTCCTGAGTAGACTTTTCAATACATTAATGCAGTTTAGTCTTACCTCAGGTGTTTGAAGGTCTCTGATCAGTCCAACTCCAAAATAATCTTTCATTGAAGCGAAAATTTGTAATATCATGTTGCGTCGATAATGGTCCAAACCGTTTCTTAATTCTGATTCTTAGCGTTGAATATTTATCCTCAGATGAAAAACGTGCTGGATGAGATAAAATAGTTGATATAGATAGGAGTTGTAGTAAGGTTCTAAACAAAAAAAATATAATTATCGCATGGGGTTTTGAAGTTTGGCAAGGTGTTGTAAAACTGTACCATTTGCAACCTCTGGTATGTCTCTGTTTCTGTCTTCTTCTGATAGACTGTATTTAAACAGGCAAAGAATGCCCGCGTAACTGTATCGGACTATAAGACAGAAAGAGAAACATTCCGCTTTACAACATCTTGCCAAAATTAAAGGAATTCTACCATAATAATAGTAAATAAAAATCTGAAAGATAGTATTTTTGGGGTGCAAATTAAAAATAATCAACAAAGCTTACAATTATTTAAAATATTCATTATTTTTTAACGTCCAGTGAAAGCCAAACAAGTGATATCTGCGAAACTTTAGAAAGACGTTTTTAAAAATTGGGAAAAAAATTCTTATCACCGAAAGCGATTACTTTGCCACCCCCAAAACATACTAATGCAGTTCAGTCTTACCTCAGGTATTGATGTTAATTTGTTGAGAACTCAACCAGAACAGCTCCTGTCCTGGTTGAGCTCTCGACAAGAACAGAAAACAGCACTGATGTGTACTTAACGACCTACCGCTATCGAACCGAAAGAGTGGGGTGGAAAATGGTGGTGGAGCTTGTACCCCCAGAAGGTGGTAGTGGGGAGGACATTTCTAGAAAACAGAAAATTGTTTGGTAGTGAAAAATTAAAAACTAAATCTAACGAGTTTTGGCAGTATGTCATACGGGAAAATGGATTATCGACTTTTTAACGGGGACAATTTTATGTATCCTGACATATGTTATTTGTTTTATAAACACTGAGACGACGTCGTTAACTCTGTGGACGGGAAGAAATTCTAATTGTTGTTTTTCAATCGTCAATGTTACTATTTTGCTGTTATAAATTTAATTTGTATACATTTCGAACTACATTTAATTAGCAAATCTGTTGCCCTGATGTCATTACATTTTTAGTGCAAAAGAGCAAACGAATTCTGGTTGGCGTTTTACCTACTACACAGCATTGTTTTAGCATCAGATGAACCTTTAAAAGAAAATATCTTCCAACAAACGCTTGAATTAATTTCGAGGGTAAAATTTCTCCAACATATAGTGATAATGAATAACAAACACAAATATGGAATTTATGAAAATTTTTGTTTTGAAACGGTTATCAACTATAATGAAGGAAAAGATTTAAGAGAGTTTAATGATTTCGTTTAGAGTTAAAGGCACCATAAATAAAATAAACATTACAACGGATAATTTCGACGAAGAGTCTTTTCTTCCTCAGCATGAGGCAATGGGGCCGTAAAAGTGACGTTATGAAGTTATTAGCAGAATGAGTGTCGCCAAAAATTAGAAATTCCAGAAAATTCTATGCGGGCTCCTTACAAAGAAACGACTTAAGTCTGCTGCATGGGAATCTCTCAAATGTAGAAACACGTGCAAAATTGTTATTAACCCAACTGGTGAGTTAAGGCTTCTTCTTCTACACACTAAAATATGGCAAAAAGTACAAAACGGCGTGTTCAGTTTCATCCTTATGACAACAGCACATATGTACAGGATGTGTTTTTTATTTGATACTCCTTTAAGTTTTTGATTTGTGAAGATCCGAATTAGAAGTAATGATAATAAAATAATAATAATAATTGATGGTAAACGCATTTTTTTATTCTCACTTCCGTTAACACCGGAAATGACATTAACGCATTATATTTTTTAATAAATACATCATTTACATATCTTACCACAAAAAATTACAACCAACCAAAAGTCTAAAATTGCTAATATAAAAGTTACTTAGTAAAATATATGAAATATACTACTTATTTGTGAAAAAATAACAACCAAGTTTTCATTCTCATAGTTCATTAAATTTAATTAAAAGAAATCTCGATCGACGAAAACTCGAATACAACAAGAGCACAATTTTGTCTTTCCGTTCATTAAAGTAACTCATATTTCATTCCAAAGGAAATAATCAATGATGTTCAAATCGGGTTATCTTGCTGGCTATCTTATTGCACCCCCATTTTTCACCCAACCGTGTTGAAACTTTTTATGTAATCATAATAAAATAATAATTTTCGTAATGAGAGCTCGGCCAAAATTAAATTCGACCCGTTTTACTCCATTACAGCTATTTATACAGGGCCGGCTCTAAGGGACCAGGCGCCCCGATGCAACTTACTGTTCAACGCCCTCTAAAAAATTTTTGTAAAAAAAAAACAAATAAAATTTTGTAATCACATTTTTGTAGAGCGATATTTTTATTAACAAACATACATAAAATTATGATGAATCAATCTTAATATATACACTATGTCCCCGGTATGAGTTCACAAGAGAAAAAAAAACTGTATTTTCTATTTTACAAAAAAATTACATAGGAATAACATTTTTTGCTTAATTCAAAACGTATAAATCTGCAATTAAAACTTCAATATTCCTGGTCTATACTTTTAAAATTATTTTTTTCTTATTTCTCAGTTCTTCGTTACTTTTAGTTTTTTTCGATTTTAAGGACACAGCCTGATAGTATTAAAATTTTAATTGCAGATTTATTCGTTTTGAATTAAGCTAAAAATGTTATTCCTATATCATTTTTTTGTAAAATAGAAAATACAGTTTTTTTTTCCTCTTGTGAACTCAATCCGGGGACATACTGTATATAAAAGTGTTTGTCCTGACTGACAGACTGACTGATTTATCAACACAAAGCCTAAACTACTTAAGCTACAAAAATGAAATTTGGACAGTAGGTTCATTTTGTGTTATAAGCACCCATTAAAAAAGGATTTTTTGAAATTCCGCCCCTACCGGGGACAAAAATTTATGACTTTTTAAATTAGACGGGTTCACTAAGGAGGGGGGAGTGAACGGGATGAAAAATGATTTGTGAATTCCACGCAAGGGGAGCTGCAGGCAACAACTTTTCTACATATTGTCTTTGCCATTTCTACTGAAACACCACCTGTTGATTTTGCTTAAAATTTAGCAATTGGTAACAGTTTTTAGTTGATTGACAACGGCTTTTAGTTAGAAAATTGTCTGAATATGAACGTTACCAAATTTACGATTAACAAGTGGTGTTTCAATAGAAATGGCAAAGACTTTAGTATAAGTATAAAAATATTTATATTACAAAAAGTTTTGAATTTTTAATATTGTAAAATTGAAACGATTTCAAAGTTATTTTTAATTTAGATTTACCTCAATGTTATTCGAAATTTAAATGTAAAATTAATGATGACAAAGAGCCACAAAATGATACAACAGAATCAAATTCGGTTGCAAACAGGAACAGTGAAAAATATAACAAAACTGTTGAACAATCAGCACAACCAACCGACTAGACTTGAAAAATAAAATTTTTAAGTATGTGCCGACATGGAGTTTTATGGTAAAAACAAACGTGACAAATGTTAGGAAAAACATCTGGTTTTGGTCATACCGCTGTTTCGTCAAATTGTTATTCAGATAGTGCAATCATAAATCTGGTACTTTTTGTCAGTATTGATCTAAAGGTCCAATCACCCAACCCAAAGGTGCACTTTTTTTCAATTATTACAGTCAAAAAGTGACTTCTTATGATCTGTTTTTGTGAACCACTCCCCATAGTGGAATATTAAACTGTAGCTTTTTCGAAAAGTTTTCGATGGGCGCCTTGGTCTGTTCTTGCTATAATATTTTGTACATAGTGATTCAATGTTTATTTTTATAGAGTTAATATAAAAGCATAGGCGGTGCCCGCCGCCCGGCGCCCTTTGTCATGGGCGCCCCGATGCGGTGCATCTTTCGCTTACCGTGTTGAGCCGGCCCTGTATTTATATTATCCGACCTCTTTCCTCTTTTGAGGAGACCAAATCAATCAAATTTCATTTTGTTTTAACGGAGATGGTTGTTATTGTAACGTGCTAATAGTCGAATTTTTTGGAAATATAAACTTAAACGGTCGAATTTACTCATGTATACAAAGAAAAGTTATTTAGAAAAATTTCCAAATTTTACTTACAGGCATCTGTAGTAAATTTACTCTGGCGTAGAATTGTTTTTGAAAAATCAAAACCGGATAATGAATAAACTCTAAAACACATGCCGAAAAAACTGATTCGGAAATATTTTTCAAGCTGAGTAATTTTCTGGTTTACTGTGGATGAGACCAGGTATACGCCTAAAGAGCTTAACGCCATCACTCATAGATAAACGGATTAAAGTGAAGAGGCCAACTATGTTATGATTCAGGAGATTTTTTTACTAGAAATTATTTAGCTAATTTTCACAAATTCAGATTTTATTTTCTTCTTACCTTTGGTCTACACACTAATTGGTCATAGGATCCTAATATTTGTAGCAATATACAAGTGATTACAGTTTGTGGTCATTTTATCAATCGGAAAATTTATCTGTTTATTAGAATACTGCGTTTATATAAGCAGGTATGTACGTTTGTATGTATTTCACAACTTAAATACTTATACAGTAGAAACTCATATACAGATTGGTCGTATCATATCTTTTACGTTTATTGCTAACTTAGGGGCAAGATTTTATGACTCACACGTTACATCTATCAAGTAAAATGGAAATAGACTTTGTATTTTGGAAGTACAAATTTTTACATAAAAATTTTAAAATGATTTCTTGTTCGAGAGTCGTCATTGTCATTTTCTTCAACAGGAACTCCATATTTGGTGGAAAAAACTTTTTTAATTTTAATCGCCACACTCGTTTTGTATTTTAAAATACATTATTCTAGCATAATCAAAACTTTATGTTCATATATAGCTGTAGAAAAACTTTCAAAAAGTTTTCACATTTCAAAAAAAATTATTAAGTTGCCATCTAAAAACATGTCAATGACGATATAATTTAAAACAAAAAACAATCAACATACAATGTTTATGTAGCTCTGTACATGTTGAAAATATCTAGAAAATCGAACTTAAAAATTTAAATATACATACTTATCAAAATTAAATGCAGAAAATTTAACCATCATGTTTTTTTAAGCAGAATCCCTCGTTTTACCATACAATGGACAAAAAGGGTAAATCATATATTAATAAGGAACATGTATATTATTACCAAATGCTAGGCCAGTTGCACATAACGAAAAGGAAAGCTTGTATTTTTGCCATTTGGACACTCAAAAGGGGTAAAATCACATACGTTCCATATGACGAAGAATTTTGTAAAAAAATGGTTCTGAAACCCCAAAAATTTTATTTCGGATGCGTTGTTCCGGAACTTGTTGTTCCGGAACTTGTTGTTCCTAGGAGACGTAGGAGATTATCTGTTAGAAATCCTGATTATATTTTAAAAGCACACAGAGAAAAAAAGTCACTAAAAATTAAAAAACAACTTTATTACAAACTATTTATGTATAGATTATTTGCTCGTTTTGAAAATATGTATTTAATATAATAAATCTGTTACCTCTGAAATGGTAGTTTAATTGTCTGCTATTCTACTGGTTTATATCGATCAATATGTTGCCTTTCTTAATACAAAAAAAAAAATCGTGAAGAGTATTTAGATAATTGTAAAATTTACCTGCACAATAGAAACACAACACAACAACCTGAGGACGGACGACGGTCCTCAGGTAATTTATTCAGTAAAGAGTAGTACAGTCGCTCATCCAAGTAGAGGTTTTCGGTGCGGTGCAAGGATTTTAAATAAGTAGACTTATTTAAAATCCTTGGGTGCGGTGCTAATAATTCGCACCGACAAAATATTGTACTTCAGCTCCATCTTAAAAGCAGTTTAAAAGCAAGGGTAAAATTCTTGGGCTCGGAACAGCTGTCAGTAATATTGACCGTCCAACCCTAGCTGTCATAATAATAATTGGAAAAATTTACAACATTGCCTGCTTGCTAGCCATCCGAGCGTTTCGGATTCTGACCAAATAAATGTTATTACCTTGAGTCTGTGTCTTTGAAGTTTCTGGTTACTAGTAACAGTTTTACAGCAAAAATATTTTTTTGTGCCTGTGGGAATATTATTTTAATAGCCTTTTTTTAAAATTTATTCCATTTTTGTTACCTAATTACGAAACGGACACTCAAGGATAATCGATGAAAGAAATCAATACTGCACACTACTACTACATAAAGAATCGAAAACATAAGCAACATAATATGTAATAATAATAATTGTGTGTATGTACACATGCATGTAATAGTAACAATAATAACATTATTAATAACAAAAAATAAATTTAACACCGTTAACCTTATACACGCGGGTACATGGTATCAGTGCTCTTAATAAATTTAATGCATTTAATAATAAAAGTTGGTATATGTATAGAATTTTGATTTTCCTTCAAATGCGAACATTACGTCCTGCACTCAAATATTTGACTAGTTATGTATGTATTTTGCCTTAACCTACCTACTTCCCTCTTTTTCAAATTAATATTTTCCAAAATTCATATCATATATTGAAACAAAAAATGCCAGATGCGTGTGTATACTGAGACAACATATTTTCTCATTGGTTTCACTTATAATTCATATTGTCCGTACTTGTGAGGCCTGCACCTCTTGGGATTTATTTTTTATAAACAAAGTGAGAAGGAAAGCAAAAACGAAAGGGAATAAGAATGTATAATAATGAAGATTATATATAGTCTGAGGCATATGAAGGAAACTGAGAATATTGACAAAGATTATAAAATTTATAAGGAGAAAGAATAGACTAAAGAGGAAAATATAGTTAAAGTGTTAAAGATCACCAATGGGAGCTTTGGAGCAGAGATTTTGATATACAAAAGTAGGAGTGAGGAGGAAATTCAGGTTTCATTAGAAACCGTGTGTTCCACTTTCGCTACTCCATCTTATCCCTTAATGGCAGTAAAAGTTCAAGTTTTATCTTTCTTGAATTTATGACAACTGATTGATTAGTAGAAGTAGGAGAAATGGAGCAAGCAAGTGATTGGTGAAAATGTTCAAGGTCCTTTCAATTACACGTTAAGTTTTACAATTCTCAAATTAGAAAATTATTGATAAAATGATATTGCACTATTTAAGCTCGGTGAACGAAGACCGTTGCTTTGAATGAGATTCATTTTAGTTAAATAATTGCCGACTTATGAAATTGGAGACTGAATTATATGTAATGTATGTAACGTGCCCAAAACAGGAACTGGGTGACCTTGTAGAATTCTATATTCGCTGTATTCCAAAAATTTCCAATCATCCAGCATGGGTGATTGCCTGATTTTTCAGCGCGAAATTTAAATTTCAAATTTAGGACACCACAGCATTAAACTTATAGTAACGAAGACTTATTACAGAACCAAAATTATTTCAAAATCTTCTCAGCTTCAATTACCCACAGTAACGTTTATTTCCCTTTCCACTGTCCAAATTTCATCACAGTACTAAACAGCCTTGATGCAAGAAAATGTATCTACGTATATATACAGTATATATTATGAACAATGTTTTCTTTTTATTTTTAGAAATGATATAAAATTGGGCCTTGCCCAACGAAAAAACTAAAAACAATCTGCCTTCAAAAACCAGTCCTATTAAGAGTCGTTGAGTGCAGAATAATAAAAATTTTCCGCAACTATACTGAATGATATTTGTTTGAGATTCTTGATTAACAATTATCCGTTTTTGCATGTTTGAATCGATTTTTTTAATGCTCCTAAACTGGAAGGTAAAACTAGAGTTCAGGGTTTTCTTGAAATAAGATTGTGTATAGAGCGTATACAAGAAAAATATTAATAAAATAACTGAGCTATAAGAAAAACCTAAGATAGTGTATCAAGAAAATAGCAGTTTTATGACTTTGAGTTTTTTGCTACCATTGTCAACAAAGAATGTAGCTTTTAGTTGCAAATTTGTGACAACGCCATACTAAACAAATTGATATCGCGTCATAACAATTATTAAAAAAAAAAAAATTGAAACAAATAGTTAAAATAAAGTTTAATTTGAAACAACAAAAACAACTTCAAAGAACCAGTTTTATCACATCTTTATTAAGCAACTTGACTGATAATTCACATTCACAACACATTATCAAAAATCGCGGCAAAAATCTTTCTAAAAGCCTCTTCAGAATTTGGCTTAACATTGGCAAACATTCTCGACCAATTGTTGTTCAAAACTTGATTAATATTATCCCCGAGAACTTTGTCCTCATCAAACAAATTATCCATCTGGAATTTAATCAACTGTTGCATCAAGATGAGCTTGTTGTCGACGACTTTATAATGTGACTTCCCGTTTTTCTCGTACTCTTTGAGACTGAAAATGAGATGAAGGTTCAAATTATCTAAACACATTCATTAATGGGACGGTTTAAGAAAGTGGCATAATCAATAAATCGTTTTATACAACATTATGCAAATTACCATCATCACTACTCTCGGTTACCATTATTTAAAAAGGAGCAAAAAAGTGGTGTGAAGAACAACCGAGGGATCACCTTGCTCAATACGGCGTACAAGATATAACGCAGCGGCTGCAGGTAGTAAAGAAATAGTGGAGTGGGGGATTTTCATATTTAGTTGAAGCCGTCCCTGAACGAAACCACAAGAGCCGGTCGAGCTGCAGTGGACACGTTATTTACGACCCTAAAACCTTTTCTATTGTAAACAACTTAACTTCGACACAATGGGATGATTTTATGATGGCCATATAACCTTATAGCTCTTGGTTCACTATAACTAGGTATGTATAGTGAACCAAGAGCTATAAGGTTATATGGCCATCATAAAATCATCCCATTGTGTCGAAGTTAATTTGTTTACAATAGAAAAGGTTTTAGGGTCGTAAATAACGTGTCCACTGCAGCTCGACCGGCTCTTGTGGTTTCGTTCAGGGGCGGCTTTCACTAGATATGAAAATCCACCACTCCACTATTTCTTTACTACCTGCAGCCGCTGAGGGTTCCGAAATAACCACTCGCTTTGAAAGCCGGCCCTGTTAAATATGAGCAAGAATTGTTTAGAAGATGATTTATTGCCAACCGGTAAGCTTAGTGCGAACCACACAAAAGGGGTATTTATTTGCGATCAACTACTTTTATGATGGCCATATAACCTTATAACTCTTGGTTCACTATACCTACCTAAATTTCTAAGATTTCGGGTTGAAAAATTCCAAGATTAGTAAAAAATACTCACAATAACGTACCTTCGTACCTACAATAAAATATTCTTGGAAATTTAATTTTACTTTTCTACCTACTTCCAGAATATGCCCAACACGTACGAATTTTTATGGAAACAGGAATTTAAAAATAAGAGGAAGAATTATGGTCGGAATTATATATATGAACAAGCATTTTTTGTTTGTGTGTATTGCGAGTAAAGATCTCAACAGTCTCTGACAATGATTTTATTAATTTATTTTAAAACACACATTTGGCTTTTTTCTTTTCTTATGACAGTAAATTAGGTTAAACCGCATATCAAAAATTCTCTTTCAAGGGACTTTATGCTAAAAAAAGGTAGGAAGTGCTATTTAAAAAATTTTCGATGACGTCATACACCTGTCAAATATCGCTCAAAACTTTTAAAACTAATATTACAAAATGGCAATTTTTATATACCAGTAGACGTGTTTTTGCGTTTTTACTTCTCGAACGTAAGCTAAGAAATATTGTTTATTTTCTTTCATAGTAGATAAATATTTTAGTTCCTTACTCTGCTCTACCTGCAAGCTGGGATACACTTCCCCCGCTGACAATAGCAGTAATAAAACTAGTTAAGTATTGTAAACGAAGTGAACGATTTTAACCCTTAGAGATGAGTGGCAGCTGTCATAACGAGGTAGCATGGGTGTTTTACAAGTTGCATATCTTTTAAAATAAAAATTTTCTTGAGGTGTGGTAGACCCCTAAACAAGAACGCAGGTCGAGAATATCGGAGTCCAGATATGATGCAGAGTATAGAAAAATAGCAAAGGAGGACGTACCAAAGGACACACACACAGAGAGAGAGAGAGAGAGTGTAAAGGAGAAAAGGATGATGGCGAGATTTAGGTGTTGAAATAAAGAGAAAGAAAAAAATTTTTGGATGGATGAAACTGACAGAAAGTGTAGGATCTGTTGGAGAGAGGGGGGAAACAATAGAGCATATGCTGGAAAGATGTGAAGGATTGAAACAATCGAAGGAAAGTTGGGAAGAAGTGCTAAACGAGGATGGAAGAGCACTGGGCTGAATGAAATAGGTACGGAAAATAAGGGAAATAAGTATATTATTAGATAAAACTCAAGTTATCTATTTTATTTGTTCATTTATTAAGACCCACCACTGACCCGGAAATGACCGGCATTCAGGCAAGACTTCTATCATTACGGGTACTAAGACCAAGTAATGATATGAATTGATTAGATTAACAGAACAACTTTCGAGATTCTAGAATTACAGCATACAAATTAGTCTGCTATTATTCTCTAATCTCACCCCATCCCCAAAAGTCCATATTATGTTCATTATTTTTAGCATGTTCATTATTTTTCATTTATTTTTTATTTATGTTGTTCCCTGACCCGGTTGTGATTGTCGTTGCTGCTGCTGTAAGAGGTTCTGCTGGTGAAAGCTGTCCATTTGGATTTTCTCTCCAATGCACTTGTTTTTGCTTGTTTCCGCCGTTTCGGTTGTCTGTTTTGAAACCAGATTTTAACTTGGAGCTCTGATAATCTCAGAGTAGCAGCGAGTTCTAAACAGAAAAATTATAATTATCGCATGGGGTTTTGAAGTTTGGCAAGGTGTTGTAAAACTGTACCATTTGCAACTTCTTGGTATGTCTCTGTTTCTGTCTTCCACTGATAGACTGTATTTAAACAGGCAAAGAATGCCCGCGAAACTATATCGGACTAAGACAGAAAGAGAAACATACCGCTTTGCAACATTTGGCAAAAATTGAAGGAGTTCTACAATAATAGTAAATAAGAAACTAAATGATAATATTGTTGGAGTGACAAATAAAAATCTCAAACAAAGCTTACAAATATTTGCAATATTCATTATTTTTGAACGTCTAATGTAAGCCAAACAAGTGATAGTTGCCAAACTTTAGAAAGACGTTTTTAAAAAAATTTCTCGTGCAACTGTATCGGATTAAGACAGAAACAGAAACATACTACTTTACAAAATCTTGCCAAAATTAAAGGAATTCTACCATAATAATAGTAAATAAAAATCTAAATGATAGTATTGTTGGGGTGAAAAATAAAAATAATCAACAAAGCTTACAAATATTTATAATATTCATTATTTTTGAACCTCCAATGAAAGCCAAACAAGTGATATTTGCGAAACTTTAGAAATACGTTTTTAATTGGAAAAAAATTTTTATCGCCGAAAGCGATTACTTTGCCACCTGCAAAACATATTAATGCAGTTTAGTCTTACCTCAGGTATTTGATGGTTAATTTTTTGAGAGCTCAACCAGAACAGTTCCCGTCCTGGTTGAGCTCTCGACAAGAACAGGCAGGAACAGGACTGATGTGTACCTAACGACACCCTAACGACCTACCGCTATCGAACCGAAAGAGTGGGGTGGAAAATGGTGGTGGAACTTGTACCCCCACAAGGTGGTGGTGGGGAGGACATTTCTAGAAAACAGAAAATAGTTTTGCAGCGAAAAATTAAAAACTGAGTCAAACGAGTTTTAACAATGTGTCTAACGAGAAAATGGATTTTCGATTTTTTAACGGGGACAAATTTATGTGTCCTGACACAAAATATGTTATTTGTTTCATAAGCACTGAAACGACGTCGTTAACTCTGTGGACAGAAAGAATAAATAAATTCTAATTGTTGTTTTTCAATTATCAATGTTACTATCTTGCTTTTATAAATTTAATTTGTATACATTTCGAACTAGATTTACTTTGCAAATCTCGTGCCCTGATGTCATCATATTTTTAGTGCAAAAGAGCAAACGCACTCTGGTTGGCGTTTTACCTGCTACACAGCCTTGTCTTTTAACAGCAGACAGCAAATAAACCTTTAAACGAAAATATCTTCCAACAACAATGATAATGAATAACAAACCCAAATATCGACTTTATAAAATTTTTGTTTTGAAACGGTTACGAATTATAATTAGGGAAAAGATTTAAGAGGAGGTAAAGATTTTGTTTATAAAATATATTATAAATAAAATACCATAGACAATTTCGACGAGAAATCGTTTCTCCTTCAGCATGAGGCATTAAGGCAGTAAAAGTGACGTTATGAAGTTATTAGCAAAATGAGTGTCGCCAAAAGATTAGAAATTCCAGAAAATTGTCTGCAGGCTCCTTACAATGAAAAGACTTAAGTCTGCTACCTGGGAATCTTTCAAATGTAGAAACACGTGCAAAATTGTTATTAGCGAAACTGGTGAGGCCTTAAAGCTCCGCCACACAGTCATTAAAAGATGCCAAAATAAGGCAAAACGCCAACCCATTTTGCGCCTTTATTTTAACAGTTGAAGAGCAGGGCGATACATGTGCGTGCTCATGACATAAAAATCTTTAAGGAAGCACTTGTATTTTTTAAAAAACGTAGCAGTTTTTAAAATAAAAAATAAAGTGCGTAAAACCCCAGCGGATTTTTAGCGAAAACTATAACTCGGTGTGCTTTTAAAAAATATCGAGGTGATAGAGAATTTTTTTCTACTTTAGGCGCCATTCTTCGTTTTCTGTTAAAATTTTACTTCTTTTAGTTATTGTAAAAAAACTGCAAAGCATTTTGGGCAAATTTTGGTAAGTTAGGCAACCCAAAATATTAGCTGAGTCGGTAAGCTGTAATTTATGGCCCACACAATAGAGCACCTTTTAAATACCTTAAGCTTATTTGACCACCCTTTGAAGTACCTGACAATAGCATTAATAAGAAGGATATATATATCTTTTAGCTATATGCACTGGACCCTGTTATACCTGATACATACCTATAGTTGTGGTTCTGGTTCAAACTAGGTAATTGTAATAACTGCATTTATTGAACAATAAATTAATGATTTTATTTTTAATAGCTCTTTAATATTTTTACTGCAAGCCGCATATGAACATTTAATCTCTGCAATTGAATTAGAATTTATTAACCCATCTGGAGAAGCTCCTAAAAATTTTTTTCAAATTTGTTAGAGCTTCAAATTTTTCTTTGGCCTTTTCTTCATTGTCAATAGCAAATTGTATAGACTTGTACAATTTTTTCATAAAGTTTTATCGGAATGCACAATACTTTTAACGGTATTTGCGGTGTTAATTCCGTCTCTCATTTTGTCCTTTCTTTACTCCATTCCCTACACATTCGCTGACCACAAGTACCTTTTTCAATAGCATTTACGTTACTCTGTGACAGCTTTATTAATAAATCCGATTTTTTTCTTTCATACACTTCGTTTTCGTTTGTTCATCGTTGACGATATTATTTTTACCGGAATCCAGACTTCGGATACGCAATTTTTTAATAGAGGTTTTAGTTTTATTAATCGTTTTTGTTTTTTTCAATTTTTGTTCCACAAACGCCTTCGTATACTAACATTGGCCTCCCCAATTTTTTTTTTTTGAATAACGGAATTAGGAACGTACCCTTATTATTATAACTTATTGCCGCAGGAAAGCATCACCCTTGATACGATCCTCGTGCAGAAAAACTTAAAAACTTATTCTTTTTCCTCCCACAAATTTATTAACGACAGAATTGTAGCATTCCACAGCATTGTTCTCAATATCAAAAAGTAAACTAGACGACAAAGTTGCAATTCTATTTAAAACTTGTTTGTAAGGTTCGTATAAAATACCATTTGCGAAAGTAGAAATTAAAATATCATTTGACTGTCCACTTTTATAATAAAAATAACTTGCACATTGTTCGTGATTGCCAAATATATGCTGGAAAAGAAGGAAGAGGCTCATTTTTGCTGATAACTGATAACAATAAGCGAAAACCACCATCAGAGACAGTAAAACTTGAAACAAACCAAAATAATGAACAAGACAGTGTTCATTATGCTGATAGATTAAAATTTATTTTTATGTTGGTTATCATTCTGAGAAGGGAACTCTTGATTTCCTTTGGTTATTTTAGAAGTTTGTTGAGAAAGGGCTGAGATTTTTTTTCTAGTAAGCTGAGATCTAGTCGTTTTGACGTGCTCATTTTTACATAAGTACCACTCAAATTTAAAATAGAAAAAATTCGTTCATTCAAAAGACGAAAACGCACTGATTACTAAAGTCTATCACTGATTGTGGCTGTACAAAGTGAGTACTATAAGCCTAAATACCTTTTGCGACCAATGAATGTTCATTAAAACACAATGCTAGTTTCAGTCGTCTCGCTTCTCCAAAAAAAGCAATTTCCGCTTGTATAAAATAAGCGAAATATTGATCACAATAAACGGCAAAACTGTAATGCATTGGTATTGCGTGGGCCCGTTCCAAGCTATTTTGATCACACTAACCGGTTGATAACATTAACCGTGATCATATTAAGCGGCGTCTACTGTATTTTTAAAAAATTTTTAATAGTGATATCTGCTTTCGTTGTTTTAACTATTTCTCTAATTTTGGAACAATAATTACCAAGTATGTGATTTCTACATTCAATTTTTTCTATAAAATAATATGCACCATATGGTTTTGCAGCCCGAACTTTTTTTAATACGCTACTATCCTCGTCGCCTATAATTCTCCTATAAAGTTACTAAAGTAAATCCCTCTAAGATAATTGAATCTTCCATGGACATAGATGTTTGCTCCCAGTTTTTAAAACAGTTATGTGTTGGAATTTCTTTTTTCTGTTTCATACAGGTTTTACAGAAACTACAAAGTTTGTTTTTGACTCCAACATAAAGTATTTTTTTAGTTCTGGCAGCAATTATGCGTCCTACCCCAGACAGTGCATTGGATTTGTAAGAGCATTTGTTCCAAGCTCCATCGGCAATAACGGTAATATATGGGACGCAATCATTATCTACCTCCCTCGCCTTCACAGCTAATCGGTACTCTTCATTACCTGTGTTTTGGTTTGTTCTTCGAAAAGTGCTTCGATGCTCTTTAGAACTCTAGCCCCGGCTTTACGATATGTCGCCTGGGGTATTTGAGGGATATCTAGAGCTGAACAAAATTCTGAAATTTGAGAATAACCTACGACCGTTGATCTAGCTCCACAAATAGCTGCATAATTGACTTTGTATATATGATTTTCAGGTTCAGTACAAAGATTACCGAATATTCCGTACATATGAAATTTGTAGTAGAAAACAATTTTTAAACGATAACAATTTTCGTGAGTTATTTCAATATTGTCTAAAGTACTGATTGATTTCAGTGTTGTTAATAAGTGGCCTATGTCAACAATTCTACGTCCAGTACCAATTTCTCGACGTGTTATGACCTCTAGAGTACGAAAAAAGTGGTCTCCCGTTTCCGTATGTCCGTCTGTCTGTCTGTCTGTCTGTCTGTCTGTATGTCTATCTGTCTGTCTGGTGTCTGTATCCATTTTTTATTAGACAAGTGTTCTCCGAAACTACTGGATCGATTATTGCCATATTTTATATGTATATTAGAAATTTCATGTAGATGGTTAAACGCTAACTAAAATTTGGCAAATCATCTCCACCACCAATGGGATGACGTCATCTCCAAAATTTATAATACAAAGTTTTTTAAATTTGATAAAATTAGATACTCCTGCACTTGTGGTGTGTAAATCCGTCCAGAATTTTCACCCTAGACATCTAGAATTTTTGGAAAAAATTTTAACGTATCCGGGTTCGCATAAAAAAAATAACATTCGCATATTCAAATTTTATAATTTTTCGAAAAAGCTAGGTTTGTTTTGTTGTATTTCAGAGGCGAGAGAAGTTCTGTCGAAATAACTGTCGACCAATTTGCTTCATTCAAAATACATTCCGAGAGGTAACTAGGTATGTTGGTATGTACCTACCTAAATTTCTAAGATTTTGGGTTGAAAAATTCCAAGATTACTAAGAAATACTCACAATAACGTACCTTCGTACCTACAATAAAATATTCTTGGAAATTTAATTTTACTTTTCTACCTACTTACAGAATATGCCCAACACGTACAAATTTTTATGGAAACAGGAATTTAAAAATAAGAGAAAGAATTATGGTCGGAATTATATATATGAACAAGCATTTTTTTGTTGTGTGTATTGCGAGTAAAGATCTCAACGGTTTCTGACAACGATTTTATTAATTTATTTTAAAACACACATTTGGCTTTTTTCATTTCTTATAACAGTACATTAGGTTAAACCGCATATCAAAAATTCTCTTTCAAGGGACTTTATGCTAAAAAAAGGTAGGAGGTGCTATTTAAAAAATTATCGATGACGTCATACACCTGTCAAATATCGCTCAAAACGTTTGAAACTAATATTACAAAATGGCAATTTTTATATACCAGTAGACGTGTTTTTGCGTTTTTACTTCTCGAACGTAAGCTAAGAAATATTGTTTGTTTTCTTTCATAGTAGATAAATATTTTAGTTCCTTACTCTGCTCTACCTGCAAGCTGGGATATACTTCCCCCGCTGACAATAGCAGTAATAAAACTAGCTATTGTAAACGAAGTGAACGATTTTAACCCTTAGAGATGATTGGCAGCTGTCATAACGACGTAGCATGGGTGTTTTACAAGTTGCATATCCTTTAAAATACAAATTTTCTTGAGGTGTGGTAGAGCCTTAAGGCTTCTTCTTCTACACACTAAAATATGGCAAAAAAGCCAAAACGACGTGTTCAGTTTCATCCTTATGACAACAGCCACATATGTACCGGTGTGTTTTTTATTTGATACAACTCCTTTAACTTTTTTATTTGTGAAGATCCGAATTAGAAGTAATCATAATAAAATAATAATAATAATAATTGGTGGTAAACGCATTTTTTAATTCTCACTTCCGTTAACACCGGAAATGACATTTACGCATTATATTTTTTAATAAATGAATCATTTACATATTTTACCACAAAAAATTATAAGCAACCAAAAGTTTAAAATTACTAATATAAAAGTTATTTAGTAAGATATATGAAAATTTACTACTTCTTTATGAAAAAATAACAACCATGTTTTCATTCTCATAGTTCATTAAATTTAATTAAAAAAAATCTTGATCGACGAAAACTCGAATACAACAAGAGCACAATTTTGTCTTTCCGTTCATCAAAGTAATTCGTATTTCACTCCAAAGGGAATAATCAATGATGTTCAAATCGGGTTATCTTGCTGGCCATTTTATTGGACCCCTATTTCTCACCCAACCGTGTTGAAACTTTTGATGTAATCATCTATCTGTATTAATAAAAATGAATCGCCGAAATGTATGTACGCCTATAACTTCAGAACGACCGCACCGAATTGGACGATTCTTTTTTTTTACGTGTTCCTTATCGCCAGGAGAAGGTTTATATGTAAGAGTATTTATAAAAAATGAGACGGCTAAAAGATAAAAAAAAATTTTAAAATTTTGCACGGGAATCGCCACTTCGAATGAATTTGTATAGTTGGCCATTCCTGACGGACCTGTCACCTGACTGACGTGTCACACAAAACTATTTCTTCCGTGCGATTGTGAAAAGTATTATTGCATTTCAAGTCGTTGTTTGTTTTTTCGTAAAAAAAAACGTCGTTTATTTCAAGAAAAGTGTTCGTTAAAGTTTGATCTGCCATATTATTTACCTATGTTCACTTTGTTGGTTTCGACAAAACCTCAAACTTTACCGCTATTCGAGGATTTCATTTGAAGTTTTCAGTATTTTAAAATTCTCAAGACAAAATTTACAGATTTGATTGACTGCGAAAATAATTCTGTGTCGTTTTATGAAGTTCATTACAACGCCGAGAAGACGACAAGCTGACATAGGTCCACGAAGTCAATCAAATGTGCGACGAACTACCTCAGGTGCAAACCGCAATGATTTATTTCATGGGTAATTCGGACACGGAAGTTGATCAGCGTTGTGCTCATAATCAACATAATCAAACATTGAAGCGAGACATTGGGTGGTATGAATAAAAGTGAGTAGATACTCATATTCGAAGTACAAAGTACCTAGAAAGAGTAATAATCTTATATACCTGAGCATCTACTCTATGTACTGAGTACCTACTTGGAAACATTGTATCTCCCCGGACACAAATTGAACATCTACGCGTTTTGTGAGCATTCAATCTAAAAATGAGCATCGGCGTGGCAAATAATTGAGCTGTCTGTAAAGCAGCTTAGAAAACGAGCAGGATCGTTGTAAGAGTGAGTTTTGACTAAATATGGGGACTTTCATGAACGTGGAACGTCGCCAAAAAATGCATTCAGTTTGGAGTGGGAATATCCAAAACTTTTCAGGTAATTAACTTTTATTTATGCATAAATTGTGCAGTGCGTTTTTTCTTTCATTGGCCATAGAGATTCCCATCTCAAGGTGTCTACCTAATACTAACTTGTATTTTGGTGACTCGATTTTTGCCTTGATGGTTGAACACTGTCACTGTTTTCCGTTTTTGTTGTATCGAGATGCTACTTGGGCATCAACTGGTACCTATTGAAGTATTAGCATCATCTAGAAAAACTAGAAACATTTGGATTTGATATTCGAGTAGATGCTTCGTATTTCGAGTATGAGCATCTACTCAGTTTTATTTATACCAACCATTGTCAAACAACTGATCGAACGTTTTTTCGATAGAACTTCATTCGGACCAAAAGTATAATGTAACATATTCAGCATTTTCTTGTTGAGTCTTTCCTTCACACAATTTTGTGATGACCAAATCAACATTTACAATCAACACGTATATCACCTTGGACTGGTGCAGTGTAACTAATACTAAAAATAACTGTATTGTATCTCCAAAATTATCTGCGAAATTCGAGTGAGCCGTCCCATCAATTTTTAATGATTAACAATTTACCATACTTACAATAACTTTAAAACGTCTGCAAGATCTCAAAGGTATTCATTTCTGCAACTCTTGAGTTATTCAATAAAATAAATTGACTGTACCATACATTTTTTTAAGTCACTGTAAAACCAAATCTAAAAAATTGGTCTAAAGAGTTTAGACAGTACTTCCCTCGCTGTCGGAAACGTGACGACTGCATGTCTACTATGTTTTTTTCTCGGAGTGGATTTCAAAGCAGTCGGTTTTGTAGTTCCTGAGTAAACCAATAAAATAAATTTACGCATTCATTATTTTTTTGAGTCACTCGGTATATGCAAATTCAAAAAATGTGAATGGAATGATAAATTACAAGTACAGACTCATCATATTTTGTATATTCTAGATAGGATTTATTCGGCAAACTTTTGAGCTGACGTCATCAGTTTTTTGAAGAAGATAACCACATATATTTTGACTAACAATTTATTATGCCATTTATAACCTTAAAACATTTGCAAGATTTCGAAACATTCGGTTCTGTAGTTCCTGATTAAATCAATAAAATATATTTACGCATTCATTAATTTTTTTGGGTCACCCTGTATATGCAAATCTACAAAATATGAATGGAATCATAAGTCACAAGAAGAGACTCATCATATTTTGTACATTTTTATTCAGCGAAATTTTGTGGTGATCTCATAAATTTTTTAGGGGGATGAGCAAATACATTTTGATAAAAACTTACCATGCTTATGACAACTTTAAAGAATCATCAAGATTTCAAAGCATTCGGTTTTGTAGTTCCCGAGTAAATCAATAAAATAAATTTATTCATTCATTTTTTTTTTTAATCACCCTGTATATACAAATCCAAAAAATATGAATGGAGTGATAAATAACAAGTACAGACTCATCATATTTTGTACAGTTTAGATAGGATTTATTCGGCCTTTCTAGCTGACGTCATCAATTTTTTGGAGGGGATAAGCAAATATATTTTGACTAAACATTTAATATACTCTTTATAACCTTAAAACATCTGCAAGATTTCAAAGCATTCGGTTTTGTTGTTCCTGATTAACTCAATAAAATAAATTCACGCATTCATTAATTTTTTTGAGTCACCCTGTATATGGAAATCGAAAAAAATTGAATGGAATGATAAATCACAAGAAGAAACTCACCATATTTTGTACATTTTAGGTAGAATTTATTCAACAAAATTTTGTGGTGACGTCATAAATTTTTTTAGGGGGGACGACCAAATACATTTTGATAAAAAATTTACCATGCTTATGATAATTTTAAAACATCTTTAAGATTTCAAAGCATTCGGTTCTGTAATTCCTGATTAAATCAATAAAATCAATTGACGCATTCATGAATTTTTTTCAGCCACCCGATATATGCAAATCGAAAAAATATGAATGGAATGATAAATCACAAGTACAGACTCATCATATTTTTAACATTTTAGATAGGATTTATTCACCAAATTTTAGGGTGACGTCATCAATTTTTTTAGGGAGGGATGAGCAAATAAATTTTGATAAAAAATTTACCATGCTTATGATAACTTTAAAATATCTCCAAGATTTCACAGCATTCGGTTCTGTAATTCCTGATTAAATCAATAAAATATATTGACGCATTCATTAATTTTTTTGAGTCACCCTGTATATGCAAATCCAAAAAAATATGAATGGAATGATATATCACAAGTACAGACGCATCATATTTTGTACATTTTAGATGGGATTTATTCGGCAAACTTTCGAGCTGACGTCATCAAGTTTTTGGAGGGGATAACCAAATATATTTTGACTAAAAATTTATGATGCTCTTTATAGCTTTAAAACATCTGCAACATTTCAAAACATTCGGGTTAGCAGATTCAAAATTAAATTGCAAAATGTTGTTTTATAATTTTTTTTTTTCCAAAAATCTGGACGTTTCGGATAAAAACTCAATTGGGGGTCGTAAACTACATGTGTAGGACTATGTTATTTTATACAATTTAAGACCCATTTACTATGTACAATTTTGAAGTGACGTCATCGCATTAGTGGTGGGGATGATTAGACAAATTTTGGTTAACGTTTTACCATCTACATGATATTCCTAATATAAGTACAAAATTTCACAACAATCGGTCCGGTACTTTCGGACATTATCTGTCTAATAAAAAGCCGGGACGGCAGACAGACGGAAATGGGGGACTTATTTCTTCGTCTTCTAGAGGTCATGAAAGATCGAGAAAACGTAAAAGTAGAGAGTCGGCCGACGGACTCGATTAGACTATACTTATACAATACTTCCTTTGCTTACGCTCGGGAAGTAAAAATCTTTTCGTTTTCATAAACCAGCTCTGGATAATTTTTAATCCATCCAGAAACAAGCGAACTTTTTTCTTTCGGCATTTTTACTTCTCCATGCCTCAGTCGTTTCGAACACCCGCAGCCCCTTCCCATAAATTTTAAAATCATTATTCATCCATAACAATCTCAAAATTTATATTTTTACGACTTTATGAGTTCTAAGAAGTAACGGTATTTGTGACCGTCGCCGTCCAGCTTGAAAATTTCGGCCGGAAGTTGTCAAACCTATCCGTTGTGTTGTATTGAACCGAGCACGTTCTAAAAAATATCATGGGAAAGTGAAAAGGGAACAAAACCTGCACTGATATGCACGATTTCTCCGAAATATGCAAGAATTAGAAAAAATGATGAAATATGCATGCAATATGCATTCGGCATAAATTCCGCACTTTAATTATTAGATAAAACTCGAATATCTATTTTATTAATTCATTTATTATTTATCGTGTTCATTATTTTTCATTTGTTCATTATTTATTTTTGTTGCTCCCTGACCTGGTTGTTATTGTCGTTGCTGCTGCTGTAAGAGGTTCTGCTGGTAAAAGCTGTCCATTTTGCTTTCGTCTCCAATGCACTTCTTTTTGCTTGTTTCCGCCCTTTCGCACGTCTGTTTTGAAACTGGATTTTAACTTGGCGCTCTGATAAACCCAGAGTAGCAGCGAGTCCCCATTTTTCTTGTTATGTAACGATTATCTAATGCGTTCCTTTGGAGGTCCGAATAAACTACTCGGTATTTGTCCTTCGTTCTTGTTTTCCTAGGGTTGGGCTGACTCTGATAACTCGTCTACTTCATCCACTCGAAGAGGGTCCTCGCTGGCGGTGGCGGCGCCACGCGCGCTTGGAGATTTTGGGGCGAGGTGCTTCCGTTTCCCGAACTCCAAAAACTCCCCGTTGTTGAATACGGAATGCGTTGGCACGTGGTCGTGGTGGGGCCACATTTGCGGCTCCTACATTTGCTGTTCGGCGCCCTGATGGTAACCGTGCCAGGAGTGCGGGTTAGCTAGCAGCTGTAGGTAAATATCACATACAAATGTAGTTCTAATTTATTAGAAAAAAGAAACAAAATTCCTTACCGTCTTGGAGTTTGGAGTCTTTAATTTGTTGAGAGCTCAACCAGAACAACTCCCGTCCTGGTTGAGCTCTCGACAAGAACAGGCAGAAACAGTACTGATGTGTACCTAACGACCTACCGCTATCGAACCGAAAGAGTGGGGTGGAAAATGGTGGTGGAGCTTGTACCCTCACAAGGTGGTTGTGGGGAGACATTTCTAGAAAACAGAAAATTGTTTGGTAGAGAAAAATTAAAAACTGAATCTAACGAGTTTTAACAGTATGTCTTACGGGAAAATGGATTATCGACTTTTTAACGGGGACAATTGTATGTATCCTGACACAAAATATGTTATTTGTTTTATAAATACTGAGACGACGTCATTAACTCTGTGGACGTGAAGAATAAATAAATTCTAATTGTTGTTTATCAATCGTCAATGTTACTATCTTGCTGTTATAAATTTAATTTGTATACATTTCGAACTACATTTACTTAGCAAATTTCTTGCCCTGATGTCATCACATTTTTAATGCAAAAGAGCAAACGAATTCTGGTTGGCGTTTTACCTACTACATAGCATTGTTTTAACAGCAGATGGACCTTTAAACGAAAATATTTTCCAATAAATGCTTGTCAGTAGTTCGAGGGAAAAATTTCTCCAACACATAATGATAATGAATAACAAACCCAAATATCGACTTTATGAAAAATTTTTGTTTTGAAACGGTTACCAATTATAATTAGGGAAAAGATTTAAGAGGGGGTAATTATTTTGTTTATAGTTAAACATACCACAAATAAAATATATACCATAGATAGTTTCGAAGAGAAATCGTTTCTCCTTCAGCCTGAGGCAAAGGATTAGTAATTCCGGAAAATTGTATGCGGGCTCCTTACAAAGAAAAGACTTAGGTCTGCCACTTGGGAATCTTTCAAAGGTAGACCCACGTGCAAAATTGTTATTAGCGAAACTGGTGAGTTAAGGCTTCCCCTTCCACACACTAAAATACACGTCGTTGATCTGCTTCCCCAACCTCTCGTCCCCGTTGAATAGATTATCGAGTTTATAGTGAATCAACTTTGGTTCCAAAGTCAGTCGACTTCCGATAATTTTATAATATTTTTTGCCATTTTTCTCGTATTCTTCCAAATCGAACGTGAAGCTGAGTAACAAGTCACCTTAAAAAAAGAGAAGTAAAATGATTATATAAAAAATAGCCTTACTAAGATCTATAACACCAGGTCCGTGCCCGTCGATAGGCAAAACCAAAATCTTGCCTGTGGCATCATACATAAAGTCTAGTCTCAAATGAGGTACCGTAAAGACAAAACATATATTTTTCTTATCAAAATCAACACTATAAACAGGGATAATAATTATAAATTTCCACGATTCGCAAAACTAAGACATACTCAAATTTCGATACTTTTCCTTGAGTGAGTCCGGATAGTTTCAGGTTGGTGTAATTGTGGCTAAAACTTGCTGGGCCACCTCCTGGTGCTATGGACATGAAGGGAATTTCCAGAGGTTCCAAACCAATCAAACCAACTGACGGTATTGCGTGATTCAGTTGACTTATAGCATTTTCTACCGCTTTTGCGATGCACGGGTTGAAGTCGCTTTTATTCCTATCGCATTTTTGGAAAGAAGAGGTTAAAACTGGTCTTTAGCTTGTGGTAACATTAAAAAATAAACTTACGCAGTTTTACACAACCAGAAATAGCAATGGTGTGTAGCGGTGAGGGGATTATAAAAAATTGTGTATGGCACACAGGTTTATTGAAAATTGATTATTACATCAGAGCACCCGTGTGCTAGATGTTCCGGACAAAACTTAATAGCGACTGACTTAAAAACTAACTGTGTCGGTGTAACATAAGAAGTCGCCCCCGAATCGAAACCCAATGATTTTTTACGGGTCAACCGGGTCAAAGGGGTGGCTGCAGACCTGCAGCTGCAACATTTCTTTGACACACCGACGACATAGGCGTACTAAAGACATAGGCGTACCGACGACATTGTAGCACACGCAACAAGCAATAAGGACACAAAAAGTTGTTACCAACGAATGCATATTTGAAACCCACTTGTACTGACACCGGGAAATGATTTTATAAAGAAAAACCTACCTGGAAAATTTCTGAAACGAGTTTTTTGTACTTTGTGTTGTAATTATTTTTAAACGATGTCGGCTTTGATACAAAGCGTAGAAGTCTTATTTTCATGTTTTTTTTAATATTAAATACATTATATACAACCAGTAGAAATTATAAAACATGCTTGTCATCAAATTAACTCACCAGTAAAAAGGGACCTCGAAGACTATTCTATCCAGAGCAGGTTTAGCTGAACTTATTCCAAGTCAAAAACAGTCTTGTATAAAAATGAAGTCTTTAGCAATACTTTGTGCCCTTTTCGTGGTTTCGGACTGTGTTAAAATGCGTAAGTTAAAATTTTTTGAGTTTCCTTTATTCGAATAGCAATTTTAGCCTCCACTTTCCAAAAATGCACCAGAAACAAAAGCGACTTTAATCAGTGTTTGTTGAAAGCTGTTGAAAATGCTGTGCATCAGCTGAATCACCCAATGATGGCTGTGGGTTTGATTAGTTTAGAACCTCTGGAAGTCTCTTCTATTA
Organism: Zophobas atratus; assembly: GCA_022388445.1. Taxonomy (NCBI): domain Eukaryota; kingdom Metazoa; phylum Arthropoda; class Insecta; order Coleoptera; family Tenebrionidae; genus Zophobas; species Zophobas atratus. The sequence goes on from CM039446.1 coordinate 11,204,847, forward strand.
ACGTCTCGCCGGGAACAGGAGCAGCCCAGTTTACCCAAATTTACAAAAATGTGAAAATTTACGGTTTTAGCAAAGCGAAATTCTCAAAATTTGAGTATGTGTTTATTTTGTAAAAGTTTTAGTATTAACGTGGTTTTAGCTTTGACTTTGATAAGAAAACAATCACTTTTGAGTGCAGTGTTTCAAATATTCGAGTGGAGGCTGAATACGATTTTAAAGGGAGAATTATGGTTATTCCCTTTAATGGAAAAGGTTCCGCTGTTATTACACTTGGTAAGAGGTTTTGACGAAGAGAACTTGTATGATTGTTATTTTTGAAGACGATGTGAACTTCGTATTTACGTTTAATTTGGATGAGTATGACAAGAGTGGAGAGAAATATTATAAAATTAAAAAGAGCACACTTGTTGCGGGACCACAATTAATCCATTTTCAGTTAGATAATTTGTTTGGTGAAGATGAAGCGCTAGGGAAGCACCTCAATGACGTTTTTAATGAGAACTGGAAGGCACTTTGGGACGATGTCGAAAGCAGTTACGAGGAGGTTTTTAATCAATTAATTACAAATGATTTTGATAGGTTTTTGGAGAAAGTGCCAGTTTCTGAAATTTTTGATTAAGGGAGAATAATTCTATGGATGGCTTCTAACGTATGTTAATTTTTAAGTTTTGATTTTATTGTGGAGGAAAAACATACTTCTGTACGTCTATAATTTTAAAATATATTTTAGTGACAGAATATAAAATTGTTTTTATTTTGCCTCATGGGCTTAAATAAATTGCCAACGTAGTACTGTTATAAACATGTCCTTCAAAAAATCGGATATGGCATCTTCAAAATTACGAATCGGTTGTCGGTTTTTTAAAACAAATCGATTATTTAATTTTTATTAAAAATAGTTGCCATGTAAAAAAGAAAATTAAGAACTGAAACTGGATGTTCTCAATTTTCTGGAACAAAAAATAAAAAATAAAAACGAAAGTGCAACAAGATATGGGTCTAGGGTAATCACCAAGTACTAAAGCAGTAAAACTACAAAAATATTAAAATCTTAAAAAATAAAAGTCGAAAAGGGAAAAAAACGTACGTACTTGACAGTGTCAAGAACGAGGTAAATTTGACAGAAAAATCAGAGATGAAACTACGTATTAGCTATTGAAAGTTTAAATAATAGTAACATTTAGTGCTTATAATCTGATTGAAGCTTCTATCTAGTGTGACCAAACAGAAAAACAAAACTAAATGGATGAGAAACAATAGTCAATCTCAGTCTCTAAAAGTTGACCAGGGGAAGCTATTTTTGAAAATTTGGTAATCACATAAATCAAACATTTCAACAATTTTTTAGAATCGTATTTTCAGTGACAATTAAGTTGGTAGGTTTCGCGGATGTCACAGATTTTAGTTTTGAGGCGAAATTAAAACAATTCGGAATGTTATATATGATCTTCATTGACTAACCTGTGGTGGGCCGTAAGGAGGAGGTTCGCGGGCCGCTGGTTGTCGACAGCTGGCCTAAGTAGTTTGGTTGTCACCAAAGGATTAGAAATTCCATAAAATTTTATGCAGGTTCCTTACAAAGAAAACACTTAAAAGCAACGGTAAAATTCTTGAGCTCGGGACAACTGTCAGTAATATTCACCGTCCAACCCTGGCGGTCATAATAATATTTGGAAAAATTTACAACATTGCCTGCTTGCTACCCACCCAAGCTTTTTGGATTCTGTCTAAGTAAATTTTATTACCTCGAGTCTGTGTCTTCGAAGTTTCTAGTATAGTTTCCTCAAACCTATAATGTGTTTATGGCTTTGACTTTTAAAGTACTTTACAGCCGACCCTTCATAAAGCTTAGTAAATGTAAACCATGCCACGTGCCAGGGACGGCCGAGACGCGAAAGACCGGACCAAGAGAAATTTTGTTTTTAACGTTTCTTCCGTACCTTAATTATATAATCATTATTCTGCACATTTGAAAATATTATTAAGATACTGAAAGCAAAAAACATAAAATTTTTAATAAATACGATCGGAATTATAGAAAACTGGTCCACTAAGTTTTTTGATAAATCAAATAATTTTGACGATGTCACCGTGCTTTGTTTCAAATCCAGAGGGTACATTCATATTGCTGTTATATTAAACATAATACATGACTAAAGAGCGAAAAGTATGCAGCAAAATTTTGAGAAATACGATCATGTAATATGCATGAAATTTATGCAAATATGCTGTAACTTTATTAATATATGCAGAGATATGCAGTTGCATATCCTCCAAAAATTGAAAAGAAGTGTAATAACACAACTAAATTTATTTACAAATTTTAAAACAGGTTTATCAAGCTTAATTTTTTTAATAAAAAATACATAGATAAATAATTTTTTGTCTTACATTAAATAGTGACAAGTAAATAAAAATTAATAATAATAGGCCATTTAATTAGTATTTTTGAAGTAATTTATTTTTAAATACTTTTCGAAATATTGTAGCAAAAAATTTTGCCGATGATCCGAAAACATATATTTGTAAATAGAAATGCAGTTAGTAGCAGAAGCTACAAAACACAGTGCCTTCTTGAAGAATAAATTCAGGAAAAGACCAGTACAGGGCACGGTTGATAAAACCGTTAATTGTTAATTTAGAAGAGTCGAGTGATGATGACAGTGACTATTTCGATCAATAAATAAGCAGTAGTAGTTAATAAGTAAATAGTTGTGTATGTCAAAATTCTAACTAATTTGCTGTAATAAAAAATGATTGAGTACAAAGTTACTTTGTTTTTACTTAAAATAAAAAAATCGAAAGGCTCAGTTGTCGGTAAATGCAAAACTCAATCCTCCCCTGTGCTTTTACCAGAAAAGGTCTTTTCAGGTAGGTATCGGTGAGCGGGTTTAAGACATCCGGTTGTGACGGCCTATTGAATTATAATGGGAGTCAAGTTGGTGTGAAGTCATAAACGCCTTATATGTTTGAGGGAACTCTATATCATCCGCAACGCAACTCATGGAAACTAGTTTCCACGAAGTAAATCTCATTTTTTACCTGTCCTCTGAAATATTTCTGTAAATTTTATGTACATACATACAAAAAAAGGAATTGGAAGTGAATGTGGAAAAAACAAAAATGGTGGTGTTTGAGAAGAAAGTAAGAAAGGAGAAGGATGAGTGGGCATGGAGAGGGAAGAAGATTGAACAAGTGAAAGAATTCCAGTACTTAGGATATACATTAAAGAGCAATAACTCAGATAGAGCGAATATTCAAGAAATGGTCCGAAAAGCGAACAAAGTGATAGGAATAATATGGGGAACAGGAGAGAGAAAATTTCGACGTGATTATAAGGGAAGAATGATAATGTTTGATAGTTAGATCAAGAGTGTATTTATGAACGGAGCTGAGATTTGGAGATGGAGGGAATATGAAGAAATAGAGAGAATGCAAGAAAAATATTTAAAATGGACATTGGGATTGGAAATCCCAATATCCCGCCGGGGTGTATAGTGAGAGAAGAAACAAAAAGGGAGAAAATAAGAGTGGAAGCGGTTAAAAGGGCGGTTGGTTTTGAAGGGAAATTCAGTGAGGGAGGTGACTGTAAAATATTGCAAGAATGTTAGAAAGAAATAAGAAAGGAAGGGGGAAAACAGGTTTGGAATGAAAGAGACAAGTATTATGAAGGAAAGGGATATTCATGTGAAGAAATAGAGAGAATGAGAGAAATGGGAAAGAGTATGAAAGAAGAACTGAGTGTAAGAGATAAGGATTACTCCGGTCATAATAGACATTTCAAATAACAAAAACTCCGACAGAGCTAAATTTTGGTAGACACCTTGGGTACACCAGTAGAAATAAAGTGGCAAAAGTTCCCATAGATTCCATGTGTGCTAAGAAAGTTATTCAAGGTCAAATGTCAACATTTTTGGTTTTTTGGATTTTTCTCGAAAACGATAATTTTTATCAAAAATACAGTTCAGACAAAAATTGTAGATCATAAAATTATCTACAAAAATGGTCGTTATACTTTTTTTGCCTAAGTATCCCCATTCCCAAGATATCGCCGTTCTAAAAGTCGAAGGAGTTGCATTCTACATGATATGCACACAAATTCCACGTATATACATAAGTAGTCAGACTCTTAATATAACTAAAAATGCCATTCGCGTCTCTTACATGTATAAAATAACTACGAACAATATAATAAATAACTACTAACAATTCTTAGAATATACACTCAAAAGAAACTCAATCCCTTAGTCAGCCCCTTCTACGATAGATTGATAAAATCATTTAATTTTTAAAATGTGGAAAGGCTCAACAGCTAGCAGAAATATATTCTTCAAGCAGTTTATCTTTTTATGCAAAATGCCAAAACCATATTTTATTTTTACATGTAATAACCGGCTGCGATACTACATCAGCACTGTTCAGAAGGGGTAAAACGTGGGTATTGAAATTACTTGCAAGAAGGACTTTACTGATTGCGCTAAAATATTTGAAGAAATTGACGCGTCTCCTCAAACGATAATCACAAAAGGAATTCGCTTTCTCCTTACGGTTTATGGAGCTCCAAAATAATTAGTTGTTTCGACAAGTAGGTACAACTTAAAAAAAAAACGAAACAAGAAACAAGTACAACTATCTTGTTTTCCTCCAACATGGCTTCTGCTCATCAACACTTGTATCGAGTAGGTATACTATCAAGTTCAGACATGGCTAGACTATCAACTGAACCCCGAAGACTGGGGTTGAAAATTAACAGATAATACTTTGGAACTGATTCAAACGACACTCCCACCTGTTCCGAAAAAACTTCTAAACACTATTTTTTGCAATTGCAAAAAAGGTTGTTGTACTAAGTGTGGCTGTAGAAGAGTAGGGTTGTTGTGTTCACCAGCGTACACTAATTGCCAAGGTCACTCTTGCTCGAATGTTCAATGGAATCCAACAGACGAAGATTCATGTGATATCGATGAAGAGACAACTGATTCGTCTTCAGTTGAAAAATTTCTGAACATCCAACAAGAAGAGGAAGAAGAAGAAGAAATTGAAGAACACGTGACTGTTGAAGTCGAATTTGAAGAGTATGAATCAGATTAAAATGTTAACAGAAATTGGAAACATAGTTTAAATCAATCAACTATATCAATATCAAAATCAATACTCATCATGCAGTAATTACAGCATTTTCCCATAAAACTCCGTCATAAAAGATCGTAGGCCTACAGGGGAAACCACGTTAAAAAAAAAAGCGCCAAGTACACTACATCACAGGTGGTGTGGAAATGTGTGCATATCATGTAGAATGTAACTCCTTCAACTTTTAGAACGGCGATATCTTAGGAATGGTCATTCTTAGGGAAAAAAGTACATGAACCAGTTTTGTAGATAATTTTAAGCTCTATAATTTTTGCCTGAGCTATATTTTTGATAAAACTTACCGTTTTCGAGAAAAATCGAAAAAAACCAAAAAAAATGACTTTTGACCTTGAATAACTTTTTTAACACACATGGGATCTATGGGGACTTTTGACAATTTATTTCTACTGGTGTACCCAAGGTCTGTACCAAAATTCAGCTCTGTCGGAGTTTTTGTTATTTGATCATTATTTTTATGTCTATTTTGACCGGACTAGGATATACATAAGCAAGAACGCAAATCGAGAATATTGAGTCTAGATATAATGCAGAGTATAGAAAAATAGTAAAAGACCAACTACCAAAGGACACACACAGAGAGAAAGTCTAAAAGAGGAAAGAATGATAGCGTGATATAGGTGTGGAAATGAGGAGAAAGAGAATAATTTTTGGATGGATGAAACTGACAGAAAGTGTAGGATGTGTTGGAGAGAGGGAGAAACAATAGAACATATGCAGGAGGATGTGAAGGATTGAGAGAATCGGAAGAAAGTAGGGAGAAGTACTAAACGAGGATGGAAGAGCACTGGACTGGACTGGATGAAAGAGGTACGGAAGAAGCAGGGCCGGCTTAACACGGTAAGCGAAAGATGCACCGCATCGGGGCGCCCATGGCAAGGGGCGCCGGGCGGCGGGCACCGCCTATGCTTTTATATTAACTCTATAAAAATAAACATTGAATCACTACGTACAAAATATTATAGCAGGAACAGACCAAGGCGCCCATCGAAAACTTTTCAGAAAAAGCTACAGTTTAATATCCCACTATGGGGAGTGGTTCACAAAAACAGATCATAAGAAGTCACTTTCTGACTGTAATAATTGAAAAACAGTGCACCTTTGGGTTGGATGATTGGACCTTTAGATCAATACTGACAAAAAATATCAGATTTATGATTGCATTATCTGGGTAACAATTTGACGAGACAGCGCTATGACCAAAACCAGATGTTTTTCCTAACATTTGTCACGTTTGTCTTTACCATAAAACTCCATGTCGGCACATACTTAAAAATTTTATTTTCCAAGTCTAGTCGGTTGGTTGTGCTGATTGTTCAACAGTTTTGTTATATTTTTCACTGTTCCTGTTTGTAACCGAATTTGGTTTTGTTGTATCATTTTGTGGCTCTTTGTCATCATTAATTTTAAATTTAAATTTGGAATAACATTGAGGTAAGTCTAAATTAAAAATAACCTTGAAATCGTTTCAGTTTTACAATATTAAAAATTGAAAAATTTTTGTAATGTAAATATTTTTATACTTATACTATGTAGAAAAGTTGTTGCCCGCAGCTCCGCTTGCGTGGAATTCACAAATCATTTTTCATCCCGTTCATTCCCCCCTCCTTAATGAACCCGTCTAAATTAAAAACTCACAAATTTTTGTCCCCGGTAGGGGCGGAATTCCAAAAAATCCTTTCTTAATGGGTGCTTATAACATAAAATGTACCTACTGCCAAATTTCATGTTTGTAGCTTCAGTAGTTTAGGCTTTGCGTTGATAAATCAGTCAGTCTGTCAGTCAGGACAAATACTTTTATATACAGTATGTCCCCGGATTGAGTTCACAAGAGGAAAAAAAACTGTATTTTCTATTTTACAAAAAAATAACAGAGGAATAACATTTTTAGCTTAATTCAAAACGAATAAATCTGCAATATTATCAGGCTGTGTCCTTAAAAAAAAAAACTAAAAGTAACGAAGAACTTAGAAATATGAAAAAAATAATTTTAAAAGTACAGACCAAGAATATTGAAGTTTTAATTGCAGATTTATTCGTTTTGAATTAAGCAAAATATGTTATTCCTATGTCATTTTTTTGTAAAATAGAAAATACAGTTTTTTTTCCTCTTGTGAACTCATACCGGGGACATACTGTATATATTAAGATTGATTCATCATAATTTTTTGTATAATAAAAATATCGCTCTAAAAAATATGTGATCACAAAATTTTATTTGTTTTTTTTTTACACAAATTTTTTAGAGGGCGTTGAACAGTAAGTTGCATCGGGGCGCCTGGTCCCTTAGAGCCGGCCCTGGGAAGAAGAACTAAGAAGGCAAGGGGTGGGCAAGCAGAAACAATAGAACAATTATTATTACATAAAACTTTTTAATTATTTATTTATTTTTCATTATTTATGATTTGTTATTATTTATGATTTGTTATTATTTATGATTTGTTATTATTTATGATTTGTTATTATTTTTTATTATTTATTATTTTTTATTTATTTTTTATTTTTTACTACTTTTTATTATTTATTTTGCTGCTGCTGTAAGAGGTTCTGCTGGTAAAAGCTGTCCATTTGGCTTTTCTCTCCAATGCACTTCTTTTTGCTTGTTTCCGCCCTTTCGCTCGTCTGTTTTGAAACTAGGTTTTAACTTGGCGCTCTGATAAACCCAGAGTAGCAGCGAGTCCCGATTTTTGTTTTATTGTTATGTAACAATTAAATAAAGTGGATTCTTTTTCTAATTCGATCCTTTGGAGGTCCGAATAAACTATTCGGTATTTGTCCTTCGTTCCTGTTTTCCTAGGGTTGCACTGACTCTGATAACTCGTCTACTCATCCACTCGAAGGGGGTCCTCGCTGGCGGTGCCCTCGCCACATGGCCTTTGGAGGTTTTGGGGCGAGATGCTCCTGTTTCCCGAACTCCAAAAAATCCCCGTTGGTGAATACGGAATGCGTTAGCACGTGGTCGTGGTGGGGCCACATTTGCGGCTCCTAGATTTGGCCGGCGGCGCGGCGACGGCTTCCTGCAAAATGTATATTAACAATGTTGCAATGAATTTTTAGTAATCATGTGGATTGAATGCTGGATCCTGAGTAGACTTTTCAATACATTAATGCGGTTTAGTCTTACCTCAGGTATTTGAAGGTCTCGGATCAGTCCAACTCCAAAATAATCTTTCATTGAAGCGAGAATTTGTAATATCATGTTGCGTCGATAATGGTCCAAACCGTTTCTTAATTCTGATTCTTAGCGTTGAATATTTATCCTCAGATGAAAAACGTGCTGGATGAGATAAAATAGTTGATATCCCCGAGGAGTTGTAGTAAGGTTCTAAACAAAAAAATTATAATTATCGCATGGGGTTTTGAAGTTTGGCAAGGTGTTGTAAAACTGTACCATTTGCAACCTCTGGTATGTCTCTGTTTCTGTCTTCCTCTGATAGACTGTATTTAAACAGGCAAAGAATGCCCGCGTAACTGTATCGTACTAAGACAGAAAGAGAAACATACCGCTTTACAACATCTTGCCAAAATTAAAGGAATTCTACCATAATAATAGTAAATAAAAATCTTAAAGATAGTATGTTTGAGGTGCAAAATAAAAATAATCAACAAAGCTTACAAATATTTATAATATTCATTATTTTTGAACCTCCAATGAAAGCCAAACAAGTGATATTTGCCAAACTTTAGAAAGACGTTTTAAAAATTGGAAAAAAAATTTTTATCACCGAAAGCGATTACTTTGACACCCGCAAAACATATTAATGCAGTTTAGTCTTACCTCAGGTATTTGATGGATGAATTTTTTGAGAGCTCAACCAGAACAGCTCCCGTCCTGGTTGAGCTCTCGACAAGAACAGGCAAAAACAGTACTGATGTATACCTAACGACCTACCGCTATCGAATCGAAAGAGTGGGGTGGAAAATGGTGGTGGAGCTTGTACCCTCACAAGGTGGTAGTGGGGAGGACATTTCTATTCTAGAAAACAGAAAATTGTTGGTTGTAAAAAATTAAAAACTGAATCTAACGAGTTTTAGCAGTATGTCTTACGGGAAAATGGATTATCAACTTTTTAACGGAGACAATTTTATGTATCCTGACACAAAATATGTTATTTAAACGACGTCGTTAACTCTGTAGACGGGAAGAATAAATAAATTCTAATTGTTGTTTTTCAATCATCAATGTTATTATCTTGCTTTTATAAATTTAATTTGTATACATTTCGAACTACATTTACTTAGCAAATCTCTTGCCCTGATGTCATCACATTTTTAGTGCAAAAGAGCAACGAATTCTGGTTGGCGTTTTATCTACTACACAACATTGTTTTAACAGCAGATGAACCTTTAAAAGAAAATATCTTCCAACAAACGCTTGAATTAATTTCGAGGGTAAAATTTCTCCAACATATAGTGATAATGAATAACAAACACAAATATGGAATTTATGAAAATTTTTGTTTTGGAACTGTTATCTAAGTACTATAATGAAGGAAAAGATTTAAGAGAGTTTAATGATTTCGTTTAGAGTTAAAGGCACCATAAATAAAATAAACATTACAACGGATAATTTCGACGAAGAGTCTTTTCTCCCTCAGCATGAGGCAATGGGGCCGTAAAAGTGACGTTATGAAGTTATTAGCAGAATGAGTGTCGCCAAAAGATTAGAAATTCCAGAAAATTCCATGCGGGCTCCTTACAAAGAAACGACTTAAATCTGCTACCTGGGAATCTTTCAAAGGTAGACCCACGTGCAAAATTGTTATTAGCGAAACTGGTGATTTCAGGTTTCTCCGTCCACAAAATAAAATATGGCAAAATAAGACAAAACGCCGTGTTCAGTTTCATCCTTATGACAAGAGCACATATGTACAAGTTGATGTGTTTTTTCTCATTCACTCACTCCTCTAACTTTTTTATTTGTGAAGATAAATCCGAATTAGAATTAATATATAATAAAATAATAATAATAATAATTGATGGTAAACGCATTTTCAAATCTCACTTCCTGTAGCACCGGAAATGACATTAATCCAGTATATTTTTAATAAATGAATCATTTTGGTACATGTTTTATTACAAAAAATTATAAGCAACCAATAATCTAAAATTACTAATAAAAAAGTTGTACATTAAAATATATCAAAAATTAACAATCACGTTTTCATTCTCATAGTTCATTAAATTTAATTAAAAAAAAATCTTGATCGACGAAAACTCGAATACAACAAGAGCAAAATTTTGTCTCTCCGTTGATCAAAGTAACATATCTTTTATCCCAAAAGAAATATTTAATGATGTTCAAATCGGATTATCTTGCTGGCCATTTTATTGGACTCCTCTTCTTCATCCAACCGTGTTGAAACTTTTTATTTAATCATAATAAACTAATAATTTCCATAATGAGAGATCGTCGAAAATTATATTCGACCCGTTTTACTCCATTACAGCTAATTAATTAAATCCGACCTCTTTTCTCTTTTGAGTGGACCAAATCAATCAAATTTCATTTTGTTTTAACGGAGATGATTGTTATCGTAACGTGCTAATAGTCGATTTTTTTGGAAATATTAACATAAACGATCGAAACATGTATGCAAAGGAAATACTTACAAGGGGGAGCTGAAGTAAAATATTTTATCGGTGCAAATTATTATTAGCACGGAAAATCTCTACTTAGATGGGCGACTGTACTAAGCCCGTATCTGAATAAATTACCTGAGGACCGTCGTCCGTCGTCTGGTTGTTGTAGGTTAAGTACGTTTATTTTTATGTTTAGGTAAATTTTACAATTAACTAAATAATCTCCACGATTTTTTTCGTGTTAAGAAAGGCAACATATTGATCAATATAAACCAGCAGAATAACAGACAATGAAATGAAAGTAGCATTTTAGAGGTGATAGATTTATTATATTAAATATTTTCAAAACGAGCAAATAATCTATACATAAATAGTATGTAATAAGAGTATAATTTATAGTAATAAAAAAATAAAAATAGCATAGAAAAATGAAGGGGAGACATACATTTGAAATTTAACAGACAGGCTTATAGATAGACAGATAAATATATTATAAAAAAATTGCTCGAAGCTGATTTCGACTAAACTTTCCGAAAAACAGAGAACATGTCAAATTTATAAAATTAATAAAAACGAATTAATACAACAAAAAAATAACCAACAGTTTTATTAAACTTAAAATTTAAGTTGTTTTTTAACTTTTAGTGACTTTTTTTCTCTGTGTCTTTTTAAAATATAATCAGGATTTCGAATAGATAATCCCCTACCTCTCGTAGGATCAACAAGTTCCGGAAGAACGCATCCATAATAAAATTTTTGGGGTTTCGGAACCATTTATTTTACAAAATTCTTCGTCATATGGAACGTATGTGATTATACCCCCTTTGAGTGTACAAATGGCAAAAATACAACCTTTCCTTTTGTTATGTGCAAGTGGCCTTGCATTTGGTAATAATATACATGTTCCTTATTAATATATGATTTACCCATTTTGTCCATTGTATGGTAAAACGAGGCATTTTGCTTAAAAAAAACATGATGGTAAAATTGTTTGCATTTAATTTTGATAAGTATGTAGGTATATTTAAATTTTTTAAGTACCATTTTCTAGATATTTTCAACATGTACAGCGCTACATAAAAATTGCATGTTGATCGTCTTTTGTTTTAAATTATATTGTCATTGACATGTTTTTGAATGGCGCCTTATTTATTTTTTCGAAGAGTGAAAATTTTTTGAAAGTTTTTCTACAGCTATATATGAACATAAAGTTTTGATTATGCTAGATTTTTTACCAACTAATGTATTTTAAAGTATAATACGAGTGTGGCGATTGAAATTAAAAAAGTTTTTTTCACCAACTATGGAGTTCCTGTTGAAGTAAATGACAATGACGACTTTCAAACAAGAAATCTTTTTAAAATTTTTATGTAAAAACTTGTATTTCCAAAATACAAAATCTATTTCTATTTTACTTGAAAGATGTAACCTGTGAATCATAAAATCTTGTCCCTAAGTTAGCAATGAACATAAAAGATTTATAGAAAAAGATCTTGTTACAACTTTTTATGATTTTTGAATTTCTACTGTATAGGTTTAACAAACAACACAAACATACAAACGTACCTGCTTATATAGACGCAGTATTCTAATGAACAAATAAATTTTCAAAATGATAAAATGACCACAAACTGTAATCACTTGTATATTGCTACAAATATTAGGATCCTATGACCAATCACTGTGTAAACCAAAGGTAATAAGAAAATAAAATCTGAATTTGTGAAAATTAGCTAAATAATTTCTAGTAAAAAATTCTCCTGAATCATAACATAATTGGCCTCTTCACTTTAATCCGTTTATCTATGAGTGATGGCGTTAAGCTCTTTAGGCGTATACCTGCTCTCATCCCAGTAAACCAGAAAATTACTCAGCTTGAAAAATACTTCCGAATCTGTTTATTCGGCATGAGTTTTAGAGTGTATCTATTATCCGATTTTAATTTTTCAAAAACATCTACTCCAGAGTAAATTTACTACAGATGTCTGTAAGTAAAATTTGGAAATTTCCCTGAATAATAAAAACACTCAAAATTTCAGGAATTGTAAAGCTTAAAAAGAATGTTTAATGTTTTTAATTCTCACTTCCGTTAACACCGGAAATGACATTAACCCAGTATACTTTTTAATAAATTAATCATTTACATTTTTTACCACAACAAATTATAAGCAACCATCAGTAGTCTAAAATTACTAATAAAAAATTATTCAGTAAAATATATGAAAAATTACTACTTTTTTATGAAAAATTAACAGCCATGTTTTCATTCTCATAGTTCATTAAATTTAATTAAAAAAAAATCTTGATCGACGAAAACTCGAATACAACAAGAGCACAATTTTGTCTTCCCGTTCATTAAAGTAACTTATTTTTTACTCCAAAGGAAATAATCAATGCAATTCAAAAAACATCCACGGTTCTCACGTTGTGGGGTGGTGCCCTATCTTGTTGAAAATACAAGTTTTGGACGTGATTCAAAGGTCAGTTATCTAAATAGTGTTCATCTATTTATCGCAGAATACGTAAATATTGCTCGTCATTCAGGTTGAGATCAAAAGTTATAGTCTAAATGTGGTGCTGTTTATCATGCGAACTCATGTATTAAATTTCCAAGCTCTTTCGTTTCACTTTACAGGAGTTACGGAAACAAATGTTTTGAAGAGTATTTCTAGTAATTACTGAGCATCGTTCATCTTTAATGAGTATTCCACTTCATAACAATGACGGCGAGTGAGTAGATTCCAAACCTCAGGTTTCTAATTACACAATTCAGTTAATCGAAAAATTGAAAAATCGAAAAATTTAGAAACGTCAAAAATTGAAAAGTGAAAAATAAAAAAAATTAAAAATCGTAAAACTGAAATATCGTAAAGTTAATAAATTGAAAAACTGAAAATTTTGAAAAAAAAAATCGTAACAAAAACTAAAAATTCAAAAAATCGAGAAATTGAACAATCAAATAATCAAAACATTGAAATCCCAGTAAGTTGATAAATAGAAAAATTTAAAAAACAAAATATTTTAAAAATTCAAGAATTGAGCAACAAAAAAAATCTAAGCCTGAAAACTCAGATAATTGAATGATTGAGAACAAAAAATCTAAAATTTAAAAATTCGACAAATTGAAAAATCATGGAACTGAAAAATCGAAAAGTCGAGATAGTGAGAAATCTAAAAACTTAAAACATTAAAAACTGAAAAATTAAAGTATCGAAAAATTTAAAAACCGAGAAAACACAATATCAAAAATTTGAAAAATTGAAGAAACGAAATATTGCAAAATTCAAAAGATGAAATATTGAAAAACCTAAAAATGGAAGCAAAATTAAAGAATCGAAACAGTGAAAAAATTCCAAACTAAAACATTGGAAAATTGAGAAATGGAAAGATGGGAAAATCAAAAAAATTGGCCTAAAGAGTTTAGACGGTACTTCCCTCGCCATCGGAAACGTGACGACTGCATGCCTATTATGTTTTTTTTTCACATTGGAATTCAAAGCATTCGGTTTTGTAGTTCCTGATTAAATCAATAAAATAAATTTCATTTTTTGAGTCACCCTGTATATGCAAATCCAAAAAATATGAATGGAATGATAAATTACAAGAAGAGACTCATCATATTTTGTAAATTTTAAATAGGATTATACGGCAAACTTTTGAGGTGACGTCATCAATTTTTTAGAGGGGATAAGTAAATATATTGTGATTAAAACGGTCCTGGTATAATAACAAAAAAATATTGTTCGTCTATGAAACAAGCTCGTACCTATGCTGGTTCCGATTACGATTATGGTTTAAATATTTTTTAGAAAATCCTGTCATGGGTGTAGAAACATTTGTGACAGCCAAAGAGGTTTTTTTGAGAAAATTATCTTTGAATTTAGACCAAATTGAAATAGACACTAGGCAACAGGCACATTTGGGCAAAAGAAAGAGAAATTAGGGTTACGGCTTCAAATTTTGGACGTATTTACAAACTCAGACCGACTACAGCAATAGCTAAAACTGTAGAGTCTCTGTTGTACAGTACATTTAGAGGTAACCGTCATACATACTGTGGACAGCAAAGTGAGGAAAAAGCTGTCAAGTGTTTTAAAATAAATAAAAATATAAAAACTGAACGGTGTGGTTTGTTTATTTCAAAACAATTTCCTTACTTGGGTGCTAGTCCAGACAGGGTTCCAGAGGATAGGAGTGCATTAGTCGAAATTAAATGCCCTTCAAAATCGCAAGATTTGTCTCCCGAAGAAGCGCTTAGAAAAAAAAAATCAAATTTAGTACATTGACAGACAGAGAATTGAAACTAAAAAAAAATCATGATTACTACTTTCAAGTACAGGGATAAATGCTTGTTACGGGTATTTAACAAGTTTATTTTGTTGTATGGACACCCAAAGGAATAAATATAGAAAAAATTTATAAAGACGAAGAAACATATGTAAAAATATGGCATATAAACTTGGCAGATTTTGCTTTGGCGTATTATTGCCCGAAATAATTGATTCAAGAAGAAAGAGGAACCTGCCTTTGCGAGAGATTTTTTTAAAATAAATAAAATTTGTTTCTATTTTTTATGCACTTTAATAATTTATTAGGAGTACATTTTTCATCACCAAGACTTGCATATTTTTATTATAAATATATTTTGAAAATGATCTCTCGGCAAATGAAAACATATACGAGCACTTTTTTCGAGTAAACAATATAGGGAGAAGTTACTAGGCGGAGGGCTTTTTTAAAACACCTCCTTTCTGGGATAAGTAGTAGATACACTTAGCTACTTATACGTGTTAAACAAAAGCTGTATTTTATATATTTTTTATTATTATTATAAATCTAATACTATTAAACGAGCAAAGTTTGTATATATATATGTAATGGGTTTCTCGAAAACGGCTCTAACGATTTCGATGAAATTTACAGGTTAGGGGTTTTTTGGGTCAAGAAATCGATTGATCATAGTTTTAACTTCTGAAAATTACAGCTTCATGCATTTTCAGCAATTTTCAGGCAGTGAATTATATTTGTTGCTAGGCAACATCAGATGACACTACACGAACACGAGATTGTTTTATATGAGAAGTTTGGGTGACAGTCTGACAGTACGTTTGACGTACCTTTTTATCTTCAATTGTACGTACCGAAACATACTCCACTGTATAGAGGACGTTGAAATTCACCTCCTGAGGTGAGAAAATTTACCAAAAACTAAACAGTGAGCGGATAAAAGGCACACGAAAGTGTGTTGAATTGAGATTATTTTGTCAAGCATTCATTTCAGAGGTTCCACGGTCAGTGTCAACATGTGATCGTTTTCCGGGATGGGACCGTGTTATTTGAGTTTTTGGGCTCAACGTTTCGCACACTTTCGTAAATGGCATCTTCGGGAGCAGGGTTGAGATTGAGAAATTAGGAATAACACAAAAGAGCACGTTAACTCAATATGTTAACCACACCAGAGGCGAAACTCTTCTTTCTGGCAGTAAGAATGTGGTTGTGACCTTTTTCTAGAGTCGAGAGAGAGAACTATGAAAAAAAAAGAACGACAGAGAGAAAACTTGGGTAACAAATGAGATGTCAAACAATAATTCCAGTTTTCTGTTCTTTAATCTCTACATGTCACTTATCAGTGTTTAAAACAAAGACTGCTTATGGAATTTCTTTTTTAATGTGTATTTTTAAGTAGCGCGTGTACTTCAAAATGCATACTATACGCATATTTATCTGTCCTAATCTGATCTAATACTACCAAACGAGCCGAGTGAAACTCGGTCAACCAGATATTATGTTTATTAGTTGTATTAATTAAGAAAGCAAAATATATATTAACAATAATATTACAATGAATTTTTAGTAATCATGTGTATTGAATTCAGGATCCTGAGTGGAGTAAAAATCTTATAGTTCCCCAGTTTTAATTCGGTTCTATGATAGTACCTCATTGCGTAAAAGTTAGTTTCTTTAACAATAGATTACTACGGCCGGTCCTGGAGGCTTGTTATAAAACTGAGTTCCTTGCCATAAATTAGAAAAATCAGCCGAGAACTCTAACAATCAGCTTATGGTAAAGTAAGCGATAAGGGTTTTACCTGGAAAGTCGCTTCCGTAAATTTGAGTGGCGCTCCTGTCGGCAAAGTACTGAACTAACGGCTCAAAATCTGTCGAATTGATACCCATTTTTTTCAATAATTGTTAGTTTTTGTTAAAAACTCTGCCAACCAATAGATAATTAATTTTCCTTTGATATTCCTGTTAAAATTATTCGACGTATCTTGCATTAATTTGTGGTATATTTTGATTTTAATAGACACATTATTATTTAAACAAATTGTACCACTAACGAACATTTAATGACTCTGCGGCCTGTAAAAGTGATGTTTTATCCATCTGCGAATTTTCAAGCGATTCTATGATGGTTATGACTCAAAAAACTTGAAAAGAAAACATACAATGGTGCTTTTTTTACGATATTTCTCAGCCATATTTTTTTAGTTGATTGAACTGGTCTCTGCGCTCTAGAATATGAAAAATGCTGCAGTTTGATGTATGATACATCTATATTAATATCATTTTTTCATACAAAAAACCAAAATAATGTTATACCACGTCTAGCGAGTCCCCTTAGGCAAGAACGCAGATCGAGAATATCGGAGTCCAGATATAATGCAGAGTACAGAAAAATAGCAAAGGAGGACGTACCAAAGGACACACAGAGTGAGAGAGAGTGTAAAGGAGAAAAGGATGATGGCGAGATTTAGGTGTTGAAATGAAGAGAAAGAAAATAATTTTTGGATGGATGAAACTAACAGAAATGTAGGATATGTTGGAGAGAGGGAGAAACAATAGAGCATATGCTGGAAGGATGTGAAGGATTGAGAGAATCGAAGGAAAGTTGGGAAGAAGTGCTAAACGAGAATGGAAGAGCACTGGGCTGAATGAAATAGGTACGGAAAATAAGTATATTATTAGATAAAACTCTAATTGTCTATTTTATTTGTTCATTTATTATTTATTTATGTTTATTATTTTTGGATTGTTCATTATTTTTGGATTGTTCATTATTTTTATTTTATTTATTATTTATGTTGCTCCCTGACCCGGTTGTGAATGTCGTTGCTGCTGCTGTAAGAGGTTCTGCTGGTGAAAGCTGTCCATTTGAATTTTCTCTCCAATGCACTTCTTTTTGCTTGTTTCCGCCATTTCGGTCGTCTGTTTTGAAACCAGATTTTAACTTGGCGCTCTGATAATCCCAGAGTAGCAGCGAGTTCTAAACAGAAAAATTATAATTATCGCATGGGGTTTTGAAGTTTGGCAAGATGTTGTAAAAGTGTACCATTTGCAACTTCTTGTATGTCTCTGTTTCTGTCTTCCTCTGATAGACTGTATTTAAACAGGCAAAGAATGCCCGCGTAACTGTATCGTACTAAGACAGAAAGAGAAACATACCGCTTTACAACATTTGGCAAAAATTGAAGGAGTTCTACAATAATAGTAAATAAGAAACTAAATGATAATATTGTTGGAGTGACAAATAAAAATATCAAACAAAGCTTACAAACATTTGTAATATTAATTATTTTTGAACGTCTAATCTAAGCCAAACAAGTGATAGTTGCCAAACTTTAGAAACACGTTTTTAAAAATTGGGAAAAATTTCTCGTGCAACTGTATCGGACTAAGACAGAAACAGAAACATACTGCTTTACAAAATCTTGCCAAATTTAAAGGAATTCTACCATAATAATAGTAAATAAATATCTAAAAGATAGTATTTTTGGGGTGCAAAATAAAAATAATCAACAAAGCTTACAAATATTTATAATATTCATTATTTTTGGACGTCCAATGAAAGCCAAACAAGTTATATCTGCGAAACTTTAAAAATTGGGAAAAAAATTCTTATCACCGAAAGCGATTACTTTGCCACCCCCAAAACATACTAATGCAGTTCAGTCTTACCTCAGGTATTGATGTTAATTTGCTGAGAACTCAACCAGAACAGCTCCTGTCCTGGTTGAGCTCTCCACAAGAACAGAAAACAGAACTGATGTTTACCTAACGACCTACCGCTATCGAACCGAAAGAGTGGGGTGGAAAATGGTGGTGGAGCTTGTACCCTCCTCAGAAGGTGGTAGTGGGGAGGACATTTCTAGAAAACAGAAAATTGTTTGGTAGTGAAAAATTAAAACCTGAATCTAACGAGTTTTAGCAGTATGTCTTACGGGAAAATGGATTATCGACTTTTTAACGGGGACAATTTTATGTATTCTGACACAAAATATGTTATTTGTTTCATAAACACTGAAACGACGTCGTTAACTCTGTGGACACAGAAAGAATAAATAAATTCTAATTGTTGTTTTTCAATTATCAATGTTACTATCTTGCTTTTATAATTTTAATTTATATACATTTCGAACTACATTTACTTAGCAAATCTCTTGCCCTGATGTCATTACATTTTTAGTGCAAAAGAGCAACCGAATTCTGGTTGGCGTTTTACCTACTACACCGCATTTTTTTAACATCACATGAACCTTTAAAAGAAAATATCTTCCAACAAACACTTGAATTAATTTCGAGGGAAAAATTTCTCCAACATATAGTGATAATGAATAACAAACACAAATATGGAATTTATGAACATTTTTGTTTTGAAACGGTTATCTACTATAATGAAAGAAAATATTTAAGAGAGTTTAATGATTTGGTTTAAAGTTAAAGGCACCATAAATAAAATAAACATTAGAACGGATAATTTCGACGAAGAGTCTTTTCTCCCTTAGCATGAGGCTATGGGGCCGTAAAAGTGACGTTATGAAGTTATTAGCAGAATGAGTGTCGCCAAAAGATTAGAAATTCCAGAAAATTCTATGCCGGCTTCTTACAAAGAAACGACTTAAGTCTGCTACCTGGGAATCTTTCAAAGGTAGACCCACGTGCAAAATTGTTATTAGCGAAACTAGTGATTTAAGGTTTCTCCGTCCACAAAATAAAATATGGCAAAATAAGACAAAACGCCGTGTTCAGTTTCATCCTTATGACAAGAGCACATATGTACAAGTTGATTTGTTTTTTCTCATTCACTCACTCCTCTAATTTTTTTATTTGTGAAGATAAATCCGAATTAGAATTAATATATAATAAAATAATAATAATAATAATTGTTGGTAAACGCATTTTCAAATTCTCATTTCCTTTAGCACCGGAAATGACATTAATCCAGTATATCTTTTAATAAATGAATCATTTTGGTACATGTTTTACCACAAAAAATTATAAGCAACCAATAGTCTAAAATTACTAATAAAAAAGTTGGACATTAAATTATATAAAAAATTAACAACCGCGTTTTCATTCTCATAGTTCATTAAATTTAATTAAAAAAAATCTTGATCGACGAAAACTCGAATACAACAAGAGCAAAATTTTGTCTCTCCGTTGATCAAAGTAACATATCTTTAATCCCAAAAGAAATATTCAATGATGTTCAAATTGGATTATCTTGCTGGCCATTATATTGGACCCTTCTTCTTCATCGAACCGTGTTGAAACTTTTTATTTAATCACAATAAACTAATAATTTCCATAATGAGAGATCGTCGAAAATTATATTCGACCCGTTTTACTCCATGACAGCTAATGATTGTTATCGTAACATGCTAATAGTCGATTTTTTTGGAAATATTAACATAAATGATCGAAACATGTATGCAGAGGAAATACTTATAAGGGGGAAAATATTTTATCGGTGAAATTATTAGCACGGAAAATCTCTACTTAGATGGGCGACTGTACTAATCCCTTATCTGAACAAATTATCTGAGGACGGTCGTCCGTCGTCTGGTTGTTGTAGGTTAAGTACGTTTATTTTTATGTTTAGGTAAATTTTACAATTAACTAAATAATCTTCACGAATTTTTTTTGTGTTAAGAAAGGCATCATATTGATCAATATAAACCAGCAGAATAATAGACAATGAAATGAAACTACCATTTTAGAGGTAATAGATTTATTATATTAAATATTTTCAAAACGATAAAATAATCTATACATAAATAGTATGTAATAAGAGTGTAATTTATAATAATAAAAAAATAAAAATAGCATAGAAGAATGAAGGGGAGACATACATTTGAAATTTGACAGACAGGCTTACAGATAGACAGATAAATATATTATAAAAAAATTGCTCGAAGCTGAATTCGACTAAACTTTCCGAATAACAGAGAATGATAATTTAAAGACGTGTCAAATTTATAAAATTAATAATAACGAATTAATACAACAAAAAAATAATCAACAGTTTTATTAAACTTAAAATTAAAGTTGTTTTTTAACTTTTAGTGACTTTTTTCTTTGTGTGTTTTAAAAATATATACAGGATTTCGAATAGATAATCCCCTACGTCTCGTAGGATCAACAAGTTTCGGAAGAACGCATCCATAATAAAATTTTTGGGGTTTCGGAACCATTTTTTTTACAGAATTCTTCGTCATACGGAACGTATTTGATTTTACCCCCTTTGAGTGTCCAAATGGCAAAAATAAAAGCTTTTCTTTTGTTATGTGCAAGTGGCCTTGCATTTGGTAATAATATACATGTTCCTTATTAATATATGATTTACCCTTTTTGTCCATTGTATGGTAAAACGAGGCATTTTGGTTAAAAAAAAAACATGATGGTAAAATTTTTTGCATTTAATTTTGATAAGTAGGTATATACCTATATTTAAATTTTTGACTACCATTTTCTAGATATTTTCAACATGTACAGCGCTACTAAAAAATTGTATGTTGATTGTCTTTTGTTTTAAATTATATTGTCATTGACATGTTTTTAAATGGCACCTGATTTATTTTTTTGAAGAGTGAAAATTTTTTGAAAGTTTTTCTACAGGTATATATGAACATAAAGTTTTGATTATGCTAGATTTTTTACCAACTAGGGTAAATGTGTACAAGAGTACGCACTTAGTGTAAAACTGTCAACAACTTTTTAATTTTTTTGGATAGACAAATTTTATGATATGGGTTCGTTATATACATGTTTAGAGATCAGATATA
The DNA here is from genome assembly GCA_022388445.1 of Zophobas atratus. Lineage (NCBI taxonomy): Eukaryota > Metazoa > Arthropoda > Insecta > Coleoptera > Tenebrionidae > Zophobas > Zophobas atratus. The sequence continues at coordinate 11,226,644 of CM039446.1, forward strand.
TTTAATTGTACGCCCCAACACCACTATATTTTAAGAGTAATTTCAATTTTTGTCAAGATGTGTAAATGCGCACTCTTAGACAGTTCACTGCACAAGAGTGCGCATTTGAACGCTTATGAGTACGCATTACATTTTATGAAAAAATATTTGTTTCGAAGGTGAAAATAAATGGGAATAAGTGACTACAGACTACACATAAAACGGGAGACCTATTTCTTCGTACTCTAGGGGTCTTGAAAAGACGAGAAAACGTAAAAATAGAAAGTCGGTCGACGGACTCGATTACAACACGCTCAGGAAGTAAATATAAAAAAAAAAATCACCATAACCACCACCCCACAACTCGAGAAGCAGTACAAAGTAGTAGAGTTAAATAATTCATTACCGTATGATATGTATCTCCAAGACTATTAGACTACATATTGCAAGCAATGCGCACGCTTATACAATACCTCGCTGCGCACTCTTGTACATTTGTACATAACCTAATGTTTTCAAAGTTAAAAGCTTTTGATGGACAGAAAGTGTAAAACTGTTAGTGTATAACGACACCTTAAAAGTTACAACTAATGAAAATTATTACTGTAAAATAAAAGAACTGGTACGTACCTTACAAAAAACTAAAACTATGAGCGGTAAAAATTACATCCACACAACGTGTGAACATAAAATCGTCAGTACGACCAAACTATAAACTATATTCAGGTCACTTTTGCACCTTTATCTCAGGTTTAACATTAAATTCTGAATGGTATAACTTCATCTTACCCAGATGGCACTAATAAGCAGAAATCATCAGTGCGTACTCTTATACATATGCGCACTCTTGTACACATTTACCCTAATGTATTTTAACGTATAATGTGAGTGTGGCGATTGAAATTAAAAAAGTTTTTTTCACCAACTATGGAGTTCCTGTTGAAGTAAATGACAACGACGACTCTCAAACAAGAAATCTTTTTTTTATGCAAAAATTTGTATTTCCAAAATACAAAATCTATTTCTATTTTCCATGAAAGATGTAACGCGTGAGTCATAAAATCTTTCCCCTAAATTAGCAATGAACATAAAAGATTTATAGAAAAAGATCTTGTTACAACTTTTTATGATTTTTGAATTTCTACTGCATAGATTTAACTTGTGAAGTACCTACATACAAACGTACATACTTACCTGCTTATATAAACGCAGTATTCTAATGAACCGATAAATTTTCAAATTGATAAAATGACCACAAACTGTAATCACTTGTATATTGCTACAAATATTAGGATCCTATGACCAATCACTGTGTAGACCAAAGGTAAGAAGAAAATAAAATCTGAATTTTTGAAAATTAGCTAAATAGTTTCTAGTATAAAAATTTCCTGAATTATAACATAGTTGGCCTCTTCACTTTAATCCGTTTATCTATGAGTGATGGCGTTAAGCTCTTTAGGCGTATACCTGCTCTCATCCCCAGTAAACGAGAAAATTACTCAGCTTGAAAAATATTTCCGAATCTGTTTTTTCGGCATGTGTTTTAGAGTGTATTTATTATCCGAATTTGATTTTTCAAAAACAATTCTACTCCAGAGTAAATTTACTACAGATGTCTGTAAGTAAAATTTGGAAATTTTCCTAAATAAAAACACTCATAGTTTCAGGAATTGTAAAGCTTAAAAAGTATGTTCAGATACAGTTTTTTCAAAAAACTAAAAAGTAGATCTATAGAGTTTTTTCCGTAGATTCTACATACGAAAAATTGTTGTGATTGGACCAAGGATTTTTCGTAAAACACGTGCCCCGTTTTACATTATTTTCCCTATGCCGAAATCTACTTCAGCTAAGCAACAGTAAAATTCTTGGGCTCGGAACAGCTGTCAGCAGGGTAAAGGAGAAAAGAATGACGGCGAGATTTAAGTGTTGAAACGAAGAGAAAGAGAATAATTTTTGGATGGATGAAACTGACAGGAAGTGTAGGATATGTTGGAGAGAGGGAGAAACAATAGAGAATATGCTGGAAGGATGTTAAGGATCGAGAGAATCGGAGGAAAGTAGGGAAGAAGTGCCAAACCAGGATGGAAGAGCACTGGACTGGATGAAAAAGGTACGGAAGATAAGGGAACTAAGGCAAACAGAAAGAATAGAACAGTTATTATTAAATAAAACTCGAATATTTATTTTATTCATTTATTATTTATGGTTATTTATTGTTGTTTGTCATTTATTGTTATTTGTTTTTATGTATTGTTATTTATTTTTATGTATTGTTATTTATTTTTATGTATTGTTATTTATTTTTATTTGTTTATTTATTATTTATTTTTGTTGCTCCCTGACCTGGTTGTGATTGTCGTTGCTGCTGCTGGAAAAGGTTCTGCTGGTGAAAGCTGTCCATTTGGATTTTCTCTCCAATGCACTTCTTTTTGCTTGTTTCCGCCCTTTTGCTCGTCTGTTTTGAAACTAGATTTTAACTTGGCGCTCTGATAAACCCAGAGTAGCAGCGAGTCCCCATTTTTCTTGTTATGTAACGATCATCTAATTCGTTCCCTTGGAGGTCCGAATAAACCACTCGGTATTTGTCCTTCGTTCTTGTTTTCCTAGGGTTGGGCTGACTCTGATAACTCGTCTACTTCATCCACTCGAAGGGGGTCCTCGCTGGCGGTGGCGGCGCCACGCGCGCTTGGAGATTTTGGGACGAGGTGCTTCCGTTTCCCGAACTCCAAAAACTCCCCGTTGTTGAATACGGAATGCGTTCACACGTGGTTGTGGTGGGGCCACATTTGCGGCTCCTACATTTACTGCTCGGCGCCCTGATGGTAACCGTGCCAGGAGTGCGGGTTGGCTAGCAACTGTAGGTAAATATCACATACAAATGTAGTTCTAATTTATTAAAAAAAAGAAACAAAATTCCTTACCGTCTTGGAGTTTGGAGTCTTTAATTTGTTGAGAGCTCAACCAGAACAACTCCCGTCCTGGTTGAGCTCTCGACAAGAACAGGCAGAAACAGTACTGATGTGTACCTAACGACCCACCGCTATCGAACCGAAAGAGTGGGGTGGAAAATGGTGGTGGAGCTTGTACCCCTACAAGGTGGTAGTGGGGAGGACATTTCTAGAAATCAGAAAATTGTTTGGTAGTGAAAAATTAAAAACTGAATTTAACGAGTTTTAGCAGTATGTCTTACGGGAAATTGGATCATCGACTTTTTAACGGGTACAATTTTATGTATCCTGACACAAAATATGTTATTTGTTTTATAAGCACTGAGACGACGTCGTTAACTCTGTGGGCGGGAAGAATAAATAAATTCTAATTGTTGTTTTTCAATCGTCAATGTTGCTATCTTGCTTTTATAAATTTAATTTGTATACATTTCTAACTATATTTACTTAGCAAATCTCTTGTCCTTGATGTCATTACATTTTTAGTGCAAAAGAGCAACCGAATTCTGGTTGGCGTTTTACCTACTACACAGCATTTTTTTAACATCAGATGAACTTTTAAAATAAATTATCTTCCAACAAACGCTTGAATTAATTTCGAGGGAAACATTTCTCCAACATATTATGATAATGAATAACAAACACAAATATGGAATTTATGAAAATGTTTGTTTTGAAACGGTTATCTACTATAATAAAGGAAAACATTTAAGAGGGATTAATGTTTTCGTTTAGACTTAAAGGCACCATAAATAAAATAACATTACAACGGATAATTTCGACGAAGAGTCTTTTCTCCCTCAGCATGAGGCATTAGGGCAGTAAAAGAGACGTTATGAAGTTATTAGCAGAATGAGTGTCACCAAAAGATTAGAAATTCCAGAAAATTGTATGCGGGCTCCTTACAAAGAAAAGACTAAAGTCTGCTACCTGGGAATCTTTCAAATGTAGAAACACGTGCAAAATTGTTATTAGCGAAACTAGTGAGTTAAAACTTCTCGTTCTACACATTAACATATGGCAAAATAAGACAAAACGTTCAGTTTCATCGTTATGACAACAGCACATATGTACAGGGTGTGTTTTTTATTTGATACAACTCCTGTAAATTTTTTATTTGTGAAGATACATCCGAATGAGAAGTAATGATATAAATATAAAAATAATAATTGATGGTAAACGCATTTTTTAATTCTCACTTCCGTGAACACCGGAAATCCATGATATTTTTTAATAAATGAATCATTTACATACATATTTTACCACAAAAAATTATAAGCAACCAAATGTCTAAAATTACTAATATAAAAGTTATTTAGTAAAATATATGAAAAATTACTACTTATTTATGAAAAAATAACAAGCATGTTTTCATTCTCATAGTTCATTAAATTTAATTAAAAAAAATCTCGATCGACGAAAACTCGAATACAACAAGAGCACAATTTTGTCTTTCCGTTCATCAAAGTAACTCATATTTTACCCCAGAGGAAATAATCAATGGTGTTCAAATCGGGTTATCTTGCTGGCCATTTTATTGGACCCCTATTCTTCACCCAACCGTGTTGAAATTTTTTATTTAATCATAATAAAATAATAATTTTTGTAATGATAGCTCGTCCAAAATTAAATTCGACCCGTTTTACTCCATTACAGTTAATTATATTATCCGACCTCTTTTCTCTTTTGAGGAGACCAAATCAAACAAATTTCATTTTGTTTTAACGGAGATGGTTATTATTGTAACGTGCTAATAGTCGAATTTTTTGGAAATATAAACTTAAACGGTCGAATTTGCGCATGTATACAAAGAAAAGTTATTTAGAAAAATTTCCAAATTTTACTTACAGGCATCTGTAGTAAGAATACACTCTAAAACACATGCCGAAAAACAGATTCCGAAATACGCCTAAAGAGCTTAAGGCCATCACTCATAGATAAACGGATTAAAGTTCTTCACTTTAATCCGTTATGTTATGATTCAGGAGATTTTTTTACTAGAAATTATTTAGCTAAATTTCACAAATTCAGATTTTATTTTTTTCTTACCTTGGTCTACACAGTAATTGGTCATAGGATTCTAATATTTGTAGCAATATACAGTGAAACCTGTCTATGCCGGACTCTGTAGAAGGCGGAAAACTGCTCATCGCGGAAATTTTCCGCAGTCCCGTTTTTTCAAATACCTAATTTAATGTATTTTGGTCTGTATAAGCCGGAAACTGTATAACGCGGAAACGGAAAATATTTGTAAGTCCCAACGTGTCAAAATACATGCACCCAACTCTGTGTAAAACGGAAGCGAGAACAAAGTTGATGATTTCTACGAAAAATATATAATTCAATTCGTGGACCTGCAGGTGCATTTTTTGTCAACAAAAAATCACTGTTCTCAATTCTCATTTAATTGGTGTCTCTCGTGGTTATATGTGTGTTCGCAATGGCCCAAAAAACAACCACCAATAACAACAAAATGGATTTAATTAATGTACACGTGCAGCAAAATTTGGGTGTTAAAGAAATTAGCAAAAGTTCGGTTGTAAAAAACGCAAGTGTATCAAATTATAAGACATATCCTAAAATAAATTAGAGAGTAATGGCAAAGCGGTAAGTGTGTAGCCCTTAGATCATATAATAAATTATTATATAATATTATTATATGATCTAAGGTGTAGCCAACCTTTTGCAGTTGAGAACAAGCATGAAAAATAGATCTTAATGGCCGAAAAAGCAAATAACAATAAACAACTATTTCAAATAATTCTTTTCTATGTACCTATGTATTCAATTTAATAAAAATTGATTTCCGTTTTATATAGGTTTACTTTCCGTCATAGCCGGGTTTCCTGTAAAAGCCGGAACCCTGTTTAAGACGGACAAAAATTTTGGACCCGCGCGATTCCGGCGTAGACAGGTTTTACTGTACAAGTGATTACAGTTTGTACAATCTGAAAATGTATCTGTTCATTAGAATACTGCGTTTATATAAGCAGGTATGTTCGTTTGTATGTATTTCATCGGAATGGGACTATTTGGCGCGGCCGACTTGGCGCGGCCAACTTGGCGCGGCCGACTTGGCGCGAGCCATTTTGGCGCAAAGCCAACTTGGCGCAGGGACATTTTGGCGCAAGCCATCTTGGCGCGAGCCATCTTGGCGCGAGTACGTCGGTATATAATATAAAAAATATTTCTTGTTCGTACTGTGGTTAGCACCTTGTTATTTATGCCAAATGTAGGCAACCAAATACAAAGTTTCATTCGCACAAATTCCAATAACTAAATGATCCACGGAGCAAGAAGTTCCACATTTAGGAGTATGTTTATAATAGTGTGCAGGGCGCGAAGCGCCCGTGTGTCCATTAAAAAGTCGACATTACCCCTCCCGCGTTGCTGACTATAAAAATTAGGTTATGCTAACAACGGCTGCAATTTTTGTATATTTATATCTATTTTTCTTGGTACGAGTTCATCTGCGCCAAAATGGCCCGCGCCAAGATGGCTTGCGCCAAAGTGTCCCTGCGCCAAGTTGGCTTTGCGCCAAAATGTCTCGCGCCAAGTCGGCCGCGCCAAGTTGGCCGCGCCAAGTCGGCCGCGCCGAATTGTCCTAGACCGGTATTTCATAGGTTAAATAGCAATACATTAGAAATTCAAAAATCATAAAAAGTTGTAACAAGATTTTTTTCAATAAACAATATATAGATTGGCATATCATATATTTTATGTTTATTGCTAACTTAGGGGCAAGATTTTATGACTCACACGTTACATCTTTCAAGTAAAATAGAAATAGAGTTTGTATTTTGGAAATACAAATTTTTACATAAAAATTTTAAAAAGATTTCTTGTTTGAGAGTGGTCATTGTCATTTTCTTCAACAGGAACTCCATAGTTGGTGGAAAAAACTTTTTAAATTTTAATCGCCACACTCGTATTGTATTTTAAAATACATTATTTGGTAAAAAATCTAGCATAATCAAAAGTTTATGTTCATATATAGCTGTAGAAAAACTTTCAAAAAATTTTCATTCTTCAAAAAAATAAATAAGGCGCCATTCAAAAACATGTCAATGACAATATAATTTAAAACAAAAGACAATCAACATACAATTTTTATGTAGCGCTGTACATGTTGAAAATATCTAGAAAATGGTACTTAAAAATTTAAATATTGGTATATACTTATCAAAATTAAATGCAAAAAATTTTACCATCATGTTTTTTTTAAGCAAAATGCCTCGTTTTACCATACAATGGACAAAAAGGGTAAATCATATATTAATAAGGAACATGTATATTATATTACCAAATGCAAGGCCGCTTGCACATAACAAAAGGAAAGCTTGTATTTTTGCCATTTGGACACTCAAAGGGGGTAAAATCACATACGTTCCATATGACGAAGAATTTTGTAAAAACAATGGTTCTGAAACCCCAAAAATTTTATTATGGATGCGTTCTTCCGGAACTTGTTGATCCTAGGAGACGTAGGGGATTATCTATTAGAAATCCTGATTATATTTTAAAAGCACACAGAGAAAAAAGTCACTAAAAGTTAAAAAACAACTTTAATTATAAGTTTAATAACACTGATGGTTATTTTTTTGTTGTATTAATTCGTTATTAATAATTTTTTACTATAAATTGTACTCCAATTATATACTACTTATGTATAATTTGCTCGTTTTGAATTGGTACTTTAGTTGTCTGCTATTCTACTGGTTTATATTGATCAATATGATGCCTTTCTTAATACAAAAAAAAAAAAATCATGAAGAGTATTTAGATAATTGTAAAATTTACCTGCAAAATAGAAACACAACACAACAACCAGAGGACGGACGACGCTCCTGAGGTAATTTATTCAGATAAGGGAGTAGTACAGTCGCTCATCCAAGTAGAGATTTTCGGTGCGGTGCTGATAATTAGCACCGACAAAATATTGTACTTCAGCTCCATTCAGCAATTTAAAAGCAAAGGTAAAATTCTTGGGCTCGGAACAGCTGTTAGTAATATTGACCGTCCAACCCTGGCTGTCATAATAATAATTGGAAAAATTTACAACGTTGTCTGCTTGCTAGCCACCCGACCTTTTCGGATTCTGACCAACTAAATTTTAATACCTCGAGTCTGTGTCTTTGAAGTTTCTGGTTACTAGTATAGTGCTGCAACTGCTGGTTCGTTTTTATGACTGCATCCTATTGTGAAGGAGTTAAGTGTACCACAATACGCCTCTACCGCAAGTAATCCAGCGGTTATAAACCATCAAGGGACCAACTGTCTACACTATACAGGGCTATATGGGCCCGAAAACCTTTAAGACGATTTATGGCATGGCTATTTACAGTTTCAATAGAGTTTCTAATACTTACGGTAATTGAGATTGCAGTGCCATAAAAACGAAATCAGAGGTGGACCACTATAACAGTTTTACAGCAAAAATATTTTTTTGTGCCTGTGAGAATGATATTTTAATAGCCTTTTCTTAAAATTGATTCTATTTTTGATACCTAATTACGAAAGGGACACTCTAGGATAATCGATGTAAGAAATAAATACTGCACACTACTACATAAAGAATCGAAAACATTGAATTTTAGTTTTATTATTTTATTAAAATGTTAACAATTTGAACAGCAACATAATATGTAATAATAATAATTGTGTGTATGTACACATGCATGTAATAGTAACAATAATAACATTATTATTAACAAAAAATAAATTTAAGACCGTTAACTTTGTATGTACACCCGGATACATGGTATCAGTTCTCTTAATAAATTTAATGCATTAAATAATAAAAGTTGGTATATGTATAGAATTTTGATTTTCCTTCAAATGCGACCAATACGTCCTGCACTCAAATATTTGACTAGTTACGTATGCATTTTGCCTTAACCTGACAACTTCTCTCTTTTTCAATTTAATATTTACCAAATTTCTTATCACATATTGAAACAAAAACATACAGATGCGTGTGTATACTGAGCCAACATATTTTCTCATTGGTTTCACTTATAATTCATATTGTCCGTACTTGTGCGGCCTGCGCCTCTTGGGATTTATTTTTTATAAACAAAGCGAGAAGGAAAGCATAAAACAAAAGGGAATAAGAATGTATAATAATGAAGATTATATATAGTCTGAGGCATATGAAGGAAACTCAGATTATTGACAAAGATTATAAAAATTATAAGGAGAAAGAATAGACTAAAGAGGAAAATATAGTTAAAGTGTTAAAGATCACCAATGGGAGCTTTGAAGAGGAGATCTTGATATACAAAAGTAGGAGGGAGGAGGAAACTCAGGTTTTATTAGAAACCGTGTGTTCCACTTTCTCCACTCGATCTTGTCCCTTAATGACAGTAAAAGTTCAAATTCTATCTTTTTGAATTTATGACAACCGATTGATTAGTAGAAGTACGAGAAATGGAGTGTTCAAGGTCCTTTCAATTACACGGTAAGATTTCCAATTTTTAAATTAAAAAATTATTAATAAAATGATATTGAAGTAATTAAGCTCGGTGAACGAAGACCGTGGCTTTGAATGCGATTCATTTTATTTAAATAATTGCCGACTTATGAAATTAGAAACTAAGTTATATGTAATGCATGTAACGTGCCCAAAACAGGAACTGGGTGACCTTGTAGAATTCTATCTTCGCTCTCTTCCAAAAATTTCCAATCATCCAGCATGGGTGATTGCCTGAGTTTACAGCGCGAAATTTAAATTTTAAATTTAGGACACCACAGCATTAAACTTATAGTAACGAAGACTTACAGAACCAAGACTATTTCAAAATCTTCTCAACTTCAATTACCCATAGTAACGTTTATTTCCATTTCCACTGTCCAAATTTCATCGCAATACTAAACAGACTTGATGCACGAAAATGTATCTACGTATATATACATTATAAACTTTGAACAATGTTTTCTTTTTATTTTTAGAAGTGATATAAAATTGGGCCTTGCCCATCGAAAAACTAAAAACAATCTGCCTTCAAAAACACACAAATTCCACGTATATACATAGTCAGACTCTTAATATAACTAAAAATGTCATTCGTGTCTTTTACATGTATAAAATAACTACGAACAATATAATAAATAACCACTAACAATTCTGAGAATATACACTCAAAAGAAACTCAATCCCTTAGTCAGCCCCTTCTACTATAGATTGATAAAATCATTTAATTTTTAAAATCTGGAAAGGCTCAACAGCGAGCAGAAATACTTATATTCTTCAAGCAGTTTATCTTTTTATCCAAAATGCCAAAACCATATTTATTTTTAGATGTAATAACCGGCTGCGATACTACATCAGCACTGTTCAGAAGGGGTAAAACGTGAGTACTGAAATTACTTAAAAAAAGGGCTTAACTGATTGCGCTAAAATATTTGAAGAAATTGACGCGTCTCCTCAAACGATAATCACAAAAGGAATTCGCTTTCTCCTTACGGTTTATGGAGCTCCAAAAAAATTAGTTGTTTCGACAAGTACAACTTTAAAAGAAAAACGAAACAAGAAACAAGTACAACTATCTTGTCTTCCTCCAACATGACTTCTGCTCATCAACACTTGTATCGAGTAGGTATACTATCAAGTTCAGACATGGCTAGACTATCAACTGAACCCCGAAGACTGGGGTTGGAAATTAACAGATAATACTTTGGAACCGATTCAAACTACACTCCCACCTGCTCCGAAAAAACTCCTAAACACTATTTTTTGCAATTGCAAAAAAGGTTGTTGTACTAAGTGTGGCTGTAGAAGAGTAGGGTTGTTGTGTTCACCAGCGTACACTAATTGCCAAGGTCACTCTTGCTCGAATATTCAATGGAATCCAACAGACGAAGATTCATGTGATATCGATGAAGAGACAACTGATTCATCTTCAGTTGAATAATTTATGAACATCCAGCAAGAAGAGGAAGAAGAAGAAATTGAAGAAGACATGACTGTTGAAGTCGAATTTGAAGAGTATGAATCAGATTAAAATGTTAACAGATTTTAGAACCATAGTTTAAATCAATCAACTACATCAATATCAAAATCAATAATCATCATGCAGTAATTACAGCATTTTCCCATAAAACTCCGTCGTAACAAATCGTAGGCCTACAGGGGAAACCACGTTGAAAAAAAACGCGCCAAGTACACTACATCACAGGTGGAGTGGAAATGTGTGCATATCATGTAGAATGTAACTCCTTCAACTTTTAGAACGGCGATATCTTAGGAATGGTCATTCTTGGGGAAAAAAGTACAAGAACCAGTCTTGTAGATAATTTTAAGCTCTATAATTTTTGTCTGAACTATATTTTTGATAAAACTTACCGTTTTCGAGAAAAATTGAAAAAACCAAAAAAATTGACTTTTGACCTTGAATAACTTTTTTTAGAACACATGGGATCTATGGGGACTTTTGACAATTTATTTCTACTGGTGTACCCAAGGTCTGTACCAAAATTCAGCTCTGTCGGAGTTTTTGTTATTTGATCATTATTTTTATGTCTATTTTGACCGGACTAGGATATACATAAGCAAGAACGCAAATCGAGAATATCGGAGTCTAGATATAATGCAGAGTATAGAAAAATAGTAAAGGACCAAGTAGCAAAGGACACACACAGAGAGAAAGTCTAAATGAGGAAAGAATGATAGCGAGATATAGGTGTGGAAATGAGGAGAAAGAGAATAATTTTTGGATGGATGAAACCAGGCGCGGATACAGGATTTCGTTCAGGGGGGGGCAATTTTTGTGTGATTTTACCTATCTACCAGAAATTCGTTGTAAACAAAAAAAATTTATAAAATTTTAGCTATAGTATACTCTTTTTCACATAACATGGGTGACATTTGGTTCTTTTCATTACATGTATAGCGTACAGTAGAACCTCGATAATCCTAATTCCTAATTGGGAAAAAGGTGTGTTCGGATTAACGATTTGTTCGGTTCAGCAATTTTCGCAAAAATCTGAAAGGGAATTGAATAACAACTTCATACACAACTGAAAACAAACTTCAAGAAATAAACCTAAATTTTATTAAACAAAAATTAAAGAATTCTTAAGCAACAATGTATAATAGATACATTCTAAAAAAATATTACTCCGTGACCATAAACACGCTATCTTTTTGGAATAAACACCCCGGGATCTATACCCTGAAATTTTTCAGAATTTTTAGATGAATTTTTCAAAAATGAAATTTTCCATTATGTATTCGTATTACCTCCATTACGCAAATTTCGACCCATTCTCGACGATTTTCGAAATTTAACTAAATATATTTTCTTGTAGATTTTGGACCTCAGAAGTCACTGCTGGCTTCATTTCTTCGATAACTTAAACCATTTTTCCAGAATCGTCCAGTTGAAATATCGCAATTTTTAAAAATTTCGAAAAATCCGAATTTCACAGCGAATTTTCCGAAAATATTGCTCGGTTACCATAAACATGGTTGATTTTTGGAATCAGCACGTCGGGATATATATCCCTGAAATTTTTCAAAATTTTTAGGAAAATTTTTCAAAAATTACATTTTTCTCATGCAAATTTCGACCATTTTCGACGATTTTCGAAATTTAACCAAATACTTTCTCTTGTAGATTTTGGGTCTCCGATAACTTCATCCGTTTCTCCAGAATTAGTTAATTAATTCAGTCCTTTGAAATATCGCAATTTTTAAAAATTTCAAAATATTCCATACAACATATGTATGCAGAAAGATCTTGCGTCATTTTTGGAAGTAGATGCATGTTTTCAAGTTCAGTTCGGATTGCAGAGTTTTTGTTCGGATTAAAGAGGCATCGACTTCAAATAGCCTCTGTTCGGATTACTGGATGTTGAGACAATCGTGAGTTCGGATTATAGAGGTTGTACTGTATTTACAAAATGAAATATGATTTCAAAATTTTGAAATTGGTCAAAATAAAGTACCTCGGTCGTGTGTCAGGGGGGGGCAATTGCACCCATTGCCCCCCCCCCCTGGATCCGCGCCTGGATGAAACGGACAGAAAGTGTAGGATATGTTGGAGAGAGGGAGAAACAATAGAACATATGCTGGAGGATGTGAAGGATTGAGAGAATCGGAAGAAAGTAGGGAGAAGTACTAAACGAGGATGGAAGAGCACTGGACTGGACTGGATGAAAGAGGTACGGAAGAAGAACTAAGAAGGCAAGGGGTGGGCAAGCAGAAAGAATAGAACAATTATTATTACATAAAATTTTTAATTATTTATTTATTTTTCATTATTTATGATTTGTTATTATTTTTGATTTGTTATTATTTATGATTTGTTATTATTTATGATTTGTTATTATTTATGATTTGTTATTATTTTTTATTTATTTTTTATTTTTTACTACTTTTTATTATTTATTTTGCTGCTGCTGTAAGAGGTTCTGCTGGTAAAAGCGGTCCATTTGGCTTTTCTCTCCAATGCACTTCTTTTTGCTTGTTTCCGCCCTTTCGCTCGTCTGTTTTGAAACTAGGTTTTAACTTGGCGCTCTGATAAACCCAGAGTAGCAGCGAGTTCCGATTTTTGTTTGATTGCTATGTAACAATTAAATAAAGTGGATTCTTTTTCTAATTCGATCCTTTGGAGGTCCGAATAAACTATTCGGTATTTGTCCTTCTTTCCTGTTTTCCTAGGGTTGCACTGACTCTGATAACTCGTCTACTCATCCACTCGAAGGGGGTCCTCGCTGGCGGTGCCCTCGCCACATGGCCTTTGGAGGTTTTGGGGCGAGATGCTCCTGTTTCCCGAACTCCAAAAAATCCCCGTGGGTGAATACGGAATGCGTTAGCACGTGGTCGTGGTGGGGCCACATTTGCGGCTCCTAGATTTGGCCGGCGGCGCGGCGACGGCTTCCTGCAAAATGTATATTAACAATGTTGCAATGAATTTTTAGTAATCATGTGGATTGAATGCTGGAGCCTGAGTAGACTTTTCAATACATTAATGCAGTTTAGTCTTACCTTAGGTATTTGAAGGTCTCTGATCAGTCCAACTCCAAAATAATCTTTCATTGAAGCGAAAATTTGTAATATCATGTTGCGTCGATAATGGTCCAAACCGTTTCTTAATTCTGATTCTTAGCGTTGAATATTTATCCTCAGATGAAAAACGTGCTGGATGAGATAAAATAGTTGATATCCCCGAGGAGTTGTAGTAAGGTTCTAAACAAAAAAATTATAATTATCGCATGGGGTTTTGAAGTTTGGCAAGGTGGTGTAAAACTGTACCATTTGCAACCTCTGGTATGTCTCTGTTTCTGTCTTCCTCTGATAGACTGTATTTAAACAGGCAAAGAATGCCCGCGTAACTGTATCGTACTAAGACAGAAAGAGAAACATACCGCTTTACAACATCTTGCCAAAATTAAAGGAATTCTACCATAATAATAGTAAATAAAAATCTTAAAGATAGTATGTTTGAGGTGCAAAATAAAAATAATCAACAAAGCTTACAAATATTTATAATATTCATTATTTTTGAACCTCCAATGAAAGCCAAACAAGTGATATTTGCGAAACTTTAGAAAGACGTTTTAAAAATTGGAAAAAAAAATTTTATCACCGAAAGCGATTACTTTGACACCCGAAAAACATATTAATGCAGTTTAGTCTTACCTCAGGTATTTGATGGATGAATTTTTTGAGAACTCAACCAGAACAGTTCCCGTCCTGGTTGAGCTCTCGACAAGAACAGGCAAAAACTGTACTGATGTATACCTAACGACCTACCGCTATCGAATCGAAAGAGTGGGGTGGAAAATGGTGGTGGAGCTTGTACCCTCACAAAGTGGTAGTGGGGAGGACATTTCTATTCTAAAAAATAGAAAATTGTTGGTTGTAAAAAATTAAAAACTGAATCTAACGAGTTTTAGCAGTATGTCTTACGGGAAAATGGATTATCGACTTTTTAACGGAGACAATTTTATGTATCCTGACACAAAATATGTTATTTTTTTTTATAAATACTGAGACGACGTCGTTAACTCTGTAGACGGGAAGAATAAATAAATTCTAATTGTTGTTTTTCAATCATCAATGTTATTATCTTGCTTTTATAAATTTAATTTGTATACATTTCGAACTACATTTACTTAGCAAATCTCTTGCCCTAATGTCATCACATTTTTAGTGCAAAAGAGCAACCGAATTCTGGTTGGCGTTTTATCTACTACACAACATTGTTTTAACAGCAGATGAACCTTTAAAAGAAAATATCTTCCAACAAACGCTTGAATTAATTTCGAGGGTAAAATTTCTCCAACATATAATGATAATAAATAACAAACACAAATATGGAATTTATGAAAATTTTTGTTTTGGAACTGTTATCTAAGTACTATAATGGAGGAAAAGATTTAAGAGAGTTTAATGATTTCGTTTAGAGTTAAAGGCACCATAAATAAAATAAACATTACAACGGATAATTTCGACGAAGAGTCTTTTCTCCCTCAGCATGAGGCAATGGGGCCGTAAAAGTGACGTTATGAAGTTATTAGCAGAAAGAGTGTCGCCAAAAGATTTGAAATTCCAGAAAATTCCATGCGGGCTCCTTACAAAGAAACGACTTAAATCTGCTAGCTGGGAATCTTTCAAAGGTAGACCCACGTGCAAAATTGTTATTAGCGAAACTGGTGATTTCAGGTTTCTCCGTCCACAAAATAAAATATGGCAAAATAAGACAAAACGCCGTGTTCAGTTTCATCGTTATGACAAGAGCACATATGTACAAGTTGATGTGTTTTTTCTCATTCACTCACTCCTCTAACTTTTTTATTTGTGAAGATAAATCCGAATTAGAATTAATATATAATAAAATAATAATAATAATAATTGATGGTAAACGCATTTTCAAATTCTCACTTCCTGTAGCACCGGAAATGACATTAATCCAGTATATCTTTAAATAAATGAATCATTTTGGTACATGTTTTATTACAAAAAATTATAAGCAACCAATAATCTAAAATTACTAATAAAAAAGTTGTACATTAATATATATCAAAAATTAACAACCACGTTTTCATTCTCATAGTTCATTAAATTTAATTAAAAAAAAATCTTGATCGACGAAAACTCGAATACAACAAGAGCACAATTTTGTCTTCCCGTTCATTAAAGTAACTTATTTTTTACTCCAAAGGAAATAATCAATGCAATTCAAAAAACATCCACGGTTCTCACGTTGTGGGGTGGTGCCCTATCCTGTTGAAAATACAAATTTTGGACGTGATTCAAAGGTCAGTTATCTAAATAGTGTTCATCTATTTATCGCAGAATACGTAAATATTGCTCGTCATTCAGGTTGAGATCAAAAGTTATAGTCTAAATGTGGTGCTGTTTATCATGCGAACTCATGTATTAAATTTCCAAGCTCTTTCGTTTCACTTTACAGGAATTACGGAAACAAATGTTTTGAAGAGTATTTCTAGTAATTACTGAGCATCGTTCATCTTTAATGAGTATTCCACTTCATAACAATGACGGCGAGTGAGTAGATTCCAAACCTCAGGCTTCTAATTACACAATTCAGTTAATCGAAAAATTGAAAAATCGAAAAATTTAGAAACGTCAAAAATTGAAAAGTGAAAAATAAAAAAAATTAAAAATCGTAAAACTGAAATATCGTAAAGTTAATAAATTGAAAAACTGAAAATTTTGAAAAAAAAAATCGTAACAAAAACTAAAAATTCAAAAAATCGAGAAATTGAACAATCAAATAATCAAAACATTGAAATCCTAGTAAGTTGATAAATAGGAAAATTTAAAAAACAAAATATTTTAAAAATCCAAGAATTGAGCAACAAAAAAATCTAAGCCTGAAAAATTGAATGATCGAGAACAAAAAATCTAAAATTTAAAAATTCGACAAATTGAAAAATCATGGAACTGAAAAATCGAAAAGTCGAGATAGTGAGAAATCTAAAAACTTAAAACATTATAAACTGAAAAATTGAAGTATCGAAAAATTTAAAAACCGAGAAAACACAATATCAAAAATTTGAAAAATTGAAGAAAGGAAATATTGCAAAATTCCAAAGCTGAAATATTGAAAAACCTAAAAATGGAAGGAAAATTGAAGAATCGAAACAGTCAAAAAATTCCAAATTGAAACATTGAAAAATTGAGAAATGGAAAAATGGGAAAATCAAAAAATTGGTCTAAAAAGTTTAGACAGTACTTCCCTCGCTATCGGAAACGTGACGACTGCATGCCTATTATGTTTTTTTTTTCACATTAGAATTCAAAGCATTCGGTTTTGTAGTTCCTGATTAAATCAATAAAATAAATTTGCTCATTCATTAAATTTTTTGAGTCACCCTGTATATGCAGATCCAAAAAATATGAATGGAATGATAAATTACAAGAAGAGACTCATCATATTTTGTAAATTTTAAATAGGATTATACGGCAAACCTTTGAGGTGACGTCATCAATTTTTTAGAGGGGATAAGCAAATATATTGTGATTAAAACGGTCTTGGTATAATAACAAAAAAATATTGTTCGTCCATGAAACAAGCTCGTACCTATGCTGGTTCCGATTACGATTATGGTTTAAATATTTTTTAGAAAATTCTGTAATGGGTGTAGAAACATTTGTGACAGTCAAAGAGGTTTTTGTGAGAAAATTATCTTTGAATTTAGACCAAATTGAAATAGACACTAGGCAACAGGCACATTTGGGCAAAAGAAGGAGAAATTAGGGTTACGGCTTCAAATTTTGGACGTATTTACAAACTAATTAGACCGACTACAGCAATAGCTAAAACTGTAGAGTCTCTGTTGTACAGTACATTTAGAGGTAACCGTCATACATACTGTGGACAGCAAAGTGAGGAAAAAGCTGTCAAGTGTTTTAAAATAAATAAAAATATAAAAACTGAACGGTGTGGTTTGTTTATTTCAAAACAATTTCCTTACTTGAGTGCTAGTCCAGACAGGGTTCCAGAGGATAGGAGTGCATTAGTCGAAATTAAATGCCCTTCAAAATCGCAAGATTTGTCTCCCGAAGAAGCGCTTAGAAAAAAAAAATCAAATTTAGTACATTGACAGACAGAGAATTGAAACTAAAAAAAAATCATGATTACTACTTTCAAGTACAGGGATAAATGCTTGTTACGGGTATTTAACAAGTTTATTTTGTTGTATGGACACCCAAAGGAATAAATATAGAAAAAATTTATAAAGATGAAGAAACATATGTAAAAATATGGCATATAAACTTGGCAGATTTTGCTTTGGCGTATTATTGCCCGAAATAATTGATTCAAGAAGAAAGAGGAACCTGCCTTTGCGAGAGATTTTTTTAAAATAAATAAAATTTGTTTCTATTTTTTATGCACTTTAATAATTTATTAGGAGTACATTTTTCATCACCAAGACTTGCATATTTTTATTATAAATATATTTTGAAAATGATCTCTCGGCAAATGAAAACATATACGAGCACTTTTTTCGAGTAAACAATATAGGGAGAAGTTACTGGGCGGAGGGCTTTTTTAAAACACCTCCTCTCTGGGATAAGTAGTAGATACACTTAGCTACTTATACGTGTTAAACAAAAGCTGTATTTTATATATTTTTTATTATTATTATAAATATGTTTATTAGTTGTATTAATTAAGAAAGCAAAATATATATTAACAATAATATTACAATGAATTTTTAGTAATCATATGTATTGAATTCAGGATCCTGAGTGGAGTAAAAATCTTATAGTTCCCCAGTTTTAATTCGGTTCTATGATAGTACCTCATTGCGTAAAAGTTAGTTTCTTTAACAATAGATTACTACGGCCGGTCCTGGCGGCTTGTTATAAAACTGAGTTCCTTGCCATAAATTAGAAAAATCAGCCGAGAACTCTAACAATCAGCTTATGGTAAAGTAAGCGATAAGGGTTTTACCTGGAAAGTCGCTTCCGTAAATTTGAGTGGCGCTCCTGTCGGCAAAGTACTGAACTAACGGCTCAAAATCTGTCGAATTGATACCCATTTTTTTCAATAATTGTTAGTTTTTGTTAAAAACTCTGCCAACCAATAGATAATTAATTTTCCTTTGATATTCCTGTTAAAATTATTCGACGTATCTTGCATTAATTTGTGGTATATTTTGATTTTAATAGACACATTATTATTTAAACAAATTGTACCACTAACAAACATTTAATGACTCTGCGGCCTGTAAAAGTGATGTTTTATCCATCTGCGAATTTTCAAGCGATTCTATGATGGTTATGACTCAAAAAACTTGAAAAGAAAACATACAATGGTGCTTTTTTTACGATATTTCTCAGCCATATTTTTTTAGTTGATTGAACTGGTCTCTGCGCTCTAGAATATGAAAAATGCTGCAGTTTGATGTATGATACATCTATATTAATATCATTTTTTCATACAAAAAACCAAAATAATGTTATACCACGTCTAGCGAGTCCCCTTAGGCAAGAACGCAGATCGAGAATATCGGAGTCCAGATTTCCAGATATAATGCAGAGTACAGAAAAATAGCAAAGGAGGACGTACCAAAGGACACACAGAGTGAGAGAGAGTGTAAAGGAGAAAAGGATGATGGCGAGATTTAGGGATTTAGGTGTTGAAATGAAGAGAAAGAAAATAATTTTTGGATGGATGAAACTAACAGAAATATAGGATATGTTGGAGAGAGGGAGAAACAATAGAGCATATGCTGGAAGGATGTGAAGGATTGAGAGAATCGAAGGAAAGTTGGGAAGAAGTGCTAAACGAGAATGGAAGAGCACTGGGCTGAATGAAATAGGTACGGAAAATAAGTATATTATTAGATAAAACTCTAATTGTCTATTTTATTTGTTCATTTATTATTTATTTATGTTTATTATTTTTGGATTGTTCATTATTTTTGGATTGTTCATTATTTTTGGAGTGTTCATTATTTTTATTTTATTTATTATTTATGTTGCTCCCTGACCCGGTTGTGAATGTCGTTGCTGCTGCTGTAAGAGGCTCTGCTGGTGAAAGCTGTCCATTTGAATTTTCTTTCCAATGCACTTCTTTTTGCTTGTTTCCGCCATTTCGGTCGTCTGTTTTGAAACCAGATTTTAACTTGGCGCTCTGATAATCCCAGAGTAGCAGCGAGTTCTAAACAGAAAAATTATAATTATCGCATGGGGTTTTGAAGTTTGGCAAGATGTTGTAAAAGTGTACCATTTGCAATTTCTTGTATGTCTCTGTTTCTGTCTTCCTCTGATAAGACTGTATTTAAACAGGCAAAGAATGCCCGCGTAACTATATCGGACTAACAGAGAAAGAGAAACATACCGCTTTACAACATTTGGCAAAAATTGAAGGAGTTCTACAATAGTAGTAAATAAGAAACTAAATGATAATATTGTTGGAGTGACAAATAAAAATATCAAACAAAGCTTACAAATATTTGTAATATTAATTATTTTTGAACGTCTAATGTAAGCTAAACAAGTGATAGTTGCCAAACTTTAGAAAGACGTTTTTAAAAATTAGGAAAAAATTTATCGGATTAAGACAGAAACAGAAACACTGCTTTACAAAATATTGCCAAAATTAAAGGAATTCTACCATAATAATAGTAAATAAAAATCTAAAAGATAGTATTTTTGGGGTGCAAAATAAAAATAATCAACAAAGCTCACAATTATATTTATAATATTCATTATTTTTGAACGTCCAATGAAAGCCAAACAAGTGATATCTGCGAAACTTTAGAAAGACGTTTTAAAAATTGGGAAAAAAATTCTTATCACCGAAAGCGATTACTTTGCCACCCCCAAAACATACTAATGCAGTTCAGTCTTACCTCAGGTATTGATGTTAATTTGCTGAGAACTCAACCAGAACAGCTCCTGTCCTGGTTGAGCTCTCCACAAGAACAGAAAACAGAACTGATGTGTACCTAACGACCACAGACTCTAACGACCTACCGCTATCGAACCGAAAGAGTGGGGTGGAAAATGGTGGTGGAGCTTGTACCCTCCTCACAAGGTGGTAGTGGGGAGGACATTTCTAGAAAACAGAAAATTGTTTGTTAGTGAAAAATTAAAACCTGAATCTAACGAGTTTTAGCAGTATGTCTTACGGGAAAATGGATTATCGACTTTTTAACGGGGACACTTTTATGTATTCTGACACAAAATATGTTATTTGTTTCATAAACACTGAAACGACGTCGTTAACTCTGTGGACACAGAAAGAATAAATAAATTCTAATTGTTGTTTTTCAATTATCAATGTTACTATCTTGCTTTTATACTTTTAATTTATATACATTTCGAACTACATTTACTTAGCAAATCTCTTGCCCTGATGTCATTACATTTTTAGTGCAAAAGAGCAACCGAATTCTGGTTAGCGTTTTAAGTACTACACCGCATTTTTTTAACATCAGATGAACCTTTAAAAGAAAATATCTTCCAACAAACGCTTGAATTAATTTCGAGGGAAAAATTTCTCCAACATATAATGATAATAAATAACAAACACAAATATGGAATTTATGAAAATTTTTGTTTTGAAACGGTTATCTACTATGATAAAGGAAAAGATTTAATAGAGTTTAATGATTTCGTTTCGAGTTAAACGCACCATAAATAAAATGAACATTACAACGGCTAATTTCGACGAAGTGTCTTTCCTTCCTCAGCATGAGGCAATAAGGCCGTAAAAGAGACATTATGAAGTTATTAGCAAAATGAGTGTCGCCAAAAGATTAGAAATTCCAGAAAATTGTATGCGGGCTCCTTACAAAGAAAAGACTTAAGTCTGCTACCTGGGAATCTTTCAAATGTAGAAACACGTGCAAAATTGTTATTAACCCAACTGGTGAGTTAAGGCTTGTTTTTCTACACACTAAAATATGGCAAAAAATACAAAACGGCGTGTTCAGTTTCATCCTTATGACAACAGCACATATGTACAGGGTGTGTTTTTTATTTGATACAACTCCTTTAAGATTTTTATTTGTGAAGATCCGAATTAGAAGTAATGATAATAAAATAATAATAATAATAATAATTGATGGTAAACGCATTTTTTAATTCTCACTTCCGTTAACACCGGAAATGACATTAACGCATTATATGTTTTAATAAATGAATCATTTACATATTTTACCACAAAAAATTATAAGCAACCAAAAGTCTAAAGTTACTAATGTAAAAGTTATTTAGTAAAATATATGAAAAATTTCTACTTCTTTATGAAAAAATAACAACCATGTTTTCATTTTCATAGTTCATTAAATTTAATTAAAAAAAAATCTTGATCGACGAAAACTCGAATACAACAAGAGGACAATTTTGTTTCCCCGTTCATCAAAGTAACTTATTTTTTACTCCAAAATAAATAATCATTGAAATTCAAAAAACATCCACGTTTCTCACGTTGTGGGGTGGTGCCCTATCCTGTTGAAAATACAAGTTTTGGACGTGATTCAAAGGTCAGTTATCTAAATAATGTTCATCTATTTATCGCAGAATACGTAAATATTGCTCGTCATTCAGGTTGAGATTAAAAGTTATAGTCCAATTGTGGTGCTATTTATCATGCCAACCGATACATTAAATTTCCAAGTTCTTTGGTTTCACTTTACAGGAATTACGGAAACAAATGTTTTGAAGAATATTTCTAGTAATCACTGAGCATCGTTCACCTTTAATGAGTATTCCACTTCATAACAATGACGGAAAGTGAGTAGATTCCAAACCTCAGGCTTCTAATTACACAAATGGAAATAATTACACTATTCATATTAATGTTGCTTAAAAGTATTACAGTCGTCCTTTAAGTTAATGTCGTTTATTACATCTATCGATTTTTCTTAAGTCAAGTCGCCGACAATAGTTTTTTTTTTATAATAGAATTAGAAATACATACAAAACACAAGAAAAACGATTATTATATACATATATTTATTGGTTTATTCAAGAAAATATGCTATATCGACATTTCTAACATTTATCTGTTTTTGAATGTTCGAACCGATTTTTTTTTTAATATTCCTATAATAATAATAATAATAATAATTTTATTGTCCAACAAGTTACCCTAATGACAGGACAAATCTAAATAATTACTTACATGAATAACCAACAAAAAAATTATAACAATAACAAAAACATAATTCCAAGTATAAACTAATTTGAATAAAATATATCAGCTACATATCTATCTGCACATCGACACATTGTAGTAATTGGCGAACGACGAAGGATATTAGTTCGGGCGGTGGAGATATGAAAGGTTAAACATATCTCGATGCTGGCCGAGGGACATTAAATCTAATCTGTGATAATAAATATGGGCAATCAATTTTGTTGTGAATAAGCTTACACAAGAAGTTAGCCGCATGTAGATCCCTTCGAATCTTGTGTCGTTGGAGAAGACTTTCCATCTCAATACCTCTGGCCGGATAATTACCATCAATTTTGAACGAAAGGAATTTCAAAAATTTCCTGTGCACTTTATCAAGAAACATGTGCTGACACATATATATGGGATACCATATTAGTGAGGCATACTCTAATTTCGAAAGAACATATGCAAAGAAGAGGGATTTAATTACGTCAATGTTGTTGAAAAATTTTGAAGTTCCCATGACAAACCCCAAAGATTTATTTGCAGCATTGCAAATGTTGGTAACATGAATATCAAAAGTCAAGCAGCTATCGAAAGTAACTCCTAGATCTTTGATCGATGTTTTTCGTTCTAACGGTGTACCTTCTATTGAATAAGAAAAATCAACGATATTAAGTTTTCGACAATATGAAATGTAGCAACATTTACTAATATTAATAATAAGTCTATTTTGATAGCACCATTCCACGATTTTCATAAGTTCACGTTGTAAAAGCTCAGCATCATAAAGACTTGAGATTTTAGAATAAATTTTAAGATCATCAGCATAAGCTAAAATACTGTAATTTAAAGATTCCAAAAGGTCATTGATAAATAGACTGAAGAGGAGAGGCCCAAGGTTAGAGCCTTGTGGGACTCCAGACCTTGATAAAAAACGAAAAGAGGTAAAACTATTGTAAAATACATAGTTGTTACGGTTTATTAAGTAAGACTCCATCAGTTTGAGAAGGGGATAGTTATCCAAAGTTACTAAGTTTGCCTAACAGAATGTCGTGAGGAAGAACATCAAAAGCTCGGGAAAAGTCAGTATATATTACGTCTATTTGTTCTCGTTTATCAAGTGCAACACTAAGATCTTGAACAAGCACTGCAAGGTTTTGTAGATGTAGATCTACCAGTTCTGAATCCATGCTGTCCTAAACTGATATGAGAACGAGTATTATTGTAAATGCAACTATATGATGCCTGTTCAAAAACTTTGGCAAAATTGCTTAGAATGGAAATAGGACGATAGTTCGCTAGTAAAGATGGATCACCCTTTTTAAAAATAGGACTGATTCTTGCAATTTTCCAAAGGTCCGGGAATGTACTTGTTTTAAGTGCCTTTAATTATGATAGACAAAGGTTGGGCAAGTGCATATCTACAATCACGTATCAAAAAACTAGGGACTAAGTCATCCCCACATGTTTGCTTGTTGGATAAATTTGACATGATCAGAATTAAATCCTCTATGCTGACGGAAGACATTGAGAAGTAGACTCTATGTGCATAGAGTTTTTAACAGTAAATACATTGGCAAAGGTAGTAGCAAATGCATCCACAATATCCTGAGGTTCCGAAAATATATTTCCATTATCGTCTCTTAACTGACCCGGTATTCTAGAAGTGCCATTTTTCAAATGTAGAAAGCTCCATAAAGATGAAGGATCAGATTTGATATTGCTCTGGACATGATTTAGATACAGTTGGTAGGCATTATCCATTTGTTTTTTAACAATAGCTCTTAATCGTTTGAATTCGATATAGAATTTAGAATCCTTAAATTTAATCCATTTACGCCTGTAACAGTCTTTTGTTTTTATATTCTGCTTAATCTCAGAAGTAATCCAAGGTGGAAATTTCGAAGAGCTAGAGGTTATACGTGGAACAGATGTATCAAATAACTTATAAAGACAAGAATAAAAATCCTCAAGAGCAATATTTACATCTTCCTGACTTTCTAAAAAAGACCAATCCGCGTTGTTGATGTCATGATATAATTTTAAAAAGTTGGCCTTGCGAAAGTTATAGCGAAGTTTTTTTGCTAACGGAAACTTAGAAGTGATACTAGGCATAGCAAAATTAAAGTTTAGATGGAGAGTGGGGTGATGCTTATCTTCAGATATTAAAGGTGGTGTGCAGTGGGAAACTAGGGCTGTAGTATTTGGATTGGAAAAAATTAGGTCCAGCAATCTGTTATTACTATTAGGGATCGAATTAAATTGTGATAGTTGAACAACGTTGCAGAATTGCTTGAGAATTAAGGTTTTATGGCAGTTACTATGGCTATTACTTGAAAAACTAGGGACGTTGAAATCTCCAACGATTATCAAATGTTCATGCATTACCATGACCTCTAAGGCATTAAAAAATAACTCAAAATCATGAACAGAAATATCGGGTGGTACATATAAAACAACAAATAAGAAAATCATATTTTCGTAAGAGCATTTACAAATGATTACGTTAATGAGCGGTACCAAATCCGTAAGATGTTTGGTATTTATTACCGTATATTTGAATTTATTTGAGAATGCAACTAATACTCCACCTCCTCTGGAGGGACGAACCAATGAAAATTTTCTATCACAACGAATGACACTATAATAAGAAGGAAATATTTTAGAAGTGAGAATGGAATCATGTAACCAAGTTTCACTAATTGCGATAATGTCAAAAGACAGATCGCAACAACTGACGTAAAAAGAATGAGATTTGGAAGCAAGTCCACGAACATTTTGGTAATACATACTTAGTGTTGAATACCTGCTGGACTGATCTAGTTTTCCGACAAGTTTGCAATAATAGTAGGTATGCCATTACGATATTGAATTTTCAGATTTTTTTCACCCTGAGCCAAACGATTGTCAAGTGCTGCCCTTACCGATTTATATGCATTAATTTGGGTGGGTCCATTTACCCATTGATTTTAAAGTTTTAAAGTTTTTGATCATACTAGAATCTTCAGGACTGGACAATGTAACTTTAATAGGACGCGCTCTGTTGACATTTGTTGCATCAAATTTACCAAGACGAACCGGTGGAACAGTTGGCAAGTTAAGTTTTGATTCAGATATAAAATCATTGACAAAAGAACAATCAGCAACATTTTGTTCTTGTTTTGAGATACCGTTAGATTCTTTAACATTGAAGATAATTATGTTGCATTCATGTTTTTTGCGTTCGGTTATTTCGTTGATAACTTTTTCAGTTTCAATAAATGATGAATCACTGGGTGCAATGGTGGTATTAGCTTTGATAGTATTTTTTAATTGCTGAATTTCGTCTTGTAACATATTTATCATGGAAATTAATTTAGGAATTTGGTGTACACCCTGCTCACACTCTAAACATATGTATTTTAGGCGTCGTGAGGAAGTGGACCTCAAGGCTAAGCATTTTAGATCCTGCTGAGAAAGTTCGGAACAGGCTGTATGGATGGGTTTAGTACATCCATCCCATTTAATATAGGCAGTACTTTTATCATCTATATCCCCTTTACATTTAAGGCAACGCATCATCACAACCTAACCTTATAAGGATTGTAACTTACTACAAGAAGGATAAAACAGGGATACACTTCACACTTGCGGGGTCGTTCGCAGTGACTAACTAAACAAACAATAAGACCACGGAGTGGGTAAACAAAAGAACACAAATGGAACGGAGCAAATTCGAATTTTTAGGTTAGGTTGTAAACTTTCTCTGGGGATACTTAATTAATTTGACAAAACAATGTAAATGGGTTTACTGAGAACTTACTTGCCTGAATATGAAATTTGAACATTAACTATTCAAGAAGAAAACACTACAAAATACACTTGGAATAAATTCAGTATAGTGCACGGCTGGTTGCCGAAACATGTCCTATGTAGTGTTGGGCGATTACGAATGATATAATCGAGATATCTCGATTATACCCGAATAATCGATCATTCGATTATCGTTTAGAAATCATTCGTTTATTCGATTATTCGTTTCGTTTTTCGTTTCGATTGCGCACGAGTACACGAACCGATTACGATTCGAGATTTCGAAATAATTCATTCGGATTCAGGCAACTAAGCGTGGAAAACACAAACCACCTACTAGAGTAGATAGTTTGTGGTGGAAAATAATCGAAATCATTAGGTAAATTTAATTTGTTAGGTTGGTGGTAGTGTGTTACAAGTGTGACTGATTATAACTAACTGCATAATATAATAATTTACAAACATATTGGGCCGTATGATTTCCCTTTTGTTAAGCCAATCGGTTTCTAAAATTTTGATTACAATGAGTGAGAAAAGAATTAGGATAAAAGTATATATCAAAGAGAAAAAAAAAAAAAAACGAACGTCTCTAAATATTAATTAAGGGAAAAGACTACGGACCACTGACAATGAAACTATTTTCAATCAATAAATAAATCGTAATTGAATGTTCGATTTAGATTTCGTCAAGCCACGAATGCGCACTGGACAATAATCGAATTTTCGAGTGATTATTCGATTATTTTAAACGATTATTTCGATTCATTCGATTAGTGAAATATGTCGATTATGCCCAACACTAGTCCTATGCTATATAATATTAATAAAATAACTAAGCTAAACAAAACCTAAAGATAGTGTGTCAGGAATATAGCATATATATTTGCATTTGACCTACCCTTGTCAACAAAGAATGCAGTTTTTGATTTACAAATTTATGACAACGCCAAACTAGACAAATTAATATAGTGGCATAACAATTAATTAAAAAAAAAAATGAAGCAAATAGCATATAGCATATAGCAAGAAGCTGATTTATGGTAAATTAAGTTTACAGTTTGAGAACTGATTTAATTTCATAGTCCTTATGCGTGAGATGGCATTAATTTATTGGTGCAGTGCACACCATTAAAATGTCACCTGAAATAAAATAAATGGGCTAAAATCCCTATAAAAGCGGCAATGTTAGCCAGGTTTAGTCAAATTTGAAGCGCTACTGGTCGTGTTGCTGCACTGAATCGCGAAAATATTCCAACGTGAATCGCTGCCCGAATTTTTGCTGAATTTTGAAAAAAGCTGGATTTTGAAAATTTTGCTGACTTACAAAGAAGACTGGACTTAGAAAAATTGGTAGAAAGCGAAACTGAAACATAAGAATGGGTTTAATGTTTAGGTTGAACAATTTAAAGAAAAGTGAGCCCAGAATTTTAACACCTATTTATTATAAGAAGATTAAAAAACAACAAATACATATTATATCACTTACAGTTGCTACGTAACAGAAAATATCATGCGGTAGGGTAAATGTGTACAAGAGTGCGAATATGTATAAGAGTACGCACTGCTGATTTCTGTTTATTAGTGCCATCTGGGTAAGATGAAGTTATACCATTCAGAATTTAATGCTACACCTGAGATAAAGGTGCAAAAGTGACCTGAATATAGTTTATAGTTTGGTCGTACTGACGAATTTATGTTCACACGTTGTGTGGATGTAATTTTTACCGCTCATAGTTTTAGTTTTTTGTAAGGTACGTACCAGTTCTTTTATTTTACAGTAATCATTTTCATTACTTGTAACTTTTAAGGTCTCGTTATACACTAACAGTTTTATACTTTCTATCCATCAAAAGCTTTTAACTTTGAAAACGTTAGGTTATGTACAAATGTACAAGAGTGCGCAGCGAGGTATTGTATAAGAGTGCGCATTGCTTGCAATACGTAGTCTAATAGTCTTGGAGATACATATCATACGATAATGAATTATTTAACTCTACTACTTTGTACTGCTTTTCAAGTTGTGTGGTGGTGGTTATGGTGATTTTTTTTTTATTTTTACTTCCTGAGCGTGTTGTAATCAAGTTCGTCGACCGACTCTCTATTTTTACGTTTTCTCGACTTTTCAAGGCCCCTAGAGTACGAAGAAATAGGTCTCCCGTTTTATGTGTAGTCTGTAGTCACTTATTCCCATTTATTTTCACCTTAGAAACAAATATTTTTTCATAAAATGTAATGCGTACTCATAAGCGTTCAAATGCGCACTCTTGTGCAATGAACTGTCTAAGAGTGCGCATTTACACATCTTGACAAAAATTGAAATTACTCTTAAAATATAGTGGTGTTGGGACGTACAATTAAATATATCTGATCTCTAAACATGTATATAACGAACCTATATCATAAAATTTGTCTATCCAAAAAAATTAAAAAGTTGTTGACAGTTTTACACTAAGTGCGTACTCTTGTACACATTTACCCTATCATTTTACCGCCCGAAATTATTTTCCTTATCCAAAAATTTCATCAACTGGTACTTTTCCTAAAAGCCTGTCAAACGTGTTTGTGAAAATTTTATTGAAAGATTCTTCGTAAGAGCTTTTAAGGTCGGAGAAAATATCTGACCAGTTGTCATTTAACACGTCGTTGATCTGCTTCCCCAACCTCTCGTCCCCGTTGAATAGATTATCGAGGTTATAGTGAATCAACTTTGGCTCCAAAGTCAGTCGACTTCCGATAATTTTATAATATTTTTTGTCATTTTTTTCGTATTCTTCCAAATCGAACGTGAAGCTGAGTAACAAGTCACCTTAAAAAAAGACAAGTAAAATGATTAACTATATAAAAAGTAGCCTTACTAAGATCTATAATACCAGGTCCGTGGCCGTCGATAGGCAAAACTAAAATCTTGCCTGTGGCATCATACATAAAGTCTAGTCTCAAATGCGGTACCGTAAAGTCAAAATATATAATTTTCTTATCAAAATCAACACTCTATACAGGGATAATAATTATAAATTTCCACGATTCGCAAAACTAAGACATACTCAAATTTCGATACTTTTCCTTGAGTGAGTCCGGATAGTTTCAGGTTGGTGTAATTGTGGCTAAAGCTTGCTGGGCCACCTCCTGGTGCTATGGACATGAAGGGAATTTCCAGAGGCTCCAAACCAATCAAACCAACTGACGGTCTTGCGTGATTCAGTTGACTTATAGCATTTTCTACCGCTTTTGCGATGCACGGGTTGCAGTCGCTTTTATCCCTATCGCATTTTTGGAAAGAGGAGGCTAAAACTGGTCTTTAGCTTGTGGTAACATTAAAAAATAAACCTACGCAGTTTAACACAACCAGATATAGCAATAAGGACATAAAAAAATGTTACTAACGAATGCATATTTGAAACGCACTTGTACTGGTACCGGGAAATGATTTTATAAAGAAGAACCTACCTGGAAAATTTCTGAAACGAGTTTTTCGTACTTTGTGTTGTAATTATTTTTAAACGATGTCGGCTTTGGTACAATGCGTAGAAGTCTTATTTTATCATGTTTTTTTTTAATATTAAATACTTTATGTAGAAATTATAGATCATGCTTGTCATCAAATTAATTGATCAATAAAAAGTGACCTCGAAGACTATTCTATCCAGAGCAGGTTTAGCTCAACTTATTCCAAGTCAAAAAAGAGTCTTGTAGAAAAATGAAGTCTGTAGCAATACTTTGTGTCCTTTTCGTGGTTTGCGGCTGCGTAAAAATGCGTAAGTTACTATTTTTTGAGTGTCCTTTATTCGAATAGCAATTTTAGCCTCCACTTTCCAAAAATGCGCCAGGAATAAAAGCGACTTTAATCAGTGTTTGTTGAAAGCTGTGGAAAATGCTGTGCATCAGCTGAATCACCCAATGATGGCAGTGGGTTTGGTTAGTTTAGAGCCTCTGGAAGTCTCTTCTATTAACGTCTCACCGGGAACAGGAGCAGCCCAGTTTACCCAAATTTACAAAAATGTGAAAATTTACGGTTTCAGCAAAGGGAAATTCTCAAAATTTGAGTATGTGTTTATTTTGTAAAAGTTTTAGTATTAATGTGGTTTTAGCTTTGACTTTAATAAGAAAACAATCACTTTTGAGTGCAGTGTTTCAAACATTCGAATGGAGGCTGAATACGATTTTAAAGGGAGAATTATGGTTATTCCCTTTAATGGAAAAGGTTCCGCTGTTATTACACTTGGTAAGAGGTTTTGACGAAGAGAATTTGTCTGATTGTTATTTTTGAAGACAATGTGAACCTCGTGTTTACGTTTAATTTGGATGAGTATGACAAGAATGGAGAGAAATATTATAAAATTAAAGGGAGCACACTTGTTACGGTACCGCAATTAATCCATTTTCAGTTAGATAATTTGTTTGGTGAAGATGAAGCGCTAGGGAAGCACCTCAATGACGTTTTTAATGAGAACTGGAAGGCGCTTTGGGACGATGTTGAAAGCAGTTACGAGGAGGTTTTTAATCAATTGATTACAAATGATTTTGAAAGGTTTTTGGAGAAAGTGCCAGTTTCTCAAATTTTTGATTAAGGGAGAATAATTCAATGGTTGGCTTTTTGCGTATGTTAATTTTTTAAGTTTTGATTTTATTGGGGAGGAATAATATACTTGTGTACTTCTATAATTGTAAAATATATTTTAGTGACAGAATATAAAATTGTTTTTATTTTGCCGTATGGGCTTAAATAAATTGCCAACGTAGTACTGTTATAAACGCGTCCTTCAAAAAATCAGACATGTCATCTTCAAAATTACGAATATCCGTTAGTGTTTAAGGAGTCAATCTCGGTCTCTGAAAGTTCAGCAGGGGAAGGTATTTTTGAAGATTTAGTAATCACATAAACTTTCGAAAATAAAATAAAAAAAATTGATTTATTGACAAAATTTAAAATGTTTTATTTCACATATTGTGATCCAATTTTGCAAGTCCCTCCGCATCAATTTCACTGTTACTATCTTCGGTAGGCAAATACTTATCGTATAGAGGTTTTTCGAATGTGATCTTTTAATTTATCACACCTATCGGAAGCTCATTCATCAACGAATAAAATTCTTTCGTTTTTTCCAAGTCAGTCATTTCAACAATTTTCTAGAATCGTATTTTCAGTGACCAGTTGGTAGGTTTCGCGGATGTCACAGCTTTTAGTTTTGAGGCGAAATTAAAACAATTTGGAGGAGGAGGTTCGTGGCCCGCTGATTGTCGACAGGTGGTCTAAGTAGAATGGTTGTCACCAATGGAAAATTTTATGCAGGTTCCCTACAAAGAAAAGACTTAAAAACAAAGGTAAAATTTCTGGGCTCGGAAGAGCCGTCAGTAATAAGGACCGTCCAACCCTGGCTGCCATAATAATAATTGGAAAAATTTACAACATTGCCTGCTTGCTACCCACCCGAGCTTTTCGGATTCTGACTAAGTAAATTTTATTACCTCGAGTCCGTGTCTTCGAAGTTTCTGGTACATCATCCGCAACCCAACTCATGGAAACTAGTTTCCAAGAAGTAAATCTCATTTTTTACCTGTCCTCTGACATATTTCTGCAAATCTTATGTATAGTGAACCAAGAGTTATAAGGTTATATGGCCATCATAAAATCATCCCATTGTGTCGAAGTTAAGTTGTTTACAATAGAAAAGGTTTTAGGGTCGTAAATAACATGTCCACTGCAGCTCGACCGGCTCTTCTGGTTTCGTTCAGGGGCGGCTTTCACTAAATATGAAAATCCACCACTCGACTATTTCTTTACTACCTGCAGCCGCTGAGGGTTCCGAAATAACCACTCGCTTTGAAAGCCGGCCCTGTTAAATATGAGCAAGAAATGTTTAGAAGATGATTTATTGCCAACCGGTAAGTTTAGTGCGAACCACACAAAGGGGGTATTTATTTGCGGTCAACTACTTTTATGATGGCCA
Organism: Zophobas atratus; assembly: GCA_022388445.1. NCBI lineage: Eukaryota > Metazoa > Arthropoda > Insecta > Coleoptera > Tenebrionidae > Zophobas > Zophobas atratus. Next base: position 11,259,425 of record CM039446.1, read on the forward strand.
TATAACCTTATAGCTTTTGGTTCACTATACAAGCAAAACGACAACAGTTGGATATTAGAATACAGACTACGATAATTCTAATTTTTGTATAATCTTTTACTTTCAAAATTTTAGCGCTATGGTCACGAATAATTGATAGATGAAATCTGTTTTGTCCTCAAAAATTTAATGATTTTTCTCCAAATCTGTAAATTCACACTGTTTTGAACATTTATTCCAAAAAATAAAAAACAAATTAATGCAATTCAACATGTTTTCTGTTTCCTATGAATATACTGATACGGATTTTTTTTATAGTAACATAATTTTTCGAACTTAGTTATCGTCAATGTTGGGGACAGATACTTTTAAAAGTATCTAGATACAGATATAGATATATGGAAGATAAAAGTATCTAGATACAGATACAAGAAAACAGATACTTTTTGAAGCTTTGTCGCCTAAATTAATTCTTCTTGGTGTCAGAATTTGGTTTCCGCTACTAAACACCCGTTCCACAGGTGCAGAAGAAGGGATTGTGGTATTAAATTAAAAAAATAAACATTTTACTGTAGCATAGTTATTCATGACTCAAAAATCTTTTCTGTTTTCCTGCAAATAGGCCATCGATTCGCTGTTTGATGTGTCGCAAATTGTGCAATATTTATTACGTACGCTTAAAAAGAATTTTTTTTTTGTTTTTATTACCATACTACAGTGTCCAAATTGTGTGTGAGTATATCTAATAATTATCTCCAGCATTAAAATTAATATTTCAAAAGAATACGGGAAATGATTATTCTGTGCTGAAGGTCTGTTGACGGCAACATGTCATAAATTATTATTCTTCAATATCGGCTTACGTTGTTTTTATGACCCTGTCCGGTAATCGTCTATCCCGGTGCGACAGGTATTTACCATTTAGGAAGAATTGCTGGTTCCGTTTAAGGCAAAATAAGTACAATTTCTTAGAAAGGTATTTAAACCCCTTATAGGATTCAAAAAGCTGCCTGGCAGGCAGGAATCACCAGAGTGCAACTTTAAATTTTCACATTTTTGTTGAAACTCATTTTATTTTAATCTCGTTTCACGATTTCTGAGAATATATCACGATAAATTATTCTACCCAGGGTTGTAAAAATATCAATTTTATTGCCCAAGATTTACACTTAAACATAATCGGCACATTCTAGGGCAAAACGGACCTGCCAAGCCGCCTCGCGTTAGGTCCAACAATGAAAAAGTGAAGAAATGACACATGTGGCAACAGGAAAAGATACTACATTTGTCTGAAAAATAAAGGTATAAAACAGTAACAAATATGCGATTTATACGAGAGAAATATATGTATTGAACATTCGATTAGTCGATTACAGAACTAATTTGTGCTAATTTAAAAAATTAATCATTATGTAACACGCAATTATTATTTTCTAAAAATAATAACATACCTTAAACAAATATTTTTACTATTAAAATTACTCTTATTTATTAATAACACAAATATAACCAGCGGGCCTACCGGACCCGGGTTGCTCAGGTACAGATAAAATGCATTGCCCCGATAAGCCTAAAACGCAGTGAATAGTGAATTGTGGTTTATGGTTTTTAAAATACCATCTTACCATGGCTTAGATTTATTACCCCTCAGGATTATATTTAAAGATGTATAAGTACTGAAGGCTACAATGTAGGAAATGATGGTATTTAAAATATGAAAATTTCCGTGACAGAACACTATTAGTGGACCTCTTACATCTATTTTTGTTTCTGTGACCAAAATCACCAACATGAAGTATCAAAAATTACTACTAGTATAACTCAACTAATAACTACTGAAAAAAAAGTGAAATAAAAAAATGTATCTGTATCTGCGCCATTAATTTTGTATCTAGATGCAGATATTTTGTCCTTAAACCAGATTTTATCTAGACACAGATACTAGATACCCAAAAATGTATCTAGATACTTTATTTAGATACAAGTATCTAAATACTGCCCAACATTGGTTATCATGTACTTAATTATAATTCTTCTAATCCCAAGATAATTATGTTTATAATCAACCGTTGTTCTCTAAATTTAATTTTTATCAAAAGCTAGTAGCTTAGGTTATTCATCCCTTATATTGTGAAGATCAAAACGAAAGACTAGAATTTGCCATCATAAGTCTCCGACAGGTTAAGTTTATGATCTTTGTCGTCGGGCGGTAAATCACATTGTATATCTTAAAATGTCGGTAACATTTTTCAGGACGTACCTATCTTCAAAGAGTAGCATTGTATTGGAATATTGGAGCAAATACTTCCATTTTGCCATATTTGTGTGTGAAGTGGGAGTGTGTGGACGTGTACGAGCTGCTTGTGAGTCTATAATGTTGTGTACTATTTGTACAAATTTGTGTATATTGTAAATGATTCTGCCAATGGGCAAATGCTGTGATCATAGCAGTTATTTTTAGATAATTTGCAGTAGTTTGAATTTTTCTTATTTTCTAGTACTTGGTACACGAGTACCGTGGCACCGCTCGTGATGTTTTTTTAATTTATGCGAAGTTAAACTAAAAAATGTTGATAAGACACAGAAATGTTTTTCTTGTAACTGTAAATGTTGCCTCAAATGTTTAAAAATTGATGAATCCAATCTAAAAATATTCAGTGAATAATCCAAACTTCGCCAATTTTTTTTTAAAAGCGTGAGCTCATGGCGGTCTGATGGTTTACAGTGGATTACGCTGTTGATCTTTTTTTAATTTGGTGGTTCTTTATAAGTGTCAAGTCTCTAAGGAGGTGCCCTGTTTCGGGTGAGTTTGTTCTATTTTGAAATAGCCATTCTGGCCCATATTTTGGTATTCGTCTTATTGAGTCGTTACTTAGAGGCGGATTTAGAATAACCAGGTTTATCTTATCGCACAATTTCTTGTGTGTGTTTTTTTTTCCTTAAAACTTAATGCTCCACGAAAATATCTCTAAATAAACGAAAGACGAAAGATTTGACGTGATATAAACGATTTAATAAATCCTAAGTTTCGGTTACGGTTTGTTGGAATTTCTAAAGATATTGGGGAACAACAAATAATTCTAAGGTAACTGTACCCTATATGGCCTACCTAAGCTTTGAGAATTTTTTTAATTTTTGTAAGAACTTGAAATGGAAGAGTAATGGTGGGAGTTGAAAGAGCCTTCATTTTTGTACATAATTTTCAATTTCAGACATTTTCAAAATTGTAGAGCCCAACAGTACCCGGTTTAATTAAAGTGTGTTTTTAGAACAAAATTGAGTACATAGATACCCAAGAAGCTTCTTTCAACATCAACCGATGTAACTGGAGCGCATTTAAAATATTTGACATGTCTGAATTAACTCCTGCAACGTCCTCATTAAAGTTGCCATTGAACACTTCAGAAATATTTTGTAAAATTTTGAATCCATTATTTTTGTCTATATCATCTGAATGCTTTTTTCGCACTGACTGTCCTATTTTGCCAGGGACTTTACATATATTTTTTTCAAATTCTTTTAAAATTTCAGCTGATTCAGTCAGAGCCAATTTTGGTTTTTCAAAATCATTAATTGTTTTGATTAGAAAACTATAATGAGATCTAACAAAGATTAATTCGTTGCCCAATACAGCTTTATTTAAAACATCTTGACACTTGTTTATAGCTAGATTGTCAGCACCGTTAAATTCCAATACTAATTCTTTAATTGGCTGAAAATTATCGGCATAAAATATTGCTGATTTCAGCCAAGTTCCCCATCTGGTGACAACAGGTTCTGGAGGTAAAGAACATCTGGTAATTTTTCATATAATTGAATCCTTAAAGGAGATTTAAAACAAAATGTTCTTTACAATACTAATTAAAGAATTAATGGCATTCATGTTACTTGTTTGGCATGGGCCAAACAAGTAACATGAACTAAATTAGGGTAAACAATTTTTAATTACTGTCCAGCTTTTATCATGTAACTTGCTGCATCTGAAAGCATAAGTAAAATTTTGTCGGTTGCCACTACATTTGGTGCGAAAAAATTCATGAAACATTCATTGACAAATCGCACAATAGTCAAGTGATTTGTTTTTTCTAACTGTTTGCAAGCTATTAAATATGAATCACTAGCCTCATCTTCACATAAACAACCGACTAATAAATTCGCAATGTACCGTCCACAGGAATCGGTACTTTCATTTACAACAAAATATATATATAGTGAGTGCCAACAATATTTGTAATGGAATTTAAAGTGCTTTTAAAAACGTCAGGCACATATTCTTTTCTCAACGTGCTCTCATCCGGGATCCTTCTTTTACAATGTTTTTCTAAAAAGTTCTTGAAAACTGGAATCTGCGATTTTTTTAGAGGTATGTTCGAACAAACTAGCGCTTCGCATAATTCGGCGTTAAAGATTTGCTGTTCATTTTTCTTCATGGATGCCGCAAATGCTTGGGTTAACGGAATTTGCACGATCTTAGATTGTTCCTGTTTTTTTTTTTTTTTGTTTTTTATGAAGATCTGTTGCCACATGTTGCTTCACTAAAAATTTTCGACTCGATGATATCTGCAAGTAAAAATGACATTTTTTATTTCATAATTTTATTTGTCTAAATTAAGTCTTTCTTCCAGTTAATCCAAGTTGGCAAAACAGATTTTTTTCAAACAAGTACAACACTTACCGTTTTACTCCAAATTTTACAAAAAAATCTTCTCGTTTTCATAAACCAGCTCTGGATAATTGTTAATCCATCCAGAAACAAGCGAACTTTTTCCTTTCGGCATTTTTTTGAACACTAACACAATTCAGGAACTTTTCACTGCAATTGCACTGACGTGAAATGCGAGCTTTCGCAAAACTAATGAAAAAAGAAACATGCCTCAGTCGTTTCGAACACCCGCAGCCCCTTTCCATAAATTTTAAAATCATAATTCATTCATAACAATCTCAAAATTTATATTTTTATGACTTTTTGAGTTCTAAGAAGTAACGGAATTTGCGACCGTCGCCGTCCAGCTTGAAAATTTCGGCCCGAAGTTATCAAACCTATCATGCACTGATATACACGATTTCGCTGAAATATGCAAGAATTAGAAAAAATGATGAAATAGTTACTCATTAACCAAGTCACACTGCAGGTCCTGATCTCATTCCTTCATTTTTGCTTAGTGATTGTAGATCAGTGTATACATTTCCGTTCAAAATCATCTTCAATAAAATTTTAAGTTGTCAACAGTTTCCGGAACATTGGAAAATCTATAGTCTGTTCGTTGTTTAGAAAATGTGATGGGAGTGATATTACAAATTACGGACCAATTGCATTAATTAACAATGTAGAAGAGGTTTTCGAGTTTGTCATATTTGAACATACTGCTCGTTATATCTCTAATAAACTATCCATTAATCAGCACGGTTTCATAGCTCGAAGATCTACTATTAGCACGCTGGTATCGATAACGCAGTTTGTGTGATAATCTTGACATTTAATTATCAAATTGACCTGACCTACTAGCGAAAATTTGTTTCAGTGTTTCCAGTTTTAACTTTATGAAATTTTATTTACTACATCATGAAAGGGCAAAAACTAGGAGTCATATATCTTAGAAATGTCACCCTCGTCTTAGATGATCTATATTTTTTTTTTACTGATATTGTCATGTTCTACACCAACATACGTCAGTTTAGAGGAATATAAAAAATCTATCTCCGACAACTCGGACAAGTAATAATTTGTAGCTACTTGATCGTAATAGATACTCCTCATATTAATATCTAACTCTTAATATAATTGGCCTATAAAAAGTAAAGTAAAGTGTAAAAATTTCATTCAACTCTGAATTTTTAGTCAAACCTAAGTTAACATGGAGTAGAATATTTAAGTGTGGCCATTTAAAAAAAACACTAAATATATTAGGTGTGTCATCTGAAGAAGTTTAAGTCTTAACATTGTTATAGTTGCTATCACACACCCCAAAAAACACTACATCTCTAAATGTTATTATGTTATTAATGTTTGATTAAAACTTACTGGTAAATCTAGTTATCCATAATCACAGTTTCACTATCACTGTCTTCGGTAGGCAAATACTTATCGTATAGAGGTTTTTCAAATGTGATGATCTTCTGATTCATCACACCTATCGGAAGCACATTCATCAACGAAAAAAATTCTTTCGTTGTTTCCAAATTAAACATTTCAACAATTTTCTAGAATCGTATTTTCTAGATGCGTCTCTAGCCAGCTTTTGCAGTAAAGGCACCTTTGGAAGTACCTCCACTTTTTTCAAAATACGTTTTGGTAATGATTCTAGTTTTAATAGAGCTTTTGTTAACTTTTCAACAGTATCGTACAGAGGTTTTTCGAATGTGATGATTTTCTGATTCTTCACACCTATCGGAAGTACATTCATCAACGAATAAAATTCTTTCGTTGTTTCCAAATCAAACGTTTCAATAATATATTTTCTTGATGCGTCTCTAGGCAGCTTGCGGGAAAGGCACCTTTGGAAGTTCCTCAATTTTTTTTAAAATACGTTTTGGTAATGATTCTAGTTTTAATAGAGCTTTTGTTAACTTAGGCTTAACAAAAAAATTCAGTAAATCGTCCGCGTCATTGGGAATCCAGTCATAAACTGGTCTTCGTGCATCCCAAAGAGAGAATTTCCAATTTGGACATACACGATTTTTCTAAAATCATTTCAGCGACAATTTCTACGTCTAACCTAATGTCACTGATGAATGAGGCCATTACATTTTCAAAATGGATCTTCCTGTAGATATTTCTATCTGGCTGTATGTCTAGGTGTAGTAAGGTTCTAAACAGAACACAGTCTCCAAATATTGTGTAGATAATGTCGCACTTTCAGATATCTGTGAACCGCATACCATATTCCACCATAAACAAAACTAACGATGTTGTTTCTAATTTCGACAACCCATAATAACAAATCTCACATGCGTTTATACTTTCGAAAAAGTTTACAACACAGTTAAAGTAGTAATCGTTCGTCGAAAGCAAATACTGCATCTTTTGCATGAAAACAGATACTGGTCTAAAGAGATCATCAAACACAATTCCGTTTTCCAAAGCCGCCCGTACAGCCTTTGGATTTCTCCGCGCGAGAACTTTAAAACACTCGAAATTCATCAAGAACAATCTTCTTAACACAAGTTTCGCATCTGCAAGCGTATTGACCACGAAATCCAGGTCGAAATCCATTAATTTGTGAACCAGAAGAGTTTTAAACTCGCTGCAGTCTTCAGATTTGTTTCCGACAAGCTCGAGGAAAGTCCGCAACCGCATTTTCCCGGAACTTCCAGTCGCCAAACGTGTGCATAAACATCTGCTCAAACACGAAGTCTGGCACTTCATCATGCATGTTCAAAGCAAAAAAATCGAATGAATTATACACATAATCGAGTTCTTTGTAGCAGCGATGGTAACGCGAAGGATTCACCCCGTAGTACAGCAATATGGCTATCATCTCGTCGAATGAATCGTAGTACAATTTCGTGTAAAATTATCTAGTCAGACTAAGACATAGAAGAGTTTTTTCGTTAGAGAAACGTTTTACAACTTCTTGCCAAAATTAAAAGAATTCTATTATAATTATAAATAAAAACCTAAATGATTCTATTGTTGGGGTGAACAATTAATATTTTCGGTTTACTCCCGAAAATTTGATAACGTCATTTAAAATTCTGGTTAGTAAATTTTCTTGTAATTAATTATGCGAATGTTGGCGTCGGTTGATTACAAAACATTGACATAGTTTTATTTCTTTGATCTTCAACAAAAACGCAACAACTTTTCTTCAAAGAACTATTAAACAGTTCAAAAAGTGGGGTTTTTGGCGTATTTTGTTTTTTTTTTTACAGAGAATTAAAAATAATTATTGTTAAACAGGCTTATTTGTGCTTTAAGGGCGGAGATATTCTGTATAAAGGATTATATATACGAAAAATTGTGAATGGACCAAGGGTTTTCCGTAAAACACGTGCCCCGTTTTACATTATTTTCCCTATGCCGAAATCTACTTCAGCTCCCCCTTAAAACCAAGTCACACTGCAAGTCCTGATCTCATTCCTTCATTTTTGCTTCTTGATTGGAGGTCAGTATTTATATTTCCGTTCAAAATGATCTTCAATAAATTTTTAAGTTTTCAACATTTTCCGGGACAGTGGAAAATATCTGAAATCTGTCCGGTGTTTAAAAAGGCGATAGGAGTGATATTACAGATTACAGACCAATTGCATTAATTAACAATATTGATAAGGTCTCCGAATTTTTCATATTTGAACATACTGCTCGTTATATCTCTAATAAAATATCCATTAATCAGCACGGTTTCATAGCTCGAAGATCTACTATAAGCAAGCTGGTATCGATAACGCAGTTTTTGTGTGATAATCTTGACAGTTAATTATCAAATTGACTGTCCTGACCTACTAGCGAAAATTTGTTTTAACGTTTCCAGTTTTAACTTTAGGAAATTTTATTTACTACATTATGAAACGGCAAAAACTAGCAGTAATATCTTAGAAATGTCACCCTCGTCTCAGATGATCTATATTTTTTCTTTTACTGATATTGACATGTTCTACACCAACATACGTCAGTTTAGAGGAATATTAAAATCTATCTCCGACATTTCGGACAAGTAATAATTTGTAGATACTTGATGGTAATAATACTCCTCATATTAATATCTTATTCTTAATATAATTAGCCTATATAAAGTAAAGTAAAGAGTAAAATTTTCAAGTATGAATTTTTACTCAAACCTAAGTTAACATTTAAATGTGGCCATTTAAGAAAAACACTAAATATATTAGATGTGTCATCTGAAGAAGTATACGTATTAATATTGTTGTAGTTGCTATCACACACCCCAAAAACACTACATTTCTAAATGTTATTATGTTATTAATGTTTGATTAAAACTTACTGGTAAATCTAGTTATCCATAATCACAGTTTCACTATCACTGTCTTTGGTAGGCAAATACTTATCGTATAGAGGTTTTTCAAATGTGATGATCTTCTGATTCATCACACCTATCGGAAGCACATTCATCAACGAATAAAATTCTTTCGTTGTTTCCAAATTAAATATTTCAGCAATTTTCTAAAATCGTATTTTCTAGATGCGTCTCTAGCCAGTTTTTGCAGTAAAGACACCTTTGGAAGTTCCTCAATTTTTTTCAAAATACGTTTTGGTAATGATTCTAGTTTTAATAGCGCTTTTGTTAACTTTGGATTAACGAAAAAATTCGGTAAATCCTCTGAATCATGGGGAATCTATTCATAGGCCGGTCTTCGTATGCGCGAAAGAGCGCGTCTCCAAGTTGGACGTTGCATACACGATTTTTCTAAATTAATTAATTTTTTTCTTTATCCTCCCCGAAAATTTGATAACGTCATCTAAAATTTCGGTGAGTAAATTGAATTCAAAATGTGCAAAATAATACGTTTTTGTAGCTCTCCTCGATTCTTTTCTTCTAATTAATCATGCGAATGTCGGCGTCGGATAATTACGAAACATCGACATAATTTTATTTCTTTGATTTCCAACAAAAACTCGACAACAAGTTTTCTTCAAAGAATTATTAAATAGTTAAAAATGTGTTTTTTTTTTGTACTATATTATTATACACAAATCCCTTATTTTTATGAGCACTTAAATAAAAGGTACTCCTATTTCACAATTAATGTAACGTATATCATGAAACGGCAAAAACTAATATCCTGGAAATGTCACCTTTGTCTCAGGTGATCAATATTTTTTCTTCTACTGATCTTGATATTTTTTACACTAACATGCGTCAGTTTAGAGGAATATTAAAATATGACCATTAAAAACAGAGTCATTGTAATACTGGAAATTCTATCTCCGACAATTCGGACAAGTAATAAGTTGTAGCTACTTGATTACAATAGATACTCCTAATACTAAAATCTTACTCTTGATGTAATTGGCCTACAATTGGACGTAAAATCTGTTGGCTAATTTACAATAATAATAATAATACTTACGTGATCAATGCATTGCGTTGGAAAGATCAATAGAATTCGACATTTTAAACGATTATGTGAACAAATGTCACTTGCTCATTGAAAATATATAACTATAATTACAGCTTTAAATATAGCAATAATATCAATGATAAAGAATTGAGTCCCGGCTTAAATTCGCATTTTTATCACAATACTCAAGTAAACTATGTAAATGTGAATAGCTAAGTGTTTTAATACCTACTGTCTTATGTGATTCAACATCCCTACGATGCTGCTATCAGAACGTCAGAGGTATCTGTACCATAACAAGAGAATTTTATCTCTATCTGTTTTTAATTTCTTCATCTCATTTTAAATTAATTGCGTTAGGTGAACCTCAATATTGTTATAGTTGGTATCACACATCTCAAAAAACACTACATCTCTCATTGCAATTAAGCAGTAGTAATAATAAATGTTATTATGTTACTAAAGTTTGATTAAAACGTACCGATAAGTCTGATTATCTATAATCTCAACATATAAATTAACATCAATCTCATATGAACTTTCACACTCTCTTTTTCAAAAGCAGAAATAGAAATTTTAGCCCAATTTTATTCGTTTACAAGCACTCAAAATATCTGTTGTGTAAATATGTTGAAAAGATCTGAATAATTTTCTGCATTTTGCTTTATGTAAGTAATTCCGTGATTGCGGTTTTTGATCTGTTAGAAGCCTTTATCTAGTGTGGTAAACGAGAAATACAAAACTAAATGAGAAACGATACTTAAGACGTCATTCTCAATCTTCGCCTTGCTGAAAGTTGAGCAGGGGAAGGTATTATTCAACATTTTATAGTCACATAAACTTTCTAAAAAAATAAAAAAATAGAAAAAAATAGATTTATTTACAAAATTTAAAATGTTGTATCTCATACATAGTTTTCCAATTTCATTCTCATTGCAAATTCCTCAGAATCAATTTCACTATCACTATCTTCGGTAGTAAAATACTTATCGTACAGAGGATTTTCGAATGTGATGATCTTCTGATTCGGCACACCTATGGGAAGCTGATTCATCAACGAATAAAATTCTTTCGCTGTTTCCAAATCAAACGTTTCAACAATATATTTTCTTGATGCGTCTCTAGTCAGCTTACGGGAAAGGAACTTTCGGAAGTTCCTCAATTTTTTTCAAAATACGTTTTGGTAATGATTCTAGTTTTAATAGCCCTTTTGTTAACTTAGGGTTAACAAAAAAATTCAGTAAATCGTCCGCGTCATTGGCAATCCAGTCATAAACGGGTCTTCGTTCTTCCTAAAGAGAGAATCTCCAATTTGGACAAATACGATTTTTCTAAAATTATTTCAGCGACAGTTTCTACGTCTAACCTAATGTCACTGATGAATGAGGCCATTACATTTTCAAAAGGGATCTTCCTGTAGATATTTGTATCTGGCTGTATGTCTAGGTGTAGTAAGGTTCTAAACAGAACACAGTCTCCAAATATTGTGTAGATAATGTCGCACATGCAGGTATCTGTGAGCCGCACACCATATTCCACCATAAACAAAACTAACGATGTTGTTTCTAATTCCGACAACCCATAATAACAAATCACACATTTGTTTATACTTTCGAAAAAGTTTACAACACAGTTAAAGTAGTAATGGTTCGTCGAAAGCAAATACTGCATCTTTTGCATGAAAACAGAGACTGGTCTAAAAAGATCATCAAACACAATTCCTTTTTCCAAGGACGCCCGTACAGCTTTTGGATTTCTTCGCGCGAGAACTTTAAAACACTCGAAATTCATCAAGAACAATCTTCTTAACACAAGTCTAGAATCTGCAAGTGTATTCACCACGAAATCCAGGTCGAAATCCATTAATTTGTCAACCAGAAGAATTTTAAAGTCGCTGCAGTCTTCACATTTGTTTCCGACAAGCTCGAGGAAAGTCCACAACTGCATTTTCCCGGAAAACTTCCAGTCGCCAAACGTGTGCATAAACATCTGCTCAAACACGAAGTCTGGCACTTCATCACACATGTTCAAAGCAAAAAAATCGAAAGAGTTTTACACATCATCCAGTTCTCTGTAGCCGCGATGGATTCATCTCGTAGCAACATGGCTATCATCTCGTCGGAAGATTCGTCGTGCTCTTTCGTGTAAAAATATCTAGTCAGACTAAGGCATAGAAGAGTTTTTTCGTTAGAGTTGATAAAGTTCAGGTCCAGTCCTTGCTCAAAACAAAATTTCATAACGTTGGAGTCTGTGGCGGAGCATCCTGGGGAAGAGAGTTTGTCCAAGGACGTCCAACGAAGCGCCGTTTTTTATCAAAGCGCAAAGGAAATGTGGGTCTTTCCAGATGTCGAAGTCCAGTGATTTCAAAGCGGCTGAGAGCTGAGCGGCGCTTGCGGAGAGAAGTAAGTGGTCGAATATTTCCTTCCTAAAATCAAAAATTGAAATTATAAATATCGCGTTGGTTTTGAATTTTGGCAAGGTGTTGAAAACGTGGACCATTTGCAACATTTGGTATGTGTCTGTTTCTGTCTTCGTCTGATACACTGCGTTTAAGCAAGTAAAGAATGCCCGCATTTCTTAGAATCTTATTTGAGGTAATGAAGACAGAAACAGAATTCTACTATTATAATCTTGATATACCGTGAGGTTTTTTTTTCTCTGAACATAGGATAATTAATGTTAAGTTGGTTGCATACCTGCTTGTAATGGATTGGCTTTGACTTTAAAAACTGAACTTAATAACTAGTCGATATTTAGCATATGTGAAAGATATTGCCATTGACATTTGGTACTACTGTCTTCATGTTAAGGTATTGTAATAAGTACAAGTTTAAAGAACAGAAAACTTACGTTATTGACCTTATTAAAACAATTTCGTCAAAAATTTTACTGTAAATATCATCGTTGACATGACCTACTTCTCAATTATTACGAATCTTATGTGTTTAAGAAGGGGTCTTTCGAAATTCATCCCCTAAGGGGTGAAAAGGGGTAATAAAATTTGTGTAGAACCAATATGTCTATTGTAAATTTACATTGTGACGTGAAAACTGGTAGATTTGAATTTTCTTCAATACAAATAAGAAAATACGTATTTAAGCATTTTCGAAGATTCGGCCCCTAGGGGGGTGAAAGTGTTGTCTAACTTTGAGCGGCTGAGTTTCTATAGGAACAATATTTCTACTATAAATTGAGATTTTTAGGTGAAACTTGGTATTAATTTTCTACAACACAAATAATGAAACCCGTATTTAAGCATTTTCAAAATTTCAGCGCCGAAGGGGGTGAAATGTGGAGGCTAAATTTGTAAGGGAAAATATTTTTATTGTATATTTAAATTTTTACACAATGAAACACGTATTTAAGCATTTTCCGAGATTTGACCCCTAAGGGGGTATAAAAGGGGGTTACTAAGTTTGTATGAGAAAAATATTTTATGGTGATGTTTACTTAAAACTTGGTATTCTTCAGCACAAATAATAAAACATCTATTTAAGCATTTTTCCAGATTCAGCCCCTAAGGGTGTGAAATGTGGTGGCTAGATTTATGTGGGAATATTTCTATTGTAAATTTAAATTTTTACGTGAAACTTGGTATTAATCGTCTCTAACACAAATCATGAAACAAGTATTTGAGCAAATGCTTAAATGCTCGGAAAATTCCGAGATTCAACACTTAGGGGTGAAAAGTACTGGTTAACTTTGTGTGGGAAAAATATTTTTATTGTAAATTTAAATTTTCACGTGAAACTTGGTATTAATGCTTTTAAACACAAATAATGAAACACATATTTAAGCATTTTCCAAGATTCAACGCCTACGGGGGTGAAATGTAGTGGCGAAGTTTGATAGGAAATATATTTCTATTGTAAATACTCTTCGACAGAAATAACGAAAGACGTATTTCAGATTTTTTCCAGATTCCACCCCTAAAAAGGTGAAAGGGGGTGACAAAATTTCTATGAGGAAAATATATATTTTTATGGCGATTTTTACTTGAAATGTTGTATTAATGCTCTTCAACACATTTTTTACTTGAAACTTAGCAATAATGTTCTTCAACACAACGAATCGTCAACGCGAGCTAAGTCGCGGGCGAAAAGCTAGTAATAAATAAAAACCTAAATGATTCTATTGTTGCGGTGAAAAATAAAAATGAGAAACAAAGTACACAAATTGCTTTATATCCATTATTTTTGAACGTTCAATTAATTTTTTTCTGTTTTCTCCCCGAAAATTTGATGGCGTCATTTACAATTTTGGTGAGTGAATTGAATTTAAGATGTGCAAAATAATACGTTTTTCTAAGGATTCACCGTAGTACAGCAACATGGCTATCATCTCTTCGAAAGAATCGTAGTACACTTTCGTGTAAAAATATCTAGTCAGAATAAGACATAGAAGAGTTTTTTCGTTAGAGAAAAGTTTTACAACATCTTGCCAAAATTAAAAGAATTATACTATAATAATAAATAAAAACCTAATTGATTCTGTTATTGGGGTGAACAATTAAAATGAGAAACAAGCTACACAAACTGTTATACATATATCCATTATTTTTGAACTTCCAATTAATTTTTGTTGTTTCCCTTCCGAAAATTTGGTAACGTCTTTAAAATTTTGGTTAGTAAATTTTCTTCTAATTAATTATGCGAATGTTGGCGTCGGCTAATTACATAACATTGACATAGTTTTATTTCTTTGATCTTCAACAAAAAAGCAACAACTTTTCTTCAAAGAATCATTAAACAGTTCAAAAAGTGTGGTTTTTGGCGTATTTTGTCTTTTTTACAGAGAGTTAAAAATAATTATTGTTAAACGGGCTTATTTGTGCCTCAAGGGCGGAGATATTCAGTATAAAGAATTATATATATGAAAAATTGTGAATGGACCAATGGTTTTCCGTAAAACACATGCCCCGTTTTACATTAATTTCCATATGCCGAAATCTACTTCAGCTCCCCTTAAAACCGAGTCACACTGCAGGTCCTGATCTCATTCCTTCATTTTTGCTTCTTGATTGTAGATCAGTGTTTACATTGCCGTTCAAAATCATCTTCGATAAAATTTTAAGTTTTCAACAATTTCCGGAACAATGGAAAATATCTGAAATCAGTCCAGTGTTTAAAAAAGACGATAGGAGTGGCATTACAAATTACAGACCAATTGCATTAATTAACAATAGTGATAAGGTCTACGAATTTGTCATATTTGAACATACTGTTCGTTATATCTCTAATAAAATATCCATTAATCAGCATGGTTTCATAGCTGGAAGATCTACTATTAGCACGCTGGTATAGATACCGCAGTTTTTGTGTGATAATGTTGACAGTTAATTATCAAATTGACTGTCCTGACCTACTAGCGAAAATTTGTTTCAATGTTTCCAGTTTTAACTTTAGGAAATTTTATTTAATACATCATGAAACGGCAAAAACTAGGAGTAATATCTTAGAAATGTCACCCTCGTCTTGGATGATCTATATTTTTTTTTTACTGATATTGTCATGTTCTACACCAACATACGTCAGTTTAGAGGAATATAAAAAATCTATCTCCGACAACTCGGACAAGTAATAATTTGTAGCTACTTGATCGTAATAGATACTCCCCATATTAATATCTTACTCTTAATATAATTGGCCTATAAAAAGTAAAGTAAAGAGTAAAAATTTCATTCAACTCTGAATTTTTAGTCAAACCTAAGTTAACATGGAGTAGAATATTTAAGTGTGGCCATTAAAAAAAAACACTAAATATATTAGATGTGTCATCTGAAGAAATGTATGTCTTAATATTGTTATAGTTGCTATCACACACCCCAGAAAACACTACATCTCTAAATGTTATTATATTATTAAAGTTTGATTAGAACTTACTGGTAAGTCTAGTTATCCATAATCACAATTTCACTATCACTGTCTTCGGTAGGCAAATACTTATGGTATAGAGGTTTTTCGCATGTGATGATCTTCTGATTCGTCACACCTATCGGAAGCACATTCATCAACGAATAAAATTCTTTCGTTGTTTCCAAATTAAACATTTCAGCAAATTTCTAAAATCGTATTTTCTAGATGCGGTACCTTTGGAAGTACCTCCACTTTTTTCAAAATACGTTTTGGTAATGATTCTAGTTTTAATAGAGCTTTTGTTAACTTTGAATTAACGAAAAAATTCAGTAAATCCTCTGAATCATGGGGAATCTATTCATAGGCCGGTCTTTGTATGTGCGTCCAAGTTGGACGTTGCATATACGATTTTTCTAAATTAATTAATTTTATTCTTTTTCCTCTCCGAAAATTTGATAATGTCATCTAAAATTTCGGTGAGTAAATTGAATTCAAAATGTGCAAAATAATACGTTTTAGTAGCTCTCCTCGATTCTTTTCTTCTAATTAATCATGCGAATGTCGGTGTCGGATGATTACAAAACTTCGACATCATTTTATTTCTTTGATTTCTAACAAAAACTCGACAACAAGTTTTCTTCAAAGAATTATTAAATAGTTAATGTGTTTTTTTTTTGTACTATATTATTATACACACATCTCTTATCTTTGTGAGCACTTAAATAAAAGGTACTCTTATTTCACAATTAAAGTAACGTATCATGAAACGGCAAAAACTAGTATCCTGGAAATGTCACCCTTGTCTCAAATGATCAATATTTTTTCTTCTACTGATATTGATATTTTTACACTAACATGCGTCAGTTTAGAGGAATATTAAAATATGATCATTAAACAGAGTCATTGTAGTACTGGAAATTCTATCTCCGACAATTCGGACAAGTAATAAGTTGTAGCTACTTGATTACAATAGATACTCTTAATACCAAAATCTTACTCTTGATGTAATTGGCCTACAATTGGACGTAAAATCTGTTGGCCAATTTACAATAATAATAATAATAATACTTACGTGGTCAATGCATTGCGTTGGAAGGATCATTAAAATTCGACATTTTAAAAGATTATGTGGACAAATGTCACTTGCTCATTGAAAATAAATAATTATAATTACAGCTTTAAATATAGCAATAACATCAATGATAAAGAATTGAGTCCCGGCTTAAATTCGCATTTTTATTACAATACTCAAGTAAAATATGTAAATGTGAATGGCTAAGTGTTTTAGTACCTAGTGTCTTATGTGATTCAACATCCCTACTATGCTGCTATCAGAACGTCAGAGGTATCTGTACCACAACAAGAGAATTTTGTCTCTATCTGTTTTTAATTTCTTCATCGCATTTTAAGTTAATTGCGTTAAGTGAACCTCAATATTGTTATAGTTGGTATCACACATCTCAGAAAACACTACATTTCTCATTACAATTAAGCAGTAGTAATATTAAATGTTATTATATTACGAATGTTTGATTAAAACTTACTGGTAAGTTTAGTAGTCTATAATCTCAACATGTAAATTAATATCAATCTCATATGAACTTTCACACTCTCTTTTTCAAAAGCAGAAGTAGATCTTTTTGACCCAATTTTATTCGTTTACAAGCACTCACAAAATCTGTTGTGTAAATATGTTGAAATGATCTGAATAATTTTCTGCATTTTGCTTTATATACCTAAGTAATTCCGTGATTTCGGGTTTTAATCTGTTAGAAGCTTGTATCTAGTGTGGTAAACAAGAAATAAAAAACTAAATGAGAAACGATACTTAAGAAGTCATTCTCGATCTTCGCCTTGCTGAAAGTTGAGCAGGGGAAGGTATTTTTCAACACTTTATAATCACATAAACTTTCTAAAAAAAAAAAAAAAATAGAACAAAATAGATTTATTTACAAAATTTAAAATGTTGTATCTCATAGTTTTCCAATTTCATTCTCATTGCAAATTCCTCTGCATCAATTTCACTATTACTATCTTCGGTAGGAAAATACTTATCGTACAGAGGTTTTTCGAATGTGATGATCTTCTGATTCGTCACACCTATGGGAAGCTGATTCATCAACGAATAAAATTCTTTCGCTGTTTCCAAATCAAACGTTTCAACAATATATTTTCTTGATGCGTCTCTAGTCAGCTTGCGGGAAAGGAACCTTTGAAAGTTCCTCAGGTTTTTTCAAAATACGTTTTGGTCATGATTCTAGTTTTAATAGAGCTTTTGTTAACTTAGGGTTAACAAAAAAATTCAGTAAATCGTCCGCGTCATTGGGAATCCAGTCATAAACTGGTCTTCGTACTTCCTAAAGACAGAATCTCCAATTTGGACATACACGATTTTTCTAAAATCATTTCAGCGACAGTTTCTACGTCTAACCTAATGTTACTGATGAATGAGGCCATTACATTTTCAAAATGGATCTTCCTGTAGATATTTGTATCTGGCTGTATGTCTAGGTGTAGTAAGGTTCTAAACAGAACACAGTCTCCAAATATTGTGTAGATAATGTCGCACATGCAGGTATGTGTGAGCCGCATACCATATTC
Source organism: Zophobas atratus (assembly GCA_022388445.1). Classification (NCBI taxonomy): domain Eukaryota; kingdom Metazoa; phylum Arthropoda; class Insecta; order Coleoptera; family Tenebrionidae; genus Zophobas; species Zophobas atratus. The sequence goes on from CM039446.1 coordinate 11,277,880, forward strand.
CACCATAAACAAAACTAACGATGTTGTTTCTAAATCCGACAACCCATAATAACAAATCTCACATGCGTTTACACTTTCGAAAAAGTTTACAACACAGTTAAAGTAGTAATTGTTCGTCGAGAGCAAATACTGCATGTTTTGCATGAAAACAGAGACTGGTCTATAAAGATCATTAAACACAATTCCTTTTTCCGAGGCCCCTGTACAGCTTTTGGATTTCTTCGCGCGAGAACTTTAAAACACTCGAAATTCATCAAGAACAATCTTCTTAACACAAGTCTAGCATCTGCAAGCGTATTCACCACGAAATCCTGGTCGAAATCCATAATTTGTCAACCAGAAGATTTTTAAAGTCGCTGCAGTCTTCAGATTTGTTTCCGACAAGCTCGAGGAAAGTCCACAACCGCATTTTCCCGGAAAACTTCCAGTCGCCAAACGTGTGCATAAACATCTGCTCAAACACGAAGTCTGGCACTTCATCACACATGTTCAAAGCCAAAAAAATCGAAGGAGTTATACACATCATCCAGTTCTTTGGAGCAGCGATGGTAACGCGAAGGATTCACCCCGTAGTACAGCAGCATGGCAATCATCTCGTCAAAAAAATCGTCGTACTGTTTCGTGGAATAATAACCAGTCAGAACAAGACATAGAAGAGTTTTTTCGTTCGAGTTGATAAAGTTCGGGTCCAGTCCGTGCTCAAAGCAGAATTTTATAATGTTGATGTCTGTGGCGTAGCATCCTGGGAAGAGAGTTTGGCCGAGGACTTCCAACGAGGCGCCGTTTTTTATCAAAGCGTGGAGCAAATGTGGGTCCGTCTAGATCTCGAAGTCCAGCGATTTCAAAGCCTGCGGAAAAAGTAAGCAGTCGAACATTTCCTTCTTAAAATGAAAAAAATTAAATTATAATTGTGGCGCAGGGTTTGGAATTTTGGCAAGGTGTTGTAAAGCTTTACCATTTGCAACATCTGGTGTGTGTCTGTTTCTGTCTTCGTCTGATACACTGTATTTAAGCAGATAAAGAATGCCCGCATTTCTTGCTATGTAACTGTATCGGACGAAGACAAAAACAGAAACATATCATTTTGCAACATCTTACCAAAATTAAAAGAATTCTACTATAATAATCATAATGAAGAGAAACCTAAGTGATTCTACTGTTGGGGTGTATTACAAGTATCTCATAATATAATTAATGTAACGTATGTTTGTTTTTTACAGATTTTTTAAAACGGTAAACTTTTTAATTGTAATCGAAAATACTGATATGCCAATATTTTCTACCTATAACTCTTTCCATTTAATCAGCGCCCTCTTGTGGAGACTTGCCACACTACGTACTGCGTACGTGGAAATCATTTTTAACTATTCGACGTACTCTACGTTAAAGATTATTACCGTTTATGCAGTTGTTTGGCTTCAAGAAATTTTTTTAATTTAAGCGACTACTTTGCTACACGCAAAACACTTTAATGGAGTATAGTCTTATCTCAGGCACAGATTACATACCCTTAGGGTATGTAATCTGTGTCTCAGGCATTTATTTGATGGGTCTCCGCGAATTCGGTCCCAACTCTAAACCATCTTTCAGTCGTCTTTACGAACGGATCTTGCTAGCAGCTGTAGGTAAATTTCACGTAGAAGTATAGTTCTAATTTATTAGAAAAAAGAAACAAAATTCCTTACCGTTTTGGAGTTTGGAGTCTATTTAATTTGTTGAGAGCTCAACCTGAACAGCTCCCGTCCTGGTTGAGCTCTCGACAAGAACAGGCAAAAACAGTACTGATGTGTACCTAACGACCTACTACTATCAAATCGAAAGAGAAATTTAAACGACTACTTTGATACACGCAAAACACTTTAATGCACTGCAATCCTCATGTATTTGTTGATCTCCGAAATGAGTTCACTTTCAAAATCAGCTTGTATTGCAGTGAAAATTTGAGGATTCTGTCCAACGAGGCTTCTGAATAGATCGTAGGTGTCTTCACTAATGGCCGTGAAAAACTGTCTATCTAGCAGCTGTAATTAAAAATCACATAGAAATTCTACTTAATGTAAAGAAGACACAAAATTTCTTGTGGCCGTGGAGTCCATATTTTTTTTATTTTAATTTACTGCCATGCTCATGTCCTAGATATTAACAAATTTAAAAATGACCTTTTTGGCATCACAATATAGCAACCAACTTTATTTGTGAGCCCTGAGTCTTCTAACTCTCATGAATCTCATTTAAATTCTGGTGGTGATGTAGTTGATTCTTATGTTGCTTCTTCTCCTTTCACAAATAATTCATGTTTCACCTCTATTCCGCATTTATTATCAAAACATTCGTGGTATCAATTCAAAATTAAATGATCTCTATAATTCTTTACTATCTTGTAGTTTTGATATCATATGTCTTTCGGAAACGTAGCTTAATGAATTGGTTAGCAATTTTGAATTCTGCCCTTTGAATTTCAGTATTCTTAAATCTGACAGTGTATTAATTACATTGCGACAACAGTCTTCGATAACTCAAATAGACTTATCTTCCCACGGTTTTGACAAACTGAACTCGGTTGACATTATCGGTGCTAAATGTCTCTATGATCATTCTTCTTTTTCGATTTTTGTAATATATGTTCAACCAAAAACAGCCATTGAAGAATTCTCATTATTATTCAATTTATTAAGTGGTCTTATACAACATATTTTAATTATTGGGGGTTTTAATATACCAGAATGTCATACAAACTCAGTAGACGTTGTTATTGGTAATAACAAACTGTTGCCTTAACTTCATTTCTTCATTTGATCTCACCTTGCATAGGGACATCAGTAATTTATAGCTGTTTGTTTGAGAGAGAACAATCTGATGACCCGGTAGCCGTTGGTCTATAATCGAGTATCACCTGTTGACCAACTCACACACATAATAATAATAATAATAATAATAATATAAGACTCTTCCCTTACCTTTTCAAAACAGATTGTTGAGTACTAAGAATCGGGGATGTTTCCCCTTCTACCGCAGGTAGCATTCTTACCACCAACCGCCCTGAAACGGTCAATAACACAAGTGACAGTAACATCTAGATATTCACCCAATAAAACAAAGAAACACCAAAATACAGTCCGATACTCAAAAACACAATCAAACACATCCTGCGATACAACACTCAACACAGATATTTTATTAAAGTTAGGTCGGACAGCACAGTTTACGAGTACTACACTTGGCGATAGCTGAGAATCGAATGTCTCCCCTCGTGGACCATAACCACAGTGGAGTACCATGTATACTTACATATATTATTATTGCCAATAGAATTTCTAATTTGTTTAATTACCTGTAAATTATAAAATTTATGTTGAAAAGTTTTTAAATAAAAATTCTAGTGCTCACCATATCGTAATCTTTTGATAAATATTTTTTTCTCAGAGTGTTTGTTGAGAGTAAATGCCTTCCTGTATATTTATGGATAAAATTTTTAAACTCAGGACAACTAACTTTATTCCATGGAATATTTGCTGCGGTAAATACCCTACATAAGTCGGTGCAAAACTGCGTAAAATCATTATCAGAACTAATGTTTAATAACGCCTGTTTACTGGATTTATATTCGTTCTTTTTATGTGCATCGCCACTGCAGTGTTGTTCAAAGTGTGATTTTTTTTCGCACTTAAACTAGGAAACCAAAATGTGAACATAATTCAAGCTTCGGTATTTTAAATGTTTACTTACAATTTTTCCACACACTTTGCAGAATAACTCATTGTCTTTGGTTGAAGAAGGAAATTGAAAATTAGTGTCCAAATTATTCCCTAACCATAATTTGATTTTATCTTTCATGGATGATTTTACTTTAGGCATTTTGACGATTCTTTACTGTATGCACAAAAATCAAAACCGGCCCCAGCACACTCACTAACACGCAAAGACATTCAGTATCACTAACAATAAACTTCTTTAAATTCGGATAAATATATAAATTTCGCTGCAATGCCTGAAGTAGATAAATAAAAAGATAAAAAGTATATTACTGGGTAACTGAAGAATATTTCTAGTAACCATTGATCCTTTAATCGATGTTCCAGGCTTCTAATTACACAAATGGAAATAATTACACTATTCAGACTAATGTTTCTTTACAAACGTTGCAAAATAATTATTACAGTCGTCTTTTTAGTTAATATTGTTTATTAAATCGATCGATTTACACAAGAAAAACGATTATTATTATTTTTTGGTTTAATAAAGAAAACATGCTATATCAACAATTCTAAAATATTGATAAAATTACCTAAATTGGAAAAGACAAATAATGCAGTCACCCAAAAGTTCCGAAACAGGTACTCTATTAAAAAAAATAGAAAAAAGACTGTTGAAGATTTTGTTGTAAGCTTCTTCGTAGCCGCTCTTAACATCTGCGTAAAGATCGCTCCAGTTGTCGTTAAGAACCTTATTTATTTGCGTTCCTAATTGTTCATCACCGTTGAACAAATTATCAAGTTTGTAATGAACGGAGTTAGGTTGCATCAAAAGCTCGCTTCTTGTTATTTTAAAGTATTTTTCGCCATTTTTGACATACTCTTCAAAATGACAAGTGTAGTTACAAACCATTTGGTCTTCAAAAAAAAATATATATATATATAAACTCCAGATACAAATACTCACCAAGAATTATAAGTCCAGGCCCGTGTCCACTCAAGGGAAAAACTAAAATTTTTCCCCCCACATCATAAGTAAAATTCAACACTAATTCAGGAATCGTGAAATGCGTAGCTATTATCTTGTTATCAAAATCCACACTGCAACCATCATTAATCACATGGCACCAATTCGCGAATCAAACTTACTCCAATGTCGAAAACTTTGTTTTAGTTAGTCCCGAAATTTTCAAGTCGGTGTAATTTTGGTCGAATCTTGTGGGACCACTTCCTGGTGGTATGAACATGAAGGGAATTTCCAGTGGTTCCAGGTTTATCAGACCAGCTGATGGGATCGCATGGTTGAGTTGGCTAACACAATTGTCGGCGGCTTTTACCAAACATTGGCGGAAGTCGCTTTTATTTCTGCTGCATTTTTGGAAAGTGGAAGCTAAAAATGGTTTTTGACTTTGGAGAAGGTAAAGAGAAGAACTTACGCAGGTGTGCCGAAGAGCAAACACCAACGACAAAGAAAAATATTATTAACGATTGCATTTTTACTGAATGTTTGTTCTCGTTAGATGAGCTTGCTTTTATAAAGGAAAACCTGTTTTGATTTCTCTGAAACATGTTTATTGTAGACTTTGTTTGAATTTTTTTTGCGATGTTTGCACGTATATGGTGTCTTTGTACAGTATTTTAATTGCGGGGTTAAAGGTTAAACTGTGTTTTCTGATCGTGAACACGACATAGAATTTCCATTTAAAGAAAATAACAGCTTAATTCGTTTAGCATCATTGTTTTGTTTTACCGATTATTATTATTAGTCATCTAGGACAATGACAATGTAAACTTTAATTAACGTCCTTGCTATCTTATAATTATATCTAGCGAACAAAATAATTTGTAATTTGTAATTTTAAACAGTTTATTAAAAGTCATCACAATATTTGTTTTAATAAAATTGCACTTCCACGAATCCTTTTCCTCACCCAAAAATTTCAGAAGCAGGTACTTTTTTCAACCAATTAGAAAAAACACCGGTGAAAATTTGGTTGAAAGCTTCTTCGTAACCACTCTTAACATCTGGAAAAACCTCCTTCCAATTCTCGTTAAAAACATCGTTTATTTGACTAATCTTTCATCACCGTTGAACAGATTATCAAGTTTGTAATGAATCAAGCTTGGTTGCATCAAAAGATCACTTCGTGTTACTCTGTAGTGTTTTTCGCCATTTTTCTCATATTCTTCAAAGTGACAACTGTAGTTAGAAAGCAAATTACCTTCAAAAAACAAAAATATAGAAACGACTCCACATGTAAATAAATACCTACTCAGAATGATAAGTCCAGGCCCGTGTCCAGTCAACGGAAAAGCTAAAATATGTCCCCCCACGTCATAAGTAAAATTCAACACCAATTCAGGATTCGTGAAGTCAAAAGCGATCACTTTCTTGTCAAAATCCACACTACAACCACCATTAATCACCCTTTGTTCCAATTGGTTAAGCAAACTTACTCAAATCTCCAAAACTGTATTTTGGTCACTCCGGAAAGCCTCAGGTTCGTGTAATTTTGATAGAATTGTGCGGGACCACCTCCTGGTGCCACTGACAAAAATGGAATTTTCAGAGGTTCGAAATTGATCAAACCAACTGACGGAATCGAATGGTTGAGCTGACTAATGGCGTTTTCGACTGCTTTTGGCAAGCACTGATTGAAGTCGCCTTTATGTCTGTCACATTTTTGGAAAGTGGAAGCTAAAGACGGTTTTTGACTTTCGAGAATTTAAAGAAAAAGGACTTACGAAGGTGAGTTGAAGAACAAACGGTGAGAAGCAAGGATAATATTATTAGCGATTGCATTTTAAGTGAATGCTTTGCTCTCTTTGGATCATCATGCATTTATAAAGAAAAACCTGTATTGGATTTTTCTGAAACCAGTTTGTTAGTGGATGCATTTATATAAGTAGTATTTTAATTGCAGGGTTAAAAGGTTAACCTGTATTGTGTGATGACAAACACGACACTAGAATTTCCATTTAATGGTGACTGATAACGCTTAATTCATTTAGCAAACTTATTTTGTTTTATTGATTATTAGAAATCGAAGTTAGTACCTCGGTGGAATAGTGTAATTATAATCTTGCAGTTGCTGTCAAGCAACTGAGAAGTCAACCCATTCCGTCGCTTCTTTGAAAAATAAAAAAAAATATTTGAGAACTGTTATTTTTTGTAACTTCTATACATGAAAACAAATATAGATGAGTATGGATTCATGAAAGTATTATATTTTAATCAATTGTACTTCGCCAGTGTCTATGATTTGAACGCATTATGTTACGAAAACACAGTTGTTTATATTTCTCATGGGTACAGAAGTTGATGAGACAAGGCCATTGGTTGCGTCATGAATTAATCTTTTCAGAATACAAGAGATCATTATATCTTACAAATAGTTATACTCTGGTGGAATATTTACACGTGAATCAAAATTGGTGTCATAGAAACGACCCTTACACCTTGTCAACAATGGCACATAAATCATTAACTTAAATGATGTTTGAAAATAAAACCGGCCTATTATAATACCGTATATTATGCCATTATAAAATTTACATACTAATAACACTATTTAGGTAACATTGAAGTGCAATTTTATTACTGTTGATTCCATACATATGAAATCAAAATTTATGACATTTTATTTTTGGAGAATTAATTGAATAAAGAGATATCGGTTTAATATCATTATTATAATTCTTATTAAATAAACACGTTTGTATTTTCACATTTTCGGAAAAATGGGGTACTCGTTTTTAATGTGATCAATAAAAAATATGAATGCAGTGATGAATCACAAGTAAAAACACGTCATATTTTGCACATTTTGGTCAGATTTATTCTGCAAAATTTTGAGATAACGTCATCAATTTTTTGGAGGGGATAAGCAAATATATTTTGATTAAAAATTTATCACGCTTATTATAACTTTAAAACATCTGCATTCGATTTTACAGATTCAAAATTAAATTGTAAAATGTTGTTTTATCTTTTTTTTTTTCTTCAAAAATCTGGATGTTTCGACTAAAAATTCAACACGGAGTCATAAACTACATGTGTACGACTATATTATTTTATACAATTTAAAACCCACTACTATAGTAAGTGTTTATTTTTTTACCCTACGGGCTTAAAAGATTCTTGACACTACAATTTTTTTCCTAGTTAACAAAAACCAAATAACTCATTTTTTTCCTTTACCATATCCCCCTTGCCCCAGCCTTACTCTTGTCCTCTCCACTTCTTTCATCCATTCCACTCCTCTTCCGTCTTCATTCAATATCTCTGTCACACTCTCCTCTCTTTCTTTGCTCTGCTCACAGTCATGCAGCATGTGCTCTATCGTCTCTCGCCCTTCTCCACACATCCTACACATTCTCTCACCTTCGCTTACCCAAAACTTATTATTTCTTTCTTCATTTCCACACCTAAATCTCGCAATTATTTTTTTTTTTCTTTCGCGCTTTCTCTGTCTAGGTACTTTGGCATTGTTTCTGTTATTATCTTTCTATAGTCTGCATTGTATCTAAATTTACTTACACTCGCTCTTCTCTCTTGTTTATCTATGTCTCTGTCACGCATATACAACTCTTTTCTTATACTCACCCCCATTTCTCTCTTTCTCTCTATTTCCATCCATGCGTATCCCAGTCTTTCATAATATCCTTGTCTACCCTTGTGATGTTCTTCCCCTGTTTTCTTTTTTTTTCCTTCTAGCATTCATACAATATCCTACATTCCTCTCTTTCTTTCAACCTTTCATCATACTTTACAGCTCTTTTCCCAGTGTATACTCTTAGTTTCTCTCGTTTACATTCTTCTCTTACTATATAGCCTGGCGTTTCTTTCCGTAGCCCTAACATCCACCTCAAATATTTTTCTTGTACTGCTTCAATCTCTGCATATTTCTTCCATCCCCATATCTCCACTCCATACATTAATACACTCCTAACTAAACTATCAAACATTTTCATGCTTCTTCTTACGTCAGGTCCAAATATTCTCTCACCTATACTCCACACCATTCCCATTATCTGCATTGCTTTCACCCTTCTTTTTCTTATGTGTGCTTTTATCGTGTTAGTTGTTGTAAACTTAAATCCTAAATATTTAAACTCCTTTACTGTGTCTATGATTCGATCTTCCCAACGCCACACTTTTTCCTCCCTTTTTCTCCCTTTTTTTCTAAACACCATCATGTTTGTTTTTTCTACATTTACCTCCAGTTTCTTTCTTTTAAAGCATTTTTGCAAATTTTTTTTCATCTCATTCATTCCACATTCATCTTTCGCCAATATTACCAAATTATCTGCAAATGCCAAACACCATACCTTTTCTCTCCCCACCACAATTCCTCCCGCTTGTACCCCTCTAAACATTTCCCCGATATCGCTTATGTAACAAGCAAACAGACTGGGACTTAATGGGCATCCCTGTCTCAATCCTTTCGTCGTCCAAAACATTTCACTTTCTATTCCTCCCACTCTCACACTAGTCACTGTCTCTCTATAAATCTCTCTTGCTGCTACAATTAACTTTTCACTCAGTCCTCTTCTTTCCATGCATTCCCACAAACACTCTCGGTCCACCGTATCAAACGCGGCTTTTAGGTCTACAAACAGTGCATATACCCGACCTCCTTCCTTTAACAACTCTTTTTCTATTAGATGATGCAGAATATATACATTGTTGATAGCCCCTCTACCTCTTCTAAATCCCGCTTGACTTTCCGGTAATATACTCTTTTCGTTCATCTCTGTCACCAACCTTTCATTTAACACCATTGCGTATTTAGGAGAGTTATTCCCCGATAATTCTCTACTTTTTCTTTACTACCCTTTTTATGAATTGGGCATATTTGTCCTACTCTCCATTCCCTAGGAAAACCTTTACCCGTCCACACATCATTCATTAACTCGCTCAATCTTTCAATCATCCCATCCGTCCCAAATATCCACACTTCGTTTACCAACCCATCCCTCCACGGTGCTTTTCCTCTTTTCAGTCTTCCTACTTGTTTTCCTATTTCCTCTACTCGAATCTCCGACTCCCTTTCTCTACCATCAATCCCGGTTTTACTATCTTGCACTACAATTCTCTCTTCCTTTCCATTCAACAGTTCCATAAAATGTTTCTTACACTGTATTATAAGTATGTCTTCGCTAATCGTGATTTTGTTCTTCCGTTCTTTATTTATATATTGCTATGCCTTTTGCTCAGTTCTTATGGTTTTAATTTTTTCTTCTTCTTCTTGCTGTATCTCTTCTTTCTTTTCTTTGCATCGTTTTCTATAATTATTTTTTGCTTGCCAGTAGTCTTCTTTTATACCTTTCCCCTTTTTCCACCTTCGTAGACATTTCCTTGCTTCTATTTTTAAATCTCTGCATCTGCTATCCCACCATCTGTTTCTCTTTTCTGAATTTCTCGTTACAATTTCTTTTCTTATGGCTGCTTTTTCAATTTCTCTTTTTAATTCTTCCATTTTATTTTCAGTTCTTTTTTCTTTAAATTACACTTCCAACATTTTTACTTCCCGAGCGTAAGCAAAGGAAGTATTGTAATCGAGTCCGTCGGCCGACTCTCTACTTTTACGTTTTCTCGATCTTTCATGACCCCTAGAAGACGAAGAAATAGGTCTCCCATTTCCGTCTGTCTGTCCGTCTGTCCGTCTGTCCGTCTGTCCGTCTGTCCGTCCGTCTGTCCGTCTGTCCGTCTGTCCGTCTGTTGTCACGGATTTTTATTAGACAGATAATCTCCGAAAGTACTCGACCGATTGTTGTGAAATTTTGTACTTATATTAAGAATATCATGTAGATGGTAAAACGCTAACCAAAATTTGTCGAATCATCCCCACCACTAAAGCGATGACGTCACTTCAAAATTGTACATAGTAAATGGGTTTTCAATTGTATAAAATAACATAGTCCTACACATGTAGTTTACAACTCTGAATCGACTTTTCACCCGAAACGTCCAGATTTTTGGAAAAAAAATCAAAATTATAAAACAACATTTTGAAATTTAATTTTTAATCTGCTAACCAGAATGCTTTGAAATGTTGCAGATGTTTTAAGGCTATAAAGAGCATCATAAATCTTTAGTCAAAAAATATTTGCTTATCCCCTCCAAAAACTTGATGACGTCAGCTCAAAAGTTTGTGGAATAAATCATATCTAAAATGTACAAAATATGATGAGTCTGTACTTGTGAACTATCACTCCATTCATATTTTTTGGATTTGCATATACAGGGTGACTCAAAAAAATTAATGAATGCGTAAATATATTTTATTGATTTAATCAGGAACTACAAAACCGAATGCTCTGAAATCTTGCAGATGTTTTAAGGTCATAAAGAGCATAATAAATGTTTAGTCAAAATATATTTGCTTATCCCCTCCAAAAACTTGATGACGTCAGCTCGAAAGTTTGCCGAATAAATCATATCTAAAATGTACAAAATATGATGAGCCTGTACTTGTCATTTATCACTCCATTCATATTTTTTGGATTTGCATATACAGAGTGACTCAAAAAAATTAATGAATGCGTAAATTTATTTTATTGATTTAATCAGGAACTACAAAACCGAATGCTTTGAAATCTTGCAGATGTTTTAAGGTTATAAAGAGCATAATAAATTTTTAGTCAAAATATATTTGGTTATCTTCTACAAAAAACTGATGACGTCAGCTCAAAAGTTTTCCGAATAAATCGTATCTAAAATGTACAAAATATGATGAGTCTGTACTTGTGATTTATCATTCCATTCATATTTTTGGATTTGCATATGCAGGGTGACTCAAAAAAAATTAATGAAGGCGTGAATTTATTTTATCGATTTAATCAGGAATTACAAAACCGAATGCTTTGAAATCTTGGGAATATTTTAAAGTTATTATAAGCATGGTAAACTTTTGTTCAAAATGTATTTGTTCATCCCTCCTAAAAAAATTGATGACGTCACCCTTAAATTTTGCTGAATAAATCCTATCTAAAATGCAAAAAATATGATGAGTTTGTACTTGTGATTTATCATTCCATTCATATTTTTTAGATTTTCTTAAGAGGTGGTTCAAAAAAATTAATGAAGTCAATTTATTTTATTGATTAAATTAAAGGCAACACTTATTATTAGTATTACACCCCAACCAACCCAATTTGGTAGACACAAAATTTGTTAAAGGAAAAACTCGGTTGAAACATAAGGGTAGCACGCTTATTTACATCGACTTTAACATTACAGACCTGCATTTGTTTTATGCGTTCACTTGATTCCGCGAATGTGAAATAGACATGTTTATAATCAACCAATTGTGAATTTCACCGTCAAGAATTAAAATAAAACCCAATGTTTTATATAATAAGCGGAAGTCGAAGCAATAAAACCGACGGTCGTTTTGTTTACAGTTTCTGTGTTTGGCTCTCACGTATGCTGTTACGCCTGTCATCTTAAATTAAGAATGTTTATACATACACGATTTTCAGTTGCCTCTGATACGTAGGTATACGTGAGTAAATTTTTTCGTTATTTTATTGATTATTACAAATCAATATTCAAACGACCCAATTCATTTTCCCGAAAATTTGAGAATATAATAATTTTATTCTTAGTATTACACTACATCTATCCCAACTGATATACGTGTCCTTGCAAAAATGTTGATGACGTCATCGCAATTTTTTTTTAAATTCCCACTACAAAAATGTAATGAGAAAAAAGACACAATAGGCATGCAGTCGTCAAGTTTCCGACAGCGAGGGAAGTACTGTCTAAACTCTTTAGACCAATTTTTTTTTATAATGCTCAATTCCTTTTTCATTCCATACCCATATCTTTTTCTCTTTTCCTACTTCATTCCTTAAGCATCCGTTCCATCTACTTATGGCCCTCACTTTTACTTCTAGTGGTTTGTGATCGGAGTCCACTCTTTCTCCTATCTGAAATATTTTTATCTCTTCTTCTGCTGATCCGTTTACTATTACGTAGTCTATTACCGATTTCCCTCTTTTACCTATCCAGGTAAATTCCCCCTCCTCGTCCCCTTCCTTCACTCCATTCAAGACTTCCCAACCTCTTTCTTCAATTAATTCCCATAGCAATTTTCCGTCTTTGTTTTCTACTCTATCTTTCGATTTTCGTGTGTTTCCCCTTTTTCTTCCCTGCTTTTGTTCCCTATTCTGGCATTAAAGTCCCCTCCTAACAGTAGAAATTCTTCTTCAGACTCTTCGATTTTTTCTAGTATTTCTTGTTTCGTGTTTCTCATTCCTCTACTATATATTGTGCAGATTCTCCATCTTTTTTTATTTACAGTCAGTTTTCTTTCAACTATGCCTTCCATTTCTATTGCCCCCTCTTCTATTTCTTTTATATCTTTCTTCACTCCTATTATGATTCCACCTTTTGCTCTACCCTTGCCTTTTTCTTTTTTTGCCCCTTGCAATTTCCACTGAAATTCATTTGGCAACACGTCTTTCAGTTTGTTCCAGTCTCTTTCTAGTATCCATGTTTCTATTAGTCCCACAAAATCAAAATTTTTTACGTAGTTCCAAAATAAATTATCTTTCTTTTTCAAACCCGCAATATTCCAAAAGAGTAATTTTAAACCACGTTTATCTTCCCCATTCTTCTTTCCCATTCCAATATTATGTATATAATCTACATTCTTAAATCTAAAGTCTTTATTTGTCCCATCATTATTACCCCTCCCCTTTGTGTTTCTTTCTTGGGTTAGTACTGACTTGATTTGAGAAATTTTCCTTTATTTTCATTCCATGTATACATTTTGTCCCTTACTTCCAGCTCCTTATATCCCACCCTTGTTGTGTATCCTTTTTTTCTTTCCTCTTTAGCTATTTCCCTAATTCCGTTTTGAATTTTTTGCTCTTGTACTGTCCAATCATTATCAATATATATTCTCTTTCCTCTCAGTTTATTTTTATTCTTCATCACCTCTTGTTTTTCCTCCCAAAGCGTCTTAACCAGTATTTTCTTGCTTTCTTCTTTCCCTATAATTATTGTTTCCAACACTTTTACTTCTACCTCAATTTCTTTTTTCAAAAATTCCTCTACTTCTTTTGCATCTGTTTTTTCCCTTATTTCCATACCCGCAATTATGAAATTGTTTCTTCTTTCTTGCCTCTCTTTTTTTCCAACTTCTGCTCTAAATTATTGATTCTTTCTTCGAAGCTTCTCTCCTTTTCTTTCCATTCTTCTCTTTCTCTTTCCAGTATTCCATTTATTGTCTGTAATTCTTTTTTTACCCCTCTATTTTCTTCTCTCAGTTGTTTCATTTCTTCTATTAGTTGCTTCATCATTTCCATCAACTGCTCTTGTCCTTGCTTTATTTGTTCTCTTTCTTCCATTTTCAACGTTTTTGCTGGCTCTTTGCGCGGCGAATCGTCTTCTCTCGTGCGGCGCACGCCTCTGCTGTCGCTTCCCTCACTATCAGCTCTTTCTCGACAGGCCGCAAAAAAGTCACCAATCTTATCACTCTCAATCGTTTTCTGATTCGACATAACCTTGCTGTTTTTATTGTCTCACCAGTTGCACTCGCGTTTTTTTTTTTACGAAATATTCTCTTGTGCTGCTTTTACTATCACGCAATCACACTTGTTACCCCTGAAAGTCACTGTTTACTATGACTTTAGCTTCAGCTGTTGCTAACAATGTGCACTCGCTCGCTGCTCAATCAAGAAGACTAAAAACCCACTAACTACTATTTAGAATTTTGAAGCGACGTGATCACATTATTGGTGGAATAAAAAAAAATCCGGGACGGCAGACAGACGGACAGACAGACGGAAAGGGGGACTTATTTCTTCGTACTGTAAAAGTAGAAAGTCGGCCGACGGACACGATTACAATACTTTCTTCGTTTACGCTCGGGAAGTAAAAACGATAAATGAATAAATAAGGAAATGGATAAAACATGTAACAAGAAAAACAATGATAATGCAATACAGACGCAAAGGACGATCAAAGAAATTATATTCAGTATGACAACTGGAAATATACGAAGTACAAAAGGAAAAGACGAAATTAAAAAAAAGGTAGAGGAAACGACAGAACAAATCCAAAAGGAACCGGAATGACAATAATACATAAAGACTATTAAAGGACATAATTAGAGAAGAGTATATAAAAAGAGAATGTTAAAGACAAAAATAAAGATATTTGACAAAGAACACTGGACAATGGTAATAGCTTATGGCGAAAACGAAAAACAACAAAAGAAATGAAAAATCTTGGAATAGAAGAAAAATCTAACGAATTCAAAACTAGCTTGATGGATGCTAAAAGAAAGAGATGTGTAAATAGAAACATAACAAACAAAACAATAAGAGAAATAGAATTGTAACCCTTGCTTTATTAACGATGGCCCCTGAATTCTATTCAAATCTGCATCTTTTGTACAGATGGCGCGATAAATCTCGCCAGCTCAACTAGGAACCGCGCACTCCGCTTCTGCCATGCGTTTCGGTGTTATTTAACCTCAATTCCATTTTAAATGTTCAATTTCTATGAGTCTTATATTAACAACAACTGAACAAATGTTAGGGTTTCAAAAAGAACAATAAACAACATTTAAATTAGCCATAGAATCTTGTGAAATTTTAAACAAATAATTCTTACGTGAGATTAAAATTGGACATCAGATAGTTTATACGATGGAAACATTCATCAACAAAACATTTACATAAAAGCCAAACAAGCAAAGATTTACGAAAACAAAAAATCTGGTGTGAAATAAAACTTGTGCAGATAAATTACGTGAGGTTAAAATTGTAGAGCATGGAAATTTACGTTCAATTAAAATTATACAACAAAGAAAGTTACTGAGGTTAAAATTGTGAGATAGAGAAATATTGTATGAGGTGAAAAATTGCAAAGCTAACAAAATTTACATGAGATTAATATTTGCCACACTTTATCAACGATTCAAACAAAGAATTTAAATTAACTTTTAGAGTTTATCGTGAACTGGTTACCCCAACAAAACACATAATAAATAAACACAAAAAATATCCAGTCAGCGTTGCGAGGAAATGCCTCGGTGATGTAATCAATCTTTAGCGCTGCGAGGAAATATCTCGGTGACGTAATTAATCTTTAACTTTGCGAGTAAATGCCTCTATGATGTAATTAATCTTTAACGTTGCAAGGAAATACCTCGATGATGTAATGATGATAAGGACGCTAATAACGATGATAACTGCCTAAGGGAATAAATTATTTTAACCCTTGCCAGTTAGCGATATAATGAATTTTGTTAATTTTTAGTTAATGGCCTTGTAATACTCAAATATATATATAATGTAACACTTACGTATTAGCATTCAGAAACTTATTCATAATTAGACAAAGGGTGTTATCCTGACAAAGTGAATTTCATGAAATCTCGTAGTAAGTGTCTGTTAAATTGTGTTAGCACCAGTTAACGATTAAAATCCTAACCTGATCGGTGAATTTACAAACAATAAAACAAATTTACAGCACGTGAAGCGTCGGTCGAAAATTAGCACTTTTTTCGATTAAAAAGCCGCAAAAATTAGCTGCGCTAGGGGAAAACTGTAACGTCATCGTTACGATTAATTTTCGTTAAACAAAGGGTTTCTCCCTTTTATTGGCTACCAAACCAACTAATTTAACTTATCTAACTTACATCGTCTTTTCACCATGCTCCCACACACATCACCCAATCAAAATCCTCACACTTTCACCCTGCTCTCGTCGTGCCACTATCTTCTACTACTACCGCCCTCTCACTAAGAAGCAGAACTACCAACTACCCCCAAGCGCTAACGTGCACATGGTTGCCTATGTTCAACGATTTTTTGTTTGGATTTTTTTTTTCAAATTCAAATTAGTCAAATGTGATTTCGCGCCGCTGCTAATTAAATTCATCGCGAAAATTTGATTCAAATTCGGTCACCATAACATTTTATATGAACAAATAATTAAACCGGTATTATTTAGTCATTTTCACATTATTACTAGGAAAACTATCCATCTAACTTTTTAATTATTATTATTACAAACTACGACTTTAATATTTTAATGATTAATTTATTGATTACGTGCATTATAAAAAAACGAATTTGTATCAAGAAGCAACATCTGGTAATGTTTAAAATGTGTCATTTGAAAAAAAAAGTAATAATAGATGAGAAAGCTGCAGATAATGGTCATATTATTTACTCAGTCTATCGCCTTATTGTTGCAACTTTAACTCTATTAAATTATTTTTTTAGATATATTAACTGTGATAGGTAGCCAAACAGGTTTTTGGTGGCGAAAACAACTTAACATATTTTAGGCTTTATAAAAAAAAGAGTGGTATCTTTCGTACTTGACGTACGATGATTTATTTTATTCATTTAAATATTCTAATTACAAAATTATATTCAATGAGTTTTTTCCGCTACCTTGAATGACTACTTTGTATCCTAGGAATCTGATTTTTGTACCGCCCCGTTAAGTTAAAAACTGTGCTTAAAATAAAATTTGTAATTTCCTCCATTAGTTCCTCCATATTCTCCATATTAAGTTTCAAAGGTGAGCTCTTCAGATATCCAAATATCTATAGAAAAGTCAAGAGGAGTGAAATCTGGTGGACGAGCTGGCTACGGAACATCTATCTGTTCTTCAGATCATTATTTTGCTCATAATAACGTGATAAAACTCAATCAACACAAAATAACGTTCTGCCGTAACCGCAAATTTTACGCATAAAACAATTTCGGTAAAAAGAGGAATAAAACCAGAACCCGTCTGAACACATGTAACACGCTCAAATTATCATCTGCACCAGTTTTATTCGATAACCCGTAGACACTTGATTTCGCCAATTTTAAAAATACCTGTTGGTATTATTTTTACATAAAGTTCGAGAAACAAAATGAATAATAATTAATGTCGATTTACATAATCTCAATATTTCGTCATGTCGTGAATAAATCCACGTTCTTGCGAACATTCCGCCACTCCATCCGCATCTACAGGTTCTAAATTGTGTAAAACACCAATAAATGTAGTAATCTCTCAAATCTCGTTCAGTCGAATCGCAAAAAATGATAATATTCAAGAATCTGATTTTGTGGCTGCTGTCACATTTGTTCTCTTTTCACACACCTCCTAGCCCCACCACATCCATATTTCGTAAGTTTTTTTATAATTGTACACGTTCTCTACGCTAAATGTAGCTCCAAATTTTAAAAGGTGCCACCGAAGACAAGCCGATTTCAACCAGTGTTTGATAGAAGCAGCCGGAATTGGTCTGAGAAATTTAGTTATACCTTTTGACAGTGTGGGTCTACCAACTTTGAGAACAGTCCGAGTGGATTCTTTGAACGTCTCTAAGGGGAAAACTGTAGGCTTCGACCAAAATTACGACAATTTAGTGTTCCATGGATTCACGAATGCAACGTTTTTGAGATTCGAGTGAGTAACACGAAATGGTTTTGGTTGTCACTTACAAATTTAATTTTAGTGTGAATTTTGAGAATGAGAGGATCGTGACTGAGACTCTATTCCCGGAAGTGACGATGGATTTTGACTACAATTTCAACGGGAAAATTTTGGAAAACCCGTTTTTTGGGAAAGGGCACGGAGTGATTACTTTCAGTGAGTAAAACTAATCACAATTTGAAACCAAACTTGTTTTTTTTTTTTGTAGTAAATTTAAGGTTCTCGTTTATTTTCGACTTGGAGCAGTACCAAAATATGGGTCAAAACTACTTCAGGATCGTTAAGAGTAAGCTATCGATGGACACAGATCTGATAAAGTCGCATTTCGATAATTTGTTTGATGGACATGAAGAAATGAAGGATAAGTTTAACGCGGATATAAATGAAAACTGGCGTTCGATTTTTGTGGATGTGAGGCCCAAGTATGAGGAGATTTTTGGGCAAGTGTTTACTGACGTGTTTAGTGGGTTCTTAGAGAGAGTTCCGATTGTGGAGCTTTTCGGCGAGTAAATTGTATTGTTGTGTAGCTACTAGTGTCCAGAGTTTCCCTAAATAAACCATTCTGTTTGCAAATATTTAAATAAATAAATTCCTAATGAACAGATTTACTAATCGCGATTATAAAACAGTTAATTGGAACTTGTTTTCGGAATTAATGAAGACGACTCAAGGAAATCGAAAGATTTTTTTGTGGTGATTTACATGAAGTGGAATTTCGGAACCAGTTACATCCAGATTTATAGTTTAGTAACCTATTTATGTGAACTTCAAAATGAAAGTGGATTATTGAACTACAGATTAAGGAGTATTTTTTCAATTTTCGATGTTATTATTTTTTTTTTATTTTTTAGATTTTTTTCATTGTTTTTCCACTTGTAGATTTGCAATTTTTCTAGTTTTCATATATAATAATTATGATTTCTAAAATTTTTCATTTTTTCAATTTTATGATTTTACATTTTTTCCATTTATCAGTTACTGAATTTTTTCATTGTTTCATTTTATTTAATTTTTCAACGTTACAGTTTTCTACTTTACAATTTTGACGATTTTCAATTCTTAGTATGTGCTTAACTTCTTTATGTTTATACATTGAATTCGACTTTTAGCACGTTCAGATTACAAGCATCAGGGGTTAAAACAAAATGAAATTTGGTTGAGGAAAGGACACGAAACAGTTTTAAAATATCTTCATGGTTTCACAGCATCCAGTTTTTACAATCTCAAAGTTAAATTATAAAATATTGTTATACAATGTTGACTATTTTTCAAAAATCTGGGTGCTAAAAGTAAAAAGTCAACACGGATTAATAAATCACACGTGCAGGACCATGTTACTTTATAAAATTTAAAGGAATATTGTTGGGTAGAATTCTAAGATGACATAATAATTTTTTGGGAAGGCCTTAAACGAACAAATTTTGATTAACCATTTATCATCTTTCCTATAATCATAAAACGTTTGAAATATTTTTCCCAAAAATCTCGATATCTAGGGGAAAAACTCAACACGGAATCTAAATTACACATACATGGAGTATGTAATTCTATAAAATTTAATTTAATGTGACGTCATCATTTTTCAGAGGTTATAACCTAAAAAATTTTAATTAACGATTTACCATGCTATAAAATTTTGATTTTTTTTTTCAAAAATCTGGATGTCTAGCGAGAAAACTCGACACGGATTAATGAAACACACATGCAGAAGAAGATGGCATTTTAATGAGATTTTAGTAATAAAGACTCGACCAGCACCAGCAACATAACCTAATAAAATATTTTGCGCAGTTTGTGCATTTATTCCGTTTAAATTGACCTACAATAATCGTCATATTGGATAAAATAATTCAATTTGAGTCGTTCAGTGATTCCTAGCTTGACGGGCTTCCAGGACATGTCACAATGCTGCCGATGGGGTTTTGACGAAGACCAGCTGCTCGAAATCTTCATTTCGGGCTTTTTGGATTCGGCCTGAGTGTAGTTCGAGATAGCTCGTTTGACGTGGTCGCGCACTATGACGAATGAATGGATCAATTCATCAAATTATTGATAACTTTCTCAAAATTTTTACTGTACCTATCAAAATTGATATATTTATCCCCGCTATAAAGTCGATGATCTGCTAAAACTCGATACACACATTTTTTATTATTCGCTACCAAACTATTTATTTTTTTTATATATATAAAAGTCTCTCCCCTACCACCTTGTAGGGGTGTACACCCCTACATACGCTCAATCCTACTCTTTTGATTCTGGTAGTGGTTGTAGTTGATCGGATTGTTGCCAATAGTTAGGTACCGTCAGTACAATACAGTCATGGAAAAGCATACAATAGAGACTAATGTTAAGTAGGTTCGGCCTTGTCTTTCGTTACTATAGTTTCGTCCCCACTCACCAGATCATACAATCAAAAGAATACTTTCCCTTGACACTCTAGATCACCACAGGAAACACCACAATTTTACAGTGCATTTTATTACCTGCATTGTGTATTGTGTGCTGTGGTCTGTTTTATTTTATTTTATATTTGACAACTGACAAGTGTAAGTATACAAATTCGTTTTTACTTTGTTATATTTATTGCTTGTAGGATCATTATATCACATTTTTCTAGAAAAAAGAATGTTTCCACATCCGAAGCAGGACCTAGATAGGTTTATGGCGTGGGTTAAAGCCACGAATAAGCCAAAATTTGCGGTATTAACCAGTGACCAAGTTTATCGAAGAGAGTACGTTTGTTGCAGTACCAACGATTTTGCCTTCTCAAGGTAAAAACAAAGTCACTACAAGAGCAAATTTTAAAATATTTGTGCTTACAGATGATACTGTACTTACAACATCTCATCTTCCTGACCCCAATAAACGAAGAATGTCCACATTGCCCTCCCTTGCACTGGGCCTTCACAATTGCAATGTGTTCCAAAAATCGGTAAGAGATTGTAATGTTTGATACTACATTTTCGTAATTCTAAAAGCAATATTTTGAAAGGATTACATATAAAAGACCTGTTTACCCTGAAAAAGATTTTCGTAGAAGTATTTTTCAGAGATATGCTGCTGGTTGCCTTTTCGTTGCTATAAAACACACTGTACGTCTTTGTAATGATCCCTATACCGATACCGTGTATAAAAGGACAACAATGACAATGTTATTCCATTTGCTTAGCATGTTCTAAAAATTCTTTTTGTTAAAATTCATTAAAAAAATCATTTAATATTAATATATATGTATGTACAAGGTAATTAATTTATCGGTTAAGACTGGAAAAGTTTAAATAGGCAACACATGTTACTTTCCATAAACGACTTCGTCTTAAATTTTTTATACCTAAATAATAAATGACGTGTAGATGGCAATGACTGCACCAAAATTATGAAAAACTAATTCTAGCAGTCACACATTAAGAGGCAAA
Organism: Zophobas atratus; assembly: GCA_022388445.1. Lineage (NCBI taxonomy): Eukaryota > Metazoa > Arthropoda > Insecta > Coleoptera > Tenebrionidae > Zophobas > Zophobas atratus. The sequence continues at coordinate 11,299,461 of CM039446.1, forward strand.
AAATGAAATTTCGTTATGGTTCACAGGTCCTTAGGTGCAGTGTGTCTTCGTTCATCTCATGGATTCTGTCTATGACAGCGGTAATGGAGAATTTGGAGAATGCGGTGGTGGTGTCATACTTGTTGGCTAGAAGGAACACTTTTCCCAGCAACCTTTTACAAATTTTTATTTTAATCAAGATACTTTAGAGAATTTTTCGGGTCAGTTAAGACAATATCGAGTACGAACGAGGATTCGTGCCATTTTATAAATCATTGGTGATGAAGAATTTTTGCTTCTATCATTCTCGTGGATCTAATTCTGAACAAGAAGAGGACTGATTTGTGGTCACAATTAAGGAGTTTCTTGGTCTTCAAACAACTCGAACGTATAGCGAAGATTAGTGAAAGCCGCCACCAGTTCCTGATACTGTATCAAAGGATACCTAATCTTTACGGCCAGAATGTTGTAGGCTGCATTGGCGGATTTCTAGTCAAAGATATGTCACAACAACACAGTATTTTCAGTCCTATAACTTATTTGTCACTTTAATTTAGCAGATAAAGCTGATGTATTTTGAAAAATTAAGTGTAACTTAGTGTTTAGAATAAAAAGTTTTAGGAATCAGTTATCATAGCAGAATATTTTGCTATTTTTGTTGTTTTTGACTTTTACTTTTTACTTTTGTTGTTATTGTTATATATAGCAGTATTTTCATTTATAAATTCAATGTTACGATTAAATGTATTATCTGTAACATATTCAATATTTTTTTAACATGTTTGTGTCTTTTTATATGTTGATTTCAAAACTCATTTTGGCGTTTTGAAACTATAATTTTCCACAAACGTTTACGACCTTCATGTGACAATAAAAACCGTTGCTTTTATTTCTTTGTAACTATTATCCATTCACGATCTTTATATAGTAAAGTAGGCTTTGATATTTTTTTTAAGTTGGATAAACTGATTTATATTATACAAAATTCTTAAGTCAGTGGGTTATAAACACAGGGAAGTAAATGGTCTCAAAATTCTATGTAAACAAAAACATGTCGTTGCAGCCAAAATTACTTTTTTGAGAACATATTTACAGTTTCTAAATTCTTGTGAAAATTTGATTTTCGTGTATTTGGATGAAACATGGATCTATCAAAATGGTTCGTCCATTCGTCGCTGGGTGCACGATACTGATCTAAAAAGCAATCCCACCAAAATTAAAAGTGAAGGATCAAGGTTTACTATTCTCCACGCGGGTTGTTCGACGGGGTTCTTGGATGGTTGTAACAATTTTTTAAATTCAAAAAATAACGATAGAGACTATCATAAAACGATGGACGAGACAATTTTTCAAAATTGGGTGGTTAATCAGCTCATTCCTGCTTTGGCAAAGTTGAACCAAAAATGTGTGGTGGTTTTAGACAATGTACCGTATCATTAGGTTCAGTTGGATAAACCACCCAGTTTTTCTAGTAAAAAATGTGAAATGCAGGAATGGCTCTTTAAACATAGTATTGAATTTGACAAAAAATTTTCGAAGTAACAGTTGTGGGATTTAATTAAACCCTTCAGAAACAATAGAAAAAAAATATATTTGGTAGACGAGACATTAAGAGAAAGTGGTCATGAAGTTCTTAGATTACCTCCGTACCATTGTCAATATAATCCAATTGAAATGGCGTGGGGATTTTGTAAGAACTATTACAACAAACATATAAATTCTCAAGCTTCATTAAAAAATAGGGTGGAGAATTTATGGCTTGAGGCGCTTTCTAAATGTACTCCAAGCATGTGGCAAAATTTTTGTTAACATTGTGAAAAACTTATTTCGGCAGATTGGGAAAAAATATGGGAAATCTTTTGTACGAATCTATACCTCCTTTCATTATTTCGCTAGGTGAATCTGATTCACAATCTAAATTTGAAAATGACGGTGACGATACAGATTTTCATAGCGAAATAATGGAAATGGGGTGAATTGTAGCTTGTCGGAAGGTGATCTTTTTACACATCTTTCGTTCCAAATTTACCAAGGTAGTATGTGAAAAACTACCTGACGGACAACAAAAGAAGTATAATTTTAGTTAGATCATCCACGTTGTTACTTTGCACCAAATTTTAAGCATTTCATTTTTTTTTGTAACTCTTCATGGACCTGGAGAAGGCGTATAGTAACGTTTTTATTAATAGGCGTTTGGAAGTACTTAGTAAAAGCAAATAAAGAACACTTACGTAAGCATTAGTAATAGCTATATAGATAAATCATTTAATTTAAGACCGGAAAAATGTTTCAGAAGAGCTAAAACCATCAAAGCACTAGAGCAAGTTTGTTGTCTTTTACCAACCCTTTTAGTAATCTTAGAAAAGTGAAAAAAGAAGTTGGAAGATATGGAAATAGGCTGTTCACAAAAGTTGAAATTTCCATTTCTAAGAAGAGTGGGCGAGCAGAATGACCTGATGATTGAGAATTAAAGATGAGATGCTAAATGTGGCATGCGACAATAGTCGTATGTAGAACCCCCATTCATATAAAAACAATGTTTAAGTGAAATTTTAATGTTCCTTACATACGAAATAAACACTTACAAAAAGCCGAATAACTGTTTTAAATAGCGTAAAGTTTTATGCTTTCTAAGATATGGATATCGTTAACTTGGTCATTGCTACAGAAAACTGAAAGTATCGGCAACAATATTTATATTTCTGGCATATTTTTAACCTTTAATTTAATAAAACTTAACCTAACCAAAAAAGTTCAGGGAATTTTTATTCTTCTGCATCGAATACCAACAAACTCACTAGATTTTCATGGCCAACCCTAATATATATAAAGATCGTGAAGGGATAATAATCACTATGTTTGAAAATTGTACGAGTAGATTAGATGTTGTTTACAAAAATGTGTTTTGTCAAAACAGATAGGGGTTTTGTTTGATTTATCTAACATCTCCCTATTTATCTGCTCGGACCAGAGACGGTACTAAGTCAGTTCCAACAAGGACAATCGTCTCCCATCAGAAAAAAAATGTGTAAATAATACAGCAGCTAAGCAAAAGAGAAAACAGTACTTTTTGTATCTATACTTTTTTTTTTGTAGTATCAAGGTGTTTTATATATTTTTTTTAATTATTGTCATTATTTTCTTGTAATCGTATTACCCGACACTGAGTTTGATAACGCTCTACATAACAAATCAATCTGCCTTCGTATCGTCGTTGTGTAATACATACAAAACAAGTACCTTCTTTATCTTGTTTATTTTTATACCATGCACGATAAGAAAAAAACAAAAACAAGCAAGACAGTTTTCAAGACTTGAACCATGGGTGCGTATCCTGTAGAACTGTACATCTACGAACTGTCGCCAGAGTCCCAAATTTGGTGTAGGGACCAATTCCTGCAAGTGTTATCAGCAGAAGAGGGTAGGTTGTGCTACAACACTACAAAAAACGAACGCTAATAATTTATTATTGTTTTAAAGAACTTCTACATACCAGCATTGTGGTTCACGGGACTGAATATAGTTACGGCGAAAATGGAATAGAAGAGCAAGAGCCAGTAAGACTTTGACCACCCTTCGACTAGAAGGTAGTTATTTTCCTTATAATTTTCAGAAACTGCGTCCGCAGTGCGAAGACGAAGATTTTGAAGAAGCAGTCACAAGCATTAAAATACTCGGAAGAACAAAATTTACAAAATCCGAAGTAGAGGAGCTTGTGGCGAAATTAAGAAAAGACAGCACTTGGTTGTAAGTTTGTTGTATTAAATTTCGTTTGATTTCAGTTTTATTTTTGGGTTTGCTTCTAGTTCATATAAGTTTAACCCCGTCGAACACAACTGCCACCACTTTTCTCAAATGTTTATTAAACTCTTGTGCGGAGAAAAAGTGGTTTTGCCACTGGAAGTTGATGAATTCAATAAACAACTTTTGTCTTATCGGGATTCATGGATTGACGAGTTTTATGAAGGGGAAAATTTGCCTCGTAATTCATAGAACATAATGTGGATGAGGTGGGTTTAGGAATCTATTTGAATAGAGTTTTTGTTTTGAAAGTGTACCTATTTGTGTGTGAAAAATGGCAGATGGTGTGGGGTATGCAACCACCAATACATTGCTGTTGCTACTAAATATTTTTAATAAAATTTTACAAGTACAGCAATATCTGTTATTTATTATTGTTGTATAAAATAAATAAAAAAAGATAGCAAATTATTTTGTCAGCCAAATATTTGGCATTAAATTGGATTGGATTTGTTAAAAAATTGGTGTATCTGCAACTTACTAAACACTAGTGTACTACAAGCAACATAATCAAACTAAATTTTCTATCCAGTCAGTGGCGGCTCGGGAGTGTAAGTTAAAATAGGGGACACAATTTAAATGGGTTATTAAAAATATATTTACTCGTAGTCTTACAGCTAACACCCTTGTATAGTCTAGACTAAAACAGGAAAGATATGTATAGTTTATGGTATATTTATGCCTTATTTAAAAATGTATTATTTTAAACCTTCTACATGACCGTGACTAGAGACTTTTAGAATGTTATTACTACCCAAAAAGCTTTGAAACAGGCACTTTTGTCAGGAGTCTGTCAAAAATGGTGGCAAATATTATTCCAAAAGCCTCATCATACCCAGACTTAACATCACCATAAACCTCGAGGGCATTTTCCTTCAACATCTTCTTGAAACGATCGGCAGCTTCCTCATCACCATCGAAGAGATTCTTCAAATCAAAGTCAATATCTCGTGGCTGTACACTTAATTGTTGATTAATAATATTAAAATATGTTTTACCCTTGTTCTCATATTCTCCTAACTGATAACTGACCTCAAAGTGAGAGTCCTCTGCAATAATTGTAAATTAGTGGTAAATCAATTTGCTTATCAAACTTACGCAGAACAGCCCACCCAGCTCCATTTCCATAAACAGAAACCAAAAAAATTTGACCATGTAGTTCATAGTGGAAGTCTAGTCGAAAATGTGGGACTATACAATCTAGTTTGAGTGTATTATTGTCAAAATTAAATCTACAAACATTGTTATTTATCAAAAAATCAAGACATTGAAACTATGTCTACACTCACTCTACTTTTGCACATTTCGTTTCGTTAAAACCGGACAATGTCATATTTTTGAAAATTTGTAGAGCTGAAATTACTCGAGCTCCAGCAGCTATAGTCAGCTCCGGTATTACCAAGGACTCAAGATTTAATAAACCTACTCTTCTAAACGGATGATTCATCTGTCTTATCGCGTTTTCGACGGCTTTGGTTAAACATTCCTGGAAATCGGGCTGTTTTCGGTAACATTTTATGAAAGCAGGTGCTGAAATGTTTATTAAAAATGCAAATAATGAAAATAGTGGTAATGACTTACGTAGATTAGCACCGAAGCTGGACGATAGTAAAGTTGCACAGACCACTACTAGAAAGTATTTCATTTTGTCTACAATGAGGACTGCCTTGAGAGGTTTTCGTTTGCTTATATAAGCCCCTCATTAAAGAGGAATTTCCAATTAAACTCAAAAACAAGTAACTGATCACCTTCTATGTAATCATTTTCACCTTAATATAACGGGATTAGAAAAACTGGATGGACTTATTAAAATTGTTTATTACTTTGGAAAAAATAACAACGTTTTGTTACTAATAATGAGTTCAAACTTACTTTACAACTTCAGGTAAATAGTTCATTATATCTTTTGTGTTGTACTGTTAGAAATACCATCTATAATTATACGGAAATTACGAGGGTCAAAGCGATAAAAACGTTTTATACATATTTATTAGGTTAGAAATTATCCCGGCTCCTCCACCTTTTTAAAAAATCTAGAAAGGTGACGCATTATTTTAATGATCTGCAAAGCAACATTTAAAATTCTTTTATCATTATTTTTTAAAAGTCGCGATACTGGAAAAAACACCAAATTTTCTCGATTTCGATTTTCAAGGTCTAGCTTGTTGCATTCTGATTTTCAGGTATAATTTGTCTACTTTCAATACTTTTTCTGGTTTCAAATTTTATATATTTTCAGTAATATTTAACGATTTTTTTCCAGTGGTATACAAATTTATATATATTTTCAGTAATATTTAACGATTTTTTTCCAGTGGTATACAAATTCAGCAAAACCTCATGAGTTTACAGAGTCCACGAATAGAAAACCACATGTTTTTTTGGGCTGTCTTTGGTCATTTGGTGTACTTTATGCATGTGTTTTAATTGGCCTGATTAAGAACTAAAAAGCCATTTTAGGGTATCTAAAAACGATGTTTTTTGAGTGCTTTTGAGGCAGTTTTGGTTAATTTTGGATGACCTTCAACCATTTTTGGTGATCTATAGATCTTTACACCTTTTGACTTTGATTTCCCTAATTCAGTAGTTCTTAAAATATTTTGACCTCTTGATCTTTTGATATTTCCCTAGTTTTTAAAGACTTTAACCGTTTGACATGATCTTTTGACATTTTAACCTTTTGAACTTTTGACTATCATTTTGATACTTTGGTGATTTTGAAAATAATTTGATTTTTGATCTTTTGGTATTTTGTTTTATTCATTTTTTGACTTTTGATATTTAGACCTTTTGACTTTTTAATGTTTCAGTAGCCCTTAAAATATTTGACCTTTTGACATTTTGAACTTTTGGCATTATTTTTTTGGTTTTGAAACCTTCTGATCTTTTCATATTTTAGTAGTTCTTAAAATATTTTGATATTTTTGTCTTTTCACGTTTTGACCATTTGATATTTAAGTAGTTTTTAATATGTTTTGTATTTTTGATCTTTTGAACTTTTGAAGTTTAGACCTTTCGTTCTTTAAATCTTTTGACCTTTTTAGTTTTTAGTAATTCTTAAAATATTTGAGCTTTTGACATTTTGAACTTTTGGTATTTATTTTTGGTTTTGAAATCTTCTGATTTTTTGATATTATAGTAGTTCTTAAAATGTTTTGATATTTTTACCTTTTGATATTTTGACCACTTCATATTTAAGTAGTTCTTAAAATATTTCGACTTTTTAACATTCGGACCTTTCGAAATTTGAGGAGTTTTATTTTTTATTATTTGATTTTTTGAAGTTTAGACCTTTCAACCCTTTAATCTTTCGACCTTTTTATATTTTAGCAGTTTATAAAGCGTTTTGACCTTTTGTCCCTTTGACCTTTCAATCTTTTGAAATTTAGACCTTTTGACTTTTTGATATTCCAGTAGTCCTTAAAATATTTGACCTCTGGAGACTTTGAACTTTTGGTATTTTTTTTGATTTTGAAACATTCGGATCTCATAATATTTCAGTATATAAGTTACCAAAATATTTTGATATTTTTATCTTTTGACATATTGACCTTTTCATATTTAAGTAGTCCTTAAAATATTTTGACCTATTAACATTCTGACTTTTCGAAATTTCATTAGTTTTTTATGTTTTTTATTTTTGATGTTTTGACCTTTTAAAGTTTAGACATTTCGACCTCTTAATCTATCGACCTTCTTATATTTCACTATTTCTTAAAATGTTTAGACCTTTTGTCCCTTTGACTTTACAAACTTCTGATATTTAGACCTTTTAACTTTTTGATATTTCAGTAGTTCTTAAAATATTTGACCTTTTGAAATTTTGAACTTTTTTTTGTTTTGGTTTTGAAACCTTCTGATCTTTTGATATTTTAGTAGTTCTTAAAATATTTCGACATTTTTACCTTTTGACCTCTTGATATTTAAGTAGTTTTTAAAATATTTTGATTTTTTAATATTCTGATCTTTCGAAATTTCAGTAGTTTTTAATGTTTTTTATTTTTGCTCTTTTAATATTTGATTTGTAAATCTTCCGAACTTTTTATATTCAGTAGTTCTTAAAATATTTTGACCATTTGTTCCTTTGACCTTTCAAACTTTTGATATTTAGACCTTCTGACTTTTTGATATTCCAGTAGTTTTTAAAATATGTATTTGACCTTTTGACATTTAAAATATTTTGACATTTTTACCTTTTTGACATTTTGACCTATTGATATTGAAGTAGTTCGTAAAATATTTTGACCTTTGAAAATTCTGACTTTTCGAAATTTCAGTAGTTTTTAAGACGTGTTCTATTTTTGACTTTCAGACTTTTTGACTGTTTGACATTTGATTTTTGATGTTTTGGTATTTCAGTAGTTCTTAGAGTATTTTGTCTTTTTGGCTTCTTGGCATTTTTTCTTAAATTATTTTGAACTTTTACTTTTTTGACTTTTGATATTTCAGTAGTCATTAAAATGTTGTTAATTTTTAACATTTTGATATGTCAGTAGTTCCTAAAATGTTTTGATTTTTTGATCTTTTGATATATCTTGAGCTTTATACATTTTGTCTTTTTGATATTTCAGTAGTTCTTCAGATATCTAGATCTTTTGACCTTTTAATATTTTAGCATTTCTTAAAATATTTTGACTTTTTGACTTTTAAATGTTTGACATTTTCAGCTTTTCACGTTTTAATCTTTTAATTGGCTCTTAAAATATTTTGAGATTTTGATCGTTTGAACTTTCGACCATTTGACCTTTTAGCTCCCGCATTTCTTAAAATATTTTGATCTATTGATTTTTAGATTTCAAAATCTGTTGACCTTTTGATCTTTTGGGCTTGTGATAATACAATAGTTTTCAAAATTTTTGACTTTTTGCCATTTTGACCTTGATATTTCAGTGGTTCCTAAAATATTTTGACCTTTTGATCTTTTGATATTTTAGTAGTTCTTAGAGATTTTGACCTTTTAACCTTTTAACCTTTTGACCTAGACATTTTGATTATTTGACTTTTGACTTTTTGGTATTTCAGTTGTTCTTAAAATATTTTATTTTTTGACCTTTTGACCTTTCAATCGTTTGATATTTTAGTAGGTCTTAAATATTTAGACTTTTTTATATCTTGACCATTTGATATTTGAAAAATTCTGAAAGTATTTTGAACTTTTACTCTTTCGACTTTTGATATTACACCAGTCCTTAAAATGTTGTTAATTTATTGACATTTTAATATTTTAGTAGTTTTTAAAAATTATTTTGGCCCTTCGACTTTTTGAAAATTCAGTCGTTCCTAAAATGTTTGGATTTTTGATCTCTCGATATTACATTAGTTCTTAAAATATTTTGATCTTCGTAGATTTTGTTTTTCTGACATTTCAATAGTTCTTAAGATATGTTGACCTATTAATATTTCATTATTTTTTTTAACATTTTGCCTTTTCGACCTTTTGAATTTTTAATGTTTCAGTAATTTTAACCTTTTAATTGGCTTTTAATTGACATTCTGATCGTTTGAATTTCCGATCCGACCATTTGTCCTTTTAAAATTTCAGCGGTTCTTAAAATATTTAGAACTTTTAACCTTGTGTTCCAACATTTTAAAAAATATTTTGACTGTTCGAATTTCAGTAGTTTTTAGTACTTTTTTTATTTTTGATCTTTTGACGTTTGAACTTTTGACCTTTCGCCTTTTTAATCTTTCGACCTATTTATACTTCAGTAGTTCTTAAAATGTTTTGACCTTTTGTCCCCTTGATCTTTGAAATTTTTGATATTTTGAGTTTTTGATTTTTTGATACTTTAGTAAGGTTTTTTAATTTTTAGACCTTTTGAGTATTTGACTTTTGACATTTTGATGTGTCAGTAATTTTTAAAATATAAATATTTTTTTTACCTTTTGACTTTTGATCTTTTGCCTTTATCTTTTAGCCTTTTGGCCGTATGATATTTCAGTAGTACTTACTTTTTTTTTACTTTTGGCCTTTTTGACCCTTCGAATTTTTGCTATTTTGGTGGTAGTTAAAATATTTTGATATTTTGAATTTTGCACCTTTCGATTTTCGACCTTGTGACCTTTTAACCTTTTGAAATCTAAGTAGTTCTTAAAATATTTTGACTTTTTGATCTATCAACTACTTTTCGACCCTTTGACCTTTTGGTATTTTAGTGTTTCTTAAAATAATTACACCTTTTAATATTTCAATATTTCTTCACATACTTATTTTAACCGTTTGATTTTTTGACTTTATGACCATTTGATCTTTAAACCTTTTGATCTTTTTACCTTTTGAGTTTTTCACGTTTTGATATTTCAGTAATTCTTAAAAAAATTGGAATTTTGTACGTTTTGCAATTTTGGAATTTCAGTGATTTTGAAAATATTTTGATCCTTTTTTAATTTATCACACTATGCGTTTTGGACATATGTAGACATGAGCTTTTTCTCTTATTTTCATATTCAAGATTTTCCCATATTAAGACACCCTGTATATCGTTTTACGTATAAAATATACTTATTAGTTTTGAAATATTTGTTATTAAAAAAAATGCATTTGGTCTTTTATTTTCAAAAAGAAATGATAAATAATAAGTAAATAAAATTGAATAAATTCTTCCATAATTTGTGAACGATCGTGTTAAATTTTAAGAAAAGTACAGTGCATTAGAGTTATTTATTGAAATTATGCAATCACACTATACTTTTATTGCATGTATTTATGTACTTGTAGTACAAAAAAGATTATCAATATTTAACAACACAAGAATCCCTTAACCGCTGCAACAAACTTCTTCTGAAGGATTTTCAGACAATTTTTTTTTGGACAATGAACAATGACAAGTGAAATTTAAGTTTTCTTTTGACAGTGATAATAATTATCTAGAGCTTGGTTTCTTGCTTGCTACATGATCGTGAGTTGTCAGAACTACTTCTAATCAAAAAGATTCGAAACAGGCACTTTTGTCAAAAATCTTTCAAAAATGGTAGCAAACACTTTCCCAAAAGCTGCGTCGTAACCAGAATGAATATCTTTATAAATCTCAAGGGCGTTGTCTTTCAATATCTTCTTAACACGATCAGCCGCTTCTTCATCACCATCGAACAGATTCCTCAAATCAAAATCAATACTCCTTGGCTGTATTTTTAATTCGTGGTTATTAATATTAAAATATTTTTTACCCTTCTTCTCATATTCTCCCAATTGGTAACTGAGCTCAAAGTGAGAATCCTCTATGATAAAATTTTAAACTAAATAGCAATAAACCAATTTAGTTATTACACTTACGCATAACAACCCATCCAGTGCCATTTCCATAAATAGAAACCAACAAAATTTGCCCGTTTATTTCATAACTGAAGTCGAAGCGAAAATGTGGCACAATACAATCCAGATTTAGCGTATTTTTGTCAAAATCGAATCTGGAAATAGTGCAATTTTTCAAAAAACGTTCATGATACACAGCTATACTTACTCTACTTTTGCACATTTAGTTTCGTTAAAACCGGATAGTGTCATATTTTTTAAAGTTTGTTGGGCTACAAACACTCGAGACCCGGCAGATACAGTTAACTCCGGTATTACCAAGGATTCAAGGTTTAATAAACCCACTTCTTTAAACGGATGATCCATTTGTCTTACCGCGTTTTCGACAGCTTTGGTCAAACATTGTTGGAAATCAGCCTGTTTTCGGTTACATTTTATGAACACAGACGCTGAAATTTTTGAATCAAAAATAAATATGTAAATGCTGATAAATATAATGATGGTAACTTACGTAGTTTAGCACCGAAGCTGGAGAAAACTAAACTTACACAGATCAGGACTAGATAGTGTTTCATTTTTGTTCACGATGAGGAATGCATTGGGAAGTTTTCGTTTTCTTATATAAACCCCTTGCTATAGAATAATTTGCAATTAAGTTCAAAAATGTGTTAATGGCGACCTTTAATATAATCATTTTCACCTTAGTCTGAAAGATTAGAAAAACTGGATGGACTTATTAAATTGTTTACTAGTGTGAAATAAATAACCTAGTTTTGTAACTGATAATTGTGGCAATTTGAGGAGATAAATGAAATTATTGGTAAGCAGTTCAGTGAACAATTAAAATTTAATTTAATTTATGTACCACAGGACAAAGGAAACATAATAATAGAAAATTTTGGCAATATTATCACTAAACCACTAAATTATTTACAAATGGAAGTAAATTTCTAATTTCCTCAGCCACTCTATATAATTATACCAAAAAAATACATATATTAAGAAAAAGAAGCCGAAAATTATGCCCCGCCCACTCGCCCCGATGCCAATTGTGATGAAATTTTTATTCGTTGTGAGACCAGGGGGCGGAGTTTATTGCAAAATCCATATTTCCGTACAAGGAATTATCGAGTGAAACATGCTTGAGGTATGACCATATTACTGAAAATAGACCATTTTGGGAAAATGTCGGCACTAAATATTCTTATTAACTCAAAAGTAAAAAGAAACATCCAAAGAAGAAGAAAATATTATACAAAAATAAAACTTGACTTTTTATAAATTTCTACCGTAAATCGGTAGATCTGGCAACTCTGGTGACCCAGCTCGACATAATTCTAACCTCAAATTCACTATTTGTTATTTTAAATATATGAAGACTACGTTTCTTTTGAAATCAGAGTCAAAGATAAACCCCACCCACCCGCCCTCATCTCAATTGTGATTAATTTATTAATTATTGGTCGTCAGACGAAGCGGACCTTAAGTGCAAAATTTATGCTTCTATAGAAGAAATTACTACGTGAAATATGTGTTAAGCATCGTGTTGCTAAAACAAATACATATATTAAGAAAAAAAAGCCGACAATTATGCCCCGCCCACCCGCCTCGATGCCAATTGTGATGAATTTTTTATTCGTTGTGAAATCAGGGGGCGGAGTTTAATGCAAAATCCATGTTTCTGTATAAGAAATTACCATTTTAAACATGCTTTAAGTTTTTGTTGTGAAAAGATTGCTACGTATATTAAGAAAAAAATCAAAATGTAAGCCCCACCCATCCGCCCTATCTCAATTGTGAAGACTTTTTGTATTCGTCGTAAGGCAAGAAGGAGGAGCTTAATTGCAAAAATCATTATTCCTTTACATAGAATACTATGTACCACATAGTATCTATATATCTATATAAGTACATCAAGTAAATGTTAAGGCCAAATTGAGATCGAGACGAATGGGTGGGGCTTATCTTTTGCCTTTCTTTTTTGCTTAATATATGTATATATACAGTTTGCGTTGAACAACACTCAAGAATATGTCTCACATAGCAATTTTTCATAGAAAAAAAAAGGATTTTGCAATTAAGCTTCTCACCCCGGCTTACGACGAATAAAAAAATTCATCAAGATTGAGAGAGGGCGGGTGGGCGGGGCTTACATCTTTTCCTTCTTTCTTAATATAAGTAGTCATCTTTTCACAACAAGAAACTTAAAACATGTTTCAAATGGTAAATTTTTGTAGGGAACTATGGATTTTGCAATTACGCTCCGCCTATCGGTCTGATAACGAATTAAAACTTGGTCAATATTGAGGTCGGGTCAGATATGGGTGGGGCTTAATCTTGTAATGAATTTTTCATTCGTTGCCAGACCTATGGGCGAAGCATAACTGCAAATCTACAATTCCCTAGAAAAATTTACCGTTTTAAACATGTTTTAAGTTTTTCTTGTGAAATGATGACAAAGTATATTAAGAAATAAAAAATATTAGTCCCGCCCACCCGCCCTATCTTAATTGTGATAAATTTTTTATTCGCCATGAGCCAAGAGGGGGGAGCTTAATTGCAAAATCCTTATTTTTATACAAAAAATTACCATGTAAGACACGTTTTTGCATGTCATGTTTTTCAAAGAATACTACGTACCTATATTAAATAAATATTAATGCCAGATTGAGATCGAGACGAATGGGTGGGGCTTATCTTTTGCCTTTTTCACATAGCAATTTTTCATGGAAAAATAAGGATTTTGCAATTAAGCTCCGCCCCCAAGCTGACGGCGAATAAAAAAATCAGCAGGACTGAGATAGGGTGGGTGGGTGGGGCTAATATTTTGCCCTTTTCTCTTAACATATGCAGTCATCTTTTCACAACAAGAAACTTAAAACATGTTTAAAATGGTAAATTTGTATAGGGAAATATAGTTTTTGCAATTACGCTCCGCCCCTCGGTCTGACAACGGATAGGTGAGGCTTCTCTTTTGTTTTTTTTTTTAATTAACACATTTAATTTTCTTTGTATAACATGATTACTTAAGAATACATTTCACATGGTAATTTCTTGTTGAAAAATAGGGATTTTACAATTAAGCTTCACCCCTCGGCTCACGACGAATAAAAAAATCATCAGAATTGACATAGGGCGGGTGGGCGGAGCTGATATTGTGTCTTTTTTTTTTGCTTAATATACATAGCGATCTTTTCACAACAAGAAACTTAAAACATGGCTAAAGTGGTTCATTTTTGCAAACAAATATGGATTTTGTAATTATGGGGCGGAGCCTAAATGCAAAATCGATATTTCCTTATACAAATTTTCCATTTTAAACATGTTTTAAGTTTCATGTTGTGAAAAAAAGTCTGCATATATTAAAACAAAAAAGGCAAAATGTGAGCCCGCCCACCCGCCCTGTCTCTATTGTAATGATTTTTTTTATTCGCCGTGAATCAAGGGGGCTGAGTTTAACTGCAAAATACTTATTTCTGTAAAAGAAATTGAAAAAATGTTTTTGAGTATCGTGTTGTTCAAAGAAATTAAGAAAAAGGGACAAAATATAAATCTCGCTCACCCACCCAATCCCAATTGTGATGATTTTTTTATTCTTAGAAACTTAAAATACGTTTAAAATGGCAAAATTTTGTAAGGAAATATGGATTTTGCAGTTAAAGCTCCGCCTTCTTGGCTCACGACGAATAAAAAAAAAATTACAATTGAGATAGGGCGGGTGGGCGGGGCTATATTTTGCCTTTTTTTTAATATGTGTAGACTTATTTCGACAACAAGGAACTTAAAACATGTCTAAAATGGTAACTTAACTTTTTTATAAAGTGGTATTGTAAATCGGTAGATCTGGTAACTTTGGTGACGCAGCTGGACATAATTCTAACCTCAAATTTGTCATTTGTTATTTTAAATATTTTATTGTTGAACGAAGACTACGTTTGCTACGAAATCAAAGTCAAAGGATAAAAATATACATTATTTTTGTCATAAACCTGGTTAAGGAATCTTTGCTTAACAAATTGTCAAATGTCAATTATGGAATTAATCATGCACATGCGTTTTTCGCTACGTTTCGTTCTACCAAAATGTCAAATTTAACTTGATGAATTTTTTAAATGAACACCCGTTTATACGCATAGCTTGACAAATGTTTGTGCATACAAATCCGTTCTTTATTAATTAGATTAAAAATGATCCCGGCTCCTCCACCATTTGGTGTCATCAAATCTTCAATATTGGTCTCCTACATGGTCTTTATTTTATAAAAAGTTCTACGACTATTAGAGGACAAACTTAATCAGGCTGATCGAAAGGGGATTAGACATGGAGTATATTTAAAATTAAAATATTGTCCACGACTTACAACATTACTTTCAATACATTTTTTACTTACTGTAGAAACAGTGGAATGTTTGTTGACGTCATTTCAGAAGTTGAGCTACTTAAATCTTTCTTTAAATTTGCACGTTTCTTTATTTGTAGCGCATTTTTATCTTAATGTTTATTTTAAAAACACGCATTTGGTTTTTATAGGGTGTTTACTAATTTATTCATGAAGTATAACTTTAGACAATAAAAATTTTTATTACATATTGTGAGTATTGTGACAATGTTTAAGTCTAAATATAAATGTAGAGTTATATAAAATATACGATACTGTGTTATAGTTTTCAAAAAAAAAAAAACACACACCATAGCGACATATTATTTCTCACCAAAGAGATCAGCAACAGGAACTTTCATCAACAACCCATCCAAAATAAAGGCAAATATCTTCCCATAAGCTTCTTCATAACCAGATTTAACATCATCATAAACGTCTAGTATATTTTCTCTCAATATTTTCTTAAATCGCTCGGCTGCCTCTTCATCGCCATCGAACAAATTGTCTGCATCAATTTCAATCTCTCGGGGTTGCATAAGAAGCTCATTTTTAATAATGTTGTAGTATTTTTTACCCTTTTTTTCATATTCCCCGAACTTGAAAGTAAGCACCAAATGATTATCATCTACAACAACACAGTTAACCGTAGAAAAATCATGAAAACGAACTTACGAAAAATACTCCATCCACTTCCTTTTCCGTATAAAGGTATCAATAAAACTTGTCCATGTAAATCATAATCAAATTCTATTCGAAAACGTGGTACGACGCAATCTAGTTTTAACGTCTTCGTGTCAACGTCAAACCTAGAAAAGTTAATTGCTTAATTAATTATTGTAATTAGTAAATCAACTTACTCGACTTTAGAACAAGTAGTCTCGTTGAAACCTGAGAATTTCAAATTTTTATAGTTTTGTTGTGTAAAGACAATCCGAGATCCAGCAGCTATACTCAAAGATGGAATCTCCAAAGGTTCTATTGCCAACAAATTTACTTCATTGAAGGGGTGATTTAGTTGCCTTATTGCATTTTGAACAGCTGTCGTCAAGCACTCTTGGAAGTCGGTTTGTTTGAAGTCACATTTTATAAAACTGGAGGCTAAAATTATATAGTCAAAAAGCAGAACTTGTTAGATAATAAACACAAACGTAGTTTGACGGCGGAACCGAAATATGTTAAAAAGACACAAACTGTTATTAGAAATACCTTCATATTTTTCCACTGAAGTGTGCTGGCAAAGCCAGTTTGCTCCTATATATAGGCTACAATTGAGATAAAAATGTAGTCCCAAACCAGTTGTGGATCCTGATAATTTGTTTTTATTGTAAGTTTTACCGGTTCACCTTTAGTCAAAGTCATTTTGTAAATATATCACCCGCTATTAATGATAAAATACTACGTTTTGGAAAGTCTAGTGATTGTTAATAATTATTAAGACCAATGTTAGTATTGTTGTTGAGTCAAGAAATTATTACAACTGGATTATAGAAAATGTATGACAGTGATAGTCGGAAATATTTTTTTCTCTCTTCATAAATCTCTCGTGTCTTTACAGTTATTTAGCGAAGGTTTTGGTCAATGAAGGTTATTAACAAGGCAGTCTTTTTTATTTACACGAGCCGGCGAAGCTAGCGAGTGAAAAAAACGCTGAGATTAATATTTGGCCATTAGCCATTAGCTTATTGGTATGTACAATATTTTTTCAATTATCGAAATCCTTAAAATCAAAAAATAAAAATTCAGTTATGCAACCAAATATACAATTCATGTCATTCCATTTCCTCATATTTCAACGTCCAAAACTGACAAATTACAATGCAAATTACAATCAAAACAACACGATAAATACATTTGTGTTAGATAAGGGTAGAACATTTTTTAAATTGCTGATATATTTAAAAGAGAAAACAAAATTTATTAGAAAAAAATACGATTTCAGTGAACCAATCCTAACATGATGAAGGATTTTGGTCGTTAAAAATTATCACCAAGTTCATGACATTCTGAATGTAAATTCAGACCTATATCCCGGTTCTCATAGAAATTTGTCACTAAATTTTGTACTGAAATATTAATAGGGGTGTTGTTTTTGACAAATGTATGTTTGGTTGCATATAATTGAGCAATCATGTTTAATTGGACGTTAATGAACCACTTTAAGCATTATTTCTGAAGCGAAATCATTTGTTTATGAACCAATTATCATGGACAAAATAATTTACGGGAATTTTAAAATATTTATATATATATTTTATACATGGGCTTGAGATTGAATTTCCTTATTGTTTCTGTATACATTTATTTTGTATTTCTTCCAGTATTGCTTCTAATTTTTCAACATGGTGTTGCCATTTGTGTATAATACATATCTGTTTTTTATTACTATTCTCCTAATTTCGTCTATCATGTGATTTTAGGCATTTTCATCCTCGATAGAATAGTTTTTGAATTTTACTGAACTGCGGGAAGATTTTATTTCCAAAAATTATCACTATCATTTGCTAACTATTTTTCAGTAAATTAGTTGCCTACGTTTATTCGATCTTCCTTGTCAACACTTGTAATTATTATGGGTTCTTGTCGATGACGTTAAAAAACTCTTCCATTCCATTTTCTTTTGTCTCATCACTACTTCTATTTTTGGTAACCACCATCCTATCTCTTTTTTTAATCATTTTTTAAATAGTTTCTATATTGTATAGCTTCTTTTCACTAGCTGTTTTATTCTGTTTTTCAAACTTTCATATTTTTCTTGGATCCTGGTTGTGTTTTTCCTCCTTTCGTTTAGAGAGCTCTAGAACTTATTACTTTCCACTTGTAAGAAGAGATCTTTTGGCTAAATATTTTTCTTTTCTTTTCATTCTGTCTGTTGTTCTTAATATTTTATTCACATTTCATATTTAGCAGATAGTAACGTCCGTCGGTCCATTAAAAAATAATTTATACTTCTATTCTTATCTTTTTTATCTGTTTATATGCAAATTTTGCGTCTATTCGTTTTGTCATTTGTTCACCGTCTTTTGTTCTCTCTATTTCTCCTCGAAGTTTTTCGTAGAAATCATTTTTTTCTTTTTCTTAAATTGTTCTTTTATTCAGTGATGCACATCTGTACAGTCATATTTGCCTTTCTTGCTGCGTTACGAATTCCATTATTTCTTCTGTAGTGAAGTTCAATTTTTTAAAACTTGGTTTTGATTTTGAGGTTTGAACTTGAAGATTGATCTTGATCTCAAAATTTGATTTTAAATTTTGATCTTGACCTTGACTTTGACGTTGATCCTGACCTTGACCTCAATCTCGAGATCTTATTTGGAAATTCGATCTTCAAATTTGATTTTAAAATTTGATTTTAAAATTTGATTTTAAAATTTGATTTTAAAATTTGGTTTTGAAACTTAATCATGACATTTGTTCTTGAAGTTTGAGCTTGATCTTGCTCTTGGTCTTGACCTTGAACTTGTTCTTTGAAATTTAATTTTGAAGTTTAATTTGAAATTAAAGTTTTGTTTTGATCTTGATTTTGATGCTGAAGTTCCAGCTTACTTTTGAAATTTGCTCCTGGTCTTATGTAGTTAAGTTTAATTTTGAAATGTAATTTTGATTTCAGCTTTTAGGTTTCATCTTGAAATTTGGGCTTGACCTAGATCTCATGCTCGCTCTCGATTTAGATTTTGATCTCGATCTTGATCTTCATCTTGATCTCCATCTTGATCTCAACTTGATCTCGAAATTTGATTTAAAAATTTTGACCTTGACATTGATCTTCAACTAGATCTATCTTGGAATCTTAGTTTGAAATTTAATCATGAAATTTGTTCTCTTCCTTGATTTTGAAATTTATCTTGATCTTGTTCTTGATCTTGAACTTGTTCTAAACCTTGAACTTGTTCTTGACCTTGATCTTGAAGTTTAATTATGACAATTTATCTATTTTATTATTTATCTTGCAGTGTGATACTGAAGTTTATCTTTGAAGCTTGATTTCGATCTTGATTTTGTTACTGAAATTTGATCTTTCTCTTGAATTTCCAGCTTAATTTTAAAGTTTGATCTTGCTCTTCTCTGGTACAGTTTAATTTTGAAATTTAATTTTGATTTTAAAATTTGATTTTGGCTTTTAGCTATGCGCTTGACCTAGATCTCGTGCTCGGTCTGGATTTAGATTTTGATTTGGAAATTTGATTTTAAAATTTTGATCTTGACCTTGACTTTGACATTGATCTCGACCTTGAACTCGATCTTAATCTTCATCTTGATCTCATCTTGATCTCGAAATTTGATTAAAAAAAATTGATCTTGATCTTGATTTTTACCTTAACATTGATCTTGACCTTGATCTTGATCTTGAAATCTAATTTGATTTTAAAATTTGATTTTGAACTTTGATTTTGAACTTTGATTTTGTAATTTATTCATGGAATTTGTTCTTGACCGTCATCTTAAAATTCGATCTTCTATCTTGCTTTTGCTCTTGACCTTGAAATTGTTCTAGAACTTGAACTTGATCTTGATTTTGAAGTTTAAGTATGAGTATGACATTGATCTTTGTCTTGAAATTTTATCTTGCAGTGTGATACTGAAGGTTATCTTTGAAGTTTGATTTTGATCTTGATTTTGATACTAAAATTTGATCTTGTTCTTGATCGTTCTCTTGAAGTTTCAGCTTACTTTTGAAGTTTGATCTTGCTCCTCTCTAGTAAAGTTTAATTTTGAAATTTAATTTTGATTTTAAAATTTGATTTTTTTGGTTTTGAAATTTAATTATGGAATTTGTTCTTGATCTAGCTATCGACCTTGAACTTGTTCTTGACCTTCAGCTTGTTTCTGACCTTGATCTTGAAGTTTAACTATGACATTGATCTTGATCTTTTATCTTGCAGTGTATACTGAAGTTTGACCTTTGAAGTTTAATTTTGAAGTTTGATTGTATCTTAAAGTTTGGTTTTGATCTTGATTTTGATACTGAAGTTTGATCTTGGCTTTTTGGAGTAAAGTTTAATTTTGATTATAAAATTTGATTTTGACTTTTAGGTTTTCTCTTGAAATTTGCGCTTGACTTAGGTTTCGTGCTAGGTCTCGATTTAGATTTTGATCTCTATTTTGATGACGATTTTGATCTCGATCTTCCTATCGATCTTAAACTCAATCTTGATTTCGAGCTTAAACTTGATTTTGATCTCCATCTTATTCTCGATCTTGATCTCGAACTTGAACTCGATCTTGATCATATCTCGATCTTGATCTTCATCTTGATCTCATCTTGATCTCAAAATTTGATTAAAAAATTTTGATCTTGATCTTGAGCTTTACATGACATTGATCGTGAGCTTAATTTGATCTTGGAATCTAATCTTGAAATTTGAATTTTGAAATTTGATTTTGAACTTCGGTTTTGTAATTTATTCACGGAATTTGTCCTTGACCGTCATCTTAAAATTCGATCTTCCATCTCGCTTTTGCTCTTGACCTTGAAATTGTTCTGGAACTTGAACTTGAGCTTGATTTTGAAGTTTAATTATGAGTATGACATTGATTTCTGCCTTGAAGTTGTATCTTGCAGTGATACTGAAGGTTATCTTTGAAGTTTGATTTTGATCTTGATTTTGATACCAAGGTTTGATCTTGATCTTGATCGTTCTCTTGAAGTTTCAGCTTACTTTTGAAGTTTGATCTTGCTCTTCTCTAGTAAAGTTTAATTTCGAAATTTAATTTTGTTTTTAAAATTTGATTATGGCTTTTAGGTTTGTTCTTGAAATTTGCCGTTAACCGAGATCTCGTGCTCAGTTTCGATTTAGATTTTGATCTCGATCTCGATCTTGATCTTGATTTAGATCTTGACCTTGACCTTGATCTTGACCTTGATCTTGATCTTGGAATCTTATTTGGACATTTGAATTTCAAAATTTGATTTTGGAATTAGACTTTAAAATTTGAATTTGATATTTGTTTTTGAAATTTGATTTTAAAATTGAATTTTGAAATTTGGTTTTGAAATTTAATCACGGAATTTTTTTCTTGATCTTGATCTTGAAGTTTGATCTTGATCTTGCTCTTGACTTTGAACTTGTTCTTGACCTTGAACTTGTTCCTAATCTTGATCTTGAAGTTTAATTATGACATTGATCTTGATCTTTTATCTTGCAGTGTGATACTGAAGTTTGATCTTTGAAATTTGATTGTCTCTTAAAGTTTGGTTTTGATCTTGATTTTAATACTGAAGTTTGATCTTGATCTTTCTCTTAAAGTTCCAACTTAGTTTTGAAGTTTGATCTTGGTCTTCTGTAGTAAAATTTAATTATGAAATTTAATTTTGATTTTGGCGTTTAGGTTTGATCTTGAAATTTGCGGCTGACCTAGATCTCGTGCTCGGTCTATTTTGATTTTGATCTCGATTTTGATCTCACTTGATCTTGAAATTCGATTTTAAAATTTTGAACTTCATCTTGAGCTTGACGTTGACTTTGATCTTGATCTTAATTTGATCTTGGAATCTTATTTTGAAATTTGAAATCTGATTTGAAAATTTTATTCTGAAATTTGATTCGAAAATGTGATTTTGGTTTTGAAATTTGATCGTGGAACTTGTTCTTGAGCTTTCTCTTAAAGTTTGATCTTGCTCTTGACCTTGGACTTGTTTTTCACCTTGATCTTGATCTTGAAGATTAATTTTGACATCGATCTTCATTTTGAAATTTGATTCTGCAATATAATACTGAAGTTTGGTATTTGAAGGTTGATTTGATCTTAAAGTTTGGTCTTGATCTTGATTTTGATATTTAAGTGTGATCTTAATCTTGATCTTTCTCTTGAAGTTTCAGCTTAATTTTGAAGTTTGATCTTAGTCTTGAGGATTGATCTTGATGTTGAAGTTTGATCTTGATCTTAGAGTTTTATTCTCTAAGGTTTGGTCCTGAGCTTGAAGGTTTGTTCTTCAAAATTGCGGTTGACCGAGATCTCGTGCTCGGTTTCGATTTAGATTTTGACCTCGATCTTGATCTTGACCTTGACATTGATCTTGACCTTGATCTTGATCTTGGAATCTTATTTGGAAATTGGAATTTCAAAATTTGATTTTGAAAATAGATTTTAAAATTTGAATTTGAAATTTGATTTTAAAATTGAATTTTGAAATCTGGTTTTGAAATTTAATCACGGAATTTTTTGTTGACCTTGATCTTGATCTTGCTCTTGACTTTGAACTTGTTCTTGACCTTGAACTTGTTCCTAATCTTGATTTTGAAGTTTAATTATGACATTGATCTTGATCTTTTATCTTGCAGTGTGATACTGAAGTTTGATCTTTGAAGTTTGATTGTCTCTTAAAGTTTGGTTTTGATCTTGATTTTGATACTGAAGTTTGATCTTGATCTTTCTCTTAAAGTTCCAACTTAGTTTTGAAGTTTGATCTTGGTCTTCTGTAGTAAAATTTAATTATAAAATTTAATTTTGATTTTGGCGTTTAGGTTTGGTCTTGAAATTTGCGCCTGACCTAGATCTCGTGCTCGATCTATTTTGATTTTGATCTCGATTATGATCTCACTTGATATTGAAATTCGATTTTAAAATTTTGAACTTCATCTTGAGTTTTTATTTGTGGTTTAATAATGTAACGCATTTTTATCTTAACGTTTACAGGTTTTCTGCAAAAATTAACGTTGGCATAATAAAATTTTACGTTTATGGCTACTTTCAGGAAATTAACGAAGCCATAATAAGCAATTGACATTGATCTTGATCTTAATTTGATCTTGGAATCTTATTTTGAAATTTGAAATCTGATTTTCAAATTTTATTCTGAAATTTGATTCGAAAATGTGATTTTGGTTTTGAAATTTGATCGTGGAACTTGTTCTTGAGCTTTCTCTTGAAGTTTGATCTTGCTCTTGACCTTGGACTTGTTTTTGACCTTGATCTTGAAGATTAATTTTGACATCGATCTTGATTTTTAAATTTGATCTTGCAATATAATACTGAACTTTGGTCTTTGAAGTTTGATTTGATCTTAAAGTTTGGTCTTGTTCTTAATTTTGATATTTAAGTTTGATCTTAATCTTGATTTTTCTCTTGAAGTGTCAGCTTAAATTTAAAAGTTTGATCTTAGTCTTGAGGATTGATCTTAATGTTGAAATTTGATCTTGATCTTAAAGTTTTAATCTCTAAGGTTTGGCCCTGAGCTGGAAATTCGATTTTGTTCTTGAAGTTTAATGTTGATCTTGAAATTCCATTTTAATCTTTAAGTGTAGTTTTGATCTTAAAATTTGATTTTGATTTTAATTTTGAAATTTGAATTCGGTTTCCTATCTGATTTCGATTTCGACTTCGGCTTCGATTTCGACTTCGACTTGGACTTCGACTTTGTTTTTGTACTACCATAAACACTGGTTATAAATTCGGAAGTAATTACGGCCATCGGAACAATAAAAATTTTCTCGTATATTAGTATCACTAGAGATTATCCCGGCTCCTCCACCATTTTAAATAATACTCCTAATTCATTCAGATTGTACAATAGTTTTGTGCTTTATAGAGTTGATATAGTTCCTTGAATTTTAATTTCAGTTTTTTAAATTTCTGTTTCTACAATACGACCGATAAAAAATACTAGATAATTAAATAACGTAATTCCAAATCTATACTTATTTGAATTTTTCTTTTTCTTTTTCCAAATCTGTAATATTGGTTTAGCAACTGTCTTTGTTATTCCTGTCATATGTTTTTTTTTTGTTCTATTTTTCATCTATGTATGGATAAAATATATAGTACTGTCAATGCATTTTTACCTACTGTGGAAACAGTGGAAGTGTATTGCTGACGTCATTTCAGAAGTTCAACTACTTGAATCTTGCTTAAAATATGCACGTTTTGTTTATTTGTGGCTTAATAATGTAACGCATTTTTATCTTAACGTTTACAGGTTTCCTGCAAAAATTAACGTTGGCATAATAAAATGTTACGTTTATTGCTACTCGCAGGAAATTAATTACACCATAATAAGCAATGAATTGAAATGGGACATCGTATTTATCTGAAACATATACGTTTGTTTTTTTTTTCGTAGGCCGTCTTTAAAAAATAATGCATTTATAATGTAGGTACTCTACTAATTTATTCAAAAAACATACATATTTTGCAGAGCTACAAATGTAAAAATCTTGGGTTAGATAAACTTTAATTGTATTATTTCTTTCCAAAAAGATCAGCAACAGGCACTTTCGTTAACAGCCCATCCAAAATAAAGCCAAATATCTTCCCAAAAGCTTCTTGATAACCAGACCTAACATCATCATACATTTCCAGTATATTTGTTCTCGCGATTTTCAAAAATCGGTCGGCTGCTTTTTCATCACCATCGAATAAATTCTTTAAATCGAAGTCAATCTTTCGCGGTTGCATATAAAGCTCTTCTTTAATAACATTGTAATATTTTTTACCCTTTTTTTCGTATTCCCCGAAATTGAAAGAAAGCACTAAATGATTATCTTCTGCAATAACACAGTTAATCGTAGGAAAATCATGAAAACGACCTTACGTAAAATGGCCCATCCAGTTCCTTTTCCGTATACAGATATCAAAAAAACTTGCCCATGCAATTCATATTCAAAATCTAGTCGAAAATGAGGTACGACACAATCCAGTTTTAACGTTTTTGTGTCAACATCAAACCTGTAAAAGTGACTTGCTTAGTTAATTGTTGTAATTAATAAATCAACTTACTCGACTTTGGAACAAGTAGTCTCGTTGAAACCCGACAATTTCAAATGTTTAAAAATTTGTTGGGTAAATACAATCCGAGATCCAGCAGCTATAGTCAATTCTGGAATTTCCAAGGGTTCCATCCCCAACAAATTCACCTTCCTGAAAGGACGATTCAGTTCTCTTATTGCCTTTTGAACAGCTGTCGTCAAACACTCTTGGAAGTCGTTTTGTTTCAGGTCACATTTTATAAACTCGGAAGCTAAAATTTTATAGTCAGAAATAGAACTAATTATATAACAAACACACGTAATTTGACGGTGGAACCGAAAGATGTCAAAAAAACACAGACTGTTATTAGAAGTGATTTCATGTTTTCTCAATGAAGTGTGCTTGAAAAGGTACTTTACTCCTATATATATGGGTGATAAAAGGAAAAAAAGTACCCACAAACCAGTTGAGAATCTTGGGTTTTAGTACCTACTATGTTTACTGGTTCACCTTTCTCTAAAGTCATTTGGGATAACATATCGCTTTCAATTAAAATAAAATATCACGTCACGTGGTTTTTTAAATTTACATTTGTCGGGTGGCATTTTTACTTGTTTCGCAAATGAAGACCATTTTTGGTCTCACGTTTTATTCAACATTAATATTTATAATTACGGAACAGTAATTATGTTGATAAATTAACCAGGCGAATATTTTTTCAGTCTTGTAGTTATATCGTGTTTTTTCTTAATACAGTTATGAGTACTTATTTTTTTGGTCCATGTCCATTTCTGCTGTTTTTGTATTGTTGTCTATGGCAGAATTTCACATTTGTGAATTTTTTTTCCTTGTTTTGTTTTAATAATAATGATAATATTAATAATTGCTCCGTTTTTTTTCCGAGAACAAGAAGATACTAGTTTTATGTCCTTAACTCTATAAAAACATCAAAAGTTAGTGTGAGCATAGTAAAAAAAAAAATTCTCTCCTAATAGTGTTCGGATGAGAAGACGAAGCACAATAAACACTCAAGTGTATTTTTTCCATCTAGAATATGCAAAACTTTACTTTATGGATGTTTTGACAAAAAAATCTCATTTTTTGTTGACATTTTTCAATGTACTTTTCCAATTTTTCTTAACCGCTTTCTTGTTTTTTCATTCGCCATAGAACAGTTTTTGGTTTTCATAGACTAGCCGAGATTGAAATGAAATTTCACCTAATGTGAGTTGAAAGTTTAATTTGTCAGTTTTTGTCAATTCTTGTCTATTTGACAATAATATTTGTTAAAAAGTAAGTGTCATTTTTAATCCAAACGTAACAATCATAATATTGATTTCTTTTTGTTGTTAAATACCTCTCCATTTTATTTTTCTTTTGCCTCATTATTGTTTATTCGTCGAACTTTTCCATATTTTTTTATTTCGCATTTCTCATTTCGCGTATCTCGTTTCCCACAGTGTAACTCTTATTTCCCATAATAGCATATCACGTTTCTCATTTCTATTTTTTCATTTCTTATTTGGCACATTTTATTTCTCATTTCGTATTTCTCAATTTTCATTTCGCGTTTTTCACATTTCTCTTGTCGCATTTCTCGTTTCTCATTTGGAATTTCTCACGTCTCACGTTTGACTTCTCGCACCTCGTTTCTCATTTCCCATTCTCATTTTTCATTTCATACATCTTGTTCCCCATTTTAAAAACTTCGTTTCTCATTTCACGCATCTCGTTTCTCATTTCGCACATCTCATTCATCATTTCACATTTCTCATTTCTCATTTCTCCTTTCTAATTTCCCATTTCGCATTTTCCAATTCTCATTTCTAATTTCTCAATTTTCATTCCGCATTTCTAATTTCTCATTTCGTACGACATGTTATTTCTCATTTCTCATATGCAATTTCTCATTTCACAACTGTTGTTCCGCTATTCGTATTTTTAGTTTCTCATTTGTAATTAAATTTTAAATTAATGTCTGTCTGTCTTTCTGTCATTATATTATTTTTAACTGATCTATTAACTATTTTGTTCAATTTTATTGTATCCCACCTTCTTCTTTCGTTCTTTCTTTATTTCTTTTCTTCTTGTTTCTCATTTCACATGACTCGCTTTTCATTTCGCTTTTCTCCTTTTTCATTTCACACAACTCGCTTATCATTTCACGTTTCTTATTTTTCATTTCGCACTTCCTTTTTTTATTTCGCATTTCTAATATTTCTCATTTTGCATATCTCATTTCTCATTTATAATTTCTCATTCCGCATTTCTAATTAATCCTTGACACATCTCGTTTCTTATTGCGCATTTCTCATTTTCCTTTTCCCATTATTCGTTTTTCATTTCCCATATGTCACTTCTCATTTATCGTTATTTATTTCGCATTTCTGATTTCGCATTTCTACTTTCTCATTCCGCACATGTTATTTCTCATTTCTCAGTTGCAATTTCTCATTTCCCATATCTAATTTTTTATTTCTCATCACTCATTTCGCATCTGTCATTCTGCATTTTGCATTTTTCGTTTCTCATTTGTCATTAAATTTTAAATTGATGTCTGTCATTATAGTAGTTTGGATTAATTTATTAACTGCTTTATTCTATTTTGTTGTATTCATCCTTCCTTCTTTCCTTCCTTCGTTCCATTTTTTCCTTTCTTTTATTCTTTCTTCCTTCCTACCTTCCATTCTTTCTTCTTGTTCCTCAGTTCACATTGCTCGTTTCTCATTTCGCACATCTCATTTCTGATTTCTCATTTGTAATTTTTCATTTCTCATCACTCATTTCGCAACTGTTATTCCGCATTTCGCATTTTTCGTTTCTCATTTGTCATTAAATTTTAAATTAATGTCTGTCTGTCTGTCATTATAGTATTTTTAACTAACTTATTAACTATTTTGTTCTATTCTGTTGTATCCATCCATCATTCCTTCCTTCCTTCCTTCCTGCCTTCCTTCCTTCCTTCCTTTCTTCCTTCCTTCTTTCCTTCTTTCCTTCCTTCCTTCCTTCCTTCTTTCCTTCCTTCCATTCTTCTTTTCTTTCTGGTTCCTCATTTCACATTGCTTGTTTCTCATTTCACACATCTCATTTTCCTTTACGCATTATTTGTTTTTTATTTCGCATCTGTCATTCCGCTTTTCGCATTTTTCGTTTCTCATTTGTCATTGAATTTTAAATTTGTGTCTATCTGTCTTTCTATTTTTAACTAATTTGTTAATTATTTTGTTCTATTTTGTTGTATCCTTCCTTTCTTTCTCTCTTTTGTTTTTTCTTTTATTTAATATTTCATTTCGTATATCTCGTTTCTCACTGCGCATTTGTCATATCGCACATCTCGATTCTCATTTCAAATTTCTCATTTCGCACAATTCGTTTCTCATTTATCACACCTTTTTAATTTCCCAATTCTCATTTTTTATTTCGCACATCTGATTTCTGATTTCAGAAATCTCGTTTCTCACTTCACACATCTCGTTTCTTATTTCGCATTTCTTATTTCTCATTTTGCACATCTTGTTTATCATTTCGCATTTATCATTTCACATTTCTCAGTTCGCATTTCCCATTTTTCGTTTCGCACAATTCGTCTATAATTTCTTCATTTCTTAATTTTCATTTCACATTTCCCTTCATTCATTTCGCATTTGTAATAAAATCCTCATCATAAAGTTCTCATCTTCCTGATCGCACATCACGATTCTCATTTCATATTTCACATTTCGCATGTTTCTTTTCTCATTTATCACACCTTTTTAATTTCCCAATCATCATTTCTTATTTCGCACATCTGGTTTCTGATTTCAAGAACTTCGTTTCTGACTTCATACATCTCGTTTATCATTTCGCATTTCTTATTTCTCATTTTGCTTTTTTAAATTCTCATTTCCCACTTCTAAGTTCTCATTTCGTACATTTCGTTTCTCACTTTGCATTTCCACTTTCTCATTTCACATTTCTCAGTTTGCATTTTCCATTTTTCGTGTCGCACAATTCGTTTATTATTTCGTATTTCCTAATTTTCATTTCACATTTCTCTTTTTTCATTTCGCATTTTGCACATCTCATTTCTCATCTATAATTTCTCATTTCGCATTTCGAATTACTCGTTTTGCACATCTCGTTTCTCATTTCACATTTCTCAATTCCCTTTCCGCATTACTCGTTTTTCATTTCGCACATGTTGTTTCTCCTTTTTCATTTGTAATTTCTCGTTTCTCATTTGTAATTTTTCATTTCTCATCACTCATTTCGCATCTGTCATTCCGCTTTTCGCATATTTAATTTCTCATTTGTCATTAAATTTTAAATTAATGTCTATCTGTCTGTCTGTTTGTATATCTGTCTGTCTGTCATTACAGTATTTTTAAATAATTTATTAACTGTTTTGTTCTATTCTGTTGTACCCCTCTTCATTCCTTGCTTCCATTCTTCCTTCCTCCGTACTTTCCATTCTTTCTTTCTTATGTTTCTCATGTCACATTTCTCGCTTCTCATTTCACACGTGTCATTTCTCATTTGTCATTGATTTTTAAATTAAACTTTATAGTACTTTTAATTAATTTCCTTCCTTGCATTCTTTCTTTCCTCCCTTTCTTCCATATGTATCCTGTCTTTCTTTTTTAATACTTGGTTCGGAAATGGTTTTTTTTAGAGTTTGAATCTCTTAACTTATACAAAAATATATTTCCGTCAAGTATTTATTTTTCTTTTCATGCATGCCTTCCCTAATTTTTTGTTTATAATTCATTCTTAGCAGGTAATAATTACTGGCACACTCTCTGACATGGGTTATTTTTCCATGTTTCTCGGTCTATTACAAAATAGTAATTTCTGTTTGCATTTTTTTTTTATCAGTTCTGTGGGGTATTCGCTCTTGCATTGCTAAAAAGTAAAAAAAAAGACTGGAATGAATAACTTGGAAACGTCGAGTCGTATCTGATTTTCAAAAGTAAACTCCAGCTATAAAGAAAAGAAAGACGTTGATGAGAATGTGTAAAAATATATAGACTGTTCTATTTAAGAAACTAAGTTATCAAAAATTAATCACTTTGTAATACTCAAAGAACCGGACAACGGTTGCCTGCGATTTTTTTTTGTATCTTTAGTAATAATTAATGATACATAAAGGATCACTTGCTTAGTTTGCTTAGTGACACCCTGTATATCTATGTTGTCCCATTAATAATTTCATTGTCATTATTCTATTATTTTTAGATTTTTTTTACATGTACGAATTCTTTTTGATATGTTTACTATTTCTATTTTTATATGATTCTTTTTTTTTTGTAGAGAGAAATTCAGTATATGTACATTTTGCGAATAAAATACCAACAATACTTATTAAACCCTTTATTGTATGTTACAACATTATATCAAGCTATCGAATTTATTACTTTTCTCCGAACAGATAAGCAGCAGGCACTTTTCCCAAAAATCTGTCAAAAATAGAAGCAAATATTAGCCCGAAAGCTTCCTCATAACCAGGTTTA
Source organism: Zophobas atratus (assembly GCA_022388445.1). Lineage (NCBI taxonomy): Eukaryota > Metazoa > Arthropoda > Insecta > Coleoptera > Tenebrionidae > Zophobas > Zophobas atratus. The sequence goes on from CM039446.1 coordinate 11,330,047, forward strand.
ACGTCTCCAAAAATTTCTAATGCATTCTCCTTTATGATCTTTTTAACACGATCAGCTGCCTCTTCATCACCGTCGAACAAATTCTCCAAATTGAATTCAATATCTGTCATCCGCATTTTGAGTTCTTGTTTGACCACGTTGTAATATTTTTTCCCTTTCTTCTCATACTCTCCTAGTTTGAACGTCAACTTCATGCGATTACCCACTACAAGTGTTACTTTATTCTTTATATCGGAACAAAATTATTAGCAAACTTACCAAAAACAGCCCATCCACTTCCTTTTCCGTAAATAGATACTAGAAATAGCCGCCCGTTTACCTCGTAATCGAATTCCAGTCTAAAGCGTGGCACGGTACAGTCTAGTTTAAGAATCTTCGTAGCAGAGTCAAACCTGAAATTCGCTTGATTTATTAATCACGTTTATTAAAAATGTGATTAACTCACTCCACTTTAGAACAAGTGGTTTCGTTAAAACCGGACACTCTCATATTTTTGAAAACTTGCTGGGAGTACAAAATTTGGGATCCGGCAGCTACAGTCATTGCGGGAATTTCCAAGGGCTCTAAGTTCAACAAATGCACTTCTTTGAGGGGTCTATTCATTTGTCTGATGGCGTTTTCGACAGCTTTAGTCAAGCATTGTTGGAAGTCGCTTTGTTTTACGTCACATTGCATAAAGCTAGGGGCTGAAATTTTGCGTTAGAAAAATGACAAAAATGAAATAAACACTTACGCAGTTTGACTCCAAGTGCGACTGACACCAAGGAAAGATAAATTGATATTAGTGGAAGCTTCATTTTGGGGCAACTGAAGAGTGCAAAACCACCTGCTTGTCTTATATACAGTGAACGAACAAGACCAGAATGGGATACTAAACCAGTTGTTATCGTTTATATTTTTTTTTCTGTGGTATGCAGTAATCAATTATCTTCTCTCGTTTACCTTTAATAATAATAATAATTAAATACTTAGAGAATTTCATTGACAACGAAGCAATTGGAATAAGTCATAAATTTTAAATTTCAGTAATTTTTTACAAAAATTATAATAAGAGAAGTAATAGGAGTAATCTTGTGAAAATGGTAATTTTTGATGTCTACTAATTCTAAGTTATCGCAAAAAAATGGTGATCAAATTAAAGCAAGTCGCATTTAACAAAAAATAAAATATTAATTAAGGTATTTAAAAATACACCTTTGATCGCTTAAAACACTTCTAAGTTTTGAAAACGTGCGTTCCACATCATAAGAAGTGATGGGTGCAAAATTAGGTAAATATTGAACAATTTACGTTTTCATTTATGTATGTATTGTTGGTAGCATTTCCATTACCGCAAATTACGTTATTTATTGAACATATGAAATCGTATCCTGGATTCTTTTTTAATAGAAAACATAATTTTTGGAACGCCATTTCCCCCACCTTTCCTGGTATGTTTTTTAAAGATGTATACACTTTTTCCACAATTTCCATACTTTGGTTTAATTTTAAACCTATAGTTTCCAGTTGTTCTATTGCATCAGCAATAATTTTAAAGTGAGTTTTAATCTACAAGAGTTTAATTTTAACGTTTGCTTTATTCAGGAAATCTTGAGCTTTTTTAATGCTCTGTGGCTTCAAATGACATTACAACCTAAAAATATTCAATATAAGAATGATAGTAAAAAATCATTGTATATTTACTGACTTGTTTTAAAACATGAAAGTGTTCTGCATTAAACAATGCTGCTTGAATTCAAGTGCCCCACCTGGTTAATACAGGTTCAGGTGGGAGAGGTGTATTTGGTAAACTGTTTTTATAAAACTCTACTCTTATTGGTGCTTTTAAAAAGATTTTCTTAACATTGCTAGTTATCCCATTCACATCTGGATAATTCAGTCTAATTGTTTCAGACACTAAATGTAACCCATGTGTTATACATGTTAAGTGTGTTATGTTTTCATAAATCACCTTCAAATTAGTACCAGTTTTGATCATGTATGAAGCACCATCTGATACAAACCATTTAACTTTTTTGTGTTCAGTTCCTTTTGGCCACAATAAAGCTACAAATTAACAATTAAATAAATTATAATAATTTCAATGCTTAAAATTATCAATAGCACACCCAATGATGCGTTTATAAATCTCTAGATTGTGTTACTATTAGTTTTATCAAGCTGCTTCAAAGCTAGTACAAATGGACGCCCAGTTTCTTCAAAAGATAACTTTCCAATTACTAAATGGGCTATATATCTTCCTACTCTGTCCGTCGTCTCATCGACGCTAATCCATATACCATTATTGCCAATAGAATTTCTAATTTGTTTACTTACCTGTGCATTATAAAATTTATGTTAAAAAGTTTTTAAATAAAAATTCTAGTGCTCACCACATCGTAATCTTTTGGTAAATAATTTTTTCTCAGAGTGCTTTCTGAAGGTAAGTGCCTTCCTGTATATTTATGCATAAAATTTTTAAACTCAGGACAACTAACTTTATTCCATGGAATATTTGCTGCCGTAAATGCCCTACATAAATCGGTGCAAAATTGCGTAAAATCGTTGTCGGAACTAATGTTTAATAAAGTCTGTTTACTGGATTTATTCTCGTTCTTTTTATGTGTATCGCCACTGCAGTGTTGTTCAAAGTGTGATTTTTTTTCGCACTTAAACTAGGAAACAAAAATGTGAACATAATTCAAGCTTCAGTATTTTAAATGTTTACTTACAACTTTTCCACACACTTTGCAGAATAACTCATTGTCTTTGGTTGAAGAAGGAAATTGAAAATTAGTGTCCAAATTATTCCCTAACCATAATTTGATTTTATCTTTCATGGATGATTTTTACCTTAGGCATTTTGAGGATTCTTTACTGTGTGCACAAAAATCAAAACCGGCCCCAGCACACTAACTAACACGCAAAGACATTCAGTATCACTAATAATAAACTTCTAAAATAAAATGCTTTTTCAGAGATTCACCTCCTTCCGGCTATAATCTAAATGAAATCCAGGCCAGCGTTGTCAGTTGGCGACACCAACCCGTACCATTAAACTCAAAGGCGTTGTTTACAACCTATTTTTAAACAATGTGCCAGCCAAAACAATGAAATCACGAAAAACCTCTATTGTGCAAGCATGTCCGCTTCGTTGGTCGTGGAATCCTATTTTAAGTCTTTTAAAATTTACAATTAGGTCGTTTAATTAACACTTTAGGTCTCTAACGGTAAATTAGGCATTTTAGGTAGTAATAAATGGGCGTTAAATAAACAGAATTTTTTAAACTCGGATAAGTATATAAATTTCGCTGCAATGCCTGAAGTAGTTATAAAAAATTGGTCAAAAGAGTTTAGACAGTACTTCCCTCGCTGTCGGAAACTTGACGACATGCCTATTGTGTTTTTTTTCTCATTACATTTTTGTAGTGGGAATTTAAAAAAAAATTGCGATGACGTCATCAACATTTTTGCAAGGACACGTATATCAGTTGGGATAGATGTAGTGTAATACTAAGAATAAAATTATTATATTCTCAAATTTTCGGGAAAATGAATTGGGTCGTTTTAAATATTGATTTGTAATAATCAATAAAATAACGAAACAATTTACTCACGTATACGTATCAGAGGCAACTGAAAATCGTGTATATATAAACATTCTTAATTTAAGATGACAGGCGTAACAGCATACGTGAGAGTCAAACAGAGAAACCGTAAACAAAACGACCATCGGTTTTATTGCTTCGACTTCCGCTTATTATATAAAACATTGGGTTTTATTTTAATTCTTGACGGTGAAATTCACAATTGGTTGATTTCACATGTCTATTTCACATTCGCGGAACCAAGTGAACGCATAAAACAAATGCAGGTCTGTAATGTTAAAGTCGATGTAAATAAGCCTGCTACCCTTATGTTTCAACCGAGTTTTTCCTTTAACAAATTTTGTGTCTACCAAATTGGGTTGGTTGGGGTGTAATACTAATAATAAGTGTTGCCTTTAATTTAATCAATAAAATAAATTGACTTCATTAATTTTTTTGAACCACCTCTTAAGAAAATCTAAAAAATATGAATGGAATGATAAATCACAAGTACAAACTCATCATATTTTTTGCATTTTAGATAGGATTTATTCAGCAAAATTTAAGGGTGACGTCATCAATTTTTTTAGGAGGGATGAACAAATACATTTTGAACAAAAGTTAACCATGCTTATAATAACTTTAAAATATTCCCAAGGTTTCAAAGCATTCGGTTTTGTAATTCCTGATTAAATCGATAAAATAAATTCACGCCTTCATTAATTTTTTTGAGTCACCCTGCATATGCAAATCCAAAAATATGAATGGAATGATAAATCACAAGTACAGACTCATCATATTTTGTACATTTTAGATACGATTTATTCGGCAAACTTTTGAGCCGACGTCATCAGTTTTTTGTAGAAGATAACCAAATATATTTTGACTAAAAATTTATTATGCTCTTTATAACCTTAAAACATCTGCAAGATTTCAAAGCATTCGGTTTTGTAGTTCCTGATTAAATCAATAAAATAAATTTACGCATCCATTAAGAAAAAATTTGAATGGAATGATAAATCACAAGAAGAGACTCACCATATTTTGTACATTTAAATAGGATTTATTCAGCAAAATTTTGTGGTGACGTCATAAATTTTTTAGGGGGACGACCAAATACGTTTTGATCAAAAATTTACCATGCTTATGATAATTTTAAAATATCTTCAAGATTTCGAAGCATTCGGTTTTGTAGTTCCTGAGTAAATCAGTAAAATAAATTTACGCTTTCATTTATTTTCTTGAATCACCCTGTATATGCAAATCCAAAAAATATGAATGGAGTGATAGATCACAAGTACAGACTGATCATATTTTGTACATTTTAGATATGATTTATTCGACAAATTTTCGAGCTGACGTCATCAAGTTTTTGGAGGGGATAAGCAAATATATTTTGACTAAACATTTATTATGCTCTTTATAACCTTAAAACATCTGCAAGATGTCAGAGCATTCCGTTTTGTAGTTCCTGATTAAATATATTTACGCATTCATTAATTTTTTTGAGTCACTCTGTATATGCAAATCCAAAAAATATGAATGGAGTGATAAATGACAAGTACAGGCTCATCATATTTTGTACATTTTTGATATGATTTATTCGGCAAACTTTCGAGCTGACGTCATCAAGTTTTTGGAGGGGATAAGCAAATATATTTTGACTAAACATTTATTATGCTCTTTATGACCTTAAAACATCTGCAAGATTTCAGAGCATTCGGTTTTGTAGTTCCTGATTAAATCAATAAAATATATTTACGCATTCATTAATTTTTTTGAGTCACCCTGTATATGCAAATCCAAAAAATATGAATGGAGTGATAGATCACAAGTACAGACTCATCATATTTTGTACATTTTAGATATGATTTATTCCACAAACTTTTGAGCTGACGTCATCAAGTTTTTGGAGGGGATAAGCAAATATTTTTTGACTAAAGATTTATGATGCCCTTTATAGCCTTAAAACATCTGCAACATTTCAAAGCATTCTGGTTAGCAGATTAAAAATTAAATTTCAAAATGTTGTTTTATAATTTGGATTTTTTTTCCAAAAATCTGGACGTTTCGGGTGAAAAGTCGATTCAGAGTTGTAAACTACATGTGTAGGACTATGTTATTTTATACAATTGAAAACCCATTTACTATGTACAATTTTGAAGTGACGTCATCGCATTAGTGGTGGGGATGATTAGACAAATTTTGGTTAGCGTTTTACCATCTACATGATATTCTTAATATAAGTACAAAATTTCACAACAATCGGTCGAGTACTTTCGGAGATTATCTGTCTAATAAAAATCCGGGGGCAGACGGACAGACGGACAGACGGACGGACAGACGGACGGACAGACGGACGGACAGACGGACGGACAGACGGACGGACAGTCGGACAGACAGACGGAAATGGGAGACCTATTTCTTCGTCTTCTAGAGGTCATGAAAAATCGAGAAAACGTAAAAGTAGAGAGTCGGCCGACGGACTCGATTACAATACTTCCTTTGCTTACGCTCGGGAAGTAAAAGACAAAAAAACCTAAGATCCGAAGCCTAATAATCATATATAATATCCTCTTTAATTTGATATAAGACCGTGGAGTTTTATCTGGGACACTCTTTACGCATGCACTCGTCAAAGAACCCAAAGTGCGACGATAAACCAGTTGTTGTCTTTTATGGTATCGCTTTTGAATGGTGGGCGCCAATGTTTTATTTTTCGTGGTTCACCTTTTGGTAAATATATTGGGCCGGTTTGTATCACTTTCCGATAAAATTTTATGAGGGTATCAAATTAATGTGTACTATTCAGAAACGATATAATTGGTCAGTAAGTAATCAAATTACAATAACAGTTTGAAATCGATTTTTTACGACAAAATTACGACCCAAAACTGTTTTTTCTTCTCGGACGTATCCGAGTCCATCGGGCAACTTATTATTTTCGTGTTTTCTCGACGTTTGATGACCCCTATTAGAGTACGAAAAAAAAAGAGTGCGTCGACCCAGGGACGCACGGATGGAGTTTTAACTCTGCGTTGTCAATTTATATAAATTAAACACGTATACGCGGCGAAGTCACAATAATAGTATCTTGAAAAAAATATGTATATATACAACAGTAAAACAGTAACAAACCCGGTACGGCTCGTACGGGCTGCACTTCGTTTATTTGAGAATAGAATAACGTTGCTTCGTTGCACTCTGCTTTTAATTTCAGTTCTCATTTACTTAGCCGTTTTAGTAGTTACGTTTTCGTTAATTGTATTTATGGAATAAGTGACGATTAAATTCAGTGATGATCACCCGCTACTGAGTCCCGGCGATTCAGCGCGTCATGATTACATTTGCGGTAGGCGAAGGAAGATCAGCCGCTCTGTAGCCTAGTGGTCAAGACACCTGCCCGGCAAGCCGGATATGTGTGATTTTTTTGTGCGGCTGTTTAAAAGCTATTGTGTATCAGCAATTTCTAAGAGACATAGAACACCTTAAAATATTTATTTAGTTGCACATGTTAGTTTAATTTTTTTTTTGTGTTTTAAGGACATTTTAAAACATTCGTATCATGTGATATATCGTTGAAAAGACAAAAAAGGGCAGCATTTAATGTATTGAAAATTTATACCCTTTTGATTTAAAGAAAAGAAAATTGATGCCATTTTCGGCGAAACTAAAACTATTAAGACCCCAGTAGTCTCTCCACTTAGGCTGTGGTATGTACATATATTGAACATGCCATTTTTCAAATTTTTATGTTTTAAAATAATTGAGATATTTGGATGGAATAGGTACGCAAGGACACCCGGTATATTAGGAATATCATGGAGATGGTAAAATGCCAACTAAAATTTGGCTAATCATTCCCATCAAAAATTTGATAACACCATCTTAACAAATTCTACATTAAAATAATTTAAATGTTATACGATAATAGATTCCTGTAGTTGTGGTGTATGAATCCGCTTTGAGTTTTTCCCCTAGACATCTAAATTTTCGTTAAATTGTGACTTTTATTATCACTATCTTTTTGTTGATTGCATCAAGAGTGGTTCACCCTATTTTTACTTCCCGAGCCTAAGAAAAGGAAGTATTGTAATCGAGTCCGTCAGCCGACTCTCTACTTTTGCATTTTTTCGACCTATCATCACCCCTAGAGGAAGAAGAAATAGGTCTCCCTTTTCCACCTGTCTGTCCGTCTGTCTGCCGTCCCGGATTTTTATTAGACAGATAATCTCCAAAAGTACTGGGCCGATTGTTGTCGAATTTTGTATTTATACTAGGTATATCATGTAGATGGTAAAACGTAACCCAAAATTTGTTTATTCATCCCCAGCACTAATGTGATGACGTCACTTTAAAATTGTGCATAGTAAATGGGTTTTAAATTGTATCAAATAACATAGTCTTACACATGTAGTTTATGACTCCGAATTGAGATTTTATCCAAAACGTCCAGATTTTTGGAAAAAAAAACAAAATTAGGAAACAACATTTTGACATTTAATTTGGAATCTGCAAAACCGAATGCTTTGAAATCTTGCAGATAGTTTACAGTTATAATAAACATGATAAGTTTTTTGTTCAATATATATGTACTTCTCCCAAACAAAAAATTGATGACTTCACCTGTAAAGTTTGCCGAAAAAATCCTATCTAAAATGTAGAAAATATGATGAGTTTGTACTTGTAATTTATCATTCAATTCTATTTTTTGGATTTGCATATACAGGGTGACTCCACAAAAATTAATGAATGCGTAAATATATTAAAAAATTCATCACGTCACCCCAAAATTTTTCCGAAAAAATGTATCTAAAATGTGCAAAGTATGATGAGTCCATAATTGTGATTTATTATTGCATAAATAATTTGTGTATACGGGGTGTGTGAAAAAAATTAATGACTGAGTCAATTTATTTTATTGATTAAATCAAGAATTGCAAAACTGAATACTTTGAAATCTTGACGTTTTGAAGTTATTGTAATTACGGTAACTTTTTAATGAAAATGTATCTGTTTATCAACCCCAAAAATTGATTACGGCATCTCAAAATTTTGCCGAATAAATTCTTTCGCAAATGTGCAAAATATGAACAGACTTTTAATCATCGCGTTCATATTTTTAGATTTGCTTAAACAGGTGACTCAAAAAAATTAATAAATCAGTCAATTTATTATTGATCAAATTAAGAACGAGCTACCCAATTTTCTGGAAAATGTGAGAATACGCTCGTCTTTATAACAATAAAATAATGACAAGGTAAGAATTATAATAATAACATTCAGAATATTTTGTTCAGTGGAGGCTTATGAATAATTTTAGTCATCTGGTTTGGGGCGATAAACTCATTGAAATCAAACAAATGTCTACGTGACATTCTTCCGTAATTCTGCCCCTGTCTCCTTTTCAGTGATTGATTTCATCCGATCTGAATGAAATGAATGACCTTATACTGAACAGGAATAAAACTAGTCGTTAGAATGAGAAGAGGGATGTGGGCGGGGGTAGTACTTGCCAAGAAATGAATGATTTTGGCAAATAACATATCTTCCAAGAAAACAGAGGGCGGGTGGGCGGGGCTAGTATTTGCTAAGATAAGAATAATTTTGGCAAATGACATATCTTCCAAGAAAATAGAGGGGTGGGGCTAGTACCTACTAAGATTAGACCGATTTTGGCAAATGAGATCTCTCTAAGAAAATAGAAGGTGGGTAGGCGAAACTAATACCTATATTACTGAAAATAAAACACCAGAAGACTTACGATTAACTACGAATATTTTAAACGTAAGGTTTTGAAAACTTTGACAATTTTTGATACGTTAAACATTTTTAACTGGTTACTCGAGGCATCAGGCAAACATTGTTATCAAATAGAATATTATCAAATTATTACAAAAACAACACAAGCATATCTAAACGAAATGGTAATTAAACATCGTCATGGGCGAGATAAATATCAACTAAAAGTTTTATTACTAGTTATTGTGATAATGAATATGTTGTTTAGTTGTTAAACGTAGCAAAATAACTAATTTTAAAGTCATTATAACTCCACTGAAATGTGGGAAGGATTTTTTTTACTATTTTTTCCAGAGTTAATCCGCCATTTTCCAAACACGCGGTATAAACAAAATTTGACACCAATCGGTGTAGTAGTTTCGAAGATTTTCTGTTGACACAGACGATAGACAAACGAAAACAAGACACCATCTTTTTCGTACTCTAGGGGTCATCAAACGTCGAGAAAAGACGAAAGCAGAAAATCACCCGATGGACACGATTAAGTTTTTGTCGTAAAAAATCGATTTCAAACTATTATTGTTATTTAATTACTTATTGACCAATTAGATCGTTTCTGAGTAGTATACATTAATTCGAAACTCTCATAAAATTTTGTCGTAAAGTGATATAAACCGGCCTACTATATTTAGCAAGAGGTGAACCACGAAAAATAAAACTTTGGCGCTCACTGTTCGAAAACCATACCATAAAAGACAACAACTGGTTTATCATAGCAGTTTGGATTTTTTGACGAGTGCATGTTATGGAGATAAAACTCCTATACCTTGAGAACGGATCGGAAGACTCAAATTCCGTAAACGCCCAAGCTTAATTTAGTACATTGCAACTATGATGCATCTATGGAGTCAGCGTTGCAAGGCTATGTTGAACTTTGTAAAACTTTTTAATCCTGAAACTTGATTCAACTTCAGTTTTTTATATTTATAAATTTTAATTTATTTTATCGACTGAAAATGTCCAACAGTTTGTTTAAGTTTGTTTTCGCTTTTTAAGTAAACTTATTCACAAATCTGCAGAAGTTATTTTTCGCTAGTTTTTCTAACCTTCGTTTGTAAATTGATTTATGTCAGTAGGCAACCAACATTACACATGTGTTTGTTTAATGCAATAAAAATTATACTTTTCTTTTTAAAAAAATCATTGATGACATAACTTTTACAAATTTGACGTAATTTTTTTTTGACAATGGAACGCGAATTGGGTAGATTATTTATAGTACTACCTACAACTGCCATCGAGGTTCAGTAACTGTGTCAATCTGAAATTTAAAATTTTTGAGTACAAGGCTGTCGGAAACAAGTTATGAAAATGTCAAAAAATAAAAACTGTGCTATCCCTTTTTCACAACAAAACATCTTATACGTTATTTAGTTTCTTCGTTTTCAGTGAAATACACTATACATTGAATTAATAAAGGTAAACGACAAAACATAATTGATTATTCCCTGATACAGAAAAAAGGTATTACAAACGGTAACAACTGGTTTACTGGTGTCATTCTGGTCCTGTTTGCTAACTATATATAAAACCAGCAGGTTATTCTGCACTCTTCAGTTGAACTAAAATGAAACTACCACTAATATACACTTGTTTTTCCTTGGTGGTCACTACACTTGGAACCAAGCTACGTAAGTATTACTATCATTTCCGTCATTCTTCTAGCGCAAAATTTTAGCTTCCAGCTTCATGAAATGTGACGTAAAGCAGAGCGACTTCCAACAATGCTTGACCAAAACTGTCGAAAACGCCATAAAGCAAATGAATCGTCCCTTTAAAGAAGTGAATTTGCTGAACCTAGAACCCTTGGAAATACCTTCAATGACTATAGCTGCTGGATCGCACGTTATGTACACTCAGCAAGTTTTCAAAAACATGAAAGTGTCCGGTTTTAATGAAACCACGTGTTCTAAAGTGGAGTGAGTTAACCAGATTTCGAATAACAGTGATTAATTCAGCGATTTTCAGGTTTGACACTGACTCGAAGATTTTAAAACTAGACTGTGTCGTGCCTAATTTTAGACTAGAGTTTGATTACGAAATAAACGGGCAGATCTTGCAGATATCTGTTTACGGAAAAGGAAGTGGATGGGGTGTTTATTGTAAGTTTTTTACTAATTTTGCTTCAGTGTAAAGTGACCATAAATATCGTAGTTGATAATCACCTGAAGCTCACGTTGAAACTAGGGGAATATGAGAAAAAGGGCAAAAAGTATTACAACGTTGTTAAACAGCAACTCAGTATGCTGATGAGGGATGTTGATTTTGATTTAGGGAATTTGTTCGACGGTGATAAAGAGGCAGCTGATCGCATCAAAAAGATCTTTAAGGAGAATGCACTAGAAATTTATGGGGACGTCAGATCTGGTTATGAGGAAGCTTTTGGGCTAGTATTTGCTTCTATTTTTGATAGACTTTTGGGAAAAGTGCCTGCTGCTTATTTATTCGGAGAAAAGTAATATTTGATCGCATGATATAATTCTATAACGTATATTATATTTATTAAAATAGTATAATAAAGGGTTTAAAGAGCCCTATTTCATACTTTATTTGAAAAATATGTATGCTGAACTCATTTCGTTTCAAAGCAATTTTACTAAAATTCGTTTATTTGTGGTCTTCCACATCTTGGAACATCTCTCACGTTTCCTGTTTGATTAAATTTTACAACTGTGCTTCTAGCGATTGGCAGATTTTTGTTTTGATTTTCAGATATTTGGATTTCATTTTGTTCCATGTTCTTATCATGTTGATTTCGTTTGTTATTAATTTTCTCCATTTGTTATGCCACCACTCCGACATTGTTTATATTTGGTCTGGAATGCAATTGTCCTTCCTTAGAAAACGGACAAACGGATTAACAATTGTTTCAAAAATATGAATGTCTAGGGGAAAAACTCAAAGCAGGTTCATACACCACAACTACGGGAATCTATTATCGTATAACATTTAAATTATTTTAATATATAATTTTTTGAGACGGCGTCATCAAATTTTTGTTGGGGATGCTTAGTCAAATTTTAGTCGGCATTTTACCATCTACATGATATTCCTAATATCTCAATTATTTTAAAACAAAAAACTGAAATTTGGAATGTTCACTACTGAGGTCGTATGTTGGACATCCCGCATGCTGTTGAATGCGCCAAAGTCATCAAAAAAGATTGTGTGTGCAAAAAAATTATTTACAGCACATTATCAACGGGAATACATTACATCGGAAGAATGTCACGTAGACATTTATTTGATTTGAATGAGTTTATCGCCCCAAAGTAGATGATTAAAATTATTCATAAACCTCCATTGAACAAAATATTCTGAATGTTGTTATTATTATAATTCTTACCTTATCATTATTTTATTGTTATAAAGACGAGCGTATTCTCACATTTTCCAGAAAATGGGGTGGCTCGTTCTTAATTTGATCAATAATAAATTGACTGATTCATTAATTTTTTTGAGTCACCTGTTTAAGCAAATCTAAAAAATATGAATGCAATGATTAAAAGTCTGTTCATATTTTCCACATTTGCGAAAGAATTTATTCGGTAAAATTTAGAGCTGCGGTAATCAATTTTTGGGGTTGATAAACACATACATTTTTATTAAAAAGTTGCCATAACTTCAAAACGTCAAGATTTCAAAATATTCAGTTTTGCAATTCTTGATTTAATCAATGAAATAAATCGACTCAGTCATTAATTGTTTTCACACACCCCGTATAAGCAAATCTAAACAATATTTATGCAGTGATAAATCACAATTATAAATTCATCATACTTTGCATAATGCACATTTAAGATAGCGTTTTTTGGGAAAAAATTTGGGGTGGCATTATTAAGCATTCGGTTTTGTAGTTCCTGATTAAATAAATAAAATATATTCATGCATTCATTAATTTTTTTGAGTCACCCTGTATATGCAAATCCAAAATATATGAATGAAATTCGAACACAATCGGCCCAGTACTTTCGGAGATTATCTGTCTAATAAAAATCCGGGGCGGCAGACGGACAGAAAGACGAGAGCCATATTTCTTCGTCCTCTAGGGGTCATGCTAGGTCGAGAAAATGCAAAAGTAGAGAGTCGGCCCACGGACTCGATTACAATATTTCCTTTGCTTACGCTCGGGAAGTCATAATAGTCAAAATTTCGAGAAAATGGAGTGAGCCGTTCTCGATTTGATCAATAAAGTAAATTGCCTCATTTAGTTAAGAATATCTTTTTTCGTAATACCTCATATTTACACTTTATAGCATAACATACTCCTATATTTGTGGTTTATGAGTCTGCTTTGATTTTTTTCACAATTACTTTACAAAAATTTTGCAATTTCAGAAGCTTATTTGAAGCCTAATGTTTTAATCGTTCAGATCACAAATAAGCTTTCTTTAGCGTTTACTTCCTCTTGAATGTGATAAGATTTGTTGAGGAATTGTGACAAAACAATCAAATTATTATCTAAAATCCACTAAAAAATTTAAATAATACGACTAATGTGTTATAAGGTATATTGATAATAAACATAATACCCTTCACATTTATTACTTTCAATGAAACACACCGTAATGCTTTATGCAACATCCAGTATAATATGATATGACGTCTTCTGTCGTTACTGTTCTCCAAAGAGATAAACCACAGGAACCCTTGTTAAAAATCTGTCAAAAACAAAAGCAAACATCCTTCCAAAAGCTTCGTCGTAACCAGATTTAACATCCTCATAAACCTCAAGTACGTTCTCTTTCAAAATCTTATTAAAGCGACCAGCTGATTCTTGATCACCGTCGAACAAATTTTCAAATTCAAAATCTATAGCCCTCGGTGACGTAGTAAGCTGTTGTTTAATAACGTTGTAGTATTGTCTACCATTCTTCTCGTATTGTCCTAGTGTAAACATAATCTCTATGCGATTATCCTCTAGAAGAATTAAATTAACTCACAGAATAACATTACTTTCAAACTTACGAAAAATTACCCATCCAGGTCCCTTGCCGTAAAAAGAAAACAAGAAAAGTCGCCCATTTACACTGTAATCGAAGACAAATCTGAAATGTGGTACGAGACAGTCTAGTTTCAATGTCTTTGCATTGACATCAAACCTGAAAATCAGTTATTAGTACTATTAATTGCGAAAAGTTAAAACTTACTCCACTTTAGAGCAAGTGGTTTCATTAAACCCTGAAAATTTTAAATTTTTGAAACTTTGTTGCGCGTGCACTATTTGTGAACCAGCATCTATTATCATTGCTGGTAATTCCAGGGGTTCCAAGCTCAACAAACTTACTTCTTTAAAAGGACGGTTCATTTGCTTTATGGCATGTTCAACCGCTTTGGTCAAACATTGTTGGAAGTCCTTTTGTTTTATGTTACATTTTATAAAACTGGAAGCTGCAAGTTTGGTAATAATTGTGATAATAATGATAATAAAAACTTACGCAATTTAGCTCCGAAAGTCACAAACACCAGGGAGAGACAAACGGATATTGTTGGTAGTTTCATTTTCTTTCTACTAATGAATGGTGAAGAACCTGCTGCTCTTATATACTTATACAGGCGAAAAAGAAACCAAAAAGGAATGAACCAGTTGATGAGGGACAAATATTTATTTTTTCTCGTTCACCTTTTTTTTTTTTAAATGTATTGCGTTTGGATGCAAGTATCCTGTTTTGTGCTATCATTATAAGATGCCATTTTAAGATAAAAGTTTATGCGGGCAGCCAAAGATCAAGTTAAGTAAAGTAAAAAATTGGTCTAAAGAGTTTAGACAGTACTTCCCTCGCTGTCGGAAACTTGACGACTGCATGCCTATTGTGTTTTTTTTCTCATTACATTTTTGTAGTGGGAATTAAAAAAAAATTGCGATGACGTCATCAACATTTTTGCAAGGACACGTATATCAGTTGGGATAGATGTAGTGTAATACTAAAAATAAAATTATTATATTCTCAAATTTTCGGGAAAATGAATTGGGTCGTTTTGAATATTGATTTGTAATAATCAATAAAATAACGAAACAATTTACTCACGTATACGTATCAGAGGCAACTGAAAATCGTGTATGTATAAACATTCTTAATTTAAGATGACAGGCGTAACAGCATACGTGAGAGTCAAACAGAGAAACTGTAAACAAAAGGACCATCGGTTTTATTGCTTCGACTTCCGCTTATTATATAAAACATTGGGTTTTATTTTAATTCTTGATGGTGAAATTCACAATTGGTTGATTATAAACATGTCTATTTCACATTCGCGAAACCAAGTGAGCGCATAAAACAAATGCAGGTCTGTATTGTTAAAGTCGATGTAAATAAGCGTGCTACCCTTATGTTTCAACCGAGTTTTTCCTTTAACAAATTTTGTGTCTACCAAATTGGGTTGGTTGGGATGTAATACTAATAATAAGTGTTGCCTTTAATTTAATCAATAAAATAAATTGACTTCATTAATTTTTTTGAACCACCTCTTAAGAAAATCTAAAAAATATGAATGGAATGATAAATGACAAGTACAAACTCATCATATTTTTTGCATTTTAGATAGGATTTATTCAGCAAAATTTAAGGGTGACGTCATCAATTTTTTTAGGAGGGATGAACAAATACATTTTGAACAAAAGTTTACCATGCTTATAATAACTTTAAAATATTCCCAAGATTTCAATGCATTGGGTTTTGTAATTCCTGATTAAATCGATAAAATAAATTCACGCCTTCATTAATTTTTTTGAGTCACCCTGCATATGCAAATCCAAAAATATGAATGGAATGATAAATCACAAGTGCAGACTCATCATATTTTGTACATTTTAGATACGATTTATTCGACAAACTTTTGAGCTGACGTCATCAGTTTTTTTTAGAAGATAACCAAATATATTTTGACTAAAAATTTATTATGCTCTTTATAACCTTAAAACATCTGCAAGATTTCAAAGCATTCGGTTTTGTAGTTCCTGATTAAATCAATAAAATAAATTTACGCATTCATTAATTTTTTTGAGTCACTCTGTATATGCAAATCCAAAAAATATGAATGGGGTGATAAATGACAAGTACAGCCTCATCATATTTTGTACATTTTAGATATGATTTATTCGGCAAACTTTCGAGCTGACGTCATCAAGTTTTTGGAGGGGATAAGCAAATATATTTTGACTAAACATTTATTATGCTCTTTATGACCTTAAAACATCTGCAAGATTTCAGAGCATTCGGTTTTATAGTTCCTGATTAAATCAATAAAATATATTTACGCATTCATTAAATTTTTTGAGTCACCCTGTATATGCAATTCCAAAAAATATGAATGGAGTGATAGATCACAAGTACAGACTCATCATATTTTGTACATTTTAGATATGATTTATTCCACAAACTTTTGAGCTGACGTCATCAAGTTTTTGGAGGGGATAAGCAAATATTTTTTGACTAAAGATTTATGATGCTCTTTATAGCCTTAAAATATCTGCAACATTTCAAGGCATTCTGGTTAGCAGATTAAAAATTAAATTTCAAAATGTTGTTTTATAATTTTGATTTTTTTTCCAAAAATCTGGACGTTTCGGGTGAAAAGTCGATTCAGAGTTGTAAACTACATGTGTAGGACTATGTTATTTTATACAATTGAAAACCCATTTACTATGTACAATTTTGAAGTGACGTCATCGCATTAGTGGTGGGGATGATTAGACAAATTTTGGTTAGCGTTTTACCATCTACATGATATTCTTAATATAAGCACAAAATTTCACAACAATCGGTCGAGTACTTTCGGAGATTATCTGTCTAATAAAAATCCGGGACGGCAGACGGACAGACAGACGGACGGACAGACGGACAGACGGACAGACAGACGGAAATGGGAGACCTATTTCTTCGTCTTCTAGGGGTCATGAAAGATCGAGAAAACGTAAAAGTAGAGAGTCGGCCGACGGACTCGATTACAATACTTCCTTTGCTTACGCTTGGGAAGTAAAAAATAAATTCTACTCTCTGGAATTTAATAATATGTCGACTCCCGCTATTATGATTGTTCTCCGAAGAGATAAACAACAGGAACTCACTTGTTTGTTAAAAATCTATCAAAAATAGATTACCGTTCTTTTCATATTGTCCTTGCGTAAACCTAAGTTCCACGTGATTATTACCTAGAATCATCAATTCATGCCACATAATTACATAATCTTCAAACTTACCCAAAATTACCCAAGCATCTCCTTTTCCATAAGAAGATAAAAAGTACCCGTATGCTTCGTAGACGAAAACGGCTCTAAAATGAGGGACCATACAATCTAGTTTTAGTGTTATCCCTTTGGTATTAAACCTGGGATTTAAAATGTGGCACGATACAAACTAGCGTCAATGTTCTTGTTTTGACATCATACCTGGAAATTGCTTAGTAGGTATTAATTGCGATTATCGAAAAATTATAAACTTACGCCACTTTAGAGTAAGTGGTTTCATTAAAACCTTAGATTTTTATATTTTTTGTAAACCTGTTTCGTGTGCATTATTTGAGTTCCAGCGTCTATTATCAGCGATGGTATCTCCAGAGGTTCTATTTTCAACAAACCCACTTCTTTGAAGGGACGATTCGTTTTCTTTAAACCACGTTGATTAGGCAGTGTTGGAAGTCGCCTCGTTTTGGGTCACATTTTATAAAACTAGCAGCTGAAATTTTAGGTAGTGAAAAAATGATAATGCTTATAATAGATGTGATAAAAACTTACGCAGTTGGGCCGCATGGTTGACCAAGATCAAACAAAGAAAAGTGGATATTGTTCGTGGTTTCATTGTTTTTAAAGTAACGAAGTCTGAAGAACTTGTTTGTCATATAAAGAAAACCAAGATAAGTCGCTGAACCAAAAGTTTTTTCGTTCACTTTTTTCTTGACTACCTGTGCTGCGGCTTGATGTACATATTCTACTTATCTTTGGTGGTGGTTTAACTACTACATTGATAAACGATAACAACTTTGTCGAAAAAAAGCAGTGTTCGCGATTTGATAAATCCTAGTACGACATCAGTTATGAATAGAGAGCGGATTTCTGTCGGGCTAGACAAGGCCAAACTCGGTACGGCTCGTACGGGATGGGAATTCATTGCATTTACCGGCTGCACTTCGTTTATTTGAGATTAGAATAACGCTGCTTCGTTGCACTCTGCTGTTAATTCCAGTTCTCATTTAGTTAGCCGTTTGATTAATAAATCGTTAATTGTATTTATGGAATCAAGTGGCAATTAAATTCAGTGATTACCTATCACCCGCTACTGAGTCCCGGCGATGCAGCGCGTCCCCACTAAAATCGTGACGTAGCCCGACAGAAATCCGCTGTCTATATAACGTCCCTAGGTTGTGTGATCCGTTACTCTAGACAAATGGATGATATTGTTGCCCTGAAAATTCTTTATTTTGCTTTTGAGGGGTCTCGACTCGAATATGCATCTAGGATTTGGAATCCCACTTACATAACACACATGTCTAGAATAGAAAGTATCCAGAGGCGATTTCTTAAGGGTGCCCAGTAGCAGACGGGAAAATGAGCTAAATAGAATTTCATTTTACGGGCGTAATTTCAACTTTGAAAAAAAGATCGACATTTCAATTGATAGATTATGTCTAAATCTCTGGGGAAGACACAATATTTTTTAAAATAAGCGATTGTTTAGTGTTTAATTAATCGTTTATTCTCCGAAGGAAACTGCATTTTTAGACGAGGAGAGAGCATTTTTCGCTTCAACTTTTATATCAGTGCAAAGACAACATTGAGCTCTATGGGGAAGACCCCGTCATTTTTGTTCAAAATTTATGTTTATCAAAATATTTGCTTTTTAAAAAAATACTGACTAATGAAAATAAAGTGAAACTAGGCAACCCTATTTACAAAGTTTTCCGATTCAATAAATGGCTGAGTTTTACACAGCAGGGAGCCTTGCCGACCGACCCTTCCAGGTAATCAGTCCAGGTACTTTAGGTCATAAAACTCATAAATACTCTTAGCTGACCAATATTGTTGAAACTCTTTTACAAGTCGACTTCTCTCATTGCTGACATAATTTTATTTAAAAGTATGCAAATTTTTATAATTTTATATATTCTACTAAAATATTTTCTTTGAAAAAATTATTCAAATATTTTTCATTAATCTGTCATTTTATATACTAATCAATACACAAAACTGACAAGATTTAGATTCTCATCACTTCACTAACCACTTATTTACCTGAACAATCATATTTATTTAAATTTAATTTTTTTATTCTATTTTAGAACCATAATCTTATTTATAAGCACCCAAATGCGGGCTTAAATTGGCCTTTTTAGCACAAATCTGTCAAAAATTGCTAATCAACAATTGATTGTTCATTTACTCTAATCAATTAATTATTCAAATACGCTTCGATATTCAACGTTTTTCTTAAGTTGGAAAAACAATATTTTATCAAATCATTACCTGACCGACTTCAAATTCTTCTAAACTTTCGTTTGAATAAACGTTTTCCGCTTCTTTAATTTACATTTTGAAAAACGAATTATCAAATAATCAACGTGGTATCCATAACAACATCAAAATAATAGCCAGCTATGTATTAAAATTCGCATCGGCACAATTCACACAGTCTTGCCGAAAATACTCAATATTTCGTTAAAAATAGTTTATAAACTAAAATAGAATAAAACGTTGTATGTACCACGTGCATAATTGTCGATTGTGACACTCAAGAAATTAAACATTCCCTCGTGCCACAATCTCCCTGATTATGCCCTTAATACATAAATAACTATTATACACTTTTCCGCACCCCCTATGAGGTAGAGTATTATAGCCACGTTTTTTACGTGATATCTCCAGTAAACCTATTCTAATATTACTATTTATTCCTGTGTGTGTTTATACTAGATGGGCAAAAGATTTATATGAACTACACATGACGCGAATGCAAATAAAAAATTTTAAATGTAAAATTTTTTCTTTACAATTTGTCTAATGGGTTGACTTGTTTAATAACGAGAATCTACTCTCTCTGGAAGTAAGGCATATAAATAAAATTTTTCTAGGGCTCTATCATATTATTTTCCCAAAATTTATCATCTCGCTGAATTAAGCATTATTTAAATTGGACATTTTATATATTTCTACGATAGCGTTTTGGTTTATTAAGCCGTCTGGCGATGCCGCTAAAAATGTACAAACCGCATTGTCTTATTGTCAGTTTGGTGTTACTGCAAAGTGCTTCAGTTGCCCTTGCTTCATTTTCTATGCAAAGATTTTGGGAGAGTACATGCTGAACTAGATTTACAGGGATGTAAAATGTTTTACTTCCCGAGCGTAAGCAAAGGAAGTATTGTAATCGAGTCCGTCGGCCGACTCTCTACTTTTACGTTTTCTCGATCTTTCATGACCCCTAGAAGACGAAGAAATAGGTCTCCCATTTCCGTCTGTCTGTCCGTCTGTCCGTCTGTCCGTCTGTCCGTCTGTCCGTCTGTCCGTCTGTCCGTCTGTCCGTCTGTCCGTCTGTCCGTCCGTCTGTCCGTCCGTCTGTCCGTCCGTCTGTCCGTCCGTCTGTCCGTCCGTCTGTCCGTCTGTCCGTCTGCCGTCCCGGATTTTTATTAGACAGATAATCTCCGAAAGTACTCGACCGATTGTTGTGAAATTTTGTACTTATATTAAGAATATCATGTAGATAGTAAAACGCTAACCAAAATTTGTCTAATCATCCCCACCACTAATGCGATGACGTCACTTCAAAATTGTACATAGTAAATGGGTTTTCAATTGTATAAAATAACATAGTCCTACACATGTAGTTTACAACTCTGAATCGACTTTTCACCCGAAACGTCCAGATTTTTGGAAAAAAAATCAAAATTATAAAACAACATTTTGAAATTTAATTTTTACTTCCCGAGCGTAAGCAAAGGAAGTATTGTAATCGAGTCCGTCGGCCGACTCTCTACTTTTACGTTTTCTCGATCTTTCATGACCCCTAGAAGACGAAGAAATAGGTCTCCCATTTCCGTCTGTCTGTCCGTCTGTCCGTCTGTCCGTCTGTCCGTCTGTCCGTCTGTCCGTCTGTCCGTCTGTCCGTCTGTCCGTCTGTTGTCACGGATTTTTATTAGACAGATAATCTCCGAAAGTACTCGACCGATTGTTGTGAAATTTTGTACTTATATTAAGAATATCATGTAGATGGTAAAACGCTAACCAAAATTTGTCGAATCATCCCCACCACTAAAGCGATGACGTCACTTCAAAATTGTACATAGTAAATGGGTTTTCAATTGTATAAAATAACATAGTCCTACACATGTAGTTTACAACTCTGAATCGACTTTTCACCCGAAACGTCCAGATTTTTGGAAAAAAAATCAAAATTATAAAACAACATTTTGAAATTTAATTTTTAATCTGCTAACCAGAATGCTTTGAAATGTTGCAGATGTTTTAAGGCTATAAAGAGCATCATAAATCTTTAGTCAAAAAATATTTGCTTATCCCCTCCAAAAACTTGATGACGTCAGCTCAAAAGTTTGTGGAATAAATCATATCTAAAATGTACAAAATATGATGAGTCTGTACTTGTGAACTATCACTCCATTAATATTTTTTGGATTTGCATATACAGGGTGACTCAAAAAAATTAATGAATGCGTAAATATATTTTATTGATTTAATCAGGAACTACAAAACCGAATGCTCTGAAATCTTGCAGATGTTTTAAGGTCATAAAGAGCATAATAAATGTTTAGTCAAAATATATTTGCTTATCCCCTCCAAAAACTTGATGACGTCAGCTCGAAAGTTTGCCGAATAAATCATATCTAAAATGTACAAAATATAATGAGCCTGTACTTGTCATTTATCACTCCATTCATATTTTTTGGATTTGCATATACAGAGTGACTCAAAAAAATTAATGAATGCGTAAATTTATTTTATTGATTTAATCAGGAACTACAAAACCGAATGCTTTGAAATCTTGCAGATGTTTTAAGGTTATAAAGAGCATAATAAATTTTTAGTCAAAATATATTTGGTTATCTTCTACAAAAAACTGATGACGTCAGCTCAAAAGTTTTCCGAATAAATCGTATCTAAAATGTACAAAATATGATGAGTCTGTACTTGTGATTTATCATTCCATTCATATTTTTGGATTTGCATATGCAGGGTGACTCAAAAAAATTAATGATGGCGTGAATTTATTTTATCGATTTAATCAGGAATTACAAAACCGAATGCTTTGAAATCTTGGGAATATTTTAAAGTTATTATAAGCATGGTAAACTTTTGTTCAAAATGTATTTGTTCATCCCCCCTAAAAAAATTGATGACGTCACCCTTAAATTTTGCTGAATAAATCCTATCTAAAATGCAAAAAATATGATGAGTTTGTACTTGTGATTTATCATTCCATTCATATTTTTTAGATTTTCTTAAGAGGTGGTTCAAAAAAATTAATGAAGTCAATTTATTTTATTGATTAAATTAAAGGCAACACTTATTATTAGTATTACACCCCAACCAACCCAATTTGGTAGACACAAAATTTGTTAAAGGAAAAACTCGGTTGAAACATAAGGGTAGCACGCTTATTTACATCGACTTTAACATTACAGACCTGCATTTGTTTTATGCGTTCACTTGATTCCGCGAATGTGAAATAGACATGTTTATAATCAACCAATTGTGAATTTCACCGTCAAGAATTAAAATAAAACCCAATGTTTTATATAATAAGCGGAAGTCGAAGCAATAAAACCGACGGTCGTTTTGTTTACAGTTTCTGTGTTTGGCTCTCACGTATGCTGTTACGCCTGTCATCTTAAATTAACAATGTTTATACATACACGATTTTCAGTTGCCTCTGATACGTAGGTATACGTGAGTAAATTGTTTCGTTATTTTATTGATTATTACAAATCAATATTCAAACGACCCAATTCATTTTCCCGAAAATTTGAGAATATAATAATTTTATTCTTAGTATTACACTACATCTATCCCAACTGATATACGTGTCCTTGCAAAAATGTTGATGACGTCATCGCAATTTTTTTTTAAATTCCCACTACAAAAATGTAATGAGAAAAAAAACACAATAGGCATGCAGTCGTCAAGTTTCCGACAGCGAGGGAAGTACTGTCTAAACTCTTTAGACCAATTTTTAATCTGCTAACCAGGGGGTCGATTCTCGAACTCGTTCGAATAAGTTCCGCATACGCAAGTGGCCAACTTCCGAACGGTTTTGAAGATTCGGTATTCTCGAAGCGCGCGCACACGTTGGTATACGCAAATGTTCGAGCGTATACGAACGTCAAGTTACGAGTGGGTAGATGGGATCGCATTTTGGTTTGCGAGTGGTAAAAGCTAACCTAAAACTCTGTTTGGTTTTGGTCGTTCTGTTGTAACGTCAATATAATATCTTTAATATGCTGTATCTGTTAATATACATTAATAGAAAGGATTACCATTCCAAAAATACACAAATTGTAATGTATCAATTTGATTATGGGAATTTTATAATTTCATTTACAATTTTGACATTTGTGATGCAAATTTAAAAATTTTAAATTGAAACAGCCGATTTCTGTGTAGTACACATAATAGCTACATATGTATGAAGAAACAACGGACTATTGCGATATTTTGAGTAATTTCTAATAATACATTAACACGTTCTTATTATGGTTGTAACAATAATTTTTAGGTGATTCTGGCTAGACACTGCGAACATTTCAAATATACGTGCAGTTGTTTCAAAAGTAAAAACTAAAATGAATTCTGAAAGATCATTTACTGTACAAAACGGTTGTAATGGTATCCATAAATATACCTGAATAAATATCGGGTAACCAAACGCTAAGAATTCTCTATAAACTAGGAGAGTACACGCAGTAATAAAGGTATTAATTTAATATGCAAATACCTGCTGGCTGCGGTGGTCCCACTCAAAAATGAACATTATTAAGTTTATATCTGCATCGTTGTAAAAAAATCACAAGAATTTGTATTAAATACGTAGGGTTTTTTTTTAATCACGATTTTTTTATGTTTTTGTAGTCTGTCAATTATTTGGGATTAAAATCCTGATTAAAATAGTAAGTATCCGACTTAATGTCATCCATGAGTCGTACTTCTTAGTTTTGAACAATAAAGAGAATTCATTGTAATTTACATTGCAAAAATGGAATTGATAGTGTTATTTATAATATTTACTCCTATAATCTTTAAAATACAATTAAAAGAATTATCGTTCCATTTTGTTGGAAATATTGTATTCTAGTTAAAGTTCAACTTATTTTGATATAAATTTGCATTAAATGGGCCGTAATATGCATTGCATATTCCAAACTGTAAAGAAAACTAAAAAAAAAACAATAATACTTTAAAGCAATAATTTAAATCGAGCCAATCCTGCTAATACATGCTTTGCTGCTTAATAAATTTGAAGGTAACAAATTAAAATAGTCCTTCTTGGATTCAAACTCACCCCGCGTGAGTTCTGCCAACCATCGCATTTAAATATCCTCTGTATTTTGCCGGTGTTGCCATATCCTCACTCGAACAGAGGCCTTCGTATGCGCATCGAGTTGCTATTCGGATTGAATCTCGTTCAAGAAGACGGATTTTCGTTTCGAATAGCATCTTGGCATGCGCATTGATTCGTACTCGCATCTTTGCGAACGAGTTCGAGAATCGACCCCCAGAATGCTTTGAAATGTTGCAGATGTTTTAAGGCTATAAAGAGCATCATAAATCTTTAGTCAAAAAACATTTGCTTATCCCCTCCAAAAACTTGATGACGTCAGCTCAAAAGTTTGTGGAATAAATCATATCTAAAATGTACAAAATATGATGAGTCTGTACTTGTGATCTATCACTCCATTCATATTTTTTGGATTTGCATATACAGGGTGACTCAAAAAAATTAATGAATGCGTAAATATATTTTATTGATTTAATCAGGAACTACAAAACCGAATGCTCTGAAATCTTGCAGATGTTTTAAGGTCATAAAGAGCATAATAAATGTTTAGTCAAAATATATTTGCTTATTCCCTCCAAAAACTTGATGACGTCAGCTCGAAAGTTTGCCAAATAAATCATATCTAAAATGTACAAAATATGATGAGCCTGTACTTGTCATTTATCACTCCATTCATATTTTTTGGATTTGCATATACAGAGTGACTCAAAAAAATTAATGAATGCGTAAATTTATTTTATTGATTTAATCAGGAACTACAAAACCGAATGCTTTGAAATCTTGCAGATGTTTTAAGGTTATAAAGAGCATAATAAATTTTTAGTCAAAATATATTTGGTTATCTTCTACAAAAAACTGATGACGTCAGCTCAAAAGTTTGCCGAATAAATCGTATCTAAAATGTACAAAATATGATGAGTCTGTACTTGTGATTTATCATTCCATTCATATTTTTGGATTTGCATATGCAGGGTGACTCAAAAAAATTAATGAAGGCGTGAATTTATTTTATCGATTTAATCAGGAATTACAAAACCGAATGCTTTGAAATCTTGGGAATATTTTAAAGTTATTATAAGCATGGTAAACTTTTGTTCAAAATGTATTTGTTCATCCCTCCTAAAAAAAATTGATGACGTTACCCTTAAATTTTGCTGAATAAATCCTATCTAAAATGCAAAAAATATGATGAGTTTGTACTTGTGATTTATCATTCCATTCATATTTTTTAGATTTTCTTAAGAGGTGGTTCAAAAAAATTAATGAAGTCAATTTATTTTATTGATTAAATTAAAGGCAACACTTATTATTAGTATTACACCCCAACCAACCCAATTTGGTAGACACAAAATTTGTTAAAGGAAAAACTCGGTTGAAACATAAGGGTAGCATGCTTATTTACATCGACTTTAACATTACAGACCTGCATTTGTTTTATGCGCTCACTTGGTTCCGCGAATGTGAAATAGACATGTTTATAATCAACCAATTGTGAATTTCACCGTCAAGAATTAAAATAAAACCCAATGTTTTATATAATAAGCGGAAGTCGAAGCAATAAAACCGATGGTCCTTTTGTTTACAGTTTCTCTGTTTGACTCTCACGTATGCTGTTACGCCTGTCATCTTAAATTAAGAATGTTTATACATACACGATTTTCAGTTGCCTCTGATACGTATACGTGAGTAAATTGTTTCGTTATTTTATTGATTATTACAAATCAATATTCAAAACGACCCAATTCATTTTCCCGAAAATTTGAGAATATAATAATTTTATTCTTAGTATTACACTACATCTATCCCAACTGATATACGTGTCCTTGCAAAAATGTTGATGACGTCATCGCATTTTTTTTTTAAATTCCCACTACAAAAATGTAATGAGAAAAAAAACACAATAGGCATACAGTCGTCAAGTTTCCGACAGCGAGGGAAGTACTGTCTAAACTCTTTAGACCAATTTTTTCACAGTACAGTAGGATTAGCCTTGTTAGTTGTTCTCTCATTCTGCAAATTTTACCAAAATAACGTTTGGTTAGTCTAAAGGATTTTTCTGCGCACCATTCTGGATTATTGCGTTCGCCAATTGTGTTTTGTTCGATTAAAAAGGCATCAACGTTTGAAAGTTTTTTGAGAAATGCTTTTTGCGCTGTGACATATCAGGTATTTCAACTGCTTCTTTATAGATACATCGTCGCCCGAGAACTTGTATGATCCACAAACCGGAGCGCGCTCAGGCTAATGTCGACTCTATAAGCCTCCAGAAATTCTGCGGGAAATAGTTATTATTTAGATGCTTTTGTTTACACATATCTCACATGTTTCACTCGATTTTGACATACAACTATTTTTTTGTTTAACTAAGAATTAATACTTTCATTGCCTTTGATACTAACGTCCTAAATTAGCAGTACAAGTGGAACAGTAATCATGCAATAGATTTTTTTGGGAAAGTACAGTTATTTTTATGTTTTAGCAGCAATGTGTTCTATTTTCTATTAATTTTAACATATTTTGAGTCACAATTTTGGTAGTTATTTTTTACTTTTATTTTTAGCAATAATAAATAGCCCAAACATGAAAAAAAAATAATAAAATTGGAAAATCTAAAATTTTGAAATCGAGAAATTGAACAATCGTATAATTGAGAAATCGAAACATGGACAAACTGGAAAATCGAAAAATAAAAAAAAATGGAAAATCAGAAATTTAATGAATTCCGAAAATTGAAAAACTGAAATATGCATAGAAGAACTGAAAACTTGAGAAATCGAAAAATCTAGAATTTTAAAAATTGAAAAATTAAAATATCGAAAAGTTGAAAAATTGCGAAATCGTATCAGTGAAACATCAGAATTGAGAAATCGAAAAATAAAAAAATGGAGAAATCGAAAATTTGAAGAATGGAAAACTTTAAATGTCAAAAATTAAAATACTGAAAAATTGAAACATCAAAAGTTGAAAAATCGAAAAACCGAAAAGCCGAAAAATCTCAATAATGTATTTATAAACCACAAGTTCCGGATTATGCTACTAAAAAATTGATAACGTCATCTCAAAATTTTGCTGAATAAATTCTACTAAAAATGTGCAAAATATGATGAGTTTTTACTTGTAATTTATCATTGCATTCATATTTTTTTAGATTTACTTACATACCTAGGTGGCTCAAAAAAATTAATGAATGAGTCAATTTATTCCATTGATTAAATCAGTCTCGACTCACTCCATTTTCCCAGAAATTTTTGGAATACTGTTATTTTTAGTCTAATCCACATTGATTTATTGTCCTTGCAAAATGTTGATGATTTCATCACAAAATTGTGTACCTAAAGTTTTTTAACTCGAAAATGCTGGATATGTTTCATTGTATTTTAGGTGCGAGGGAAGTTCTGTCGAAACAACTTTCCACCAATTTTTTTTGCTGTTATATTTGAACATAAACAGAGTATTTTATATATATTTTTAAAACATTATAAAGAAAATAAAAAGTTGTGTTAGACTAAACCTTGTGGATTTCTCAATCTATTTTCCGCAGCATTTTAAACTTTCAACTCAATTTCTTTCAAAATACATACAAATGGATTTCGATGGTCATTTCCCTGTACCTTTCATTTGAAAATAAATAAGCTTATCTGGTGTTGTTTACCGATTTGCATTTTATGACGGACTCTCTACAGTGACCATAATCTCTCCTCTCTTGGGTCGCTACCTGCCGTGGATCGGTACTTTGGGTTGCATAGTTACAAAAAATAATTCTTCTCACTGAAACCGATTTTGCGGGCGACGACTGGGGACCTTTAAGTACAATTTGTATTTTTCTTGTAGACACCACAGTGTGGAATCCGTGGAAGATAAAATCCGCGCTACAACCTTCATTGCATTCCTGCAAACACAAAATTGTGCAGAAATTTTGAAGGGAGTGAGAAAAAACTGGTGAACGATTTTCATTATTTGTTTGTATTTTGGGTGATGTAACCTCATTCTTCTCAATTTAAATGCGGACTTCTTTTTTATTTTTTTGTCGACAACCCAAATACTTAACGTAAAAATTATTTTTTTTGTTTTTGCTAGTTTTATTGGTAACAAACGACATTCTTTGACAGAGCATTTTATATCATTCCAACTGATTTCAGCCGAAGATATCAAAAACAAGCACATTCTCCAAAATCTTTTCAAAAACATAAGCAAATATTTTTCCAAAACCTTCTTCATAACCAGGTGTAAGATCACCAAATAGTTCGATGACATTTTCTTTTAGTAAATTTTGCATACGATCAGCTAATTCTTCATCACCATCAAACAAATTTTGAAGCTTAAAGTCGATGTCTCTTGGCTGCATGCTCAGTTGTTGGTGAAGGATATTAAAATATTTTTTACCCTTCTTTTCGTATTTTCCTAATTTAAAAGTAAGCCCGAGGTGATTGTCGCCTGGAATTATTTTCGGTTAATAGCTGGTCAGGAAAAAATATCAAACTTACGGAAAATAACCTATCCCGTTCCGTTTCTATAAATAGACACCAGCATAACTTGCCCGTGTACCTCGTAATTGAAGTCCAATCGAAAATTTGGGACGAAGCAGTCCAAGTTTAGTGCCTTATCGTTATAATTAAAGCTGTCAAAAATGAATAGTAATAACTGTGATTAACAAAAAGGTACCCACTCACTCGGCTTTGGAACAAGAAGTTTCATTAAAACCCGATACTCTCAGATTTTGATAACTGTGTTTAGCAGTTACATACTTAGAACCGGAGTCTATAATCAAGGATGGTATTACTATGTAGACTTACTAAACCCAGTGCTTTTATGGAACGATCCATCTGCCTTATTGCACTTTCGACAGCTTTCGGCAAACACAGATCGGAGGAAGTTTGTTTCACGTTACATTTTTTAAAACCAGAAGCTGGAATTGAAAAATTTTTCAGGATGACATTAATGGTGATCATAGAAGTCTTACGCAATTTGGCGCCGAAACTAACGACTATCAAGGACGCGTAAAGTGTTACTACAAAAAGCTTCATTTTGTTCTGTTAGAAGAGTGATTTGAAAAATTATTTGCGACATATATATACATTCATCGATAAACCAGTTATTATTAATTATTATAGGAGCTATTTTGCATAACGTTGTCGCCTACATCTAGTTGTTTACCTTTACGTAAGAGGATTTTGGTTCGATGTGTATCAATCAGTCTTTTTTTATATTATTTTCTGCATAGTTTGAACCATTTTGTCTGTTTCGCCGTTACTGGTGGAAAGAGATATCTTTTGCTGACAGAAACAATAACTTTGCAGTTTTTATTATCTTTTAACAGATTGTTAACCAAACATATTTTTTTTATTTTATTTTATTTATTTTTATTGTTACTGATTTATCTGATGTAGATTAAATTAATTTGTACCCCTTCTGGGAATATTATTAACCCTGTAAGGCAAATAATAAATTAATACTATAGCAAAAATTCAAGAACCATGGAACGCTACGGTGTAAAATATATATATTTTTTTTTTTCATAAGTTGGAACATCAACTGTGGCGAAAATTTTATCAACAGGGGACTAAATTTAAAAACATCACTATCTGGAAAGCGATATTCTAGGGAACAGTTGGAATTTAAAGGGGGGCGAACTACATTATACAAAGTTCTTAAGTCAATGGGTTATAAACACAGGGAAGTAAATGGTCGCAAAATTCTAAGTGAACAAAAACATGTCGTTGCAGCCAAAATTACTTTTTTGAGAACATATTTACAGTTTCTAAATTCTTGTGAAAATTTGACTTTGGTGTATTTGGATGAAACATGGATCTATCAAAATGGTTCGTCCATTCGTCGCTGGGTGCACGATACTGATCTAAAAAGCAATCCCACCAAAATTAAAAGTGAAGGATCAAGGTTTACTATTCTCCACGCGGCTTGTTCAACTGGGTTCTTGGATGGTTGTAACAATTTTTTAAATTCAAAAAATAACGATAGAGGCTATCATAAAACGATGGACGGACAATTTTTCAAAATTGGGTGGTTAATCAGCTCATTCCTGCTTTGGCAAAGTTGAACCAAAAATGTATGGTGGTTTTAGACAATGCACCGTATCATTCGGTTCAGTTGTATAAACCACCCACTTTTTCTAGTAAAAAATGTGAAATGCAGGAATGGATCTTTAAACATAGTGTTGAATTTGACGAAAAATTTTCGAAGAAACAGTTGTGGGATTTAATTAAACCCTTCAGAAACGATAGAAAAAAAAGATATTTGGTAGACGAGACATTAAGAGAAAGTGGCCATGAAGTTCTTAGATTACCTCCATACCATTGTCGATATAATCCAATTGAAATGGCGTGGGGATTTTGTAAGAACTATTACAACAAGCATATAAATTCTCAACCCTCATTAAAAAATAGGGTGGAGAATTTATGACTTGAGGCGCTTTCTAAATGTACTCCAAGCATGTGACAAAATTTTTGTAAACATTGCGAAAAACTTATTTTGGCAGATTGGGAAAAAATATGGGAAATCTTTCGTACGAATCTATACCTCTTTTCATTATTTCGCTAGGTGAATCTGATTCAGAATCTGAATTTGAAAATGACGGTGATGTTACAGATTTTCATAGCGAAATAATGGAAATGGAGTGAATTGTAGCTTGTCGGGGGGTCATATTTTTACGCATCTTTCGTTCTAAATTTACCAAGGTAGTATGGGAAAAACTACCTGACGTACAACAAAATAAGTATAATTTTAGTTAGATCATTCACGTTGTTACTTTGCACCAAATTTTAAGCATTTTAATTTTTTTTTTGTAACTCTTCATGGACCTGGAGAAGGCGTATAGTAACGTTCTTATTAATAAGCGTTTGGAAGTACTTAGTAAAAGCAAATAAAGAGCACTTACGTAAGCATTAGTAATAGCTATATAATCATTCAATTTATGGCCGGAAAAATGTTTCAGAAGAGCTAAACCCATCAAACCACTAGGGCAATTTTGTTGTCTTTTACCAACCCTTTTAGTAATCTTAGAAAAGTGAAAAAAGAAGTTGGAAGATATGGAAATAGGCTGTTCACAAAGGTCGAAATTTCCATTCCTAAGAAGAGTGGGCGAGCAGAACGAACTGATGATTGAGGATTAAAGATGAAATGCTAAATGTGGCATGCGACAACAGTCGTATGTAGAACCCCCATTCATATAAAAACAATGTTTAAGAGAAATTTTAGTGTTTGTTCCTTACATACGAAATAAACACTTACAAAAAGCCGAATAACTGTTTTAAATAGCGTAAAGTTTTATGTTTTCTAAGAAATGGATACCGTTAACTTGGTCATTGCTACTGAAAACTGAAAGTATCGGCAACAATGTTTGTATTTCTGGCATATTTTTTAACCTTTAATTTCATAAAACGAAAAAAGTTCACAGGGAATTTTTATTCTTCTGCATCGACTACCAAACTCACTAGATTTTCATGGCCAACCCTACTATATAAAGGTCGTGAACGGATAATAATACTCAATTTATTAATAGATCAGGTTACAACGAAAACGAATTTGTCATAAGCAAATCATAGCGGATTTCAAGAACACGACGGTGTCTATTTTGAAAAGATTTTGTGTATGATTTCGTTTGAATTTCACGCGTTTTTCACTCTTTGACAGTTGTAACTTAGGTTAGAGTCAAAGTTAGTTAATAGAGAATATCTGTTAAATAACTTTGGGTTAGGTTCGTTGTCTTGCCAAGCACGTTGTAAATTAATAGCCAGTAATTATAGTAAATTTAAAAAATGTAAGTCTATTTATTATGATACTTGTTGATTATTCATTGGTTAATTATTAATTGTCACAATAACACACCGACCAGTCGTCTGATATTGACTGGGAACAAGAAAAACCTCCAACGCATTCCAGGGCCAAATGTGCTTTGCTTCCTCCAATTCTTAGGTTAGGTTTTCTACATTTGATAATTTCTAATTCACTCGTTCATTTTCACTTAACGGTAAATCATGTGAGAAATCATAGTAATCCATATGCAGAGGCGGATCTAGACTGTTGGGGGCCTGATGCTATAATTTAATTGGGGTCCCATTTATGAATAGAAGTTTGTTAGAAGCATTTAATTTACACATTTTCAATACTATAAAAAACAATAACAAAAACTACAAAAATAACATATAATAAACAAACTGAAACAAATTATATAACAATTTTCTTTCTGCACTTGATGTCAGCATACGTTCATATGGCGCTGTCATACGTAATTGACCTTGTGATGTCATTCTCAACTGCAAGAATCGACAAAGAATTTAGTCTTTCGTTTTTCATTGTCGATCTATATTTATTTTTAATAAAATTCAATTTAGAAAAAGCTCTTTCAGCTTCACAACTGGTCACTGGCAGTGTCAAAAACATCTTAACTACTGTGTATAGATTCGGGAAAATGTAAATGAGGTTTTTTTTAAAAATGCAGTCGAGTATATCTGAACATGTTACAGTACGTTTCTAAGCTAAGTCAGCAGAAATTTTTAAATATTCCTTAAATTGTAAACATTCATTCTTCAATCCTAATTCGATGTCCTCATTGTAACACTGTAAAACACAGTCAACGTTGTCTTCGTCAATATGTGCTACATGTTTGTTTGCAAGGTCCGTTA
Source organism: Zophobas atratus (assembly GCA_022388445.1). Classification (NCBI taxonomy): domain Eukaryota; kingdom Metazoa; phylum Arthropoda; class Insecta; order Coleoptera; family Tenebrionidae; genus Zophobas; species Zophobas atratus. The sequence goes on from CM039446.1 coordinate 11,363,551, forward strand.
AGAATTTGAATTTCTTCCCTAATTCATAATATGTATCTTTTCTCCTGGTGAGTTCGGCTATTAAGTTGTCCAATAATCGATTAAGAACTTCTACGAGAAACTTCTCACCACCTTGTAGTGGACTAGTCCCTGTTGTGCCGTCCGAATATTTATAAATTTTAATCCTATTCTTCGCATTACTATGATTTTCTTTCACTTTACTGCTAAACCCATCCGCTCGCAATTCATAGTTAATTAGTTTCTCATTAGATTTTTCTCTAAGAGATTTGATAAATATTTCTAAAAATGTTGTTAGTGCAAAGATTTGGCACAAATCTAACCCAGGTTCTTGTAACTATTTACTGACTTTGTTAATCCTTTCAAGAAGTTCTCCCCAAACGACAGTCAATATAGCGGTTTCGAGTTTGTATAGCTTACCTAATATTTTTTTCGCTTCCATCTTGCAGTCATTTTTTATTAATAATATCATTAATAATAGTTTGTAATATGGTTACAATTAAGCTATAACTTGTTTTTAACGCGTGAACAGCGTCGTATCGACTAGACCATCTAGTTTGACTCAAACCTTTAACTGAAAGTGTCAGTGTTGCGTGTTGATTTAACAAATTCCACCGGTGAGGTGAAGCCGAAAAAACACGTACAGTTGTTGTACAACCCCAAAGTAGCTGATTACATCGGGTACGACACTTGCAGCTTCGATTCCTACCAAATTTAAAGAGTGAGCTGCACATGGTACATAATCCGCGAACTTGTTAATTTCCTTAACACGTGCTTGAAGTCCATTATATTTTCTACTCATATTCGCAGGATTGTCATAAGACTGCCCTCGACAATTTTTCATTGAAAGACTATTTTCTTCTAAAAATAAATGTATTGTATTGAATAAATTCTTTCCTGTCAATTGGTATAAATGATAAAAATTTTTCAAAACCTTTTCCTTGGGAAGTGCATCTCAAAATAATTGCCAGTTGATCCGTACGTGACAAATCTGGAGTAGAATCCACAATAATTGAATAATATTTTGTATCTGCATCGTTTATGTCCTCAAGAATTTTTTTTCTTACTTGAGTTGCCATTATGTCGATTATCTCTTCATAAACCGTTTTAGAAAAGTAACTTGTGACTAGTTGTTCGGTTTGACATTTCACTCATGTTGTTTCAAAAAAGGACCAAATTAGGCAATAAGTTCCATAAGTCCCATAAAATTTCCACTATGTGATGAACCCCATTTTTCATCATGTCCTCTAAATGACAATCCTCTTTCACTTAAAAATTTAATAACTGCCACAACTCGCATCAGGACATTGTAATAATATTCAGTCATTTTTTATTTTTTCCTGAAGATGCCTGTCAACAACGTTTTTATTTTCTTTGCGGGATACCCAGGTTAACAGCGCCTTTTTGTGATCCTGAGATTCTTCATGTCTGTCCAAAGTACGAACTATGTTTGCCCAATCTGAATAACCACTCATTAAAGATGTTGGTGTTCTAGAGAATAATTTGCACACTAAACAGAAAACACATCCTTTGCTTTTCGAATAGGATAACCAAGATCTCGTTAATTGCCGCCCATTTTTTAAATGTTTCAGAAAATATTTATTTGTAAATTGCCTGCTGTGTCCCTTATAATTCCTGATAGACTCAAAGTAAATATTGTCTTCCCTTTTATTTTGAAAAAACGAGCTTTCTTTTGATAGTCAACTTCCGATAAAATTTTCATTGATAAAATTCGTTCATAATGCTATATCTTTAAATTTATCGTTAAATATATCACTTACGATTTGTTTAGTCTCATCTTTAATCATGTTTTCATCGACTGTATCGGTGACGGTGGTAACGTAGTTGTTGCATGAAGTTCCAGCAGAATTTTTCACACTTTTCAAAATAACTTCATTTTCAGCAGTTGAAGTTATTTGAAGTGGAAGTAGAAAGTTGAAGTGTAAAAAAACTTGTGACTTTTCGACATTTTGCTAGTTCCTGTTCATGTTGTAGCTTAAGTTTCCTCTTTTGGCTTCCACTGAGATATTTGCGCTCAGACATTTTATTTAATCAAATACCTAATGAATAAGTTGTATTATTAATATTTAACAAAACGAAAATAATTATCTAAATACCTTAAACACCGTTGATTCCAAAAATGATAATATATAATTCGACGCAAACTGAATTATGGAATTTTTAATTTTTAACACACTCTAATATTCGCAGAGCAGTACACTTTTAAATTTACTGAACGAACAGAAAAGAATGAGGGAAGCATCCTTATAGATGCGCCTCTGTAACCATGACAGGGAAATTTCTCATGCAAACGCAGTCTTTTTCAAAGCAAATTGCCTGATTTAACTGTTTTCAATTTTTGGCTCAATGAAAACCGATAAAACCTTGGACATGCTACGGATGTAACAATGTCGTAAGAGCCTTAAATGTCTCAAAATCCTCGCTATCGCTCGGGTGCCGAATTGACATTTGCGGCTCTTATAATATTTATTACATCCTAGGTATATTAATAGCTAATTCCTTCCTTTCCTCTTAGGGAAGTAAGTTGTTAGCCGCAATCAACACTTATTAAGTAAAATGAACTTGCTTGCATGAAGTGATGTCATAATACTATACTTACATTGTATGAAGTGGAAAAGATAATATAAATGACCGCAATGGGTTCCCTGATTCATCTTGGGCTTGTTTACAGACGGTGTATATACGTCAAGTAGGTTGTTCAGCATTGGCTAATGAAAGACAATGAAACCGCCAACAATCTACATTTGTATTTCCTGGTTTTTGCTAGGCACTCGTGGGACCAAATTGCGTAAGTCTGTATTACCATTATTGTACCATCATCACTTTTTCAAATAGGAAATTTCAGGTTCTAATTTTATAAAATGGGACCAAAAACAAAGCGGCTTCCAGCACCGTTTACCTAAAGCGGTCATGGTACTCACACATGGTACACATTCTTCAACGTTTATACTTTGAAGTGGAGTAAGTTCATAACTTTTCAGCAATCGTAATTAATACCATGGCCGACTAGTATAAAGATTATGGCCTGTCCGAGAGGTACGATACGTGTTGCCATCTATTAATAATTACACTTAATAATTTAGCAAAATTTTAATTTGACTTGACATTATGGGACTTCAAAACGTGTAATGGTGGTTTGTTTCGGTATGAATGCCTTTGTGCCTTTCAAAAAGTGTTAATAATTCTTTTGTCGTTTTTGAATTATTAATAGATGGCAGCACGTATGGTACCTTTGGCATTCCTTTGGACAGGCCATAATCTTTATACTAGTCGGCCATGTTAATACTAAGCTAATTCCAGGTATAAATGTCAAAGCCAAAATACTAAAACTAGATTGTATGGGGCCACATTTTAGACTGATTTTTGGGGCTTCTTTATCTTCTTATGGATAATTTTGAGTAAGTTTGAAGATAACATAATTACCTGTCATGAATTGATGATTCTAGGGAATAATCACGTGGAGCTTATGTTTACGCTAGGACAATATGAGAAGAACGGTACAAAATACTAATGGGTTGCATAAAGCATGGTCGTGTGTGTGAAGAATATTTTGCTTATGATCAATATGTTGCTATTGATATAGGGCTATATTGATCATAAGCAAGATATTCGCACTCTTTCTACTTTAACAGGATAGGTAAATCTCCATTAGTACTAAATCAGTGTTGCTATTTTTTTTACAAAGTACCTAAATAATAAATAATGTTATAAAATTTTACAACAAAGTTGCATATTCGAACTATTGGTTTTTTTAATCTTAATACATTTTGATCAAAAAAACAAAATGAGAGAGATGTGTGTTTTATTTATAGATTTAAACGAAACACTGTCCTAGTTTGTCAAATTTTGCATTGTATGAGCATTTATTCGATAAATATAATTTTACTTATTATTCCTTTTTCATTATAAACAAACATTCTTTTTTTTTCAGCCAAAGATATCAAAAATGGGCACTTTCTCCAAAATCGTTTCAAAAATGTGAGCTTTCTCGTAACCAGTTTTGACATAATTAAATAATTCCATAGCATTTTCCCTTGATTTATAAATATATCGCTGACGTTGCCGTCGCAATTTGGCACGCCGTTGGGGTGACGTTCGAGACGACCAACTTTTAACTTTCGCCATTACGTTGCCGTTGACGTTGGGTTTTCAACCAATCAAATTGCGGTAGTGTGCAGTGCTGCCATCTTGAAGGAAAATCCCTTGAAATAGGAGGGATATTTTTCTGGTTGACAGCACTAATTCCACGAAATTCAAATATTGATAGAGGTAATGAGGTCCACTAATATTAAGCCATTTCATCACCTGTTCACCGAAACCTTCATACTTTAAATACCCGCCATCATTTTCTACACTGTAGCTTTCTGTCAGTACTTATGCATTGTTAAAGATAATTCTTGACGTTTAAATCAACAAGATTTATTGCTATTCGTCTCAAAAACACATTAGGTATTATAACTACAAGGGCTTACATTCTGCCTTTTTTTCTCAATACGTGTAGTCTTCTTTTCACAACAAAAAAGGTAAAACATGTCTAAAATGGTAAATTTTTGTAGAAAAGTATCGATTTTGCAACTAAGCCCCTTGCTCTGCCAACGAATGAAAAATTCATCAGGATTGAGATCGAAACGGATGCGTGGGGCTTCTCTTTCGTTTCTTTTTTTTTTAATTAATACATTTAGTTTCCTTTGTATAACACGATTACATAAGAACATATTTCATATGGTAATTTCTCGTAGAAAAATAATGACTTTACAATTAATCTCCGTCCCTCGATTTATGACGAATAAAAAAAAAACACCAGAATTGAGATAGGGTGGGCGGGCGGGGCTCATATGTTGCCTTTTTTCTTAATATACCTAGTGGTCTTTTCAGAACAAGAAACTTAAAACATGTTTGATCTGACAACGAATGAAAAATTTATCACAATTGACAATTGAGTTCGGGGCGAGTATGGGTGGGGCCCATTCTTTGGCTTTATTTTTTTTTAATATACATAGTCTAGTTTTAGTTTTTAGAAATTTTCTTCAAACTCAAACGGGTTTCCTGATTGTCCTTAAGGGTGCCCAGTAGCAGACGGAAAAATGAGCTAAATAGAATTTCATTTTACGGCGTAATTTCAACTTTGAAAAAAAGATCGACATTTCAAGTGATAGATTATGTCTAAATCTCTGGGGAGACACAATATTTTTTAAAATAAGTGATTGTTTAGTGTTTAATTAATCGTTCATTCTTCGAAGGAAATTGCATTTTTAGACGAGGAGAGATTTTTCGCTTCAACTTTTATATCAGTGCAAAGACAACATTGAGTTCTATGAGGAAGACCCGGTCGTTTTTGTTTAAAATTTATATTTATCAAAATATTTGCTTTTTAAAAAAATACTGAATAATGAAAATAAAGTGAAACTAGGCAACCCTATTTACAAAGATCCGTTTCGATAAATGGCTGAGTTTTTCACAGTAGGGAAGGAACCTTGCCGATCGACCCTTTCAGGTAATCAGTTCAGGTACTTTAGGTCATAAAACTCATAAATACTCTTAGCTGACCAACATTGTTGAAACTCTTTTACAAGGCGATTTCTTTCATTGCTGACATAATTTGATTTAAAAGTATGCAAATTTTTATAATTTTATACATTCTACTAAAACATTTTCTTTCAAAAAATTATTCCAATATTTTTTATCAATCTGTCATCTATATAAATAAAAATGAATCGCCGAAATGTATGTACGCGCATAACTTGAGAACGACTGCACCGAATTGGAGGATTCTTTTTTTTATGTATTCCTTATTGTCAGGACAAGGTTTATATGTAATAAAAGTTATAAAAAATGAGACAGCTAAAAGATAAAAATTTTTTAAAAATTTTGTATGGGAATCGCCACTTCGAATTAATTTGAATAGTTGGCGTTCCTGACGGACCTGTCGTCTAACTGACGTGTCATACAAAACTATTTCTTCCGTGCAATTGTGAAAAGTATATTGCATTTCAAATCGTTCTTTGTTTTTTCGTAAAAAAAACGTCGTTTATTTTAAGAAAAGTCTTGGTTAAAGTGAATTTAGTTACACATTGCGAAAGTTTCTTATTAATTTTGATCTGCCATTCTATTTACCTATATTCACTTTGTTGGTTTCGACAAAACCTCAACCATTACCGTTTTTCGAGGATTTAATTTGAAGTTTTCAATATTTTAAAATTCTCAAGACAAAATTTACAGATTTGATTGACTGTGAAAATAATTCTGTATCGTTTTATGAAGTTCATTACAATGCCGAGAAGACGACAAGCTGACATAGGTCCACGAAGTCAATCCACAATGAAAGAACCACGGGAAGGTCTGGAGCAGATCTCGCTAGGAAAGGAGAGGGCTAGGATTTGTTAATGAGGGACAGAACGTTATACAGTACAATACAACAGAAATACAATACAGGTACCTATAATCTAACTACAATACATTATAGATACAGATACAATTCAGATACAATACAAATGCAAAGTTAGTGCCCAATACACCACCGGAAGAAATTGCACCAAAAATTGAGAATGTTGCAAAATGAAAACCCAAGCAAGCACACCGATGGAACTCGGAACGAAATCTATTGGTCGCAGCGCTCACACGCTCAAGGGAGAACGCAGCCGCATAGATACAGGGCCGACTGACCTCATCTTTTTGGGATGATGAACCTCATCCTTTTAAGATGATGACCCAGCGTCTAAGGGCCAACAGAACCCTCCCAGGCCAGAGCGTCTGACGACTTCTTCAGTCTCGGAACCAAAGAATGCACTGATGCAAAATTAAAACCCAAGCAAATGCACCATGAAAACAAAGCACTTGCACCACTGGAGCTAAATTGGCAAGACCCAAGTTAAGTTAGTAACACATACAATATACAGTACAAAATGTTTAAATTACAAAAGTTACAATATACAAATTTCTCCACGTTTGCCAACAAAGAGCGATGACTGTGCTCGCTCGTTGCTTTTGCCCAGCAAGAACCAAACAATACGAGGAGGTCTGGAGTGCGTGTACTTTGTATATTCTAAAGCCGTACTTTATCAGTGCTGAATGCATCTTATTAACAACAAATTTCAAAAAAAATCGGGCATTTTTGGAAAAATATCCACTTTCCTCGTGTTCACAGCACTTAATGCAAAACATTTTCACTAATATTTATTAACAAGAAATTAGAAATTCGCAAAAACGTACTACTTTTAACCCAAAACGGAGTTCCAGTGTTGCTGCTACCAGACCGGAATCAAAACTGAACACAAAGGATCGAAAATGTGACCTTTTATCAGGTAGCTCACGTGACAGTGATATCATCGTAGGTCACGATGAGATTGCAAAAATTATTTTTCATATTTTGGCCAGGAAAATGCACATTTTCGGGGATAATTTAACATTGTTTAAACAAATTGATTTGTTTTTAATAATTTCGGGTTTGTAGGAAAACGAGTTTCGGTTTAATTATTATATATTGATGCTTATCATATTTAAACATTATAAATGATATTAATTATGTTTAAATTATTTATATCGCGAAAATGTATAGCTTTGATCAACCAACTTCAATCGTTTCAAAAATCTTCCCAAAAGTTAAACATTGTCGAGTAAACAAATCACGGAACCCAATAAATTAAAACTCAAATCGAACTTACCATGATTTTCGGCCTTTTCGGAAAAATATCCACTATCCTTCGTGTTCACAGCGCTTAACACAAAACATTTTCGCTAATATTTATTAACAATAAATTAGAAATTCGCGAACACGTGCTACTTTTAACCCAAAACGGAGCTCCAGTGTTGTTGGTATCAGACCGGAATCAAAACTAAACACAGAGGACGGAAAAATGGACCTTTTATCAGGTAGCTCACGTGACAGTGACGTCATGGTACATCACGATGAGATTGCAAAAATTATTTTTCATATTTTCGCTCAGAAATTGTTCGGGGTTAATTTAACAATGTTTAAACAAACTAATTTGTTTTTGCGAACCTCGTGTTCTTAGGAAAATGGTTTTCGGTTTAAATATCACATATTAATAGTTATCATAGTTAAACATAATGAATTATATTAATTATGTCATTTCTGCAACTTTTGAGTTATTCTCTAAAATGAATTGACTGATCCATACATTTTTTTGAGTCACTGTAAAAGCAAATCTAAAAATATGAATGCAATGATAATTTGCACACTTTAGATAGGATTTATTCGGCAAAATCTTGAGATGACGTCATCAAGTTTTTGGGCTTGATAAACAGATATATTTTGATTAAAAACGTACCATGTCAAACAGTAACTTCAAAACGTCTGCAATATTTCAAAATTCAGTTTTGCAATTCTCGATTCAATCAATAAAATAAATTGACTCAGTGATTAAATTTTTTTGAGACACTCCCTATAAGCAAAACTAAAAAATATGAATGGAATGATAAATCACAAGTATAGTCTCATCCTATTTTGGATATTTTAAAAAGAATTCATTTGGCAAAATTTTGGGCTGATGCCATAAATTTTTTGGAGGAAGTAAATATTATTTTGAATAAAAATTTGTTATGCTTCTCATCTGTTTAAAACATCTGCAAGATTTCAAAGCATTCGGTTTTGCAGATTCAAAATTAAATTGTAGGTGAAACAGTTGCAAACAGTGTGTATTTTTGGCTGCGGGTTCATACTTGATTCAAAAACTATATACAGCTTTTATTATTCCTACTATAAGACACGTTTAAGCACAAATCACATTTTTCGCATATAATTTCGCAGAAGAATCGGTCCAATAGTGTCCGAGATAATTTGCCTAACAAAAATGGATAGAGACAACAGACAAAACAGACAACAGACAGACCGAAACGGGAGACCTATTTTTTCGTACTCTAGGGGTCATGAAACGTCAAGAAAACTTAAAAGTAGAGATTCGTCCGATGGAGAAGTAGTAGTTTTGACAGTAAATTACTTCAAAACACACGACAATTAAACATAGGTTGATCAACTTTTGAAAAATAGAACTGATCAAATATTTTTTGCAATCTTTTGATCCATTTTTCGAAAAATTTTGAAAAACTCTAAAACGTAAAAATTTTGGTTTGCCGTTTTGTCACTAAATGATTCAAAAACTGCCACCATTTGAACTTAGAGCGATCAATTTCTGAAAAATCAAACTTACAGTAAACCTTTTTACAAACATTTAAAGATAAACTTAACAAAAAAAATTTAATATCTGGCACGCAAAAATTTTGTTTTACCATTTTAGCACGAAATGTCTCAAAAATAGGCGACAATTAAAATTTACAGCACCTTATTGGAAGACTATACATTTTGGAATCTCTGGAAGGTACAATCGCGCGTCGGTTTAACGACAATCTTAACCGAACTTTTGAAGGTGAGTGAGAAAAAACTGGCTAACGATTTACATTATTTGTTTGTATTTTGTGTGATGTAACCTTATTCTGGTCAATTTAAATGCGGATTTCTTGTTTCCTTTTTCGAAAAAAAAAAGACACACCGGCATTGATCTTTAACCGAAGATATCCGAAACAGGCACATTCTCCAACACCTTTTCAAAAATATAAGCAAAAATTTTTCCAAAAGCTTCTTCATAACCATCTCTGAGATCACCATATATTTCCAGAACATTTTCTTTAAGGATCTTTTTCACACGATCGGCTGATTCTTGATCACCATCAAACAAATTGTTAACATCAAAATCAATAACCCGTGGTTGCATACTAAGTTGTTGGTGAAGGATACTGAAATACGTTTTACCCTTTTTTTCATATTCTCCCAATTTAAAAGTAAGCCCAAGGTGATTATCCTCTAGAATTATTTTCATTAATGGTTAGTTAAATAAAATATCAAACTTACGGAAAATAATCCATCCCGTCCCGTTTCCAAAAACAGACGTCATTAAAATTTGCCCATGTATCTCATAGTTGAAGTCCATTCGGAAATTTGGCACGACGCAGTCAAGATTTAAAGTTTTCTCGTTGTAGTTAAACCTGTCAAAAACATATGTTAACAGCTGTGATTATCAAAAGTTATCACTCACTCAGCTTTGGAACACGTGGTTTCGTTAAAACCCGACACTCTCAGATTTTGATAAGTGTGTTTAGCAGCTACATACTGGGAACCGGCGTCTATGGTCAAGGATGGTATTACCAAAGGTTCTAGACTTACTAAACCCAATGACTTTATGGGACGGTCCATCTGCCTTAAGGCACTTTCGATAGCTTTCGGCAAACACAGACGCGAAGAGGTTTGTTTTAAGTTACATTTTTTAAAACCAGAAGCTAGAATTTAAAAATTAGTCAGAATAGTATTAATGGCGATAATTTACGTAATTTGCCGCCAAAACTAACAGCTACCAAAAAAGCGTACAGTGTTATTAGTAGGAACGTCATTTTGTTCTCTTTTAAGAATGGTCTGAAAAATGTATATTCTCTATATATAGGCACAAGTTCAAAATTCATCGATAAACCAGTTATTACTAATGAAAGTAGTTATTTTGCATAGTATTATATCTTGTTGTTTACCTTTACGTAAGAGGATTTTTGTTGGATCTGTATTTGTAAAAAAATACTAATTTACGTCTTAGAATACGTGCAGTCTGCATCGTTTGTCTCCTTCATTAGTATTGGTGGAAAGGGACAAACATAATAACTTTGTATTTTTTATTACTTTTTAACAGATTTTTTTAACCAAAGATATCTACAATAGGCACTCTCCCCAAAATCTTTTCAAAAATGGAAGCAAACACTTTTCCGAAAGCTTCCTCATACCCAGGTCTAACATCTTCGTATAATTCTCGTGCATTTTCTTTCAATACTTGTTTTAGACGATCAGCTGATTGTTCATCCCCATCAAACATATTTTGAAGATCAAAGTCAAAATCCTTGGGCTGCATCCTCAGTTCCTGATGGATGATATTAAAATATGTTTTACCTTTCTTTTCATATTCTCCAAACTTAAAAGTAAGCCCAAGCTGATTATCGCCTAAAATTATTTTCAAATAAAAATTACAGCTAAAAAAATATATCAAACTCACTCAAAAGAAACCATCCCGTTCCGTTTCCGTAAGCCGATATCATCATAATTTGCCCACGACCTTCATAATTGAAGTCCATGCGGAAATGTGGGACGACGCATTCCAGGTTTAACGTCTTCTCCGTGTAATTAAACCTGTCAGAAAATATATGTTAATAATCGTGATTATCTAAAACTAATAACTCACTCAGCTTTGGAACAAGTAGTTTCATTAAAACCAGACACTCTCATATTTTTGTAAGTATGCTGAGCAGTCACGAACTGATTACCAGCGTCCATAATCATCAATGGTATTACCAAAGGTTCCATACTCACTAAGCCCAATTTTTTTGAGGGGCGATTCATCTGCTTTATCGCGCTTTCAATAGCGTTCGGCAAACATTGGTGGGACGAGATTTGTTTTAGGTTACATTTTTTAAAACCAGTGGCTAGATTGTTAAAATTCAAGAATAATTTTGGCGGTAATAAAGAGCTACTTACGTAATTTTGCCCCGAAGCTGATGGCTACCAAAGAAGCGCAAATTGTTGCTAGTAAGTATCTCATTTTCTTGTTTTTAAAGAATGGTTTGAAAAATTTTATTCACGTCATATTTATATACCTTTCGCGAGACCAAGATTTATTATTAAACCAGTTCAATTTATGTATAGTAATTTTTTGCCCAGGATTGTTGCTTACATCGAGTTGTTTGTCTAGATTTGACTTTAGACTTAGGAATGAACTAATGCTTAATTTTTGCAAGTATGTAGATAGAAATATTTTATATAAAAAGAAAAAGAAAAGTTACGAAGGTGAGAGTTTCCAAAAATTGTATTTAAATAAGAAGAAGCAGTAAAGTTTCTTTTAGCGATTACTCATTTCTTCATCGCCATCAAACAAATTTTCCACATGAAAATCAATATGTTTGGGTAGCATTTTCAGGTGTTGAGCAACGACATAAAATTTATTATTATTTACATTATATTATAATATGTTTTTCTAGATTTTGCATTAAAGCAATCAAATGACGTCAAAGCGGTGTAATTTAGATCGGTACGATTGGTAGCCATGGCGAGAAATGTCAGGTGAATGTCAGTGGCAAATGTCAAATTAAAATTTTCCGTATTTCGGGAGGCGTAAAGACTTCACTAACCGCTTCACAAGACAATTTAACCAATTTTAACTTACAAAAATTCGAATTGATTCGAATTACAGTTGTTGTGAAAATTCGAACTTCAAATATTTCGTGGTCTCTGTCAGACTACCCCATCACCAACAACGACAAAATTTCCCAGATTAAAAAAAAAGCAAATTTTGATTAAATTTTGCGAAAAACCGTGCTCGGTAGAAAAAATAGTATAAATAACTCGGTCATAAGGTCATTGCGGCACTCATCCTTTATATAACTGGCGGCTTCTCCGCTCGTTCTATAAACTTGAATTCGTGCCTTAATATTTGCCTTATGAAACTTGTTCTTTAATATACTATTTCAGAACTATCTATATTTACAACATTCGGCTTAGAGACCGTTAAGTGAAAAATTCCAGTAATACACCTAAGTGAGGGTGCCCATAAATGAAGTCTTGGAAAAACCCGTCCACATTACCAGAGAAGGTCGGTACTTATTTACCTGCATACTGTCAATAACCAACTGTATTAAACTTGTATTAAAATTAAGATTTTCACCAATTACCAGGAAAAATGCAGCAAAACTTTTAAAATATGCATAAAAATACACTCAACAATAATATATGCAATAATAAAATGATTTAACAACAGTTTTTTTTATCATTATTGACTAAATCAGTTACTACTGGAAATAAATTTCTAGTTTCCTCAGCTCAGGCTTCGGATCTTAGGTTTTTTGCCTTTTTATATCTACTTCAGGCATTGCAGCGAAATTTATATATTTATCCGAATTTAAAAAGTTCTGTTTATTTAACGCCCATTTATTACTCTACCTAAAATGCCTAATTTACCGTTAGAAACCTAAAGTGTTAAATAAACGACCTAATTGTAAATTTTAAAAGACTTAAAATTGGATTCCACGACCAACGAAGCGGACGTGCTTGCACAATAGAGATTCTCCGTGAATTCATTGTTTTGGCTGGCAGATTGTTTAAAAATGGGTTGTAAACAACGCCCTTGAGTTTAATGGTACGGGTTGGTGTCGCCAACTGACAACGCTGGCCTGCATTTCATTTAGATTATAGCCGGAAGGAGGTGAATCTCTGAAAAAGCATTTTATTTTAGAAGTTTTTTGTTAGTGACACTGAGTGTCTCTGCGTGTTAGTGAGTGTGCTGGGGCCGGTTTTGATTTTTGTGCATACAGTAAAGAATCCTCAAAATGCCTAAGGTAAAATCATCCATGAAAGATAGAATCAAATTATGGTTAGGGAATAATTTGGACACTAATTTTCAATTTCCTTCTTCAACCAAAGACAATGAGTTATTCTGCAAAGTGTCTGGAAAAATTGTAAGTAAACATTTAAAATACTGAAGCTTGAATTATGTTCATATTTTTGTTTCCTAGTTTAAGTGCGAAAAAAAAATCACACTTTGAACAACACTGCAGTGGCGATGCACATAAAAAGAACGAGAATAAATCCAGTAAACAGACTTATTAAACATTCATTCCGACAAAGATTTTACGCAATTTTGCACCGATTTATGTAGGGCATTTACCGCAGCAAATATTCCATGGAATAAAGTTAGTTGTCCTGAGTTTAAAAATTGTATGCATAAATATACAGGAAGGCATTTAACCTCAGAAAGCACTCTGAGAAAAAAATATTTACCAAAAAATTGGGATATGGTGAGCACTAGAATTTTTATTTAAAAAGTTTTTAACATAAATTTTATAATTTACAGGTAATTAAACAAATTAGAAATTCTATTGGCAATAATGATATATGGATTAGCGTCGATGAGACGACGGACAGATTAGGAAGATGCATAGCCCATTTAGTAATTGGAAAGTTATCTTCTGAAGAAGCTGGCCGTCCATTTCTACTAGCTTTGAAGCAGCTTGATAAAACTAATAGTAACAAAATCTCGAGATTTATAAACGAAGCCTTGGGTGTGCTATTGATAATTATAAGCATTGCAATTATTATAATTTATTTAATTGTTAATTTATAGCTTCATTGTGGCCAAAAAGAACTGAACACAAAAAAGTTAAATGGTTTGTATCAGATCGTGCTTCATACATGATGAAAACTGGTACTAATTTGAAGGTGTTCTATGAAAATATATAACACACTTAACATGTATGGCACATGGGTTACATTTAGTGTCTGAAACAATTGGACTGAATTATCCAGATGTCAATGGGATAATTAGCAATGTTAAGAAAATCTTTTTAAAAGCACCAATAAGAATAGAGTTTTATAAAAACAGTTTACCAAATACACCTCTCTCACCTGAACCTGTATTAACCAGGTGGGGCACTTGGATTCAAGCAGCATTGTTTAATGCAGAACACTTTGATGTTTTAAAACAAGTTAGTAAATATACAATGTTTTTTTACTATCATTCTTATATTGAATATTTTTACGTTGTAATGTCATTTGAAGCCACAGATGCACAAAGGATTAAAAAAGCTCAAGGTTTCCTGAATAAAGCAAACGTTAAAAATGAACTCTTGTACATTAAAACTTACTTTAAAATTATTGCTGATGCAATAGAACAATTAGAAACTATAGGTTTAAGATTAAATCAAAGTATGGAAATTGTGGAAAACGTGTATACATCTTTAAAAAACACAACAGGAAAGGTGGGGAAATGGCGTTCCAAAAATTATGTTCTCTAATAAAAAAGAATCCAGGATACGATTTTATATGTTCAGTGAATAACGTAATTTGCGGTAATGGAAATGCTACCAACAATACATACATAAATGAAAACGTAGGTTGTTCAATATTTAATTTTGCACCCATCACTTCTTGTGATGTGGAACGCACATTTTCAAAATTTAAAAGTGTTTTAAGTGAGGGAAGCAACGGTAGAGGCGTGCGCCGCACGATAGAAGACGATTCGCCGCGCACAGAGCCAGTAAAAACATTGAAAATGGAAGAAAGGAAACATATAAAACAAGGACAAGAGCCGTTGATGGAAATGATGAAGCAACTAATTCAAGAAATGAAACAACTGAGAGAAGAAAATAGAGGGGTAAAAAAAGAATTACAGACAATAAATGGAATACTGGAAAGAGAAAGAGAAGAATGGAAAGAAAAGGAGAGAAGCTTCGAAGAAAGAATCAATAATTTAGAGAAAAAGTTGTGAAAAAAAAGAGAGGCAAGAAAGAAGAAACAAGTTCATAATTACGGGTATGGAAGTAAGGGAAAAAACAGATGCAAAAGTAGTAGAGGAATTTTTGAAAAAAGAAATTGAGGTAGAAGTAAAAGTTTTGGAAACAATAATTATAGGGAAAGAGGAAAGCAATAAAATACTGGTTAAGACGCTTTGGGAGGAAAAACAAGAGGTGATGAAGAATAAAAATAAACTGAGAGGAAAGAGAAGATATATTGCTAATGATTGGACAGTACAAGTGCAAACAATTCAAAAAGGAATTAGAGAGGTAGCTAAAGAGGAAAGAAAAAAAGGATACACAACAGGGGTGGGATATAAGAAGCTGGAAGCAGGGGACAAAATGTATACATGGAATGAAAATAAAAGAAAATTGGAAGAAAAATTTCTCAAATCAAGTCAGCACTAAACGAAGAAAGAAACACAAAGGGGAGGGGTAGTAATGATAGGATAAATAAAGACTTTAGGTTTAAGAATGTAGATTTTGTACACAATAGGGGAATGGAAAAGAAGAATGGGGAAGATAAACGTGGTTTAAAATTACTCTTTTGGAATATTGCGGGTTTGAAAAAGAAAGATAATTTATTTTGGGACTACGTGAAAAATTTTGATTTTGTGGGACTAAGAGAAACATGGATACTAGAGAGAAACTGGAACAAACTGAAAGACGTGTTGCAAAGGAATTTGAGTGGAAATTGCAAGGAGCAAAAAAAGAAAAACGCACAAGATGGAGAATCTACAGAACATATAATAGAGGAATGAGAAACACGAAACAAGAAATACAAGAAAAAATTGAAGAGTCCGAAGAAGAATTTCTACTGTTAGGAGGAGACTTTAATGCCAGAATGGGGAACAAAAGCAGGGAAGAAGACAGGAAAAAAACACGAAAATCGAAAGATAAAGTAGAAAACAAAGACGGAAAATTGCTATGGGAATTAATTGAAGAAAGAGGTTGGGAAGTCTTGAATGGGGTGAAGGAAAGGGACGAGGAGGGGGAATTTACCTGGATAGGTAAAAGAGGGAAATCGGTAATAGACTACGTAATAGTAAACGGATTAGCAGAAGAAGAGGTAGAAACATTCAAAATAGGAGAAAGAGTGGACTCCGATCACATGCCACTGGAAGTAAAAGTGAGGGGCATAAGTAGAGGGAGCGGATGCTTTAGGAATGAAGTAGGAAAAGAGAAGAAGATATGGGTATGGAATGAAAAAGTAATTGAACATTATAAAAAAAAATTTGGAAGTGGAATTTAAAGAAAAAGCAACTGAAAAGAAAATGGAAGTATTAAAAAGAGAAATTAAAAGAGCAGCCATAAGAAAAGAAATTGTAACGATAAATTTAGGAAAGAGAAACAGATGGTGGGATAACAGATGCAGAGATTTAAAAACAAAAGCAAGGAAATATTTACGAAGGTGGAAAAAGGGGAAAGGTATAAAAGAAGAGTACTGACAAGCAAAAAATAATTATAGAAAACGATGCAAAGAAAAGAAAGAAGAGATTCAGCAAGAAGGAGAAGAAAAAATTAAGGCCATAAGAACTGAGCAAGAGGCATGGGAGTATATAAATAAAGAACAGAAGAACAAAAGCACGATTAGTGAAGACATACCGATAATACAGTGGAAGAAACATTTTATGGAACTGTTGAATGGAAAGGAAGAGAGAATTGTACTGCAAGATAGTAAAACCGGGATTGGTGGTAGAGAAAGGGAGGCTGAGATTCGAGTAAAAGAAGTAGGAAAACAAGTAGGAAAACTGAAAAGAAGAAAAGCACCGGGGAGGGATGGGTTGGTAAACGAAGTGTGGATATTTGGGACGGATGGGATGATTGAAAGATTGAGCGAGTTAATGAATGATGTGTGGACGGGTAAAGGTTTTCCCAGGGAATGGAGAGTAGGGCAAATATGCCTAATTCATAAAAAGGGTAGTAAAGAAAAAGTAGAGAATTATCGGGGAATAACTCTCCTAAATACGGCATATAAACTGTACGCAATGGTGTTAAATGAAAGGTTGGTGACAGAGATGAACGAAAAGAGTATATTACCGGAAGTCAAGCGGGATTTAGAAGAGATAGAATGGCTATGCACAATGTATATATCCTGCATCATCTAATAGAAAAAGAGTTGCTAAAGGAAGGAGGTCGGGTATATACACTGTTTGTAGACCTAAAAGCCGCGTTTGATACGGTGGACAGAGAGTGTTTGTGGAAATGCATGGAAAGAAGAGGACTGAGTGAAAAGTTAATTGTAGCAGCAAGAGAGATTTATAGAGAGACAGTGACTAGTGTGAGAGTGGGAGGAATAGAAAGTGAATTGTTTTGGACGACGAAAGGATTGAAACAGGGATGCCCATTAAGTCCCAGTCTGTTTGCTTCTTACATAAGCGATATCGAGGAAATGTTTAGAGGAGTACAAGCGGGAGGAATTGTGGTGGAGAGAGAAAAGGTATGGTGTTTGACATTTGCAGATGATTTGGTAATATTGGCGAAGGATGAACGTGGAATGAATGAGATGAAAAAAAATCTGCAAAAATACTTTAAAAGAAAGAAACTGGAGGTAAATGTAGAAAAAACAAAAATGATGGTGTTTAGAAAAAAGGGAGAAAAAGGGAGGAAAAAGTGTGGCGTTGGGAAGATCGAATCATAGACACAGTAGAGGAGTTTAAATATTTAGGATTTAAGTTTACAACAACTAACACGGTAAAACCTCACATAAGAGAAAGAAGGGTCAAACCAATGCAGATAATGGTAATGGTGTGGAGTATAAGTGAGAGAATATTTGGACATGACGTAAGAAGAAGGATGAAAATGTTTGATAGTTTAGTTAAGAGTGTATTAATGTATGGAGTGGACATATGAGGATGGAAGGAATATGCAGAGATGGAAGCAGTAGGTACAAGAAAAATATTTGAGGTGGATGTTAGGGCTACGGAAAGAGACGCCAGGCTATATAGTATGAGAAGAATGTAAACGAGAGAAATTAAGAGTATACACTGGGAAAAGAGCTGTTAAGTATGGTGAAAGTTTGAAAGAAAGAGAGGAATGTAGGATATTGTATGAATGCCGGAAGAAAAAAAAAGGAAGCGGGGAAAGAACATCACAAGGGTCGAGAAGGATATTATGAAAGACTAGGATACGCATGGATGGAAATAGAGAGAAAGAGAGAAATGGGGGTGAGTATGAGGGAAGAGTTGTGTATGCGTGACAGAGACATAGATAAACAAGAGAGAAGAGCGAGTCTAAGTAAATCTAGGTACAATGCAGACTATAGAAAGATAATAACAGAAACAATACCAAAGTACCTAGACAGAGAAAGCGCGAAAGAAAATAAAATAATTGCGAAGTTTTGGGTAAGCGAAGGTGAGAGAATGTGTAGGATGTGTGGAGAAGGCCGAGAGACGATAGAGCACATGCTGCATGACTGTGAGGAGAGCAAAGAAAGAGAGGAGAGTGTCACCGAGATATTGAATGAAGACGGAAGAGGGGTGGAATGGATGAAAAAAGTGGAGAGGTCAAGAGTAACGTTGGGGCAAAGGGGGATGAGGTAAAGGAAAAAAAAAGTTATTTGGTTTAAAAAATATATTTATTTGGTTTTTTCTTTATTAGGAAAGAATTGTAGTGCTGAAAATGAAGAATCTTTTAAGCCCGTAGGGTAAAAATAAACGCTTAATAAAAGTGTTGTAAGCGATCAAAGGAGTAAGTTTACAATCGAA
Organism: Zophobas atratus; assembly: GCA_022388445.1. Taxonomy (NCBI): domain Eukaryota; kingdom Metazoa; phylum Arthropoda; class Insecta; order Coleoptera; family Tenebrionidae; genus Zophobas; species Zophobas atratus. The sequence goes on from CM039446.1 coordinate 11,382,606, forward strand.
AATTTAGGGAAATACGATATATATATAGTTTGCCTTTGTAACTCATTTTAAATAGCTAAATTAATATTTTATTTTTTATTAAATGCGACTTGCTTTAATTTGATCACTATTTTTTTGCGATAACTTAGAATTAGTGGACGTAACTATAGATCGTTTATTTATTTAATAATTTTTTTGTTTGTTACACAAAATGTTTGTTTCTATAATGTCTTGTTTAATGTTTTTTTTTAAATACATATTTTTTTGATGTATGCTTTTTCGTTTATCAAATATTTTTTCCTCCAGGTTTTAACCTAAAGTAAGATTTTTATAACCTAATTCGTCAATTTTAGGACCTAAAAATATCTCCTGATGTTACCTGATGGTATTGATATGATTATTTCAAGTGAAACTATTTCCGAAAGAAAAAAGTTCGTTAAACCTTCATGAATAAACCTTGTAATGGTATTATTACTTGTCTTTTCCAAATCTTTTGTGCTAATCAAACATGAAGTGTCACATTTTTCACTGGTCAAAGTTCTAGTCAACAAGTTTGTGACATAACGTCCACATGAATCGGTTGTTACTTAGACATGAAAATAAATTCGATTATCATCTACAATTTAACGAATAGCTTGCTTTATTTTTTGAAACATTTTGTCCACTTAGTTTTTTCTTTAGGTACTCTCATCGGGAACTGGCTTCATGGTACGCTTTTTAAGACATGATCTATTCAATATACAATATAAACGGAATGTCTCCAGTTCGGACTAGGATGTCTTAATTACTGTAAAGATAAAGCCGAAATGTCTTGGTATTTGTTGATGTTTCGATTGTAGTCTGTCAGTGTTGGACTTTGAAATGGTAATTGTTACAGAGTTTAGCAAAAATTTAAACTGATATTTGGAGAGATTCAGAAAAATTGACAAAAAATTTGTATTGGTTATTTTTTATTTAAAAATGGATTTTTGTGTCACATTTTATGTCATTACAAGTAAATTCGAAACCCATCTTTAGCCGAAAATATCAAAAACAGGCACTTTTTCCAAAATCTTTTCAAAAATATAAGCAAATATTTTTCCAAAAGCTTCTTCATAACCATCTTTAATATCGTAATATATTTCCAAGACATTTTCTTTCATTATCTTATTCAAACGACGAGCCGCTTCCTCATCACCATCAAACAAATTTTGAAGATCAAAATCAACATCCCTGGGTTGCATATGAAGTTGTTGATGAAGGATATTAAAATACTTTTTACCGTTTTTTTCATATTCTCCAAATTTAAAAGTTAGTCTAACTTGATTTTCGCCTAGAATTATTATTGTCACTTACGCATTAGTTAAAATAAATATCAAACTCACGCAAAATGGACCATCCTGTCCCGTTTCCATAAACAGACACCAGCATGATTTGTCCATGTATCTCATAATTGTAGTCCGCTCGGAAATTTGGCACGACGCACTCCAGATTTAGCGTTTTTTCGTTATACTTAAACCTGTCAAGAAATATAATATAATAACTGTGATTAACAAAAAGGTATCCACTCACTCAGCTTTGGAACAAGAAGTTTCATTAAAACCCGATAGTTTCATGTTTTTAAAAATTTGCTTAGTAGCCACATACTGAGAACCGGAATCTATAATCAGGGACGGAATGACCAAGGGTTCTAGGGTCACTAAGCCCAATTTTTTTATGGGACGATCCATCTGCCTTATTGCATTTTCGATGGCTTTCGGCAAACACTTATCTGAGGATAAGTTTACGCTACACTTTTTGAAACCAGAAGCTGGAATTTTGGAATTTGTCAGAGTGGTGGTGATCGTGATAACAACAAACTTACGTAATTTGGCCCCGAAGGTTGTGGCTATAAAACAAGCGCAGAGTGTTGCTATCAACTGGTTCATTTTCGTCTGTTGGAAGAATGGTTTAAAAAACTTATTTTATATAGATTTCAAAATATTGAAATGCGTCTACTAAGAAGTTGCTTTTATTAATAATAATTATTCAGAATAGTTGAGTTGTTTACCTTTGAGCAAGATGGTTTTGTTAGTTCCCTCTCCCATTTGATTTTATTTCTGAGAACAAAAAGACTCAGTAAACAGAAGGACTTTTTTGGAAAATTGTGGGTGGAATTTCGGTATTATTTTTCTCGTTTTAGAATTAGGAATCATTGGAAGATAGCATTAGTGCAGCAACCTTCAGTGCACTGCTGCATATGCAAGTAGTGTAGCCCAGATTGTTATCTAATCAGGAATTTAAACTGCACTTTTGAAGGTCAGTGACAAAAAACCGACGAAAGATTTTCTTTATTTGTTTATATTTTGTGTGATGTAAGTAGTCTTGTTCTAGCCAATTTAAATGCGACTTTTTTTTGTTTTCTGTCTCGAAGTTTTTAATTGACTGTTATACTACTAACTATTATAATTCTTAGATAACTTCGCAACAAATTAAATTGATTGACAAAAACACTGTCATCACATTTTTACCTTTTATTTTGATTTTTCCAACATTAAACATTTAAGACAAAAACAATTTTATCATCGGCCTTTAGCTGAAAATATCATAAACAGGCACCTTCTCCAAAATCTGTTCAAAAATATAGGCAAATATCTTTCCAAAAGCTTCCTCATAACCAGGTTTTATATCATCAAATAACTCTAAGATATTGTCTTTTATTAACTTTTTGACACGATTTGCTGATTCTTCATCACCATCAAACAAGTTTTGAACGTCAAAATCAATATCCTTGGCTTGCATCTTAAGTTGCTGGTGAACGATATTAAAATATTTTTGACCATCCTTTTCATATTCTCCAAGTTCAAAAGTAAGTCGAAATTGATTATCGCCTAGAATTATTTTCCGTTAATCGCTCTAGTCACGAGAAATATCCAACTCACGGAAAATAATCCATCCTGTCCCGTTTCCATAAACAGGCACCTTCAAAACTTCCCCATGTATGTCATAGTTGAAGTCCATTCGGAAATTTGGCAGGACGCACTCTAGGTCTAACACTTTCTCGTTATAATTAAACCTGTTAAAAATATGTTCATAACTCTGATTGTCAAAGGTGGAACCACTCACTCGGCTTTGGAACAGGAAGTTTCGTTAAAACCAGATAGTTTCAGATTTTTAAAAATCTGTTTAGTGTGCACGTATTGAGAACCGGCGTCTATAATCAGAGATGGAATTATCAAAGGTTCAAGATTCACTAAACCCAGGTTTTTTATGGGACGATTCATTTCCTTTATTGCGCTTTCGATAGCTTTCGGTAAACACATATGCGAGGAGATTTGTTTTACATTACATTTCTTAAAACCAGGAGCTAGAATTTTTAAATTATTTTTTGGAATCGTACAGCTGGTGACAAAAAACTTACGTAATTTGGTCCCAAAGGTGGCAGCTACCAAACAGGCACAAAGTGTTATTAGTAAGTGGTTCATTTTCTTGATTTTGAAGAATGGTTTGAAAAACCTGGTCCCCGACATTTATACACTTCACGATCAAAATTCATTAATAAACGAGTTATTTTTTGTGTATAATAATTATTTTGAATAATATTATCACTTACTTATGTTTAGCTGTTTACCTTTACGCAAGAAGGTTTTGGTTAGATTTTTGTCTAATGTTGACGTTAATAAAAGGTAGAAATAAAAACACTTATTTACGTCTGTGCAATCTCTTTCACTTGGTATTTGGAATTTGGTGTCTTTTAGAAAGTTCTTGTAAGGTACTATTCGCTAAGGGGCAATTCACGATCTTGTCATATTTACTTTCTGTTCTACTGTTTCGTTGCTTATGGCATTCGTACAAGTTTTTTTTTGTTTTACTTCCCGGGCGTAAGCTAAGGAAGTATAGTAATCGACACCATTGGACGAATATCCACTTTTATGTTCTCTCGACGTTTCATGACCCTTACAGTACGAAAAAAATTGTCTCCCCTTTCCGTTGTACAGTAAGCATTCATTTTATTTATTGTAGAGTAAGCGTTAAGTTACGAGGCTATGATTACACTAAGGAAAAAAAATCTGCTGTTAAAGGAGTCAATTAAAGAGCAGGATAGTAGACTTGAACTATTAGAAAAAGAAATCCGAAAAAACAACATTATTATTCAGGGAGTAGTTGATGAAAACGACGAAAAAGAGGAAAAAGTAACAGAAAAAAATCAGAATATACTGACGAAAATGGGAGTTAAGGTTGATGTAGAGATGGATGTATCTGAGATAAGAAGAATATGTACATATAAGCCGAATGTAAATAGACCAATACTTGTGAAGCTACAAAAATGAAAAACGAAGATGGAAATTTACAAATTAACAAAAAATCTGAAAGGTTCGGACATGGATTAAATAATTTCTCAAAAAAGGTAGAAGCAGAAAGAAAATGCCTAATACCTTATTTACAGCAAGTTAGACAGCAAGGAAGTACAGCATATCTCAGGTACAACAAAATGATCATAGACGGAAAGGTGTATGGTAAAGAACACTTTGAAATGACAGCAAAGATAAGCGAACATCCAGTGAAAGGTCACCGTTAAGTGAGGAGGTGACACAGCAAAGCAAGATCGCAAAAAACTAATAATTGAGGTAGGACTGAATTCAATTAAGGACGACGAGGCGAAGAATAGGGATATGAACTGGCAAATGAATCGGAAAAAGCGGAACAAGAAAACAGCTTCGACGAAAATTGGCACTTGGAACATACAAACAATGCTAGGAGTAGGAAAAATGGAAGAAATAGCAAGGGAAATAAAAAAATTTAATATTGGAATATTAGCTTTACAAGAAATAAGATGGAGCGGCGAAGGGAAAGTCGATAAAGAGGACTTTACACTATTGTATGCCGGAGAAGAAATGGAACAGGATTTATGATAAGCAAAGAATATAGAGATATGATAATAGACTTTAAAAGGATTAATGGTAGAATATCTATGATAAGAATCAAAAATAAGATTGCTAACATTACACTAGTAAATGTATATGCTCCTACGGAAGATGCAAGCGAGAACGATAAAGACGATTTCTATGACCACTTAGAGAGAGCATGTGAATCAATACCAAAACATGACACAATGATTATTATTGGGGACACCAAAGCCAAAATAGGAAAAGAGAAATACCTGGAAAGAGTAGCAGGAAAACAATCATTGCACAATATCTCGAATGACAATGGGAAGAGGCTGTGCAACCGGGCCACAGCGACAGATATGTTTATTGTTAGCACAAAGTTTATGGACAAACCAGAACACAAGGTGACAAGAATGTGACCAGGCAAAACTACAGGTAACCAGATCGATCATGCTTTGATATCAAAAAAGAGGGAAAAGATGGTCCAAGATGTAAGATCTTACAGAGGAGCAAATGTAGATACTGACCATCATCTGGTAATAGTGAAAATGAAGATGAGAACGATAGTCAATAAGAAAATAAAAACAGAAAATAAGAAAAGATGGAATTTAGAAGAATTAAAAGTGAAAAAAGATGAATATGAAAGTGAGTTAGGAAAACAGCTGGCAGCGGAAGTAGAAGAAACTGATATTGATAATACTTAGGGACATTTAAAAAATTGTATGATAAAAGCGGCAGAAAAAGTAACAGTCAGAAAACAAAAGAGGGCGTTTAAGAAATGGTTTGATGACGACTGCGAGTGGATTGTAAACAGAAAAAGGAATGCAAGAATAAGATGGCTAAAATCAGGTAAACAAAGTGAATACCAGAATTACAAGACGATAAGAAAAGAATGCACAAAACTTCTATTAAGTAAAGGAACGAAATGGATTGAAAAAACAATGGATGAATTAGAAAAAGACAATAAGAACAACGTGAAGCTATATCAGTACATCAGAAATCAGAATAGGAAACAAACAATCGTGAACATTGATAGTAAAGATTGGGAAAAACATTTTCAGAAGCTATTGAGAAGAGACTACGATGCAGATATAATGGACCAAAATCGGATAGAATACGGAGACACCAGTGGTGAGCAATACCTACCAACAAAAGAAGAATACTTCAATGTATTGAAAAGCTTAAAGATGAACAAAGAATAGGGATAGATGGGATAGTGAATGAGATGTTTAAATATGGAGGTCAAATACTAGAAAAGAAGATGTACGAGTTAATTACGAGCATGTGGATTACGGAAAAGATGCCAATGAAATGGGAAACAGGAATAATAATTCCAATTTTGAAAAAAGGAAACCCACATTTATGCACAAATTACAGAGGAATTAGTCTGCTTAATGCTGCATATAAACTATTAACCAGTTTAATAAATAAGAGGCTACAAGAAATTACAGAAACAGAAGTAGGGGAATATCAATATGGTTTCAGGCGTGGAAGATCAACAATCGATGCAATCCATAGTATGAACCAAATAATTGAAAAATGCTGTGAGCACAATATCGACATACATATACTCTTCGTCGACTTTAGACAAGCGTTTGATAGTATAAACCGAGACGCGATGGTCCAAGATATGGAAAAGATGGGGATACCTAGAAAACTAATAAACTTATTAGTCAGAATGTGCATAAAGAACTCAAAAGCAGTAGTAGCAGCAAAGAATGGAAATTCTAAAGAATTTGCATTCAACTCCGGGATTAGGCAAGGTGATGGTATGTCAGCTACTTTATTTAATATTGTGATGGACAGAATAGTTAAGCACAGTCATGCGGAAAAAACAATTATAAATACGTCAGTGCAAATCATAGCATATGCTGATGACTTAGCTTTAATTGCGAGAGACAAGGAAAGTCTTAGTAAATTACTAACAGTAATTACGAATGAAGTAAGCAAAAGAGGATTGGACATTAACGTGGAGAAGACAAAATATCTATCAGCAAGTAAGAGACAAGGACGAAGAGACAAAAAAGAAATTGAAATTTATAGTTTGAAATTGTTGAAAACTTTAGGTACCTGAGAAGCATTATTGATAATAAGGGCAAACGGCAAGTGGAAATAACGCAAATAATACAAACTGGTCACAAAGCGTATTTCAAATATAGCGACATCATGAAGAGTAGCAGAATATCCAAAGATACAAAGTTGCGAGTATACAAGACAGCAATAAGATCTGTAGTGACATACGCAGCAGAAACAATGAGCCTAACTAGCGAAGCAGAAGAAAAAATGAGAAGATTTGAAAGAACAATAGTTAGAAGAATAATGGGGATGAAGAAATACAAGACCAATAATACAGAACATCAATGAACCACGAAATAGTAGATATCATCAAAGGAGAAGACATAGTAAGAGTGATAAAGGCACGTAGAATACGCTGGTATGGTCATCTAAAAAGAATGGAGAAAAAGAAACACGAGAGGAAAATTACCGAATGGAAACCTGACAATAACAGATCAAGAGGAAGACCAAAAATCAGAAGGGAAGATCAAGTAAGAAAGGATTTGTCAAAGCTAGATATTCAAGACTGGTCGAAGAAAATCCAGGACCGGACACAATGGAAAGAAATAGTAGAGCAAGCGAAAACGTGCAGGCAATTGTAAATTCAGAAGAGGAAATGGTGGACTGACTCCCCACGACTAACCGAGTCCAAAGAGCTCAAATTTTTGCAAAAACATTTAACATTTTGGCATTTTGGATTCGAAGTTCATTTGTCAGTACCAAAATAAGGACTGACGAAATTGAAAATGAAAGGAGTAAATGACAAAATGAATAATTGCTAGAAGGATGCCACCGGAGGAGTTAAACAAGAGAGAATTAAAATAATTTTAAGTCGAATGCCGGTTGGATTAGGATGTCTTAAATACTGGCTTTTCCAGGTATTGATTGAACCGAAATAGCTTGATATTTGCTGATGTTTTGATTGTAATCTGTCAATTTTGGACTTTGAAATGGGAACTGTTAGAGAGTTTAGCAAAAATTTAAACTGATATTTGGAAAGTGATTGAGAAAAATTGACAAATATTTTCATTAGTTATTTTTATTTAAAAGTGGATTTTTGTGTTTTGTGGACAAATCATAATGATTTTCACAGTTACAAGTTATTACAAGTAAATTCGAAATCGATCTTTAGCCGAAAATATCAAAAACAGGCACTTTTTCCAAAATCTTTTCAAAAATATAAGCAAATACTTTTCCAAACGCTTCTTCATAACCAGCTCTAAGATCATCATATAGTTCGAGGACATTGTCTCTCAATAACGTCTTCATACGGTCAGCCAATTCTTCATCACCATCAAACAAATTTTGAAAATCAAAATCAATATCCCTGGGTTGCATATTAAGTTGTTGAGAAACGATATTAAAATATGTTTTACCCTTATTTTCATATTCTCCAAATTTAAAAGTAAGTCCAAGGTGATCATCGCCTATAATTAGTTTCAGTTCGTCCCCAATTATCAAAAATATCATACTTACGAAAAATAATCCATCCCGTCCCATTTCCATAAACAGACGCCAGCATAACTTGTCCATGTACTTCATAATTGAAATCCATTCGGAAATTTGGCACCACGCACTCCAGGCTTAGAGTTTTCTCTTTATAACTAAATCTGTGAAAATCTGTTGAAGTAATAATTGGAACAAGAAGTTTCATTAAAACCAGACAGTTTTAGATTTTCGAAAATTTGCTTAGAAGTCACATACTGAGAGCCGGCGTCTATATCAGCGACGGTATCACCACAGGTTCTAGACGTATTAATCCCAATTCTTTTATGGGATGACCCATCTGTTTTATGGCACTTTCAATAGCTTTCGGCAAACACAAACGCGAGGAGATTTGTTTTACGTTACATTTTTTAAAACTAGTGGCTAGAATTATCAAGATAAATAGTACGAGTAATAATAAGCGACTTACGTAATTTGGCTCCGAAACTAGTAGGCACCAAACAGAAGCAGAGTGTTGTTAGTAAGTGTTTCATTATCTTGTCGTCGAAGCATTCTTAAAACATTTATATAATGCTAGTTATACCTAATCTTAATGCATAGATAAACCTGTTATTGTTATTTATACTATTAGTAATTATTCTGCATAAAAAAATTAATATACGTTCAAGAAACTAAAAAACGTTTTCGGACAATTGAAATTTTGTTACAAATTTTCTCGTTTTAGAATGACTACAGACTCTGGAATCATTGGAAGATGGCATTATTGCTGCAACCTTCAATTCACTGCTGCATATGCAAGTAGTGTGGCCCAAATTGTCATCTAATCGGAAATTTAAGCTGCAATTTTGAAGGTCAGTGACAAAGAACCGACTAAAGATTTTCTTTATTTGTTTATATTTTGTGTGATGCAATCTTGTTCTAGCCAATTTAAATGCGAATCTTTTTTTGTTTTCTGTCTGCAGCCCGGAAATTTAAAATAACCATTATCTTTTGATTTTGTTTTATACTGCTCACATTCACTTTTTGTTCCAATTGAAAATGTTTTTAATATAAGATAGAAGTTTCCTATTTTTAGCAAAGAACGACCGATAATTTTGTCTATCTAAAGAGTTTTTAATTGATTTACCCAAAATAGAAAAAATACTGTCATCATATTTTTACTTTTTATTTTGATTTTTCTATCATTAAACATTTAAGACAAAAACAGTTTTGTCGTTTTATCCTGTTACGAATAAAAGGAAAATAATATCCGTTCGCAAAACTCCCGCACTGTCAGTGTCAGATTTGGAAAAAATGACCCGAGTGTACTCAGTGGTGAGATATGAAAAACCTGTACAATATGTTGCAAAATTGCAATCTAGTGACAAATTAGTAACTAAAAATAACTTGTCAAATAAAAATGTCAAAAGCACATTAACTGAAGATTTTTATCAATTCAAGTAAAGAAAGAGTATGACACACGAACGACAACGAAAGCTTTTTTTGAATAATATATATTTTTGACCTTACTGTCCATTTCTACGCTTCTGGTGCTCCAATTTGTTTGAATTACTGACAAGTTCTTTAAACACAATGAACACTTCAGCAAATCAAAAAGTTAAAATAGTTAATAAACATTTGATTTTTCATTCAATAATTTTGAAAATTTGAAATTCAAAGCGGTAATCATATAAACTTAAAAATCTTTTAGGGGATTACGAGTATTTCTCATACCAACAGAATGTCATTCTGACAGTGCGGGAGTTTTGCGAACGGATATTACCTACTTTCTATCATCGGTCTTTAGCTGAACATATCATAAACAGGCACTTTTTCCAAAATTTTTCAAAAATATAAGCAAATATCTTTCCAAACGTTTCTTCATAACCAGGTTTGATATCATCATATTATTCCATGACGGATACTAAAATATTTTTGACAGTTCTTTTCATATTCTTCAAGTTTAAAAGTAAGTCCGAGTTCATTATGGCCTAGAACTAATAATTATTAGTTGGCAAGATAAGACTGATTTTGGCAGATGAGATACCCCCCAAGAAAAGAGAGGGCGGGTGGGCGGGATTAGTACCTGCTTAGATAAAAGTGATTTTGGCAAATGACATACCTTCTAAGAAAAGAGAGGGTGGGGGCTAGTGCTCGCTAAGGTAAGGCTGATATTGGCAAATATTGGATCAAGTAAGGATTTTAATTGTTAACTGGTGCTAGAAGTAATTTCCCCACAAAAGGGTACAGAGGCGGGGCTTAAGTTGCGCGACTTGTAGTCGGGCTAGCAGTGGCGTAACTCGATACATTGAGAAGGGAGGTTCGGCTGAGTTATAGTTCTTTCAAAAACAATTAAAAAAAGAGCGATTTCTACAAAAGAATGCAGACAACCATTTAATAACAATAAATTCATTTGTTTGATAAAAAAATAGACTTACGTAACAATAAATTAATAAATCCGTCACACAAAATTTGATACTTTTAATTATTATTAAACGAGTTTATAATGTGAGGGATTATGTACATATTATATACATGAGTAAAAAAATTTACGAACCCCTCAATATAAACCAGTATCATACACTATTTTATAGTCGACTAGTCTTAAATCAATAGTTAAATCTTTAGATAAAAGCGGGGATAAAACTTTGAGAATTAGCAACCTATGACTATAAAGCAATTCCACTTTAATTATAATTAAAGTGGAATGGCTTTAATTAAAAAGAACATCCAACTTACGGAAAATAATCCACCCCGTCACATACTAGGTTTAATATTTTTATATTATTATAATTAATTTTTCTTGTAGCTTCATTGTTTTCATTTCAGTTATTAATTGTTGTTCTATTTCTTCCTCATTTGCCAAGACGTTTTCTTGAATTAGCAAGTTTTTATAGTACATATTTTGTCCATTTCCGTTTATCTATTTTTGCCATTATCTCTGTTCCTGGTTGCTTTTTCATAGTTCTACATTGTTCTTACTATCTTCTTCCAGACCCTTCATTATTTTGTCAATTTACTTCATCTCCTGGTGTTTCATTAACTTTGTGTTATTCTTCCTACTAGTCTAATCTTTGCAATCTTCTTTTTTCTTCTTATCTACCTGTACTCGCTATCAAACCATTCAACCTTTTTCTATTTTCCTCCTTTGTTCACTACTTCCCCTGTTATGTTTTCTATTGCTCTCCAGTCTCCTTATTTTACTATATTCTTCATCATTAGGTTTTCTTTCTGTCTAGCTGCTCTACATTACATCGTTTTCTTCTGTTTTCTCTCATTCTTCCCAGATTCACCTCTATTTGGCCAAATGATCTGGACTTTTTGTCTCTTTTCATTATCAGTACATGGTTTATGTGGTTTCCATTATTCCTTCCCATGATTTTATGATAGAATTTTGTACTAGCAATTTTCATTTTTAAGGCTTGGATTGTACGCAAAATGTATATTCCTTAAAAGGTGCGGCATATTTAAAAAAAAAATGATCAATAGTTATTTCGAGAGGACTTCCCGGCCTCTGAAGTGCCAATGAAGAAATCCCGCTTCTTTGAAAAAAAAATGATTTTGCATATTTTGTATTCGTGATATTCCCCATAGATAACAAAACAACAAATACTAAACGTGCTTACAGGTCTTTATTTTGGCAAAATATTCTATGACTTTATCAAAATTTACTTTCCTCTCTTTTGAATTGATAAAATGGAAAGATTGTTTAGACGCGCTAGCTCATTGTGGACCTTGTACGACTTTATCAATTCTAATTTTGAAATCCATCCTATGATTTTTCTTAATCGTCGACAGCCAAAGGAGCGGAATGTAATTGTAAAATCCATATTTTTCTACAAGAATTGCTTGCCAAATAAAAAAAGATAAGCCCCATCCCGATCTCAGTTCTTATTCGTGATGAATTTTTCATTCGTTGCCAAACTGAGGGGCGGAGCGTAATTACAAAATCCATAGTTCCTGTTTTAAACACGTTTTAAGATTTCTGTTGCGAAAAGAAGATTACGAACAAGAAAAAAAGGCAAAATATTTTGGATTAAATGTAGACTTCTTTTCGCGAATTTCTAATTTATTATTAATAAATATTAGTGAAAATGTATTATGTTAGTACTGTGAACACGAACGAAAGTGGATATTTTTCCAAAAAGGACCGAAAACGGGGAAGTACGACTTCCGTTTTAATTTATCGGGTTCCATGATTCGTTTACTCGAGAATGTTTAAATTTTGGAAAAAATTTCGAAACGGTTGAAGTTGATCGGTCAAAGCTATACATTTTCACGATATAGTTAAATAAAATTTAGACATAATTTTAATTGTTTATAATGCTCAAATATGGTGAGTAACTATTAACATATGATAAATCAAACCGAAAACCGTTTTACTAAAAACACGATGGTATTAAAAACAAAGCAATTTGTTTAAATATTGTTAAGTTAATCCTGAAAATGTCTAATTTCCCGGCCAAAATATGAAAAATAATGTTTGCAATCTCATCGTGACGTGCAATGACGTCACTGTCACGTAAGCTACCTGTCCAAAGGTCACGTTTTTCGGTCCTTTGTGTTCAGTTTTAATTTCTGTTTGATGGCGACAAGATCATCGCGTCCTTTTGGCGTAAAAGTAGAGCAATTTCGCGAATTTCTAATTTATTATTAATAAATATTAGAGAAAATGTGTTGTGTTGGTGCTGTGCACACGAAAGAAAATGGATATTTTTCCGAAAAGGACCGAAACCACGGTAAGTACGACTTCAGTTTTAATTTATCAGGTTCCGTGATTCGTTTACTCGACAAAGTTTAAATTTTGGGGAAATTTTCGAAACGATTGAAGTTGGTCTATCAAAGCTATATATTTTCACGATATAATTAATTAACATTTAAACATAATTAATATTATTTATAATGTTTAAATACGATAAGTATAAATATATGATGATCAAAACGCAAAGTTACTAGAAACAAAGCAATTTGTTTAAATATTATTCAATTGACTCCGAAAATGTGCAATATCCCGGCCAAAATATGAAAAACAATTTTTGCGATCTCATCGTGACGTTCGATGGCGTCACTGTCACATGAGCTAGCTGTTCAAAGGTCGCATTTTTCGGCCCCTTGTGTTCAGTTTAGATTTCGGTCTTATGGCAGTAAGATTGGAGCTCCGGTTTGGCTTAAAAGTAGGGCTCTTTCCGCGAATTTCTAAATTATTATTAATAAATTTTAGTGAAAATGTGTTGTGTTGGTGCTGTGAACACGAAAGAAATTGGATATTTTTCCAAAAAGTACCCAAAACGGGGTAAGTACTACTTCAATTTTAATTTATCGGGTTCCATGATTCGTTTACTCGACAATGTTTAAATTTTGGAAAAAATTTCGAAACGGTTGAAGTTGATCGGTCAAAGCTATAAATTTTCACGATATAATTAAATAAACTTTAGACATAATTAATATTATTTATAATGTTCAAATATGGTAGCTATTAATATATGACAAACCGAAAACGGTTTTACTAAAAACACGATGGTATTAAAAACAAAGCAATTTGTTTAAATATTGTTAAGTTAATCCTGAAAATGTCTAATTTCCCGGCCAAAATATGAAAAATAATTTTTGAAATCTTATCGTGACTTGCGATGATGACGCCACTGTTACGTGAGTTACCTGTCCAAAGGTCACGTTTTTCGGTCCTTTGTGTTCAGTTTTAATTTCTGTTTGATGGCGACAAGATCGTCGCGTCGTTTTGGTGTAAAAATAGAGCGATTTCGCGAATTTCTAATTTATTATTAATACATATTACGGACAATGTGTTGTGTTGGTGCTGTGAACACGAAAGAAAATGATATTTTGCCGAAAAGGACCGAAAACAGGGTAAGTACGACTTCAGTTTTAATTTATCAGGTTCCGTGATTCGTTTACTCGACAAAGTTTAAATTTTGGGAAAATTTTTGAAACGATTGAAGTTGGTCGATCAAAGCTATACATTTTCACGATATAATTAAATAATATTCAAACATAATTAATATTATTTATAATGTTTAAATACGATAAGTATTAATATATGATAATTAAATCGAACACCGTTTTCTTCAAAACGCAAAGTTACTAAAAATAAAGCAATTTGTTTAAATATTATTCAATTAGCCCCGAAAATGTGCAATTTCCCGGCCAAAATATGAAAAATAAATTTTGCAATCTCATCGTGACGTACGATGGCGTCACTGTCACGTGAGCTACCTGTTCAAAGGTTGCATTTTTCCGCCCCTTGTGTTCAGTTTAGATTTCGGTCTGATGGCAGCAACATTGGAGCTCCGGTTTGGCTTAAAAGTAGGGCTCTTTTCGGATTTCTAAATTATTATTAATAAATATTAGTGAAAATGTATTGTGTTGGTGCTGTGAACACGAAAGAAAATGGGTATTTTTCAGAAAAGGCCTGAAAACGTGGTACGTACGACTTCAGTTTTCATTTATCGGGTTCCATGATTCGTTTACTCGACAATATTTAAATTATTAATAATTAAATTGTAGTCGGTTTTTTAGTAAAACTAATTTTTTACTCTTCGAACGAGCGGTTTATTATTAAAATCTGTTTAGATACCGTCGTGTCCCGTACTGCTTCCTCCTCACTGCTGCCATCTAGTTGTAGCGCCAAATTTGAAATTTCAAATGTAGGTGACCACAATTCGGCCAATCCTGACATTATGATCGTCCCGATCATATACACAAAGTAAAACATAAGGTACATAACATAATAAGTGACATAAAACATAAGGTGCTTAAACTTCAGTCACACAAACATCATAAGTTAGTGAAACATAAAATGTTAAAAACATAAGTCACATAAATCCAATACATAATATAACGCCTAAATAACATAATGATAAGACGCACATAAGTATCTAAAGTACATAAATCACATAAGTAATTAGGACACATAAAAATCATAAGGGTATTATAAGAGATGGATTAGAAAACCCAATCGCTTAAAAGACGGCTTAAAAGACGAACATGTTAGCGTCAAAACTAGAACGAGGTGGAAACAAAACTTAGAAACACAACATTATGAAATAATGAACAAATGAAACTAATCTCTTTGTAACTTATTGAAGCCAAAGCTTCATATTCTCAGGATAACATACTCCCTCAAATGGGATTTGCGTTACTTGGAAACCTTCAACGTCTGTAATCCAATAACGATCATTGCCTAATGACTTCTTGATTTCGTAGGGACCACGATACCTAGGTAAAAGTTTTTTATTAATACCTGGTGTAACATCTATGTTTTTTATCATCACATAATCACCGACATTGTACGGTTTAGGAGGTCTATGTTTTTGGTCATACATGCGCTTATTGTATGCTTGTAACTTTTCATTCTGAGACTGAGCCTTTTCTCGAACCTCGGCTAAGTCATCTTCTTTTTCAGCTTCAGCGCCCAATAAATTTCTTAAAGGATCGCTAGGATCGTTTTGACTAATACCGAACAATAAAACGGATGGAGAATTACCAGTGGATCTACAAAACGAATTGTTAATAGCAAATTCAACTGTTCCCAAAGCTTTCTCCCACTTGTTTGTTAAAATAGCCAATTTTGACAACATTGGTGTTAAGTCTCGATTGATTCTTTCGATCTGACCGTTTGATTTTGGTGACCCCGTCGCGACTTTAATATGCTGAATCATATGTTCTTGAACAAACTTTTCGAACTCATTAGAGGTAAAACAGGATCCCCGATCGGATACAATACGTAATGGTACACTATAGTGCCTAAAATAATTTTCCAACTGATTGATTACTTCACAAGTTTTGGTGCTCTTGACTGCATACAGTTTTACGAATTTAGTGAAACAATCAATGATCTCAAAAATATATCTTTTACCTGTCGAAGTTTTTTCTAATGGACCATAATGGTCAATATGTATGGTGACAAAGGGTTTATTTCCCTTAGGGATATTGTGTAACTCACTCGGCACAGCGCCACCAATTGGTGAAAAGGTGATACATTTCAAACAATTTCGAACATGATTTTTCACTTTTTCTTTAATACTAGGAAGCCAATAGCTGCGTTTTAGATACTCCACGCCAACGTGACCGAAATTATCATGACACATAGTTAAGATCTGACTTTCCATCAACGAAGGAACGTAAAATAAAAGTTTTCCTTTGCTCTTTCTATACACTAGTCCATTCCTAAGTTCAAATTTTGTACTTTCGCGGATTTCGAGTTCAGACTTAACCTTTTGAATACTCGAATCTAAATTTTGAGAAATAGCTAAATTTTGTTCCAGTGTATTTTCCTCTAGTACTAAAATATTGTTGGCTCGACTTAAAGCATCAACATGGATCATCCGTGTTCCTGGACGATGTTGCAATTCGTAGTCATAATTTTGTAAGAATAGTGCCCACCTAGAAATTTGAACATTAATATCTTTTTTATTCAGAGTAAGCCTAAAACTATCACAGTCTGTGACAATCGTAAAATGTATACCGAAGAGATATATATGAAATCGTTTAATAGCATAAATAGCGGCTAAACATTCCAATTCAAAGCTGTGATATTTAGATTCGGTTTCGGTCGTCCTACGACTGAAATAAAAAACAGGATGAAACTTTCCCGACGACTGTTTTTGAAGTAAAATAGCTCCAAACCCAGATGTGCATGCATCGCAGTGCAACTCTGTTTGGGTATGCGGATCATACACAGCTAAAAGAGGATAAGAAGCTAATTGATTTTTTACTTGTTCAAATGATTCAAGTTCTTTTTCACCAAACCGAAACTCAACATTCTTTTTTAACAAGTCATATAAAGGTTTTGTAAGGACGGAAAACCCATTTATAAATTTTTGAAAATAACTAGCAATACCAACAAACCTATGAACTTCCTTAGCATTTGTAGGAATTGGATACTGCAAAATTGCTTCGACATTTTTCGGATCAGGTCTGATGCCATCATTGTTTACTAGATATCCTAAATAAGAAATTTCAAACATAAGAAAAGCACATTTATCAATTTGAAAAAGCAAATTGTGTTGGGAGGCTGCACCAAATACTTCTTTCAAAATATCTAAATGTTCTTCGTAACTGTTGGTCGCTATTAGAATGTCGTCTAAGTACAAAATAATTTTGTTTGCTCGAATTAATTTATTGAAAACTAAATTAATAAATCTGTTAAAAACTCTTGGGGCATTAGTTAACCCAAAAGGCATTCTAAGATATTCAAATTGCCCTAAAGGTGTGATAAAACTAGTAAATTTAATCGACGATTCTGCTACACGAACATGATGGAAACCATCCTTAAGATCAAGGGTCGTAAAATATCTTTTGTTTCGAAGTCGATCCAGATTGTCTTCTATCAAAGGAGTAGGAAAGTTGTCTTTAATAGTAATTTTGTTTAATTCGCGATAATCAACGCAAAGCCTTAAATCTCCTGTCTTTTTTCTTGCCAGTACAATTGGACTACAGTAATCAGAGCTACTAGGTCTAATAATGCCTCGTTCTAATAGATCATCTAACATGTTTTGTAATTTTTCTTTTTCAGAAAAGGATAAACGCCGTGGTCTAAAAGAGATTGGTTGATCATTCTTAACACAAATGTTCATTTCGTAATTACAATCAATCTTTGGCGAGTCATTACATAAATAAAAATTATCATAGACTTCCAAAACTTCCACTTTTTTATCATAATCTAAACATAATCTGTACTTCTTTGTTACTTTTTATTTCTTCACCTACCTTAAAATCGACATGTAAAATTTCGTCAAAGTTATTTACTTTCTCAAATTCGTTTGAAATAATTTTTAAATGATCTCCTAACGTAAACGTGAAACCCTTGGTATTGAGAAAATCTCTACCTAATATAGCGTTAAAGGACATGGTGCTATTAGGAACTACATAGAATTTTATGGGTAAAACAGTTTCATTAACAAATACTTCCGTGTTAAAAATACCCAAAATATCAAGCTTCGATCCATTCACACCCACGAAATTTAAATTTGGATTTAGACCTTCATTGAAATTATTTTCGGTGACATACCGAACTTTTACAACTGAAATTGGGCTACCTGTATCGATTAATGAATTCAATTTATAGCTACATTCGGTTTGACAATCATCTTTAACATTAATCTTAACGTTTACCATATAGGGATCTTGTGTCTCGGTTGATATCACATTGGTGGTGTTGTCTTCCTTTTTTTTTCCCTGCACAATTCCTCTTCTGATGTTCCTTTGAACCGCAATTGTAACAGGAACCCTTTTCCCTCACCGGAATTGGACAATTTGAGGCGAAATGGTCCACACCATTACAATTATAGCATCTTCTAATTATGTTCTGATTTGGAGGGGGTTTACTACTGCCCTTCGCTCCTACAGACCCCGGAGAATAAGTTCCTTTGTTTTCGTTATGCTTTCGGAAACGTTGACCAACAGATTGAGTCGAAGGTGTACGGGTTTTTCTAATCTTCTCATAAACTTCATTTTTTTTCTTTAAGTCGACATAAGTTTTAGCTTCATACAACAAAAATTTGTGTTCAGGATCATCGTTGATACCTTGAATGACATATTCGATTACTGACTCCTCTTCAATTTGACCCTTTGAAGCGAGTTCACGCATCTTCAACAAGTATTCCTGGAGAGATTCTTCTTTTTTCATTTTTCTATTATTCAGCATGCGATGCAGTTCAGCAGTGCTCACCTTCTTGGAAAATTCACTCAATAACCTGCGTTTCAAGTCCTTCCATGTACCCAAATTCCTCTGACTTTGGATAAATAACTTAGCAAGCCCAGTTAATGATTTCTTCGCAAAAACTAGTCGTTGCAGTTCCGACCACTTCATAAGTTTAGCGATGTCTTCAAAGTCTGCGACCCAAGGCTCGATTGCATAATTGTCATCACCACTAAAAGTGCGTACGGAATCTTCGATGTCTCTGAAAGACATGGTGAACGTAGGGACTGCTGCCGCGCCTGCTCGACCATCATCACTGTCTACCGGATCATCTTCGTCGTCCTCGTCTTCACTCTCTTGTTCTTGAACAACTCTTTCTTGTGTAAACAGATCAAAATCAGTCAACACTGAACAAATTCTCTCGGCCACTTCTTGGTGAGTACCTGCACAATTCAACCCCAGTAGAAGGCCGACTCCACAAAGTTCTCCGATCGTAAAATTCTGCACTACCTCATCCACTTTCTCATTGAAGTCATCTGATGCGATCTCAAAAGGGAAACCCGTCCATTGACACAGCTTCTTTCTGTTCAACCGACTACCGTCGTCAAAGGCAAGGCCGTATAGCGTACGTACCGATGCATAAGGACCATTCTTAATAGCGTCGTCACACAACTCCACTTCTTGGAGGGTTCTTGCCATCTTCTCCTTTTATGAAAACGCGATGAGTTGACATAACCTCACATTTCCCACGTGCTTGACTCTTCTACCATTTATCCGTGTAACTATTCCATGAATCAGCACTTCACAAACACAAATCGGACATTGGTCATTCCGATGTTAAGGTCGTTCATCCCACACCTGAAATTGTAGTCGGTTTTTTAGTAAAACTAATTTTTTACTCTTCGAACGAGCGGTTTATTATTAAAATCTGTTTAGATACCGTCGTGTCCCGTACTGCTTCCTCCTCACTGCTGCCATCTAGTTGTAGCGCCAAATTTGAAATTTCAAATGTAGGTGACCACAAAATTAAATTTTTCAGCGAAATTTTGGGGTGGCGTCATCAATTTTTTAAGGGGGATGAGCAAATACATTTTGATCAAAAATTTACTAGCCTATGACACATTAAAAACATCTCCAAGATTTCAGAACATTCGGTTATGTGCTTCCTGATTAAATCAATAAAATAAATTCACGCATTCAATTTTTTTTAGTCACCCTGTATGCAAATCCAAAAAATATGAATGGAACGGTAAATCACAAGTACAGATTCATCATATTTTGTACATTTTAGATGGAATTTATTAGCTAAAGTTTTGAGCTGACGTCATCAATTTTTTGGAAGGTATAAGTAAATATACTTTGATTAAAAATTTATCATGCTTAATTAATATTTTTTTCAGCAACATAAACTTATAATAGCTTTCGACTGATATTTGGAAAGTGCCTCAGGAAAACAGAAAACAGCTTTTTATTGTTTAGTTTTATATTTTATCACTAACTTAGACGTGAATTCTTTATTTTTTGTGGATAAATCAAAAATTTATTATTACATTTATGTTATTACAATAAAATCCGAAATCGATCTTTAACCGAAGATATCAAACACAGGCACTTTCTCCAAAATCGTCTCAAAAATATAAGCAAATATCTTTCCAAAAGCTTCTTCATAACCAGGTTTGACGTCATCAAATATTTCCAAAACGTTTTCTTTTATTAACCTTTTGACTTGAGCTGCCGATTTTTCATCACCATCAAACAAGTTTTGAAGATCAAAATCGATATCCTTGGCTTGCATCTTAAGCTGCTGGTGAACGATATTAAAATATGTTTGACCGTCCTTTTCGTATTCTCCAAATTTGAAAGTAAGTCCAAATTGATTATCGTCTAGAATTATCTCCACTTAATTGCTACAGTTGCGAAAAATATCCAACTTACGGAAATTGAGCCATCCCGTCCCGTTCCCATAAATAGACATCGTCATAACTTGCCCACGTAGCTCATAATTGAAGTCCATTCGGAAATTTGGCACGACGCAGTCCAGGTTTAATATTTTTTCAGTATAATTAAAGCTGTCAATAATTATATATTAATGATTGTTTAATTATCAAGGGTGGAACCACTCACTCGGCTTTGGAGCAAGAAGTTTCGTTGAAACCCGACAGTTTCAGGTTTTTAAAAATTTGTTTGGTACCCACGTATTGAGAACCGGCGTCTATAATCAAAGATGGAATTAGTAAAGGCTCTAGCCTCACTAAACCCAGGTTTTTTATAGGATGATCCATCTGCTTTATTGCACTTTCGATAGCTGTCGGCAAACACAGACGGGAGGAGGTTTGTTTCAAATTGCATTTTTTAAAAGTCGAAGCTAGAATTTTTATGTATCAGAATAATTGTTGGTCATAATAATAAACTTACGTAATTTGCTCCCAAAGCTGGCAGCTAGCAAGCAGGCACAAAGTGTTGTTAGTAAGAGCTTCATTTTCTTGTCTTTGAAGAATGGTTTGAAATACCTTGTTTGCCATATTTATACACTTCGTAAGATCAAAATGCGTCGATAAACAAGTGATTTGTATGTATAGTTAATAATAATTATTCTGAATAGTATTATCACTTACTTATGTTTAGTTGTTTACCTTTACGTAAGAGAATTTTTTTAGATTTTTGTATATTCGGTTCAGTTCTGGAAATAAAAAGACTTAATTACGTTTCAAAAACATGTGCAATCTCTTTTATTTAGTATCTGGTATTTGATGTCGGACAGTTCTGGATCTGGTCATGTTTACTTACCAATTCATTATTTCGCTGCCTTGTGGTATTCATTAAGTTTTTTTTGTTTTCTTTTTTCTTATCACGTTATTCTTTTAATTATCATACAAATACAAACATGAAAGTGATTACGAAAAACTGGAAACAGACTTTTATTGTTCAATTTTATATTTTACCACTAATTTAAAAATGTAGTTGTTACTTTTCGTAATTGTAATCGATATTTAGCCGAAGATATCAAAAACAGGTACCTTTTCCAAAATCTTTTCAAATATGTAAGCAAATACTTTTCCGAAAGCTTCCTCATAACCATCTTTAACATCAGTATATAATTCCAGGACATTTTCTTTCATTATCTTTCGCATACGCCGAGCCGATTCCTCATCACCATCAAACATATTTTGAAGCTCAAAATCAATATCCCTGGGTTGCATTTTAAGTTCTTGAGAAAGAATATTAAAATATGCTTTACCGTTCTTTTCATATTCCCCAAGTTCAAAAGTAAGTCCAAGTTGATTGTCGCCTAGATTTACTCAAAGTTAAACCGCTTTAAATAAGAAAAATATCCAACTTACGGAAAATAATCCATCCCGTCCCGTTTCCAAAAACAGATACCATCATGATTTGCCCACGTAGCTCATAATTGAAATCCATTCGGAAATTTGGCACGACGCACTCCAGATTTAATATTTTTTCGTCATAGTTAAACCTGTCAAGATATATGTTAATAACTGCGATTACCAAAACTGGAACTACTCACTCGGCTTTGGGACAAGACGTTTCATTAAAACCCGACAGTTTCAGATTTTTAAAAATTTGTTTGGTAGCCACGAATTGAGAACCTGCTTCTATAATCATGGATGGGATTACCAAGGGTTCTAGGCTCAATAAGCCCAGTTTTTTTACAGGATGATCCATCTGTCTTATTGCACTTTCGATAGCTTTCGGCAAACACATATGTGAGGAGATTTGCTTGACATTACATTTTTTAAAACCAGAAGCTAGAATTTTAAAATTTTGTCAGAGTTGTGTTGTTGATGGTAAAAAAAACTTACGTAATTTGGCCCCAAAGGTGGTAGCCATCAAATAGGCACAAAGTATGGTTAGTAGGTGATTCATTTTCTTATCTTTGAAGAATGGTTTGAAAAATCTTGTCTGCGTTATTTATACTCTTCACAAGATCAAAATGCACCGAGAAACAAGTTATTTTTATGTTAATGATAATTATTCTGAATAGTATTATCACATACATTTAGTTGTTTACCTTTACGTAACATGGTTTTGATTGCATTTTTGTCTACTCCACTTTAGGTCTTAGAATAAAACAACTTATTGGTGTTTTAGAAATTTATGATAACTTTTTTATTTTTATTGAAATAAGCACATCAGCTGCTAAGAGCATTAGCGTAGTTAATTTAAAAAAATCATCAAGTTAACTTTGATATTTTGGTAGAAGAAATCGTAGCGAAAAACGCATGTCTATGAATAACTCCATAGTTGACATTTGACAGTGGTTTGATATTTTTGACAAGCAGAGTTGTTTACGTTAATACGCTTTATTCGATTTTCCGTTCTTGTTCCGTTGAACAGTTTACTTTTACGTGTTTTCTGTTTCCCGAATTTAAAAAATTAGTCGAAATTTATTTCGACAGAACTTCCCTCGCTTCTGAACTACTGCTTCTCTGAAAAATGATAAAATTTGAATTTTCGGAATTTTACTTTTTCGTGATAACCACTATGGAGTAAAAACGATATAGAAGGTACTAGTCGCAGTGTAGTAGAAAAAAAGAAGGTTTTACCTTCTTAAAAAAAAACAGTTTGTAGCCTGAGAAGATTTAACACTCTTAAAAAAAGACACTTGGAACCCCCTGAAGGTTTTAAATCCTAAAAAAAAAATCAGTAGGGACCCCTAAGAAGGTTTCACATTCTTAAAAAAAGACATCTGGCGCCCTCGAGAAGGTTTTACGTTTTTAAAAAAGACAACTGGGACCCCCGAGGTGTCACATTTGGAGCCTCCGAAAAGGTTTCAAATTCTTAAAAAAAAAACATTTAGGACCCCCGAGAAGGTTTCACATTCAAAAAAAGACTTTTGGCGTCCTCGAGAAGGTTCTACATTTTTTAAAAAAACATTTGGGACCCCCGAGAAGGTAGGTTTTAAAAAAAGAATTTTGGCGCCCCCGAGGTTTTACATTTAAAAAAAAGTACACTTAGACCCCTGAGAAGGTTTCATATTTTTAGAAAATATATTTGGAGCTCCTGCGAAGGTTTTACATAGAATACATTTGGGACCCCAGAGAAAGTTTCACATTAAAAAAAAGACTGTGGTGCCCTCGATAAGGTTTTACATTCTTAAAAAGGCAGTTGGAACCCACGAGACGGTTTCACATGAAAAAAAAACATTTGGCACCCCCACAAGGTCTTAGAATTTTAAAAGGACAGTTGGGATCTCCGAGGACGTTTCACATTCTTAAAAAAGACATTTGGAACCCCCAGTAGATTTCAAATTCTAAAAAAGAGTCAGATGGAATCCCTGAGAAGGTTTCATATTTTTAAAAAATGATATTTGGCGCCCCGAGAAGGTTTTACGTTTTGAAAAAAGACAAATGGGACCAATGAGATTTCACATTTTTAGAAAATACATTTGGGGCCCCAGAGAGGTTTAAAATTTTTAACAAATCATTTGGGACCCCCGAGAGAGTTTCACATTAAAAAAAGAACATTTGCTTCCTCCCTCCGAGAAGGTTTTATATTTTAAAAAAAGACATTTGGGACCCCCGAGAAGGTGTCACAATAAAAATAAAGACTTTTGACGCCCCCGAGGTTTTACATTTAAAAAAAATACAGTTGGAATTCTCGAGAAGGTTTCACATTCTAAGAAAATAAATTTGGAGCCCCCGAGAAGTTTTTATATTAAAAAAATATATTTGGGACCCCGAGAAGGTATTGCAATAAAAAAAAAGACATTTGGCGCCCCCTAGAATGATTCACATTTAAAAAAGAGACATTTGAGGCCCCCGAGAGGGTTTCACATTTTTAAAAAAAGCTAATTGGGACCCCCGCGAAGGTATCACTTTAAAAAAAAGACCTTTGGTACCCCCGAGAAAGTTTTAACTTTTTAAAAAGGCAGTTGGAACCCTCGAGGCGATTTCACATTAAAAGAAATACATTTGGCGCCCCCAAGAAGGTTTTAGAATTTTAGAAAAGACAGTTGGGATCTCCAACAAGGTTTCACATTCTTTAAAAAGACATTTAGGACCCCCAGAAGGTTTCAGGTTCTAAAAAAGAGTCAGTTGGAACCCCTGAGAAGGTTTCATATTCTTAAAAAATGATATTTGGCGCCCCGGAGGAGGTTTTACGTTTTTAAAAAAGACAAATGGGACCCCCAAGGTTTCACATCCTTAGAAAATACATTTGGGGCCCAGAGAGGTTTTAAATTTTTAACAAATAATTTGGGACTTCCGTGAGAGTTTCGCATTAAAAAAAAGGACCTTCCCTCCCCCGGTAAGGTTTTACATTAAAAAAAAGACATTTGGGACACCCGAGAAAGTTTCACATAAAAAAAAAAGATTTTTGGCGCCCCCGAGGTTTTACATTTAAAAAAAAATACAGTTGGAACCCCGAGAAGGTTTCACATTCTTAGAAAATATATTTGGGGCCCCCGAGAACGTTTTACATTAAAAAAAAACATTTGGGACCCTGAGAAGGTTTCGCATTAAAAAAAATACATTTGGCGCCTCCTAGAAGGTTTTACATTCTTAAAAAAGACAGTTGGGACCCCCGAGGAGGTTTCACATTCTTAAGAAAGACATTTGGGAACCCCAGAAGGTTTCAAATTCTAAAAAAAAGTCAGTAGGGACTCCTAAGGAGGTTTCACATTCTTAAAAAAAGATATTTGGCGCCTCCGAGAAGGTTTTACGTTTTTTAAAAAGACAACTGGGACCCCCAAAGTGTAACATTTGGGGCCCCCGAAAAGGTTTCAAATTCTAAAAATAAGTCAGTAGGGACTCCTAAGGAGGTTTCACATTCTTAAAAAAAGACTTTTGGCGCCCCCGAAAAGGTTTTACATTTTTAAAAAAGACATTTGGGACACCGGAGAAGTTAGGTTTCACATTAAAAAAACGAATTTTGGCGCCCCCAAGGTTTTACGTTAAAAAAAAAAACCTTGAAACCCCCGAGAAGGTTTCACATTAAAAAAAAAAACTTTTGGCGCCCCCGAGAAAGTTTTATATTTTTAAAAAAGATATTTGGAACCCCGAGAACGTAGGTTTCACATTAAAAAAACCAATTTTTGGCGCCCCCGAGGTTTTACATTTAAAACTCCCGAGAATGTTTCACATTCTTAGAAAATATATTTGGGGCCCCCGAGAAGGTTTCACATAAAAAAAAGACATTTGGCGTCCCCGAGAAGGTTTTACAATTTTAAAAAGACAGTTGGGACTCAGAGAAGGTTTCATATAAAAAAAAACCTTTGGTGCCCCGGCAAGATTTTGCATTTCTTAAAAATTGGTCGAAAGTTGTTTTGACAGAACTTCCCTCGCTCCTGAAGTACAATGAAGCAAATCCAGCATTTTCGAGTTGTATTTGTTCTTTACACAATTTTGTGATGACGTTATCAACATTTTTTGCAAGGACACATATATCAACTTTGAATAGTGCAGTGTAATTCTAAAAATAACAGTGTTGGGAAAATGGAGTCAATAAAAAATTTTGGAAAATGTGAGGTTAGATTAGACGATCATAAATTTGAATTTCAGCACATACAAGCCTTAAAAAAAAAAGAAAACTCAATGGCAACTTGATGAAATTTAAAAAAAAACACTAATACACATATAGTGAACCAAGAGTTATAAGGTTATATGGCCATCATAAAATCATCCCATTGTGTCGAAGTTAAGTTGTTTACAATAGAAAAGGTTTTAGGGTCGTAAATAACGTGTCCACTGCAGCTCGACCGGCTCTTGTGTTTCGTTCAGGGGCGGCCTTCACTAAATATGAAAATCCACCACTCCACTATTTCTTTACTACCTGCAGCCGCTGAGGGTTCCGAAATAACCACTCGCTTTGAAAGCCGGCCCTGTTAAATATGAGCAAGAAATGTTTAGAAGATGATTTATTGCCAACCGGTAAGCTTAGTGCGAACCACACAAAGGGGGTATTTATTTGCGGTCAACTACTTTTATGATGGCCATATAACCTTATAGGTTTTGGTTCACTATACCTATAGTTTGGAGATAGAGAAGTACGCCGTGGGTTGGACGTAGCTTTAGCCGTCTGTGGTTGTGGCACTGGACTGGGAACATTCGCTGGAAGGTGATGAGTTTGACGGTGATTTGCATAAAGATGAGTGATGCAGCAGGCACAAATGAGTGGTTTCCTACGTTCAAAGAAAAAATCATGTATGCATCTGATATGGGAAATTTGGAGGCGAGAAATAATTGTTTGGTCTCTACATGTCGAATAGAAATATGGCATTTTGGTAGACAAATGAAATTGAATGGTTATTTAGTTCTCTTTCTTTCTTAGTTCGGTTTCTTACATTCTCGGCCAAATTACGCATTGTGTGGGTCTCACTAGACCATCAGTTTCTGCTGTTTCTTTATTTGATCTTTTAACTTTCTGCTATGAATCTTTAGCGGTTTATTCTGTTGAACAAGAAACTTTCATTGTTATGTCTTGTTGTCGCAATGGAACTTCGTAAACGAAGAGTTAGTGTATTCTGTAACCGCTTGTAAGCAAGAATATCTGATCAAATACCGTGATTTTATCATTCAAGAAATATCGCAACAGATTTGTTTGAATTGGGAGTGTCAACAAAAGGAAATGTCGTGGAAGACCTTCAGTGTCTGAGGAAGTTGTTGATGATTTGAGACGACTTGAGCAGAATCTGCAGACAACTTTACCAAAATTTCCTCAGCAGACAGAACATTTTTCAAATTAAAAAGAGAGTGAACACGTACCTTGAACAAAATGGTGAACATTTTCAACATTTACCAACTGAGAGGTGACACGTATTCATGACCTACTTCGACCCTATAATCATTTATAGAAACTGTGTAGATGGGACCGCATGAATTTACAGTTTCACGCCCAAAATTTCCCACTGATCTGTGGCAAAATGGTCCCCACATCATTGCCCTGTTTCGGAAGTAACACGTCTACATTGCAGCTGGTCGTTTTTTAATAAAATTGAGTTTTTCTACTTTGCATTAATAATACAGTGCATTTATTAATCATTTAGACCAGTGGAGGCTGTGGACGTTAAATTGACACATTCAGTACCCCCCAAGTTCACCAGATGTAACCCCTCTGGATTACTTCTTGTTCGGTCATCTAAAAAACACTAATTTTAAAACTCCCATTCACACCATCGAAAAACTGAAAGACATAAACTCGCACTCAATATATACTGAAGATGACGGAAAAAGAAGATCCAAAGATAAAAGTGAAAATAAGGAAAGAAAGCAATGTATAAAAAAATGACGTAAGTTCTGGTTGTAAGAAAACAACATTCTTTTAGGCAACATTTTATATCATTACAACTAATGAACACTGATTTTTAACCGAAGATATTAGACACAGGCACTTTTTCTAAGATCTTTTCAAACAAATAAGCAAACACTTTTCCAAAAGCTTCTTCATAACCACTCTTAACATCATGATAAATATCCAACGCATTTTGCTTAAATATCTTCTTCACCCGATCAGCCGCTTCTTCATCGCCATCAAACAAATTTTGAAGATCAAAATCTAAATCCCTGGGTTGCATATCAAGTTGCTGGGAAAGAATGTTAAAATATTTTTGACCGTTCTTTTCATATTCTCCAAGTTTAAAAGTAAGCCCAAGTTGATTATCGCCTAGAAGCATTTACAAGTATTTATGAGTCGAGAAATATATCAAACTTACGGAAAATACTCCATCCAGTTCCGTTTCCATAAACAGACAACATCATAATTTGGCCATGCAGTTCATAATTGAAGTCCAGTCGAAAATTTGGCACGACGCACTCTAGGTTTAAGGTGTTTTCTGTATAATTAAACCTGTTACAAAAAACAATATATACCTAACTGTGATTAACAAAAACTGCCACAACTCACCCAGCTTTGGAACAGGAAGTTTCATTAAAACCTGACAGTTTCAAATTTTTGAAAATTTGTTTAGTAGCCACATACTGAGAACCGGAATCTATAATCAGGGACGGAATGACCAAGGATTCTAGGCTTACTAAACCTAATTTTTTTATAGGATGATCCATCTCCTTTATTGCACTTTCGATGGCTTTTGGCAGACACATGTCCGAGGATATTTGCTTTAGGTTACATTTTTTGAAACCAGAAGCTAGAATTTTGAAACTGTCAGAATAGTGTGGATAGTGTAACAACAGGCTTACGTAATTTGGCCCCGAAGCTGGTAACTACAAAACAAGTCCAAAGTGTTGCTAGTAACAGCTTCATTTTCTTCTGTTTGAGGAATGGTTAGAAAAATTTTATTTGCCATATATTTATATAGGTACACCTGACAATATAAAAATGGATCGGTTAACAAGTTATGTTTATTTATAGTAATTATTCTGAATAGTATTATCATTATGTGAGTTGTTTACCTTTATCTAAGATGATTTTAATAGAAAAAACTAGCAACAAATTTTCATTGTTTATTTTTGTTTTCGTAGACAGCCGAATATTTAAAATAACAATTAACCGTTCTTTTAACCAAATATTTCAGGCACAGGCACTTTTTCCAAAATTTTTTCAAAAACATAAGCAAACACTTTTCCATAAGCTTCTTCATAACCAGCCCTAACTTCATTGTAAATATCCAACGCGTTTTCTTTTAATATCTTTTTCATACGAAGAGTCGATTCCTCATCACCGTCAAACAAATTTTGAAGATCAAAGTCAATATCCGTGGGCTGCATCCTGAGTTGTTGGGACAGAATATTGAAATATGTGTTACCCTTCTTTTCGTATTCTCCAAATTTAAAACTAAGTCCAAGCTCATTATTGTCTTAAATTGTTTTCAAAAAATAAATAATAATGAATTAAAATTGTGATCTAACTTACGGAAAAGAAGCCATCCTGTCCCATTTCCGTAAATAGTCACCATCATTACTTTCCCATGAATCTCATAATGGAAGTCCATTCGGAAATTCGGCACAACGCACTCCAGATTTAAGGTTTTGTTTTTATAATCAAACCTGTCAAAAATTATACGTTGTTAATTGCGACTGTCGAAAATTTAATCACTCACTCAGCTTTCGAACAAGACGTTTCGTTAAAACCCGACAGTTTCATATCCTTATAAATTTGTTGAGCAACTAAGAACTGAGAGCCGGCATCTATGATCAGTGATGGTATTACCAAAGGTTGTAGACCTAGTACGCCCAATTTTTTTATGGGACGGTTCATCTGCTTTATTGCACTTTCGATGGCTTTCGGTAAACAATCCTGGGAGGAGATTTGCTTTAAGTTACATTTTTTAAAACCAGGAGCTGAAATTTTAAAAATCCTCAAAATAGTATTAGTGCAGATAATAAAAAACTTACGTAATTTGGCCCCAAAAGCGGTAGCTACCAAAGTGGCCCAGATTATTATTTTTACTAAGTAGTTCATTTTCTGCGGTTTGAAGAATGTTTGAAACATTTTAATTGCATTATACTTATATACCAGTCATAGGATTATTGCATTTATAAACCGGTTATTTTATTTATAGTGATTAAATTATTTTGGAAATTGTCGCGTCTATCTGGTTAGTTGTTTACCTTTACGTAAGAGGATTTGGCTTGATTTAGCTTCAAATTAGAGAACGAAATGAGGGTTACTCTTAACGTTACATTTTTATTTTATTTTTACCCATTATATAAATTTAACCAAAAATATCGTAAACAGGCACTTTCTCCAAAATCTGTTCAAAAATATGAGCAAATACCTTCCCAAAGGCTTCTTCATAACCCGGTTTAACGTCGTCAAAATAATCTACGACATTTTCTCTGACTGCATTCTGAAGACGATCGCTCATTTCTTCATCACCTTCAAACAAATTATCCAATCGAAAATCAATCCCTTTGAATCGCATCTTCAGTTGTTGATGGACGATATTAAAATAATTTTTACCCTGCTTTTCGTATTCTCCAAACTGGAAATTAAGCTCGACGTGATTATCGACTAGAATTACATATTTTAGATTAATAAGCAAGTAATAAATGTGTCAGTTTTACCGAAAACCGTCCATCCCGTTCCGTTTCCGTAAACCGACATCCTCAAAATTTTCCCATGTAGTTCATAATTAAATTCCATGCGAAAACGTGGCACGACGCACTCTAGGTTTAACGATTTCGTTTTATAATTGAATCTATAAAAATTGTATGGTAATCAGTGTGCTTTTTAAATATAAGTACTCACTCGGCTTTGACACAAGTAGTTTCATTAAAACCTGACAGTTTTAGGTTTTTAAAAATTTGCTGACCATGCATAACTTGAGAACCAGCATTTATAATCATGGATGGTATTACCAAAGGTTCTAGGCTCACTAAACCCAATTTTTTTATAGGACGATCAATCTGCTTTATTGCACCTTCAATAGCTTGCGGTAAACACATGTTAGAAGAGATTTGCTTTAAGTTACATTTTTTAAAACCAGAAGCTATAATTTTGAGAAGTGTTAGAATAATGTGTATGGTGATAAAAATGGACTTACGCAATTTGGCACCAAAGCTGATAGTTATGAAAGAGGCACAAAGTATTGTTTGTACGTACTTCATTTTTGTCGCTTTGACGGAAAAATTCTATTAGCTATCTATATACACTAGATTAAAATGGATTGATAAACCAGTTATTTTTATTTATGATAGTAATGTCACTTATGTTGTTGTTTACCTTTATTACGTAAGGGGTTTTTGGTTAAATCTGGGTCCTGTTCAACTTTAGGTCTAGGAATAAAAAGACTTATTTGCGTTTTAGAGATGTTTGTTTTGTGTTCATTTTGTTAATAAAATAATTAAATCGAAGCAATTTAGCGTATTCATTTCTTTTATTTTCTTTTTTTATGTCTGCAGGATCAATTAAAGCATTTGTAAAGTTATTAAGGAAAATTTTATCCCAAGAATAATTAAATCACTATCTGACACAAACCCAGACGACTTACACAAGTCATTTCAAGACAAATTCGTACTTTCTAGTCGCCTAAACTATCGGCCATGTAAACACGACTTTTTATATTTCCCCATAAAATAATCAAGGGGTGTCAGATCGAGAGACCTAGGTGGCTATTGTTTTGGTCCACGCCTTTGAATCCACCTTCCATCAAATTGATTAAATCCTGTGGTCTAAATTTTGTGGATTATCTGGATCAGGAAAGGTAGCAACTAGAATCGGAAGCACTGTGGTTCTAAGATGATCTAAATATCGATCTGGGGTGAAAAAAGAACCGGGCAGTGAATTTTTTGTTTATTATTCCAAACGAAACATTAATTTTTTGCGGACGTTGGGTGTGTCTCAAGTACTCTTTAGTTCCACCAACGTTTGATGAATTTAGTTGTAAAATACCACTAAAATTTTACAGATACAAAATTCATGGCATGTTTGACGGATTACTAAGACTAGATAATTTAAAGAAAATAAAGGCCAAACTTGATGCTGAAACCATCGACGATAAATATCCTCTCCCTACCATTACTGATGTCCTAGACAAATTAGGAAGATGTCAGTATTTTACTACCATAGATTTGGCATCTCCGGATTCCATCAGCCCGAAATGAATCCAAAAGATATTTACCGCATTTATCGTGAAAAATGGATTTCACGAATTTTTTTACCTTTGGTCTTAAAAATGCTCCGGCAACCTTTCAAAGAGTTATGAATAACGTCTTAAGAGATATAGACGGATGCATGATCTATAGGTATAGACGACATCGTAATTTATTCCGTATCCCTACAAGAGCATTTATTTTATTAATATTAAATAAAATTAATAAAAAACAAGGACGAGAAGGACGAAGAAGGAGGAAAAAGGACGAAAAAGGATGATAAGGACGGAACGGACGAAAAAAGATAATAAGGACGATAAAGCACGAGAACGACGAAAAAGGACAAAAAAGGATAATAAAGACGAAAAAGGACGAGAAAGACGAAACAGACTGAAAAAGGACGAAAAAGGATAGTAAGGACGAAAAAGGACGAAAAAGGATAATAAGGAAGAAAAAGGACAAAAAGGACGAAGAAGGACGAAAGAGAATGAAAAAGGATAAGAACGACGAAAAAGGACGAAAAAGTATAATAAGGAAGGAAAAGGACGAAAAGGACGAAAAAGTACGAAAAAGGACGTATGATAAGCAAAGAATATAGAGATATGACTTTAAAAGGATTAATGGTAGAATATCTATGACAAGAATCAAAAATAAGATTGCTAACATTACACTAGTAAATGTACATGTCCCTACGGAAGATGCAAGAGAGAACAATAAAGACGATTTCTATGATCACTTAGAGAGAGCATGTGAATCAACACCAAAACATGACACAATGATTATTATTGGGGACACCAACGCCAAAATAGGAAAATAGAAATACCTAGAAAGAGTAGCAGGGAAGCAAACATTGTACAATATCTCGAAAGACAATGGGAAGAGGCTGTGCAACCTGGCCACAGGGCAGATATGTTTATTGTTAGCACAAAGTTTATGCATAAACCAGAACACAAATTGACATGGATGCGACTAGGCAAAACTACAGGTAACCAGATCGACCATGCTTTGATATCAAAAAAGAGAGAAAAGATGGTCCAAGATGTAAGATCTTACAGAGGAGCAAATGTAGATACCGACCATCATCTGGTAATAGTGAAAATGAAGATGAGAACGATAGTCAATAAGAAAATAAAAACAGAAAATAAGAAAATATGGAATTTAGAAGAATTAAAAGAGAAAAAAGATGAATATGAAAGTGAGTCAGGAAAACAGCTGGCAGCGGAATTAGAAGAAAGTGATATTGACAATACTTGGGGACATTTAAAAAATTGTATGATAAAAGCGACAGGAAAAATAGCACGCAGAAAACAAAAGAGGGCGTTTAAGAAATGGTTTGATGACGAGTGCGAGTGGATTGTAAACAGAAAAAGGAATGCAAGAATAAGATGACTAAAATCAGGTAAACAAAGTGAATACCAGAATTACAAGACAATAAGAAAAGAATGCACAAAACTACTACTAAGCAAAAGAACTAAATGGATTGAAAAAACAATGGATGAATTAGAAAAAGACATTAAGAACAATGTGAAGCTATATCAGTACATCAGAAAACAGAATAGGAAACAAACAATCGTGAACATTGATAGTAAAGATTGGGAAAAACATTTTCAGAAGCTACTGAGAAGAGATTACGATGCAGATATAATGGACCAAAATCAGATAGAATACCGAGACACCAGTGATGAGCAATACCTACCAACAAAAGAAGAATACTTCAATGTATTGAAAAGCTTAAAGATGAACAAAGAAGCAGATATAGATGGTATAGTGAATGAGATGTTTAAATATGGAGGTCAAATACTAGAAGAGAAGATGTACGAGGTAATTACGAGCATATGGATTACTGAAAAGATGCCAATGGAATGGGACACAGGAATAATAATTCCAATATTGAAAAAAGAAAACCTACATTTATGCACAAATTACAAAGGAATTAGTCTGCTTAATGATGCATATAAATTATTAACCAGT
The DNA here is from genome assembly GCA_022388445.1 of Zophobas atratus. NCBI lineage: Eukaryota > Metazoa > Arthropoda > Insecta > Coleoptera > Tenebrionidae > Zophobas > Zophobas atratus. The sequence continues at coordinate 11,417,048 of CM039446.1, forward strand.
TTAATAAATAAGAGTCTACAAGAAATTACAGAAACAGAAGTAGGGGAATATCGATATGGTTTCAGACGTGGAAAATCAACAATCGATACAATCCATAGTATGAATCAAATAATTGAAAAATGTTGTGAGCACAATATCGACATACATATACTCTTCGTTGACTTTAGACAAGTGTTTGATATTATGAACCGAGATGCGATGGTCCAAGATATGGAAAAGATGGGTATACCTAGAAAACTAATAAACTTAGTCAGATTGTGCATAAAGAACTCAAAAGCAGTAGTAGCAGCAAAGAATGGAAATTCTGAAGAATTTGCATTCAACTCCGGGGTTAGGCAAGGTGATGTCAGCTACTTTATTTAATATAGTGATGGACAGAATAGTTAAGAACAGTCATGCGGAAGGAACAATTATAAATAAATCAGTGCAAATCATAGCATATGCTGATGACTTAGTTTTAATTGCGAGAGACAAGGAAAGTTTTAGTAAATTACTAACAGTAATTACGAATGAAGCAAGCAAAAGAGGATTGGACATTAACGTGGAGAAGACAAAATATTTATCAGCAAGTAAGAGACAAGGACGAAGAGACAAAAAAGAAATTGAAATAGGAAATTTTAAGTTTGAAATTGTTGAAAACTTTAGGTACCTGGGAAGCATTATTGATAATAAGGGCAAACGGCAAGTGGAAATAGCGCAAAGAATACAAGCTGGTCACAGAGCGTATTTCAAATATAGCAACATCATGAAGAGTAGCAGAATATCCAAAGATACAAAGTTGCGAGTATATAAGACAGCAACAAGATCTGTAGTGACATACTCAGCAGAAACAATGAGCCTAACTAGCGAAGCAGAAGAAAAGATTTGAAAGAAAAATTAGAAGAATAATGGGGATGAACAAAATACAAGACCAAGAATACAGAACATTAATGAACCACGAGATAAAAGATATCATCAAAGGAGAAAACATAGTAAGAGCGATAAAGGCACGTAGAATACGCTGGTATGGTCATCTAAAAAGAATGGAGAAAAACAAACACGCCAGGAAAATTACCGAATGGAAACCTAACAATAACAGATCAAGAGGAAGACCAAAAATCAGATGGGAGAATCAAGTAAGAAAGGATTTGTCAAATCTAGATATTCAAGTCTGGTCGAAGAAAATCCAGGATCAGACACTGTGGAAAGAAATAGTAGAGCAAGCGAAAACGTATAGGCAATTGTAAATTCAGAAGAGGAAATGCTGGACTGACTCCCCACGACTAACCGAGTCCAAAGAGCTCAACAGAGCGGCTACAATTTAATAAAATGTAATGCCATATATATTAATTTTTTTCAATTTTGTCATTATTTGGCATTGATATCTTTGTCATTTTTTTCTGTGATTGCGACGATTGCTTATTAAAAAAATTAAATTGGACGATGTCGTCTCTGGGGTGTATAATATGTTTCCTATGCAGACTTTGTCAGGCCTGAAGAGCTAATAATAATAATAATAATGATTTATTGACGGCAAATTTTAGCCTTTACATACATAAAAGGATACATAATAACTACTAGTAACTAATTATACAAAATGCGGCGCAGTGTCGCCTTAAAATTATTGAAAGTGTCATTAAAAAAATCTACGTTGGCTGACACTAGATTGCAATCTAGCAATATACTATTGAGAGGCGAGTACAATGCATAATATTGACCGTAAGTTTCAATATAAAACAAAGGAACTTTACGAACTGCATATTGGGGCACATTAAATTTAAGCGTATGAAGAACTGATGGTACATCACATATGTTATTAAGAAGCTTGAACATGAAACAAATTTAAAAAAATTTCCTACGATCACATAAATTGTTTAATCCTACATAAATTTTGCACAATTTATGGGAGCCTCTAACACCATAAGAAAGCGAGCGCATTATAAATGTAATATATTTATTCTGGACAGATTCAATTCTATCAATATGTGTCTTATAAAATGGTGACCAAACGATACAGGCATATTCTAAAATTGACCTAACATAATAAGCATTCACGTTCGGTAGAAGTAACTGACAGAAATTTTTCTGTGGTTAAGTTGCAATCTTAAGATCACTAGAAATTAAAGATTGGCATCAACTGTCTAATTTTCTAATTCAAATGTCAAATCTGAATTGTCTGGAAAATAAACGAAGCTTTTCTAATTTCAACACGCTTCGTTTGAAGAAAATCCTTTAATACAGCGTGGAAACAATTTCCACAAAAGTAGTCACGAGAAAGCCCATTTTAAAGGAAAAGAAACAAGAAATATTTCGTGGTTTTCAAAAAATTACAGAGGAAAATAGACAATGCTTGGGTAAAACGGAAACAGTTAGACTGGTGGCAGAAATATTTTTCGTTAAGTTCACTGGTGTACTCAAGTGTTTTTCGAATTTTAAAATAATACCGATACAACGGCGTCGGTGCCGTTAATATTATACTCAGAATCAGAAAGACGACTGCCCAGATTTATATACCTACATGCTTTGTTGGGTCCGCTCTACAATTGGTTTTTAAGTTTTATATAATCGTTATTGTTTTGTAAAAGGGAAAATACTCGTCTTGGAGAATAATTGTACGTAATACACGTATAAATTTAGGTTTGCGAAGGCGAAGTTTTTCACATTAAATAGCTACCAGAATCAAATTTCTAAAGCGGTAGTGCGTGATAGTGGTGAAGATTTACTTTTCATTTTCTTGGATGAGACGGATATACCAAAACGGATCCATGGTAAAATTGTGGATCCATGATGATGCCATCAAAGCTTGTCTTCCTAAAATAACTAGTGAAGGGAAAAGATTCGCAATTTTACATGCGGGTTGCTCTTTGGGCTTTTAGAGGGATGCAATTTGCTCCTGGATTCAAAAATAGATTCAGCAGATCACCACAAAACCATCATATTTTCGATATTTGACATTTACTTACTTACATGTCACATTTTTGATACCTACTTTCTGACATTCCAGTTATGCATTATACACTAGAACAATTATGTCCGCAGTTACACAGCTTAAAAAAAAAAGTTACCAAATCTAGTTACATCTACCGAACGTGAATTCCTTATACGTTGTGTATAGAATATTCAATGTTCGTAAATTTTTAAAATCTCTCCCATATCTTTTGATACATCCAAGTGCTCTGTTAGGTCTTGCAATTACATTATCTATATGAGCCGCAAATGTTAACTTGCAATCTAAAATGACACCGAGATCTTTAATGGTAGTTGAAACTTTTAGTTTATTATTATGCATGAAATAAACAGGAGATGACGATGATATTTTTTTACTAAATTTAACGATATGACATTTTTCACTGTTTATGATCATGAGATTTTCGTCACACCATCGAAGCAATGAAACTACATCACTCTGCAGGAACATTGTATCATTAAGGCCCTTGATAACCCTATATATTTTTAAGTCGTCAGCAAATAAGCTAAAAGCACAGACAAAGTTTTTACCAATATCGTTAATGAACAACGAGAACAAAAACGGTCCTAAAATTGACCCCTGGGGTACACCAGAAGGTACATGTCGGAAACTTGACAAACTTAGACCCAGTTTAACTTGCTGGCATCTATCACAGAGATAACTTTTGTGCCACCGTAAGAGAGAGCCACAAATACCATAAGCGTTTAACTTCTTTACTAAAATACTGTGATTAATTTTATCAAACGCTTTGCTTAAATCAGCATAAATAGCATGAACCTCAAATCCAACACTCATGGCGTCAATTAACTCATTCGTAAAACAAAGTAAATTAGTGACAGTAGACCGTTTGTTAATAAATCTATGTTGGTATGGAGTAATAATATTTTTATATACGGTAAAACATTTATTGTACACAATTGATTCAAATAATTTACTTGGTGTAGACAGAATCGAACCTGGACGATAATTTTCAACATGGTGTTTACTGCCAGATTTGTGTACTGGTACTACATGTGCTTTCTTCCATAACATGGGAAATTCACCAGACTTTAGAGACAAGCTAAATAAAATATATAATAGTGTAGCAATTGCGGGACCACATTCTCTAAAAAACTTCGGTGGTATATTATCAGGACCAGGTCCCTTACTAGAATCAAGTTTAGACAAAGCTTCAACTACATCAGATAAATTAATTGATATATTGCTAAATCTAACATCGCAATTATAAGACACATCAAAATCAGGCTTAGAATTATTACAATATACAGAAGAAAAATAAGCATTAAAAGCTTCACAAGCCGCAACCTCATCAGAAAAGAATTGGTCACCAAAGCTCAGAGGCAAATTAACAAGATTGTTATTTGAGGATTTACGTATAGCGCGTATAAATTTCCAGAAATATTTAGGATTACTCACAAGATTATTTTCAACTGTACTTACATAATTATTATATTCTTGTGTTATACTTATTCTACATAACCGTCTAAGTTCACAAAATTTTTGATAATCTGCGACACAGGATGTAAGCTTGAACTGCTTATAAGCACACTTCTTAGATTTAATTAAGTTTATGATGTTATTATTAAACCATTTGGGGTAAGTGGATGGTATTTTACATTTAATCGGAACAAATTTCTCGCATGCTACGTAAACATGATTGTAAAATGCATGAAGAGCTTCATTAACGTCGCTATTGTTTAGTACAGTATCCCAGTTTATACTATTAAAATAAGTACAAATATCAGAGTAAGAAGTAGAATTAAAATCGTAATAATATATTGGAGATGTTACACTATAATAATTATTATCACAAACTAAATCACATTCAACCTGAAGCGGAGGATGAAGCTGATCAACGCATACTAAAGGATAATCGGAAGTTGATACTTCTAACGACATGCAAGAAGAAAAAACTAAATCAAGAACATTGTCACAGCAGTTTCCAATATTGTTATACTGGCTTAAACCAGATGCTAAAAAACTATCACAGACACACGACTCACGACTGTCTGAACAAATGGTTGGAATAAGTTCATTACCAACATCAGAAGGCTGCCATACAATATTCGGCAAATTATAATCTCCCAAAATAATAACCTCACTATCTGTAATTGTATTACATATATCCATAACAGTATTGACATGACTGGCATATACAGTTTCATCTGACGCTGGAGGTAAGTATACCGCACCTATAATATACTTCTGTACACCTGCAGAAAATTTCACAAAAATGTGTTCAACTGTCACCTGAATCACTGATAGCTCAATAGGATTAAACGATTTCTCAACCGCAACCAGCACACCACCACCACAAGTTTTATTGCTGTTAAAGACATTCCTGTCCTTTCGAAAAACTTGGCATCTATTATCAAAAATTACACTAGTAGGGAATTCTGGCGAGAGCCAAGTTTCAGTTAACACAATAATATTAAAGTTTTCACTTAAGCAAGAACAAAAAAAATCTTCAGCTTTGTTCTTAAGACTTCTCACATTCTGATGGTTTCCGACCAGAAGAACAAACCTTATTTGATGACTTTACAAAATTTCCGTTGGAGCTGCCTTTTCTTTTAAAAAATAGAAACGTTTAACTATGATATTTTCTGGCCACATATCTTCATTCAGAAATTTAGAAAAAACATCACTATCCATCGTGACCTTGAATGATACACTCATGGCATCGGGTCTCTTAGGCAGATCACTTACAATAAATTCAGCATCTGGAAACGTTTTCCTAAGGTAATCAGATAACATATTACTATTAGTTCCGATGGACAGGTTACCTACATAAGCATGAGCTTTATGAACCGCAGCTTTAATAACACTGGTGTCGGCATTTGATGCTTTGCCACGAATTACCTTGCGTCTATTCCTCCTATACGCAACACTTTGAAACCCATCGGAATCTACTAAAGATAGTTTAGTGATCACAGCTTCTGGTTGACCATTTTGATCCTTATCCACATTACGAATATTCGGAAGATCAATCCTATTACGAACAATCGACGAATTACCTCTAGAGGGAACGTTGACCTCAGGAGTTTTTAGCTTCTGATCAGCTGATCGAGACGCTACATTTTGCTGATAGGTATATTAGGAGTTTTTTCCGCCAAAAAATTCGATTTGTTATCACTGACTGATTGAACTTCATCAGCCCAGGAACGCGAAAGTGCATTATGCAACGGTAACTGACGAGAAATATCGTCCTCCACATTAGGATTTTTTTCGAACAATCTTATGAGATCTACGTTTGAGTTTTTTAACACCTCAACTTCCCTTCTTAGATTTTTAATTTCATTCAAAAGAGGGGTGAGTTGAGTTTCAAGAATACTACTAACTACCACCTTAAATTCATTGCTGTTGATGAAGGCATAAGCTGGTTCAACCTGGGAATCGTTACATTCCACCACAAAGGACAGGGGACTCCGCAGCATTTTTTCTTTTTTTTCGGTGCAGCTTGGATGATACGTTACACCGCAAACTCGACACACAGGACCACTTTTAGCCAACCTGTTGCAACTACATGGTAAATCAGAAGTTGCATCTGAAGGAACACTTGACACAGAAATGTTCACCGCTCCGCCGAACAACTGCGACTCAAAATATACTGTAAAATAAAGACCCTGTATATTTTATAGTGTTTATGCCCACAAGTTGATTTACACACTTTCCTGGAGCATTGAATTGAAAAATCGACAAGAGTGTGTCTTCTTCGTATTAAAATAATAATATTTATTATTATTATTAATTAACCACCCTAACAGATGACTCAATTAGGAAAAAGAAACAAGAAAAAAGAAGAAAAAAAGCGTCCAATTCAATATTATAATTATATTATTTGCGACACTGCGACACATGGTAGCAATAGGTGAATATATAGACACATTTATCCTAAAAATTTCGACGCAAAAACACTCTGGATTTCTGATAGGTCATGAAAGATAATTTTTTAGCAATAGATTCGAATCAATCTTACCATTAACGAGATTAAAGAAGACGAAAGATAATGACAAAATAACACGTCTTGCTGCCAGCTTCTGAATTGAAAATATCGATAAAATTTCATCCTGCGGAAAATCTCTGTTAGGATAAGAACCAAGTATCTTAAAGTGTAGAAATTTTAAAAATTTACGTAGTAGATTCTCTATTTTGAAGCAGTGTCTGTTATACCCAGGAAACCAAAAAGTGCAGTTATATTCTTGTGTAGATCTCACAAATGTGAAATATAGACACACTAGCGTCTTGCTCTTTTTTCAAATTTATTCAAATTTCAAACTTTGACGCCACTAGTAATAGAAAACAGGAGTATGAGAAATATATTTCAAATAACAATATTCTTTTAACACCAAGTTTACTTATTATGTTAAGTACTTCATTTTTATATTATATTTTTCAACATGGTGTAAAAACTACATAAAATTAATGACATTACAAATAACAAAAATCATTTAGCTGAAGATGTCATAAATAGGCACATTCTCCAAAATCTCTTCAAAAATATAAGCAAATACCTTTCCAAAAGCTTGTTCATAACCGGGTTTAACATCGTCAAATACTTCTAGGGCATTTTCTCTGGCTGCATTTTGAACACGATTACTCATTTCTTCATCACCATCAAACAAATTGTCCAATTGAAAAGCAATATCTTTGGGTCGCATTTGCAGTTGTTGATGGACGATATTAAAATATTTTTTACCCTGTTTTTCGTATTCTCCAAACTGGAAATTTAGTTCAAACTGATTATCGACTAGAATTACAAATTTTAAATTAATAAGCAATTAATAAATGTGTCAGTCTTACGAAAAACCGCCCATCCCGTTCCGTTTCCGTAAACAGACATCATCAGAAATTTCCCATCTACTACATAATTAAATTCCAGGCGAAAACGTGGCACGACGCACTCCAAATTTAATGTTTTCGTGTTATAATTAAATCTACAAAAATTATATCGTAATGGGTGTGGTTTTCAGAACCTAAGTACTCACTCAGCTTTGGTACAAGAGGTTTCGTTAAAACCCGACAGTTTCATATTTTTAAAAGCTTGCTGAGTGTGTATAAACTGAGAACCGGCGTCTACAATCAGGAATGGTATTTCCAACGGTTCTAGATTCACTATGCCCAGTTTTTTTATGGGACGATCCATTTGCTTTATTGCACTTTCAATAGCTTGCGGCAGACACATCTGGGAGGAGATTTGCTTTAAGTTGCATTTTTTAAAACCAGGAGCTAGAATTTTGAGAATCGTTAGAATAATGTGTATGGTGATAGCAATGGACTTACGTAATTTGGCACTAAAGCTGACAGTTATGAAAGAGGCGGAGAGTATCGTTAGTATGTATTTCATTTTGGTGGCTTGGACTGAAGAAATTTATTGGCGATGTAATATATACACTTCAGGAGATCAAAATGGATTAATAAACCAGTTACACACTATTTTTATTTGTATTAATAACTTAGCATAGTTATATCACTTATATTGTTGTTTACCTTTATGTAAGAGAATTTTGGTTAGATCTGAACCCTGTTCGACTTCAGATCTAAGAACAAAAAAAATTTATTTGTGTTTTAGAAATATATTCACTTTGTTTTAATTTTATTAAGAGATAATTAAACGGGACCGATTTAATTGATTCATTTCTTTTCTTTTTTTATTTTCTGTCTGCAATATTGAAGGACTCTTACACAGATATATAGGAAGAACGATCAAACAAGATATTTCTTGATTTTTGAAGCAATAATTATCAACAAATAATAACGATGACAGTGGTTTTGGAATCCTGAAAAAACAGACATGCTATTATCCGTTCACGATCTTTATATAGTAGGGTTGGGCATGAAAATCTAGTGAATTTGTTGGTATTCGATGGAGAAGAATAAAAATTCCCTGAACTTTTTTCGTTAGGTTATGTTTTATTAAATTAAAGGTTAAAAAATATGCCAGAAATATAAACATTGTTGCCGATACTTTTAGTTTTCAGTAGCAATGACCAAGTTAACGGTATCTATTTCTTAGAAAGCATAAAACTTTACGCTATTTAAAACAGTTATTCGGCTTTTTGTAAGTGTCTATTTCATATGTAAGGAACAAACACTAAAATTTTATTTAAACATTGTTTTTATATGAATGGGGGTTCGACATACGACTATTGTCGCATGTCACATTTAGCATCTCATCTTTAATTCTCAATCATCAGTTCGTTCTGCTCGCCCACTCTTCTTAGAAATGGAAATTTCGACCTTTGTGAACAGCCTATTTCCATATCTTCCAACTTCTTTTTTCATTTTTCTAATATTACTAAAAGGGTTTGTAAAAGACAACAACCTTGCCCTAGTCCTTTGATGGGTTTAGCTCTTCTGAAATATTTTTCCGGCCTTAAATTGAATAATTTATCTATACAGCTATTACTAATGCTTACGTAAGTGCTCCTTATTTGCTTTTACTAAGTACTTCCAAACGCTTATTAATAAGAACGTTACTATACGCCTTCTCCAGGTCCATGAAGAGTTACAAATAAAAATGAAAATGCTTAAAATTTGGTGCAAAGTAACAACGTGGATGATCTAACTAAAATTATACTTATTTTGTTGTACGTCAGGTAGTTTTTCACATACTACCTTGGTAAATTTAGAACGAAAGATGCGTAAAAATATCACCCCCCCGACAAGCTATAATTCACTCCATTTCCATTATTTCGCTATGAAAATCTGTATCATCACCGCCATTTTCAAATACAGATTCTGAATCAGATTCACCTAGCGAAATAATGAAAGGAGGTATAGATTCATCCGAAAGATGTCCCATATTTTTTTCCCAATCTGCCAAAATAAGTTTTTCACAATGTTTACAAAAATTTTGCCACAAGCTTCAAGTACATTTAGAAAGCGCCTCAAGCCATAAATTCTCCACCCTATTTTTTAAAGAAGGTAGAGAATTTATATGCTTGTTGTAATAGTTCTTACAAAATCCCCAAGCCATTTCGATTGGATTATATTGACAATGGTACGGAGGTAATCTAAGAACTTCATGGCCACTTTCTCTTAATGTCTCGTCTACCAAATATCTTTTTTTTTCTATTGTTTCTGAAGGGTTTGATTAAATCCAACAAGTGTTTCTTCGAAAAATTTAACATTATGTTTAAAGAGCCATTCCTGCATTTCACATTTTTTCTAGAAAAAGTGGGTGGTTTTTTCAACTCAACCGAATGATACGCTGCATTGTCTAAAACAACCACACATTTTTGGTTCAACTTTGCCAAAGCAGGAATGAGCTGATTAACCACCCAGTTTTGAAAAATTGTCCCGTTCATCGTTTTATGATAGTCTCTATCGTTATTTTTTGAATTTAAAAAATTGTTACAACCATCCAAGAACCCGTTGAACAAGCCGCGTGGAGAATAGTAAACCTTGATCCTTCACTTTTAATTTTGGTGGGATTGCTTTTTAGATCAGTATCTTGGACCCAGCGACGGATGGACGAACCATTTTGATAGACCCATGTTTCATCTAAATACACGAAAGTCAAATTTTCATAAAAATTTAGAAACTGTAAATATGTTCTCAAAAAGTAATTTTGGCTGCAACGACATGTTTTTGTTCACATTGAATTTTGCTACCTTTTACTTCCCTGTGTTTATAACCCATTGACTTAAGAATTTTGTATAATGTGGTTCGCCCCCCTTTAAATTCCAACTGTTCCCTAGAATATGCCAAAAAAGTATCTACAGTGAAATATTCGTTTTTTTCATTAAGTTGCCAAATTTGTCGTTGCAGGTCTTTCCGAAACATATAATTTGTAAATAAATCCGTTGGTTTTCGCTTGCCAGATTTTGGCCCCCTGTTGATAAAATTTTCGCCAGTTGATGTTCCCACCTATGAGAAAAAAAATTAAAAAATATTTTACAGCCTACTTTTACATTACAGAAAATATGTTCGAGACTCTCATAGTTACTTCTTCGAAAGAAAGATCAGACCTGTCTTTTCGAAACTGCAAAAAACTTCTTTTTATTGCAATTTTTTGTTGCAGTAAAACTATTTTAGGTATTTTCTTTTTAAATAATGTCGCAATGATCTGTGAATCTGTCACAATGACAAATTATTTATGCTGATAAAATTAAAACATTTATTTGCTTGATTAAAAAATTCCGTCTAATAATTCTGATCTAATAAATGAAGTAGAAAATTGGCAATCCAGCTCAAAGCAAATGTCAATCAGACTACTGACAGACAAAAAACTAAATCATCAAATCAGTTTATCCAACTTAAAAAAAAATATCAAAGCCTACTTTACTATATTAAAGTCGTGAATGGATAATATTTACATGTTTTTTTCTGCATATGCAAAGTGTGCTAAAAAAGATGTGGTACTTTTCCAAATTTTTATAATTGCTATATTTTTGAATTTGTCAAATTTATTTTTATTAGTTCGAATTTCAAATAATTGCTTTAATTTATTGAGTTAGTTTACGGTAACTTTCAACAGGATGATGCTACTGTTCATAAAACTGAAGCCACATTATGATTTTAATTTTCCTCAAGGTGTCAAGTGTCCATAAAATTAACATCATTACAAATAATAAAAATTATTCAATCAAAAATATCATCAATAGGCACTTTTTCCAAAATCTCTTCAAAAATGTAAGCAAATACTTTTCCAAATGCTTCTTCGTAACCACTTTTAACATCGTCATACACGTCGAGAATATTTTCTTTTGCTATTTTCTGAACACGATCACTCATTTCCTCATCACCATCAAACAAATTTTCCAAACGAAAATCAATATCTTTGGGTCGCATGTTCAGATGTTGATGGAGGATGTTAAAGTATGTTTTACCCTTCTTTTCGTATTCTCCAAATTGAAAGGAAAGCTCAAGGTGATTATCAACTAGAATTACATGTTTTAAATTAATAATCAATTAATAAATGTGGCAATCTTACAAAAAACCGTCCATCCCGTTCCTTTTCCGTAAACAGATATCATCAAAAATTTCCCATTTATTTCATAAAGAAATTCCATTAGAAAACGTGGCACGACGCACTCCAGATTTAATGTTTTCGTGGTATAATTAAATCTATAAAAATTACGTATATGGTAATGGCTATGTTTTTTAATGAATGTAAGAACTTACTCAGCTTTGGAACATGATGTTTCATTGAAACCCGACATTTTCATATTTTTGTAAATTTGCTGAGTATGCAGAATCTGAGAACCAGCATCTACAATCAGGGATGGTATCACCAAAGGTTCTAGGCCCACTAAGCCCAATTTTTTTATAGGACGATCCATCTGTTTTATTGCATTTTCAATAGCTTGTGGCAGACACATATGAGAAGAGAGTTGCTTTAAGTTACATTTTTTAAAACCAGCGGCTAGAATTTTGAGAATCGTTAGAATAGTGTGTATGGTGATATCAATGGACTTACGTAGTTTGGCACCAAAGCTGATAGTTATGAAAGAGGCGCAGAGTATTGTTAGTAAATACTTCATTTTGGTGGCTTTGACTGAAGAATTTTATTTGCGATGTAATATATACACTTCACGAAATCAAAATGGAGTGATAAACCAGTTATTTTTATCTATATTAAGAACTCAGCATAGTTATATCACTTCCTATATTGTTGTTTACCTTTATGTAAGAGAATTTATTGCGTTTTAGAAATATATTCACTTTATTTTCATTTTGTTAGAAAATAATTAAATCGGAGCAAATTAATTTATTCATTTCTTTTCTTTCTTGTTTTATGTCTGCAGTACTGAAGGATTCTTATACTAATATGTAGCAATTTTCAATAACAAAAACCGGTAACAGTGATAAAAATTGTGGTGTAGTTGTTATATATTTGAGTTTCAAAAATTTTTGAGTAATACAAAATACGTTACACGAAAAAATTTAAAAGGAATTTATTATACTTGCTAGGATGAAAAAGTTCTGAATCGTTCGGAAGCTCACTTAATCTTCATTTTAGTACTCACCAGTGTTGGGCAGTATCTATATACTTGTATCTAAATAAAGTATCTAGATACATTTTTGGGTATCTAGTATCTGTATCTAGATAAAATCGAATTTAAGCACAAAATATCTGTATCTAGATACAAAATTAATGGCGCAGATACAGATAAATTTTTTTATTTCACTTTTAGTTTTATTAGTTGCAGTAATACTAGTACTAATTTTTGATACTTCATGTTGGTGATTTTGGTCACATGACCAAAAATAGAGGTAAGAGGTCCACCAATAGTGTTCTGTCACGGAAATTTTCATATTTTAAATACCATCATTTCCTACATTGTAGCCTCCAGTACTTATACATCTTTAAATATAATCCTGAGGGGTAATACATCTAAGCCATGGTAAGATGATATTTTAAAAACCATAAACCACAAATGCATTTTATCTGTGTACCTGAGCAACCTAGGTCCGGTAATAAATAAGAGTAATTTTAATGGTAAAAATATTTGTTTAAGGTATGTTATTATTTTTAGAAAATAATAATTGCGTGTTACATAATGATTAACTTTTTCAATTAGCACAAATTAGTTTTGTGATCGACTAATCGAATGTTCAATACATACATTTCTCTCGCATAAATCGCATATTTGTTACTGATTTATATCTATATTTTTCAGACAAATGTAGCATCTTTTCCTGTTGCCGCATGTGTCATTTCTTCACTTTTTCATTATTGGACCTAACGCGAAGTGGGCTTGGCAGGTCCGTTTTGCCCTAGAATGTGTCAATTATGTTTAAGTGTAAATCTTGGGCAATAAAATTAATATTTTTACAACCCTCGGTAGATTAATTTATCGTGATATATTCTCAGAAATCGTGAATCGAGATTAAAATAAAATGAGTTTCAACAAAAATCTGAAAATTTAAAGTTGCACTCTGGTGATTCCGGCCTGCCAGGCAGCCTTTGACCCTATAAGGGGTTTAAATACCTTTCTAAGAAATTGTACTTATTTTGCCTTAAACGGAACAAGCAATTCTTTCTAAAATGTATATACCTGCCGCACCGGGATAGACGATTACTGGACATGGTCATAAAAACATCGTAAGCAGATATTGAAGAATAATAATTTATGACAGGTTGCCGACAACAGACCTTCAGCACAGAATAATCATTTCCCGTATTCTTTTGAAATATTAAATTTAATGCTGGAGATAATTATTAGATTCAAACACAATTTGAACACTGTAGTATGGGAATAAAAACAAAAAAAAAAATTCTTTTTAAGTGGTGCGTAATAAATATTGTACAATTTGCGATACTTCAAACAGCGAAGCGATGGCCTATTTGCAGGAAAAAAGAAAAGATTTTTCAGTCTTGAATAACTATGCTACAGTAAAATGTTTATTTTTTAAATTTAATACCACAATCCCTTCTTCTGCACCTGTGGTACGGGTGTTTAGTAGCGGAAGCCAAATTCTGACACCAAGAAGAAATAATTTAGGTGACAATACTTTCCAAATGTTAATTAAAAAAAATCATTAAACAATACATAAAAAAATACATAAACATGTTTTCAGTTATTTTATTCGCCAAAGCTTCAAAAAATATCTGTTTTCTTGTATCTGTATCTAGATACATTTTGAAAAAATCGAAAACAATCTGTATCTAGATACTTTTAAAAGTATCTGTCCCCAACACTGGTCTTAAAGTACAACGAAAGCTTCAAAAAGCTCATTCTCTGTAAATCAACGTCATTACAAACAACAAAAATCATTTAACCAAAAATATCATAAACAGGTACTTTCTCCAAAATCTGCTCAAAAATGTAAGCAAATACTTTTCCAAAGGCTTCTTCGTAACCACCTTTAACATCATTGTACATGTCGAAGATATTTTTTTTTGCTATTTTCTGAACACGATCACTCGATTCTTCATCACCATCGAACAAATTTTCCAAACGAAAATCAATATCTTTGGGTCGCATATTCAGATGTTGATGGAGTATATTAAAGTATGTTTTACCCTTCTTTTCGTATTCTCCAAACTGAAAGGTAAGCTCAAGGTGATTATCCACTAGAATTACAAATTTTAAATTATAAGTAAGTAATTAATAAATGTCTCAATCTTACGAAAAACCAACCAGCCTGTTCCTTTTCCGTAAACAGATATCATCAAATATTTCCCATTTACTTCATAATTAAATTGCATAAGGAAACGTGGCACGACGCACTCCAGATTTAACGTTTTCGTGGTATAATTAAATCTACAAAAATTCTATGGTAATGAATGTGTTTTTAAAAATGTAAGAACTCACTCAGCTTTGGAACAAGATGTTTCATTGAAACCCGACAGTTTCATATTTTTGTAAATTTGCTGAGTGTGCACAACTTGAGAACCAGCATCTATAATCAGAGATGGTATTACCAAAGGTTCTAGGCTCACTAAACCCAAGCTCTTTATAGGACGATCCATTTGCTTTATTGCACTTTCAATAGCTTACGGGAGACACAAGTGGGAGGAGATTTGCTTCAAGTTACATTTTTTGAAACCAGGAGCTAGAATTTTCAAAATCGTTACAGTAATGTGTATGTTGATGAAAGTGGACTTACGCAGGTTGGCCTCAAGGCTGATAATAATGAAAGAGGCGCAGATTATCGTTTGGAAGTACTTCATTTTTGTGATTTTGACTGAAAAGTTTTATTTGCGATACTTATATATAATACTTCACAAGATTGAAATGAATTGATAAACCAGTTATTTTTATTTAGGTAGATTAATAGTTCAGCATTGTAATAGGTCTAGGTATAAAAAAAACCTCATTTGCGTTTTAGAAATATTTCTTTTTATTTTCATTTTGTCTAGTGAATAATTAAACCTGAGCAATTTAGCTTACTCATTTTTCTTTTTTTTTTGTCTGCAGTACTGAATAATAAGATGGTGTAAGTAAAGAAAAACTTTTATTTTTCTAAAGGGCTTTTGGTTAATTCGTGTTGTAAAAAACTTTTGAATGTGTTATTATATGTCTTTTGTTTTCAGGAAAATTATCACTGCTTAATCGGGCTTGGTAGTTGTTCGATATACTGCAGACTAGATGTTTCACGTTGTATTAATTGTAATAGGTTTAATCATTCCTCTAAAGTCTGTAAGAGCAAGTCCCCACTGTTCAGAAACTCATGATCCAAAACAATGTAAAAAATCCACCGATAAATTTGAGGATATTAAGGTTGATCATACTTATCTGGGATCATTATAAGTGCCATGCTCATATCCTAGCTATTAAGAAACTTAAAAATGACCTTTTGGTATCTCAACATAGCAACTAACTTTGTTTGTGACCCCAAAGTCTTCTGACTCATGAATCTCATTTAAATTCTTTCACCTATCAAATCAAAATTAAATTATCTCGATCATTATTTACTATCTTTACTATCGTGTAATTTTTCGGAAACGTGGCTTAATGACTTGGTTAGCAATTCTGAGTTCTGCCCTTTGAATTTCAATATTCTTAGATCTGACAGGAGATTTCACAAACTATATCTTACTAGAGGCACAACATTTTTCGATTACTCAAATAGAGTTATCTTCCCACGGTTTTAACAGACTCGGATCACATTATTGGTGCTAAATGTGTCTATGACCGTTCTTCCTTCTCTATTTTTGTAATATACTTATGTTCAACCAAACATAGCCATTGAAGAATTCTCATTATTGTTCAATTTATTAAGTGATCTAATACATTTACATGATCAATATATTTTAATTACTGGGGATTTTAATATACCAGAATATCACACTAACCTAATATACGTCTATATACAACAGAGATTTTCCATGAATTCATTGCTTCGGCTGGCAAATTGTTGTAAACAACGCCCTTGAGTTTAATGGTACGGGTTGGTATCGCCAGCTGACAACGCTGGCCTGCATTTCAGTTAGATTATAGCCGGAAGGAGGTGCATCTCTGAAAAAGCATTTTATTTAAAGAAGTCTATTGTTAGTGATACTGAGTGTCTTTGCGTGTTAGTGAGTGTCCTGGGGCCGTTTTTGATTTTTGTGCATACAGTAAAGAATCCTCAAAATGCCTAAGATACAATCATCCATGAAAGATAAAATCAAGTTATGGTTAGGGAATAATTTGGACACTAATTTTCAATTTGCTTCTTCAACCAAAGACAATGAGTTATTTGCAAAGTGTGTGGAAAAGTTGTAAGTAAAGATTTAAAATACTGAAGCTTGAATTATGTTCACATTTTTGTTTCCTAGTTTAAGTGCGAAAAAAAATCACACTTTGAACAACACTGCAGTGGCGATGCACATAAAAAGAACGAGAATAAATCCAGTAAACAGACTTTATTAAATATTAGTTCCGACAATGATTTTACGCAATTAAGCACCGATTTATGTAGGACATTTACCGCAGTAAATATTCCAGGGAATAAAGTTAGTTGTCCTGAGTTTAAAAATTTTATGCATAAATATACAGGAAGGCATTTACCCTCAGAAAGCACTCTGAGAAAAAATTATTTACCAAAAGATTACGATATGGTGAGCACTAGAATTTTTATTTAAAAATTTTTTAACATAAATTTTATAATTTACAGCTAATTAAACAAATTAGAAATTCTATTGGCAATAATAATATATGGATTAGCGTCAATGTGACGACGGACAGATTAGGAAGATACATAGCCCATTTAGTAATTGGAAAGTTATCTTCTGAAGAAGCTGGTTGTTCATTTCTACTAGCTTTGAAGCAGCTTGATAAAACTAATAGCAACACAATTTCGAGATTTATGAACGAATCATTGGGTGTGCTATTGATTATTTTAAGCATTGAAATTATTATAATTTATTTAATTGCTAATTTGTAGCTTTATTGTGGCCAAAACTGAACACAAAAAAGTTAAATGGTTTGTATCAGATGGTGCTTCATACATGATCAAAACTGGTACTAATTTGAATTTGTTTTATGAAAATATAACACACTTAACATGTATGGCACATGGGTTACCTTTGGTGTCTGAAACAATTAGACTGAATTATTCAGATGTCAATGGGATACTTAATTAGCAATGTTGAGAAAATCTTTTTAAAAGCACCAATAAGAGTAGAGTTTTATAAAAACAGTTTAGCAAATACACCTCTGTCACCTGAACCTGTATTAACCAAGTGGGGCATTTAGATTCAAGCAGCATTGTTTTATGCAGAATACTTTGATGTTTTAAAACGAGTCAGTAAATATATAAGGGTTTTTTACCATCATTCTTATAGTCAATATTTTTAGGTTGTAATGTCATTTGAAGCCACAGATGCACAAAACATTAAAAAAGCTCAAGAACTCCTGAATAAAGCAAACGTTAAAAATAAACTCTTGTGGATTAAAACTCACTTTAAAATTATTGTTGATGCAATAGAACAATTAGAAACTATAGGTTTAAATTTAAACCATTGTTTGGAAATTGTGGAAAAAGTGTATACATCTTTAACAAACAAACCAGGAAAGGTGGAGGAAACAGCGTTCCAAAAATTATGTTCTTTATTAAAAAATAATCCAGGATACGATTTATACATATGTTCAGTAAATAACGTAATTTGCGGTAATGGAAATGCTACCAACAATACATGCATAAATGAACACGTAGATTGTTCAATATTTAATTTTGCATCCATCACTTCTTGTGATATGGAACGCACGTTTTCAAAACTTAAAAGTGTTTTAAGCTATCAAAGGTCCAAATTTACAATCGAAAATTTAGAGAAATATATAGTTTGCTTTTTTAATTGATTTTAAATACCTGAGTAGTTTTAGTTTTTGTTAAATGCGACTTGTTTTAATTTGATCACCATTTTTTGCGATAACTTAGATTAGTGGACGTAACTATAAATCGTTTATTTATTTAATCATTTTTTTGTTTGTTACAACAAATATTTGTTTCTATAATGTTGTGTTTAATGTTTTTTTTAAATATATATTTTTTTCATGTATGCCTTTTCGTTGAGGAGATATTTTTTCATCCAGGTTTTTAACCTAAACTAAGATTTTTATAACCTAATTCGTCAATTTTGGTACTTAAAAATGTCCCCTTTTATTCATTTTTTAACGACCTAAAATCCAAAGCCTAATAATCACTGAGCAACTTGTATTGAATTATTTTGTCCAGTGTCATGATAATTGTAGGACAATTTAAACGCAATATAATTCTTACGAAAATAAAGCAAACCCGAGCAGTTTTAGTCCTTTCATTTTTCTATTTTTCTTTTGTCTGCAGTGCTGAAGGATTTCTACAAATACAATTATACATACTAAGAAAAAAGGTAAAATATAAACCCCGCCCACCCACCCCATCTCAATTCTGATGATTTTTTTAAATGTTAGAAACTTCTAACACGTTTAAAAAAGTAAATTTTTCTAAAGAAATCTGGATGAAAACTTCAATGTTAAATCAGGGCAGGTATGGGTGGGGCTTAATCTTTGGGTTTAATGTTTTAAAAAAAATTGGTGGAAAGTTGTTTCGACAGAATTTCCTTCGCACCTAAAATACAATGAAACATATCCAGCATTTTCGAGTTAAATTTTTACTTTAGGTACACAATTTTGTGATGAAATCATCAACATTTTGCAAGGAAACGTAAATCATTGTGGATTAGACTAAAAATAACAGTATTACCAAAATTTCTGGGAAAATGAGTGAATCGTTCCTGATTTAATCAGTAGAATAAATTGACTCATTCATTAATTTTTTTGAGCTACCTAGGGATATAAGCAAATTTAAAAAATATGAATGCAATGATAAATTACAAGTAAAAAATCATCATATTTTGTACATTTTTAGTAAAATTTATTCGGCAAAATTTTGAGATGACCTTATCAATTTTTTAGTAGCATAATCCTGAACTTGTGGTTTATAAATACATTATTGAGATTTTTCGGCTTTTCGGTTTTTCGATTTTTCAACTTTTGATGTTTCAATTTTTCAATATTTCAATTTTTGACATTTTCAATTTTTCCATTCTTCAAATTTTCGATTTCTCCATTATTTTATTTTTCGATTTTTCAGTTGTCCGATGTTTCAATGATACGATTTCGCAATTTTTCAACTTTTCGATATTTTAATTTTTCATTTTTTAAAATTCTAGATTTTTTAATTTCTCGAGTTTTCAGTTCTTCTATGCATATTTCAGTTTTTCAATTCTCGGAATTTATTAAATTTCTGATTTTCCTTTTTTTTTAATTTTTCGATTTTCCAGTTTTTCGATGTTTCGATTTTTCTGTTATAGGATTGTCAATTTCTCGATTTCTAAATTTTAGATTTTCCAATTTTTATTTTTTTTATTTTTTCATGTTCGGACTATTTACTATTGCTAAAAATAAAAGTAAAAAATAATTACCAAAATTGTGACTAAAAATATGTAAAAATTAATAGAAAATAGAACACATTGCTGCTAAAACATAAAAATAACTGTACTTTCCCAAAAAAAATCTATTGCATGATTACTGTTCCACTAGAATTGCTAATTTAGGACGTTAGTATCAAACGCAATGAAAGAATTAATTCATAGTTAAACAAACAGTATTTTTAAATCAAATTATGTCAGCAATGAAAGAAGTCGACTTGTAAAAGAGTTTCAACAATGTTGGTCAGCTAAGAATATTTATGAGTTTTATTTTATGACCTGTACTGATTACCGGAAAGGGTCGGTAAGGCTCCCTACTGTGTAAAACTCAGCCATTTATTAGAACGGAAAACTTTGTAAATAGGGTTGCCTAGTTTCACTTTATTTTCATTATTCAGTATTTTTTTAAAAAGCAAATATTGTGATAAATATAAACTTTAAACAAAAATGACCGGGTCTTCCCCATAGAGCTCAATGTGGTTTTTGCACTGATATAAAAGTTGGAGCGAAAAATGCTCTCTCCTCGTTTAAAAATGCAATTTTCTTCGAAGAAAGAACGATTAATTAAACACTAAACAATCACTCATTTTAAAAAATATTGTGTCTTCCCCAGAGATTTAGACATAATCTCGCTACTGGCTCGCGACGAGTAAAAAAAATCATCAGAATTGACATAGGGAGGGTGGGCGGCGCTTTATTTTGTTTTTTTTTTTTTCTTAGTATGTGTAGATTTATTTTGACAATCAGAAACTTAAAACATGTCTAAAATGGTAAATTTAAATGGTGCTCAATAGAAAATGCCGTAGGATATGCAGACAACCCAAAATACACTTTTCAAGTTCAAGTAAAGTACACCGAAAACTTGAAGATCATATCAAGAAAAATCTACTTTAGAACTCTGATGAATTTTTCCAGGACAATAATAAAACACAAAATATTTTAAATATCTATTATTATCATCAGTTATAAATAAATACACAACCAACCTCAACCTCTTCATTGTGGCTAAGAAATCAACCTTCCCAAAACTGAGTACAACATATACACTATCACAAAATAGAACACAGCTTTGAGCAACTTATGGGCCAAGTAAAACCTGCAAACAACACATTTAATTAATAACCAACTTTCCAAATTCTGCAACCTCTTACCGTCTCCACTTTGGTTTGGCTTGAGGAATCGTCGAAGGGTCGTCTTTTATCACAAACGTCCTCAAACCCAAACAATGCGTCTTCTGGTACTCGTTCCAATCGAGCTCCTTAATACTAAAAGGAAACATCTTTTGGTCGGCACTTGAGCAACCCTTCCACAACGCTTGCGTATTGTCGTTGTAGAACTTCCACTCGTTTGAACAGAAGTGGGAAATGACTGACTCGAATTTGATGATCTTTTTGTAGATCTTCAACATACTGAAACCGATTTTTTGATATATACAACATAAAAGTAGACGAAGTGTCTTACATCGGCTTCTGTCTTGATAACAGTAGTCCAAAATCCATGACTAAAGCTGGTAGTAGGTGTAAGAATACGGTGTAAAGAAAATGCACAAAGTAGTTTTTGTTTAAAGTCAAACTGTAACACCAAACACACCGAGTGGTGGGAAGTCCGATCCCCCATTTCTTGCACTTGAACATGAAAGATTCCCAGTTTTCGCGATTTTCGCGGCTGGAAACGTAGTTGTAAATGGGAATATCCTTGGTGTTTTTGTCTACTGCGGTTTGGTATGAAGCGGCAATCATGTTGTTAATGACGTAGTCTCCGGGTACTAACTCTGCACTTTTGTTTGGGTCGCAGTGTATTGTTCGGAGTAGACCAGTACCGGCGCCTACTACTATACCGGTGGCGCCATATAAATT
Source organism: Zophobas atratus (assembly GCA_022388445.1). Classification (NCBI taxonomy): domain Eukaryota; kingdom Metazoa; phylum Arthropoda; class Insecta; order Coleoptera; family Tenebrionidae; genus Zophobas; species Zophobas atratus. Next base: position 11,439,195 of record CM039446.1, read on the forward strand.
GTCAATCCAGCTTCTAAGAGGCTCTTTGTATGTCGCTATAACTGATTAGGAGAAAATTAAACTGGGTTTGAAACTGTGACTTGATAGTACCTATTGCTGGTCGTACCATGCAGACCGGAAGACCTCTTCCGTAGTGAGAGACGACGTCTTCTGCAATAGCTTTGGTGAAGGTATATGTGTTGGGCCAACCTTGGATAATTCTTTAAAAATCAGACGAATAAAATCTAGACTTTAAGTTATAAAATTAAAGCAAATTTATTTGTTGATACCAGGTTCTAGACGAATCGTTAATTTACAATTTTGATTTATTTTAATTATTGACGTGTGTCATTAAGCAAGGTTCTAGCTTTGATAAACCATTCTATTCTACTTTTTCTGTTCTAAACTATTTGAATAAACACTGAATACATACTTCGGGGTTTCTTCTATCAACGTCTTCTCCGGCGTTGTCTCGACCATCTCGATCAACTCGTCAGCTGTGATGGGTAATTTGTAGAAGACTTCTTTGATTTCGGATTGGTTGCAGTTGGCATAGGCGGTACTAACATGGACGAAAGACTCCAAGTGTTTGCACTGTTTGGCGATCTTGAGAAGATCGCGAGTACCACGGACGTTAATCGCCGTCGCTACGTTTATTTTTTCGTCGAACCTTACGGTGGCCGCTATGTGGAAGATCACGTGTACCTGAGATAAGTAGGTTTAGGTTTTGGTTCCTCGTGATCAAGGTACTCACATTTTCTGTTATGGTGGATATACCGGAGTCCGTTAAACCTAGGTTTGGCAAAGACGCGTCGCCTTTAAGTATGCTGATTTTGTGTTGGAATTTTGGGTATAGTTTGGCTAGAGGGCTGAAGATCTGAAAATGATAATAGGTTGTAAATTGGTTACCAGGTTATGGGGTCACGTTATAAAGCATTAAGTGATATTGACTTTGTAAACAATCGAACAATACATGACGTGGAGTCGTCAAAAATGAATAAATGGTTTAATAAGGATAGAATTACGTAACTTTAACGAAAAACATCTTTTGGATACTTTGAAAATCTAAAATTTCGCTTATCTTAATTTAGAACCATCAAGTGGTTGCGTTTTCGCTTTAGCTCGTCGATATCTATATTCCAGATTTTTTGTGTAGAAGACATTTTTTTGTTGATGTCGAATTGTAAAAGTCCTTTTCGGAAACATTTCTTCTAAAATTCCGATTACTTTTCCAGAATCGCCAAAATAAAACATTAATTTTTGCGCTGTTTTAGAAATTTAATTTTGAATCTGAAAATTTCAAGAACCTTGGTTTGGACAACTTTGCCAAAAACTCAGTTTTTCATCTTTCTCGGAAAATTACTTGAACAGTTTCTTAGTCATTTTAGAATTCGAGAAGTCATTTTCGGCAACATTTATTCGAAAATTCCAACCAGTTTATTTTAAAAATATGATTTTTAAGACAAAACTTTAGAAAATCAATATGAAATTTTTGTTTTTTGGAACAAAGTCGAAAATTTCCTAAATACATTTTTTGTAGATTCTGACTTTGCAGAAGTCATTTTAACAAACATCTAATAGAAAATTCGAACCACTTTTCCCTAGAACTCAAAGTAAAATATGCTCATTTTTGGGATATTTAAAAAAATTTATTTTGAAACCGAAAATTTTCAAAATCTTGGTGTGAATCCATCAACAGGCTACTTTTCCAACTATCTCGTCCAGATTTATATCCCAGATTTTTCGTAGGCTTTTAGTGTAATATGTCAGAATTTTTGCTGGGTTTTTAGGCAGCTTTGTCAAAAGCTCAAATTTTCATTAATTGTCCCTTATGCAATTTTTGATCTTTTTCCGAACAGTTTAAAAAATTATCGAAGGACACTTTTTTGGTGATTTCGACTTGCAGAAGTCACATTCGGTAAGATTTCTTAAAAAATTCCAACCACTTTTCCACAGTCCTCGAAATAAAATCTGGTCATCTTTGGTGTGTTTTACGAATTTGATTTTAAAACCGAAAATTTTGAAAGTCTTCACGCACTTAGCCGAAAGCTCAAATTTTCAATTAATCTCGTTTATGAAATTTTTGACTTTTTCCCGAGAATTTCGTACACATCTTTTTGTTGATTTCGACTTGCAGACACAATTTCTGGTAACATTTATTCGAAAATTTCAAACATTTTTCCATAGTCAAAACAAAATGTGTTTTTTGGGAATTAAAAAAAAATTTGACAGCAAAAATTTTTAAAATCTTGGTTTGGGTCCATCAACAGGATGTTTTAACAATCAACTCGTGGAGATTAAATGCCCGAATTTTTCGATTTTTAGGCCCCTTTGCCGAAAGTTTCAATTTCCAAAATATCTCGTTCATGAAATTATTGACCTTTTTCCCAGCAGTTTCGAAAATTACCTAGAGCCACTTCTTTGTTAATTTCGACTTGCTGAAGTCATTTTCGGCTAATTTGTTCGACAATTCCAATCACTTTTCCATAGAACTCAAACTGAAATATGGCCATTTTTGGGCTATTTAAAAAAAATGACATTGAGACCGAAAATTTTTAAAAAAGTGGTCTGAGTCCGTCAACAGGCTGTTTTTCCAGTTAGCTCGTCCAGATTAACATCTCAGAATTTTCCATGGATTTTTAGGCAGCTTTGTCAAAAGCTCGCATTTTCATTAATTTTCCATTATGCCATTTTTAACCTTTTTCCGAACAGTTTAAAAAAATTATCGAACGACACTTTTTTGGTGATTTCGACTTGCAAAAGTCATATTCGGTAAGATTTCTTCAAAAATTCCAACCACTTTTCCACAATACTCCAATTAAAATCTGGTTAATTTTGTTGTATTTTAAAAATTTGAGTTTAAAACCGAAAATTTTGAAAATATTTAGCCGGGTCCATCAACAGGCTGTTTTTCAGATTAAGTCGTGCAAATTTACAAACCAGAATTTTTCGTGGATTTTTAGGCTACTTTGCCAAAAGCTCAAATTTTCATAAATCTCATTTGTGAAATTTTTGACTTTTTTCCGAGCAGTTTCGAGAATTACTGAAAGACATCTTTTTGTTCACTTCGCCTTGCAGAAATCACTTCCGGTGACATTTATTCGAAAATTGTAAACATTCTTCCAGAGTTATTAAAATAAAATCATTTTGGGGAATTTAAAAAAAATAATTTTGAAACCGGAAATTTTGAAAATCTTGGTTTGGGTCCATCAGCAAGCTGTTTTTTCAATTAGCTCATCCAGATTTATATGCCATAAGGACTTTTTTTTGTTGACTTCGACTTGTAAAAGTCATCTTTGGCAACATTTATTCGAAAATTTCAACCGCTTTTCTACTTGAAATGAAATGTCGTTAATTTAGTGTATTTAAAAAATTTTATTTTAAAACCAAAAAATTTGAAAATCGTGGTCCATCCACAGGCCGTTTCTCCAATTAGCTCGTCGAAATTTATATCCCAGAATTTTTCGTGAATTTTTAGGCAATTTTGTCCAAAGCTCAAATTGAAAATTTCAACGTTTTTCCAGAATAGTCAAAATAAAATTCGTTTTTTTTTGGGTATTTTGAAAAATTAATTTTGAAACCGCAAATTTTGAAAATCTGTGTCCAAGTCCATCATCAGGTTATTTATCCAATTAGCTCGTCAAGATTGATTTTCCAGAATGTTTCGTGAATTTTTAGGCAACTTTGCCAAAATTTAAAATTTTTAATAATTCCTTGTCATGAAATTTTTCACTTTTTTCCGACCAGTTGCAAGAATCACCATAATACATTTTTTTGTTGAATTTGAGATTCAGACGTTATTTTCAGCAACATTCCTTCGAAAATTCCAACCACTTTTCAGAATCATCAAAATGAAGTACGCGAATTATGGACACTATTTTAAAAAATCAATTTTGAATCCCACTATTTTTAAAATAAATCTCCCTTATGAATTTTTGGCCATTTTTCCAGCAGTTTCGAAAATTACCTAAAGACTTACCATAGATAGGAAAATTTCAACCACTTTTCCCGACTAGTCAAAATGGAATCATGTCATTTTTGGAATATTTGAAAAATTTGATTTTGAAACCGAAAATTTTGACAATTTTTACCTGCGTCCATCAACAGATTGTTTGTTCAACTAACTCGTCCAGATTTACATTCCAGAATTTTTCGTGGATTTTTAGGCAACTTTGCCAAACGCTCAAATTTTCAATATGAAATTTTGACCTTTTTTCAAACAGTTTCGAAGACTACCTGAAAATATTTTTTTGTTGATTTCAACTTGCAGAAGTCATTTATTAGAAAAATCCAACCACTCTTTCAGAATACTCAAAATAAAATCGGGTAATTTTTGGGATATTTAAAATATAAAAATTTGATTTTGAAACTAAAGATTTCGAAAATTTTGGTGCTGTGACTGTGAATAGATTATGTTTCTCGAATCAGCTCGTCGATATCTATATCCAGATTTTTTTGGACTTTCGAAAATTTCCCAAAGTTATTTTTTTGTTGATTTTGAATTGCAGAAGTCATTCTCAATACCATAGATTTGAAAATTCCTAACCTTTTTTCCAGAGTGCTCAAAATGAAATCATACCTAGTTATTTTTACATTATTTGAAAAATTTGATTTTGAAACCGCAAATTCTGAAAATTTTTACCTGGGTCCATCAATAGGTTATTTTTCAATTACCTCGTCCATCGAAAATTTTGGTTTAGGACCATAGATTACGTTTTTTGAATCAGCTCGTCGATCTACATCCATTCCAAAATTTTTGGTGGATTTTTAGGCAACTTTGCCAAAAATTTTCAATCAAACTGCTGACCTTTTTCGGAAAAATTTAGTGCATATTGCGAAAAACTGGTCAAAATCTCTTAACTCTACTGAAAGGCAAAATCTGGAGCACGTGTATTTGTTTCGGTTGAGTTTATGATTTCTTGTACAACCTTGTCCTAGATAATTTTTTTTCACAGTTTAAAAATGGTAAACAGCCTATAGCCGATTTTTGAAAGGTCAGAACGATATTATCTAACATTTAAACCATTTGAATAAAAGTGAAATTTTTCATAGCATCACTAATGCAAAAAAAATTAAATTTGACACAACTAAAAACCAGCAACAAAGTGTGTAATTATACATAAATTCATACCTGCCATATGAAAAGGTTCCTAAAAAGCCAACCACATTTTATTGGCAATATGTAATTATTAGGTGAGTCACAATGTGCTATCGCAACACATTAAACTATGCAAAAATGGTTTCATGGTGATAAACAAACGAACATTTCATACTCCTCATTCATACAAATTTGTTTAATTTGTTTTCAAATTTACATACATGAGCAAAAAATGGACACCGACATTGACAGTGAAACTGAATCAAGAACATAATTACAACAATTTAAAAGAAGCAAACGAAATAAATAAAAACGCTGCCTGGGAACTTGTTTTATCTAGTCCACGCGTTCCTCATTTTTAATTGATTAATTGCTAACTTTTAACGTAACTGGTTCCCCCTTGTTAAACGTCGAGTACTGTTATCAAAAAACGGAAAAATCACTCTGGAAAGCGCTCGAATGATGAGAAATCGGTACTTTCTTTGTTGTTAAATCAGCAGCGAGATATCTGCTAATAGATAGTCACTGACCTTCGGTAGCCACTAATGTAGTCGGAGAAAGTATACATAATTTTCGTCTCGGAATTGGATAATATTTCGCAGAAACAAAAAATATGTAAATAAATAAATAAATAAAAAAAAATTTATAACAATAAACAAAAGTGAATTTAATTGTATGTACGATTCGTGCAAAAATGCGTGACCTCGCCATGATAACGTAATGATTACCGATGTTGGCAGGTTCAACTTTTACCTTTGCAACGGGTCACAGAACGTTTACAGTTATAAATCGAGTGTATTTGCTCATGGCACGTTCTACTTAAGGTGCGCTTGTTGATTAAGGCAAATTAAGTATATTTGCATACACAAGATTAAGATAAACATTGTCAGTTATGCTACATGTTAATGAGTACTTTTTTATTGTTTATAAATGGATAATTTTTATTAGCACGTATTTGGCTTCATTATCATTAATGTACCGCTAAAGGATTATGTATTTCTCTTTCTATCTCTCTCTAAAATAAGTAAATATAACGTTGCGAGGATTTTGTCTACTTTTAATTTCGTTTTTGTTTGCGATTTTATATTTTAATAGTCGTTATGAACAAAAAGCAAGGTTGACGAGTTTTCGCTTAAAAAGGCATTAGGAGTTTAATTTAGTATTATTTTAACAACAACTTTTTGCCGTGGATACGATTAACTAAGTCATTGGACAGCAATTTGAGAAAACAAGTGTCGGCATTTTATTCATTAATTAACTTTATGTTTTTTGGTGTTTCTTAGTTTAAAAAACGAAAACGTAATCACATTTGTTTGTCCAACTCTCGTGAGCTTTTATTTTTTAAAACTGTCTACACAGGTGTCCCAAAATATTCAAGTAAGAACGAATTAATTTTTTTGATTAACTCAAAAACAATATATCCAATTTTTTGAAATTTTAAGCGACATTTACCTAATCATTATACAAAAAAAAAACTTGTCTTATATTTTATATTTATTTTTCAAATTCTGATACTACGTTACCAAGTCAGTCCCATTTGCTTCATTTTTTAGCAATAGAGTGTTTACATAAAATAAAAAATTATAGTTTTCTAATATTCATTTCTTAGTTGTTTCCAACAAAACATCCTGTATTTTACTACTATACCTTAATCTTTTTTTATTCTTGCCCACTTAATTTTCTGATTTGATCATAATTTGTCCAGAAAATATTGCAAAACAGATGTCAACAATATCCATGTTACGATTTTTTTGTGAACATTTATGTTGTTAAGAAATGTAAAAATTGAAACATTTTTTCGAAAAAAAAAAAATTTAGTAAAAATTAAATTTTATTTAAAAAAATGTAATCCTAGATTCTGTTATTTATAAAATCCAAATTCCGTACCTTAGAACCAATAAGAATGAATGATCAAAAAGGGAGAAGGGTGAGTGGGTGGGCGGGCCACTTTTTTCTTAGTTTGAAATCTTAGATTCTACCGCTTATCAAAATAGAATTCAATTTCCATTTTACAGTAAATAAAATAAACCAATGAGCTTCCTTTCCTTATCATATCAAATACTAGCCCCGCCCACCCACCTCTATTTTCTTGGAAGGTATGTCATTTGCAAAAATCGTTCTTATCTTATCAAGTACTAGCTCCTCCCACCCGCCCTCTATTTTCTTGGAAGATATGTCAATTGCCAAAATCATTCTTATCTTAGCAAGTACTAGCCCCGCCCACCCGCCCTCTGTTTTTTTGGAAGATACGTGATTTGCCAAAATCAGTCTTATCTTAGCAAGTACTAGCCCCGCCCACCCACCCTCTATTTCCTTAGAGGGTATATCATTTGCCAAAATTAGTCTTAACTTGGCAAGCATTTTTTTTCTAAAAATTATTAGAGGTACAAAAAATCAGCAGCTAAAGATGTACGGTTCCCTGAATAGCACACAACAAAATTATTTTCTTCTATACAGAGTGTTTTGTTTTCTAGGCAGGGACACAACTTAGCTTTTTAGAGTAGACAGTGTTTATATAAAATAAAAAATTATAGTTTTCTAATATTCATTTCTTAATTGTTTCCAATAAAACATCCTGTATTTTAAAATCTTTTTTATTTTAGTCCATTTAATTTTCTGATTTGATTATTATTTGTCCAGAAAATAATGCAAATAATATGTCAACAATATCTGTGTTACGATTTTTTTTTTGAACATTTATATTGTTAAGAAATATAAAAATTGAAGCATTTTTTCGAAAAAAAAATTAAATTTAGTAAAAATTAAATTTTATTAAAAAAAATGTAATCCTAGATTCTGTTATTTATAAAATCCAAATTCCGTACCTTAGAACCAACAAGAATGAATGATCAAAAAGGGAGAATGGTGGGTGGGTGGGCGGGCCACTTTTTTCTTAGTTTGAAATCTTAGATTCTACCGCTTGTCAAAATAGAATTCAATTTCCATTTTACAGTAAATAAAATAAACCAATGAGCTTCCTTTCCTTATCATATCAAATACTAGCCCCGCCCACCCACCCTCTTTTTCTTGGAAAGTATGTCATTTGCAAAAATCGTTCTTATCTTATCAAGTACTAGCCTCGCCCACCCGCCCTTTGTGTTCTTGGAAGATACGTCATTTGCCCAAATCAGTCTTATCTTAGCAAGTACTAGCCCGCCCACCCGCCCTCTGTTTTCTTGGAAGATACGTTATTTGCCAAAATCAGTCTTATCTTAGCCAGCACTAGCCCCGCCCACCCGCCCTCTATTTTTTTAGTGGGTATATCATTTGCCAAAATTAGTCTTAACTTGGATTTTTTTTCTAAAAATTATTAGAGGTAGAAAAAATCAGAAGCTAGAGATGTACGGTTCTCTGAATAGCATACAACAAAATTATTTACTTCTATACAGAGTGTTTTGTTTTTAGGCAGAGCAGGCAACTTAGTTTTTTAGAATACCCTATATATTTTTACGTATTCTCGTAAGCTTTATAACCATAGTTTAATTTTGAAATTCCAATGCGGCGTTGCCATGTTATTCCATTTTTGTAACTTATTTAGAAATGAAAAGTATCAAAAAAAATTGTATTATCGTTATTTTTAAGATCTGCGTTTAAATATTTTATGGGAAGATAAACAGATTTTAATATACAGACTGGGTATAAAAATATAAATTTTAGAGTTTTCAAATATACATATTTTATTTTTTTTAGTGTCCCTTAAATACCAAAAAAATTTCAGTAATTATCAACTTTAAATATAGAAAATATTTAACAAAAAAAACAGAGCAAGAAACAAAATTAAATGCAGCCATATTTTTATAAACATACTGTATATTAAAACTCAATTTTATATTTATCTCTCTACAAAATATTGTGATCCAGATTTCAAAAATAATTCTATTGCCTTTTTTGTGAAACCTTCCAAAGGTAAAAAATTTCAAAAAAACTTGGCAACGGCGCAACGGAATTTCAAAAATAAACCGTGGCTATAAAGCCTAAGAAAAAATCAATCAAAATATATAAAAATATATGTATAAGGTATTCTATTTCAAACAGAACACTCTGTATTATTAGATTAGAGTTGAAAATAATTTTAGTATATACAGGGTGATGAAAAAATGGCATATGTGCTGGATAAAAAAATCCCTGCACCAAATTTTGAAAATACTGGACGTTAAATTTGAAGCTTTAGCTTCCTAATTTTGATTTGTTTTAATTAACGGCATAGTCTAATAAACAGTTAAATAATTAGTTATTAATAATTTAATAATAATTTGCTAAAATACGAGTCACAAGTCATTTTTGACAATTTTATCCGAATTTTAGATTTTCAGTCAAATTCATATTGAAACATCAGAATTACAAAGTTAATTTTCTTCGATTTTAAAGTTTAATATTTTCAAAAATTTGCTCAAAAATTTGTTTTTTCTGATTTTGTTAGCAATGTAAGTGTTTACAAAAAAATTGCACAAAAGTTATTTTCAACATGCATTTTGCAATATGTTATATACACATATATGCACTTTGTTGTATCAATAATACTGAGTCAACATACAGAGTGATTATGAAAAAATTATAATTTACAAATATTCATATCGTAGTTATTTCTAATAAAACATCTTGTATTTTATTACTACAACCTGATCTTTTTTCTCTTAAAAATATACAGGTGCCCTTTTTCGAAAAACACCAAGGCTCAATTTTCTTGATTTTTGGTTATTTATCCATCAACTTTTGCAAAAGAAATATCAAGAATAAGTGTGAATTCTATAAAAAACAAATACAAGTTGTATGTTGCACCTCAAAAACAGAACACTGTATAATTGATTTCGAAATTTTCGGTCGCACGGTATATTTTGCAAAATGTTAAATTTATTCTAGTTAAAACTAATTGAAAAATCAGCCACTTTTGGAACACAACACCAAAGCACAAACAACTAACACACAAACGTAGCGGAAATTTTGTGAATTAAAACAAAAAAAATTAGTATTTTTCCACACGAATCACCATTGTAGCGCACACAACACTGACAACTATAATTATGCAATTAAAAACAAAAATCATACAAATAACAAATACCTGGTCACTGTACAATTTATCCACCCTGGTGTGTTCATCTTCTCCCTTCTTCGGCCTGACCAAAATATAGATGGCCTCTATATCGGGACATGCCCTTAACAGCTTCTCCACTAACAGCTTCCCCAAAAATCCGGTGGCTCCGGTGACGAAAACCGTCTTATCCTTGTAAAACTCCGCGATCTTCGATCCTTCGTGTGGGCACCATTTGACCTCACTCGATTCCCGCCACAGACGGAGACTCTCCTCGGCATCGGAATGTGTCTTCATTTCGCGTGTGTCCAGACGAGTAACACACTTCGAGTCTTACGATAATTCTGTAGTGGTACCATGTAGGAGAATGGAGTTATAGGTGGGTAATAACCTTGAGGAGTGGAAGCGGCGGGTCGAGGGTGGGGATTTTTTGGCAATTTTTGGAGCATTTTGGTTAATTGTGGGTGACTAAGGAATTTTCGATGGAAATTTTTGGTGAAATTAATGCAGGTGGAAAATTTTGTTTAGAAAGTGGCGCCGGAAAGGTATGGTGTGTCGCGAGGATAATTATTTTGATAAAGATAAGGAGGAGTTGTGAGTCGGGTTGAAAATTTTCAATTTTTTTTTGATAGAGACGAATCTATATCTTCTAAAATGATGACCTATTTTGGTTGTTAGTATGATATTTGCACTGAAATCAACATGATTTTGGCACATTTACATACATTTTAACACAACTGAACACAGGATATGTATTTACGTCTGTTGACGGTGACGGTGGTGAGGTATTGTTTTTTGTCGGTTAGAAACGGTTGTACTTTTTTATTAGTCAATAACATAAAACACAACAAGTTGTTTCAAAGCTGTAACAACACAACGCAAAAAATCTACGAAAACACTAACTAACTGTAGATTATCATCGAAAGATTTACTATTTATCGTTTGCATAAACAAAAAAAAAAATTATAAATTTTAAGACCTGTAAATTTATTCTACATAAATATATATGTTATGTGCCATAAATTTGCAACTGTTAAAAAAATGGATTGTCATTTTTAAAACTATTAAACGGGTTATGCATAAGTTGCACTGTTCTTTCAACCACATAGTAAGGTCGTTTCGAGTCGAAAGTGTGGTTTCTGTAATGTTTTTAATTAAAAATAAACCGGACATTATTTAGCATAATCAACAGTAACGGTGTTTGAGAATGAATAGGTATACGTTCGAAAAGCAAAAATCGGATTATAAGATGAGTAAATGCATATTGCATACATATTTTGCATATTTTACCAGTGTTTTGGCAACTTTCGCTTATTTGGTAGAGTTTTAGCTGCTTTTATCGAGGTCGGTCCGTGCTTTTAATTGCACCGCTTTAATTACCTACTACTCAAAATTTGTTCATTCTGAAAATACAAGAGTGGAATTTTAAGGTGGCTCCGATTAGGTATGTCTATTTTGGCATTTAAAAAGTGCAACTTAGTTTGTCCTGAAATTTTTATTAAACACGCCTTGAAAATTGTAGAAGATCATATTACAATCTTGTGGGTTTTCTTACATAAGAACAAGAGAGCTTATTTATTGAGTAGGCTTTGATATTTTTTCTTTAAGTTAGATAACTGATTTGATGATTTAGTTTTTTGTCTGTCAGTTGACATTTGCTTTGAGCTGGATTGCCACTTTTCTGCTTCATTTATTAGATCAGAATTATTAGACGCAATTTTTTAATCAAGCATACAAATGTTTTAATTTTGTCAGCATAGATAATTTGTCTTTGTGACAGATTCACAGATCATTGCGACATTATTTAAAAAGAAAATGCCTAAAATAGTTTTACTGCAACAAAAAATTGCAATAAAAAGATGTTTTTTTTTTTATTTTCTATAATGTAAAAATACGCTGTAAAATATATTTTAATTTTTTTTCTCATAGGTGGGAACATCAACTGTGGCGAAAATTTTATCAACAGGGGACCAAAATTTAAAGACATCACTATCTGGCAAGCGAAAACCAACGGATTTATTTATAAATTAGACGTTTCGGAAAGACCTGCAACGACAAATTTGGCAACTTAATGAAAAAAACGAATATTTCACTGTAGATACTCTTTTGGTGTATTCTAGGGAACAGTTGGAATTTAAAGGGGGGCGAACCACATTATACAAAATTCTTAAATCAATGGGTTATAAACACAGGGAAGTAAATGGTCGCAAAATTCTATGTGAACGAAAACATGTCGTTGCAGCCAAAATTACTTTTTTCAGAACATATTTACAGTTTCTAAATTCTTGTGAAAATTTGGCTTTCGTGTATTTGGATGAAACATGAATCTGTCAAAATGGTTCGTTAATTCGTCGTTGGGTCCACGATACTGATCTATAGAGAGCGGATTTCTAGGTTTAATGCTTTTTGTGAAAAATGTAAGCACTTCAAAACTTTTTTATTTCTGTAACTATGATACAATTTGGAGTCATTTGACACATTTTTTTATGCGTATTTGGTTTTTTTTCAATTTCATGCATATTAAAACTTATATGCTTATTTAATGCTTTTTTCGACGAATATGAGTTTTAATGCATATTTTGTTCAAATGCCGGCCTTGTCGGGATGGCAAATACTTGTTAGTTAGCCGTATCGTATCGTATGCATTTTACCTGGACTTGACCATTGAAGTACACTTACTCAAAATCCTTTCTGTGAATAGGTTCCGGTCGTTTGGGTAATACAATTTTATTATAGGATTGGAAAAATACTCCATAGATTTTGTGACTTTAAATCCTTCCGTTGATAATGAATTAAAGCTTTTAACCAAATGTTCTTTCTCGGCATTTTGCGACAAGACCGTTGAAGATTTTCTAGAAAAAAGGATTATTGTACCCAACTACCTACCTTAAAATTTTTCTAATGGAAACTTTTAAGTAAATGAACCGTTTATTTCACAACCATCAGTCTATCGCATCTGTCGTAGTACAGTGTTATACGTGGTTCTCCCTTGTTACATGTTGAGTTCTTTTTGGTAATATTACTGATATTTTAAAAGAATGCCGAAAGTAAAATCGACGCCGGATGAGTGGATAAGGGATTTTCCAGAATTAAAATTAGAAAACAACAAAATATTCTGCAGAGCTTGTGTGAAAACCATAAGCCCACTATTTTTTTTTTATCTATTTTGCTTTGTTAATCCTGTACATGTACGTTGCTTTAGATTCAAAGTGATAAAAAATATAACGTGACGCAACATGTCAGAACGACTCTTCATGTAGAAAGGAAGAAAATGTTTGAAGTTTCTAAAATTAAACAGCAGACCATACATGAATCTGTTGCATCTACTTCCACAAAAGATGAGCAGTTTCAGTTTAATTTCGATTTATGTCAAATGATGATCCAGTCCAATATACCTTTAAAAAAGACTGGAGAAAGGCCCTCTTCAAGAATTCCTTGAAAAACACTGCAATCGACATATTCCGGTTGAAATTACTCTCCGAAAAAATTATGTAGGCCCAGTGTTTCAGCAAGTTTACAACGAAATTAAACATCGCATTGGAGATAATTATTTATGGTTCGCTGTCGATTGAACAACCGATAGTTGTGGAAGATACGTGGAAAGTTTAATTGTTGGAATCTTAAATGAAAATTTCCCTAGTCGAGGGTATGTAGTAAGTTTGAAAATGTTAGATAAAACAAATGGCAATACGATTACCAGATTTGTAAATGACAGTCGTACGTCACTATTTTTGCCAAATGCCGTACCGGCGAATAAAATTTTATTGATGATCTCGGATGCAGTTCGTTATATGTTGAAAGCAGGGAATAATCTAAAAATATTGTACCTCAATTTAATTCACACTACTTGCATTGCCCACGGTTTAAACAGAGTGGCTGAAGGAATACGTTTGAAGTTTCCGACTGTTAATAAATTAGTGGCAAATGGTAAAAAGATTTTTATTAAAGCCCCACTAAGAGTGCAACATTTTAAGGAAAAATTTCCAAACATACCATTGCCCCTAGAGCCGATTATAACGAGGTGGGGAACATGATTACAGGCCACATTTTATAATGACAAATATATCAAAGAATTTGAGGAAATAGTTACGGGGTTCAGCGAAGATTCTTCTCAATCGATTAAAGATTGCATAAATATTTTGGAAAACAAAGATTTGCGACAAGATCCAGCTTTTCTAAGAAGCAATTATCAATTCGTATGTGAGGTAGTAGAAAAGTTAGAGAAACCCAACATGTTTTTGGTAGATGCCATAAACTTAGTGAAAGAATTTAAACAACAAGCAAACGCAGTGAGGGGTGATATTGGTACTAGAGTGTCTCAAAAACTTGACGAAGTGTTAAATAAAAATGCAGATTTCGGTGTTCTTTCCGACGTTGCTCGTGTTTTACAAGGCCAGAAGGTGGAAAATTTGGAGTTAGATTCAACATTAGTTGCAAAATTCAAATTTGCGCCAACAACGAGTGTAAATGTGGAACGCACATTCTCCAATTTTAAACACATTTTAAATGATCGGCGAAAAAATTTTACAGTGGACAGCTTGGAACATATTACAATCATAAATTGTTTTAAAGAAACCTGAAATACGTGTGTAAAATATAAAGTCTAGGATTATTGTAATAATATTTTATCCAAAGTTCTAAGAAGTGTTCTTTGATTTGTAATATGATTATGTTTTTAATGCTTTTTTGCTTAAAAATCCGCTCTCTAATTATCATTTTAAAAATTTGGTCACAGACCAAATTTAAGTTCGACTTACATAAGATTACTTACCTTACGACATAGTAAAGTTAAAAATTTGTCTTAATTGTGCAACAATGGTAATGCAAATTTGCAACCGTGCATTAGTACCTAGTACAGATCGCTAGATTGTATGGAAACGGTTTAATATCTTGAGAATCAATTGTACAAATCACCTGAAATTAGGTACAGTTGTACAAAAATTTGTGGTCTAATTATTTGTCAAAAAAATTTTTTTTTTGCTTCACTTGTTTTCCTAGATACTAAGCGAACTTGATTTTAATGCATTTTTGAATAGCGCTCTTTTTTCTGAATTCATTGATCTAGCACAATGATAGGTACTTTCTTTCTGACTGAAATGCCAAAATTAAATAAATAAATTCGTTTAGCTCTTGTATCAAATGGATTTTGTAAATGTGAAACTTTTCCTTTTTCATTATTGTTTGAACTGAATTTCTGCTAACATTGTGATTCAGCGCTAATTGTTGCACTGACGTTTTGGGATTTTCTGTTCCGTCTAAGCATCACAAATCCATTTATATCCGCTAACGCGTATTCCGTCGCACCTTATTAATGTAACTATTTTCAGTGGAAAATTTAAAAAACATCAACACGTTTTCGTTCAAACAAGCTTCAAATGAATGATAATAAAAGATCAAGATAAAGTTTGGCCTTAATTTGATGCAATTTGGTTAATATGGGGAAAAAGTTTTACAGCTGTGGTGATAAGGCATTTCCGACGTTCCAGTTTCCCAGTGATATTACTTTCAGATTAAAGTGGTTTGAAACGATTGGAAGATTTTAAAACAATTTAAACAAAACTAAATTAATTAAAATAAGCTGTATAAAAATAGTTATTCCAGACATTATAAAAGCTATAAATTACTTCATAAGTTGTAAAGCCGTTTTAGTCGCCAGTTCAACGAAACAATATAAACAAAAATATTCAAAAAGCGTTTCCAAAATTCGGGAACTTGCACAGGAAGTAAATACAAACCGAAAAAATTACAACTTGCCAAATACAGCTTAGCTTAACCTCTTAAGAAAGACAACTTGAAAGTGCTTATGTTTATACATCGGAAGAATGTCACGTAGAAATTAGTTTGATTTAACTAACTATTAAGTAGTTAAGCTACAATTGAAAAATGTCCTGAATCTCATTATTATAATTCTTATTAAATGGAAACGTTTGTATTTTCACATTTTCGGGAAAATGGGGTGACTCGTTCTTAATTTGATCGATAAAAAATATGAATGCAGTGATGAATCACAAGTAAAAACTTATCATATTTTGCCAATTTTGGGTAGAATTTATTCGCCAAAATTATGAGATAGCGTCATCGATTTTTTGGGGGAATAAACAGATTTATTTTGATTAACAATTTACCATGCTTGCAATGACTTTAAAACGTCTTGATTAGAAATTTATCATGACTATCATAACTTTAAAACATCTGCAAGATTTCAAAACATTCGGTTTCGCAGATTCAAAATTAAATTGCAAAATGTTTTATAGTTTTGATTTTTTTTTCCAAAAATCTGTACGTTTCGGGTAAAAAGTCAACATGGAGTCATAAACTACATGTGTAGGACTATGTTATTTTATACAATTTAAAACCCATTTACTGTGTACAATTTTGAAGTAACGTCATCACATTAGTGGTGGGGATGAAACATTTTGGTTAGCGTTTTATCATCTACATGATATATCTAGTATAAATACAAAATTTAACAACAATCGGCTCAGTATTTTCGGAGATTATCTGTCCTAAAACATCCGTGACGGCAGATAGACAGACGGACAGACAGACAGACAGACGGAAAAGGGAGACCTATTTCTTCGTGCTCTAAGGGTCATGAAAGGTCTGGAAAACGCAAAAGGAGAAAGTCGACCCACGATCTTAATTAAGAGAATATTTTTCAGCTGAAAAACGTATTTTTCTTAAAACTCGTCTAAAGCGCCTATTTTGTCATTTCCGCGCCCAAATCCCATTGTAAACAACATATCCTTGAATGAACGCAATCATTCATTAATATTACTTAAAACCTAAGGATAACTGTCCAAGATATCAATGTCCGACCTTGGCCGTCGAGAAAACCGATTTAAATCTCATTGAAAATATTTGGGGTAAAAGCAGTTCACCAAGAGCGCTGTCGATATATCACAATAATTACGGACACGTGGCAACAAATCTTACCTAAATATGCACATATATATATATATATATATATATACTTAACAATTGACAGTGTTGGGCAGTATCTAGATACTTGTATCTAAATAAAGTATCTAGATACATTTTTGGGTATCTAGTATCTGTATCTAGATAAAATCGAATTTAAGCACAAAATATCTGTATCTAGATACAAAATTAATGGCGCAGATACAGATACATTTTTTTTTATTTCACTTTTTTTTCAGTAGTTATTAGTTAAGTTATACTAGTAGTAACTTTTGATACTTCATGTTGGTGATTTTGGTCACATAAACAAAAATAGAGGTAAGAGGTCCACTAATAGTGTTCTGTCACGGAAATTTTCATATTTTAAATACCATCATTTCCTACATTGTAGCCTCCAGTACTTAGGTATACATCGTTAATATAATTTTGAGGGGTAATAAATCTAAGCCATTGTAAGATGGTATTTTAAAAACCATAAACCACAATTCACTATTCACTGCGTTTTACGCTTATCGGGGCAATGCATTTTATCTGTGTACCCGAGCAACCCGGGTCCGGTAGACCCGCTCGTTGTATTTGTATTATTAAATAAGAGTAATTTTAATAGTAAAAATATTTGTTTAAGGTATGTTATCATTTTTAGAAAATAATAATTGCGTGTTACATAATGATTAATTTTTTCAATTAGCACAAATTAGTTCTGTAATAGACTAATGGAATGTTGAATACATACATTTCTCTCGCATAAATCGCATATTTGTTACTGTTTTATACCTTTATTTTTCAGACAAATGTAGCATCTTTTCCTGTTGCCACATGTGTCATTTCTTCACTTTTTCATTGTTGGACCTAACGCGAGGCGGGCTTGGCAGGTCCGTTTTGCCCTAGAATGTGCCGATTATGTTTAAGTGTAAATCTTGGGCAATAAAATTAATATTTTTACAACCCTCGGTAGAATAATTTATCGTGATATATTCTCAGAAATCCTGAAACGAAATTCAAATAAAATGAGTTTCAACAAAAATCTGAAAATTTAAAGTTGCACTCTGGTGATTCCGGCCTGCCAAGCAGTCTTTGATCCTATAAGGGGTTTAAATACCTTTCTAAGAAATTGTACTTATTTTGTCTTAAACGGAACCAGCAATTCTTCCTAAAATGTATATACCTGCCGCACCGGGATAGACGATTACCGGACATGGTCAAAAAAACATCGTAAGCCGATATTGAAGAATAATAATTTATGACAGGTTGCCGACAACAGACCTTCAGGACGGAATAATCATTTCCCGTATTCTTTTGAAGTATTAATTTTAATGCTGGAGATAATTATTATTAGATATACTCAAACACAATTTGGACACTGTAGTATGGGAATAAAAACAAAAAAAATATTCTTTTTAAGCGTACGTAATAAATATTGCACAATTTGCGACACATCAAACAGCGAAGCGATGGCCTATTTGCAGGAAAAAAGAAAAGATTTTTCAGTCTTGAATAACTATGCTACAGTAAAATGTTTATTTTTTAAATTTAATACCACAATCCCTTCTTCTGCACCTGTGGAACGGGTGTTTAGTACCGGAAACCATATTCTGACACCAAAAGAAATAATTTAAGTGACAATACGTTCGAAATGTTTATTTTAAAAAATTCATTAAACAATAGATAAAAAAATACATAAACATGTTTTCAGTTATTTTATTCGCCAAACCTTCAAAAAGTATCTGTTTTCTTGTATCTGTATCTAGATACTTTTAAAATTATCTGTCCCCAACACTGATTACGGACTACTTTTCCTCCTTGAAGGATGGCGGCTCCTTTGTATCCTGACACAGCAACACCTTCACACACGTGCTATAACGAGTCCCCCAAAGCCAACATACCATCAACCTGAGTAATATGTTTCAATCACAAATTAAACAAAACCCAACAATTAGTTTTATCAGTGCCGCGACAGTGACAGGTCGTAATTCACAAAGATGACAATGTATCAAAATGTGTTTTTACATAAAAATACGTAGTTGTTTATTTGTTGTACCAAAAATTGTATTTTGTTTGCCTTTTTTACTAATAATACAATAAAATTTAATTTAGTTAAAAAATTGTCTACGACGAAGTTTCAGACATTTCACGCCAGAGATGACATACGGAGTCAATTTCAGAGACAACCTGATGACAAATTCTGGTGATGAGAGCTCTTGAACACATTCTCCATATTACCTGGACACGGTACATATGTTTTTATTGATCGTAAAATAGAGTTATAAAATATCATAATAAAATTTTTACTGGAGATACTTTCAAATTGTAATGGTAATAATAATTTATTTGTGTTATTCCATAAACTAATTTGAATACTGTTTACCGCACCAACCGTCCAAGCGACAAATATTTTTTTCAGTCCGTCAAAAGTATTTTAAAATTGTTTTTGTACTTTGAGTCGTGAATTAATGAATACGGTTTGTTATTGACAAATTCCAAGTAAACCTTTTTTTCTTCTTAAGCTGGTTGGTGCTTCCGTAAATCACGCTTACATAATAACATAGCCATTTATTTAAGTAGGAGTTTAAAATTTATGGACGCAAAAATTGAGCTTTCTCTCTATTTTAAATGTTAGTGCATTTTAAGTAACGCATGTGTTCTAACCAAGTAATAAAACGTTGCAATTTATCACTCGGTCAATTAGTTGTTAATAGTAGAAACTAAGTACCTAATTGCATTTTAAATAAAATTACGTATTTATTGCGAGCAGCAGTTTCCAGTCATGCATGTCGCCCTCTATTATTTTTTTTTTCATTTTTCCATTACTTTATAACGTAAAGCCAAATATATGTCACTTTTAATTTTATTCAAATTCATTTAACCATTACAATTATTATTATGGCGCTGTAAACGTAGAACTGCAATTTAACGTTAATTTATTTCTGTATTGTCTAGTTAATGGTTTGCGAAATCACCTTTAAATGATCAACAATTTCCGAACTTGGGAACACCTAACGGAAAAACTTTTGAGCAACTAGAGACGACTTAGAGAGACTGGAGCAATTTTCCCCAAGAAAATCAATTCTGGGAGAGTTCGTCATGGATGAACACCAAGAAACTCAGCTACTATTGACACCAAGACATCGTGCTCGTAGGTTGCAATGGTGCAACGAGCGAGGAATTCGTATGCGGCTCCAGGAAGCTTGGAACGAGATCCCACAGGACACCATAAACCATCTTCTTTCAAGCATGCCTCGCCAAGTAAATGAGTGCATTAGAAATCACTTTGAACCCACACGTTATTGAATAAACTTTTTATTTCACAAGTTTTAGGTCTCTTGTTTTAATCATTTATTTGGTTCGATTTAATGCACATTAGGTGAAACTTTCAGTTTTATTAGTCAACTAATTCAAGGTGTTTGGATTTTTATGGAAACCAGTATTCTATTAAATAACGTATTAACTTTTCTTTTATTGAGGAAACAAATACCATTCTTGAAGTACTTGATAACTCGCACTTAAAATAGAACATTAACGTGACACATTGTGATAGTGCCTCGACTAATAAACCCGAATTTATCGCACCACGCGCTAATATCGCAATTAATTATGATAATGATAATGACCACTATTTCGTGAAATTCCATTAATTACATTTATATATTTATACAGCGTCTACCGTCTACTGAAAAACTGATGACGTCAATTCGAAAAATACTGATCCAGACAATAAGAGTGACCGTTGGTTGTTTTTCGTTAAATATTTTTATTTTATTATATCTCTCTGTAACTTTAGGATCACAGTTATGTTGTTGAACACTATAAGCATTAATTTACCAATCGAAAATGTCCTCTCATTAATAGTAACATGCTCAACTTCAAGTGTTTATAATTAAACCGCGATCGAACAAATTGTTCTAAATATTATTAAACTAAATAACCAATAGCTCTACGAAAGCTTATATCCAGTGTTATTAGTAAAATGTTATTACACTTTGCAAATGTTTTTGCGAAGATTCGGACGTTTAGGGAAAGAATTCCAAGCGGATTCGTACACCACAAGTATAGGAGTATATTGTTGTATAACATTTAAATCATTTTAAAATAGAATTCTTTGACGTCATCAAATTGTTGATGAGATTGATTGACCATAATTTTGGTTAGCGTTTAATCATCTACATGGTATCCCTATACACAATTAATATATACAAAAAATTTCACAACAATCGACCTAACAGTTCCTGGGATTATACGACGACAGATAGACAGACACAAGCAGGAGATCACTTTTTCCATACTCTAGGGATCATAAAAAAAGCCTAAAGTTTTGACTCACAAATAATGAAATAGCAAAATTTATGCAAGAGGTACCAGACGAAAGTTTTTTAGAAATGAAGGTAAACAATTCACATTAATTTTTGTTTTTTCTTGTTAAGTTAAAGAAATAAAATTTCAGGTTATTTTGATAATAGTCGATGACATTGAATGTAAGGATTCAATTATTATTATAAAAATTCGAGATTCGAAAATCCACACCCAAAACAATCCGTATTACGAATTCGATTGATATTGCATCATAACGAAACTATTATGCTTTACCACCAGTCGAAGATTTTTAATCAAAAATGTCAATGCAAAATGTATGCACCAAGTTACTGATATTAATAAAACCAGAAAAACACCCACAGAAATGGCAAAATACTTGAAATTATCGGAGACTGAATGCTACACGGGGCATTGTCTCCGAAGAACTTCGGGTACCTTATTGGCTGATTCTGGGGATAACTACACCAGTTTAAAGAGATATCGTGGCGTCTTAGCTGTTTCTAAATCTCAAACTTCGATAGGTAGGGGGGTCGTTTTTATAAAAAAAAACCCTTCCCGTAAACCAACTAAATTCTTCAAAAGAAAGGAGTCTTGATGAAGAAACAGTTTCTCTAAGTCAGTTGGCCTCCTCAAAATTTCTATTTAAATATTGTGTCAAATAAATAAACTTTCTCGCCCCGGAAATACAGCCCAACAAATCCAGTTTCTATGAAAAGTTATAAAACTTAATCCTGAGATTTTTGTTTTGTAATAATAATAACCTCTACAGGGTGTTATTGAATTGTACGTACAACAAAATTGACAGTTATTCGCAAAGTCTAAGAAGTCTGAAAAACTTATTTTGTGTTGTCAAAATTATAAGGGGAAAATGAACCCTTATCCAACCTTTTTAGACGCTACTGAAGGATAAATAGGTAAAATTAATTTATTTTAGTAAATCCTAGCAACTGTAACAATAAAACTTTCGTCAACACTAAATGTTGCTATAGAAACGAAACATGATCTTTTCATCAGAGGCGTACAATGAATTTGGGCATAAATTTTAATAATTTTTATCTCTAAAAGGAGAACACTTTTACCTGAAGTTTTTTACCTTTAGCACTCATACTTCGAGACGAATTGCCGATTTTATTTTGTACGTACATTTCAATAACACGCTGTATAAAGAAAAAAACAGTGGTGTAAATAACAATACTGCAGCAAGCTTAACTTCGACTGTTTATGTTTAAACTTCAAAAGAATTTGACTAGTACGTTCAGATTACAAGCATCAGCGGCGGCATTTGTGCTCAACGCAGATTCGAGGACTAATTAATTAATTAATTAAGCACACTCGGTTTTTTCCCAATAAATGGGTATAAACCGACAAATTTACAATTACTATATAATATGCAATATACTTAATAGTACATGCTAAGATAAAACCAATTTTGGCAAATGACATACACTCTAAGAAAGTAGAAGGCGGGTGGGCGGGGATAGTATTTGCTAAGGTAAGACTGCACAGTAAGAAGAGGGGTCACTGAAATGAAGAGGGGGTCAGTGGGCGGGGCTACTGCTTGCTTATAAGACTCTTAAGAAGCTCCGCCCACCTTTCTTCTTTATTTCACTGACTTATTATTTACTGTACAATGGGAATTGAATTATATTTTGACAAGCGGTAAAATCTCAGAACAAAGTAAAAAGTGGCTCCTCCCACTCACCCCTATTCCGTTTTGATCATTCATTCTCATTGGCTCTGAAGAAAGTTTTTCATGAATTTTCAATTTTTAATTTTTCACTTTTCGATATTTCGTAGTATTTGCAAAGATAAAACTAATTTTGGCAAATCACATACACTGTAAGAAAGGAGAGGGCGGGTGGGCGGGGATAGTATTTGCTAAGACAAGACTGATTTTGGCAAATGACATACACTGTAAGAAAAATGAGGGCGGGTGGGCGGGCAAGACCCAGCTTCTCCCACTTTTTTTCTGTATTTCACTGACTTATTTTATTTACTGTACAGTGGAAATTGAATTCTATTTTAACAAGCGGTAGAATCCAAGATTTAGAACAAAGTAAAAAGTGGCCCCTCCCACCCACCCCTATTGCGTTTTGAACAATCATTCTCATTGGCTCTGAAGAAAGTATTTCATGAATTTTCAATTTTTATTTATTCACTTTTCGATTTTTCGTAGTATTTGCCAAGATAAAAGTAATTTTGGCAAATCACATACACTGTAAGAAAAGAGAGGGCTGGTGGGCGGGGTTAGTATTTGCTAAGACAAGACTGATTTTGGCAAATGACATACACTGTAAGAAAATTGAGGGCGGGTGGGCGGACTAGACCCAGCTTCTCCCCCCGTTTTTCTCTATTTCACTGACTTATTTTATTTACTGTACAGTGGGAATTGAATTCTATTTTAACAAGCGGTAGAATCCAAGATTTAGAACAAAGTAAAAAGTGGCCCCTCCCACCCATCCCTATTCTGTTTTAATAATTCATTCTTAATGGCTCTAAAGAAAGAATTTCACGAGTTTTCAAGTTTTTATTACGCACTTTTCGATTTTTCAGTTTTTGGCGTCTTCAATTTTTCGAACTGCATTTTTTCAGTTTTTCATTTTTTCTGTTAGTATTTGCTAACTCATTCTTATTGGATCCGAAGAAAGTATTTCACGAGTTTTCAATTTTTTATTATTCACTTTTCGATTTTTCAATTTTTGGCGTCTTCAATTTTTCGAACTGCATTTTTTCATTTTTTTATTTTTTCTGTTAATATTTGCCAAGATAAAACTAATTTTGGCAAATCACATGCACTGTAAGAAAGGAGAGGGCGGGTGGGCGGGAAAAGTATTTGCTACGATAAGACTGATTTTGGCAAATAACATACACTGTAAGAAAATTGAGGGCGGGTGGGCGGGCTTGACTCACCTTCTCTCACCTTTTTTCTCTATTTCACTGACTTATTTTATTTACTGTACAGTGGGAATTGAATTCTATTTTAACAAGCGGTAGAATCCAAGATTTAGAACAAAGTAAAAAGTGGCCCCTCCCACCCACCCCTATTCCGTTTTAATAATTCATTTTTATTGGCTCCAAAGAAAGAGTTTCATGAGTTTTCAATTTTTACTTCCCGAGCGTAAGCAAAGGAAGTATTGTAATCGAGTCCGTCGGCCGACTCTCTACTTTTACGTTTTCTCGATCTTTCATGACCCCTAGAAGACGAAGAAATAGGTCTCCCATTTCCGTCTGTCTGTCCGTCCGTCTGTCCGTCCGTCTGTCCGTCTGTTGTCCCGGATTTTATTAGACAGATAATCTCCGAAAGTACTCTACCGATTGTTGTGAAATTTTGTACTTATATTAAGAATATCATGTAGATGGTAAAACGCTAACCAAAATTTGTCTAATCATCCCCACCACTAATGCGATGACGTCACTTCAAAATTGTACATAGTAAATGGGTTTTCAATTGTATAAAATAACATAGTCCTACACATGTAGTTTACAACTCTGAATCGACTTTTCACCCGAAACGTCCAGATTTTTGGAAAAAAAAATCAAAATTATAAAACAACATTTTGAAATTTAATTTTTAATCTGCTAACCAGAATGCTTTGAAATGTTGCAGATGTTTTAAGGCTATAAAGAGCATCATAAATCTTTAGTCAAAAAATATTTGCTTATCCCCTCCAAAAACTTGATGACGTCAGCTCAAAAGTTTGTGGAATAAATCATATCTAAAATGTACAAAATACGATGAGTCTGTACTTGTGATCTATCACTCCATTCATATTTTTTGGATTTGCATATACAGGGTGACTCAAAAAAATTAATGAATGCGTAAATATATTTTATTGATTTAATCAGGAACTACAAAACCGAATGCTCTGAAATCTTGCAGATGTTTTAAGGTCATAAAGAGCATAATAAATGTTTAGTCAAAATATATTTGCTTATCCCCTCGAAAAACTTGATGACGTCAGCTCGAAAGTTTGCCGAATAAATCATATCTAAAATGTACAAAATATGATGAGCCTGTACTTGTCATTTATCACTCCATTCATATTTTTTGGATTTGCATATACAGAGTGACTCAAAAAAATTAATGAATGCGTAAATATATTTTATTGATTTAATCAGGAACTACAAAACGGAATGCTCTGACATCTTGCAGATGTTTTAAGGTTATAAAGAGCATAATAAATGTTTAGTCAAAATATATTTGCTTATCCCCTCCAAAAACTTGATGACGTCAACTCAAAAGTTTGCCGAATAAATCGTATCTAAAATGTACAAAATATGATGAGTCTGTACTTGTGATCTATCACTCCATTCATATTTTTTGGATCTGAATGTACAGGGTGACTCAAAAAAATTAATGAATGCGTAAATTTATTTTATTGATTTACTCAGGAACTACAAAACCGAATTCTTTGAAATCCACTGCGAAAAAAAAAACATAATAGGCATACAGTCGTCACGTTTTCGACAGCGAGGGAAGTACTGTCTAAACTCTTTAGACCAATTTTTTATTATTCACTTTTCGATTTTTCAATTTTTGACGTCATCAGTTTTTCGAACTGCATTTTTTCATTTTTTTATTTTTTCTGTTAATATTTGCCAAGATAAAACTAATTTTGGCAAATCACATTCACTGTAAGAAAGGAGAGGGCCGGTGGGCGGGAAAAGTATTTGCTACGATAAGACTGATTTTGGCGAATAACATACACTGTAAGAAAATTGAGGGCGGGTGGGCGGGCTTGACTCACCTTCTCTCACCTTTTTTCTCTATTTCACTGACTTATTTTATTTACTGTACAGTGGGAATTGAATTCTAATTTAACAAGCGGTGGAGTCCAAGATTTAGAACAAAGTAAAAAGTGGCCCCTCCCACCCACCCCTATTCCGTTTTAATAATTCATTTTTATTGGCTCCGAAGGAAGAGTTTCATGAGTTTTCAATTTTCATTATTCGTTTTTTCGATTTTTCAATTTTTGGCGTCTTCAATTTTTCGAACTGCCTTTTTCAGTTTTTTATTTTTTCTGGTAGTATTTGCTAAGAAAAAACTAATTTTGGCAAATCATATACACTGTAAGAAAGGAGAGGGCGGGTGGGCGGGGATAGAATTTGCTAAGACAAGACTTATTTCGGCAAATGGCATACACTGTAAGAAAATTGAGGGCGGGTGGGCGGGCTTGACTCAGCTTCTCCCACCTTTTTTCTCTATTTCACTGACTTATTTTATTTACTGTACAGTGGGAATTGAATTCTATTTTAACAAGCGGTAGAATCCAAGATTTAGAACAAAGTAAAAAGTGGCCCCTCCCACCCAACCCTATTGCGTTTTAATCATTCATTCTCATTGGCTCTGAAGAAAGAATTTCACGTGTTTTCATTTTTTTACTATTCACTTTTCGATTTTTCAATTTTTGGGGTCTTCAATTTTTCGAACTGCATTTTTTCAGTTTTTCATTTTTTCTATTAGTATTTGCTATGATAAAACTAATTTTGGCAAATCACATACACTGTAAGAAAGGAGAGGGCGGGTGGGCGGGGCTAGTATTTGCTAAGATAAGACTGATTTTGGCAAATGACATACACTGTAAGAAAATTGAGGGTGGGTGGGCGGGCTTGACTCAGATTCTCCAACCTTTTTTCTCTATTTCACTGACTTATTTTATTTATTGTACAGTCGGAGTTGAATACTATTTTAACAAGCGGCAGAATCTAAGATTTAGAACAAAGTAAAAAGTGGCCTCTCCCACCCACCCCTATTCCGTTTTAATCATTAATTGTTATTGGCTCTGAAGAAAGAATTTCACGAGTTTTCAATTTTTTATTATTCACTTTTCGATTTTTCATTTTTTGATGTCTTCAATTTTTCGAACTGCATTTTTTCAGTTTTTCATTTTTTCTGTTAGTATTTGCTAAGATAAAACTAATTTGGGCAAATCACACACACTGTAAGAAAAGAGAGGGTGGGTGGGCGGGGCTAGTATTTGCTATAATATTAGAAGGTATGTCATTTGCTACAAGTCAGTCTTATCTTAGTAAGTACTAACCCCGTCCACCCGCCCTCTATTTTATTGAAAAGTATGTCATTTGCTACAATCAATCTTATCTTAGCAAGTGTTAGCCCCTCCCACCCACCCTTAATTTTTTTAGACCATGATCAATTATCAAAATCAGTCTTATCTTAGAAAGTAAATTGTAAAGTGTTGTTACAAAATTTTTATTTTTAACAAAAAATATTAATGTCTTGGGCAAAAACCCAAGACGGATTCATATACCACAAGTACAGGGGTATCTTATATTTTATAAAATTTAAATAACATTTATTTACTAATATAAATTTTGGAGATGGCGCCATTTCATTGTTGGTGGGGATGATCAGCTAAATTTTGGTTAGCGGTTTACTTATATTCCTAAAATATATATATAAAATTTTTCAACCGGTAGTAATTGTTAGTGGGGATGATTAGACAAATTTACATTTTCTTTACCATCTACACGATATCCTATAAAATACATATAAAATTTGACGACAATCTTCCTAGTAGTTTTGGAGATTATGTGTACAGTAAAAATCAACGCAGATAACTGACAGACAGACCGAAATAGGAGACTTTTAAATGATTTTATCAAATTGTCGGTGGGGATCATTAGAGAAATTTTGGTTTTACTATCTAGTAAAAAGTACCTTGAAAGACCAAATACAAATATTAATAATAGTAATAATACAATACACAGAAAAATATGTATCCCTATATATGTATTGGGAAAATTATACAGGGTAGCTTAAGTATCAGTTCATTAGTTTCGGAGATTATCTTACTAATAAAATTTCGAAACATCCGACAGACAGCTTTTAACATAAGTAGCAATTTAAAATGAAGTTTCATAATAATTTTGTTAAAAAAAGGAAAATGTTCCTCAAGTTTTCTGCGTAAATAATTTATTTATAAACAAAATTTTGTTAACGAAATTTTAATATTTCAACCTAATCTTTAAGTTCAACCGTCGGGTTTTGTCACTCAAACACCACGTAAAATAAAAAATGAGGATGCTCCTTGAAAAATTTGAAACGAGTATCAATAAAATTGGAAAAAATATAATAAGCTTTTACTCCCTGAACTTTATTCTCGATTTATTCTCGAATACCATTATTACGGAAAAAAAACACACTTTCGCCTAAAGACGACCTTACAGAGTTCCATTTCATGGACGATTTTATTTTAATTAGCAGGGGTCATCATAAAAAACAAAATCTCAGGAAATGTTTTATAGTTCGTTTAGGAAACCGGATATGTTAGAATGTGCATCAGGGGCAAGGAAACTTCCGCCTAAATAACTTAGAACCACTTTTTAATTTTCACCTTGTCGTGCTGCTAATATTCTAACTTTCAAATTCTCGCGCTCTCTGTATTGATTTTCCCCAATTCCACCCCATTCATGTGCACCCGTACACTAACGCCACTCTCGTCCCGTGTAGGGTAGCAAAACACCATCCGCCCCTCGAACCTTCCACCCTCCAAAGTTTCCTACCTCCCACAAACCTGTCATTCCCCAGCTGGTGCCACCATCCACAATTTTTCCACAATTCCAGCAAACAAAAATTCCCAAATCACCATCTGCCTGGCAGCATCCGTTTCAAAAAAATCCCAAAAACCGTTGGGTAAATGATGACCAGGTCTGTTTATTGTCCTTTTTGTTTAGGGATTTTCTCACACTGGTCAGGCCAGTATGCAAATGAGGGGTCAGCGTTTTTAAAAAAAATTCCTTTAGAAAGCAACCCCTTAGAATTGGTCAAAACCGGTTAAGAGAAGCATTTTTATTTTTAGGGGTCATCCTGAAAGGGTTGCGATTGCGTTCAGGTAAATATAATTTGACCGGGTGTACACGGGATTCTTTTATGGGGCGAGGTAGTAGCGGTGGACAAAATTGAGATGTGTAGTTGATTTTCGAGTTTTGGTGGTTTTGTGTCGAGATATTGGTAACAGTGAGTTTTGTGAACAAATGAGGGAAATGTAGAGAGCTGTTTTGGTGCAGAAGTGGGAATCAGGGAACTACAAAGACATGGTGAAGTTGTGGTTTTATTTTATTGTGTAACCTCGAGAGAAAATGCATTGACCTCATGAACGAATAAATTAGAAATCCAGAGAAAAACCAACTAGGTAATAATTTTAATTACGACTTGTTTTCACATTTAATGAAGAAAACTTTGTATTAAAAGGAAACTTGGACTGGTTCGACATTATTTTCCTTTGTAATATTTGATTACACAACATCTATGTTGTTTTCAAGACTTACAAACTATTTACTAAAAATGTAAACCAGAATAAATTATCCAAATAAACCCATTGCGTAAACCGTAAGTAACGACAAAAATCCCTTTTTACGTTAATGGGAGCGGTTTAACATCGTGTTTTCGAATTTCAATTACTTGTAAAGTGTATCAATATACAATCATTTATTGCATAAACACGTGCATTTGCGAAACAGATATACTCTTATACTTTCTTTAACGTGCTTGTTTGGGAAACAATGGTGTGTTAATGACAGACACCAAAGGTCGGCTAGACTTACATAAGTAAGAAGTGCGGCAATGCTTGAATTAACGCACTGGCATTAATTACACTAGTTTACAAATTTAAACTTTTTTTCGTATCCAAAAATAAAAAAAATATTTTCTACTTCTAAATTACTTACTGATAACAAATCCAAAAACGGATAATCCCCATCACGTCAGGTTTTTTCATAAATCCAAAATAATGAACTTTGCTTTTACCTTCTTGTTAGTGTTAAACTGATTCATGTTAATGCACCATTGTCGCATAAAAAATGTCTTCGAGATCGTGCAAAGTATGTGCAAATCAATTTTCTTACGTTTGTGGTAAAATTATAATATCTAAAGCTGGAAGACCTGTTCAAATATGCTCAAGGTTTTTGGGACGAAAATGTGTTACTGTTGATCTATTATAAGGGAAACTGACAGTACTGCCAATAAAAGAAAGTGTTAATCATTTTTAATTTTCAGTCATAATGTTTATATTATATACTGAGTGTTGCTTTTATTTGATACAACCCTTGTAACTTCTTTATTCTTAAAGATAAACCTATACTTCTTTGAGCAAATTTGTATCATTTTAAAAGATCTTTGTGAGGCCAACCTCACATTTTTATTATCACTTCTCGTAGAAAAATCAAAAGCAACCAATTATTCTAAAATCAATACTTGAAAAATTAAAAAAAAATCATTGATGACAATCTAGCTTGAAAAATTGAGTCATGTTATTTATTTACGTAAATGCTCTTTTAAAATGATACAAATTTGCTCAAAGAACTATATGTTCATATATATATAAAAATAAAAAAATTACAAGAGTTGTATAAAAGAAAAGAAATACGGAGTATGTTTATATAAATATCTCAAAAACCTGACGTGATGGATTTTTTCTGCTTTCTGATTTGAATTTCCCGAACCCAAATCCTTTAGATTCAACTATTTTTGTCTTTGGATATAAAACCTTGTAAACTAGTGTTATTATTGGCACAATGAATTATTTATTTTTGTTCTAGATTGGGTGGCTAAAAAATGCACAGATTGATTGTCTATTTGCATAATTCGACTGTAGAACGATTATTTGCAATTTATGCAGAAATTTCAGGGTCCTGAAAGCAAAAAGTACTCACTTAGAATTAACAAATAATAAGGCTTATTTTTTCTTAGCCTCGTTAAAAGAAAGCGAGAATAAAATTAAGCGGTCTGAACAATCGATGCAGATTTGTGAGTAATTGTTGAACTTGTTGTTATACAATCGTTAATTTCTCATATGACCCAATCTTATTGCTTACGACATGAACATTGACCTTGTCACGTAGGTAGAATGTTGTTTAAAATTTCCGAATATCGTTAACTTGGAATCTACAAGTTTTAATTAATTGCAGTTGTGTTGTTAAATAATATTCCACCAAATTATAAAAACCCACATAAACAACGGAAAATGTTTAATTTTTGTCAGTGCGCTGTCACTTTATTACAACCGATTTTTTCAAAATTGTACGATCAAATTATGTTTTAAATAAATTAGCGACGGATAAAAGTTCATTAACAGCGAAATTTATCGTACCGCTCGATAAAGAAAATCTAAAATTAGCAAGGCAGCCTCTAAAAAAAAAGCAGTGAAGTTTCAGTGGTATCAACTTAATTTTTTTTAACAGAACACTCGGTATATTTTTTATAAATGGAAAGCTTGTGTTTTACTTTTTACTACACAAAGTCGAATAGAACTAATATTCTAAAATCGATAAATAAAAAGTATTTAGAAAAATAAGTCAAAAACTATCTATTTATTTTCAGGCCATTAAATTTTCTTCTCTGAAAAATTATAATTTTTTTGCGATTTTTGTTTTATGATATCCTCTATAAAGTAAAAACCAGCGGCGTAAATAACGCTCCCGCAGCTGATTTGACTTGAATTTTTTCTTCAATTTTTCATTTTTTTTTGTTCCTTCAATTCAATTTCTAAATTTTGCAATTTTTCGATTTGAGTTTTTCAACTTTCTAATTTTTAATTTTTCCGTTTGCAATTTTTCGTTTCAATTTTTTATTTTCTATATTTTTACAATTTTTTATTAGTCAAATTATAAACGTTTTTATAATAATGATAAAATAAGAATTATAATGTTTATAACATTTTGCTCGATTGTGGTTTAATTAACAATTTTAGTCCTCTGCTTTGAGAAGACAAACTCATTTAAATCAATAGAAAAATATGTATTTTGCAATTACGCTCCGCCCATTGGTCTAACAAGGAATGAATCACAATCGAGATCGGGGCGGGTGGGTGGGGCTTAATATTTGTTTTTTTTTTAATATGCAGAGTTTTCTTGCAACAACAGGATAGTTAAACATGTTTTCAGTTTCTTGTTGGGAAAAGAAGACTTCGTATATTAAGAAAAATGGACAAAATATTAACCCCGCCCACCCACCCCTTCTCAATTGTGACGAATCTTTTATTCATTGTGCGCTGAAGGGCGGACTTTAGCTGCAAAATCCTCATTTTTCTACAAGAAAATATCATACGAAACTCATCATAATTCAGATTAGGGCGGGTGGGTGGGGCTTAATCTTTGTTTTTTTTTTTCTTTATATACGTAGTTTTCTTTCAACAATTTTTTGGCCCAAAGAACAAGAGATATTTATTATAATAATAAACCTAAAGTCAATCTATCTTTCAAAATTCAAAATTTAAACGTCCAAAAGTTGGAAAATCCGAAAACTGGAAAATTTGAAAATGTAAAGTTTAAGAGATGTCGTAAAATTAAAGAAAAAAAAATTGGTCGAAGGTTATTTCAACAGAACTTCCCTCGGTCCTGAAGTGTAGCCACATAAATTCCACTTCTCTGAAAAATTATCATCTTCGCAGGCTCAAGAATCCAAAAATTCTGAAAATTATAAAGACTAAATCTTATAAAAATTAAAGAAAACGGATATTCTGAGATTCTAGAAATTTCAAAGACTGGAGGTTTCAAAAATTATGAAAACTGAAGATTTCGCTGATTTTCGATATATAAAGATTCCAAAAATTTCAAAGATTCGAAAAGTTCGAGAAATTTCGAAGAAGATTTCGGATGTAATGAGAGTAGGAATTCCATAGATTCTAAAGAATATTAAGATTCTGAACATTTCGAAAGTTGAAGATACCAACAATTTTGAAGATTTGAAACCCTGGATATTTCAAATATTCCTAAATCTTTGAAAATTATAACGATCCTAAAGACTTCAGACATTCCAAAAGTTCCAGAAATTCTAACGACTCTAGAGATTCCAGAGATTGTAAACTGTACAAAAATGCCGAATGTTTCCAAGACTGAAGATCTTAAGAATTCTGAAGACTTTGAAGATTTCCAAGGTTCTGAAGATTATAGTGAAAAGAGCTCATACACTGCAACAGAATCTGAATATTTCGAAAACTGAGGATTACAAAAATTTT
This sequence comes from Zophobas atratus, assembly GCA_022388445.1. Taxonomy (NCBI): domain Eukaryota; kingdom Metazoa; phylum Arthropoda; class Insecta; order Coleoptera; family Tenebrionidae; genus Zophobas; species Zophobas atratus. The sequence continues at coordinate 11,472,505 of CM039446.1, forward strand.
GATCAAGAAGATTTCGAAGGTTTCAAAGATTCCAAAGGTTCTAAAAATTCTGGGTATTTGGAAGACGAAGATCTCAAAAATTCTGCACACTCAAGGTTGCCAAAATTCTAAAAATTATAAGTATTCCAAGAGTTTGAAATATTCCAAAGGTTCCAGAGATTCTACAAATTCCAAAACTTCCGGATATACCGAGACTGTAGACTGACAGAGATCGTGAAAATTCTGAAAATTCAATAGAATCTAGAAATTTCGGAGATTCTAAAGATTCTAAAGTTTCTAATTATTCCAAACTCCAAAAATTATTTTCGGTCTCATTTTTTCGAGAATTCGTATCCTTTTTCCAGAATCGTCCATTTGATTGGTAATTTTAAATTATTTTCAGAAATTTTATTTTCATACCGAATAGTTATTACGAAAATCTTACTCTGGAACCTCAAACACGCTATATTTTTTCAAATCAGTACGTCTAGATCTATAAGGTTGATTTGTTTTTGGGATTCTAGTAAATTTTTCCAAAAACAATTAAATCAAATAAACATGTAATTCTTTAAATGACGTCATCAAGTTGTTGGTGGGGATGATTAGCAAAATTTTGGTTAGCATTTAACTATCGACTTGATATTTTTAATATACACATACGAAATTTGACAACAATCGGTGAACTATTGCACAAATCTTGATAGTTCGAAAATTGAAGATTCCAAAAACTGTAAAGGTTATAAAGTTTATGAAAATTCTGAAGATTTCAAAGACTAAATATTCCAAAAATTACATACATGATCATAAAATTTTGAAGATTTGAATATTTCGAAGCCTGAAGATGTCAAAAATTCAGAAAACTGAAGATTCCCAGGATTTTAAATATATCAAAGATTTCGGATTTTTCGAGACTAGAGATTCCAAGACCAATAAATATCCTAAATATTCTGAAAATTTTATATATCTTAGGATTTTTAGAGACTCTAAGGAAACTAGTTTTTAATTACATTAGGGTCTAAAAATTCTAGAAATTCCAGAGACTCTAGAACGTTTGGAGATACTAGGGATTCTAGAGACTAGAGATTTCGAAGGTTTCAAAGATTCCAGAGGCTCTAAAGATTCTGGGTATTTGGGAGATGAAGATCCCAAAAATTCTGAATACTCAAGATTGCCAAAATTCTAAAGATCATAAGATTTATAAATATTCCAAGTGGTTGAAACATTCAAAACATTCCAGAAATTCTACAAATTCCAAAACTATACCGAGACTGTAGAGATTCCCGAGATCGTGAACATTCTGAAAATTCGATAGAATCTAGAAATTTCGGAGATTCTAAAGATTCTAAACAATCTACAAATTCTAGAGGTTCTAAAGATTCTCAAGTTTCTAATTATTCCAAACTCCAAAAATTATTTTCGACCTTATTTTTTCGAGAATTCGTATCCTTTTTCCAGAGTCGTCCATTTGATCGTAATTTTTAATTTTTTTCGGAAATTTTATTTTCATACCGAATAGTTATCACGAAAATCTTACTCTGGAACCACAAACACGCTATATTTTTTCAAATCAGTACGTCTAGATCTATAAGGTTGATTTTCTTTTGGGGTTCTAGTAAACTTTTCCAAAAACAATTAAATCAAATAAACATATAATTCTTTAAATGACGTCATCAAGTTGTTGGTGGGGATGATTAGCAAAATTTTGTTTAGCATTTAACTATCGACTTGATATTTTTAATATACACATACAAAATTTGATAGTTCGAAAACTAAAGATTCCAAAAACTCTAAAGGTTATAAAGTTTATAAAGATTCCGAAGATTTCAGAGACTAAATATTCCAAAAATTACATACATGATTATAAAATTCTGAAGATTTGAATATTTCGAAACCTGAAGATGTCAAAAATTCTGAAAACTGAAGATTCCTAGGATTTTAAATATTCCAAAAATTTCAAAGATTTTGGATTTTTCGAGACTAAAGATTCCAAGATCAATAAATATTTTAAATATTCTAAAAATTTTATATATCTTAGGAACTTTAGATATTCTAAGGAATCCAGTTTCTAAATAATTTAGGTACTAAAACTTCTAGAAATTCCAGAGACTCTAGAACATTTGGAGATACTAGGGATTCTAGAGACTAGAGATTTCGAAGGTTTCAAAGATTCCAGAGGTTCTAAAGATTCTGGGTATTTGGAAGACGAAGATCCCAAAAAATTCTGAACTCTCTAGATTGCCAAAATTCTAAACATTATAAGTATTCCAAGGGATTGAAATATTCCAAAGGTTCCAGAGATTCTACAAATTCCAAAAATATACCGAGACTGTAGAGATTCCAAAAATCGAGAAGATTCTGAAAATTAGATTGCATCTAGAAGTTTTGGAGATTCTAAATATTCTAAATAATCTACAACTTCTAGAGATTCTAAAGACACTAAAGTTTCTAATTCCAAACTCCAAAAATTATTTCCGGCTCATTTCTTCAAAAATTCGTAACCTTTTTCCAGAATCGTCCATTGGTCGTAATTTTTTTTTTTTTTCAGAAATTTTATTTTCATACCGAATTTTACGAAAATCTTACTCTGGAACCACAAAAACGCTACATTTTTCAAATTAGTACGTCCAGATCTATAAGCTTGAATTTCTTTCGGATTTTTAGTCACCTTTACCAAAAATAGTTAAATCAAAAAAACATATAATTCTTTAAATGTCGTTATCAAGTTGATGGGGATAATTAGCTAAATTTTGGTTAGCATTTTTAGTTATCGACGTGATATTTCTAATATAAATACAAAATTTGACAACAATCTGTGCAGTAGTTTGAGAGATTATGTCTAATAAAAATGGATGCAGACACCAGACAGACAGACAGACACACACACAGAGAAAGAGAAACAGACGGAAACGGGAGACTACTTTTTTCATACTCTAGAGCGAAGTAAAAATGCTTAGAATTTTTTATTACTCGTTTGAATTTGTATTTTACTACAAAAATGAGAAAAAAATCTGCATTTCAAGTTTTATTAATTTTTACTTGTTTTATTTGCTTTTGTAAAATAAGATTTTCTTGAAGCATTTTCTGAATTCGGACTCAAAAAATTAACTAATTTTTTCTAAGGGAAATTTCAATAGTTTACGAATATTAAATAGTGAAGCTAATAAAACAAAAAAACTGCAAAATTTGAAAAAAAAATTAATATTATTTCTGGAATAAATTTTTTCCGTTGCTTCTTTTAAAGCTGAAATTTAATATCACTTCTTGAGGCTAATATGAATAAAAACTGGCCGAAAATTGCATTTTCGAGTTGAATTTTTCTTTACACAATTTTGTGATGACGTCATCAATGTTTTTACAAGGAGACGTACACCAACTTGGATGATAATTTTGATTTTTTTTTTCAAAAATCTGGACGTTTCGGGTAAAAACTCAACACGGCGTCATAAACTACAAGTATAGGACGATGTTATTTTATACAATTTAAAACCCATTTACTATGTATAATTTTGAAGTGACGTCATCACATTATTGGTGGGGATGATTAGACAAATTTTGGGTAGTGTTTTACTATCTACAGGATATTCCTAATATAAGCACAAAATCGAACAGACCGCAGACATCCAGATAGACAGACATATGGAAACGTACTCTAGGGGTCATGAAAGGTCGAGAAAACGTAAAAATTGCAAAATTTTTGCTAAATATGCACAGTTTTACGTATAATATGCAGCGACCCGGAAAAATAGAATAATAAACTACGAACAAAAAACATGAAAAAAGTCTATATATATATTCACATTTGTCAGCTACAACATATTTTTACATAAATCATAAATACGCTATAAACTACACATTTTTTTGCTGATACAATTAACAATGAGATGTTTTTCTAAATTTTCCATTGCAAAATTCTGTCTTAACGTTAATAACATATAAAAAATTAAAATATTTTTTTTATTTCAAGACAAAAACAAGAAATATTTTTGAATAATGCGCAATGGATTTTGTACTTAACTATGCGCTGGGATTTATTAGTGTCAAAATAAATTTACCGGAACACATTCTAAAGTAGGTTACAACTTGTGCGTTTAAATTCTAGTCTACGAATATCACCTGTTTACAACGCGAAAATACTCATTCAATTATTATTCATGCCTCTAAAACGACAACCAGATGCGTATTTTACGCAACGAGTTAATTAGAACTCATGACATGATAAATTTACTGTCCCTATTAGCAATAATTAGATAACACTCGAGTGTGTTGTTCGTTTCACTTTCAATTTACAACTCTTTTAAAGCACAATTTCCCTCGATTCTAGAAAAAAACATGTATGCAACGCGAGCAAAAGTTACGAAATCTCTCGCACTCGTAGCTGCAAGCCAACCAAGTTTCCACAAACCCCTTCTCACAATCGATCGTAATTGTTGGTTCCTTTACCATAATTGACCCTTCCGTCCCATGCAGCTCGGCCCTCAGGCGCGCACCTCTGCGAAATCACGGCCAGCTGCGATCGGCCGAGTGACCTTTTCTCTCCGCCGCCAAAAATTACCATACCGGCCTGACCAGTCTTAACCCTTTTGTGTGGAAAGGGTTGCGTAACTGACCTACCGTCCGATGACCCTTCGGCTTCATTACGTGTCGGCCCTTTGATCCGTCCGGTCAGTGCAACGCGTCCGAAAAAATAGCTAAACATCGGAGTGTGACGCCCGAGAAGAAATCAATAAGAGTGAAGATAGCTGCACAAAAACTTAAAATTCCTCCGACTGTACAATCGGACATTAAAACAGTTGTTCGTCTCTGTCGGCGCGAAGGTGGTGGTGGTGGTGGCGTCTCTTTTCCACTTATTGCCGCGGCGACCCTTCGAAGTGTAAAAGTAGGGTGAAAGAATAAAAGAGGGGCATAAATGGGGGTGTTTGAGGGAGTTAAAAAGGGGTGAATTTACATCGGAAAGAGTTGATTGCTTTCCCTTAGTGGCAGCCATCTTACTTCTTTATTATTGGCCATCGCTCGATGGAGGTTTTTAGAGATTTTTTTTCGGGGATTTTTCGCCTGGTGTTTGATCTCTGACGGTGAGACGCGAATTTCGCGGTAATTGGAAGTCACTGAGTGTGCAGATTTTGTGTCACACATGTGTACAAAAAGAGTGAAAAATTGTTTTATTAAAAAAAAAAGTTTACTGCAAAATTATTTTCACATTAAATTTTAAACGATAAGAAAAATATTACTTTTGATTGGTTTTGTGTAACCATTTTTTAGAAATTTTCTGTTAAAACAAACATGTTTGATTATTCAAATTTACGTTTTATGAATTGTTTTTCGTTCGATGCTTTAAATATTTACGTGGGAAGAACTAAGAAACTGTTGTGTTTTAAAATTTATTCGTTGTTCCGTTATTAGTTATATTTCATAAAATCAGCTTTAAAGGCATTACTTTTATGGTGTTTTTTGACGTGAGAGATGCTAAATTTCCGCAAAGTACAGTTATAAAATTGACTGTTCTTGTTTTACACAACTTTTTTTTTCCTTGGTTTATTTATTTGAAAATAAATTTTTAAACAATATTTTATTCTCCATCGTTTTCGTTAAATCGACGTTACGCAGCTGTAGGTTTCCTAATTCTGGCTTGACTATCAATACAATGTCGCCTAATTTAATATTAACTAACTAATGTAAAAATTAAGAATTTGTCGCCTGTTCAAATCTCTTTTTATAGCGAAATGGTGGTGGTTGACGGAATTATAAAATGCTTGCTAAATGTACGACTGTGTAAGCGGCACTTTAAAGTTTTTAGTTTTCGTGCATAATGAGATTAAAACTTTTGATTGTTTGAGTTGTGACAACTGTTTTAGAAAACAATTTTATTATACTGTTTTGAATTTGTGTAGTAATTATGGGAATTTTGTCTCGAAAAATATCTACCGAATTTTCTGGATGGTCCTAGATTTTGATGTTTTTGTTTTACGTTGCAGTAATAATAATTTTAAAATATAAATATGAGGTTTCTTAAAGAACTCGCGAAGTTAATTCGTTGCATTTTAGTTTGCTCAAGGTTTTCTAATAAATTTCATTTTGCTTTACTTGGTACCAAAGAAACAATAATTTCTCAAAAAGGTTGTTTAAAGTGGAATATTGGTGATCTTATTTGGCAAATTTTCGTTCGTATTTCCTCAACAGAGTATTTTGGGACAACCTGCACATAGCAACCTAGTAAAAATCTTTCCATTAATATTACCAAATGTTAAGGTTTTTCATAACAGAATTTTGCGGTCTTTAAGTTCTTGACATTCAAACAACATTTAAAAATTGGTGTAAGGCTACTTAGACAGAGCTTTATGGAAAAATTACAAATTTTTAGTTTGCGACTTTTTTATGATAACCTCTGTAAGTTGAAATAGAGATATGTGTGTAGAGTTATTATAGTAAATTTTGTCATGAGGTCATCAACATTTTAGCAAGGACGCATAATATATCAATTTCGAAAGGTGCAGTGTAATACTCATAATAACAGTACCGTATTTATAAATTACTTACTGTTTAAGTACTTAATTCTAAAAAACGTGAAAGTCTGGATAAACAACAAGTAAAATTTGTTTGCTCGGTAAAATTTTGAGATAACTTTTTTTACTCTCAAATTTTGCCGACGTTTCATGACCCTTAGAATGCGGTCTTGCGTTTCCGTCTGTCTGCTTACCGTCTGTCCGCGCCTGGGATCGATTGTTGACAAATTTTGTACGTATGTTAGGAATAACCTTAAACAAAATTTATACCCCTCATCTTCTAGTTTATGAATCCGTGTTAAAATTTTACCCTAGCCATCCAGATTTTTGTAAAAAATTCAAAATTGTATAATAACATTTTACAATTTAACTTTGCAAACTCTGAAACATGGTAAATTTTTAATCAAAATTTGTCACTAAAACTGACGTCATTTGAAAATGTTGCCAAATAAATCTTGTCTAAGATGTGCAAAATATAGTTGTTGTAAACAGAAGTAGAAAGATTGTTAAAAAAATTTTTTTTGAAGACCGCAAGCGTTTTGATACCTAATAAATGTTTAATAATTATCTAAACACATTCTCTTATAGATTTCGACCTCTAGAAGATAATTTGGGTTTCGTTTCTTCAATGACTCCTACTATTTTTTTCAGGATCGTCTATTAAATTATGACAATGTTTAGAATCCCATAAAAAATTGAATTTTAAGTCGAATATTTCCAAAATCGTTATTCCAGACCATAAACGAGCCATATTTTTTGAATCAGCATGTCGAGATCTATATCCCAGAATTTTCTATGACTCTTTAGACAAATCTTTCGAAATCTCGAATTTCTAAGACAGTGAAAATTTCGATCCATTTCATCCATTTTCGAAAATTACCTAACGCATTTTCTTGTAGATTTCGACCTCTAAAAGTTACTTCCAATTTCGTTTCTCCGATGACTCCTTTACTAGTTTTTCGAAATCGCCCATTGAAATTTTTAGGATTTTCAAAAATAAATAATTTCAAGCCAAATATTTCGAAAATGGTTACCGAGATTTAGTTTTCAGTTAGCCAAGTTTTTCAAAATCTCAAATTTTCAATACACCCCTCTCGTGAAAATTTAAACTGATTTTCGAACATTTTTAAAAATTACTTACACATTTTCTTGTAGATTTCGACCTCTAGGAGTTAATCACCAGAAATTACTTAAGCACATATATTAAGAATAAAAAGGAAAATATAAACCCCGCCCACCCGGGACGGACGAAATTATATTATATATAATAAAACGAACTCAACCTTGTTAAAGATTACGAAAACTAACAATTACTCCAAAAAGAACAAATTTCGTGTAGCCCAGAGCCTACATTTTATAACCGCTGTCTACGAATAGCATTTTCCACATAGAGAATATTTAATGAGATGCCCCGCCCATCCAGCCAAACTCCGCCTTCACATATCGCTCATTAAAGCTAAAAATAAATGCGGGATTGACTTCTCCCAATAGCAAAACTTAGTTGAACCTTTATTTTCCTAAACAGTAGATTATTTCCCAAAATCACTTTTATCTTTAAAAGTGGTAACCCCGCCCACCCGCCCATTATTTTACTAAAGAGTAGATTATTTGCCAAAATCAGTCACTTCTTGGCAAGTGGTAGTCGCACCCACCCTCCCGTTATTTTTTTAGAGGGTAAGTCATTCAACAAAATAAGTTTTATCTTAGCAAGTATTAGCCCCGTCTACCCGCCCTTTATTTTCCTAGAAAGTAGATTATTTGCTAAAATCAGTCTGAAGTATCTTCGAAAGTGGAAAAATATAATTAGCCCCGCCCACCCACCCTGTCTCCTTTTCAGTGATTGATTTTATGCGATCTGAATGAAATGAATGATCTTATACCGAACAAGAATAAAATTAGTTGTTAGAATGAGAAGAGGGGTGTAGGCGGGGCTAGTACTTGCTAAGAAAAGAATGATTTTGGCACTTTTGTCATTTTCGACAATTTTTCAACTACTTGTAATTTATCATTCCGTTCATATTTTTTAGAATTGCGTATACAAGGTCACTAAAAAAACTAAAATTGAGTCAATTTTATTGATTAAGTCAGGAACGGCTCACTCCATTTTCCCGAAAATTTGCAAATACAGTACCGTTATTGTTAGTATCACACTGCACATATCCAAATTGATATACATGTTCTTACAGAAACTCAAATGAAATATAAATTTCATAATTTTTCGAAAAGTACTTCAGGGGCGTGGGAAATTGTGTCGATATACTCTTCGATCAATTTTTTTTCTTCATTTAAGGTAGATCTTAATTAACACAAGGATAAAATTAAAATATTCACTATGGGGAAATTATGATATTATTTTTGTCGAAATGAAAAAATCTTGAATAAAACGAGACCAAATATTTTTTTTTCTGATGATAGGATATCTTTAACTTAACATTTTATAGATAGTTTGCCCTTACCTAAAAAATCCAATGAAATTAGTTACAAACATATTTTTTTTTTGTTTTTACTGAAATTTGCTATTTGTCCTTGTAACATCCCTCAAAGCTAATAAAATTACTAGCCCCGCCCACCCGCCCTTTATTTTCTTACAGGGCAGGTCATTTAACAAAATCAGTTCTATCTTAGCAAGTATTAGCCCCATCTACTCGCCCTTTGTTTTCCTAAAGAGTAGATTTTTTGCCAAAATCTGTCTTGTCTTGGCAAGTAGTAGCCCCGCCCACCCGCCCTTTATTTTCTTACAGGATTCTTTTTTGATTGATTTTATCCGATCTGAATGAAATGAATGATCTTATAATAAAATTAGTCGTTAAAACGAAAAGAGGGGTTTGGACGGGGTACTTGCTATGAAAAGAATGATTTTGGCAAATAACATACCTTCCAAGAAAACAGAGGGCGGGTGGGCGGGGCTAGAACTTGCTAAGATAAGACTGATTTTGGCACTTTTACATTTTCGACCATTTTTCAACTACTTGTAATTCATCATTCCGTTCATATTTTTTAGAATTGCTTATATAAGGTGACTAAAAAAGTTAAAGATTGAGTCTACTTATTTTATTAAGTCAGGAACGGCTCACTCCATGCCCTTGCAGAAACTCATATGAAACATAAATTTTTTAATTTTTCAAAAAAAAGTACTTCATGGGTGAGAAAAGTTGTGTCGAAATAAACTTCCATCGATTTTTTTTTTTTGATTTAGATCTTAATTAACACAATGATTAAATTAAAATATTCACTATTAATAATCACACGGTAGAACCTAAGAATTAGAACAAAGTCAAAAGTGACTCCGCCCACCCACCTCTATTTCAATTTGATCACTTATTTTATTGACTCTGAGACAGCGTTTAAATAATAACAAATCACATAAGGTAGACACAATAAAGTACAATTGTAAACGCCGCCTCTCTTCTAGAGGCCAATGAAATGACTTATTAAGGTGGAGCTTGTGTGAGTGGGAGGAGCATCAGCAATATTGTTTTGTAAATATAATTTTCACTTCTGGTATGCTAATATAACATCAGTTTAATACTTTCTAGATACCTTGATTAAGAATTTATGTTTTCTCATCAACGATTTAACGGATTTGCCTACGAGTATAATAAGATATAGTGTTGTCATTCATTAACTTGTGTTTTTTTTGTAAAAGTTTGTAGAAATTTTCAATGTTGCGGGGATAATAATCCGTTTATCTATTTTGATTGATCGCTCGGATATTCAGCAACCCCTCGTCCCAATGCATTTTGGTCCTTTTTGCACTTTTTTGTCTTCTTTTTTCGTCTTTTGTCACCTTTTTGGGTTCTTTTTTGTCCGATTTTTTATCGTCTATGCAAAGCCTTTTTGGACGCTTCTTTTAGATTTTTTTAGGCTTTTCATCCTTGCTTTTTGTATTTTTTGATCGCCTTTATTTTCGCTTTTCTCTTCCGCTCGACATTTGTTAGCGCATTTTTTGTTTGAAACCTGTTTTAGCCTGTTAGTTGCTTTTCCACTTTTTTTTCGTTTTTTGTGGTCCTAGTTTTTGATGCTTTTTTTAGTGGGCCTTTTTTGACTTTTTTGACACTCTGTTTTTTCGTTTTTTTGATTCATCTTATAATTGCCTCTTTTTATTGTTGTTGTTTGGAGACAACAAAAACGATTAATTTTTAGCATTTTGGAAGCTTTTTGTCGTTTGTTCGGAATTTCACATTTTTACATTTTTTAGCGCCTTTTTAAAGTGTTTTTGGCCATTTTTTGTCTCTATTTTTCGCCTATTCCACATTTTGTGCCCTTTTGTTTTGTACTGTTTTGACTTTTCTTCTTGTTTTTTTTTCGTTTTTTAGTTGCTTCTTTCGTTTTTTGGCGTATTTTTTGGCGCTTTTTTATAGCCTTTTTGGTAGATCCGCTTTTGACTTTTTTGTCGTTTTTACATCCTGAGCATAAGCTAAGGAAATATAGTAATGGAGTCATTCAGACGAATGGTTACTTTGTTTGACGTCTTTTTTAGTCAGCTTTATTACCTTTTTTTTATCCCTTTATTTCGTCTCTTTTGTTGCAGGTTCTTTGACGGTTTCGCTTTTCTTTCGTCTTTTTTTAGCCTTTTTTTAACTATGTTTTATCCTTCTTTTGTTTTTTTCCCCTTTTTTGTTGCTCCTTTTGTACAGTTTTGGAATGTTTCCATTTTTATGATTCGAAAAGCTAAAAAATCGAAAAATTGCAATGGAAGTACTGAAGAAATGAAATACCGAGAAATTGGAGACTTAAAAATCAAAAATTTAAAAAACATAAATGAAAACGTTTGAAAATCCAATAATTCAAAAATCGAAAAATTATGAAATCCTAAAATCCAAAAAGTGATTTTTTTTTTTAAATTATAATTACTAGTACAGAATATTTAAAATGAGAATCCGAAATGTAGCAAATTAAAATTGAAGAACCGAAAAGTTAGAAAAATCTAAAAAATTTGAAAAAACAAAAATTTGCAAACCTGGTAGTCCTTTTATTGTCCTCTTTTTTATCCCCTTTTTCGCCTTTTTTGTACTTTCTTGTTGGAGTTTCTTTGGCGTTTTTTGTACTGTTCAAAACTCTTCATAATAATAATAATATTAAAAATAAGTGGGGAAATTATGATATTTTTTTAGTTAAAATGAAAAAGTCATGAATAAAACGACACTAAATAATTTTTTTCTGATGATGCGATATCTTTAATTTAACATTTTATAGATAGTTTGCCCTTGCGTAAAAAATCCAATGAAATTAGTTACAAAGTTATTTTTTTTTTCAAGTTAATAAAATCACTGTTATATCTGGACAAAAAAAGTAAAGCCTCCTTTCTCTATTTATTTACTGTAAAATGGTAACTGTGTTTTATTTTGACAAGCGGTAGAACCTAAGAATTAAAACAAAGTCAAAATGATTCCGCCCACCCACCCCTATTTCGATTTGATCACTTATTTTATTGACTCTGAGACAGCGTTTAAATAATAGCAAATCACATAAGGTAGACACAATGAAGTACAATTGTAAACGCCGCCTCTCTTCCAGAGGCCAATCAAATGATTTATTAAGGTGGAGCTTGTGTGAGTGGGAGGAGCATCAGCAATATTGGTTTGTAAATATAATTTTCACCTGTGGTATGCCATATAACATCAGCTTAGTACTTTCTAGATACCTTGATTAACAATTTATGCGCTCTCATCAAAGATTTAACGGATTTGCCTACGATTCTAATAAGATGTATTGTATTTTTTTGTAAAAGTTTGTAGAAATTTTCAATGTTGCGGGGATAATAATCTGTTTATCTAGTTTGATTGATCGCTCGGAGATTCAGCAACCCTCGTCCCCAAATCAGCAAAAATTAGTCGTTCGAGCCCACCCGCCGCCCGCCGCCTCCCCGGCGCGTCCGCCACCTCAATAAACAATTAATTCCTCGTCAATACCTTTTGCCCCGTTTTTCGTTCGCATAAGTTTAATCGCAGAACGTCGCAAGCAAAACGAGTGAAAAAAAATTATTGCCCCGTCTCGACGCTACGAAAATATAATTTATCTTTAAGTTTCTAAATTAAGGACGATATCACTCTTGTATTTAAAAGATATCCCGATTACTCTTCCCGTCTTGCGGCAACAAAGACGCCACTACCCCTCTCCCGGCCAAATCAAAAAGAGACACACGCAAACTTCGTAAGCGAAGATTTTTAATGAATCGGGTGTATTCAAGGAGAAACAATTTTGAAAAACGACTTTCTTTGTGTTTGTACCATTAAGGACTAATTGCCAACGTTTTAATTTTAAAGTGTTGCCCCCGAGATAAGTTTTGACAATCTCCGTGAATGGCCGAGGTAATTTATTATAATTTTAAAATCGTGCCGCAAAGTGTACGCGAAAAAATCTTTCCGCCAGACTGTACTTTGTAGAAATGCAGAGGAGGAACGCGAAAATATAAATATCTCGAGCATCAAAGAAAATCTTTTAAAATGCCCCGGCTTTGAATCATTCTTTATTAAGAAAATAAGAGAAGTGGAAACCTGGAAAAAGCATTCTGCGCTCTATTCCGGCTCTGTGCGCAGCAAAAAATTAGAGTTCTCGATTTTACGTGAATGCGAAATGCCCGGCCTTCCTGGGTGCTTTGAAATGTGAGGATACGCGAAAAAGGGGCATTTCGTGCTCAAGTGTAAATTATTTAATGAGCACCAAAGGTCAAAAAAATTTATTCATCATTCTACACCTGTTTTTGTTTACTATAACATCTTAAAATAACTAAACAACTCAAAAAAATAAGATTTAGATAATCAAATGGGTTTTGATGTTTCAAGCTTGAAAAATATATTCTTCTGATTTTTATCTAATTTTTCCACAGTGATGTTTGATTCCATAAATTAATTACAACATAAACACTTTCACGTCAAAGCGAACCTTTGAATTCCAGTGTTTTTATTGCATTTGCGATGCAAACAAAATTACACTTAATGTAGACTAATTGATTTATTTCATAATAGGTATGTATACCAAGAAAATTAAACAAACTTACCTAATTACAGATTAATTAAATACGTATTAGTAATTAAAAATCACACGAGTCCAAGTAAAACGAGCAAAGAACAAGTAGTGTGATTAACACGTTATAAAACAAGTTTTTACACTATTTTTTCTTTCTGAAACAACGTGGTCTGTATTTTAATATATAAATAATAAATTTAGTTATTTTGACAACCCTAGGTGGCAAACGTGCAAGTTACTGTATGCCCAATGGAAACAAAAATAACATGTGAAATTATTTCTTTTTTAATTTTTTTTTACACTTGCAGTTTATTTTTGACGTTAGATGTCTAGATTTTTGGAAAATAAATCCAAAAAGGTTATCGCAAACATAGTAAATCGACATTTTCTTTGTTTTCGTGTCCGAAAACATGATGACGTAATTCAAAATTTTGCTGGATAAATCGTATCCAAAATATACCAAGTGGCACGGGTAGCAATGAAGTAATTTGTTTTATTACCTAACTTTCTTGAAATTCTGGGAATAATGTGTTACTTTTGTAACTATTACACTGTACTATAAAAAATTCTGCAGTAACGCCTTGAATCACCCTGTATATGTCCGTAGAAAAAAGCTGATGACGTCATCACAAAATTCTACTAAGGAAATTGTTTTTGTTTTAACTTATAGTGTTATCACCAAAAACTAAAATTACTCCCAAGATTACAAATATTCCACAAAAATTATGTTAGAAATTTTACAAGAAAAATATTTTATATTTAAAATTTTAGAGACCGGCAATTATTTAATTTACCGGATAACTTTTTGGTCCTGTTTGCACTTTTTTGTTTCCTTTTTTCGTCTTTTGTCACCTTTTTTGGCCTCTTTTTTGTCAAATTTTTTATCGTCAATTTTCTATTATTGTTGTTTGGAGACAACAAAAAGGATTAATTCTTAGCATTCTGAAGCTTTTTGTCGTTTGTACTCAAGAAATGAAAAATTGTTAACACTGAAGAACTAAAAATCGAAAAACAAGTAAAATTAGTAAAGTCCAAAAACTGTAACATGGAAAGGTCGAAAATTTGAAAAATTAAATACCGAGAAATTGAAAACTTCAAAATCAAAAATTTTAAAAAATATATAAATGAAAAAGTTTGAAAATCCAATAATTGAAATATCGAAAAATTATGAACTCGTAAAATCGAAAAAGTGAGAATTTTTAAAATTATAATTATTAGTACATAATATTTAAAATGAGAACCAGAAACTTAGCAAATCAAAAATTAAAGAACGAAAAATTAAAAAAATGTAAAAAATTCGAAAAAACAAAAATTTGCAGACCTTGTAGTCCTCTTTATTGTCCTCTTTTTATCCCCTTTTTCGCCTTTTTGCACTTTCTTGTTGGAGCTTCTTTGGCGTTTTTTGTATTTTCTGATCGCCTTTATTTTCGCTTTTTTTTGGTTTTTTTTAGCGCTCTTTTTTAAGTGTGTTTTATCACCCTTCGGTTGTTTTTTCCGTCTTTTTTACACCTTCGAAATTTTTTCATTTTAGTGATTCGAAAAAATAAAAAATCGAAAAATCAAAAAAGTGAAAAATCGAAAAATAGCAAATCGAAGAACTGAAGAAATGAAACAAGAAAACAATGAATCGAAAAAGTGGAAAGAGAAAAAAACAAATGGAACCGAAAAATTGGAAAATCCAAAAACTGTAAAATTGGTCAAAATTGTAAGGTCGAAAAACTGTAACACTGAAACTTCGAAAATTTGAAAAATTAAATATCGCGAAATTGAAAAATAAAAAATCAAAAATTTGAAAAAACAAATAAATGAAAAATTTTTAATACCGAAAGATCGAAAAATTATGTAATCATGAAATTGAAAAGTGGGAAATTTTAAAATTTATAATTATTAGTACATAATATTTGAGATGAAAAGCAGGAACGTTTCGAATAAAAAATGGAAGAATCAAAAAGGTAAAAAAAAAAATAAAATTGAAAAAACAAAAAATTGCAAACCTTGTAGTCCCCGTTTCTATTCTCTTTTTTATCCCTTTTTTCATTTTTTTGCACTTTTTTACTGGAGCTTCTTTGACGGTTTTTCTGAGTTTTTAATCTTTCTTTTTTGGACTTTTAAACTTTCTTTTTTGTATTATCTGATCCCTTTTATTTTCGCTTTTTCTTTCGTCTATTTCTAGCGCTTTTTTAAAGTGTTTTGTCCTCATTTGGTCGTTTTCCGTTTTTTGTCGTTCCTTTTTTCACACTTTTGGAATTTTGCCACTTTTATGATTCAAAAAGTCAAAAAATCGAAAAATTAAAAAAGCGGAAAATCGAAAAATTGCAAATCGAAGAACTGAAAAAATGAAAAATTGGAACATTGAAAAACTAAAAATCGAAAAACTTAAAAATGGAAAAAACCAATGAATCAAAAAACTGGAAAGAGGAAAAAACAAATGGAATCGAAAAATTGGAAAATCCAAAAATTGTAAAATTCGTTAATTATAGAATGGTCAAAATTGTAAGGTCGAAAACCTGTAACACTGAAAAAATTAAATATCGCGAAATTGAAAAATAAAAAATCAAAAATTTGAAAAAACAAATAAATGAAAAAGTTTTAATATCGAAAGGTCGAAAAATTATGTAATCATGAAATTGAAATGTAGGAAATTTTAAAATTTTTAATTATTAGTACATAATATTCAACATGAAAACCAGGAACGTTGCGAATCAAAAATTGAAGTAACGAAAAGTTTAAAAAATCTAAAATTGAAAAAACAAGAAGCTGCGAAGCTTGTAGTTGTGTCCTTTTCTATCCTCTTTTGTATCCCTTTTTCCGTTTTTTTGCACTTTTTTGTTGGACCTTCTTTGACGGTTTTTTGAGCTTCTAACCTTTCTTTTTTGGGATTTGATCCTTTATTTTTTGTATTTTCTGACCGCTTTTATTTTTGCTTTTCTTTCGTCTTTTTTTAGCGCTTTTTGCTTGAAATGTTTTTTTCTCCTTTGGCTGTTTTCCGCTTTTTTGTTGTTCCTTTTTTTTACACTTTTGGAATTTTTCCACTTTTATGATTCGAAAAGTTAAAAAATCGAAAAACCAAAATATGTAAAATTGAAAAATTTCAAAAAGAACTGAAGAAATGAAAAATTGGAACATTGAAAAGGTAAAAATCGAAAAACCAATCAATCGAAAAACTGGTAAGAAGAAAAAACAAATGGAATCGAATAATTAGGAAATCCGAAATTTATAAAATAATTTAAGAATAACTATAGATAATTATAGAATGATCAAAAATGTAAGGTCGGAAAACTGTAGCATTGAAAGATTGAAAAACTGAAAAACTAAATATCGAGAAATTGAAAAATTAAAATTCAAAAATTTGAAAAAACCAATAAGTAGGTAAATGAAAAAGTTTTAAGATCCAATTTACGCTTTGCCTTTTTATGGCCTTTTTTGTCCTTTTTCGTGTCTCTTTAATTGTCGGATTTGTATTGTCGTCCTTTTTTAAGATTTCTTGTCGTCCTTTTTTTTATTTTTTAGTCGCTCTTTTTTCCATTTTTTGTGGAATTTTTGACATTTTGCTAAAATCCTTTTTTGGTGAATCCTTTTTTGACTTTGTGTTTTCTCTCGTTCTTTCGTTTTTTTTTATCGTTCATTTCGTAATCCCCTTCTTTGTCCTCTTTTTAGTGCTTTTTTTTTGCTTAATCCACGGTTTTCGCGTTTTCTTTTTTTTGTATTTTTTGATCGCCTTTATTTTCATTTTTTTTCGCCCTTTAGAGCTTTTTTGTTTGAAGCCTGTTTTATCCTTTTTTCGTTGTTTTTCTCGCCTTTATTTTGTCCCTTTGTCTGTTGCTTTTCCGGTAGAAATCGAACCACACGTTTACCGCTTGCCGGGTGGGTGCCCTCACCACTAGACTACGGAGAAGTTTATCTTTCTCCGCTTACCAACGCCACACCTTCTTTTGGTTGGTGTTTTTTTGCTAGCCTTATTTTGGTTCTCGTTTCTGATTTTTTAGCTTTTTTAGTGGTCCTTTTTTACTTTTTTTGCTTCTTTGTACTTTTGCTTTTTTTTATCATCTTTTGTAGTTGTTTCTTGAGGACAACAAAAGAGAAATGATTTTCGCTTGTTGGACTTTTTTGGGCGGTTTCCTTTTGAATCTTTTTTTGATCATTTCTTGTCGCCTCTTTTTCAACTTTTGCCCTTTATGGCCTTTTTTGTCCTCTTTTGGTTGTGTTTTTTGGCGCCTTCGTATTTTCCTGTTTTTGAGATTTTTGTGTAGTCTTTTTTTACGTGGCTTTATTTGTTTTCTTCTCTTTACGTTTTTTTGACGTCTTTTTTGTCATCTGAAATCCTCTTTCTTGTCGTCCTTTTTATCCTCCTTTTCACCTATTCCAGAGTTTTTGCACTCTCTAGTTGAACTTTTTTTTTTGTTTTTTGGATTTTTTACCTTTGTTTTTTGTATTTTTTGCTTTCGCCTTTTTAGGCGCCTTTGATGTTTGAAGCATGTTTTATCTTCATTTGGTTATTTCTTCAGCCACTTCATCACCCGTTTTAACTTTTTTTTGGTCACCTTTTTGTCCCAGTTTTTAATACTTTTTTTATAGCTTTTTTGATTTTTTTGGCTCGTCGTTTTTTCCTTTTTTTTGTCATATTTTGGTTGCCCTTTTTTTGTTATTGTTTTTTGGGGACAACAGATTACCAATTTTTTGTAGTTTCGTTTTAATGTTTTATTTTGGCCGCTGTTTTTTCCTAATTTTCTATTCTTTTTCTATAGTCTATTTTTGTTGCTACTTCGGACCTTTTTTGTCTGTTTGTTTTTTCACTTTTTTTTAGACTTTTTAGACATCTTTGAATTGTCTTTTGTCCGCTTTTTTTGGTTGTTTTTATTCCATTGTTTCCTGATTTTCATATAAGTTCATCCACAAGAATTATCCTGGATATCGCTTTATAATCAAAATCGTTTATAATTAAAATTTGTTTTGTAAAGTTAATATTATTGCAAACCACTTTCAGAGCACTATTTGAAAATTTTAAAGCACGAATGAATAAAATTATAATTGTAATATAATTAAAACTTATTACTTATTGCGTGTATTTATTCACATACTGTTAATGTTGACGTTGTTAAATAATTACCTCTTTATTTTTAATTAAAAAACTTCCAAAGTTATTTACCGAGAACTTACCCAACTTTTTAGCAAATTTATAAAATTTGATTTTGGGAATTTAATTTTTTTATAATAACCCCTATAAGTTAAAATAAAAATATATCTATAGTAAAGTAAAGATAAAGATGCATACTATTAACATGTTTCAAGTAAATTTTTAGAAAGGGCACAAATATCAATTTATATAAATTTCCTGGGAAAACAGTACAAAGTATTGATACTAAACGCATTATTCTAAGAAACCATAAACTCAGAACAGGAGGCGGAGACGACCGACGATCTTTGCTTCCTCCATAATTTCAAGAAAATATAAAATGTCGGAATTCTCTCCAAAATGGAGACAAAATGACTTCAAAATTATCGCTCAGAGTTGGTTGTGATCACCATTCTTTTGTTCTTTTAAATTCGAAAACACAATTTTTTATGTAGGCGTTGGAAAGACTATGATTTGAACGTATTTACCACTTTGAATAAATTTTTCTGGACGGTACTTAATCAGCTATTCACCGAGATTGTAGCAAATATGTTTTCTTTTTTAATGACAAAATGAAATCGACTGAACTTTTTAAAAACCTAATATTACGTTCGAAATTTAGCAACATAATTTGTAATCTAGTTATCGTTGGAAAAAATGTCAATGGTTAAACCATATTGATCCATCAACAAAAAAAATCTATTTAAAGAAGACTTACGTATTCATTTCCAAGGATGACTCGACGTCAGACATTACAATGTTGAAATTATAACGTAGACGTCGCCACCCTATAGATTTTTCTGGTCAGCTTTACGCCTTTGTAAGTCTTGCCAGGAAATCAAAGCGAATAAATCACAAACAAAGAACACTTGCTTTTAAGTGTAACTACACACAAGAAACCGTATTTGAATGGAATAGGCGGCACAGTAGTTGGCGACGACGATATTGTTTTGTTTGCGATTTAGGAGAAATCATTTACAAGCCAAACAAACAGATTTAAGATAACCTTAAAGCCGGCTACTGCTGGAGATACTTTCGGGAAAGCTTTTAGGCGTGAAAACAAACTTTTGCAATAATTGTTCTAAAGTTAAATGAAAATTACCGTCGGCCATAAATAACCGAAAAACCGATTTTTTCTCGGACGAATAATTTTTCTCGGCTTTTTGTCGTTCGCCTCCGACGTCGCCGTAAATCATCCCCTAGATTGTTTTGGCCGATATTCGCGATAAAACCGAAAAGAATGTTTCGGATAAGAAATCGTTTTGGCGCTGGATATAGTCCGTAATTTATTTCAATTCCAAAGAAATAAATCGAAGAGGAAATTTCAGGCGGAGTGGAGAAATTAATCTCGGAACAAGTTGAAAACTTTTTAAACGTGCTGTACAGAAAATAAGAAAAGCTTTTTAATATTCTCTCTCGATTTCCCCTGGAAAATCAATAAAAACAAGGATCTCATTAATTTTTTGCCCCGGCTGATTTTTATTCGAGGAGCTTTTCGATTAGCGTTTTAATTTCAACTCCGTCCTCTGGCCGTGTTTTTCGATGACTTTCGCCCCTCGGAAAAATCGCCCCTAAAAAACGCCCCTCGATCTGTGATTTAAAGTGCATAATCTAATCCGTTTCGTCTCTGTCGGAACGGAATCCGACGAAGAAAACGGAAAGAGATAAAAACATACGCACTTCTTAACAAATCCGAAATGATTAAAAGTATAATCAGAGAAATACACTTTATCTTTATTCCCTCGCCCACCTATCCTTCTTGTCGCTCGCGCCTTTCGAGGGTCCTGTTTAGAAAAGAAAGGACAAGGGAATGTAAATTAGCCATTTTCATTTATTCGCCCTCGTTTTAAGTCGGCCTCGACTTTTTTTCCTTCTTGCTCGGGCCCCCTCTCCGCGTCCGGACGCGTTTTCTTATTCCAAGACTAATGGATCGCTATTCAGGAGGAATAATGCAATGCTGAGTGCAATTTGTATCTAGACATTAAAATAATTTGTTATTCCGAGCTCTAGTTTGGCGGGTAAATAAACAACATCAAGGGTTAACGGGCTTTTTTAACCATTGCACGTGCTGCGGTTGGGTTTTGTTATGGAAATTATCGGAACAGCGGGCGACTTGGTGGATTTATCAGTAATGACCGCGGACTCCGTGTGTGACGGCTAATTGGTACCCGGAGGATTGTGGCTCGGGCAGAACCGGTTTTCGGAAACGAGACCCAGATTTGGTACACATCTTCGACGCACCAGCGGTGATATTTGCATTCCAGTCAGATCACTAGAAAATACTAAATCTGGTGACTTCATGTTGTGAACTATGGAATTGCTGACACAATTTTTCCAATGTAAAACCGGCTTAGAAGTGTCAAGTGGAATTTTCCGTAGAATATTTGATATTGAGAACTATTTTCTATTTACTGCTAGAAAATGAGCGTCCGTCTGTTTCTCTATATGTCTGTCTGTTTTTGTTTTGTTAAACACGTAACCTAACTACCTAACCAAAATTTGGCCAATAACCCCCACCACCAATGACGTCATTTCCAAAATTCACAGTAATATATTTTTTTAATTTTATAAAATAAGATACTCGTTCACTTGTGACGTATAAATCTGTGTTGAGTTTTCACTCTAGACGTCCTTATTTTTGAAAAAAAAAATACATTTTTTGATAACACAATTTTTGTTCTTCGTTTTTCCTTTTTCATCAATTTTACAATTTTTGATATCACAATTTTTCGTCTGCTCATTTCTTTTAATGTTTCAATTTCTCCATTTTACAATGTTTCGGTTTCATAATTCTTCGTTTTTGCAACATTAATTGTTTCAGTTTCTCGATTTATCGATTTCCAAATTTTTCGATTGTTCGTTTTTTCAATTTTTCAAGTTCTTGATTTTTATTTTTCATTTTCCCGATTTTTTAATTCTCATTTTCTCGATTTCATATCACAATTATTCGTTTCTTCATTTGCTTTTTCCCTTTTAGAATGTTTCGCTTATTGATTTTCCAATTTTTAAATTTTTCAGTGTTGCAATTTTTGGATTTTTCAATTATACAATTTTCCGATTTCTTTAATTTCCAATACGTATGTCGACTTTGGAATATTTCGTTTTTTCGGTTTTGTACTTTTTCGAAACTGAAATTGCACAATTTTTTGAATTTTTCGTTTCCTTGATTTTTTAAATTCTTGATTTCAATTTTTCATTTTTGTAATTTTTTATTTTTATTTTATCGATTGTATATCACCATTCTTACGATTTTATAAATTTTCGTTTATTCAGTTCTTCAAATTTTCAATTTTTGATTTTTCAATTTCTCGATTTTCCAATTTTTCAATTTTTCGATTTTGCTATTTTTGGATTTCGTGTTTGATATCACCATTTTTTGTTCTTCGTTTTTCCTTTTTCTCCGATTTTATTTATAATTTTTTATATCACAGTTTTTCGTTTTCTTTCAATTTCTCCAATTTTCCATGTATCACTTTCATAATTTTTCGTTTTCGCAACTTTAATTTTTTCAGTTTGTCCATTTGTCGACTTCCAAGTTTTTTAATTCGTTTCTTCAATTTTTCGATTTGAAATTTTTTGATTTTTCAATTTTTCATTTTCTAATTTTTCAATTTTTCAATTTTTTGGTTCCTCAATTTTTCAAGTTCTTGATTTTAATTTTTCATGTTGTCGATTTTATATCACAATTATTCGTTTTTCATTTACTTGTGTTATTATTTGTTAAATGTTTCTTTCCCTCTTAAAATTGTTCGCTTATTCAATTGTTCATATTTTCTGTACTTGATTCTTTCATTCCTCGATTTTCCTATTTTTAAATTTTTCAATGTTGCAATTTTTGGATTTCTCAATTATCCAATTTTCCGATTTCTTTAATTTTCAATACGTATTTCGGTTTTAGAATATTTCGTTGTTTCAATTTTTCGAGTTTTCAATTTTTCGCTTCCTCAATTTTTCAAGTCCTTGATTTTAATTTTTCATTTTCCCGATTTTTTTGTTATTATTTTCTCATTTTCCTGTTATTTTTTCATGTTGTTTTCGACTTCATAGTTTCCATTTATTCACTTCTTCAAATTTTCAATTTCGATTTTTCAATTCCGCGATTTGCCGATTTTTTAATTTTTCAGTCTTGCAATTTTTG
The DNA here is from genome assembly GCA_022388445.1 of Zophobas atratus. Classification (NCBI taxonomy): domain Eukaryota; kingdom Metazoa; phylum Arthropoda; class Insecta; order Coleoptera; family Tenebrionidae; genus Zophobas; species Zophobas atratus. Next base: position 11,495,204 of record CM039446.1, read on the forward strand.
GATTTCTCAATTATTGGCCTTCCGATATCTTTAATTTTCAATATATGTATATTTCGAATTTAAGATATTTCGTTTTTTTCGGTTTCGCACTTTTTCGAATCTGAATTGCTCAATTTTTAATTTTTAGATTTTTGAATTTTTCGTTTCCTCGATTTTTTAAGTTCTTGATTTTAATTTTTCATGTTTCCTGATTTTCTATTTTCATTTTATCGATTTTATATCACCATTCTTTCGATTTTATAATTTTTTGTATATTCAATTCTTCAAATTTTTAATTTTCGATTTTTCGATTCCTCCATTTTCCAATTTGTTAATTTTTTCGATTTTGCAATTTTTGAATTGCTCAATTATCTGACTTTCCGATTTCTTTAATTATTTCAAAATTTCAATTTTACAATATTTCGCGTTTGATATCACAAACTTTGTTTTTCGTTTTTTCCTTTTTTCTCCGATTTTACTATTTTTGATATCACAATTTTTCGTTTTTTTCATTTTCTTTAATTTATCAATTTCTCCAATTTTCAATGTTTCGGTTTCAGAATTATTCGTTTTTTGTGTTTTCAGTTAGTCGATTTGCCGGCTTTCAATTTTTTTAATTATTCATTTAAATTTTTTGGTTTGGAATTTTTTGTTTCTTCAATTTTTTGATATGGAATTGTTTGATTTTTCAATTCCTCATTTTCTAATTTTTCGATTTTTCAATTTTTGGCTTCATCACTTTTGCAAGTTCTTGATTTTAATTTTTCATTTCTCCGATTTGTTTGTTTCTATTTTTTCATTTTATATCACAATTTTTGTTTTTTTTTCTTTTATTTTTTCATGTTGTTTTGGATTTTGTACTTTCTGTTGATTTTCTTCTTGAAATTTTCCATTTCCATTTTTCAATCCGAAATTTACCGATGTTTTAATACTTCAATCTTGCAATTTTTGGATTTCTCAATTATCGGCCTTCCCATATTTTTACAATTTTTTGTTTTCCGTTTTGCCTTTTTCTCCGATTTTACAATTTTTGATATCACAACTTTTCGTTTTATCGTTTTCTTTAATTTATCAATTTCTCCAATTTTCATTGTTTCATTTTCATAATTTTTCGTTTTTGCAGCTTTAATTTTTTCAGTTTGTCGATTTGTCGACTTACAAATTTTTTAATTATTCGTTCCTTCAATTTTTCGATTTGGAATTTTTTGATTTTTCAATTTCTCATTTTCTAATTTTTCGATTTTTCAATTTTTCGTTTCCTCAATTCTTCAAGTTCTTGATTTTAATTTTTCATTTTTTCCGATTTTTTATTTTCATGTTCTCGATTTTATATCACAATTATTCATTTTTTCATTTACTTTGTTTTTTTAAATGTTTCTTTCCCTCTTAAAATTTTTCGCTTATTCAATTGTTCATATTTTCTGTGTTCGATTTTCCTATTTTTAAATTTTTCATTGTTGCAATTTTTGGATTTCTCAATTATCCATTTTTCCGATTTCTTTAATTTTCAATATGTGTTTCGATTTTGGAATATTTTGTTGTTTCGATTTTGCCCTTTTTCAATTTTGAAGTTTCTCAATTTTTAATTTTTCGATTTTTCAATTTTTCGCTTCCTCAATTTTTTAAGTTCATGATTTTAATTTTTATTTTCCCGATTTGTTTTGGTTTTATTATCTCATTTTCCTTTTATTTTTTCATGCTATTTTCGACTTTATAGTTTCCGTTTATTCACTTCTTCAAATTTTCAATTTCTATTGTCAATTCCGTGATTTGTTGATTTTTTATTTTTCAGTCTTGCAATCTTTGGATTTCTCAATTATCGGCCTTCCGATATCTTTAATTTTCAGTATGAATTTCGAATTTAGAATATTTCGTATTTTCGGTTTTATACTTTTTCGAAATCTGTAGTTGCTCAATTTTTAGTTTTTCGATTTTTGAATTTTTCGTTTCCTGGATTTTTTAAGTTCTTGATTTCAATTTTTCATTTTTCAGATTTTTTATTTTAATTTTATCGATTTTATATCACAATTCTTTCGATTTTATGATTTTTTGTTTATTCAATTCCTCAAATTTTCAATTTTTGATTTTTCAGTTTCCCGATTTTCCAATTTTTCAATTTTTCGTTTTTTTGCAATTTTTGCATTTCTTAATTGTCCAATTTTCCTATTTCTTTAATTTTCAATATTTCGGTTTTACAGTATTTCGTTTTTGCACTTTTTGGATTTTTGGATTTTTAAGTTTTTTGAGTTAATTTTTAATCATTCGATTTTTCAATGTTTCGTTTCTTCAGTAGTTTTTGATTTCCAATTTTTCGTTTCCCGATTTTTTTATTTTCATTTTCTCGAGTTTATATCATAATTTTTCGTTTTTTTATTTTCTTTTTTTTCATGTTTTTTCGATTTTATAATTTTTTGTTTATTCAATTCTTGAAATTTTTTATTTTTGATTTTTCAGTCTCTCGATTGTCCGATTTCTTTCGTTTTCAATATGTATTTCGATTTTAGAGTATTTTGATTTTTCGATTTTGTCCTTTTTCAACTTTGAAGTTTCTCAATTTTTTATTTTTCGATTTTTCAATTTTTTATTTTTCGATTTTTCAATTTTTCAATTTTTCGTTTCCTCAATTTTTCAAGTTCTTGATTTTAATTTTTCATTTTCCCGATTTTTTTATTTTAAATTCTCATTTCATATTACATTTTTCGTTTTTTTTATTTTCTTTTTTTTCATGTTTCTTTCGATTTTATAATTTTTTGTTTATTCAATTCTTGAAATTTTCAAATTCTAATTTTTCAATTCCTCGATTGTCGATTTTTTAATTTTTCAATGTTGCAATTTTTGAATTTCTCAATTATCCGACTTTCCGATTTCTTTAATTTTCTGCAATTCTGTAATTTTTTTATTCTTAAGTTTTTTATGTTAATTTTTAATCTTTCGATTTCAAGTTCTTGATTTCCAATTTTTCATTTTCCTGATGTTTTTATTTTCATTTTCTCGATTTTATGTCACAATTTATCGGTTCTTATTTTCTTTTTTTTCATGTTCCTTTCGATTTTATAATTTTTCGTTTTGAATTCTTCAAAACTTGAATTTTTGATTTTTCAATTCTTCGATTGCCAATTTTTTAATTTTTAAATTTTGCAATTTTTGGATTTCTCAATTTTGCACTTTTTCGATTTTTAAGTTTCTCAATTTTTAATCTTTCGATTTTTCAATTTTAATTTTTAGAGTTTTCAGTTTAGACGTTTTTCGTTTTCCATTTCTGGTTTTTCAGTTTTACACATCTGCAAATTTTTCATTTTTATGATTCGAAAATCAAAATATTGCTAAATCGAAAAAGTAGAAAATCGAAAAATTGCAAATCGAAGTACTGAAGAAATGAAAATCAGAACAATGAAAAACGTAAAAATCGACATAATCAATGAATCGAAAAAATGGAAAATCCAAAAATTGTAAAATCGGAAAATTATAGAATGTATATTATGAAAGATTGAAAAATTGAAAAATTAAATATCGAGAAATTAAAAAATTGAAAATCCAAACATTGAAACAAAGTTTTAAAATCCAATAATTGAAAACTCGAAAAATTCTGAAATTGAAAAATCGAAAAAGTGTTTTTTTTACATAATAAAATGAAAACTAAAAATTGCAAAATAAGTAAAATCAAAAACTGAAGAAATGAAAAGAAACAAAAAAATAAAGAAAACAAAAAATCGAAATTGAAACTGCAAATCGAATAACTGAGGAAATGAAAAACTGAAAACTCGTGAAATTGCAAATCGAAAATTTGAAAAACTTTAAAATGAAACCTCGAGGGAAATTAAAGAACCAAAAAAATAAAAAACTGAAAAATCGCAAAAGTTGAACAACTTAAAATTGAAAAAACAATAGAATTGGAACATAGAATAATTGAAAACATAAAGAACAGGACGGAAGAAGAAGGAGGAAGTAAAAACAAATAGAAAAATTGCATAATCTAAAATTTGAAAAATTCAAATGTTGGTGAAAAATTAAAAAAAATAAAATAAAATATTACAAAGTTAATTGAAACTTGCTTTTTTACTTTATTAGAAAAATTTTACAGAGGTTGTCAGAAAACAAAAATCGTAAATTTTTTTATAATTTTTCCAAGAAGCCGGATTTGTTCGACTCTACTTCTAATAACTTCTATCCAAGTGCCGATAAATTTTAATCTAGATTATCACTTTATCTGATAATTTTCAGTTTTGGATTAAGTAAATTAAAAGCAATTGTTTATTAATTTTAGTCCTTGGAAAAAATAAATGTAAACACTTTTTTAATTGTTTATGTTTGCATTGAAACAAAATACTAATAAATATTTTTGCAAATTTTCCGCCATCAAACTTTAACACTACATAAATTAAAGAACAAATTTTTATAGGATTATTTATGATTACATGAAGTCAGATTGGACGGCGAGCCGTAGGCGAGCTTTGCAAAAAAGAAATGTAATAATGACGATATGAAACCTAGTTTTTACACTCTTTTTTTTCATCAAGGTATTTTTTTCTTGTTATTTTTAACATTTTTTTGTTTAGTTTGTCTACCGTTTGTTCGTGACATTGAGATAACGAAATCAAGGTCCGGGAATTTCGTGATTTGAAGCTTGAAAAAAAAAAAATTTTTAATAGTTTGTTAAATTGTTATATTCCGTGGTTGAATGTTTTGATGTAAATAAAGCAAGTGATGAAGGTGTACAGTTAACAACCTTCTAAATTATGATAAATCGTTATTGTTGAATTTACTAATTAAAGTTTCGTGTTCGTTAACCTTGTAGTCACTTGTTAATTTGACTGGTAAGAATCTGTATTGCTGACCGTGAACCATTCAAATGACTCTTAGGTTACCGAAATAGAAAAAATCACTATGTATGATGAAAAACTTCTTTCGTGTTTGGAAGACCGCACTTCTTTGCAAAATCATGACAAATTTACAAAAAGTGTTATCTTGTTTTTCACAGACAAAAATACATATTTGCATACATTTATTAACAATGTCTGGCTTCAGTTTTATTTATCTTTTACTAAAAATATATCTTTTACTAAAAATATATCTTTTACTAAAAATATAAAGTAGACAATCTTAGATCATAACAAAACGACAACTTCTAAACATCGGAACAATTGCAGCATTTGAAAATATAGTGAGAATTTTCGTTTTCGTCAAACATAGGAGCAGAGAGCCTCCTAAAACAATGACCTGTAGAATTTTTATAGTGTTCCAATTTCAAAAATACTACAATTTTTCTTGAAATATCTCCAATTTTTGTAATTCATTTTTATACATATAAACCGATTCTTACGGTATAGTCATACATTTCATCACTTTTTTTCATCATAATAAATATGTAATGTGCCGGAATATTTAAAATGAACTACTGATGGCATTCTTTCTTCTTCTTTTTCATAGCCAAAGGTGATCTTTCTAGTATGAAAAAACGATATATATCTAGAATTCCAAACAATTCCAGTAATTAATCTTTAAAAATGTACTATAGGATTTCGTGATGAATGACCCGGAGATGATAATTTTCACAACAGCGTATAGTGCAATTCCAATTCCCAGTAATTTCATTGTATTCTGATAATTTCGAATTTTACAAAATTTAAAGCAAACGACAAATAGACAAATCGCAATTACCACCAAGAACCACGCAAGAAATAAATATGTAATAGGAGTATTTTTTAGAAATGTCACAAAGAATAACAAATATTGCTCATTTTGAAGTATATTTTTTTAAGTAATTCTTATAAATTTAGCAATGAATTCCACTTTCTTGTAACAAATTCCACCGATTTCTTTATAACTTGTAACATTCTAAATAATTCGATAAACAGATGAGTAGTAATTTTTTTCAAACAACACAACGAAATTAAATATATAACAATAATTCCGCAGAATTACATAAAATTCAGGTAATTCCAGTGTACGCAAAGAGAAATCTAATAATTTCGTTAACTAAATTGAGGACCCGGGGTGGGTTAGTTAGCATCATGCTTGCCCGCTACACCTTGGGTCGTGGGTTCGATTCCCGCCATAGCTCTGGGTGTAACGTGTATGTATGTCCCGTTCCCCTGTAATTGGGCCTCGGTACCTGTTGGGGGACGTAATTGAATAAAATTAAAAAATAAATAAAAATAAATAGATAATTTCGAAAGTACTCTTACGAAGTATACGATGAAATTACGTTGTGAGTAATCTAAATATGCTAATAAGAACTGAACAGTGTAAATTGTAATTTAAATTAATTTCGTAGTAATTCCGATAAATTCAATAAGTTCCTATAATTCTAAGGACTGGTTTTTTAATAAAATTAAAGTTCCTTTAAAATTTAAAGTAAGCTTTTGTCATAGCAACAAATTGTTGATAATAAAGATTTAGAGTCACTTTTAATGTAAAAAAACTTAAGGTTTATTGTCAAATTTACGTTAAATAAATATAATGTCGAAAATATTTTTACGAAATACAAGATGCAATTACTTAGTGAATAGTCTAGATGTGCTAATAATTTTTAGAACAGTGTTAAATGTAATTTAAATTTCAATTAATGTCATAGTAATTCTAACAAATTCCTATAATTCCGGCAAATTCTCAATAGTTCCACTCCTTGAAAAACAGTTCCTATTAAAATGGTATCTGAGTATAAGAAAATTCAAATCAAACGATAAAATGGACAAATTGGAATTTATGACAATATCATTAACTAAATAGATAATTTTGAAAACATATAATTTTACGAAATATATTATGCAATTCGGTCGCATATAGTTTAGATGTGATCATAATTTTCTGAACAGTGTAAAATATAATTAAACTTTTAATTAATTTCATAGTAATTCCAGTAAATTCCATAATTCCGGTGAACTTTTAATAGTTACAATTTCAATCTTTTTAAAATGGTCTCTAAGTATGAAAAAATTAAAATCAAACGACAAAATGGACAAATTGCATTTTATGGTATAATGTTTCCAAGAAAATGAAATGAAGCAAACAAGAAATGAATAATATTTTATATAAATATTGTCACAAGGAATAACAAATATTACACATTTTGACTAAGATTTTTTAAAACAATTCTTACTATTAATGCAGTATTTCTGATGAATTCAGGGCCATTTCATTTTCTTTTAACAAATTCCACCAATTCCAATAGTTTCATTAATTAAATAGAATAATTTCGGAAGTAATTTTACGAACTGTACAATGGAATTATGTAGCGAGTAGTTTACATATGACAATATATCTTTCAGAACAGTGTAAATTATAATTTAAATTTCAATTAATTTTATAGTATAGAATTTCATTAAATTCTTATAATTCTGGTGAAATAAATAATGTTTATTAAAATGTTGCCAGAAGGAATAGTAAATATTACACATTGTGAGTAAGATTTTTTAAAACGCTTCTTACAATTTCAGTAATTCTGTAGAATTCAAAGCAATTTCACTTTTTTGTAACAAATTCCACCAATTCCTCAATAATTTCTAACATCCTAAATAATTCGGTAAATCGCTAAGTAGCTCAGTTGTAATTCTTTCAAACGACATACCATAAAGGACATTAAACATCAATAATTTCGTAGAATTTCAAAAAAATCTAGTCATTCCATTGTACGCAAACATTTCCTCAAGTCTAATAATTTCATTAATAAAATGGATAATAATTTCTAAAGTCATTTTACGAAATATACGAAATAATTACGTAATAAGTAATCTGGATATGATAATAAATTTCAATTAATTTCGTAGCAATTATTATAAATTCCTATAATTCCGGTAAATTCTTAATAGTTACACTCGTTTAGAACCGATTCCACTGTTACTAAAATGGTGTCTAAGTAAAGTAGTCCAAGAGCTATAAGGTTATATGACCATCATAAAAATAGTTAACCGCAAATAAATACCCCCTTTGTGTGGTTCGCACTAAGCTTACAGGTTGGCAGTAAATCGTCTTCCAAACATTTCTTTAGATTTTAGTGAAAGCCGCCTCTGAACGAAACGACAACAGCCGGACGAGGTACAGTGGACACGTTACTTACCACCCTAAAACCGTATAATCTTATAGTTCTTGGACTACTATCTAATAAATTTAAAATCAAACGACAAATATACAAAAAGGGAGTTTATGATAAGGATAATATTTGAAGAAAATAAAATGAAGCAAACGAGCAGCAAATAATATTTTATATACAAATAAAATAGCATAAGGAGTAACACATTTTGTCTAAGATCTTTTAAAGTAACTATTACAAATTCAGAAATTCAGATGAATTCAATCAAAGCAATTCCACTTTCTTGTAACAAATTCCACCAATTCCTTAGTAATTTTCATCATCCTAAATAATTCTTCAGAATTCCAAAGAATTCCGGTAATTTGATTGTACACAAAGCGTTTCCGATGTCTAATAATTTTATTAGCTAATTAATTAGTGGAATTTAATTAATAATTAATTAAATTTTATTAACTAAATTGAAAAGTAATTTTACGATGGAGTTACGTATTCAGTAGTCTTTGTATGCTAAGAATATTCTGAAGAGTAAAAATATAACTCAACTTTCAGCTAATTTCATCTTCATTCCGATAATTTTTGGTAATTCTGGTGAATTCTCGGTAGTTTCACTAAGTTAATGACCAATAGACAAATTGGAATTGAAATTTTATGGAAATCTTGGCACTTGGAATACCAATTCAGTAATTCTGATGAATTCTGAGCAATTTCACTTTTTTGTAACAAATTCCAGCAGTTCTATATAATTTTGCAAATACGTAAGCAGTTCAGTAGTAATTATTTCAAACGATTCAACGAAATTAAACAAATAACAATAATTGCTCAGAATTACAAAGAATTCCGGTAATTCCACTGTAGGCAAAGCGTTCCAGAAGTCTAATAATTTCATTATCTAAATTGAAAATTCTAAAGTAATTTTATGAAATGTGCAATGGAATTACGTAGTGAAAGGTCTTGACATGCTAATAATATTCAGAAAAATAAAAACATAATTCAACTTTCAATTAATTTCATCATACTTCCAATAATTTTCGGTAATTCTGGTGAACTATCAGTAATTTCAATAAAATTACGACCAATAAACAAATCGGAATTTATGATAGAGATAGTATTTCTACCAAAATAAAATAAATCAAACTGGAAATAAATAAAATTTGATGGAAATCTTGGCACTAGGAATAACAAATCTTGCACATTTTGCTTAAGATTTTTTTAAATAATTTCTAGGAATTCAGTAATTCTGTGGAATTGTGGGCAATTCCACTTTCCAATAACAAATTCCAGCAATTTCTTAATAATTTCCAACATTCTAAATAATTAGGTAAATACGTACGCAATTCAGTAGTAATTATTTTAAACGATTTAACGAAATTAAAAAAATAAAAATAATTCCTCATAATTCCAAAAAATTCCGGTAATTCCACTGTAGGCAATGCGTTCCTGGTGTTGTTTTATAATTTCAGTACCAAAATAGATAATTTCGAAAATAATGTTGCGAAATATATTGTTACGTTGAACGGTGTACTAAAAATGGGCGTGGGTAAAACTCAACAATTTATTTCTTAATAACTCGAATTTACACGACTGATTACACCGCGACTATGTACAAAATAATTCCGGCGCAACTGAATTTGCTCACTGGACTTCTCGCTGATTGAATCAACTGAATAATAATCGTTCCCGAAGGTGGCCTCTATTTAAACCCATACTTCCTTCTAGATGTGTGGCGATCGGGATCTTTCTGGATTCGCGACTTCCGCTTCCAGGCTTCCAGGCTTTTCTGTGGCATTCGCCGCCGCTCTGTCGCTGTCATTGACGATGAGTCATCATCGGCGCACAGACCAGAAAGTTCTCGACGGCCATAGGCGTCGTATCGGGGCGGCGTTAGGGTTTATTTCGCAACAATATTATGGAATTACATAGTGAGAAGTCTAGATATGCTGATAATTTTCAGAACCGTGTAAAACGTAATGCAGAAATATAATTTAAGAAACATTTGTCCTACAAAATTATAAAATGACGTCATCATTTTTTAGGAGGCCATAAACGAAAAAAAATGATTAATGAGTTACTATGCTTAAGATAATTTTAAACTTGTAAGTTTTTAAAGCATTCGGTTTCACAATATTTCAAATTTAAGTTTTAAAATGTTATACAGTTTTAATTTTTTCCCCAAAAATCTGGATATCTAGGACAAAAATTCAACAAGGGTTCATAAACCACATGTGTAGAATCATCGTATTTTATAAAATTTAAATAGTATTTACTACTGTATGATGTCAACAAATTGTTGGTAGCGATGTTTAGCCAATCCGTGTAATAAAAATCCGGACAGACGGCAGGCAGACAGACAGACGGAAACGGGCGACCTATTGTTTCGTACTCAATTTACGCACTGAAAGTAAAAAGATGCTTTTATTTTCACGGTGTCCCGGTGGCACAATCCGACACTGACCTAAATAATTCGGTAATTAGGTAAGCAGTTCAGTAGTAATTCTTTCAAACAGCATAACGAAATTATGTATATAATTAATTAGTATAATAATTAACTAAATTTCATTAACTAATTTCGAAACTAATTTTACGAAATATACGACGGAATTGCGTAGTGATATCGTAATAATATTCTGAGGAGTAAAAAGATATCGGTAATTCTGGTGAACTGGGCACTACGAATGACAATTACAAATTTTGCTTAAGATTTTTGAAAATCGGTAAAAAATAAATGGGTGAACAGTTCCGTAGTAATTTCTGAATTAAACAAATAATAATATGATAAAAATCAGGTTTACAAATTTATGACAAAAAGGTAGGTCAGGTCCAACGGTTCTTCCAAGAAACCTTGGATATCATAGACTCATAACACAGGTCTTTGAACTGTTACACTGTGGGACATAATGTTTAAAAAAATCCATAGTTTCAATGGGACCTGGAAATTTCCATAGCGGCAAATAATAAAGCTTGTAAAATTAGCATCGATTTTTTAGAACCAAAAAAATACGAGCTGCAATTTTAAAATGTCATAAATTCACAAGAAATTAATTGCCAATTTTAACTCAAGTCGAAGTTACATTAAAAAATAACTGCATTAATTCGACAAGTGGTGTCCGTTACAACACTTGAATGAATGGAACATTGAAAATTCAAATGGAATAACAGAACCTTGTACTTTCGTTATGTAAATTAGAATGACTGGCTATTCACATGTCTATATTTACCTACATTGTTAGATAATCTGAACCACAAACTAATCTTCGCTCTAAACGCTACGTCCTCTTATTTTGCGTGTTACGTACTACTTTAAAGAATAATTCGTTCTTGTAGAGTCATCCATCAAAACAGGTATTAGTTTTTATGCGCTTTATTTGTGCTGGAACTTGCTATAAACGTCATTCGCAACTTAGGTCACAAAATCCCCACCAGTGCGAAAATTTCCACTCAAAAATAATTGACTCCGAGACCTATTTAAATTTTAATTAAACGTATCACTTTTGAAAATTTGCAGACAATGGGTGAGTGGTCAAAGTCACGATTGTCATTGTCAATTCATTCTAACTCCGTTTAGCAATGTGTTGCAATAATTACCGACAAGTGTCTAAGGTCAGTCACGACTTTTAATTTGCAACATTTGGTGTAAGAATGTGTAAAGTACTTAAATTTAAAAGTAAACAACAGCTTGACGAAACAACTTATTTTAGGAAAAATTACGGTTCTTGAAAAATACGGATTTAAACCATTAATGCCTTGAAAACAGGTATGTAATAATCGACTACGGAATTAACAGTGAATAGACAAAAATGAGGGCTATGTCCGGTCAGACTTGAAATTAAATCTGCTACCTTGTAAATTCAGCAGACCAAAGGTGAAGGAAACAAAAGTCAAGATTCTTTATTGTTTATTGACGACTGGCGTTATTCCGGTATAACTGTTCTGTTTGGTTTATTAATATGTCCTAAGGTCAATTCGTGCTTTTTTCTATTTTCGCACCTCATTATTATTAATATTTCAAATAAAAATACGTACTATCCAAATGCATGCAAATATTAAATAAGTTTAAAATAGAACCTCGGCGCATGGCACCTTGTTGTTATCCCCGCAACATCGCTAAACCTAAAACCGCGACGCAGTGGTGAAAAAATGGCCAATTCGCCCCACAAGCGTAAATTTCTCGCACCGCATAAATTAAAAATCCTGAGAGCCACTTATCAAAGTGCGGCGAATCCGATTAAGCAGCAACCCCCTGCAACCCTCAAAACACTTGAGAAATAAATTTATACGAGCTGTCACTTGATCCTGATGAGCTAACAAAGCTTTAGATATGATCGAGCTTTCGACGCGACCTCCGCGTCCCGAAAAAACGAATTTCGTCGTGTCAAAGCTTTCTGTCGAACTAATTTGATCTGATCAAAGAAACCGAAACTTTCCGTCATCCCCTAAATAAATACGGCGAAAGCTCGGAGCTATTCCAGTATTTCTAAGATCATGTATAGGTCTAGCTAAAAGGGGTTATTTTGGGATAGTGGGGCGAGATTTGGGAATGAAATGGAAAAATTGGGATCGGATTTATTTACCGAGTCAGCAGTATTAATTCTTCGGAATGAGATTATGTCGGACGTGTATTGAGATCTCGATGACGTTAAAGTTCGAACGCGAAATTAATCCGTTAATAACAAGTCAACAAATTCATTTAAAATGTCTGCAGTTGTCTAAAAAAAATGGTCGACGGTTATTTCGACAGAACTTTCCTCGTCTCTGAAGTGTAGCCCAACAAATCCCGCTTCTAAAATTGTAAAAAAAATGCAATTTTTGTTTTCTGATATTCTCTATAAAGTGAAAATCAGTCAGGTAAATACGAACACTCGCGAAACTTTTTTGACTCGAATTTTGCAATTCCTCGATTTTTCATTTTTCTTCGTTTCTTCATTTTTGATTTGCAATTTTTCGATTTTTCAATTTGTAAATGTTCGGATTTTTTAATTTTTTGTTTTTTCAATTTTAATTTTTCAATTTTTCGTTTCTTCAGTTTTCCGATTTGCCGTTTTTCGTTTCAGTTCTTTTTCTTTATTGTTTCAATATTTAGGTTTGCAATTTTTCCAGTTTTCAGGTTCAAATTGTCCAGTTTTTCAATTTTCCAACTATTGGATTTTACAGTTTTGAGATTTTTGCAATATATTGATTTGCAATTTCGCGAGTTTTCAATTATTAATTATTTACTTCTTAATTTTTTTCTATTTGCAATTTTTCGTTTCGATTTTTTCTTGTTTCAATACTTCCATTTTTCAAATTTTGCATTTTGCAGTTTATCGATTTGTAATTTTTCAAGTTTTCAAGCTTAAATTTTTCAATTTTTTAACTTTCGAATTTTTCAATTTTTAGATTTTGCAAATTTTCGATTTGAGTTTTCCAGTTTTCAATTTTTATTTTATTAATTATTCGATTTTTCAATGTTTCTATTTCATAATTTTTTATTCTTTCAATTATTCGTTGCGTGATTTTTCAGTTTTTTATTTTTCTTCTTTCTTCAATCATTAAATTTTGCACTTTTTCAATTTCAAAACTTCTCGTGTTTTCAATTTTCCGATTCTTTAATTTAATATTTTTTCAAATTTCCAATGTGCCGTTTTTCGTTTCGGTTTTTTTTCTTTATTCTTCCACTATTTCGGTTTTTCACTGTTTTCATTTTATAATTGTTCTTTCTTCCATGTGAATTTTTTCAATTTTTGGATTTTGCAGTTTTCCGATTAGCAACTTTTCGAAGTTTCAAATTTAAATTTTTCAGTTTTTCAATTGTCCAGCATTTGAATTTTTCAATTTTTAGAATTTGTAATCTTTCAATTTTAGTTTTTTCAGTTTCCAGTTTTAATTTTTTTAATTATTCGATTTTTCAATGTTTCGGTTTCATGATTTTTCGCTTCTGGAATTTGAGTTCTTTCAATTTTTGGATGTTGCAGTTCCTCGTTTTGCAATTTTTCGAGTTTTCAAGTTTAAATTTTTCAATTTTTAGATTTTGCAAATTTTCGATTTGAGTTTTCCAGTTTCCAATTTTAATTTTTTTAATCTTTCCATTTTTTAATGATTCTATTTCATAATTTTTTATTTTTTCAGTTTTAATTTTTTAAATTTTTCGGTTCGTGATTTTTGAAATTTAATTTTTCTCATTTCTTCTGTTCCTAAATTTAGCAAATTTTCGATTTTTAATTTTTCAATTTTTCAATTATTCTTTAATTTTCTATTTCTTCAAATTCTCGATTTTAAACTTTTCGAATCGGTTTTTCATTTTAATTATTTTTACAATTTTATAATTTTTCAATTTTCACTGTTCGTATTTTTTAATTTTTTTGTTTTTTCAATTCCAACTTTTCTAATTTTTCGTTATGTCAATTTTCCGATGTGCCGTTTTCCGTTTTTTTTTTGTTTACTGTTTCAATATTTCCATTTTTCACTATTTTCATTTTAAAGTTTTCTTTTTTCAATGCGAATTTTTTCAATTTTTGGTTTTTTGCAGTCTTCCGATTTGGAATTTTTCGAGTTTTCAAATTTAAATTTTCAATTTTTCAAATTTCCAAATTTTGAATTTTTCAAGTTAAAGGTTTTGCAATTTTTCGAATTGAGTTTTTCGAGTTTTCTGTTTTCATTTTTTGAATTTTTCTAATTCCAATTTTTCGTTTCGGTTTTTTGCTTTATTCATTTGAATTATTCGATTTTTCAATCTTTCGAATTCATAATTTTTTGTTTTTCAATTGCAATTTTTTCAATTTTTCGTTCTACAATTTCTCGAGTTTTCAATTTCTCCATTGTTCAATTTTTCATTTCTTCAAATCTTTAATTTTTTGCAATTTTTGGTTTCGGTTTTTTGTTTCCTTTTCTTTCATAATTTTTGATTTTTTCAATTTTTCGATTTGCAAATTTTTTATTTTTCATTTTCCTAGTTTCGTCAATTTTACGATATCAATCTTTTCGTATTTTTATTTTCAAATTTTTCAAATTTGTGGTTTTCCAATTTTTGGATGTATAAATTTTCAGATTTTGCAGTTTTTCGATTTGTAATTTTTCTGTTCGATTTTTATTATTTTTACAATTTTTAAATTTTTTGTTCTGACAATTTTAATTTTTTCAATTTTTCGTGTCTTCAATTTTCCGATTTGCCGTTTTCCGTTTCAGTTTTTTTTTCATTGTTTTAATATTTGGGTTTTTCAATATTTCCATTTTATATTTTTTCTTTTTTTCAATGTGAATTTTTTCAATTTTTGGTTTGTGCAGTTGTCCGATTTGCAATTTTTCGAGTTTTCAAGTTTAAATTTTTCAGTTTTTCAATTTTTCAACTTTTGAATTTTTCAGTTTTCAAATTCAAATTGTTCAGTTATTGAATTTTCCAACAATTTTTAAATTTTTGTAATTTTTTTATGTGCAATTTCGCGAATTTTCAATTATTAATTTTTAAATTTCTAGATTTTTAATTTTTTTAAATTTTCGTTTCGATTTTTTTCTTTATTGTGTCAATATTTTCGTTTTACAATGTTGGATTTTATAATTTCTCTTTTTTTCGATGTGAAATATTTCAATTTTTGGATTTTGCTGTTTACCGATTTGCAATTTTTCGAGTTTTCAAGTTTTGTATTTTTCAACTTTTTTCAGTTTTTAGATTTTGCAAATTTTCGATTTAAGTTTTCCAGTTTCCGATTTTTCAATGATTCTGTTTCATTATTTTTTGTTTTTTCAATTTTAATTATTTCAATTTTTCGTTGCTTCAATTTTCCTATGTGCCGATTTTTGAATTTTGTTATTTTGCTTGTTTCTTCAGTCATTAAATTTTGCAATTTTTCGATTTAAAACTTCTCGTGTTTTCAATTTTAATTTTTCAATTTTTCAATGTTCAGATTTTTTTAATTTTTTGATTTTTCAATTTAAATTTTTTCAGTTTTTCGTTTTTTCAATATTCCGGTGTGCCGTTTCTCGTTTCAGTTTTTTCTCTTTATTGTCTCAATATTTCGGTTTTTCACTGTTTTTATTGTATGATTTGTCTTGGTTTCAATGTGAATTTTTTCAATATTTGTATTTTGCAGAAGTTTCCGATTTGCAATTTTTCGAGGTTTCAAGTTTAAATTTTTCAGTTTTTCAATTTTCCGACTTTCGAATTGTTCAGTTTTTAAATTTTGTAAATTTTCGATTTGAATTTTCCAGTTTCCAATTTTTGTTTTTTTAATTATTCGATTTTTCAATGTTTGGATTTTATAATCTTTTGCTCTTCAATTTTAATGTTTTCAATGTTTCGTTTGCAATTTTTAAATTTTTATTTTTCTTGTAACTTCAATTTTTGATTTTTCAATTTTTCGATTCTTTAATTTTCCGTTTCTTCAAATTTTTGAGTTGCAATTTTTGGTTTCGGTTTTTTATTTTCTCAGGTTTTTTACTTTTACATGTCGCAACTCTTCGAATTTTCAGTGTTAAATTTATGAGTTATTCGATTTTCCAACTTTTGGATGATTCAATTTTATGATTTTGCGATTTTTTGATTTGCAATTTCACGAGTTTCCAATTATTAATTTTTCAATTTTTCATTACTCGAATTTTTCGATTTGCAATTTTTTGTTTCGATTTCTTTCTTTATTGTTCCAATATTTTGCTTTTTCAGTGTTTGATTTTAAAATTTTTCCCTTTTTCAATACGAAATTTTTCAATTTTTCGATTTTGCAGTTTTTCGATTTGCAATTTTTTGGTGTTCAATTTTTTGATTATATCAATTTTTATGTTTTCGTTTTTCGTTTTTTCAATTTTTCGCTTCTTTAGTTTTTTAAGTTCTAGTGGATTTTAAAACTTTTTCATTTATTCGGTTTTTCAATTTTTCAATTTTTAATTTTTCGATTTTTAATTCTTCAATTTTTCGATCTTAATCTCAATTTTGCAATTTTTGGATTTTCCAATTTTTCGATTCGATTTGTTTTTCGTTTCCAATTTTTAGATTGTTTCTTTCAACTTTTAAGTTTTTCGATTTTTTTATTTTTAGAGCAGCGATTTTTCATTTCTTCAGTTCTTTTCACTTTTTCGATTTAGCAATTTTTTGATTTATCGATTTTTCGAATTTTTAACTTTTCGAAACATAATAATGGAAAATTTGCAAAAGTGAAAAATTGAAATGTAAAAATTAAAAACGAAAAAGCAAAAGTGAAAACTGAAAAATCTAAAACGTGGAAAACAACAAATTCAAATATTGAAAAACCGAAAGAGTAAAAATTGAGAAAATCGAAAAAGTGCTAAATCGGAAAAACGAAATATTGTAAAATCGAAATACTGAAAATTAAGGAAATCGGAAAGTCAGATATAGTGAACCAAGAGCTATAAGGTTATATGGCCATCATAAAAGTAGTTGACCGCAAATAAGTACCCCCTTTGTGTGGTTCTTACTAAGCTTACCGGTTGGCAATAAATCATCTTCTAAACATTTCTTGCTCATATTTAACAGAGCCGGCTTTCAAAGCGAGTGGTTATTTCGGAACCCTCAGCGGCTGCAGGTAGTAAAGAAATAGTGGAGTGGTGGATTTTCATATTTAGTGAAAGCCGCCCCTGAACGAAACCACAACAGCTGGTCGAGCTGCAGTGGACACGTTATTTACGACCCTAAAACCTTTTCTATTGTAAACAACTTAACTTCGACACAATGGGATGATTTTATGATGGCCATATAACCTTATAGCTCTTGGTTCACTATAAATGAGAAGTCCAAAAATTTCAAAAACGAAAAATTAAACAAATTGGAAAATCGAGGAATTAAAAAATCAAAAATTGAATAAACAAAAAATTATAAAATCGAAAGAAACGTGAAAAAAGGAAATAAAAAAATGAAAAACTGTGATATAAAATCTAGAGAATGAAAATAAAGTAGATGGGAAAATGAAAAATTGGAAAGCAAAAGCTTGAAATATTGAAAAAGTGAAAAACTATAAATCGAAGGATTAAAAATTCAGAAACTTAAAAATCGAAAAAACGAAATTTTGTAAAATCGAAATATTGAAGATCATAAAAACTGGAAAGTTGGATAATTGAAAATCAAAAAATTTAAAATTGAAAATTTGAAGAATTGAATAAATGTGATATAAAATGATACAATGAAAATAAAAAATCCGGAAACTGAAAAATTAAAATCAAAAACTTGAAAAATTGAGGAGACGAAAAACTGCAACATTGAAAAATTGAAAAAGTGGAAAATCGAGGAATCGAAAAATCAAACAAAATTCGAAAAAGTAAACAATTTTTAAGTGCGACATTGAAAAATTGAAAAAAAATAAATTTGAGAAATGAAAAATTATAAAACCGAAACATCGAAAAATGGAAAAATTGAAAAATGAAAGAACATGTACAAAAAAAATGTGTGTAAATTTTGGAGGTGACGTATTGTTGGTAGGGATGTTACACGACATTCCTAATACACATATAACAAAAATATAATAAAAGTATGGACAGACGGCAAATAGACAGACGGAAACAGGGTCGTGTTTTTTCATCCTCATGAAACGTCGAGAAAATATAAAAGTAGCCAGTCGTCCAATGTACTGAATTACAATACCTTCTTAGCTTACAGTCTGGAAGTAGTAAGTTACGATTTATGTATTATGCACCAAATATCAAATGCAATCAGTGGATTTATGTGCTTATTTTTCATTCAGGTTCGACGTCATCATCACCATCTAAAATACTGTTAACTAACACCATTACCAAGTGAGTGAGGGAGTGATATAATATTTATTTATACATTCACGGATACAAAAAAAATTTCAATAATTTATATTTTCGTTTAATTTTCTCACAATATAATTATCAAGGGTAGTTGTGCCAACACTGAAGTGTTAGATTAAGTCAGCATTCCAACTATTTGATTGGAATTAGTTGAAACTGATTTGGAGCCATTTGAACTCCGAGTAACATTATACATTAAACACACTTTATGGAAACTCGGTTGCACGCAAACTTGGGTGACTTCAGAACGAACAAATTTATCGAAGTCCACGCTTCCGAAATTCTAGCCTACACCAATACCTTCCCCATAGGACCCGTCCGAAAAAGCCGCTAAAAACCTCCCTCATAACGCAAAAAATGGGTCGGCTCGGTGCGGTGCGATTATGGCTGAAAATCGAACTTCCCAGAGCGATATTTTATTCACCCTTCTTTTAACTCAATTTTTATCCCCTCGATAACTCCCCCTCCGCCCGGCTCGGGCGGAAATTTTTTCCCTTCATTCTTTTTACTTCGTCCCTCTTTTTCTCCTCCCTCCTGCGCCGCGATGCTGACTTTTTCTTATTGCGAAGGGGCGGCGGGGGCGGCGGGCGCCGTTCTGTCAGAAGCAGGGCCTGAAAAATGAGGGATATTTAAGAATACGGCGGAGGAAATTAAACTGTGATTTTTCAGATGGTATTTGAACGGGGCGAATTTGCATGGCGCGGCGCATTCAACCCTCACAACAAAAGGAGATCATTTTTTGGATGCGGCAAACGTCGGAGCCGGATTAGGGGAGAAGACGGCAATCATCGCCGGAGTTATATTTCCGGGTATGACGCGTTTTTTGCTGACCGGTGATGAGAAAATCAAGGTTACTGGATGGAATTTCACCAGGTGAAAAAAAGGCGATTGGTGCGCTGGCGGTGCGGCTTTTGTTACACTGGTCGACAAGTTTTTAGTTCGCGGTTGTACAAAATACAGTGGTGGAAGTTGGCGTTGATTTAGCATACAAACATGGCGTAGTTGTTATTTATGAAACTTAAGTTCTGAGTTAATTTAGGACTATTCAAAATGTTTTTAGCTTCCTTGACTGCTACAAATGCAATATTATCGAATTTTGACATGATTTCTTTCATCTCACAGGAAAATTTGAAATAAAATGAAGTTGCGTCAACCTTCATATTATTAATTAATTCATTTATCAATGGAAATTGATTTCGTACTTCTTCCGCTATTCTGTGTATACCGTGGCTGAGACAAGTGCAATGAATCAAATTTGGATAAAATACTTTTAAGTGGGTTCCAGCTTTGACCATGTATGACGCAATGACGCAGTATCAGAAAGCATTAATACGATTTTATTAAAAGGTATAAATATGTTGGTTAACTTTCTTGGACAAATCTATACTTATATTATAATGCTGAAGTGTTTGTTTGGTTGAACGCGCTAATCTCAGAAAGTACTGGTTGGAATTCAAAAAATCTTTTTGTGTAGGATAGTCCATTTGTCGTACCTACATATCGGGTATATAACATCACGCTACGATCAATAGGAGCGAAGTGGCAATGAAAAATTCGGAAAACGGGAAAATTATTCGTCCTTTGACAGATTCCGTTGCTTACGCTACTTAAACGGTTAAAGTTACGTAAAAATCATCAATCAAGTCCCCGACAGCATATATCTATCTTTTAAGGTCGACTCAGTATAACCTTTGTATGGTAATGAAATTTATTCTAAAATAATAATGCATCTATATAAATAAAAATGAATCGCCGAAATGTATGTACGCGCATAACTTCAGAACGACTGCACCGAATTGGATGATTCTCTTTTTTATGTGTTCCTTATTGTCAGGACAAGGTTTATATGTAAGAAAATTTATAAAAAATAAGACAGCTAAAAGATAAAAAAATAATAAAAAAATTTAAAAATTTTGTATGGGAATCCAAACTTCGAATTAATTTGAATAGTTGGCGTTCCTGACGGACCTGTCGTCTAACTGATGTGTCATACAAAACTATTTCTTCCGTGCGATTGTCAAAAGTATTATTGGATTTCAAATCGTTCTTTGTTTTTTCGTAAAAAAAAACGTCGTTTATTTTAAGAAAAGTGTTTGTTAAAGTGAATTTAGTTACGCATTGCGAAAGTTTCTTATTAATTTTGATCTGCCATTCTATTTACGTATATTCACTTTGTTGGTTTCGACAAAACCTCAAACTTTACCGTTATTCGAGGATTTAATTTGAAGGTTTCAATATTTTAAAATTCTCAAGACAAAATTTACAGATTTGATTGACTGTGAAAATAATTCTGTGTCATTTTATGAAGTTCATTAAAATGCCGAAAAGACGACAACCTCACATAGGTCCACGAAGTCAATCAAATGTGCAACGAACTACCTCAGGTGCAAACCGCAATGATTTATTTCATGGGTAATTCGGATATGGAAGTTGATCAGCGTTGTGCTCATAATCAACATAATCAAACATTGAAGCGAGACATTGGGTGGTATGAATAAAACTGAGTAGATACTCATATTCGAAGTACGAAGTACCTACTTCATTATTACTCTTATATACCTGAGCATCTACTCTATGTACTGGGTACCTACTTGGAAACATTGTATCTCCCCGGACACAAATTGAACATCTACGCGTTTTGTGAGCATTTAATCTAAAAATGAACATTGGCGTGGCAAATGACTGAACTGTCTGTAAAGCAGCTTAGAAAACGAGTAGGATTGTTGTAAGAGTGAATTTTGACTAAACACGGTGACTTTCATGAAGGTGGAACATCGTCAAAAGGTGCATTCAGTTTGAAAAACACATTAGGAGCGGGAATATCGGAAACTTTTCAGTAATTAACTTTTATTTATGCATAAATTGTGCAGTGCGTTTTTTCTAACACTGGCCATAGAGATTCCCATCTCAATGTGTCTACCCCATACTAACTTATATTTTCGTGACTCGATTTTTGCCTTGATGGTTGAACACTGTCACTGTTTTCCGTTTTTGTTGTATCGAGATGCTACTTGATCATCAACTGTTACCTACTGAAGTATTAGCATCATTTTGAAAAACTAGAAATATTTTGATTTGATATTCGAGTAGATACTTCGTATTTCGAGCATGAGCATCTACCGACTTTTATTTATATCAACCATTGTCAAAAAATTGATCGAACGTTGTTTCGACAGAACTTCCTTCGCACCAAAAGTATAATGAAACATATTCAGCATTTTCGAGTTGAGTCTTTTCTTCACAAAATTTTGTGATGACTAATCAACATTTACGATGAACACGTATACCACCTTGGATTGGTGCAGTGTAATACTAGAAATAACTGTATTGTATTCCCAAAATTATCTGCGAAAATCGAGTGAGCCGTTCCATCAATTTTTTGAAGGAATAAATAAATATTCTTAACAATTTACCATGCTTACAATAATTTTAAAACGTCTGCAAGATCTCAAAGTATTGATTTCTGCAACTCTTGAGTTATTCACTAAAATAAATTGACTGATCCATACATTTTTTGAGTCACTAAAAGCAAATATAAAAAATATGAATGCATTGATAAATTACGAAAATATACTGATGATATTTTGCACATTTTAGATAGGACTTATTCGGTAAAATCTTGAGATGACGTCATCAAGTTTTTGGGCTTGATAAACAGATACATTTTGATTAAAAACCTACCATGTCAAACAGTAATCAATAAAATAAATTGACTCAGTTTTTAATTTTTTTGAGACACCCCCTATAAGCAAAACTAAAAAATATGAATGGAATGATAAATCATAAGTATAGTCTCATCCCATTTCGGACATTTTAGATAGGATTCATTTGGCAAAATTTTGGGATGACGTCATCAATTTTTTGGAGGGGATAAGTAAATATATTTTGAATAAACATTTATTATGCTTATCATATGTTTAAAACATCTGCAAGATTTCAAAGCATTCGGTTTTGCAGATTCAAAATTAAATTGTAGGTGAAACGAAGTTCACGGGGTCAGCTAGTCTAGTACCAACTAACTAATTTGCTATATATCTGCCATATAATATCTGTGGTTTCGTCAACAACAAAGAAAATAAAGTTATTTTGCAAACGTGTCTTAATTTAAGCAACATTTTCGATATAACATTTATCTACAGTTGTTTTTCTGAGAGTGATTTCGTCTGGAATGGTCCTTTTACAGTATTTTTCCAAAAATGAATTAAACGTAGGATTACTAAACTTATTTAATGGAATATTCAAGGCAAGCATAGCCTGGCATAAATCGAAATTGTATGTTTCCTCTTCATTTTTGGCTGTATTACTTAGCAGATAACGTTTCTCGTATTGATGTTTGAGATACACTGGTTGAGATTCTTTTTTCACTATTTCTTTTGTAAAGAGCCAAAAGAAAGACATAATTTATGTAAGAGATGCCTATTATTCACATTGAATAATATGCAAAACATATTTTTTATTTGATTCTCTTAGATTTTAGTCTAAGGACTGAAAATATATTTTAAAAAACTTATTGCTTTGGCGCAAGGTTTGCAAAAAACGCCATCTCCATCTAGAACCAACTCTGAGTAAGGCCGAATCCACGATGATAGTTTGGAAGACATTTTTTTAACTATTCGTAATATCACTGCTCTATCGCCAAGTTCGTAGACAATGATGATTGAATTTGGAAATCGAAGAATGAAATACTTACATTACGTTCTCCATCTCTTCCAATCCCTCGTTAACATTTGTAGAACTATCAGAAAAAATTTAAAAAATGCACAAAAATGCACTTAACCCCAATTTAATTCACTCTACTTGCATTGCCCACGGTTTAAACAGAGTGGCTGAAGGAATACGTTTGCAGTTTCCTACTGTTAATAAATTAGTGGCAAATGGTAAAAAGATTTTTGTTAAGGCCCCACTAAGATTGCAACATTTTAAGGAAAAATTTCCAAACATACCATTGCCCCCAGAGCCGATTATAACGAGGTGGGGAACATGGTTGCAGGCCACATTTTATTATGACAAATATATCAAAGAATTTGAAGAAGTAATTGCGGAGTTTAGCGAAGATTCTTCTCAATCGATTAAAGATTGCATAAATATTTTGGAAAACAAAGATTTGCGACAAGATCTAACTTTTCTAAGAAGCAATTATCAATTCGTATGTGAGGTAATAGAAAAGTTAGAAAAACCCAACATGTTGTTGGTAGATGCCATAAACTTAGTGAAAGAATTTAAACAACAAGCAAACGCAGTAAGCGGTGATATTGGTACTAGAGTATCTCAAAAACTTGACGAAGTGTTAAATAAAAATGCAGGTTTCGGTGTTCTTTCCGACGTTGCTCGTGTTTTACAAGGCCAGAAGGTGGAAAATTTGAAGTTAGAGTCAACATTAGTTGCAAAATTCAAATTTGTGAGTGTGGATGTTGAACGCACATTCTCCAATTTTAAACACATTTTAAATGATCGGCGAAAAAATTTTACAGTGGACAACTTGGAACATATTACAATCATAAACTGTTTTAAAGAAAACTGAAATACGTGTGTAAAATATAAAGTGACTTTACAATAAATTAAAAACATGTTTTTGAGTATCGTGTTGTTCAAAGAATACTATGTATATTAAGAAAAAAGGCAAAATATACATGATCATGACAAACAGCCTTTTTTTCCTTAATATCCGTGGTCTTCTTTTCGGAACAAGAAATTTAAAACATGTTTCAAATGGTAAATTTTTGTAGAGAAATATCTATTTTATAATTACACTCCGCCGCTCGGTCTGACAACGAACGAAAAACTCGTCACAATTAAGATAGGGCGGGGGGGGGGGGGATAGGTGTATATATTTTTATTATTTTTTTTTTTAATATAGGTAGTCTTCTTTTCACAATAAGAAATTTAAAACATATTTAAGATGGTAACTTCTTATCGTGAAATATGGATTTTGGAAATATGCTCCGCCCCTAAATCAAAATCAAAATCCGTGAAAATAAAACACTAGGGGCCCTAGAGATTCTTTCAAAATTTTCCAAAAATAGAACACCGAGGGCGCCCGAGATTCTTACGTTTTCTTCAAACAATAAAATCAGCCCTTTATTGTCTTAGAGGGTATGTCATTTACCAAAATCAGTCGTATCTCGGCAAGTACTAGCCCCACCCACCCGCCCTTTATTTTCTTAGAGGGTATGCCATCTGCCAAGATCAGTTTTATCTTGGCAAGTGCTAGCCCCACCTACCCGCTCTTTATTTACTTAGAAGGTATGTCATCTGCCAAAATCAGTTTTTCTTGGCAAGTACTAACCCCGCCTACCCGCCCGTTATTTTCTTAGAGGATGTGTCATCTGCCAAAATCAGTTTTACCTTGGCAAGTACAAGAAACTTAAATTTTTGTAGAGAAATATCGCTTTAACAATTACGCTCCGTCCCTCGAACTGACAACGAATGGAAAATTCGTCACAATTGAGAATTCAGATCGGACTGGCTTATTTTTTTTGTTAATATAAATAGTATTATTTGAATAACACAATACTCAAAAACATGTTTTTAATTTCTCGTGGAGAAATAAGGATTTTGCAGCTAAACTCCGTTTTCTTGGCTCGCGACGAATAAAAAAATCATCAGAATAGGGATAGGGCGGGTGGGCGGGGCTTATATTTTGCCTTTTTTTCTTCTTATTTACATAGCCATCTTTTCATAACAAGAAACTTAAAACATGTCTAAAATGGTACATTTCTGGAAGGAAATATGGATTTTGCACTTATGACTCCTTGTTTCACTCTAAATTTTTTTGATTGTTTTCTTCTCTCTTCTCACATAGTTCCACGTTTTGCTATATAGGCTCTTTGTACCCTGGATGAGTTTACCGGTGACTTGTCTCCTCTCTAAACTCTGCCAAATTATTCGCCTAGGTACGTTATCGAACGGCTTTGTCAGATCCAAAAATGCCATATATATTTCGCTGCTCTTTTCCCTACTTTTTAATAATCAGCTGTTTAATAGTAAATACATGGTCCTGTGCGCGTCATTCCTTTCCAAAGCTGCACTGCTCTTCCTCGAGATTAAGTTCTAGCACCTTTCTTAGTCTCTTATCCATTATTCGCTTTTGATCATTGCTGCTGTAATTTTGTCATGTCCTGCCGATTTCCCATTTTTTATTTCTCTGATCGCTTCCATAACTTCTTCAGTCTCAATTTTCTCTTCATCTGCCCTTTCTTTTGTACCAAAATTGATCCATTCTAATTCTTTTGCTTGCATAACATTCTTTTTTAGAATCTCTCTTTGTTCCTTATTTTCATTATAATTTTTTCTTCGTTTTATTATTAGATACTTCCTCCATTTCTCTTTTTATTATTTTCATTTGTTTCTTTGTTTCTTCATTTCACCAGCTTGTTTGTTTTTTCCTCTTATCTATTTTTGTTATTTCACATACTTCTCTTGCTGATTTGAATTCCGACTACATTTGTTTTACACCTATCTTGTCCTACTCTTCATCTTTTCCTGCTATGCTGCTGTCTCTAGTTTTTCCTTGTATCTGTCGACCACTTCTTTTTTCGCCAGATTATATGTTTTATCACTTCTTGTGGTTTCGGGCTGTTGTTTTGTTGTGTCTTGCGCTTTGTTGTGTTTCCTTGTATCTAGTACCTCTTTCCTATGTTCCCTGTTTATTGACATATCGTCTATGATTGATTTTTCGTCTCCACTACGTACTTCTCCTGTGTACATGTATATCTGCTTGTGCTCAAAAAAGGTAGGTATTCATAATTACAAAATTATTGTCCACGCAGAAGTTTATTATTATTTTTCGTTTATATTTTTTTGTTCCTCCCCGTACCTTCCCATTACTCCTGTTGTCCTGTTGCTTTTACTTCTCACCCTGACATTTAGGTCCCCCAAAATGATTGTTGGCCCGCCCAAATTTTCCACTCCATCTGTTAGTTCATTCCAGAATTCCTCTTTTTTCTCAGTTTTTTCGTCCACATTAGGTCCATATCCTTCTTGACAATGCATCCCACTCCTTCTCTTGCCCTCATGTCTTTGTTTGTTTTTTTTTCCGGTTGTGCTTTGTGTCGCTGTGCCGACTTTAGTAACAAGTCAATTAAATCAAAACTACTTGATTACGTTTATTTCATAAACAAAAAACAAGCCATAAAAATAGTTTTTCAACACAATAGGTACATGAAGTAAGTATTTTAAGTCCAAGCCTAAAACATTTGTTCCAGACCTTTACAGCATTTTTTGATAATATATTCCTACCACAAATCTAAACCTACACTTAACCAAGAATGAATCATATTAACCAGCACCAAGTTCTAAATTTCCCTTCTACCCGCAAAGATACTTAATTTACATACAGTCACAGTTTCTTCTTATTCTTTTCTCCTTATCTCAAAAGAACATTTGAAACCATCACGTGGTCTCAAAATGAGTTTAGTAAACAACTTAATTTCGTCGACCGTTTTGTATTCAGTACGAAATCGAAATTTTCTGACAAGAATGGCTAGTATGGTTTTGAGTGCCATTTGTCCGTACTTCTGACCGATGCAATTCATAGGTCCTGCAGAAAACGGTATGTAGGTAAAAGGATGCCTGTTGGTGGCTCTCTCTGGTAAAAACCTATCCGGGTCGAATTTGAGAGGGTCCGACCAATATTCGGCACTTCTATGAACTTGGACTACTCCCAGTAGTAGCAGCGAACCTTTTGGAAGCGTTATATCCTCTGCAAAAGTCATTTAATAACGAGATGTATAATGCGCACGGTACTACCATCGAGAGATAAGTCTTCAAGGACTTCTCTTGCCATAAAGGGACAAACGGGGAACAGTCTGAAGGTTTCCTTAATTACCAATTCTGTGTACTTAAGAGAAGGTAAGTCCTGAAAATCCGGCGTTCTTTCAGGACCCAAAACGCTACGAACCTCTTCATAGACGCGATTTTGCATGTCCGGGTACATCGCCAACATGGTAATAACAAAACAAGTCGCAACGGCCGTGGTATCGAAGGCCTACGAACACAAGTGAGATGGAGAAAACTTGAGAATTTGATTTACAGCAACTACGAAGGTTTTGATTTGGTCCACAATCTCGTCTGTTGTGAGTTCGCTTCCACTAGTGGACACATCAAGCAAAAAATCGAGCAGAACTGGAGACTCAGATTTGACGCTTCTGTCCTTGTTTTTGACGATTTCTTTTATAAAAAGGTTGTACTTATTTACAAATACCTTGGTTTCTTTAGACAACGTCGTCCACTTGAAAATGAAATCGTAGTGGTACCAAAATTTATGAAGTCGATAGAGCGTCATCTCCAACAACCTGTAGGAGTGTAGGCTGATGAAATTAAAACGAAAAGCAATACTTACTTATCTGTCCATTCTGCCACTTCTGATTCTCCTTCTTGTGCATTGATCTCAACACCCATCATGGTTTCTGAAACGACAAAAGTAGTACCTGATTTCTTACACTAAGTTTTGGCTGGTACCACAAGTGATATCCAGTGTACATCTGCTGACTATCTGAAATAAATCCACGTCGTGTCTACCGACGTACTTTTCAAAATGTTCGCCCAAAACGATAGATTGTTTTGCAAAGACTTCAACAAAGTGATCAAGGTTTTTTCGATTGAAAATCGGGTTTATCATTTTGCGGTGGCGTTTCCATACAGACACTACAATCCACAATTAACATTTAAATCAAAAATTCGATTTCATACTTGGAGCTGAAAATAGTCCACTTCCCACGAAATCACGACCAATTTTTCTGTACAGGTGTATTCTGGAATTGGTGTTTGGACTTGTGAGTACTTTTTCTAAATATTCAGGTTTGATAATACCGTAGACAAGAATTGGCCCAAGCCACGCTTTTGTAATGTCCGTGCAAAACTCGAGGTGTTCTGAAACTTTGTCATAAATTTCTAAAAGTTGATAATACAATAGTGACAAAAATGAGTGTGTAGACGAGTGGTACCGTTAGCATTGCCTCTAAAATCGAAGAGGTTACCAACCACGGGCCAACCTTTTAAACCTGGTACTTTGCTAGCGTGGTGGTAAAGGTGACGTCTCTTCCAACGGTAATGTAGACACAAAATTAGAAGAATCACTAGGGAGTGAACTTTTTGTTTGAACTTATTTCTTTACGCCAAATATTGTTAAATATACTCACACAACAATGCAGAATACATGATTTTGAGTTGGAAACAATTCTTTTACTGTCGTCGTTAGGTTTTCTTGTCAGTTGTGTTACCTTTTCAAGGCGACAATAACAATGTTAAAGAACAATTGTGATAAAACCAGGTTTGAAAACAATAAAAATACAAGACAAAAATGTTATACTTGGTAACAATAATGCATTAGATAAACACTAAGTGTAAATGTGTGTGCGGTACAGTTGTTAAAATAGATTTAAAACAATTTAGGTGGTCTGAGATAATCTTGGACATTATGGACAAGTTTTGACTATGTGAACTGAGAACTCCTAAATCTAATTACAAAAGGTTAACTACGAAAAATTGTTCGAAAAATCGCCCGTTGAACTGAAAAATGGTCTGTTTTATACAATATTGCATGTCCTAAATTGTTACTTCAACCGTTTTCATGTTTTTGTATTGTTTGATTATTATTGAAACAACAAATGTCATACTTCTACTTTATTTTTTACACAAAATTTCTTCAGTTTCAGTTTCTTTACCAATTCATGGCCGAAGGATTAAATTTGATAATGCAAAAATTTATAGATAAAACAAACCTTGTTGTTTCCAGTTTAACACAATAACAATTTTATGTTTTAGTAAAATATCTAACGGATAAACGTTAAGTAGTGACATCAACTATTTACAAAACGTTAACTATTTAGTTAGTTCCTTAGTTAATTTTACCTAAGGAAAAATTGTTCAAAAAATCGCATGCTTGATAGAAAAGTATTCTATTCTGCGCAGCCAACAGCCATCTGAGCGATAAATTTTTCTTCGAGATAAATTCAAGCCTGAGTAACAACAATGTAAGCCCGCCCACCCGCCCTATTTCAATTGTGACGATTTTTTTTATTCGCCCTTAACTAAGAGGGCGGAGCTTAACTACAAAATACTTATTTCTTTACAAGACATTAAAAACATGTTTTTGAGTACCGTGTTGTTCAAAGAATACCACGCAAATTAAGAAAAAAAATCAAAATATAAACACCGCCCACCCACTCCATCGCAATTGTGATGATTTTTTTATCGTTATAAAATTGAAACACGTTCAAAATGGTAAATTTTTGTAAGGAAATATGGATTCTGCAATTATGGGGCGGAGCCTAACTGCAAAACCGATATTCCCTTATACAATTTTTTCATTTTAAACACGTTTTAAATTCCATATTGGGAAAAGAAGTCTACACATATTAAAACAAAAAGGCAAAATACAAGCCCGCCCGCCCGCCCTATCTCTATTGTGATGATTTCTTTTATTCGCTGTAAACCAAGGGGGCGGAGCTTCACTGCAAAATACTTATTTCTTTACAAGAAATCACAAACATATTTTTGAGTATCGTGTTGTAATGCTATGTATATTAAGAAAAGAAGCCAAAATATAAACCCTGCACACCCACCCCATCTCAAATGTGATGATTTTTTTATTCTTAGAAACTTAAAACATGTTTAAAATGGAAAATTCTTGTAGATAAATATCTATCTATCGCAAAACACTGCCGCACAGCACCTCTGCATTACAAACATGCCCTACGAGCAGGGCGTTACGGTCGCAAATTCTTGGTTGGGTCCCGGCTATGGACAGAAGCCGAGAGCGTCACGTTATCCCCTGACTTCCATTCTAAGCTCAACAAGAAACCGCGCACTCCGCTTCTGCCACATATTATTGCATTATTTACCTCAATTCCATTTAAATGTTCAATCTTTATAACTCTAACATTAAACTACAACTACAAGTGTTAAAGTTCCAAAAAGAAGCAGTCAACAACATTTAAATTCGTCATATACTCGAAATTTTACACAGCAAAGAATTCTTATCTGAGATCTTTAAGATTTGACATCAGACAATTTATATGATAGAAACATTAATCAACAAAATATTTGCATAAAAAAAGACTAGCAACATTTTATAAAACAAAAAAAAAACAAAGTTACGTTCAATTTAAAATATACAACAAAGAAAATTACTGAAGTTAAAATTGTGAGATAAAGAAAAATTGCAAAGCTTACAAATTTACATGAGATTACTATTTTGTGTCCATTCCAACATTGGTTAAATTAATAAAGAAAACATGCTTAGAATGGTAAATTCTTGTAGACATATAGCACAAATATGACTTGTATTGTTAATGTAGGTCGGGATGAAATACCAAGCCAACTTTATAATCTTGGAGGATTCAAGTTCTTCAGGAGTAATAAAGTGTATTTAATTAAAGATTAAATGATGAATTTTGTATACTTACATGATGTTGGACAATTTTTTCTAAATGAAATATGGAAATTCCAAGAAAATAACCTCATAATAGTCAAAGCAAATAAGGGACAAACTATCACCATAATGACAAAAAGCATGTACATCGATAAAGTGGAAACCTTCATAACAAAATAAGGCTTCAAGAACATAAAAAAATAACCCACTAAATAGTTAGACGACAAAAGAACTAAATGAAAGCAAATTTTTCGTCAAAATGAACCCGAAAATGTCAAAACTCTATGGACAACCAAAGAGCCATAAAGTGGGAACACCCATTTGTCCATTAGTCTCAAGCATTGGTAGCCCAGCCTACAATCCCAGCTGAAAAAACTCCAAAATTGCTTGAAAAAGAACTTAAAACTAGTAATCTCAACCAAAATCAACAAAAGGATACATTAGAGTTGACAGAAATATGTACAAAACAAAATTTTTGCCAATTTAAGGACACAATATTATATTAGTTAAGTATGGGATGTCCCTAGCTCCAGTCTAAGCGGACATATTCACCGGAGAGGCAAAAAAACAAATCAATTTTTGGTTTAAATACGTTGATGATATAATTGCTAAATGGAAACATCCATCCAAATTTCAAGCTCACTACAGAAATAGAAGAACAGAAGAAAATAATTTTCCTTGATCGCACACTAGAAAGAAATAACGAACAAATAGACTTGAAAATCTACAGGAAGAGCACTCACAGAACACACAACAAAAACAAAGTATTCAGCGTTCCATAAACATATCATCGGACAAAATCAAGACATTGACCTGCAGAACACGAAATTGGTCCACATTCAAAATAAAGGGATACAACTCAAGCTCCTAGAAGCCTTGGAACTCTATCAGTCAAAAAAAGAGCCACTTAAAGTACAAGAGGTTTGAAAATCGCGCCAATTTTCAAACTCCTCATCTAACGTAATGATTCAAAAATCACTAACTAAAATCTAGGGTGTTCTATGTACAGAGTCATCAAAATTGATTGAGAGAGTTGGTACTCCCTGTTTTTGCCGTGAAGTTTGTCAACCTCATGGCAGATTTGTTTAAGGTTATGTGGCAATGAATTCAGTGGCGTGACAAGAGAACTGGGGGTTGATTGTAGAACTCACCTGAATCAGTTGCGGATACGAAAGTTATCTTCTTGCAAAGTTGCGAACGATTTTAACGTTTGTACGAATCGCCTTGGTCGATGCGCACCAAGGTTATAGGATTGATACTCGCATATTAGGAAACGCAATCGAACAAATCTAAAATTCGAAACTTCAAATCTGACAACTAATATTTTTTACCAAAAAAAATCGAAAAAAAGACGCCACTGAGTTTTGAAATTTGAAACTTCAAATCTAACAGCTAATATTTTTATACAACTTAATAAACCAAATTATTCAAGTTCAGGTATACCAACTCTCTCAATCAATTTTGATGACCCTGTACAACTTTAGAAGAAAAACGCAAAAAATCTTGGAATGAATTTTAACAATTAATTTCATTTCATAATTTAACAACATACAAACATTGTAAAAGGAAAAATATCCAACGACTGCAAAATCCAAGTAAAAATAGTTGGGTTAGGAACACACAAATCGTAGTGACGGTACGTTAATTTCAGATAACCTATAATTAATTGAAAATATGGAATGTTTTAGTCAAAAATTGGTGAAATACATATGCAATGAGCTAGTATTTGCTAAAATAAGACTTATTTTCATAAATCACACACCCTCTAAAAAATAAAAGGCGGGTGGGCGGGGCTAGTACTTGCTAATATAAGACTGATTTTGGCAAATGACATACCGTCTGAGAAAATAACTTTTATTTCGACCTATTACAGCAAATTTGATAACATAATCCAGTCAACCAACACCAAATTCTAAATTTCATTTCTACCGACATAGATAGTACATATAGTGACAGTTTCTTCTTATTCTTTTTTCCTCATCTCAAAAGAACATTTGAAACCATCACGTGGTCTCACAATGAGTTTAGTAGTCAACTTGATTTCGTCGACCGTTTTGTATTCAGTACGAAATTGAAATTTTCTGACAAGAATGGCTACGATGCTTTTGAGTGCCATCTTCCCGTACTTCTGACCGATGCAATTCATAGGTCCTGCAGAAAACGGTATGTAGGTAAAAGGATGCCTGTTTGTGGCTCTCTCTGGTAAAAACCGATCCGGGTCGAACTTGAGAGGATCTGCCCAATATTTGGTACTTCGATGAACGTGGACTACTCCTAGTATTGCCAAGGAATCTTTTGAAAGGGTTATATCCTCTGCAAAAGTCATTTAATAACTAGATATATGATGAGCACGGTACTACCATCCAGAGATAAGTCTTCTAGGACTTCTCTTGCCATAAACGGGCTACCAGGGAAAAGTCTGAGGGTTTCCTTAATTACCAATTCCATGTATTTAAAAGAAGGTAAGTCCTTAAAATCCGGCGTTCTTTCAGGCCCCAAAACGCTAACAACTTCTTCATAGACGCGATTTTGAATGTCCGGATGCATCGCCAACATGGTAATTACAAAACAAGACATAACGGCCGTGGTATCGAAGGCCTACGAAAACAAGTGAGATGCAGAAAACTCGATAATTTGATTTACAGCAACTACGAAAGTTTTGATTTCGTCTACAATCTCGTCTGTTGTCAGTTCGCTTCCACTAGTAGACAAATCAAGCAAAAAATCGAGCAGAGCTGGAGACTCAGATTTGACGCTTTTGTCCTTGTTTTTGATAATTTCTTTTATAAAAAGGTTGTACTTGTTTACAAATACCTCGGCTTCTTTATGTAACGTCGTCCACTTGAAAATGAAATCGTGGTGGTACCAAAATTTATAAAGTCGATAGAGCATAATTTCCAACAACCTGTGGGAGTGTGGTAGATGAAGTTAAAACGAAAAGCGATACTCACTTATCTGTCCATTCTGCCACTTCTGATTGTTCTTCTTGTACATTGATCTGGACACCTATCATGGTTTCTGAAACGACAAAAATAGTACCTGATTTGTTACACCAATTTTTTACTGGTACCACAAGTGATATCCAGCGTGCCTCTACTGATTATCTGAAACAAATCCACGTCTTGTTTCCCGATGTACTGTTCTAAATGTTCACCCAAAATGGTAGACCGTTTTGCAAACACTTCAACAAAGTGATCAAGGTTTTTTCGACTGAAAATCGGGTTTATTACTTTGCGGTGGCGTTTCCATATAGACACTACAATCCACCATTAGCACTAAATAAAAAAAAATGATTCCGTACTTGGAGCTGAAAAAAGTCCGTTTCCGCCGAATTTGCCAATAATTGTTCTGTACAAGTGTACTCTGGAGTTGGTGTTTGGACTTGTAAGTACTTTTTCTAAATATTCAGGTTTGACAATACCGTAGACAAGAGTTGGCCCAATCCATGCTTTTGTAATGTGCGTGCAAGAATCAAAGTGTGCTGAAACTTTGTCATAAATTTCTAAAAGCTGATAGAGTAGTGACAAAAATTAGTGTGTGGACGAGTGGTACCGTTAGCATCGCCTGTAAAGTCGAAGAGGTTACCAACCACGGGCCAACCTTTTAAACCTGGTACTTTGCTGGCGTGGTGGTAAAGGTGACGTCTCTTCCAGCGGTAATGTAGACACCAAATTAGAAGAATTACTAGGAAATGAACTTTTGTTTAACTACATATTGTTAAAAACGCCGAAAACATGTTTTTAAATTGTAAACAGTTCTTTTACTGTCGGCGTTAGGTTTTCTTATCAGTTGTATTACCAATTCAAGGCCTAAATAACAATGTTAAAGAATAATTGTGATAAAATCAGTCTCGAAAACAATACTTCCAAACCAATTAAACATTTACAGAAATTACATACACTAAATTGTCAACCGCTTACATATTTTTTGGTTTGTAAAACGACAAATATAATATATTATTTTTTACGCCAATTTCTAAACCAATACTACAAGCGATATTCAGGGTGTATTTACGAAATATCCGAAATAGTAATATATACTTACACAACGATGCAAGCAACATGTTTTCACCCTCGAAGAAGTTCTGTTACTGTCATCGTTAGACTTTCTTGTCGGTTTCGTTACCAATTAACTCACGGCCGAGGAATTAAATTTGTTAATTACAAAACTTATTGATAAAGCAACCTTGTTATTCGCAGTTTTACACAATAACAATTTTATGTTTTAGCAAAATAACTACCTAATAGATAAACACTAAGTGAAATAAACTAGGAATTTACAAAAACTGTTTAATTACCCAGAGCCAAGAATTTGTTGTAAACAACTTTGGGTAAATTATGAAAATCTAGAAGCAGTGATCATTTTGTAGCAAAAATTATGCAAAACTTGACATTGATATTTTACCTCTGAGACATTGTAAAGGAAATGAAATGAATGGTAAACCACAGAAATTAAGATAAATCTTTTCCAAAATTCTTGATATTATAATTATAATCAAATACAATTAGACGTCTGTTGTAGAAGAATTACACATTTCTTAGGAACAACGAAGATTAGCTCTTGCTTGTTGAAAACTAGAAAAACCAAATTTTGACATGATTTCTTTCATCTCACAGGAATATTTGAAATAAAATAAAGCTGCATCAAGTCATCTAGCCCATTGTCTAATGACAGGTTTAGAACGCAAATATCTTTATATACTTGTAGTGTTAAAGGAGCCTTAACAAAACCTTTTTCATGTTATTAATTAATTCATTTACCAATGGAAATTGATTTCGTACTTCTTCCTCTATTCTCTTTGACCATATATTATGATGCAGCATCAGAAAGCATTAATACGACTTTATTAAATGGTGTACCTACTAACTGGTGGTGCCCATAATTGAAGTCTTGGAAAAACCCGTCCGCATTACTAGGAAAGGTCGGTACTTATTCACCTGCATACTGACAATAACCAACTATATTAAAATTGTATTAATATTAAGGTTTCCACCAATTACTACGAAAAACGCAGAAAAAATTTTAAAATATGCATTAAAATGCAGTTAACATTAAAATATGCAATAAATGCAAAAAATAGTTAAAGATGCAGAATATGCAAAACTATGCATTTTCCATATTATCCGACCCTTATTCATCACTAAAAATTGAAGGGTACACGGGATTAACGATCAAAGTCACAATTTATAAATATCGAGAAAAATGAATTTTAAAGTTTGAAACCCAATAGATTCAAAAACAACAAAACAATTTAGTATTATTGTTTAATGTGAAACTTATTAATTAATAATAACACACAAAGGGTGGACAAACAAACTTAGTAATTGACTTAAACAAAAATAAATATATAATTCTGGAAAAAGTGTATTATGTGTATTATCTTCCTAAGGATACCATATGTTAAGCCCTTTTTTCTGCTGACTACGATCGTTTTTTGAATTATTTTAATTTATACTACTGTAGTATTTAGCATTTCCTACAAGATGGCAGTCTTATCTCAATTTGATAAAAAAATGGACTTTGATCGTTATTCCCGTGTACGCTTCAATTGTGTTTTGCTCCAATTCTCTATTCTCAAATCAATTGCAAAATTCTAATCTTCGTGGGAAGTCCACTATTAATAGTCCTTGCACCGCTAAAATATCTTTAGACTTCCAAATCTTTACGTAAAAGCTTGTGGATAGTTTCAACAGAAAGATTAATTTGCTGATGTAATTGACGTATCGACGTTTTTTGTGTTTCTTCCATTATTTCTGCAGCATATATCGATATTTCCCTATACAAATTTTCCGTTTTAAACATGTTTTAAGTTTCATGTTGTGAAAAGAAGTCTACACATATTAAAACAAAAAGAGCAAAGTGTAAGCCCGCCCACCCGCCCTATCTCAATTGTGATGATTTTTTTTATTCGCCATTAACCAAGAGGGCGGAACTAAACTGCAAAAAACGTATGTCTTTATAAGAAATTAAAAATATGTTTTTGAGTATCGCGTCTGGGGAAATGTGGGTCGAGACGAAATACCAAGCCAACTTTATAATCTTTCGACGCCACATCACAATAATTCTTTTGCTCTTCCGTCCTAATGTTCTAAAACGACTTTGGCAAATTCGTCTGTCTCTCATACTTCTAACAACATAACCAGCATAAAGGTAGGATGAAATTTATCATATTATGTTAATTTGTTTTTAAGATTAGAAAATCTGACAAAAACTGTGTCACTGTTGCCAATAATTTCACACTTTTTATTTTCTATATCGCTTCTGCAGGCTTCTTGTGCTTCATGAGTGTTCATTCTAGATCAAAATTTCCAATACATGGATTAAGAGACAAAAGGCAAACTGTATGCGTTTACAGCTATTTCAACAATATCCAAAAGGTAACCGTCCTCAGATCAAAAATAAACTGTAATAAAGTGTATCTAATTAAAGACTAAATGACGAATTCTGTATAAGTAGGTATATGGTGTAGGACATTTTTTTCTAAATAAAATATAGAATGCTTTAGTCAAAAATTTGTGAAATACATATGCGACGAGCTAGTATTTGCTAAAATAAGACTGATTTTGGCAAATGCTATACCTTCTAAGAAAATAAAGGGAGGGTGGGCGGGGCTGGTATTTGCTAAGATAGGACTGAATAATATTAAGAGCAGTCACTAGAATGAAGAGGAGATGTAGAAGAAAGCTAAACTTAGCCTCGCCCACTTCTTCCTTGTTTCGTCGAGGTTCACGAATGTTAAATGCCCACAAGGATTTTGCATTTGGGGGATTTTTCTCAGAAAAGTAATTGTTACTGCAACAACATGTTTCTGTTACCTCCCCATGTTTGTAACCCATCGAAATGAGAATTTTGTACAAGGTTGTTGCCCCTCCTTTAAATACCAAATGTCAATGGGTTTTTGTTTACCAGAAGTTAAAATTTTCAAATTTTCACGTTTAGCGATGACAATTTTCTCTGTAATGTGTTTCATGTATTCTCCTGGACAAGGCAGCGTCTCATTCACGCACTTTAAAAAATACCTACACTTCTACAAAAAAACCTGTAATTAATAAATACGTAATAAATAACTGTTATTTTTATAAACGCAAAAACAGTTTTTCGACACAGTAAAAATATATGAAGATTTCCAAGATCTAAGCGTAAAGCCTTTATTTCAGCAATAATACAGCAATTTTTGAAAACATAATCGTACCACAAAAACTAACCCTAGAATCAACCACGCCGCTGAATCCAATCAACAAAGACCAATTTCTAAATTTCCCGTCTACTGGCATAGATATAGTGACAGTTTCTTCTTATTCTTTTTTCCTCATCTCAAAAGAACATTTGAAACCATCACGTGGTCTCACAATGACTTTATTGGTCAACTTGATTTCGTCGACCGTTTTGTATTCAGTACGAAATTGAAATTTTCTGACAAGAATGGCTACGATGGTTTTGAATGCCATTTTTCCGTACTTCTGACCGATGCAATTCATAGGTCCTGCAGAAAACGGTATATAGGTAAAAGGATGCCTGTTGGTGGCTGTCTCTGGTAAAAACCTATCCAGGTCGAATTTGAGAGGATCCGACCAATATTCAGCACTTCTATGAACTTGGATTACTCCCAGTAGTAGCAGCGAACCTTTTGGAAGCGTTATAACCTCTGCAAAAGTCATTTATTAACGAAATGTATAATGCGCACGGTAGTACCATCGAGACATAAGTCTTCAAGGACTTCTCTTGCTATAAAGGGAAGAACGGGGAATAGTCTCAGGGTTTCCTTAATTACCAAGTCTGTGTACTTAAGACAAGGTAAGTCCCGAAAATCCGACATTCTTTCAGGACCCAAAACGGTAAGAACTTCGTCATAGACGCGTTTTTGAATGTCCGGATGCATCGCCAACATGGTAATAACAAAACAAGACATAACGGTCGTGGTATCGAAGCCCTACGAAAACAAGTGAGATGCAGAAAACTCGAGAAATTGATTTACAGCAAGTACGAAAGTTTTTATTTCATCTACAATCTCGTCTGTTGTCAGTTCGCTTCGATTAGCAAACAAATCCAGCAAAAAATCGAGCAGAGTTGGGGACTCAGATGTGACACTTTTGTCCTTGTTTTTAATAATGTCTTTTATAAAGAGGTTGTACTTGTTTATAAATTCCTCGCCTTCGTTATATAACGTCGTCCACTTGAAAATGAAATCGTAGTGGTACCAAAATTTATAAAGTCGATAGAGCATAATTTCCGAAAACCTGTGGGAGTGTGGGTGGATGAAGTTAAAACGAAAAGCAATACTTACTTATCTATCCATTTTGCCACTTCTGATTCTCCTTCTTGTGCATTGGTCTGAACACCCAACATGGTTTCTGAAACGACAAATGTAGTATTTGATATCTGACACTAATTTTTGACTGGTACCACAAGTGATATCCAGATTGCATCTCTTAACTATCTGAAATAAATTCACGTCGTGCATGCCGACGTACTTTTCTAAATATTCACCCAAAGCGGTAGACTGTTTTGCAAACACTTCAACAAAGTGGTCAAGGTTTTTTCGATTGAAAATCGGGTTTATCATTTTGCGGTGGCGTTTCCATACAGACACTACAATCCACCATTAATACTAAAAAAAAATAGTCGGTATCATACTTGGAGCTGTCAAAAGTCCATTTCCCACGAAATCACGACCAATTTTTTGTACAGGTGTATTTTGCAATTGGTGTTTGGACTTGTAAGTACTTTTTCTAAATACTCAGATTTGACAATACAGTAGACAAGAATTGGCCCAACCCATGCTTTTGTAATGTGCGTGCACGAATCAAAGTGTGCTGAAGCTTTGTCATAAATTTCTAAAAGTTGATAGTAGAGTAGCGGCAAAAGTGAGTGTGTAGACGAGTGGTACCGTTAGCATCGCCTGTAAAGTCGAAGAGGTTACCAACCACGGGCCAACCTTTTAAACCTGGTACTTTGCTGGCGTGGTGGTAAAGGTGACGTCTCTTCCAGCGGTAATGTAGATACCAAATTAGAAGAATTACTAGGACATGACCTTTTTGTTTAAACTTATTTCTCTACGCTACATATTGTTAAATATATTTACAAAACTTAAATTAGAAACAGTTCTTTTACTGTCGTCGTTAGGTTTTCTTATCAGTTGTATTACCTATTCAAGGCCAAAATAACAACGTTAAAGAATAATTAAGCGGTCTCGAAAACAATACTTCCAAACCAACTAAACATTTACGAAAAAAACGTGGTCTGATTTATTGCATACTAAATTGTTACTTCAACCGCTTACACTTTTTTTTTACTTCTGCACACAGATGGTTTGTAAAACGACAAATGTAATACCTTATTTTTTACGCTAATTTCTAAACCAATACCAGGGGGTTTATTTACAGAATATCCGAAATAATAATATATAGATACTTACACAACGAAGTAAACAACATGTTTTCACCCCGGAAGAAGTTCTGTTACTGTCGTGGTTAGACTTTTTTGTCGGTTTCGTTACCAACTAATTCATGGCCGACGGATTAAATTTGTTATTTAAAACAATTGATAAAGCAACCTTGTTGTTTGCAGTTTTAGAAATTTAACCATTTTAAGTTTTAGCAAAATAACGAATGGATAAACGCTAAGTGAAATAAATTATTTACAGAACGACTTCTACGAATAATTGTTTAATTTTGTGCAGCCAGAGCTAAGAATGTGTTGCAAACAAACATAAATCAATTTACAACGAAGGTTAGCTGTTGCTTGTTGAAAACTAGAAAAACCAAGTTTTGACATGATTTCTTTCATCTCATAGGAATATTTGAAATAAAATACAGCTGCGTCAAGTCATGTACCTCATCGTGTAATGACAGGTTTAGGAGGCAATGGTATATCTGGTAGTGTATCTTTATATATTTGTACTCTTAAAGGAGCCTTAATAAAACCCTTTTTCATATTATTAATTGATTCTTTTATCAATGGAAATTGATTTGGTACTTCTTCCGCTAGAAACATATTTGTTTATTTGGTTCTCTTAGACTTTAGTCTAAGGGCTGAAAATATATTTTAAAAAACTTACTGCTTTGCCGCAAGGTTTCCAAAAAACACCATCTCCACCTAGAACCAACTCCGAATCCATGATGATAGTTTGGAAGACATTTTTTTAATTTTTCGTAATATCACTGCTCTGTCGCCAAGTTCGTAGACGAATGATGAATGAATTTGGTTTTCCATATTTTCCAACTGCTCGTTATTTAAATACATTTCCAGAACTATCCATATTTAAACATCCGACTTATACGTTGTTAAGGGTCCCCAGTCGTCGCCCTCAAAATCGGTTCCAGTGAGAAGAATTATTTTTTGTAACTATGGAACCCAAAGTACCGACTCATCGCAGGTACCGATCCAAAAACACGAGAGATTATGGTCACTGTAGGGAGTCCGTCATAAAATGCAAATCGGTAAACAACACCAGATAAGCTTATTTATTTTCAAATGAAAGGTACAGGGAAATAACCACCGAAATCCATTTGTATGTATTTTGAAAGAAATTGAATTGAAAGTTTAAAATGCTGCTGAAAATAGATTGAGAAACCCACAA
Organism: Zophobas atratus; assembly: GCA_022388445.1. NCBI lineage: Eukaryota > Metazoa > Arthropoda > Insecta > Coleoptera > Tenebrionidae > Zophobas > Zophobas atratus. The sequence continues at coordinate 11,536,892 of CM039446.1, forward strand.
GGTTCAGTCTAATACAACTTTTTATTATCTTTATCATGTTTTAAAAATATATAAAATAAACTGTTTATGTTCAAATATAACAGCAAAAAAATTGGTGGAAAGTTGTTTCGACAGAACTTCCCTAGCACCTAAAATACAATGAAACATATCCAGCATTTTCGAGTTAAATTTTTACTTTAGGTACACAATTTTGTAATGAAATCATCAACATTTTGCAAGGACACGTAAATCAATGTGGATTAGACTAAAAATAACAGTATTCCGAAAATTTCTGGGAAAATGAAGTGAGTCGTTCCTGATTTAATCATCAATAGAATAAATTGATTCATTCATTAATTTTTTTAAGCCACCTAGGTATATAAGCAAATCTAAAAAATATGAATGCAATGATAAATTACAAGTAAAAACTTATCATATTTTGCACATTTTTAGTAGAATTTAATATATAATATATATGATCCTGAACTTGTGGTTTATAAATACATTATTGAGATTTTTCGGCTTTTCGGTTTTTCGATTTTTCAACTTTTGATGTTTCAATTTTTCAATATTTCAATTTTTGACATTTTCAATTTTTCCATTCTTCAAATTTTCGATTTCTCCATTTTTTTATTTTTCGATTTCTCAATTGTCCGATGTTTCAATGATACGATCTTGCAATTTTTTAACTTTTCGATATTTTAATTTTTCAATTTTAAAAATTCTAGATTTTTCGATTTCTCGAGTTTTCAGTTCTTCTATGCATATTTCAGTTTTTCAATTTTCGGAATTTATTAAATTTCTGATTTTCCATTTTTACTTCCCGAGCGTAAGCAAAGGAAGTATTGTAATCGAGTCCGGCGGCCGACTCTCTACTTTTACATTTTCTCGATCTTTCATGACCACTAGAAGACTGTCTGTCCGTCTGTCCGTCTGTCTGCCGTCCCGGATTTTTATTAGACAGATAATCTCCTAAAGTACTGGACCGATTGTCGTGAAATTTTGTACTTATATTAGGAATATCATGTAGATGGTAAAACGCTAACCAAAACTTGTCTAGTCATCCCCACCATTAATGCGATGACGTCACTTCAAAATTGTACATAGTAAATGGGTCTTAAATTGTATAAAATAACATAGTCCTACACATGTAGTTTACGACTCCGAATTGAATTTTTACCCGAAACGTCCAGATTTTTGGACAAAAAATTCAAAATTATAAAACAACATTTTGCAATTTAATTTTGAATTTACTAACCCGAATGTTTTGAAATGTTGCAGATGTTTTAAGGCTCTAAAGAGAATCATAAATCTTTAGTCAAAATATATTTGGTTATCCCCTCCAAAAACTTGATGACGTCAGCTCAAAAGTTTGGCGAATAAATCCTTTCTAAAATGTACAAAATGTGATGCGTCTGTACTTGTGATATATCACCACATTCATTTTTTTTTTGCATATACAGGGTGACTCAAAAAATTAATGAATGCGCAAAATTTATTTTACTGATTTACTCAGGAACTACAAAACCGAATGCTTTGAAGTCTTGAAGATGTTTAAAAATTATCATAAGCATGGTAAATTTTTGATCAAAATGTATTTGGTCGCCCCCCCTAAAAAAATTATGACGTCACCACAAAATTTTGCTGAATAAATCCTATCTAAAATGTACAAAATATGGTGAGTCTCTTCTTGTGGTTTATCACTACATTCAAATTTTTTCGATTTGGATATACAGGGTGACTCAAAAAAATTAATGAATGCGTGAATTTATTTTACTGATTTACTCAAGAACTACAAAACCGAATGCTTTGAAATCTTGAAGATGTTCTGAAGTTATCATAAGCATGGTAAGTTTTTGATCAAAATGTATTTGCTCATCCCCTTAAAAAATGTATGACGTCACCACAATATTTAGCTGAATAAATCCTATCTAAAATGTACCAAATATGATGAGTCTCTTCTTGTGATTTATCATTCCATTCATACTTTTTGGATTTGCACATACAGGGTGACTCAAAAAAATTAACGGATTTGTAAATGTATTTTATTGATTTAAGCAGGAACTACAGAACCGAATGTTTTGAAATCTGGCAGATGTTTTAAGGGTATAAAGAGCATAATAAATTTTTAGTCAAAATATATTTGGTTATCTTCTCCAAAAAACTGACGACGTCAGTTCAAAAGTTTGCCGAATAAAACCTATCTATAGTATACAAAATATGATGGGTCTGTACTTGTAATTTACCATTCCATTCCTATTTTTTGAATTTGCATATACCGGGAACTAATAAATACGTAAATTTATTTTATTGATTTACTCAGGAACTACAAAACCGAATGCTTTGAAATCTACTGCGAAAAAAAAACATAATAGGCATGTAGTCGTCACGTTTCCGACAGCGAGGAAAGTACTGTCTAAACTCTTTAGACCGTTTTTTTTTTTAATTTTTCGATTTTCCAGTTTTTCGATGTTTCGATTTTTCAGTTATACGATAGTTCAATTTTTCGATTTTTAAATTTTAGATTTTCCAATTTTTATTTTTTTGATTTTTTCATGTTTCGACTATTTATTATTCCTAAAAATAAAAGTAAAAAATAACTACCAAAATTGTGATTAAAAATATGTAAAAATTAATAGAAAATAGAACACATTGCTGCTAGACCATAAAAATAACTATACTTTCCCAAAAAAATCTATTGCATGATTACTGTTCCACTAGTATTGCTAACCGTTCTCTTTCAAGGAAGTCACTTATATAGAAATACGGGATATTGTTTCCTCACTTAAAAATAGCAGTAGCTATGACATATTTGGGCTAAACACACCACTAGTAAAAAATATCTTAAATATAATTGTTATTCCCTTAACAAAATTAATAAATCATTCTATTAAAGAAAACATATTCCCTGACACCTTAAAGGAAGCCTTGGTGGTACCAATTTTTAAAAAAGGAAACCCAAACGAAGTATCTAACTATCGGCCCATTGCGCTACTTCCAATCTTTTCAAAAGTAATGGAGAAATGCCTGACGAAACAAATAACAGAATACCTGGAAGAAAATAATATGTTTAGTTCGTCTCAATACGGGTTTCGCAAAACACGAAATACCATAACCGCTATCTCAAGCTTAGTAAACAATATACTAGAGACATTTGAAAATCGGGAATTCATGTGTACCACCTTCTGTGACCTAAGTAAAGCTTTCGATTGTGTCTCGCTGATATTCTGCTTAAGAAAATAAGGAAATATAACTTTTCAGAAAACAGTATTAAACTACTATCTAGCTACTTGACCAATAGACATCAGACGGTTAAAATCGAAAATGAACTATCATCTAGGCGAGAAATAAAAAATGGAGTACCTCAGGGGTCTGTTTTAGGACCTCTACTATTCCTAATCTATGTTAATGATCTCCCTGACATTGCAAATCGTGAAAAATATATATTATTTGCAGACGACACAACTATATATTGTAAAGATATCAATCTTAATGAAGCTAAGCAAGAAATGTGCGAGATACAATCGAAAGCATTAAACTGGTTCACTGCTAATAAACTAATGCTAAATGCTCAGAAGACAGTTAGTACCATATTCTCTTTGAGAGATACAGGGAATTCTGAGAATAATGAAATAAAATTTTTAGGCATGTACTTAGACCCAACTTTAAAATGGGATGCACATATACAATATACATGTGATAAATTGAGAAAAAATATTCATATTTTAAGAAACTTAGCGAACAAAGTATCAAGTAGAGTACTGCGCTGTGCTTATTTTTCACTATGTCAATCTATCTTTTCGTACGGCATCTTATTATGGGGTATGGCTGCAAACAGTCACAGGGTTTTCGGTCTGCAGAGGAAAGCAATCCGAATAATCAGTGGGCTAGGTTACAGGGAAGAGTGTAGAACAGCGTTTCAGCAATATCACATACTTACACTTCCATGCCTTTTTATATTGGAGAGTCTGATGTATGTCAGGGGCAGCTTGAAAGACATCAAAACACATAGCGATATCCACCTCTATAATACACGAAACAAATCTGAGCTATGTACCCCATATTATAGGCTAACAAAGTCCCAAAATAGTCCGAATTACATAGCCTTAAAATTCTATAATAAAATTCCCCAATATGTGAAAGTCCTACCTAATAATAAATTCAAACTAACAGTTAAAAACTATCTGTTAAAAAAAGCGCTTTTCACAACTGACGAATTCTTCATGTGCGACATGATAATGTAAATTATCTTTTTCAACCTGTTTTCCTTACAGTGTGTATTTGTAGACGTGTATGTGTATCTATTGTTCTTATTTATTATTACTATTTTGTTTTTTTTTAAATCTCTAAATTGACGTATGTAAAACACTGTCGTGTTGTTAACATGAATAAAAGAATTGAATTGAATTGAATTAATTTAGGACGTTAGTAGGTATAAAACGCAATGAAAGAATTAATTCTTAGTTAAACAAAAAAATAGTTGCGTGTCAAAATCGAGTGAAACATGTGAGATGTGTGTAAACAAAAGCATCTAAATAATAACTATTTCCCGCAGAATTTCTGGAGGCTTATAGAGTCGACATTGGCCTGAGCGCGCTCCGGTCTGTGGATCATACAAGTTCTCGTGCGACGATGTATCTAAGGAGGCAGTTGAAATACCTGATATGTCACAGCGCAAAAAGTATTTCTCAAAAAACTTTCAAACGTCGATGTCTTTTTAATCGAACAAAACACAATTGGCGAACGCAATAATTCAGAATGGTGCGCAGAAAAATTCTTTAGACTAACCGAACGTTATTTTGGTAAAATTTGCAAAATGAGAGAACAGGTAACACGGCTAATCCTACTGTACTGTGAAAAACATTTTACATCCCTGCAAATCTAATTCAGCATGTACTCTCCCAAAATCTTTGCGTAGAAAATGAAACAAGGGCAACTGAAGCATTTTGCAGTAACACCAAACTGACATTAAGGCAATGCGGTTTGTACATTTTTAGCGGCATCGCCAGACGGCTTCATAAACAAAAACGCTATCGTAGAAATATATAAAATGTCCAATTTAAATAATGCTTAATTCAACGAGATGATAAATTTTGGGAAAATAATATGATAGAGCCCTAGAAAAATTTTATTTATATGCCTTACTTCCGGAGAGAGTAGATTCTCGTTATTAAACAAGTCAACCCATTAGACAAATTGTAAAGAAAAAATTGTATAATTAAAATTTTTTATTTGCATTCGCGTCATGTGTAGTTCATATAAATCTTTTGCCCTTCTAGTATAAACACACACAGGAATAAATAGTAACATTGGAATAGGTTTACTGGAGATACAACGTAAAAAACGTGCCTATAATACTCTACTTCATAGGTGGTGCGGAAAAGAGTATCAAAAAATTAAATTTAAATAAATATGATTGTTCAGGTAAATAAGTGGTTAGTGAAGTGATGGGAATCTAAATCTTGTCAGTTTTGTGTATTGATTAATATATAAAATGACAGATTAATAACAAATATTTGAATATTTTTTTTAAAGAAAATGTTTTAGTAGAATGTATAAAATTATACAAATTTGCATACTTTTAAATCAAATTATGTCAGCAATGAAAGAAGTCGACTTGTAAAAGAGTTTCAACAATGTTGGTCAGCCCAGAGTATTTATGAGTTTTATGACCTAAAGTACCTGAACTGATTACCTGAAAGAGTCGGTCGGCAAGGCTCCCTGCTGTGTAAAACTCAGTCATTTATTGAAACGGGAAACTTTGTAAATAGGGCTGCCTAGTTTCACTTTATTTTCATTATTCAGTATTTTTTTAAAAAGCAAATATTTTGACAAATATAAATTTTAAACAAAAATTACCGGGTCTTCCCCATAGAACTCAATGTTGTCTTTGCACTGATATAAAAGTTGAAGCGAAAAATGCTCTTTCCTCGTCTAAAAATGCAATTTCCTTCGAAGAATGAACGATTAATTAAACACTAAACAATCACTTATTTTAAAAAATATTTTGTCTTCCCCAGAGATTTTGACATGATCTATCAATTGAAATGTTGATCTTTTTTTCAAAGTTGAAATTACGCCCGTACAATGAAATTCTATTTAGCTCATTTTTCGGTCTGCTACTGGTAAAAAATTCCAGTAATACGCCCAATTGGGGGTGCCCATAAATGAAGTCTTGGAAAAACCCGTCCTCATTAATTACAAGAAAGTCGGTACTTATTTATTTATATACTGTATTAAAATTGTATTAAAATTAAGATTTTCACCAATTACCACGAAAAATGCAGCATACATCAAGCTTATTTACACTTCGATTACGATCGATTGTTAAACTGTCTACGCGAAATAATCTTCGCAAATTCAACTAGAGGCCATGTGAATGGTGAATAATTTTTTCTAGCATTCGTTAATTCGTGGCTTTGTAATTGTTAAAAGATCGCTCATACAATGAAACAAAAAATAGGCGGATAAAAAAGCACCCAAATTCCACCTTTAGCTTTAATGTTTTCTCTGAAATAAGAGTGGAACAACTTTAGCTACATAGATATGATTAATAGCAGCTGTAATGAATGTCTGGCGTGGAACACACCCAGTCAACATTACCGGGCTAATATTTTGAATGCTGCTGAACTATGGCCAGCAGTTTCAGCTAACCGTTGTTGAGGGACACTGACCCTGGCCAAATCGCACGTCACCACGGTTGATTTAGTCGAGCGATTTTTTTGGACTTTATTATTTATATCAAGACACAGTTACACTGTATCGTTACTCGTTACCATATTCCACACAAAACCAAAATTGTTACAGAAATGCTGTCGACCAGTGTTATTCGCACACATAAACAACACACGCTATTATTTATCGGAACTTTTGCACGCGCAGACGCTTTTTTTGTAACAAAAAAAATTAATGCGCTTCTCACCTTGGTAGGACAATGGCAATTTTTGCGTAAACACGCGGAATAATTAAGCCGGTATTTCCTAGGTTACCGACTGCGTCAAAATACCCATGATAGTGTGAAAATTTGTGCTTCAGTGGGAAAAAATTAGATGATAGGCACTTAAAATGTTTTGTAACGACACGCTCGACCTTTAAATATTTCCCAAAGAACAAAAAACGGCTGGTTTAGAAAATCGACAATTATGAAGAGCTGCTTAAATAAGTTTTTGCGTTGTTGTTCTGCGAAAATAAAAAAAGTTGTATGTATGGAGGAAAGTCGTTAAATAACAAGTGGATCTCTGCGAATTGATTTAACCGCGGTTTAATTACGAAACGTGCTCAAGGACGATCAAAAAATGTAGGTGTAGTGTACATAAATAAATACATAAATGGGTATGACTATGAACATGATTAGAATCAATAAGAGCAGTAGTAAAATGATCTGTGCTTTTAGACACAGTTTATTTTTTTATTTTTTTGCTCTTGTATTGTTTATTATAGGCGTGAGATTCTTTATTACAATAAAACACATTAAAATTTTTATAACCATAATAAACAAAGCTAAAGACAAGCATTGAACACAATACTTATTAGCATTTTTTCTTTTATAGTCACACATTTTTAATATCCATTTTACATCGTTAGAAATGACTGAATCCAGTAACTCTATTTTTTGAGCTGTGTAATAATTGTTTTGTTGCTAAATCGCTAAATCTAAGTTACCAAGCGATTTTATTAAAGTAGAACAACAGTTTTTTCACTATACGTTCCCGCAACCACCTTAAGTATTCTTCAAAATTTAAATTCCCGTTAATAAAAAAAGTACCAATTACTTGGTAACCAATAATACCGCACCAAACCATAGATTAATATAGATGCGACGTACAGGTTGATTTTGCAAAACCACCCTTATTGACATTGGAGTCCTCAACCGCCAAATTTAAATAGTCGATGACAATAAAAAAACTTGTTTCACTACAACTCGTCGCCTGAGCACTTGTTTGATCTACAGACCAGAGCGCGCTCAGGCCAATGTCGACTCTAAGCGTTCAGAAGCGATTTGGTTGGTTTGGACTATAATTTCTGCGGGAAATAGTTGTTTGGTCGGTTTTTATAACGACTAAGTGAATATTTTTGGTACATATTTAGATGATTTTACATATTTTGTTTAACTAAGAATTAATTCTTTATTTGTGTTTTATACTAGCAAAACGTCTTAAACCAAGAATATTGTTGAAATCGGAATAACCCAATGGATTTTTTTCGGAAAAATGTTTGGAAACATTGTGTTCTATTTTGTATGAATTTTTAAATGTTTTTGTGGTTGTTTTCGATACACTGTATGATATTAACAGTGAGAAAAAAAATGAAAAATTAAAATAATCGAAAATTTTAAAAATCGAGAAATCGTAAAACCGAAACATTGAAAAATCGAAATATCGAAGAACTGAAAATCGAGAAATGAAACATCAGCAAATCGAAAAAATGTAAAATTCAAAAACCTAAAATTTAAAAACCGAATAACGAAAAATCGAGAAATCGAAACTCCCAAATTTAAAAAATCGGATAACTGAAAAATCGAAAAACTGGAAAATCGAAAAACCGAGAAATGGAAAAATCACAAGATCAAGATATCGTGGAGTCGAAAAGTCAGACAGTTGGGAAACCGAAAGAGGCCAAAATCGAAAAATCGAAATGTTAAAAATTGAACAATTTATAAATTGAGAAATTGACAATCAAAATATCGAAAAATCCAAATCTCGATAAATCGAGAAATCCAAAAACCTAAAAATTCGAAAAATTGAAAAATTGATAGACTGAAAGATCAAAAGAACGAGAAATTGAAAAGTGATGTAGTCGAAAAATCGAAAAATAGAGAAATCGACAAACAAAAGTTGAAAAATTGGAAAAGCGGAAAAATCAAAAAACGAAAAAATGGAAAACTGGAAAAACTGAGACACCGAAATAGGCCAAAATAAAAAATTGAAAAACTGATAAATCGAAAACCTGAACAATCAAATCTCGATAAATCGAAAAATTAAAAAATTGAATATGTAAAACCAGGAAGTCGGACAATCGAAAGATTAAGAAATATTGAAAAATTAAAATATCAAAAGATCTAAAATTTAAAAATCCAAAAATTGAAAAATCGAAAAAGTAAAAAGGTAGAAACATTGAAAAATTCAGAAGTCAAAAATAGAAAAGCCAACGAATTGAAATATTGAAAAATTCTAAAACTGAAATATCTAAAAACTGAAAAATCGAAAAATCAAAAAAGTGAAGTCGAAAAATAGAAACCTAAAAAAATCGAAAAATTGAAAAATCAAAAAATGAAAGAATTCAAGAACAGGAAAATCGAAACACTCGAAGGTCAAGAAATTGGAAAATCAAAACATTGATTGATTGAAAATTCGAAAAATTGAGAGTTCATCAAAGTCAAACTTGAAAAATTAAAAAATCGAAAATTTGACAAAATGACAATTGAAAAACAGAAAATCTAAAACCTGGAAGTCGAAAAATCAAAAGATTAAGAAATCGAAACATTTGAAAAATACGAAAACTTGGAAAAAATTGAAATATCCAAAAACTGAAATGAAAAATCGAGAAATTGCAAAATCTAAAATTTAAAAATCGAAAAATTGAAAAATCGAAAAAGTAAAAAAATTCACACATCGAAAAATCCAGGAGTCAAAAATCGAAAAGTTGGAGAATCGAAATATTGAAAAATCCCAAAAAAAATACGGAAAAATGAAAGAAAAATTAAAAATGGGAAACTAAATCGGGAAATCAAAACATTGAAAAATCGAAAAATTTAAAACGACAATTGAAAACACAAAATCTAAACCGGGAAGTCGAAAAATAGAAAAATTAAGCAATCGAAAAATTGAAAAATCGAAAAAGTAAAAAAATCGACACATCGAAAACTCCAGAAGACAAAAATCGAAAAGTCGAAGAATCGAAATATTGAAAAATCCCAAAACTGAAATATCGAAAAACTGAAAAATGAAGGAAAAATGGAAAACCTGAAAAATCCGAAAACTGAAATATCCAAAAATTGAGAACTTAAAATGTCGCAAAATTGAGCAACCGAAAAATCCAAAAACTGAAGTCGAAAAATCGAAACCTTAAAAAAACTAAAAAATGAAAAATCAAAAACCTGAAAATCGAAAAATTAAAGAATTGAGCAACAGGAGTATCGAAACCCTCGAAAGTCAAGAAATGGGAAAATCAAAACATCGATTAATTGAAAAATCGAAAAATCGAAAAATTGACAGCTTATAAAAATGTTAAATTTGAAAAATCGAGAATTTGAAAAAACGGCAATTGAAAAACAGAAAATCTAAAACCGGGAAGTCGAAAAATCGAAAGATTAAGAAATCGAAACATTTGAAAAATTTAAATATGGAAGAGCTGAAATGAAAGATCGAGAAATCGAAAAATCTAATACAAATTTAAAAATCGAAAAAGTAGAAAGTCGGCACATCGAAAAATCTAGAAGTCAAAAATGGAAAAGTCGAAGAACAGAAATATTGAAAAATCCCAAAACTGAAATATTGAAAAACTGAAAAATGAAAGAAGAACTGCCGAATCGAAAAACTGAAAAATCCCAAAACTGAATTATCCAAAAACTGAGAATCTAAAGAATCGAAAAATTGAGAAATCGAAAAATCAAAAACCTGCAAAATCGTAAGTTCGAAAAATTGTATAATATGTAAACTGAAAAATCCCAAAACTGACATGTCCAAAAACTGAGAAATTAAAAAATTGAAAAATTGAGAAAAAAAAATCAAAAAAGTGAAGTTGAAAAATCGAAACCTGAAAAAATAGAAAAATTGAAAAACCAAAAAACCTGAAAAATGAATTAATTGAAAAATCGAAATTTTTAAAAATCGTAAAATTGAAGAGAAAAAGTGAAAACCGAGAAATTTAAAAATTGAGGAATTGTAAAATCCAAAAATTGAATAATAAATAGGCGTAAACTGAAAAATCCCCAAACTAAAATTTCGAGAACCTGAGAATTCGAAAGTTGAAACAGCAAGAAATTATGGTCGAAACCGGTTAGGATGTGTATCAGATCACGGATCATGGCTTATAAATCAAATCGTTTCTGAACGCTTAGAGTCGACATTGGCGTGAGTGCGCTCTGGTCTGTAGATCAAACAAGTTCTCAGACGACGAACTGTAATTCGTATGACCTGAATTAAAGCGAAAGAAACAGTAAAACGTGTCGTTAAAAATATGACATTTTTCCTAGTTAATTTTATTCCTGGTTAGAATCAAACACTGTTGCCAACATAAGTCGAGGAGTCCTCAACCGTCATTTAATTTAAACTATGACGCTTCTCTATGTTCTTTGACCAAACATTCTCTGGTCGCTGTATGTGGATTTGTTCCATCCAGTATGGATTTATGTCAGTCCAGTACCTGCAGTTGTACCTATATGTTCACATGACCGTTTAAACACAACGTAGATTCTCAGAGAACAAATTCCTGTTGATAAAGTTTCCGTCTCGTTGTATTCTGTTCATAACAATTTCGGTAAATTCAACTCTACGTCCAAATCATCTTCCTTTAGCTCTTGTACCAAGTGGACTTATATTATTCCTTCTTTTCTTAATACACGTAACCATCTGTTTTAATTTTTTGTTGTGAAAAGATGACTACGTACTTTGGACTAATTTGGACCCATTTTCGGCCATTTTTGAAATTTAACTAAATACATTTTCTCGTATATTTCACGCAGCAGAACTCACTTCTGGCCTCATTTCTTTGATAACTCCGATCAAAAAGTTCAAAAAAGTCGAATTTCACAGCGAATATTTCGAAAATAATGCTCCGTGGTTCTAAAATTGAACCCAATTTAACTTTTTTTTTTTTTAATTTTGAAAATTGTGCACTCACTTTCCACGTTTATTTGAATAAATGTCAGGACCGCCAATACGGGTTTCTAATTAGCGGAAGATTATGTACATTTTGACACCAACCTTCGGTGAATTGAATCCATTTTAACCAATTTTTTGAGAAAATTTTGAAAATTGTATACTCTCTTTTCACGTTTATTTAAAAAAATATTCAGACGGCGATTTCGGTTTTGTAATTATCGGAAAATGATCTACAATTTGGCATCAAGTTTCGGTGAATTAAACCCAGTTTAACCCCTTTTTTGGAAAAATTTTGAAAATTGTACACTCGTTTTTGATGTTTATTTGAATAAGTAGATGTTGTCACCGCGATTTCGGATTCCTAATTAGCCAATGATTTACTATTAGTTAAAATTTGGCGCCAATTTTCACCTGATTGAACCCATTTTAACCATTTTCTTAGAAACATTTTGAAAAGTGTAAACTCATTGTCCACGTTGATGCAAATAAATCTTGTGACGACGATTTCTGATTCGTAATTAGCGAAAGATTATGCAGAGTTTGACATCAATTTTCGGTAAATTAAACCCAGTTTAACTAAAATAATGGTGAACCTTTGATCCTTCACTTTTAATTTTGGTGCGATTAATTTTCAAATCTGTGTCTTGCAACCGGCAACGAATGGAAGAACAATTTTGATAAATCTATGCTTCGTCGTGGTACACGAAATCCAAATTTTGACAAGAATGTAAAAGTCGTAAATATGTTTTCAAAAAACTAATTTTTTGGTTTTTTACTTCCCGAGCGTAAGCAAAGTATTGTAATCGACTTTCTACTTTTGCATTTTCTGGATGTATCATGACCCCTAGAGGACGAAGAAATAGGTCTCCCGTTTCCGTCTATCTGTCCGTCTGTTCGTCTGTCTGTCTGCCGCCCCGGATTTTTATTAGGCAGATAATGTCCGAATGTCCTGCGCCGATTGTTGTCAAATTTTGTATTTATATTAGGTATATCATGTAGATCGTAAAACGCTAACCAAAATTTGTCTAATCATTCCCATCACCAATGTGATGACGTCACTTCAAAATTGTACGTAGTAAATGGGTTTTAAATTGTATCAAATAACATATGTAGTTTATGACTCCGAATTGAGATTTCACCCGAAAGATCCAAATTTTTGGAAAAAAAAAATGAGGAAACAATATTTTGACATTTAATTTGGAATCTGCAAAACCGAATACTTTGAAATTTTCCAGATGGTTTACAGTTATGATAGGCCTGATAAGTTTTTATTCAAAATATGTCTACTTGTCCCCTCCAAAAATTTAATGACGTCACCTCAAAAGTTTGCCGAAATGTAGAAAAAAAGTTTATCTAAAATGTAGAAAATATGATGAGTCTGCACTTGTGATTTATCATTCCATTCATATTTTTTGGATTTGCATATACAGGGTGACTCAAAAAAATTAATGAATGCATGAATATATTTTATTTATTTAATCAGGAACTACAAAACCGAATGCTTTGAAATTTTGGAGATATTTTACAGTTATCATAGGCATGGTAAATTTTTACTCAAAATATATTTCCTCATCCCCCCTAAAAAACTGATGACGTAACCTCAAAATTTTGCTGAATAAATCTTAAATGTGCAAAGTATAACGAGACAATAATTATGATTTATCATTCCATTTATATTTTTTGGATTTATACATCATATACAGGGTGACTCAAAAAAAAAATTAATGAATGCGTAAATTCATTTTATTTGTTGAATCAGGAAGTACAAAACCAACTGCTTTGAAATCTTGGAGATATTTTAAATTTATCATAGGCATGGTAAATTCTTGATCAAAGTATATTTGCTTATCCCCCCTAAAAAATTGATCACCACCCCAAAATTTTTCCTAAAAAATAGTATCTTAAATGTGCATTGTGCAAAGTATGATGAGTCTATAATTGTGATTTATCACTGCGAAAATATTTTTTAGATGTGCTTATACGGGGTGTGTGAAAAAAATTAATGACTGAGTCAATTTATTTTATTGATTAAAATAAGAATTGCAAAACTGAATACTTTTAAATCTTGACGTTTTGAAGTTTTCGGGATATGTGAGAATACGCTCGTCTTTATAACAATAAAATAATGATAAGGTAAAAATTATAATAATAAGATTCAGAATATTTTGTTCAATGGAGGCTTATGAATAATTTTAGTCATCTGTTTTGGGGCGATAAACTGATTCAAATCAAACAAATGTCTGCGTGACATTCTTCCGATGTAATGTATTCCCGTTGATAATTTGCATCATTTTTAATAATTTACAGAAATAGTTTAATTTTCAGCGAGACCGACATTTGAAAATTATTAAAAATATTATTATTATTATGTCGTGGATGTGGATTTTAAAATCATCAACTGACGTTCAGTTAACGTTAGTTTTCTTATGATTTTCTCGTCGTCACGTTTCCGACAGCGAGGGAAGTACTGTCTAAACTCTTTAGACCGATTTTTTTCATATAGAAATTTACAACCGTCTACTTCCCTGTGTTTATAACCCATTGACTTAATAATTTTGTAGAATAATGTTTGTTCTCATTTAAAACCAAAATGTTCCTGTGATTATGCTAAACGCGTATCTAAAGTGAAATATTTGCTTGCTAGATGATGATCTTTTCAAATTATCCTCTTATGTTGAGAATACATGCGTCACAGTTGTTTTTCACACGCATGGGAAAAGAAATTAATAAATATCTCACTAGGTATTCTATTACGCCACAGGAAATATGCTGGTGATCCGCATACATTACTAAAGAGCTAAAAATAGGCACAATAGGCCCATAATAGACGATAAAAACGGGAGATTTGATGACAGAGTGATCAGTTTATATTCAGTTTCTGAGTAGCCCCCAAGGTCCCCAGATTTAACCCCTCTGGATTACTTCTTGTTCGGTCATCTAAAAAACACTATTTTTCTCCCATTCACACCATAGAAGAACTGAAAGACAGAATTACCGAAGAGTGTGCTCGCATTACTCCTGGTATGCTACAAAATGTGTTTGATAACATGGAAAAACGTATCAATGTATACAGGAGAATGGATACCATTTCCCACAGTTTCTTTAACATAATTGTTTTCGCTTTTTAAGCAAACTTATTCACAAATCTACAAAAGTTATTTTCTTTCACTAGTTTTTCTAGTTTTCAACAAGCAAGAGCTAACCTTCGTTTGTAAATTTATTTATATCAGTATGCAACCAATATTACACATGTATCTGTTTTTTACATAATCTAAAAAGTATCCGCACAGCATTATTTGGTCGAATAATTAATGAACACACAGTAGGTATTTTATTATTACTCATATTTCATATGTATTATATTAGTAATTATATTTCATCTAATGCGCTAGTTATATTCCTATTGTCAAAAAAGTACGTCTTTGAAGTGCGAGTAAAAATGAGGATGGCCACAAGACGCCGAGGGTGGCGTATCAATAATGTATTCAGCCCCTTGCAACCCCCTCCGTTACACGGAGAGTTTATTTGAGAAGACAAAAGAGGGAATGTAAATAGTGTTTTTGTGATATCTTTTTAACGCGCTCCTTATCCTGGCATTCATTTATTTCTTTGCCGAGAACGTCCGTCTTTTGTTTTAGCCCAAACAAAACACAGCCTTAACTACCTTTTGTCCAAGTGTCACTTTTCTTTTGTTTTCTTCTGCCGTCGTAAAAGTTTAATGTCGAGAACAGTTTTTATCTATTCCTCGTCTTCTTCTCGCCACCCTGACGCTCTTCCGCCCACCTAATTTGCGTCTCGAAAGGCGAAGTTAAGAATTATCCTTATTGGAGATTTTTTGGGGCGGTTTAATTATGTATTGAAAAGTGGGAGCGCGCGGGGCGAGACGGATATCGGAAGCGAGTTTTTTGTTCTCGCCCTTTTCGATGGCTTGCCGAATTCGCCCTCTTAAAGTATTTTAGATTGAGTTTTCCTAATTAAAAGTTTTGGAAAAGTGGGAGAAAAATACGTCATTGTTGAACGACATTGCATTAATAAAACTCACGGTTAAATTGGAATTTTCTTTGGGCGAGTTTTTAATTAAATTTTGACAGAGTGCAGAATTAATGGCCGGGTTTGGGGAAAAAATGTATTGTTAGATTAAGTTCCGAGCGATGAGGGGTGGGCTGAAGTTTTACTTAAGAAAAAATTGGGAAAAAATGGAGGCTTTATCGTTTAATTACGAGCGGTTGCGTTTTTAGCAGAGTTTGAAAAGGCGAAGTAGAAAAACTGGTGGGTAATTTAAAGTCTAGACAGGGAACTGTGTGTAAAAATTAATAGGACGTGTCAATACAAGTTTCAGGACAGTCAAATTTATTTCGTCCTGCAAAAACTTAAAATTAATATTCCTTGACCTTACACGTGTTTATACTAAAGACATTCAGCGTTGTGTGGCCATCACCATTGTTACGACCGTTTGTGACTTTTTCTTGTTAGGCCCTGATTTTTCCCCCTCGGCCGGAGTCATAAAAGTGTATAAATTGGCATAATTGGTCATCTAATTACGAACATCTTGAGACGTTCGTCTTTGTTGGTAGGGGATTAATTGCGAGTGTAGAAAGAGACGGATGGAATGATTAGGGTTGTGTCGACGTTTTATTTCCACTTCAGGAATCAGAAATAATGAATAAAGAAAAGCATCGCATGAAAATGAACAAATTGTTTTTGTTGGGGAGGGATGCAATATTGGATGTTTTTTGTGGACGTGTTGTTATTATTAATTTTTGTGTTGATGAAAATCTGTTTGAAAATTGTGCATATTTTGGCAAATATTTGTGCATATAAATCCGCTCTTTAATTATTATTATTGTTATTAGTGCCACTCTACTAAAATATGCATGCATAGTTTTGGTAAGTATGTCTTGGGTTGGTTGACTGAATGAATTTTACTTACAAGGTCGCATAATTCATGGTCTGTCGTAAATATTTCCACGCGTGTGTAAAAGATATGGAAATTTCACTCGTCTGGGGTTTCAGGATGTCGAACGTACCGCATTTTTGAAGACCGTTGGAGATGAAGATAGTTGGGTTTTACCTTCTATTTTTATAATAAAACGCATATGGTGGACGTGTTCCGATTACAAATAAGTTGTTTGAATAAAGAAAGCAGTTATTTAAATTGTTTTCTGGGTTGCTAAAACAGGTTAAATCATTATCTATTATTAATCGACGGTGAGTCGTTATCTTAGAACATAACTTTGCTACCAGGGCAGATGTTCGAATCAAAGTAACCAGAGAATGAGGACATAGGGAAGTATGGATATTGCGAAGGAAAATTATGTTAAGAAGCTGACGAGAACATCATAAATGAAGAAAAAATTTGTGTTTCGCTTTTGTCTTCACTTATGCAAAATTTATTTTCTCTCTCTTCGTTCCCGTATCTAAATCGGGCTATTTGCTGCTTCTTGTTTTTGGCTAGTTTTTGGTGTTTTACGATTTTCCTTCCTGTTTCTAGTCGCAATTTTTCCCTTTTCGTTTTTCCCCTCACTAAAGCTGTTTTTACCAACTCTGCATCCCAGTTTTTTCCCTTACAATTTCTTTCCTCTTCCTATTTTTGTTAATGTACTTCAACTTCTTCCTCTGATTTCCTACTTCTTTCGATCTTTGCATTTACTTCTATATGTTTTTCTGACTTTGAGCAACTGTTTTCTTGTTATCTTTTGCTTTCTCCATTTTATAACTGTCGTCCTTGTTTCTCTTTTTAAGGCGTAACATCTCTCATTCCACGTGTCATTTTTTCTCCCTTCACTTACACTTACACTAATTTTTACCTTTATTTCTGCATCTTTTATCGGTTGTTCCAGTTTTCTGTGATATTCTTCTATTTTCAACCCCGATTACACTGCTTTTTCTTCCTTATTTTTACTTCAATCTTTGGATCTTTTTCTCCACCATCTTCTGTATTTCGTATTCTTCCTCCATAACGGGTTATTTCAGTTTGTTTGTAAAAAAATATTGTATGATATAAAGTTACTTTCGTTTTTCATTGTTTGATACAACTACAGGAGAATTAGAAAATATACTGACTAAAGTAAAAAATTTGATTTTTCAGTAATTTTAGGAGCACAGGATTTTTCTTGGTCGAGCAAACTAAAGAAGTTTTACGGTTCATTTGACGAATGACATTAATAATGTGATGACGTCACTTCAAAATTGTACATAGTAAATGGGTTTTAAATTGTGTAAAATAACATAGTCCTGCATAGGTAGTTTATGACTCCGTACGTTTCTACTCGGAACGTCCATATTTTTGGAATAAAAATCGAAATTATAAAACATTTTGCAAAGCATAATTAATTTTTTTTAATTAAAGTATATTTGCATATCGCTTCCAAAAAATTGATGACGTCAGCTCAAAATTTTGCCGAATAAATACTATCTAAAATGTACAACATATGATGAGTCTGTACTTGAAGTTTATCATTCCATTCATATTTTTTGGATTTGCATATACAGAATGACTCAAAAAAATTAATGAATGTGTGAATTTATTTTACTGATTTACTCAGGAAGTAAAAAGCATGGTAAATTTTTGATCAAAATGTATTTGCTCATCACTCCTAAAAACTTGATGACGTCATCTCAAAATATTGCTGAATAATCTTATCTTAAATGTGCAAAATATGATGAGTTAATACTTGTGATTTATCATTCCATCCATATTTTTTAGATTTGCTTATACAGGGTGACTCAAGAGAACGAATGCATCAGTCAATTTATTATTGATCAAATTAAGAACGAGCCACCCCATTTTCTCCAAAATGTGAGAATACGCTTGTTTTTATAACAATAAAATAATGAAAAGGTAAAAATTATAATAATCACATTCAAAATATTTTGTTCAATTGAGAATAACGAATAATTTTAGTCATCTGTTTTGAGGCGATAAACTCATTCAAATCAAACAAATGTCTCCGTGACATTCTTCCGATGTATAAACATCAACATTTTAACAATATGCATATTGCTCGGATTTTTTCTCGTCGGTCTCTAAAATTTTTTCCTATTCTTTTGTGTTTTCATATTTTTTCGGATTCTCTCGAAGTCTTTCTTAGATTTATTTGTATTCTCTACAATTTTTTCAGATTCTCTCAAATTCTCTCTAATTTTCCTGCATTTGTTTGTATTCTCTCACACTCTTACATATTTTCTCGGATTCATTACGAATCAATCGAATTCTTTACAATTCTCTCGGATCGAATGTGCACTAAAACGGTCAAACTATCCCCACCCACCTTCAGTTTTGAATTTCATTGGCTTATTTTATTTACCTTGAGATGAAAATTGAAGTCTATTTTGGCAAGTCGTTAAAATTAATAAAAAAAGAAGAACTTCAAAATGTCCCTGCCCAACTACCCCGTCTTCTTTTTGATCGCTCATTTTATTGAATGAAAACTGGAATTTATGTTGGTAAACAGAGGAATCTAGACAAAGAGGGAAAACTAACCCCACCCACCACCATTTCATTGACTATTTTATTTACTGTGAGATGAAAATTGAATCCCATTTTGGCAAACGGTCAAATCAAATTAAAAAAAAACTTTAAAGTGGTAATGTTTTCTTTTTGACAGCTCATTTTATTGGACGAAACTTAGATTTTATGTTGATAAAAAGTCGAATGTGAACAAAAACGGTCAAACTAACCGCACCTACCTTCAATTTTGGATTTCACTGGCTTATTTTATTTACCTTGAGATGAAAATTGAAGTCTATTTTGGCAAGTCGTCAAATCTAATACAAAAAGAAAAACTTCAAAATGTCCCCGGCCAACTACCCCGTTTTCTTTTTGATCGCTCATTTTATTTGATGAAAAATGGATTTTATTTTGGTAAACAGAGGAATCTAAACAAAAAGTGAAAACTAACCCCACCCACCACCGCTTTTGCACTTCATTGACTATTTTATTTACCGTGAGATGAAAATTGAACTCCATTCTGGCAAACGGTCAAATCAAATTAAAAAAAACTTCAAAGTGGCCCCGCCCACCCACCCGGTTTTCATTTTGATCGCTCATTTTGTTGGACGAAAACTGGATTTTACGTTGATACAAAATTGAATATGAACAAAAACGGTCAAACTAACCCCACCTTCAATTTTGAATTTCATTGGTTTATTGTATTTACCTTGAGATGAAAATTGAAGTCTATTTTGGCAAATCGTCAAATCTAATACAAAAAGAAAAACTTCAAAATGTCTCCGCCCAACTAACCCGTTTTCTTCTTGATCGCTCATTTTATTGGATGAAAAATGGATTTTATTTTAGTAAACAGAGGAATCTAGACAAAAAGGGAAAACTAATCCCACCCACCACCGCTTTTGCATTTCATTGACTATTTTATTTACCGTGAGATGAAAATTGAATTCCATTCTGGCAAACGGTCAAATCAAATAAAAAAAAAATTTCAAAGTGGCCCCGCCCACCCACCCGGTTTTCATTTTGATCGCTCATTTTGTTGGACGAAAACTAGATTTTACGTTAATACAAAATCGAATGTGAACAAAAATGGTCAAACTAAGCCCACCTTCAATTTTGAATTTCATTGGCTTATTTTATTTACCTCGAGATACAAAAAAACTTCAAAATGTCCCCGCCCAACGATCCCGTTTTCTTTTTGATCGCTCATTTTATTGTATGAAAAGTGGATTTTATGTTGAAACCCCACCACCCCAAATTTTGGATTTCATTGGCTTATTTTATTTACTGTGAAATAAGAATTTAATTCTATTTTGTCAAGTGGTCAATCTAATTTAAAAAACTTTCCGTTGATAATGTGCTGTAAATACATTTTACAATATCCGTACTTGTGCAGAGACAGTTTGTACCGATATGACTCTGTTCCTGGAGATTGTGCAAAATGCAAAATTGGTTACTTCCGGGCGTTCCAGTAATTTATAACTTGCACCCAGGCAGCCACCTGCACAAAGAGCTGCCGTCTGAGTTTTCTTTGCAGTATCGTTTCTCATTTTATTTTGTTTTTTTTTATCGTTCAGTGAAGTATACCGAACACTTTGGAAATGATTGCATTCGCATTAATATTTTTTCGAATTGCTTATACAGGGTGATGCAAAAAAAATAACGACTCAATTTATTTTATTGATTAAATCAAGGACTGCAAAACCGAATGCCTTGATTGGGCACTAGTATAATTTTTGAATAAAGTGTCCTATTCCAGGACTATACATATAGAAACGATTTTCTGATTTTCAGTGTTTTTTTTTCCTTTCTTTCGTTCTTTTCGTATCCATATGTTTGGGATCAGAGGCAAATAAATTCTGTTAGAGGTCCCAGGGATGTTGCTCGTATTTTTGTGTAAAGGAAGCTTTATTCGCCCACCTTGGAGCAACGATTCCGTTTAGCAGGTAATTTATGTCCGCCGTTGTGGAATTTTTTCCCGCCTCAGTACCACCGGCAATAATAATTCTAGCTATTTAATTACGATGAAATACTTGTGGCATTCTGAGCGTAAACGCCGCTTTGAAAACGAAATAAAAGTAAAGAAGTAAATATTCATACAGAATACAAAGTAAATTCCCATTTTAAAATATTCCGTTTTAAATTTGTAGCAATAAAGACGGCCATTTCGTTTTAATTTTTCATTTTAATTCAGTTTCGGCTCGGAGGCGTCTCGCTATTGGTAGCGCTCGCTGTTCGAGAACAAAAAAGAAAGCGCGTTTCTCTCTTAAAGAAAAGCGGGGGGTTTTTATCAGGCGAAAGCTCTCGAAAGAATAACGAAAAAAGCAAAGAGACGGCTTTCGAGTCGCACTTACGAGCTTTCGCGATGCGGAGGTGGATTTTTTTCGGGGGGCGGGAGGTGCGGATCCGTAACTCAATCGTCCACTTGTTTTAATTTAAGTTTTTAATGAAAGCTCCTTGTACATTTCTTTAGGGGTGAAAATTCTCTTAAAAAGTTTTAATAGAAACTCCGTTCGTTTCGTTCGCTTTTTCAATGAGTTGAATTTTAATTTTGTATATAATTGGAACTTGTTATTTCTTTGGCGAGACGGAGATAAAAACGAGAGGTTCGAAAGAGACGGCGAATTTCGACGATCGATAGGGGAGCTTTTTACGATTTTCTTATTTCCGATTCGGCCGGCTGAACGATGGCAGGACGTTGGAGGTCTCCACGACAAATATACAAGCAAAGAAATCGTTATCGATAATGTATCATTAACTGCAATGACGCACAAGGGTTAACATAAAAGTTGTTCGACCACTGGTAGCAGGTAATAACCAGTTCCTTAAGAATGACCATCTGTGCAGAACTTTATAATTATTTGCTCACTCGTTCACATAAACCGGAGGAATGAACTCAACAACCCATTACTAATATTTGAAAAATCCTAAAAAAACGAATATGACAAATTTCTATATTTCACACAAACTCCTTTATTACATTCGTAATTTCATAAAGTAGCGAATAACTTGAGAATGTTTAAATTGAAATTCTTAAATCAGTTATTGCTTTACTGTAAAGAGCTTTTTAATTAAACATCGTACCAAATATATTTTTGAACTGTATTAGCATTACAAGTGACCTTTGAGGTTATAAATCAAATTCAAAAGCTTCTTGTTACTGACTGTGAAATTCATTAACATACTATTGGATTATAAATATATCGGGCCAGCAACACAATTTGTAATCGAGTCAGCAGAAATGCGCTGTAGCCTCGTCTTGTTGAAAATAACGCACTTTCGTTTCATTGCCGTGAAGTTTTGGTATAAAATCGAATGTCGCAAGTTTTAGAGGCAGCGTTTAACATATTATTTCAGAAAATAATAATGTAATCACTTTAACCTGATTAGATTTCATTGTGACATTAATTACGATTCTTTGAAACACTTAATTGACATTACCATACAAATTTGAGAAACATAAGTTTATTATTCTTTATTATGTTTGTCTATTATTATTGTACTTATTATTAATTTAGAATAGGAGCACGTCACCGTATTTCTTTTTTTCCTTTTGTTTTTTTTTTATTTTTAATTAATCTTTCTGTTATATTATTTTTCCTGTAATTGGGTGGTTGTCTAACCCGTTGGAAATAAATGCATTATTATTATTATTATTATTATTAAAAAATACATACAAATTCAATTCCAAGAATAACTCGACTACAAATGTTGCTCGCCCGATATATCTATATGGTTGGAAAATTTCGGGAAGATTAAATAATAACTCGACACAGACATTGATAAATTTTCTAATTGTCCCAAGATAATATAAATATTTTTTAATTGACTCAAAATTAAGCAGAACTTTCCTCGCATCTGAAGGCCAAATTTTTAGACAAATTATAAAATTTGGTGGACACTAGCCACGAAAAAGGAGCACTATAAGGTCGTCCTTAGTCTTAAAAACAAACGTGCAATTATTTAGCACCATTAACAATAATAATGTGGTGAAAAAAGTATTCTAATTTGTTTACATACAACTTTTTTATACTTGTGGTTTATGAATTCGCCTTGATTTTTTATCTGTGTAAGATCACTGACGTATGATAAACTCGGTGGTCGTAAAAATGTTCGGTTAACCCATTGGCAACAATTTTTGTCATTAATCAAATCAAGAACGATTCTTCCCATTTTCTAGAAAAACTAAGAATGCAGTAACGTTGCCCCCGCCTATAATTAATAATAATAAAATAAGGATTAGCGTACTAAGAACTACTTATTCAAAATCATATTCAGACCGTTTTGCTTCAATGTAATTTACTACGTGCTTAATCGTTGCATTCTTTCGATGTACAAACACAAACAATGAAAGTTAAATATGATTTTGAATTCCTCTGGTGTCAACGTGTTTACCGTATTTTTCCAGATTGAAGTGGTGGTTTATTTTCGACATGGAATGAATCTCGATGAAGACGAAGTGAAGAATGGATAACACAGCCAAGAAAGGGTAGTTATTGGAAGAGTCCTCGAAGAAAATGAAACAGAATAATGGACTGAAAATCTGGATAGACTTATCGAACAAAGCAGGATGGTGTAAGAAAGACAAATGACTGGGTTTTAAGAAAGACAGGGAATGGATACTTTTCAATAAATTGTTCTCTTTGGCTTCAAATAATTTTTTTGTTAATTAACCAGGATTCCTCGACATATTTTTCAGTAACTACCAAGGATTTCCAACTTCCCCATTTCTCTAAACAAAATTGCCAAGAACCTCCGAAAACCATGACCAGTGTAAAGTTTAGGTGTTCCGGTTATGAAAACTGTAATTTTTCTTAACTTTGTATGTCAAATCAAAGCGTTATCTGTACGTGATAACAAATTTTCTAGATGACTATATACAGGTAAGTCAGTAAGCGCAATAGAATTATTTTTAACATCTGTGTTGCAATATTTTGTGAAGAAATAAATAAAGGTAGGCGTTTGTTCTAATATAACTGAAATGAAATTTTCTTTTGCAGTGTTTATCATTTTTTTTAATTATTATTGTGGTTACACAATCATAGGTTGGTAAGCGAAGAAAGATAAGCAGCTCTGTAGTCTAGTGGTAAAGGCACCTGCCCGGCAAGTGGGAGACGTTTGGTTTGATTCCCACCGGGGCATCAACATTTTTCTTCGCTCACCTACATTACAGTTTTCAAGCATCGATTGCAGCTAATTCTATTTTTTGTTCCCTTTCTTTTTTGTTAAGTTTTATCTATATTTAAGTTTGACGTTGAGGAGACACATCGACGTATTAGGAAATTCAGAATAAGAATAGAGTAAGATACAGTAATAAAATACTATTTGTAAAAACTGAAATATGGATATTAGAAAATTGTAAAACTTTAGAATATTTTATAAACACTCTGTATCTTAAAATTCGACCTCATTGATACTACAACAAAGTGCGTACCTTCATTTGTCCTTTCACAAAATATTGTAAAACATACTTTAAAAATAGTCCTATTGTGAATTTTTTTGTGAACCTTTCCATTACAAAAAAAAAATGTAATAGCGTGAATTTCAAAGATAAACTCCTAGGGGAAGGCTAATAAAATATGTAAAAATATATACAGTGTTTCATTAAAAACAAACTTAGTTGTGTGTTACGCCTTGAAAACAGAACACTCTGTATAGTTAAAAATAATTTTAGAACATAGTCCTCAAAGAACCGTACTACATTGGTTTATGGCTTTTGCATTGTATCGGAATTTTTCACTTTTAAATGAATAAAAATACAACAAAGTTCATTGCGTTAAGTGCCGCTTATATGGTTACGGATTTGCCAAACCATGCTGGGAAATAATAATTTATTTAAATAGTAATAATTTGTGACATTTTGGCAATTATACCTAGAAATATCAACATTTTCATTCGATTTTAAACACGTTGTTAACACAGAAATTGGCGTTGACAATTATTTAAAACATAGATTGTCTGGCGACTGAATAATTTCAAAGAGTTAATTAACAAACTTCTATTTGTTGTATTACAAGGGAGTTTTTCACTATTCAAATAAATTATAACGTTGAATTGTCCTAATTTTATTACATAAAAACAAATAATAAAATTTTTACAAAGTTCACTTTCTTAAGTGCCGCTTATAAGGTTGCAAATTTGCCAAACCAAGCTGGGAATCATTGATTTATGTAAAATAATAATAATTTGTCACAATTTGGCACTTATACCTAGAAGTATCAACATTTTCATTCGATTTTAAACACGTTGTCAACACAGAAATCGGCATTGACAATTATTTAAAACAAAGATTGTCTAGCTGAATAATTTCCAAAAAGTTATGACATTGCTTCGTCCTAATTTTATTATATAAAAGCAAATAATAAAATTTTGACAAAGTTCACTTTCTTAAGTCCCTCTTATACAGTCGCTAATTTGCCAAACCAAGCTGGGAATTTGTGTAAATAATAATAATTTGTGAAATTTTAGCACTTATACCTAGAGGGATCAACATTTTCATACGATTTTAACACGTTGTCAACACAGAAATTGGCGTTGACAATTATTTAAAACAAAGATTGTCTAACGACTGAATAATTTCAAGGAGTTAATTAACGAATTTCCATTTGTTGTATTACAACGGAGTTCTTCACTAATCAAATAAATTATGACGTTGCATTTCCCTAATTTTATTATATAAAATCAAATAATAAAATTTTGACAAAGTTCACTTTCTTAAGTGCCGCTTATACAGTTGCAAATTTGCCAATCTAAGCTGGGAATCAATAATTTATGTAAATAATAATAATGTGCGACAATTTGGCACTTATACCTAGAAATATCAATAAGTATTTTCATTTGATTTTAAACACTTTGTCAACACAGAAATTGGCGTTGACAATTATTTAAAACAAAGATTGTCTAGTGACTGAATAATTTCAAAGAGTTAATTTACGGACATCTATTTATTGTTTTACAAGGGAGTTTTTCATTATTCAAATAAATTATGACGTTGCATTTTCCTAATTTTATTAGATAAAATCAAATAATAAAGTTTTGACAAAGTTCACTTTCTTAAGTGCCGCTTATACAGTTGCAAATTTGCCAAACCAAGCTGGGAATCAATAATAATTTATGTAAATTATAATAACCTATGACATTCTGGCACTTATACCTAGAAATATCAACATTTTATTTGATTTTAAACACGTTGTCAGCACAGAAATTGTCGTTGACAATTATTTAAAACAAAGATTGTCTAGCGACTGAATAATTTCAAACAGTTAATTAAGGAACTTCTATTTGTTGCATTACAAGGGAGATTTTTACTATTCAAATAAATGATGACGTTGCATTGTTCGAATTTTATTATAAACAATCAAATAATTTTTTTTTACAAATTTCACTTTGTTAAGTACCGCTTATACAATTGCATATTGGCCAAACCAAGCTGAAAATCAATAATTTATGTAAATGTAAAAATTAACCAGACACTAAGTTTTTTTAAAAAATATAACAGCATGTAATTAAATATTAAAGTACATATATACCATTATCCAAATCACGTAATATAAAAAGTATTAATTTGAATTTCATAACAATATAAAAAAGATTGTTTTTAAATTAAAATAAATTTTCTATAAATCTATAAAAGACTCTCTTGGAAAAAGTTAAACTTAGCCCCGCCCACCCACTCGTTCTCTCAATTTTTTTTACAATCTCTAGATAAATAAAATACATATCAACAGTTTTCAAGATATTTGTTTTTTCTAGAAAAAATTGTCGTTTAAAAAATAAATTCCGCCATTTTTAAGAATGGAGGATTGCATTTTACACACAATTTTTTAGTCACCTTGCCTTAAAATATTTACGTGTTACAAATTAAACAGGTGTTCTTCAAGTGGAACACCTTTATTTTCTTCGAGAGTATGTTATTTGCCAATATAAGATCTGCCCAAATCAGTCCTATTCAAGTACTAAGCCCACGCACCCACCCACCCTCTTCTCATTCCAACGACACACTTTATTCCTGTACCGTATAAGTTCCACTTTTCATTCAGAGCAGATAAAATTAATCACTAAAATAGACACGGGGTGGGTGGGCGGGGTTAATTATTTTTTCTTCTGTAGAGTGGAAGTAGGAATTATATAGAACTTTTCAAATAAATGATAACGTTGCATTGTTCGAATTTTATTATAAACAATCAATTAATAAAATTTTTACAAAGTTCACTGTGTTAAATACCGCTTATACAGTTGCAAATTCGCCAGACCAAGCTGGAAATCAATAGTTTATGTAAATGTAAAAATTATCCAGACACTAAGTTTTTTTAAAAAACATGACAGCATGTAATTAAATATTAAAGTATATACCATTATGCAAATCACGTAATATAAAAACTATAAATTTGACTTTCCTAACAATATAAAAAAAAATTTTTTAAATTAAAATACATTTTCTATAAACCTATAAAAGTCTCGCGTGGAAAAATTTAAACTTAGCCCCGCCCACCCACCCGTTTTCTCATTTTTTTACAATCTCTAGATAAATAAAACACAGATCAACAATTTTCAAGATATTTGTTTTTTCTAGAAAAATTATCATTTAAAAATTCAGTTCCGCCATTTTTAAAAATGGAGGATTGCATATTACACGCAATTTTTTAGTCACCTTGCCTTAATATATTTTCGTGTAATAAATTAAACAATGCATGTATATAAGGTGTTTTTCAAGCGAAACACTTCTATTTTTTAGAGAGTATGTTATTTGCCAATATAAGATCTGCGAAAATAAGTCCTATCTTAGCAAGTACTAAGCCCACCCACCCACCCTCTTCTCATTCTAACGACAAATTTTATTCCTGTGCAGTAAAAGTTTCACCTTTCATTCAGAGCAGATAAAATTAATCACTAAAATAGAGACGGGGTGGGTGGGCGGGGTTCATTATTTTTTCTTCTTTAGAGTGGAAGTAGGAATTATAGAACTTAGACTATAAAAAAGTAAAAAAAAATTGTAATCGTAACTTTTTTGTTGTACTATTTGCTATAAGATTTATTTCTTATTTCAGAATAAACTATTTTAAACAAAAAATTGTCTAGCGACTGAATAATTTCAAGGAGTTAATTAACGAACTTCTGTTTGTTGTATTACAAGGGAGTTTTTCACTATTCAAGTAAATTATGACGCTGCATTGTCCTAATTTTATTATATAAAATCAAATAATAAAATTTTGGCAAAGTTTACTCTCTTAAGTGCTGCTTACACAGTTGCAAATTAGCCAAACCAAGCTGCGAATTTATGTAAATAATAATAATTTGTAACATTTTGGCACTTATACCCAGAAATATCAACATTTCATTTGATTTTAAACACGTTATCGACACAGAAATTAGCGCTGACAATTATTTAAAACAAATATTATCAAACGATTGAGTAATTTCAAAGAAGTAAAAAGGAGTTTTTCACTATTCAAATAAATTATGACGTTGCATTGTCCGAATTTTATTGCCTAAATTCAAACAATAAATTTCCACAAAGTTCACTCTGTTAAGTGCCGCTTATACAATTGCAAATTTGCCAAACCAGGCTGGGAATCAATAATTTATATAAATGGGATCTTTATATTTTCCGTGTAGTTTAACCAATGATACAAAATAATGATAACGATACTATTTTAAACCCTAAGTAAGACATTCGAAGCTCAGAAACTCAGAATTTACTGATACTTTTGTATGTTTGTTTGACTCTTTTAAAAGTTGGGTCTGACCTCACCGTGCCAGTCCGCAATGAAGTCCCCATCATTCCCAGGTCGTTTTTTCCTCATAATCACCCCTAACTGGTGCACCGAGCCAACATCGCCTAATAAAGCAATATTTAACTGTCTCTGTTTGTACAAAAGACATAACAGTAATTTATGAAATGCTCCTCGATGGCCAGGAGAAAATTAAAAACCGTTTTCCCCGTCGAAGCGCCCGGCCAAAAAAGAAAGGAAATAGGCAACAAGAGAGATCGAGAAACATTAATAGCCCGAGCAAAGGCGATTTTATAAAATGCTGGCGCAAGAAGATAAAACGAGACAAAAATTATTCTTCCCCTTTTTATTTCTTATGCCCGGAGAGAAAACGCTCTGCCCTCCCTCCGCCCCCTCCCGCCCCTTCGGAAATATCGCCCCTCTTTTTCCGTTATACGTACCCGCCGCCCCCGCCGCCCCCGGCCGGCCTCGTCGTCGCGGACAAGAAAATCATTTATCAAGTCTAATTGTCTCTTTCTGTGTCTACTTCAGATCTCCTGTCGGACTGAAAAAATGCGGGAAAAAGGCGGGCGGGGGCGGCGAGGGGCGCTAATTTGTTGCCCCGGAACCCAGACAGAAATTCGGGATGTTTCTATTTTTTTAGTGGTTTTTAGTGGCTGCGCCGTAATTGAACTAATTGCGGCGAGGGCGCTTAAAAATGGGATAATGAGGGTCGGTGGAGCGGAGTTTAGTTTTTCGGGGGGTTTTTGCGAATTATCTGATCGGGGGCGGAGGTGCGAGGGAGGTTGTTCTGTTAAGTGTTGCTAGTTAGGGATTGATAACGGAAAAGAATTGTCTTTTAATTTCGAGGGTGGAGAGATAAGGGAGAAAGTTTCGGGGTGGTTTTGTGGCTTGCTTAGGTGTTGCTTTGATTTTTCTTGGGAGAAACTGGATGGAGGAAATGCCGGCGACGTTTCGAGTTTTACGTGAGGTGTCTTCAGAGAACGAAAATAAAATAGTCCTTTATTGCACGGCACTGTGACAATTGTTTAATTCAAAGGTTGTCTAGCGAATGAGTAATTTTAATGAATTAATTAATGAACTTTTGTGTCTGTTGTATTCAATGCAAAAAATGTGACGTTAAATGAATAAAATTCTACAAAGGTAGCTCCTTTAAGTGCCGGTTATACAGCTGCAAATTTGCCAAGCAAAGGTGAGAAAGAATAGTTTAGGTGGAACTGATTACAAATTTTAACATTTCCTACTACCAACATATGATAAAAAAAAAAATACTAATATATTTCAGAAATTCCATCCCAACATTGGATTACAGAGAAAACACAAACAGGAAACCTACTATATTATTTCTTAAATAAAAACAATATTTTTTATTATATGCAGTTTTATTTGTTTATTCCTTCCTATTCCTTATGATTTAGCTAAAATGTTGTTATTAGTCTGTATAATTCATTTTATTACACATGAGTTAAAAATATTGTTATTCGTATCTCTCCAACAAAAATGCAGTCAAGATTACTATAAAGGTAAGTGTCAAGATTTCCTATCTTTTGTATCACATTATACAATACATATAAACGGTGATTATAAAATTTCGTACATCAAGTTGGCTTTGGACAAATTTGTCACAGCATTTTTAATAATAATTTGCCACTGCCATGGAATAGATGAAAAAAAAAATCTGGACATGGTGCAACCTTGACGGGATTTGTGTGGCCAAAAAATAAAAATTACATTTGGTTGTACGTAGTTTTAAAATTTCGGTTAATAATTTTGTGAATGTCATCCTGCGTAGTTAACACATACTTGAGTTAAATTTAAAAATGTTAATTGTTTGCTATGTTTACGTCGATTTATTTTAAGATAGACCAGGTTAACGGCATACAAGGTATTCCCAGAGCGGAAACTGTAAAAAAAGTCAACAAGGTAATTCCACGACGAAAACAAACAAAAATGAAATGTAAATTTTTAGACAAGAAAATTTAAATAATCGTTTTAAACACTTGATTTGTGGATTTTCTTAAAATTTGCACGAAACACTGATTTTTATTTAAATTCGTATAACGTGTATTAGTCATGCAACTTTTTTATTTTTGTTTATAAACTCTACATACATATTTATATATTATAATAATATATTTTAAAAAATATGATTAGTATATAGCGGAATATTTATCAAGCATTCCGGATATTCTAGGATTCTAGAGATTCTAAAGATTTTGAAGACTTTGACGCTTCCAAAGTTTCTGATAATTCCAAAAAGTCTGAAAACTTTGAAGATTATAAAGTTTCCACAGATTTCAAAGATTCCAAAGGTTGCAGAGATTCTAGGAATTCGAAAGATTCTGAAGATTCTGAATATTTTGAAGGTACAGAAGATTCTAAAGGTTATAAAAATTTCAAAGATTCCAGATTTTCCAGAAATTTCAAAAATTCCGTATTTATTTGAAGCTCTGGAGATTCCAGAAATTCCAAAGATTTCGGTTATTTCAGATTGTAAATTATAAAAATTCTGAACAAATGTACTGACATTTCTAAAGATTCTGAAGAATCTACAGATTCCAAAAATTCCGAAGACTGTGAAGATTCCCAAGAAATAAAGATTCCACAACTTTCAGAGGTCCCAGAAATTTCAGAGATTCCCTATATATTTCGAGACTCCAGAAATTCCAAACATTCCGGTTATTCCGAAACACTAGAGATTCCAGAGATTCTAAAAATTTTAAAGATTCTGAAGATTCTGGAGATCCTAAAGATCTTGAATGAAGATTGCAAAAATGATGAAGATTCTGAACAAAGATACTGAAATTCTGAAGATTTAGAAGATTCTGAGTATTTCAAACGCTGAAGACTGCAAAAATTCTAAAGACTGAAGATTTCGAAGATAAAAAAATTCCCGAAGTTTCCGAGATTCCAGAAATTTCAAATGTTCCGCATATATTTCGAGACTCTAGAAATATCAGAAATTCCAAAAATTCCGATTATTCCGAGGCATTAGAAATTCCAGAGATTCTAAAAATTTTAAAGATTCTGAAAATTTTGAATAAATATTGCAAATTATGAAGATTCAAAATAAAGATACTGAAATTCTGAAGATTTAGAAGATCTAGGGCCTTGAAATAACCGGATTTCAAGGCTCTAGAGATTCCAGAAATTCTAAAAATTTTAAAGATTTTGAAGATTCTGGAGATTCTGAAGATTTTGAATCAAGATTCCAAATTATGAAGATTCTAAACAAAGACAATGAAATTCTGAAGATTTAGAAGATTCTGAGTATTTCACAAGCTAAAGATTTCAAAGATTCTGAAGACTGAAGATTTCGAAGATATGAAGATTTCCGAAGTTCCAGAGATTCCACAATTTTCACAGATTCCGTATATATTTCGAGACTCTAGAAATTCCAGAAATTCCAAAAATTCCGATTATTCCGAGGGAGTAGAAATTCCAGAGATTCTAAAAATTTTAAAGATTTTGGAGATTCTGAAGATTTTGAATGAAGATTGTAAATTATGAAGATTCTGAACAAAGATACTGACATTCTGAAGATTTAGAAGATTCTGAGTATTTCACAGGCTAAAGATTCCAAAAATTCTGAAGACAGAAAATTTCGAAGATATAAGGATTACCGAAGTTTCAGAGCTCCCAAAAATTTCAAAGGTTTCGAATATATTCGAGACTCTAGAAATTTCAGAAATTCCAAAAATTCGGATTATTCCGAGGCACTAGAAATCCCAGAGATTCTAAAAATTTGAAAGATTCTGAAGATTCTGGAGATTCTGAAGATTTTGAATGAAGATTGCAAATTATTAATATTCTGAACAAAGATACTGAAATTCTAAAAATTTAGAAGATCTAGAAGCTTGGAATAACCGGATTTCAAGGCTATACAAAATCCAGAAATTCTAAAAATTTGAAAGATTCTGACGATGTTGGAGATTCTGAAGATTTTGAATGAAAATTGTAAATTATGAAGATTCTGAACAAAGATGCTGAAAATTCTGAAGATTCTGAAGATTTGGAAGAATTTACAGTTTCCAAAAATTCCGAAGACTTTGAAGATTCGCAAGAAATAAAGATTCCAGAAGTTTCAGAGGCTCCAGAAATTTCAGAGATTCCGAGTACATTTCGAGACTCTAGAAATTCCAGAAATTTAAAAAATTCCGATTATTCCGAGGCTCTAGAAATTCCAGAGGTTCTAAAAATTTCAAAGATTCTGAATATTCTGGAGATTCTGAAGATTTTGAATGAAAATTGCAAATTGTGAAGATTCTAAACCAAGATACTGAAAATCTGAAGATTTGGAAGATTGTGAGTATTTCAAAGGCTGAAGATTCCAAAAATTCTAAAGACTGAAGATTCCGATGATATAAAATTTCCAGAAGTTCCAAAGATTCCGTATATATTTCGAGACTCTAGAAATTTTAAAGATTCGAAATATTCTGAAAAGTCTAAAGTTTCTGAAGATTCTGAATATTTCGAAAGCTGATAACTCCAAAAAATCTAAAAACTTTGAAGCTCCAAAGGTTCTGAAGAATATGAAGATTCCAAAGGTTTCAGAGATTCTAGGAATTCGAAAATTTCGAAAGATTCTGAAGATTCTGTGTATTTTAAAGGCTGGCAATTCCAAAAAGTTTGAAGATTTTGAAGGTTCCCAAGATTCTAAAAATTCTATATCTATTTCGAGGTTCCCGATATTCCAGAAATTCCATTGATTCTCGTTATTCCAAGACACTGAAGATTCCATAAACTCTAAAATTTGAAGATTCTGAATGAAAATTTCCAGTATTTGTAAGATTGAAAATTATAAAGATTTCAAAAATTCCAGAGATTCCAGAAATTCCAAAGATTCCGGAAATTCCAAAGATTCCGGATATTCTGGGGCTCTATAGATTCTAAAGATTCTGAAGAATTTAAAGTTTCCGAAGATTCTGAATATTTCGAAAACTGTGAATTCCAAAATATCTGAAAATTTTGAGGATTCGAAAATTCTAAAGAATATATAGATTCGAAAGATTTCAAAAGTTCCAGAGATCTAGGATTTTGAAGATTTCGAAGATTCTAAAGAATACAAAGATTCCAGAAATTCCGGAGATACTAGAAATATCAAAGATTCCGGTTATTCTGATAATGCTACAATTTCTGAAGATTCTGAATATTCCGAAGACTGGTGACTTCAAAAAATTAATAAGATATCGAGGACAGTTCACGTAGTAAATCACTGTGTATATATTTATTTAGTTAATTTTTTAACAACTATTCAGTTGTATGAAAATCTGTTTCATAATTTACTTAGGTTCATTCATATTAATTCTAATAATAAATAATAATTTAAACTAAAAACTTAAAATTAAAACTTTTTAAAAGTAATCGATTCGGGAGTTTCCAAGCTAATCTGATATTGTGAGTCTATTGCCTATATCATGTCTGATTTTTCATATTTTTTGTATTTTTTTATGTTTCTTTCTATTAATAAAATAAAAAATGTTTTTTTTTTATTATGTGTATGTAGTTTTATTTTCTCTTCACATGAGTTAAAAAATTTGTTATTCTTCTCTCCACCAAAAAAGCAGTCAAGAACACTATATGGTCAAGTGTCAACATTGAACAACAGAAAGTTTTAGAAGTACCAATTTTTACAATAAAAAAAAAGATAATTGTATAGTTGGCTTTGGAAAGGCTGTTATTGCATTATTAATAAGAATTTGCCGCTTCTAAGAAATAACGGACAATCTATCATCCGACCTGAATTCTTGGTTGCCTATCTATGAGGCAACAAACACACTGAAAAGTTTAAAAAAGTAAGGTTATGATTGACATGTGTAACGAGTAGTCATCACAATGAAGCGACGAAATTCACGAAATTTGAAAACCAGTTTGATATACAGTATTTTATAATCACCCTATACATTAATATAAATATAAGAAAAACATCATCCGAGAATCCAGTAATTTGGTAAATGTCACGTCACTTAGTTAAATTTAAATGTCACTTTTTTATGATATTTACGTCTATTTATTTTAAGTCACACCACACTGACCGCAAACCAGATATTCCCAGAAAAAAAATTGTGAAAAAAGTCAACTAGGAAATTCCACGACGAAAACAAACTAAACTTTTCGACAAAATTTTAAAAATCATTTTAAACATTTGATTTGTGAATTTTCTTAAAATAATAATATACCTGAAACACTGAATTTTGTTTAAATTCTGTAATAAATTAAAACTTCTTTTTTTTTAGTAGAAAGTTGTTAAAAAGTTTGTTATTTTTCTTCCATTAAAAATGCAGTTAAGAACACTGCAAAGGTAAGTCCCAAAATTAAACAACAAAAAGTTTTTGAAGTAAAATTCCTATCTGTTGTATCACATTGTACATAAGGTGATTAAAAAAAATCGTACATCCAGTTGGCTTTGGAGCCACTGCAATTTTAATACGAATTTTCCCGTTCCATACAATAAAGACATTAAAAAGCGGAAGAAAGTAAGGTTATGATTAACATTGTGACAATATTTTAGCATCTCGTATCTAAATTTATAGAAAAATACCGTATGGTCAAAAAATAAAGAATTATATATTTGGGAGTGCTTTCAAAATTTCAGTTGATAATCAGATGTATTGTCATTCGCTAGTCGAATTTAAATTAGTTTTTTTATATTTACGTCAATTTATTTAAGCTAGGAGACGAGGTCTTCCCAGAACAGAAATTGTGAAAAAGTAAATTCTAAGTCAAACAATTACAATCCAAACTAAAAATAAAAATTTTCGACAAAATTTAAACAATAAGTTTTTTATTAAATTTCGTACAAAGTTCAACTTTGATGTAAAATATATAGGAATATTTTTTGTTACTTAATATTTACGAAACGTCGTGAAAAATAAACATTTTGGACAGATGGACAAAATCGTGACGTTTGCAGAATGCAAATTATATATAAATATTAATACACAGTTGCTTATTTAATACCCATTCCACTGAAAGAAAATTTCTTACGCAATTTATTCATGTTCGTTTTACTAATTTTTTTTGACTTCTACCGTATTTGCCGTTTTATGAGCACAAATTAAAACTCCTGTTATATAACACCGAAGAGAAAGTTTAAGTGTGCAATAACAATTACCTTAACCTACTTGGGAATTTTTCTAGTCCCTTTCTGAACACTCTGCAAAAGTAAATGTAATCTGTCAAATTAATTTAATTTATTCATAGAAGGCAGGGTATATTAGCAATTTGAACAAAATGTCATCAAAATTTATATGGTGAGTTTTTCTTGTGAACGGTGGTGGCGCCATCTAGCGTTCACTAGCAAAACTGCAACCGGTATAAAGTAACGGGTCCTATTATATGTACGTAGGGTGGTTTGGAGCCGAACTAAAAATCATTACAGAGAAATGTTTAGAAGGTTGTGCTCCACACTAAACAACCCTTAAAATTTTTCCAGTGTATTGCTATTTTGTATTTAATGCGTCAGCTTTATATAAGTAGCAAAATAATTTTTGTGTTGCAACAACATTATTAAACCTGTATATTTTTTATTATCAATAATGAATTAATAAAAAATGAGAGTGTATAAATAATAAATAATAAAAAAATTATATACCTATTATGGTGTAATTTTTGTGTGATCTAAGTGTCTGAATGTCCATGTTCTATTCATCTCCAGGTGTCATTCATTTCCTTCCGCCAATTCAAAGACCACCTGCGAATCGAGCGACTAAACCCACCCTCCCCTGTCATACAATAGCTACAAAACAGCCCTCGCTTATTAAAAATGGCCATCGAACCCTCCGCCCGATCGCCCCTAAGCGCCTTATATCTAAAGTTGAAATTTGTGTGTTTTTCGTGGCTTTCTGTCCGCCTGAAAAAGATAAGTATAAGGGTATTGATATCGTCAAGGCCCGCCTCTCTTCCGTGGTAACCAAGGTAACTGTACTAACCAATGAGATATAAGTATTCCACATCTTACATCTATACTTTTCACGTTCGTCCCGTGTTGTATGACTTAAGAGTCTCTTCGTGTAAGGTTGAATTTGGCTTGAGATAGGTTGAGAGAGAGGGATTTTTAAACGAGGGTAGGAGCGCATCCCGGGAGGGGTTAGGGGAACATAAGGAGTGGTTTTGCAAAGGTATAGGAGGGCAGGGACGGGGGAGGGGTTTTAACTAAAGCAGGGAATTTTAAGGGGAGCCCTTTTCCTTTAGGGTTGTTTCTCTCCGAGATTGAATTTCTAATATGTGTTCTGTTTTTGATTAAATTTATGCTTCTAGTTTTAGGCCGGCGCACGCAAATTGAGAAAGTTTCGCTTTAATAATTAATCACGAGGAAATTATTCTTTATTCGGGGCGATAAGGGGAAAAATTTGGGTTTAATTAAACCAATTAGAACGTGCGGAGTTGCCGGAGGAGATTTTTCTTGGCGAACTCTTGGCACATGACAGATTAAATTACTGAACTTTATAATGAAATTAATTTGAAACTTCCTCATCCTTTGCATATAGCATTTCATATCCTTCAAGTTATCTCCAGCTGAACTGTAAGTTTACCACGCGTTCCACCAATGATCCTAATCTTAATTCGCTCTAATTTGCCCATTTTCATTAACAAACTTCCGCTCCGGCAACCACAATTATATGGGATTCGTTCAAAACTGACTTGGACCATCACAAATTCGTCCATCTATACAGTCATTGAAAACTATCCGATAATTCGTTATGAATTTTCGGCTAAACTATTTTATTTTACCATATTTTGACTTTATTTCGGAGATAATTGCTGCGGAGATCTGCGGAATTAATTACAGGTCATGGAGTATCATTTTACGAAAGTTTTCAGCTTAAATTCTCAGATATTACACAAAAATAATTTTCACTGATAACACCAAGGAAAACCTCTGAAACATAATCTAAAACAAGAAAATCCTGAGATTATAGATTTCATGCTATGTTTCAATGTTTTGATTTAATGTTCCAAGTTATTAATATTTCGTTCCAGTTTTGTTGTTTGTTGTTTCAAAGTTTGGGATTAATGTCGAGAGCTTCGAAAAGCATTTCGATGTTGAAGTTAAAACCCTAAATATGAATTTCAAAATTTTAAACAGCAGATTAGTTCCCACTTTTATGTATTTTTTCTCGGGGTTTTTCCATTCTGAGATGAAGTTTGAGCCTGTCTCAGTT
This sequence comes from Zophobas atratus, assembly GCA_022388445.1. Classification (NCBI taxonomy): domain Eukaryota; kingdom Metazoa; phylum Arthropoda; class Insecta; order Coleoptera; family Tenebrionidae; genus Zophobas; species Zophobas atratus. The sequence goes on from CM039446.1 coordinate 11,575,038, forward strand.
TTAGTTTTTCTGTCCCAAGATCCTAATGATTTCAGAAATGTTGTAAGAATTTTTTTGTCTAAAAATATATTTTTGTAATGCTGAGATCAAATTTTATCTGTTTCAGTTTAGTTTAATTTTTCAAGAATTAAATACTTCGTCTAAAGAACGGAGAATATACGAATTTTGATAAAAAATTAACCTTCTAATGAGAAAATTGTATCTAACTATATTTATCACAAAACTTTAAGGGTAAATATTAGATTGATCTAAAACTAGAAAGGTTTCACTGCATTTTTTTATCTCCTTAGTAATTTCAGGTTCTAAATTATAGTTCTTCCATTCTCCATGATTTAAAGAAAACATTTAAAAATTCTATGAAAAATGAATATTTCTGTTTTAAAGATTTTAGTACTAATTAATACATGGGATTTCATATCATCTAAAGTACTAATTTTGATCCAGAGAAAAGAAAACAATTTTTATAAAAAAAAATTTGAATTTAAATTACTTTATTTTACGTAGAATGTGATTGTTCTGTTTTAGTTTAAATTTCAAATATTATTTTTCCATAGATATATTTTGACATTTTGTCTAAATATTTTTATTACTTACGTATGTTCTAATTCTAAAGACTGTTTTACACACGAAGTGAAGAAATGGTTTTTCTACGATCATCGGCTAAACAATAGTGTGAAAATATGAGGTTTCACCTGTTTCAATATCTACTTTACTTTCACAAGTTTTTGAAATAATCCAAGAGGTATTTCGGAATGAAAAGAAATTATTTAACACTTAAAAATTCCAAACTTTAATGCAAAAATTTTGAACAAAATATTTCTTGTTTTATTCTTATTAGGATTATGTGAAATGCGTTCTAACTTTCTTTTGTTTTTAAATATTAAATTTAATCTCGGGAAAAGAACCAGTTTTCTCAAAAAAAAAAAAATAGATATTAGATTATTTAATTTTTTTGTAGTACCCACTGGAAAAGATCGTAATTATTATTATTTTAACTTAATTATCAATTAGGAGTATTATTTTTCTATAGACGTCGAAATTTTGGAAAATTTTTTTATTGATGCTTGCGGAAATAAATATTTTGAAATGAAAATGCACAGATATATATTATAACTTGTTTTACACACGAAGTGAAGAAATTATTTTTCTACGACCACCGGTAGACAATACGGCAGATTGAAAATATGAGGTTTCCTCTGTTTCAGGCTCTATTTTTATTTCTTAAAATCAGCTCATTTCAAATCGTGAATTCAAAAATTTACTTTCAAGTTTTTAAAAAAAATCCAGAAAGTTTTTCAAATGAAAATAAATTATTTATCGCTTAAAAATTCCATACATTAGATAACATTAAAATTTAGAAAAAAATAATTTTTCTTTCAATCTCAAGATTGTCCATGTGAACTGTTTTCCGACTTTCTTTTGTTTTTAAGAGCTACATTTGATCTCGAGAACAAAAAGCAATTTTCTAAAAAAAAAACAGATATTAAATTATTTTATTTTTTCCTAGTACATACTGGAAAAGATCGCAATTATTATTTTAAGTTAATTATCAAGTAAAAGTATTATTTATCTATATAGATTGAGATTTTGGAAAAATATTTTTATTGATGATTGCGGAAATATAGATATTTTGAAATGAAAATGCACTAGTATATAGTGTAACTTGTTTTACACACGAGGTGAAGAAATGATTTTTCTACGACCACTGCCACACAATACGGCAGTTTGAAAATATGAGCTTTCCTCTCTTTCAGAGTCTACTTTGATTGCTCAAAATCGTCTCATTTCATATGGAGAATGCAAACATTTCCATGCAAGTTTTTTGCAAAAATCTAGAAAGCATTTCAGAATGAAAAGAGATTACTTAATACTTAAAATTTAGAACAAAATATATTTTGTTTCATTCTTAGAATTGTGTAAAATGCGTTGAAACCTTTTGTTGTCTCTAAGTGTTAAATTTAATCTTGAGAAAAAAAGAGGAGTTTTCTCAAAAAAATTAGATATAATTTTTTTTTCGTAGGACCTGCTAGGAAAGAACTCGATTATATTATTTTAATTTAATTATAAAGTATTATTTTTCTATATAGAGATTTAGTAAACATAATTTATTGATGCTCGCAGAAATAAATGTTTTGAATAGAATATACACAGGTGGGTATATTCTAAAATTCGTTCTACACACAAAGTGGAGAAATATTTTTTCTACGGCCACCTCTAAACAATTCGTCAGTTAGAAAATATGAAGTTTCGTCTGCTTCAGTATCTACTTTTATTTCTGAAAATTGTCTCATTTTACATCGAAAATGCAAAAATTAGATTCAAGGTTTTGAAAAATCTGGAAAGCATTTCAGAATGAAAAGACATTATTTAACACTTAAAAATGTCCAGCATTAATGTTAAAATTTAGAACAAAATATTTTTTATTTCATTTTTAGAATTGCATGAACTGCGTTAAAATTTTCTTTTGTCTCTAAGCATTAAATTTGATCTCGAGGAAAAAAGCTATTTTTTGAAAAAAAAAATTATTCTTTCGCAGAATCAACCTCCTAGGAAAGAACGGCAATAACTATATTATTTTAATTTAATTATCAAGTATTATTATCTTTCTATGTACTTCGATATTTTCTAAAAGCATTTTATTGCTGCTCGCCGAACTAGATATTTTGAATAGAAGATACAAAGATGGGTATATTCTAAAATTTATTTTACACACGAAGTGAGGAAATGGTTTTTCTACTACCACCGCTAAACAATACGATTCCAAAATCATCTTTAATAATAGAAAGTGAAAATTCTCACTCTTGAGGTAGAATATTTATTCTGAAACACCTGCTTCTCAAGTGGCAGAATATTCATTCTATAATTATGTTCAACGAAATAAATAGATTGCCATGAATTTCAAAAATGTCACTCTCAGATTAAATGCGGCGTCCTGGTTGTTTCCAGAGCAAGTTTAGATTTAATTTTTAAAAAATGAGTGAAAACTCGAGTGAATCAGATGAGGAATTTGATAATATTCCGCCTGAAATAAATAAATAAATTTTAATATAATCCAGAGTCTCCTGCCTCAAAAATCGAGAAATGAATTTTCGGAAAATGTTTTAATTACATTTTTTGGTGGTTTGTCAAAAAAGTGGAAATTATCGACTCTCTGGAAAATATATTCAATACTAAAAGCAACGATAATTATGAAACACGATATCGATATTTCAAGGTACAAAAAATTAAAATCTTTCTTAAAATGCTCTTCTGATGACTATGTTGCTAAGAAATCGAAGATTTTTACACAAGAAAATATTAACCAATTCTTAAAAGTGCTCCGGATGAGATATATTTAGCGACAAAGGTAATAAAAATTATAATTTAAATAGCAATTTTAATAAAATGTTTTTCTTTGGTTGTTCTTGACATTAGTATTTTGGGTGCTTGTCGCAAGAATAAGCTTTACACCATTAAAATTTCCGACATTAAAGATTTACTAATTGCAATTCCTAATACAAAAAATAGAAAAGCAAGAGAGTTTACAATCATGGGAGATTTTTATAATATTGTAAAGAAATACTGGGCACTGAGACGTTGGGATGTTCCTTAGATAATTTTTTTATTAATTTCCAAAAAAATAAATGTACACGACAAGTAATTGGAATTAATAAACTGGGGAATATGCCCAAACATATTGTCATATTTCTGAATTTGGAAAATCCACTCCACAAGAATATACAGGCCACTGTTTCCGCCGCACCTCAGCGACTACGTTGGAAAATTCGGGTGCCGATATTACAATAAAAAAAAAATATATAGCAGATATTTTGAAATGAAAATGCACATGTGGGTATATACTATGCTATATCTTGTTTTACACACGAAGTGAAGAAACGATTTTCCTACGACCACCGTTAAACAATACGACAGTTTGAAAATATGAGGTTTCATAGCTGTTTCAGTCTCTATTTTTTTTAATGTAGAAAGTATTTCAGATTGCAAGGAGACACTTAAAAATTCCCAACATTAATGTTAAAATTTAAAACAAAATAATTCTTAGAATTGTGTGAATTGCGTCCAAACATTATTTTGTCTCTACATAAGCATTAAATTTTAATCTCGAGAAAAAAAAAAGAAATTTTTTCAAAAAAAAATATATACCTATTCTTTTTTCTCCGTAGTACCTATTGGGAAGCAACGCAATTATATATTATTTTAATTTAATTAACAAGTATTATTTTTCTATATAGAGATTAGAGATTTTGTACAAATATTGTTACTGATGCTCGCGGAAATAAATGTTTGTAAATGAAAATACACTGGATGTTGAGTATTATATTCTAAAGTTTGTTTTTCACACAATTGAAGAAATAGTTTTTCTACGACCACCGCTAAAATAAAAGGTAGTTTAAAAATATAAGTTTTCGTCTGTATCTGAATCTAATTTTATTCCTCAAATTCGTCTCCTCACATCGAGAATTATTTTCAAGTTTTTTAAAATGGTTTAGAAAGCATTTCGGAATGAAAAGAGATTATTTAAACACTTAAAAATTCCAGACATTAATGTCAAAATTTAGAATAAAATATTCTCTTTTTTTTGGTATTAATTTTGATTTTGAAAAAGAACAATTTTTTGAAAAAAAAATCAGGTCTTGGTTTATTTTATTTATTCGTAGTACCCACTGGAAAAGAACACAATTATTTTATTTTAGTTTACCTACTAACTTATTTATCAATTATTAGTTTGCTATATATTTTGAGAAAATAGGTGTTTTGAATGAAAAAATTGTTTTACAAACAGGAATGACGAAATGGATTTTCTACGACCACTGCTAAATAATGAGGCAATTTAAGAAAGCAGCATTGCTACCTTCAAATTAATGTTTCCAACGTTTCCATAGTTAATTAGTTTTTGAGTTAATTTTGGGACACCAATTCTTTTTTTTGAAAAATTTAAGATAATCTTGAGGTTCTGGGTGTTCCTATTTGGAAACAATTTAAAGGTGATTTGGAACCTTTAGTGTTTTCCTTATAATAATTTAATTAAATGTCATACAGGATACGTCATTTATTAAAGTCAATCTTATCTTAGAAGGTACTGGCCCCGCCCATCCGCCCTCTCTTTTCTTAGAGGGTATCTCATTTGTCAAAATCAGCGTTATCTTAGCAGGTACTAGCCCCGCCACCCACCCTCTCTATTTTTAGAGGGTATGTCATTTGCCAAAATTTTTTCGTTTATTTATTAATGAAAAGCAATAGCTTGTTTCATTATTATTTACTATTTAACGATTGTTGTTATGGCTATTGTCCTAAAAAATTGGTTGAAAGTTGTTTCGACAGAACTTTCCTCGCTCCTGAAATAAAGTGATATATTTTTTGACTCATCCTGTACACGCAAAAAAAATTAATGGAATGATAAATCACAAGTACAGACTGATCATATTTTGTACATTTTAGATAGGATTTATTTAGCAAAATTTTGGGGTGACGTCATCAATTTTTTAGGGGGGATGAGCAAATACATTTTGATCAAAAATTTACCATACTTATGATAACTTTAAAACATCTCTCAGATTTCAAAGTATTCGCTTTTGTAGTTCCTGATTAAATTAATAAAATAAATTTACGCAATCATTAATTTTTTTGAGTCACCCTTTATATGCGAATCCAAAAAATATAAATGGAATGATAAATTACAAGTACAGACTCATCATATTTTGTACATTTTAGACAGGATCTATTCGGCAAACTTTTGAGCCGACGTCATCAATTTTTTGGAGGGATAAGCAAATAATTATATTTTGACTAAAAATTTATTATGCACTTTATAACCTTAAAATATATGCAAGATTTCAAAGCATTCGGTTTAGCAGATTCAAAATTAAATTGGAAAATGTTGTTTTATAATTTTGATTTTTTTTCCAAAAATCTGGAAGTTTCTGGTAAAAACTCTATTCGACGTCATAAACTACATGTTTAGGACTATGTTATTTTATACAATTTAAAACCCATTTGCTATGTACAATTTTGAAGTGACGTCATCGCGTCAGTGGTGGGGATGATTAGATAAATTTTGGGTAGCGTTTTACCATCTACATGATATTCCTAACATAAATACAAAATTTCACAACAATCGGTCCCGTACTTTCGGATACTATCTGTCTAATAAAAATCCGGGACGGCAGACAGATGGACAGACGGACAGACGGACAGACGGGTAGACGGACAGACGGACAGACGGACAGACGGACAGACGGACAGACGGACAGATAGACGGAAACGGGGGACCTATTTCTTCGTCTTCTAGGGGTCACGAAAATCGAGAAAATGTAAAAGTAGAGAGTCGGCCGACGGACTCGATTACAAAACTTCCTTTGCTTACGCTCGGGAAGTAAAAATAAAAGGTGGATTTCAGTCGTTACTAAGAAATCAGAAACTAAGCCGGAGGTATTTACGCATAACTTTTATAAAATTTCTTTGTTTTTTTTAATCTACACCATAAAGAATTTTTTTTATTATTTTTTTGGGATTCCCGAAATCCCTGTAATTAAAATATTTAGAGTAATATCAAACTTTAACAAAATTTGAGAAGTAAAACTTAATGTTGTTCACATTTAAAAATCCAACAGAAATCATATAGACAAAATCAGTGATTAATATTTTTGTGGATTAATAGATTAAGTAGTTTGTACTTCGACAGACAACAAAATAATCAAGATGATAATTCTGCAACGTTATTACCTTTATTTTCATAGTAAACTGCCGTGTTGGTGGATATTTAAGACATGAACAGTTACAAATTTCATTTTATGTTACCTCATGTTGTTTTTGTCAAATTTTTATTAAAATTATAGCTCTTAAGAAAGAGACATATTTTTTATCCAAAAATTAATGACTTCGAATATACATTAAAATTCTAGTCACACCAACAAATTTAATAATATCGATAAGCACATCTCAAAATACTGAAAATAGTCTTTTAATATATCACACACTTACATTAAATATGTCTTTCTTCCTCCAAATACTAAGATTTCATGACAAGCTTTGAAATGTTGAATGTTTTAATAAAATGTTTCAAAAGTCATCGACTTTTCAAAATCAAAAAAAAAAAAATTGTAGAATGGTTTAAAAATATACAGCACTCTTTATATATTGTTTTATTTTTGTTTGCCTCAAAAATACTGAACACAACTCCAAATTCTTCTAAAAGTTTTCACACACACATTTCAGGATCACGGAAAATACGTAACACTTCGACGAAAAACTCCTGAAGACTAATGTCAAACTTCTAAAAGTTTAAAAGACGTTAACCGAATTGACATTATCATCCACCGTTTCTTCCACCCCGAACCCACCAGCCCTCCCTTCAGCCCCAAATCCTTCCCGCAAAAGCACAAATAACTAGTCCCTCAAGTAACAATTCTCACGAAAGCCTGCTTTCTCGGCAACAATCCAAAATAAAATCAGGATTGTAGAAAGCCGCGTTTCGAACAAAAGGGGCACATAAGGCGTCGCACACACAGACACACAACCCTTTATCCTTTGCCCTGTGGACACTTTAATGCAATTTCATCGAAGTCGCTCCAAGAACAGGTTAACCCATTGAGGGAAAATAACATTACAGATCCCCAACCTTAGGGCTATACAAGTTATGGTCAAGAAATAGGGTCATTAAGTCCGCACACTTGTCCAAGACCTGTTTCGATCTTGTTTCAACATTAGAGGCGTCGGGGTTGCCGTGGAGAGGAAGGAAAGGTGGTTCGAAGGGGTTTTTGTAAGGGTTTGTGGGAGATATCGTGATATCGACGAGAATAAATTGGGGGTTTCCAGTGGAAATATTGTAGAATTTAGAGAAAAAAAAAAACACGGAAAAGTAGCTGTGTTTTTTTATTTTAGTTTATTCCAAGACAGAATTTTACAATGAATTCATAATAGGTACATAATTGATTTCTAGCACAACTTAATTACATAATTTGTATTTTAATTATTTAATTATTGTGTAAATTTATTAGTATTAATCGTGTTAATAGCAAATAAATTAACATTTATAAATCTAGAAAATGCATTTTGTCATACTTAGCTGTTCTCTGTTGATTAAAGCTTAGAATATCTTTCTAAAAAAAAATTTATAAAAAAAATTCTTGACGAAAATAAAGAAATCCAAACATTATTCCAGAAAAATATTGAAGAAAAAGTTCAAAAACAATAATTTTAATCAAACCTATAAATTAGCACTAGCGAAATTTATTATGACAATGAATTTTTGATTAAAACTCTCCCATTTTTTTACTATTTAAAACCCAAATATAGAAAGAAACTTCTTAAAACATTCTTTCATCTTCACATTTATTGCCTTAATAGTTCATTCAGTACCTAAATGTCAATATATTTTTTGAAAGTAAAAATATTTCTCCACGACAAATAGATTACGAGTAGCACATTTAATTTGAAACATCTAAAATCATAGATAAAATTTTACAAGTTGCGCTTTGAGTAATAAAATATTACCACACTCGTGTGTTTACAGTTCTTGGCCAACAGCTCAATGTAAAAAAAAATGTGGCAATAAAAATAGATAATGTAGAACATCAGGATGATTTCAAGAAGAAACTCGCAAAAATAGATATTTTCAACATTAATTTTATAGATGAATTGAAGAAATTATTTTTCTACGACCAGCTTTTCGTATTTTTTTAAATTCTGAGGACCGAGCCGCAGGCGAGAGTTAATCTAAAAATGAATTATTGTCACTTGGAAATGCATCTAAATATCAACTTATTTTGAAAGAAACTAATATTTATGTTTGTCATCAAGTTTTGCTTCTTTTAAATCTATATTCTGATCAGTACTTCTTTACTTTTCATTAATTTCTTCAAAGCCTTCAAAGCAGTCAGAAAGATTACAAAAACCGTATTACAAACTTCGGAACAATTTTTCGAATTTTTCTAAATCTTGAAAACCGAGCCGCAGACGAGAGTTAATTTAAAAATTAATTTTTGACACTTAAAAATTCATATAGCTAAATAAATATATATTTTCAAAGGGACTAATATATATGTTCGTCATCAAGTCTTGTGTTTTTAGATCAATAATCTAATTAGATTTCCTTTACTTTTTATTAATGTTTTCAAAGTCCTTATAACAAATGCTAGTTCACATTTGATTGTTAATTAATTGTACTAACATTCGGTTGAATTTAACTGCTAAAACCAAAAACAATTAGTATTTAATTTCGCGAAATTATAATTACAATTTGACACAATCAGTAAAAATCCATATCTGTCTTTTAACGGAAGAAAGTAACTAAATATCTGCTGCATTAAGTCTAACTGACTTTCATATTAAACTTAGTTAATTAAAGCAAACAATTAACTAATTCTAAGTACGTTAAATAACATTGTCATTTTCGATGAATATATCACTTACAATTAATTACGATTAATCATACTTACTTGCTAATGAATTAATTTTTCCGTTCAATAAATTACAAGTAATTTAGGTTAAAGAAAATTTAATTTCAGTAAATTGCACGTAAGTATGCTTGATTCTTATCAATCGCATTAGATTGCTCACTAATTGGACTGAAATTCGGTTGAACCGGACTGCTAGAAGCAAACTGGCCGTAGAATTAGAGTTAGTTTAATTCTGTTTAATTTCATATAATTACTAGAAACCTACAACTGCCATTTAGCGAACCAAAGTAACTCAGTAACTATGCATCAGTTGACATTAGTTCTAACTGACTTTAATTACGTTTAATTAATTAGAAGCAACACAATTAACTAACTGTAAGTACGTTAAATAACATTATCATTTTGGATCACTTACAGTTAATTACGACTAACCACAATTCATTTCTAAAAAATGAGCCTTTACGTTCAATAAATTACAAGTAATTTAGGTTAATTATAAAGGTTTTTTGATGACAAGATTCTTTCGTCTACCGAACGAATTTTTGTAGTATCTAAAGTTAATGTAGAAAAAAGATCTAAAATTTTATAAAACTATTGTTCACAAGAAACATTAAATTCAGTAAATTGTACGTAAGTGCTCACTAATTGGACTGAAATTCGGTTGAATCTAACTGCTAAAAACACAATTTTCTAGAAGTTATAATTACTTTCGATTAATTCTATTTAATTTCATATAATTACTAGAAACGTACAACTGGCATTTAAGGAACCAAAGTAACTCAGTAGCTATATATCAGCTGTCGTTAAGTCTAACTGACCTCAATTAAGCTTAAATAATAATTAGAAGCAACACAATTAACTAATTGTAAGTTACGTTAAACAACATATCACTTACAATTAATTATGATTAACCAAAATTAATTTCTAAAAAATGAACCTTTAGGTTCAATAAATTACAAGTAATTTACGTTAATTATAAAGGTTTTTTGATGTCAGAGCGAATTTTTGGAGTATTTAAATTTAATGTAGAGAAAGATCTAAAATTCGACAAAATTATTCTTTACTAGAAAATTTAATTTCAGTAAATTTCACGTAAGTATGCTTAATTGTTATTAATCACATTAGATCGCTCACTAATTGGACTGAAATTCGGTTGAATCGGACCGTTAAAAGCAAACTAGCCGTAGAATTAGTGTTTAGTTTCAAGAGATTATAATTACTTTCGATTAATTTTGTTTAATTTCATATAATTACTAGAAACTTACAACTGGCATTTAGCGAAGCAAGTAACTCAGTAGCTATACATCAGCTGTCATTAAGTTTAACTGACTTCAATTAAGCTTAATTAATTAGAAGCAACGCAATTAACGAATTATAAGTACGTTAAATTACATCATCATTTTGGATCACTTACAGTTAATTACGACTAACCACAATTAATTTCTAAATAATGAGCCTTTACGTTCAATAAATTACAAGTAATTTAGGTTAATTGTAAAAGTTTTTTGATGACAGATTCTTTCGTCTACCAAACGAATTTTTGCAGTATCTAAAATTAATGTAGAAAAAAGATCTAAATTTCTATAACACTATTGTTGACAAGAAAATTTAATTTCAATAAATAGCACGTAAGTGCTCACTAATTAGACTGAAATAATGTTGAATCTAACTGTTAGAAGCAGAAACTGAGCGTAGAATTAGTGTTTATTTTCTAGAAATTATAATTACATTCGATCAATTCTATTTAATTTCATATAATTACTAGAAACGTACAACTGCCATTTAGGGAACAAAAGTAACTCAGTAGCTATATATCAGCTGTCGTTGAGTCTAACTGATTTCAATTAAGCTTAATTAATTAGAAGCAAAACAATTAACTAATTGTAAGTTACATTAAACAATATATCACTTACAATTAATTACGATTAATCAAAATTAATATTTAAAAAATGAGCCCTTAGGTTCAATAAATTACAAGTAATTTAGGTTAATTATAAAGGTTTTTTGATGTTAGAGCGAATTTTTGTAGTATTTAAATTTAATATAGAGAAAGATCTAAAATTCGACAAAATTATTATTTACTAGAAAATTTATTTCCAATAAATTGCACGTAAGTGTGCTTAATTGTTTTTAATCACATTAGATTTCTCACTAGTTGGTCTGAAATTTGGTTGAATCTGACTGCTAGAAGCTCAAGCTCACCGTTAAATTTTTATCTAATTTCAAGGAATTATGATTACTTTCGATTAATTCTGTTTAATTTCCTACAATTACTTGAAACTTATACCTCCCGTTTATTGAAAGAAAGTAACTCAGTAGTTATAGTTCAACTATCATTAAATATAACTGACTCTAATTAAGCTTAATTAATTAGAGCCAACAATTAAGTAATTGTAAGCACGGTAAGAACAATATCATTTTGGCTAAATATATTAATTGCAGTCAATTACGGATAGTCACAAATAATTTCTAAAGAATTAGCTTTTACGTTCAATGAATTACAAGTATTTTAGGTTAATTATAAATGTTTTTTGTTGTCTACGAAAGAGAATTTTTGTAGTATCTAAAGTTAATGAAGAATAAAGATTTAAAATGCTTCAAAACAATTGTTTAAAAGAAAATTTAATTTTAGTAAATTGCACGTAAGTATGCTCAATTGTTATTAATCACGTTCGATTGGTCATTAATTGGACTGAAATTCGTTAAATCTAACTGCTAGAAGCAAAAACTGATCGTAGAATGAGTGTTTATTTTCTAGAAATTATAATTACTTTCGATTAATTCTATTTAATTTCATATAATTACTAGAAACGTACAACTGCCATCTAGGGAACCAAAGTAACTCAGTAGCTATGTATCAGCTGTTGTTAAGTCTAACTGACTTCAGTTAAGCTTAATTAATTAGAAGCAACACAATTAACTAATTGTAAGTTACGTTAAACAACATATCACTTACAATTAATTACGATTAACCAAAATTAATTTCTAAAAAATGAGCCCTTAGGTTCAATAAATTGCAAGTAACTTAGGTTAATTATAAAAGTTTTTTAATTTCAGAGCGAATTTTTGTAGTATTTAAATTTAATGTAGAGAAAGATCTAAAATTCGACAAAATTATTCTTCACTAGAAAATTTAAGTTTAGTAAATTACACGTAAGTACACTTAATTGTTATTAATCACATTCGATTGGTTGGTCACTAATTGGACTGAGACTTGGCTGAATCTGACTGTTAGAAGCAAAAGCTCCCCATTTAATTACTATTTAATTTCAAGGAATTTTAACTGATTTAGATTAATTCTGTTTAATTTTCTACATTTACTAGAAATCTACATCTGCCATTTAGCGAAAGAAAGTAACTCAGTAGCTATATATCAGCTGTCATTAAGTCTAACTGACTTCAATTAAGCTTAATTAATTAGAAGCAACACAATTAGCTAATTGTAAGTAGGTTAAAAAACATTATCATTTTGGATGACTTCAGTTAATTACGATTAAACACAATTAATTTCTAAAAAATTAGCCTTTACGTTCAATAAATTACAAGTAATTTAGCTTAATTATAATGGTTTTTGATGTCATATCATTAGTCCACTGAGCGAATTTTTGTAGTATCCAAAGTTAATGGAAAAAAAGGATCTAAAATTCCACAAAATTATTCATCACAGGAAAATTTTATTTCAATAAGTTGCACATAATTACGTTTAGTTGTTATTAATCAAATTAGAATGCTCACTAATTGGACTGAAATTTGGTTGAATTTGACTGCTAGTAGCAAGAGCTCACCGTTAAATTATTATTTAATTTCGAGGAATTATAATTACTTTAGATTAATTTTGTTTAATTTTCTACAATTACTTGAAACTTACGTCTACACTTTAGCGAAAGAAAGAAACTCAGTAGTTATAGTTCAACTATCATTAAATCTAACTGACGCTAATTAACCTTAATTAATTAGAGCCAACAATTAAAAAATGGTAACTAGGTTAAATAACATTATCATTTTGGCTATATATATATATGAATTGCAGTTAATTGCAATTAACCACAAATAATTTCTAAAAAAGTAGCCTGTAGGTTAATTAAAAAGGGTTTTTGATGTCAGATTCTTTCGTCTACCGAGCGAATTTTTGTAGTATCGAAAGTTTATGTAGAAAAAAATCTAAAATTCTACAAAATTATTCTTCACAAGAAAATTTAATTTCAGTACACTGCACGTAAGTACGCTTAATTGTTATTGAACACAATAGGATGTTCACTGATTGGACTGAGATTTGGTTGAATCTGAGTGGTAGAAGTAAAACTTAACGACAAAATTGTGAGGAATAAGGAACTCTAATTGAATGCGATTAATTCTGTTTAGTTTCCTACAATTACTTGAAACCTGCATTTGCAGTTTAGCGCAAGAAAGTAACTCAGTAGTTATAGTTCAACTAAAATTAAATCTAACTGACTCTAATTGAGCTTAATTAATTAGAGCCAACAATTGAATAATTGTAAGTTGGTTAAATAACAATATCATTTTGGCTAAATATATTAATTGCAGTTAATTGCGATTAACCACAAGTAATGTCTAAATAATTAGCCTTTGCGTTTAATAAATTACAAGTATTTTAGGTTAATTATAAATGTTTTCTGTTGTCTACGAAAGATAATTTTTGTAGTATTTAAAGTTAATGTAGAATAAAGATCTAAAATTCTACAAAACTGTGGTTTAGGAAATTAAATACGCTTAATTATTATTAATCACATTCGATTGGTCATTAATTGGACTGAAATTTGATTGAATCTGAGTGCTAGAAGCATAAGCTCAGTGTTAAATTACTACCTAATTTCAAGGAATTATAATTGATTTCGATGAATTCTGTTTAATTTCTTAGAGTTACTAGAAACCTTCATCTGCCGTTTAGCGAAAGAAAATAACCCAGTAGTATATCAGCTGCCATTAAGTCTAACTAACTCTAATTAAGCTTAATTAATTAGAACTAACAATCATCACTCTTAAAGAATTAGCCTTTATGTTGAATAAATTACAAGTAATTTAGGTTAATTATAATTGTTTTATATGGTACAATTTATTTAAAAATAACTAATATCTATCTTCGTCTTCAAGTCTTGCATCATTTAAATCTATAATTTGAACAGATTTCTCTTTATTTTTATTAATTTAATTAATTTCCTCAAAGTTTCTGTAAAAAGCACTAACTTCTTTTACACACGAAGTATAGAGATAGTTTTTCTATGACCACCGCTAAACAATCAGACAGTTTAAAGAAGGAGCACCACAAACTTCAAGGCCATTTTTCGAATTTTTCTAAATGCTGTAGACCGAGCCGCATTCGAGAATTAAAGTAAAAATGAATTTTTGACACTTGGAAATGCATATAAATTTCAATTTATTTTGAAAGAAACTAATATTTATATTTGCCATCAAGTTTTCAATCTTTTAAATCTATAATCTGATCAGAACTCCTTCACTTTTTATTAATTTCTTCAAAGTCCTTACAACAAATGCTAACTTGTTTTACGGTTGAAGTGAAAAAATGGTTTTTCGAATTTTCCCATATGTGGACGAACGAGCTGCAGACGAGATTTAAATTTATAATCTGCTCATATCACCCTTTTGTTTTAATTTATGTCCTCAAAATCTCTACAACATACGCTAATTTGTTTTACAGACACAGTGAAGAAATGGTTTTTCTACGACCATGTTTACAATCAGGTAGTTTAAATAAGTAACATAAAAAACTTCAATGCAATTTTTTGAATTTTTGCAAATGCTGTAGACCGAGCCACAGGCGAGATTTAATATATAAATGAATATTTGACCCTTGATAATATCTGTAATCTCCCTTTGCTTTTAATTAATTTCCTCAAAACATTTTAAAACGAACACTTATTTTTCACAAGTTGAGTGAGTATTAAATAAAAAAAAGTATGTGTATGAGTTTGAAGAACTTGAAAATAGTTATTCAAATTTTTAAATAACATCCTGATATATTTTTTATCTTTTTCATTTTGACAGCATAGGTATATATCATAAAATTTTCACACACACATCAGTTCAAAATTTCCAAGAGTACCAAAAGCAATTAAAAATTTCAAAAACGTCTCTTCGTTTTGTTGTTGTTAATAATGTCTAGAATCTGAAATATTATCCTAGAACTACAAAATCGCAAGGCTCAACACTGGATGCACACAAATAATAACCATATTAAACTTGTTATTTATTGTTAAGTGAACGCTTTATTGAATTATGTAACGATTAAGTCAATTACTGTTTTTGACATTTAAATAAATACGAGTACTCAGAGATGTGGAAAATAATTCACCATCAGGTAGTTCTTCACTTGAGAATTAAGGCATCGATTTTCAGGAAAACGTTCTTAACGCTAATAATGGTCATTTTCAGAAAGGAAAATTGTATTGTATTTGTAATCTGCTTTATATACAATGATTTCAGGAGTGGCACAAGATTCCAACCCAGTTCTGTTATCGTTCCTGATTTTCATAAGTGATGTGCGCGCTGTAATATTATTCAACAGAAAGTGTTTTATATTGAAAATTCCATGGAAATGTAATGATAAATTTCTTAGTTGCTACAACGTCCATAATTTAGGATTATTTATAGAAATTACCGAGACTATTAATAATACTTTTGGCACATCATATTCTAAGTTAAAATATTGTCTTGGTGTCTTCAAATAGGAATTTAATTTACTAGAAACTGTGCAGCGTAAGTTCATGGAAAGGACATTGTATTAAATTCCAGTTTATTAAAAATTCTAAAATTAATGTTTTCAAAGTTAGAAATGATAATAGTTCAGAATTTTTGAGTTTTTGCGTGAAATATTTTTGTTTTTGTCTATATCACCTCTTAACCAAAATAAGTGTGGGAAACAACTTAAAATATTGACGCTGATATTTCTAATATCTAATCATTATTGTCAAATGTCATCGTCTTTAGAAAATTGTACTCAGCACTACTTGCACGTTTAAATTTAACAAACTTGAACATTTGAAAGACACAATTTGGAAATACGTATCTAATATTTCGTTAGACACGAAAATGTGTCAAAATCCTGAACAGCTTGTTCGTGATCAAACACTATAAATCTATTACAGCTGAATGCTGTTATAATGTATGCGAAGCACGATCCAGAAAGACGAGTGAAGGCAGATTGGATTAAATATTTACGTCTCGTACTATAATCATGCTATGTGGATCGAATTTTTACAGCATTCTTCCATGGGCAAGCAGACACGAAGAATTTGTAAAGAGTGCTCTCTACTTCAGACATACCTCGGTTAATGCTTATTTAGAACATTTTTTTGAAATTTGAGTGTATTATAACAAAATCGAGACGCAGTTGCGATGTTTCAATTTTCGAGATTTTTGGTAGGCAAATCAATTTGATAGTTTTGACAAGAACCCAAGACTCAAAAGTATTGTTTTGTTTATACCTGGTTCGTCCCCACAAAGAGAAGATTAACCCAGTGGAGAGTTAACATCTAAAACGAGTTTAGGGTAGAATTTGTTAAGAAACTAGGTAACCATAATCATAAGCTCTTCATCATTTTAAGGGTGAGCTAAAGCATATTCCAACATAGGGAAATACATATAAACTTCTGCTCAAGTTTTTGCCAAAAGTATACGTCCGATTGTAATAAACTTCACACCGTTGAAATGATCGTAAAAACCCCTACCCAGACTGCTTTTCCGTTTTTTAAATTATGTTGTCAAAAAAACTACAATGCGTTAAAATTGTGATGACTGAGATTATCTGGTTTTCGCTATTTATGGATCAATTTTACATTTTCAAATAGGTACATTACTAGAAATTGTATTAAAAAATCCATCGCGCTTTACAGAAATAAAATATCTTAAGAAATAATTGAGTAAACAGGGGAAGAATACTTAAAATGTGTGGTCAAACAAACTTTAGCCATTTTTCTGGTCCATTCAAATCTATAACAGGTAAGCGATAGAGTTCGTCCTTTTAAACCCCTAATAATCCGATAATAAAATTTTATGAGTGTGCACCCTCTAAGGCTTTCTAAATTTGATCTGGAAGCTCCTGACCAAATTTATATTATAATGAACCTTGCCAGAGATTTTTTTTTTTATTTCAGAAATTGTTTCACTGAAAGGAACAAGTATTCCCATTCTTTAAATGACCATTTTATTTTTTGTTGTATCATTTTATATTTATTATCGCATAGTTCTGGATCTCACTACATACGTACTTCACAAATTTTTGGACAAAGCATACCATATTTTAATTAGGAAAAAATATATACACAATTGGATTAGTCTTTAATTTTACCTGAGAACGGTTAACTTTGGTATATTATTCAGCTGTAAAGTATTTCTAAAGATATTTGAAAACAGAGGTAATCACTTTATGAGTGTCATTAATTAATCCCTGGTCAACCTCCAACTGCCTCCATTTGAACTTAATCTCCAGAATCGTATTTATACACGGTGAGTATTATAATAACGGGACCCTGACCAATAGAGAGCGGATTTCTAGGTTTAATGCTTTTTGTGAAAAATGTAAGCACTTAAAAACTTTTTTATATCTGTAACTATCATACAATTTGGAGTCACTTGACACATTTTTTTTTATGCTTATTTAATGCTTTTTTCGACGAATATGAGTTTTAATGCATATTTTGTTCAAATGCCGGCCTTGTCGGGATGACAAATACTTGTTAGTTAGCCGTATCGTATCGTATGCATTTTACCTGGACTTGACCATTGAAGTACACTTACTCAAGACCCTTTCTGTGAATAGGTTCCGGTCGTTTGGGTAATAAAGTTTTATTATAGGATTGGAAAAATATTCCATAGATTTTATGACTTTAAATCCTTACTTCCGTTGATAATTAATTAAAGCTTTTAACCAGATGTTCTTTTTCGGCATTTTGCGTCAAGACCGTTGAAGATTTTCTAGGAAAAAGGATTATTGTACCCAACTACCTACCTTAAAATTTTTCTAATGGAAACTTTTAAGTAAATGAACCGTTTATTTCACAACCAGCAGTCTATCGCATCTGTCGTAGTACAGTGTTATACGTGGTTCTCCCTTGTTACATGTTGAGTTCTTTTTGGTAATATTACTAATATTTTAAAAGTATGCCGAAAGTAAAATCGACGCCGGATGAGTGGATAAGGGATTTTCCAGAATTAAAATTAGAAAACAACAAAATATTCTGGAGAGCTTGTGTGAAAACCGTAAGCCCACTAATTTTTTTTTATCCATTTTCCTGTGTTAATCCTGTATATGTACGTTGTCTTAGATTCAAAGTGATAAAAAATATAACGTGACGCAACATGTCAGAACGACTCTTCATGTAGAAAGGAAGAAAATGTTTCTAAAATCAAACAGCAGACCATACATGAATCTGTTGCATCTACTTCCACAAAAGATGAGCAGTTTCAGTTTAATTTCGATTTATGTAAAATGATGATCCAGTCCAATACACCTTTAAAAAATTGGAGAAAGACCCCCTTCAAGAATTCCTTGAAAAACACTGCAATCGACATATTCCGGTTGAAAGTACTCTCCGAAAAAATTATGTAGACCAGTGTTTCAGCAAGTTTACAACGAAATTAAACATCGCATTGGAGATAATTATTTATGGTTCGCTGTCGATGAAACAACCGATAGTTGTGGAAGATACGTGGCAAGTTTAATTGTTGGAATCTTAAATGAGAATTTCCCTAGTCGAGGGTATGTAGTAAGTTTCAAAATGTTAGATAAAACAAATGGCAATACGATTACCAGATTTGTAAATGACAGTCTTACGTCACTATTTTTGCCAAATGCCGTACCGGCGAATACAATTTTATTGTTGATCTCGGATACACCTCGTTAGATGTTGAAAGCAGGGAATAATCTAAAAATATTGTACCCCAATTTAATTCACTCTACTTGCATTGCCCATGGTTTAAACAGAGTGGCTGAAGGAATACGTTTGCAGATTCCTACTGTTAATAAATTAGTGGCAAATGGTAAAAAGATTTTTCTTACAGCCCCACTAAGAGTGCAACATATTAACGAAAAATTTCCAAACGTACCATTGCTCCCAGAGCCGATTATAACGAGGTGGGGAACATGGTTACAGGCCACATTTTATTATGAGAAATATATCAAAGAATTTGAGGAAGTAGTTACGGAGTTTAGCGAAGATTCTTCTCAATCGATTAAAGATTGCATAAATATTTTGGAAAACAAAGATTTGCGACAAGATCTAGCTTTTCTAGGAAGCAATTATCAATTCGTATGTGAGGTAATAGAAAAGTTAGAAAAACCCAACATGTTGTTGGTAGATGCCATAAACTTAGTGAAAGAATTTAAACAACAAGCAAACGCAGTAAGGGGTGATATTGGTACTAGAGTATCTTAAAAACTTGACGAAATGTTAAATAAAAATGCAGGTTTCGGTGTTCTTTCCGACGTTGCTCGTGTTTTACAAGGCCAGAAGGTGGAAAATTTGGAGTTAGATTCAACATTAGTTGCAAAATTCAAATTTGGGCCAACAACGAGTGTGGATGTTGAACGCACATTCCAATTTTAAACACATTTTAAATTATCGGCGAAAAAATTTTACAGCGGACAACTTGGAACATATTACAATCATAAATTGTTTTAAAGAAAACTGAAATACGTGTGTAAAATACAAAGTCTAGGATTACTGTTATAATATTTTATCCAGAGTTCTAAGAAATGTTCTTTGATTTGTAATATGATTATGTTTTTAAAGCTTTTTTGCTTAAAATAAAACTTTTTTAATGAAAGTGTTATGCTTATTTAATGCTTTTTTGCTTAAAATAAAACTTTTTTATTGAAAATGTTGTGCTTATTTAAGCGCTTATTCTTGATTTTTTTGTGCTTATAAATCCGTTCTCTACTCATACATCTCTTTTCATATTTTATTTTTTTAAATTATACGAACATAGTTACCTAGTAGTTAATTTTGACTTTCGCAATAATTCTATTTGTCAGTTTTGAGCTCCGATAAGTTTTTAGTCTTTGCGATAAGATGAGGGTTAAATACACGACCGATGGAAAGGTTGATACGATCATAATTTTTTGAGAATGTGGAAAAAATGCCGTTACAGCAGCTAATCTCTGCGAAAGAAGATATCCCGATACGCGACATCCATCCGACCAAATCTTTAGATGTTTAGAAAAAACGTTAACATTTTTGGAAAATGATTTTCTGGGATTATTAGAAAATGTTCCTCTCAACCTCTGACAAGAGCTGTGGTTTCAGCAGGACGGAGCACCAGCTCATGATCACAGAGTCGTTAGGGACTGTTTTGATGAGACGTTTGCAAATAAGTGTATGGTGTGTTGCACTGAAAATTGGTCAAGGTCCCGTTATTATAACACTCACCCTGTATATTTCGTTAGAAAGATCAAGTAGTTATTGATAAACGATTATTTAAAAATTTAGCTGTGTATGTTGTTCTGAAAATCATTCAAATAACCCTTACTAATCACCCTGAATTTGCAAATAAAAGAACCGTTACTACCTCGGTAGCTTTCAGTTGATAGGAACATTTCGCTGTGATCAGTCACCGGTAGTAAAATTAAGTAAACACACCAAAGAATTTAACAGTCAAAAATTTAGTGCCAATGCCATCGACGTAATCAGAAATCAAATAAAAACGATTGGTCAAAATGAGTGGTTCAATTGTGCTAAAAAAGTCGTTTCAATAGTTTAAATTTGACGGCGTGTCCAAAATAACAAAATAAAAATTCCACACAATCGGTGAGGAAGAATGGAAGGCTGTCAGCAAAGATGAATTCCGATTTTTCAAAATGTAGAATTTATCACTCCACCCTGTATTTCTTATACAATATATATATTACTGATTAACTAAGAAACTGGTATGCAGAAAAGAGCTTTTTGTATGACAAGTCGTTAATTAATGCGGCAGAATTATTTACTTAACGTTTGATTGTATTTTAGATCTTTTCAGAGTAGATAATAAATGCTAAACAGCACTAAGACCTAACTATATTAACATGCAGGATAAAGTATGAAATTACTTAGTATTGTCAAAATTACAATACTTTTAATATGATAAAATTATTTGTAAATTTTGGTCATTTTGTAACACCCTGTGCAGCATTTCTAGCCTTCAAAATCGACTGACACATTTAATACATTTTACAATCATAAAATTTTTAAGACTTATTTTTTACTTACTTAAAATAGATATGTTATTGTCTAATAATTCGTTTTATAATACTGATGATTACTGCTAAATAATTTTATAAAATCGTACTTCAATTCAGTTCAAAATTCAAAATTCCAAAGTGCCATTTTCGCCGTTTCTACCACCAAAATCAAAATCCTCCTCTTTGTCGCGTTTCTTATCCTTGCAATTAAAAGCCAAAACTTGATAAGACATAAACTGAGCAAAAACCCCTTTCGAAGGTACATAAAGCCCTTGATAGATAAACCTGTGCGGAAAAACTTTCCCCAGAACGATCCCCCCGTCGCTGCGAACTTTTCCAATGTATAAATCCTGGCCCAAAACTTTCCCACCCCCCACCAAATTATGGTCAGTCAACAAGTGCAAATCTTCGCTTTTCGTGCTAACCCATTCGAACGCCTCTTTATCAGAACTACACAAAATCTAAAAACAAAAAAATCAAAAATTACCAAAAAATACAAATTTTCATAAACTCACGTTGATTATAGTGAATGGATCATTCTTGACTTCCCGCGTGATCCCCAGTGACGTAATCCTCGCCGTCCCACTACTCGGCAAAATCATCCCGGCGAAAACCTCGTTGATTAGCTTCAGTTGCACCAACCCCACGTAAAAAATTTCGCCGGAGACGTCTCGGCCGCCGGGGATTGCATCTTCAGGGATCGTTCCGTTGTACAAAGTCCAGTGATAACCTGGAATTGCGACGACTGCCACTAATGGAAAGATTAATGGTCGAACTTACTGCAGTTGCCACTGGTGAATTTCGTGTCCATAAACACGCAGGGTAGGAGTGAAAGGAAGACGAGTGCTCCAGCTGCCATTTTAATTAATGAATGGTTCGATGTTTACATCGTTAATTTATTGTACCAATCCTGAAAATTTGCATCTATTAATAAATACTTGGGGGTTATCTTTGAGGTTAAATAAAGTGACCCCGTGACGGGTTTTCCATAATAATAATTAATTAAAGGAGAGGAGGCGTCAGTGTGGCTGAGGTTTGGTGAGACGACTGTGGCGAGGTTTGATTTTTATGGGGGTTTGGGTGGTAGTTTAAGTACGGGTGTATAGGAGAGGATATGATGCATCTGAGGGTTTAAGTCTGAAGCGAGCATTAATAAAAATTGTTTAAAATAAGGGTATGTTTAATACGGTTTGTTCGTAATCTAGGTTTGGGAGAAAATGGGTTTAGTATATAGATGTTTGATGGTTATTTATAAATAGAGTGTATTTTTTTTGGTCTAGAATTCTCCTATCGTCGTTGTTTTGTATAAAATCATAAGTAAGTATGATACTGAAATATACAGTGTTTCTATTAATGTATTTTTATTATCTTTTATTGTTTCGTTTTTATGTGTCTTGGCGTCTATGATAAAAAAAGAAGCATTTTAATATTAAAAAAAAACTAAAGAATGACAACACTCAAGTCAGCAACAAAGGAAATGGACCAGACAATGAATACGGCAATGACTCTGGTAACAAACAAACAAAGAAAATAGAAGAAATAAAGAATAGGAGAAAGAAACAAAAACAAAATCTTATACTCATGAAACATGTAACGTAAGAGGTATTTATGAAGAAGGAGCTATTAAAACCTTATTAAGGAAATTAAAAGATATAATACAGGCTTTTTGCCTTTTTATATTTACTTCAGGCATCGCAACGAAATTTATATATTTAACCGAATTTAAAAAATTCTGTTTATTTAACGCCCATTTATTACTACCTAAAATTTTCAATTTCCTTCTTCATCCAAAGACAATGAGTTATTCTGCAAAGTGTGTGGAAAAGTTTTAAGTAAACATTTAAAATACTGAAGCTTGAATTATGTTCACATTTTTGTTTCCTAGTTTAAGTGCGAAAAAAAATCACACTTTGAACAACACTGCAGCGGCGATGCACATAACAAGAACGAGAATAAATCCAGTAGACAGACTTTATTAAACATTAGTTCCGACAATGATTTTACGCAATTTTGCAGCTATTTATGTAGGGCATTTACCGCAGCAAATATTCCATGGAATAAAGTTAGTTGTCCTGAGTTTAAAAATTTTATGCATAAATATACAGGAAAGCATTTACCCTCAGAAAGCACTCCGAGAAAAAATTATTTACCAAAAGATTACGATATAGTGAGCACTAGAATTTTTATTTAAAAACTTTTTAACATACATTTTATAATTTACAGGTAATTAAACAAATTAGAAATTCTATTAGCAATAATGATATATGGGTTAGCGTCGATGAGATGACAGACAGATTAAGAAGATACATAGCCCATTTAGTAATTGGAAAGTTATCTTCTGAAGAAGCTGGCCGTCCATTTCTACTAGTTTTGAAGCAGCTTGATAAAACTAATAGCAACACAATCTCGAGATTTATAAACGGATCATTGGGTGTGCTATTGATAATTTTAAGCATTGAAATTATTATAATTTATTTAATTGTTAATTTGCAGCTTTATTGTGGCCAAAAGGAACTGAACACAAAAAAGTTAAATGGTTTGTATCAGATGGCGCTTAAGACATGATCAAAACTGGTATTAATTTGAAGGTGTTTTATGAAAATATAACACACTTAACATGGATGGCACATGGGTTACATTTAATGTCTGAAACAATTAGACTGAATTATCCAGATGTCAATGGGATAACTAGCAATGTTAAGGAAATCTTTTTAAAAGCACCAATAAGAGTAGAGTTTTATATAAACAGTTTACCAAATACACCTCTCCCACTTGAACCTGTATTAACCAAATGGGGCACTTGGATTCAAGCAGCATTGTTTTATGCAGAACACTTTGATTTTTTAAAAAAAGTCAGTAAATATATAATGGTTTTTTACTATCATTCTTATATTGAATATTTTTAGGTTGTAATATCATTTGAAGCCACAGATGCACAAAGTATTAAAAAAGCTCAAGAATTCCTGAATAAAGCAAACGTTAAAAATGAACTCTTGTACATTAAAACTCACCTTAAAATTATTGCTGATGATTAGAAACTATAGGTTTAAAATTAAACCAAAGTATGGAAATTGTGGAAAAAGTGTATACATCTTTAAAAAACATACCAGGAAAGGTGGGGGAAATGGCGTTCCAAAAATTATGTTCTCTATTAAAAAAGTATCCAGGATACGATTTTATATGTTCAGTAAATAACGTAATTTGCGGTAATGGAAATGCTACCAACAAAACATACATAAATGAAAACGTAGATTGTTCAATATTTAATTTTGCACCCATCACTTCTTGTGATGTGGAACGCACGTTTTCAAAACTTAAAAGTGTTTTAAACGATCAAAGGTGTAAATTTACAATCGAAAATTTAGAGAAATATATAGTTTGCTTTTATAACTCATTTTAAATACCTGAGTTTATTTTTTGTTAAATGCGACTTGCTTTAATTTGATCGCCATTTTTTTGCGATAACTTAGATTTAGTGGACGTAACTATACATCGTTTATTTTATCATTATTTTGTTTGTTACACAAAATATTTGTTTCTATAATGTTTTGTTTAATTTTTTTTTGATATATATTTTTTTGATGTATTAAATTGTTGAGTGTTAAGCAGGAATTAATTCTTATTGTCCTTTACGTACCTCCTCAGGTATCAGTACATGAATTTCAACTATTTCTTGAAGCCCTAAGTAGAATAGACATTCAAGAAAATAATAAAATTTTGATTTGTGGTGACTTTAACATTCCGGATTTCACCTTGGGTAAAATAAACCAATTCACTCTATCTCTAAATAATTTCCAATATTTCCTTAATTTAGAGCAGCATAATAATGTGCAAAATAAATATCACCATATTCTAGACTTAGTTTTCTCTAATATCGAGTGTAAGGTAGAGGCTTCTGATTTCAATTTCGTCGATGATGATGTTCACCATCCTTCTCTTTGTATAGTTATAAAATCTGTAATCCCCCTTGATCAATCTTTCCCTATAAATAATCTAGAACAATATGACTTTAGAAAGGCAAACTTTCCAGTTCTTTATGATATGCTTTACTCTTGCACCTGGGATTTCCTAGATACCGATGGTAGCGTTGATGAAATTTGTTCTCTTTTTTATGCCAAACTCCATGAAATTTTTGATCTTGCTGTTCCTAAATTTAAAATCAAATTGAATACTAACCGTCGACAATATCCTCCCTGGTTTAATCAGGAAATAAGAAATGCTATACGCACTAAATACTCATTGCACAAACTGTATAAAAAATATAAAACTGCTCATTACTATAATTTATTTAAATTCCATCGTTCCAAATGTAAAGTGCTTATTCAAAATGCTTATAGAATGTACATGCGCAAGATTGAAAAGAATATTTCTATAGATCCTAAGTCATTTTGGATGTTTCTTCATAACAAAAAAGGTAGCACACGTATTCCTGGCTTAATGCGCGATGATGACAGAGAACTATCATGTCCACAAGCTATAGTTAACGCTTTTGCTCATCATTTTAGTAATGTTTATATAAAGTCCGATTGTTTAGCTCCTTTTTGCACTACGAATGAAACAGCAGCTCAGCTTTCAGTTACTATTACTTCACTGTCTGAAAAAGATATTCTTTTAGCCTTAAAAAACTGTAAGAACACATTACATCCGGTCCTGATGGCATTCCTAGCTTTCTACTCAAGGACTGTGCATATATCTTTGTGACTCCATTGCTTAGAATATTTAATCTTATTGTCAAAGATTGTCAGGTACCAGAACTTTGGAAAAAATCCTGCATTACTCCCATATTTAAGTCTGGGGATAAAGCTGATGTAAAGAACTACAGGTCCATAAGTTTATTATGTAATTTTGTGAAGACATTTGAATCAGTAATGTATAAGCTAATTTATTCATCTGTGAAATCTTTTATAACACCATACCAACATGGTTTCGTTGAGAAGAGGTCGACTGTCACGAATCTGGCTTGTTTTTCCCAATACGTATCTTAGTTAATCGATAGTAGAAGTCAAGTGGACGCGATATATATGGACTTTTCTAAGGCCTTCGACCAAATCGATTACTTTATTCTCCTAGACAAACTGCGCCAATTTGGCTTCTCTGAGTCATTACTTAAACTATTCAAGTCATACCTTATTGGTAGAGTGAAGTCAGTACGATATCGTAACTTCTATTCAGAAATATATTCACCGACATCTGGAGTTCCTCAGGGATCTAATTTGGGACCACTTTTGTTCTTATTGTTTATTAACGACATTGTTGAACATATATCTTCTGAAAAGTTGTTATTTGCAGATGACTTGAAATTGTTTTTTGAAATTAACACCATTGATGATTGTAGGATTCTTCAAACCAACATTAATACTGTAGTCGAGTGGTGCAACACTAATCGTTTATCACTAAATAAAAAGAAATGTTTTGTAGTTTCGTATACTAAAAAACAGGAACCTATTATCTTCAATTATAATATCGATGCAGTTACCCTAAATCGTGGAGAAAAGTATAAAGACCTTGGAATCACCTTTGATAGCAGGCTAATGTTTAATGATCATATGACAGAAATAGTGTCAAAAGCTTACAGGATGTATGGTTTCATTTACAGAAATTGTAATGATTTTCTCAACATCTCTACTCTTTGCAATCTGTATTACGCATTAGTTAGATCTCAACTTGAATACGGAGTACTAATATGGTTTCCAATTTACGAAATTCATATAAAAAATATAGAATCCGTCCAACGTAAGTTCCTGAAATTTCTGTCATATCGTTCATCTGGGGTATATCCTGACAGAGGGTATGATCACTTACAACTGTTAAATCAATTCAACTTTATTTCCTTAGAAATTAGGCGTATTATTCATACCATCAGCTTTCTACATAAGTTAGTTAATAACAAAATAGACTGTATAATTCTCTTAGATAAAATTCGTTTCATTGTACCTCGTGTTCATTCTCGACAGTTTTTAACATTTTACTCATTAGCAACCAGAACAAATGTGTTACGTAGATCACCTATAATTCTCATGTGTGAACTATTTAATCATATATCTAAATTTTGCGACATAAATGCTGATAGTTTAGGTACTGTTATTCAAACCATTTATAAAGTCTACTGTAATAAATAATTTATTTTGTCTTTTGTTCCGATCATAATATTATAATTGAACCATTAATTAAAAGTTGCGTTTTTGGATTAAGTTTTCACTTGTGACTTATTTTTACTTAATTTTATTTGAGTTAATATTTTATACATATATATATATATATATTTTCTTTTTCTTTTTCTTTGTATTTACTGCACTACTTCATAATTATTGTTAATTTTTTTCCCTGTTACTGGGTGTATTATTACCTGTTGGGAATAAAGTATTATTATTATTAATATTATTATTATTATTAAAAATTGCAAGCATAGGAAATCCAAACAAAATATGAAGCAGACATAGAAAGAAACCTCGAAAAGCAAGATCTTTCAAAAGAAAAAAATATAAATACCAATTGGAACAATCTAGAACGAATAGTAACAAAAGTGACAAAGAGACATGTGAATAAAACAAAAGCAAAAGAAAGAATGGTTAGACGAAGAATGCGAAGTAGAAATAAAACTTAAAAAGTTACTCAGAATGAAAATGCTGCAGATAAGAAACGAAGAAAATACAAGGATTTATAACATTCAAAGAAAGATTTTTTAGAAAGACAAATAAAAACTATAGAGGAAGCATACCAGAAGAATGAGATAAGGAACTTTTATAAAGACATACAAAACGTAAAGTCAACAAAATACGAATCTACGCAATAATATATAAAAGATATAGAAGGCAACTTAATAGGCGATGATGAAGGAAAATTAAGAAGATGGAAACAGTACTTCGAACAAAATAATATTAAATAGCGAAATCGGAGATCAGAGACAAGAGCAAAACAAGTACTAAAAAATGAAACTTTAAATAATAAAAGTATAGCAATGCCAATAAGAGAAGAGATAGAGGAGATCATAAATCAGATGAGGAATAACAAAAGCCCAGGGAAAATGGAATTACAAAAGAAAACCTAAAAAATGGAGGTGAAAAACTGAAAGACGATATCCAGCTGGTAATAAAGCAAATTTGGGAAACGGAAGAAATGGAGAATATCAAGGAGGCTTTAGAAAAGGAAGAAGGACAATCGATTAAATATTTATGGTGAAACAAATCATGGTAGGAAACTACAAATATGAAATTCCTACTCATTTACTCATCGTGGACTTCAAAAGAGCTTACGATACGGTGAACAGGACGAAGTTAATAAACATATTGAGAGAACTAGATATTCCCGAAAAACTAATAAATCTAATAAAAATGACATTGAAAAACACAATAAGCAGAGTAAAAGTAAAAGGAAAAACTAGCGACAGTTTCAATGTTAAACAAGGATTCAGACAAGGTGATCCGTTGTCAACAACTCTATTCAATCTGGTTCTAGAGAGTATTATAAGAAAAAGTGATATAAACAGAAAGGGACTACTATTCAGTAGAAGCCATCAATGTCTAGCCTACGCAGACAATTTAGTCCTATTAGCTAGGAACAGAAAGGAATTGGAAAGGATAACAACAAAGCTAGTGACCCAAGAAGAAGATGTAGGCTCAGAATTTAATATAGAAAAAACAAAATATATGGAACTAAAGAATAACTGTGGGAGTAGAAACAAACAAATGCCAAGTAGACAAAGAAATAGAACTGAGAATTGCTAAAAGTAACAACTGTGCAGGAGAATTAAGAAAAATTATGAAAAGTACAGAAAAATCGAGGCAAACGAAACTAAGAATATATAAAACCATAGTGAGACCAACCCTAATATGTGCGTGCGAGACACAGATTATGACAAATAAAATGAAACAAAGACTGGAAATTTGGGAAAGGAAGATACTTAGAAGAACTTTTAGAGGGAAACAAACAGAAGGAGGATGGGAAAGAAGAACTAATGAAGAAATATATGATTTATCTAAACACACAGTTGTAAGCAATTTAATAAAAATAATAAGATTGCAATGGTTAGGACACCTAGAAAGAATGACCCAAGAAAGAGAAGTTAAGATGGTGGCGTGGAAAATTCCGGAGGGCAAAAGGAAAAGAGGCAGACCGAGGAAGAAATGGAAAGAAGCGATAGAGGAAGACTTAGCAGAAAAACAAATACAGGACTGGAGGAAGAACGCAAAAAGCCGAAGGGAATAGAGACGCATCTAAAAGCTATGGACCTAAATGGTAACCGCGTTGATCGCAAAGAACTGATCGCAGCGTCAATTGGTCGCAGCGACAACTGGTCGCAGTCACAACTCATCGCAACACAAATTCGTCGCAAGTACAAGTACAACTGAAAAATGATAGCGTTTATAGAGAAAATAAGTAATTGTTATGAATGAGGAAAATAAAATAAAGTGATATATTCTCAAAAATGTCATTATTTCTAAAAAAGTGTCAAAATAAATACATACGAGTTCCATAAAAACAGTAACTATTAGGCTCATTTCCGACTAAACCAATGTGCAAAAAATTGAAAATATTCTAAAATAATTTTTTTAATGCTAACAAATATTTCGTCGGTATGCTACTGTAATGTTCATTTGGATTAGTCGTCTTATTAATTAGACACTCAAATAAGTGATTCATGCTTTTTTTCTCACAAGTTTAAAGTTTGTCAATTAAACGAGTGAAAAAAATAGCTTTCAAAACGTGTTACACGTCATTTTTTTTTTATAAAAATGGCTTTAAAATTATTACAACTGTAAAATTAAAAATTTATAGATTTATCATAATCAATGAAATCTTGAAAAACTCTGTTACAATTTTAAGTGAAAAAGTATTATTTTCAATACGTTTGATAGTTTAAAAAATTAAATATATATTTTTTTTAATAAATTTAGTGCAAAGAAATTTGAATTTATATATTAACAATTAATCTTGGAGTTTACTGCATTCTTTGCAGACAATTTTTTGGTAACTACAAATTAGTTCTGGATTATCTTTAATCCATGATAAAACCAAAGATGTTTTTTAATTCAGAACTTTTTTGAACGCTCACACTGTTAATGAGGCGCTTGTAGATACGAAAGAATGAATAATTTATCTCATTCCCTTTGCTAAGTACCTTCATACCAATCTCCACTTTTACGCCATTTGTGTGAACAAGATCGTAAAAAGATTAATTTTGACCATGGAGCAAAGAATATATTCATACTGGAGGAAGTGTCAGACTTAAAATGATGGTTTCGAGCAAAACCGGCAAAGTGTCATTAACAGTACCCCTCATTACCCAGATAAGACTGTACAGTGACGTACAGTTTTTTTTTTTTTTGAAGCGGCTCATGGAATAAAAATTGTTGAATAAAACAACGCACATAACAGATTTATATTATCTATTAATTAATATTATTTAAAATACGAGTAACAAGTAATACAAACAGTGAATACCGTTAAAAAGTAGAAACAACCAAAATGACGACGCCACTGAGTAGTGGTTATTCGCAATGGCGTGACTAACTTTTAGCTTGAGAAGTTTGAAAAGTTTATTGAGGGGCATTTCACTCGGAAGGCCGACTATTCACTCAGAATTATTTGCCTAATCTGCCGGATGTAGGTGGGCAGATGTAAACTGCGGCTTTAATCTTCTCCAGCCCATGTTGTAAATTTTTGTAGGATGCAAAGTGCGGAGAATAAAAAAATCAGGTAGCAGCCCGTAGCAGGGTCATTCATGGAAAACTGCGAATCAATTATTTCTTCCTTTTTTTAGATCAAAGAGCTGTTTTACACGTCACAGGAATATCTATCGTAAAAGGAATTTTTAGAAATAATTTTCTCGTGATTAATCGGTTGCAAAAGATCAAGAGCCACTCGAAGCAAGCCCTGACAAACTTAGTAGTTGCGCCAGCGGAGATCTCCAATTGGCTGCGGTACCACCATGGACACTCGCGTAACCTCCTTTTCTAAAATTGTCAAAATGACATTGCCAAACTCAAAGCAATCATGGATTAAGCATTTCATTTTAAATTCAGTTGAATAAGTACCTACATTTCTTAGAGTTCCCTGTAACACAAAATTATTCTTGACGCTCTAACAAAAGTTTTTGCAATATATATTTACAATACACGTAAACCTTTCTCAAACTCTGTAAAAGATCCGTTGCAATTTACAAGGGATTAAAATAAGTATTATATCCGTCCAATGGAATTTACATTCGCTGCATATGGATACTCTAGATGTACTATTAGTTCATAAATTTTATTGTTTGGTGATATGTATAAAGACAAGAATAGACAATAAAGGCAATTCTCTCTCAAAATGTGTTAAAATTTTAAAGGTTGTTAAAAATATGATTTTTTAAATAATTGTATAATCAATCTAGTTAAGAGCAATAAACCCTTTTTTTATGTTGAGTACTTATTATAATGAAGCTAGTTCCTATAATATAACAGTTAAAATAAGCAACGACATAAATAGTAACAATCTCTTAAAAAAGATAACCAAAATGACAATTTATTAATAAAAAATCTTATGTAACAAGACGTTTGCGCTCGTATTTTTAATTTTTAAAGTGCAACTACAAACTTGGTCACTTATC
Source organism: Zophobas atratus (assembly GCA_022388445.1). Classification (NCBI taxonomy): domain Eukaryota; kingdom Metazoa; phylum Arthropoda; class Insecta; order Coleoptera; family Tenebrionidae; genus Zophobas; species Zophobas atratus. Next base: position 11,607,220 of record CM039446.1, read on the forward strand.
TATGTATATTCAACTTGTTCTTAATTCGATATTTACAGCTTACCTGATTGCTAAATTTATTGCAAGTTAAAATTGAGAATACAAAATATTTAGGTTTAATAAAAGAAAATACTTACCGATGAATTTTACCTTGCGATCAATTGACGTTGCGATAAATTTACGTGCGATCAATTGTCGCTGCCATCAATTGTCGCCGCGATCAGTTGTTTGCGACCAGTTGTCGTAGAATCGGCCTAAATGGCCTGCGAGAAGCTTAATATGTCTATTGTAATCTATTATAAATTGTTGCTAAGATATTAATTTGTTAAAAAAACTAATTTTTCTGAAATATTTTACATATATTTCTTGCATATTTTAGCAATTTTTTGCATGTAAGGCCTATAATTTCGAGCTTTAATCATTCATGTTACACTCGGCTCTGTACAGCAAGTGTTTTAATTTGGTTCATTTTTAGAATTCTCACATTATTTTGTCTGATTTATGCACCCTCTCTATTCAAATTCGCATAATAATACGCATCCAATATTATCTCCTGTTCAAATTCAGTTCTACTTGCTTATTAACTCTTTTTAGTAAATTAACCAGTTTTTGCTCCTTGTTTAATAAAATGAAGCATCAGCATGTCACTTGGTAATTCCAATACAATTAGCAATTATTACCCCTACATTTTGCTGTATAAGTCAATTATAATAACCACATCGTAAAATCCGCGTACCTAATAATTATCTCAGTAAGTAGCTTACGAGTAGAAATATCGTAGTTTAGTGTCGTTTATGTCGCCTATACTAAAAGAATGCGTGTGCGCGTGCATCTTCCAATAACGATCATCGTTTCTACGTAGGATTAGCGTAATATTCTCTCCGGTTGAGATCTTTCCCTTTTAGCCGTTTGTAAACTGGAACTTTGCCAATTTAAATGATAAAACGATACTATTAACTTAGTAGGGGAGAAATACAATAAATTATACAAGATTTTACCTAAGGTTAAGTTAGTGAATGTAATACGGGACGAAACCTAAACCATTAAATTTACGAACGCCATTATGCCCTTTAAGACTCTGCTATTAATGAAAACGCCCAACGTTGCAAATAAGGTACTAGACGGAATTTAGAGCACACACAGGTTTTATGTGTTTTGGACCTAATTGAAGGGATCCTAGGGAACGGTGTGCTTTCGACACAGAGGAAACTGATTTTATAAGGAGTCTTTGTGTGAGGATATTTATGTGCGCGAAGGTGAAGTTGACGAAAAAAATCGCGTATATATATATATACAGGGTATTTTTTTATTTATGAACTTATATTAATGAAATTTTATTTAACTCTTCAGGTAGCATACTTTTAGCAATTACTCATTGTTCCGAACTAGAGTTAGATTTCAAACAATTGCTTTTATTTATTGATATCTTATTGCTCTCAATTAAACGCAAGAAGTAAAGCATGCACAAAATGAATTAATTTTATTGTTCAGGCAAAGCAGGCTATTCGTCAAATTATAGACGATAATCTAATTTAAAATTTTGAAAAACATTTAATAATAATCAATTAGTAGTTTAATAAAAATTACAACAAACATGCAAATACTGTGTAAACAATTTATGTATCGAATCTGGAGGCCGACATTTCCAGCAATTGTTGAAATTGAATTAATTATTTAATTAATTGGGGCAACTAGACCACAAATCGAAAGAATCACTAGTTATGACATTATAACATGAAGATGGAGCATGGTAATATTCAGTTCTTGTCTACAAGAATGACTTCTAGCCAAGTTTCCTAAGTTTCCAGGCAATGATTGTTCTTTACGCTTCCGAGCAACATATCGCGGACTTGAAGAACTGCTTTGCTAAGACCGGCGTAGTACAAAAGGGCACATCATCTGGACGACTTAGTGTGTTTGAGGAGATTGTTGGAAACGTGAAGGAAACAATGGAAGAGGAACTAAGAACGTCCATACAATTGTAAAAAAAAGCTGAATTTATATTTTTATAAAATTACCACAATCCAAGAGCTTTCGCGCCTGAAAACAATTTAAATAGTGGTGATTTGTTAGATTTGACACTATTTAGCGTTGAAGCGGTTTCAACTAAACAATATCTAAATGCGTTAACTCAGAAAACTATTGAATATGGACTGATGAAAATCTCCATCATTTTCTGGAAACCGCATTACCTTCAATTAAAGTGAAGTAAAGTAATGTAAAGTTTGGAGTGTGGACAGCAGTTTCTCGTAGACTTTTAATTGGTCAGTTTCCTTTTACGAGACCTTTAATGCTGCACAATATGGGGAACAGATTTTACACGTATACAGCGATTGTACGATGCTTGTGCCCCTTTTTTAAATTTACTCTACTGACAAAAATCCAGAAGATCGAAAAAATTATGAGAAACTTTGGTTCCGTCAGTACTGAATTACTGTTTAATAAATAATAATTTATTATTCTTCCTTGATTACGGTAAATTACAAAAATTAGAAATAAATATTTTTGTCCATTAACTTATTCACAGACTCAGGAAGTAAGAAGACTCATCCACACAGCGCGAAAATTATTTTCTGGTAATGTTGCAGTATTTTAATTAAGATTCACTTACTGCGCGATGCATCGGTGAAAAAAAACTGTGTAAAAAATGTCTGATATGGTATCGCGAGAATTTTTTGTTCATTTTACGTGTTACGCATGCAAGGGTGTTCTGTCTGTTTAGACTTTGTTGAGAGCGTTTGCGGATGTAAATTAGTTTGTTTAAGTGGTTTATTTTTGTTAAATATAATTTGTTTCGGGCTTAAAGTGAAAGGTGAGTGTTGTGATGTGTCCATGAGGAAGGAGTCTGCAACTTTCGACGCGGAAGGAAAGGAAATCAGGATTTAAAGGGTAGATGTTGTTTTATGTATTGTGCCTTATTTCTTCAGTTCGGATGTTAATATTTCGTCAGATATTTATTCTTTAAAACTGGCCTTTTCGGCTGAAATAATTTGGAATATTTAATACTTAATATTATTCATTGCTATTAGGGTTATTGTTTTGTGAAACATTTAAATTTCAGAATTGTTTTGAAAACAGTCTTATATTTGGGACAAACTTAACTATAACTAAAAGAAGTTCACTGAATCAGCAAATCGTTTCAGACAAACAATTCAATTGAAAACAGTGGTCTTCACTGTTTGAGTTTATTGGCAAGTGTTTATTGAAGTTTCGGTAAAATTAACTTTAGAATGTTTTTCATTTCCAAAGGTAGTGTAGCAGGGTTATTTTTATCAAACTTTCATTTCTTCTTTTCTGGACATTCCCCAGTTTATGGAGTGAAAATATCGATTTTCCGTTTCCGCTTATCTGTTTGTTTTAGACAAATATTCGCCGACACTCTTTGTTTTTGTATGTATTTTGAGTCTATTATATAGATTTTTTTCTGTTCAACTTCACCAAGAATCGTGGAATGTAAATGTAAAATTTTGGTTAGAATTTATATAATATGATTTTAAAACTTTTTCTGATTAATATTTTTTAAACCTTATCTACTTATTAAACATGTGTATATTGTTGAATTGCACCGTATTTAAAAATTAGTATGTACCTAAGTATAAAGTTGATGTTAATTTTTATGGCATTTTTCTTTGTGTACACAAGAATTTCATGTGTTTTTTGTTGCAGTGGGTTCGTAAATGAAGATGAGGGAATTCGCTAAATTGTAGCAGAAGAAGAAGCCTACTAAAGGGTAGAAGTTTGCATTAATTTTAAATTGGGTGCTATTTTTTTAACATTTTTTTAATCTTTTATGAAGACTATTTTGATCGGTAATTTTGTCTTATTGTTTTACCAAACATTTTGTTGACGTCTAGTTACATACCTATTTTGTAAATATTATATTTTATTTTTTATGCATTCTTTTCCTTATATGGGTATCTTCAGACCATTTTTTCCTTTCGATTTTTCGTGCAGGAGGAAAAATATACGTTTTTTTAAATTTTTTTTCACAAGAATATTTAATTTAAGTATATATTATTAATTGTTTATAAATTGTTTTATTTAGTGTTTGATTCCGGTACACTAAATATTATCGAATTCTTTTTATTTTACTTCATCTACTGCCTCTTTTACACACGTTTTTCTTTTATTTATTTAAACACCAACCTGCTATACTGTGTTAGGGTAAATCCGTTCTTAATTTATCCCATTTTTGTTTTCACATTAATACCTACTCTGAGGTTCAAATTTTAACACATTTTTCTGTCTTTAATTAACAGAAAATTATATCAGGATTAAAATTGCAACATTTTTTGACAAGCAGTGGATTGTATTTGCGAGACGAAGCGTGACGTAGCGTTGCATTTTTTCTTCTACCGAGATAAAAAATTTTGGAATCGGGAAATTTAGCCCTGTTCGCTCGGTTAAAATTAAATTGAATAATAAGTAAAACAAGTAGTCAGAACAGATTTAATTATGAATACTTGCAAATATTTGTCAAACATTCTCCACCATATTCCATATTAGTATTGAGTTTGTGAAATTGTAATAAAAATGAGCTCAAAAGTGGCCAAATTTTTTCGTAGTAACCGGAACATCAACTTTACAGACGGTTGACACTTAAACAGTGACATACTTTTGTGATGGTTAGAGAAAAAAATCTTATTTCCCAAAATAAGGTAAATAAGATATAATAAAAGATAATCCTTGTTTTTGTTAGTAGTTAACTGAAGGAATTTTATTATATATTTTTTTCCTCTCTCTGATTTTATCCGCTCGCCCCACTACTTTTTCAAAAACTTATAAAATTTGATTTTGCGAATTTTTTTTTTTTTTATAAGAACCCCCATAAGTTCAAATAAAGATATGTTTGCAGTGATAAAGTAACTGTAAAAAAAGTGCTACGTATATTATGTTTTAAGTGAGTTTTTCCATTACAAAAGTTTCTAATGATGTCATCAACATTTTTACAAGGACACATTACTAAAAATAACAGTACTTTATTCCCACAATTTCGAGAAAATGGAGCGATTCGTTCTTGATTTAATCAATAAAATAAATTGTCTTATTTAGTTCCGGATGATGTGCCAACCAAAATTTAATTTTTAATTGTAAAATCTAAGACTGAAGGATGCAATTAATTAATTATATTTATCCTGGCGTCTTTTCTAAACATTTCCTGATAATTTCACTCCAGTGTCAATACACTCATTATAGGCCAGGGCCAATAATTTTTGACACCAAAAAAATTTAGAACAGGATGATTCCAATTGGAAAATGAAGCTTTTAATGTTGGAAAACGCTTTATTGCAATTTTCGGAAAACTATCTAAACTAAGTTCAATCGAAAAACGTTCAATCGCAAAGTTCTAGGTAATAAAAATATTTACAATTTTTGTATTTGCACTCTTTTCACATAACCTCAAAATTTATGCGAAAAATACAAATAACCGAGCTTTTGGTTTTTTATTTTTATCTCCCACAGTTTTTTTTTCCACGAAATTTGTTGAAAACTTACCCTTTTATCTCTCAAACTCACTGTAATTTTTTTGATTCAAAATATTTATATTTTCCTCTTATTTTGATTTAATATCGAAACGGCACCCTAATTTTCAATCGAAAATTTTCACGTCAAAATATCTGCGTATTAAAAAAATCGGTGTGCTTTTTCTTCGTTGAAATCTCTACTTTCTGATGGTGTAAAAAAATAAACATTACTGTGGCAAATTTTCACACGAAATATAAAAAAACGAAAAAGCTCGAATTCGAACAATTTGTTTTTGATCATCGTGTAAAATTTGGAGCTGTTTATTAAAATTTACGCTTTAAAAATTATCCGAAAAAAGTAAGATTCCATGTGTCATGTATGAACAATAAATTATTAAAAAATTCTAATTCACAGTTTTAATTACTAACTAATAAACACAGAACACACCATAACGACAAACCTAAATATAACAATAACACACAAACAAATAAAAAAAACAAAAATATTGGTCGAAAGTTATTTGACAGAACTTCCCTCGCTTCTGAAGTACAGTCCAACAAAGAGTGCTTCTCTGAAAAATTATAAAATTTGATTTTGCAGAATTTTACTTTTTTCTGGTAACCTCTATGGAGTAAAAACAATATAAAAGGTACTAGTTACAGTGTAATAGAGAAAATGAAGGTTTCACTTTCTTAAAAAAACAGTTGGGAGCCCCGAGAAGATTTCGTTTTCTTTAAAAAAAGGGTAGTTGGGGCCCTCGAGAAGGTTTCACATTCTTAAAAAAAGATAGTTGGTACCCCTGAGAAGGTTTACTATTCTTAAAAAAAAGATATTTGGCGCCCTTGAGAGGGTTTCACGTTACAGAAAAGACATTTGGGGCTCCCGAGAAAGTTTCACATTCTTAAAAAAATAAAGTTTTTCCTTTACAAAAATTTGTGATGATGTCGTCAACATTTTTGCAGTGCAATACTAATAATAAGAATACTATATTCCCAAAATTTCGAGAAAATGGATTGACTCGTTCTTGATTTAATCAATAAAATAAATTGCTTTATTTAGTTAAGAATATTGTGCCACCCAAAATTTTATTTTTAATTGTAAAATCTAAGACTGGAGAAAGAAACAATTAATTCATTATATTTATCCTAGCGTCTTTTCTAAACATTTCTTGATAATTTCATTCCAGTGTCAATATACTCATTAGGAATGTCAAATTTGTGAGTTTTTAATCGAATAAAAAGGAAGATACATTGTTTTTGCCCATAAAAGTTGGAGTTCCTTTCCCTTGAAACAAGTTTCCATGGCAATTTTTCAATCACAGTTTGAATGCCATTAAAATAAGATTCAGTCGTTTTGGCAATATTTCCCATGAAAATATTATAGAAAAATTAATTAGTACCATTTCAAAAAACACAAGATCTACTAAGACCACTACCTGGAGGCAATTTGAGGCGTTCTGCAAGGAAAGAAATTATGAACTTGCTCAATCTACGTCCGTCACTCAGTTAGCAATCATCCTTGAGAAATTGGTGGTTCAATATGAAAAAATTTAACAGCGAAAAGTATAAAGCGTTTGTCATCGAAACCATGTGCAACTCTTGTTTCATTAAAAAAAGTGTTTTGAATTTTATATTTTTCATATCTGTCATAAAATTATCTCACTGAATTACACTCGACCTTTTCATTTCTAGCCTGATAAATTTTTAGTTTACAAACTCAATTAATTTACCTTTTACCAGTAACTCGTCACCTCGAAACTTTAATCTGTACTTTCATCAGGTGCTAAGATTGGTGCTCAAACGCACCCGTTAACGTTAATGTATGTTCCCATGAAAATATTATAGAAAAATTAATTAGTAGGTACCATTTCAAAAAACACAAGATCTACGAAGAGTACTACCTGGAGGCAATTTGAGGCGTTCTGCAAGGAAAGAAATTATGAACTTGCTCAATTTACGTCCGTCATTCAGTTAGCAATCATCCTTGAGAAATTGGTGGTTCAATATGAAAAAATTTAACAGCGAAGAGTATAAAGCGTATGTCATCAAAACCATGTGCAACTCTTGTTTCATTAAAAAAAATGTGTTGAATTTTATATTTTTCACCTGTGTTGTCATAAAATTATCTACTGAATTACACTCGACCTTTTCATTTCTAGCCTGATAAATTTTTAGTTTACAAACTCAATTAATTTACCTTTTACCAGTAACTCGTCACCTCGAAACTTTAATCTGTACTTTCATCAGGTGCTAAGATTGGTGCTCAAACGCACCCGTTAACGTTAATGTATGTACCGTGCGTTCATTTATTATTGAGATCAAGGGAGGCTGTGGACGTTAAATTGACAAATTCTGATTGTCTTTGATACATTCAGCCGCATTGGTCTTTGAAACGCCAATTTTTTGAAAATAAAAGTGGAAAAAGGGTTTGTCTGTGGAACATAAAACATTCATGATTGAGTCCTAGTTCCAAAATAGAGTTGGCAAGAGTTGGTGAATAGTGGTGCTGTTTTACAAGAATTCCAACAAAAATTTCCAGACTTTAATTTTATCGTTGCTGATTTTTACGTTGTTAGAACCACTGCGCGAGTATTTCGTGAAATTGGTAATGTTCCCCACAAAAAAGGTGCTGAACGACTAACATTGTGTACCTACTGATGAAGTCATAGGAAATGTTGAAAAACAGATGGAAGTTAATCCATCAACTTCATTGAGGTATCTGTCGCAAGAAGTCGTTCTAGCACAAACCTAGTTAGAATATTGCTAAGACATTGGAAAACAAAAGTCAGCTTGACGTCATCTACTCGGATTTCGTTAAAGCATTTGATAAGGTGGACCATCAAACATAAATCAATAAGCTTTCGAACATTGGTTTGTGTAACTCATTATTGAATTTCTTTATCTCATATTTTATCTTCGCGAAAAAATTATGTTTTTCATAATGGTTACAAATCAAATTGCTATATTGCATTGTCAGGTAGGTATTCCACAAAGATCTACCTTAGGACTCTTATTATTTTCATTATATGTTAACTGTATCTGAACATTCGAGGACGTCAATAACTCTATCAATTGGTGTAGAAATAATTACCTTTGAATTAATATTGACAAATGCAAGATTGCTACGTACAATTTATGTAAAAAAAATTTAGGAGTGTTATTTGAGAAACTGTAAAAGTTTATGTGATATTCTATCACTTACTACTCTTTTATTTGTATTGATACGTTCTAGCCTAGAATATTGCTGTGTTCCCTTATTACAACAAACAAATTATATTAAGTACTTGAAGGTGTGCAACGGAAATTTTTAAAACATTTGTATTACAAAGATGTTGGAACCTAGTCAAAGAGAAGATATCCTTACACATTTTTGCTGCAAAAATTTAATTTTGATTCTTTCAATAATCGCAGAATATTCGCAGTTTTAACTTTATTGTAGACTAGCTGACCCCGTGAACTTCGTTTCGCCTACAATTTAATTTTGAATCTGCAAAACCGAATGCTTTGAAATCTTGCAGATGTTTTAAAGTTATTGTAAGCATGGTAAATTGTTAAGAATATTTATTTATTCCCCCCAAAAAATTGATGGAACGGCTCACTCGATTTTCGCAGATAATTTTGGGAATACAATACAGATATTTTTAGTATTACACTGGACCAATCCAAGGTGGTATACGTGTTGATCGTAAATGTTGATTAGGTCATCACAAAATTGTGTGAAGAAAAAACTCAACTCGAAAATGCTGAATACTTTCGGTGCGAAGGAAGTTCTGTCGAAACAACGTTCGATCAATTTTTTGACAATGGTTGATATATAGAGAGCGGATTTCTAAGTTTAATGCTTTTTGTGAAAAATGTAAGCACTTCAAAACTTTTTTATATCTGTAACTATGATACAATTTGGAGTCATTTGACACATTTTTTTTATGCTTATTTGCTTTTTTTTTCAATTTCATGCATATTAAAACTTATATGCTTATTTAATGCTTTTTTCGACGAATATGAGTTTTAATGCATATTTTGTTCAAATGCCGGCCTTGTCGGGATGACAAATAATTGTTAGTTAGCCGTATTGTATCGTATGCATTTTACCTGGACTTGACCATTGAAGTACACTTACTCAAGACCCTTTCTGTAAATAGGTTCCGGTCGTTTGGGTAATAAAATTTTATCATAGGACTGGAAAAATACTCCATAGATGTTATGACTTTAAATCCTTACATCCGTTGATAATGAATTAAAGCTTTTAACCAGATGTTCATTTTGCGGCAAGACCGTTGAAGATTTTCTAGAAAAAAGGATTATTGTACCCAACTACCTACCTTAAAATTTTTCTAATGGAAACTTTTGAATAAATGAACCGCTTATTTCACAATCATCAGTCTATCGCATCTGTCGTAATACAGTGTTATACGTGGTTCTCCCTAGTTACATGTTGAGTTCTTTTTGGTAATATTACTAATATTTTAAAAGAATGCAGAAAGTAAAATCGACGCCGGATGAGTGGATAAGGAATTTTCCAGAATTAAAATTAGAAAACAACAAAATATTCTGCAGAGCTTGTGTGAAAACCGTAAGCCCAAAATTTTTTTTTATCTATTTTCCTTTGTTAATCCTGTATATGTACGTTGTTTTAGACTCAAAGTGATAAAAAATATAACGTGACGCAACATGTCAGAACGACTCTTCATGTAGAAAGGAAGAAAATGTTTGAAGTTTCTAAAATTAAACAGCAGACCATACATGAATCTGTTGCATCTATTTCCACAAAAGATGAGCAGTTTCAGTTTAATTTCGATTTATGTAAAATGATGATCCAGTCCAATATACCTTTCAAAAAATTGGAGAAAGGCCCTCTTCAAGAATTCCTTGAAAAACACTGCAATCGACATATTCCGGTTGAAAGTACTCTCCGAAAAAATTATGTAGGCCCAGTGGTTCAGCAAGTTTATAACGAAATTAAACATCGCATTGGAGATAATTATTTATGGTTCGCTGTCGATGAAACAACCGATAGTTATGGAAGATACGTGGCAAGTTTAGTTGTTGGAATCTTAAATGAAAATTTCCCTAGTCGAGGGTATGTAGTAAGTTTTAAAATGTTAGATAAAACAAATGGCAATACGATTACCAGATTTGTAAATGACAGTCTTACGTCACTATTTTTGCCAAATGCCGTACCGCCGAATAAAATTTTATTGATGATCTCGGATGCAGCTCGTTATACGTTGAAAGCAGGGAATATTCTAAAAATATTGTACCCCAATTTAATTCACTCTACTCGCATTGCCCACGGTTTAAACAGAGTGGCTTAAGGAATACGTTTGCAGTTTCGTACTGTTAATAAATTAGTGGCAAATGGTAAAAAGATTATTGTTAAAGCCCCACTAAGAGTGCAACATTTTAAGGAAAAATGTCCAAACATACCATTGCCCCCAGAGCCGATTATAACGAGGTGGGGAACATGGTTACAGGCCACATTTTATTATGACAAAATAATATATCAAAGAATTTGAGGAAGTAGTTACGGAGTTTAGCAAAATTCAAATTTGCGCCAACAACGAGTGTGGATGTTGAACGCATATTCTCCAAGTTTAAAAACATTTTAAATGATCGTCGAAAAAATTTTACAGTGGACAATTTGGAACATATTACAATCATAAATTGTTTTAAAAAAAACTGAAATACGTGTGTAAAATATAAACTCCAGGATTATTGTAATACTATTTTATCCAAAGTTCTAAGAAGTGTTCTTTGATTTGTAATATGATTATGTTTTTAATGCTTTTTTGCTTAAAGTAAAAGTTTTTTAATGAAAGTGTTATGCTTATTTAATGATTTTTTGCTTAAAGTAAAACTTTTTTATTGAAAATGTTGTGCTTATTTAAGCGCTTATTCTTAATTTTTGTGCTTATAAATCCGCTCTCTACTAATAATACAACTGTGTACTAAGTGCATCCGACTTCGAGCATTAAGCCCCCAGCCACCCTTTTTCGGACCAAGCCAGCGATAGCCATCGTTTTATCATTCACCCCCGTACCTCGCCGAGGGTCGTTGCGTCTTTTTCTTTATCAACAAACTCCCAAAATGGCGCCGTCCGTAACCTTATCAGTTGCTTAGTTGTAGCGTGGCGGAGAGATAAAGTGTGTATAGGAGAGTGCGGCATAATTAATCATAATATTCAGAATTTCTCCATGACAGGCGCGTCAGAGTCGCTTACTTAAGGTTTATGTAATTTCCTTACAGCGAACCTGAGCTCCCGATGCGAAAACCCCCGGAATAAAGCCGAGCCGCCCCCCCAAAAACGGGATATATTATGGAGGGAAATATCTGGCCGTCTCTTTCTTACCTACTCCTACCCGAGACCAGCCACCCCTCGCCCCCGTCGACGCAGCACACTTCCACTGAGCTTTCAAAATGGCTTCCATGCAAATTACATAGAAAACTTAAGACAACGCGGATATTGAGTTAACACTTTGCCTAGGAACGACGGCGGGAGAGCCGCGCTGGGTTTTATCAAGGGGCGGAATAGGGGCGAGAGTCGGACGCGCCGGGAGATCGCTGGAATGTCTGGAATTAATGGGAATTTAATAAGGAGGGGTTTTTATTTGCGGCAGATCGATGAGGGTGGGCTTAAGAAAATCCGGGCAGCAGAAGGAAAAACGGCGGCGGAATTTCGAGCTCGTCGGAGGCGGGTTAGGGCTGTTCGAATTAGACGTTTTAGTTGTGTATAAGTCTGTAGCATATTACAACGTCGCAGTTTTGTTTATTTTCTTTTAGAAAGAGTGGTATGAAAAGTTTTTTTCGTGAAGACTTTTTTTGGCCACAACACCAGTCTAATGAATAAGTATAAAATAAATTCACGAACGATAAATCATTGAATTCAGATTTAATATTCACGTGATATTACAAAAATGAGTTACGTCATCGTTTTTTTTTTTGATATTTTGTAACAAACATTTATTTAATAGTTTTCACTTCCTGAACAGACAAATAATTTCCAAAACTACCAGAGCCATTGTTGTCAGACTTTGTATGTATGTTAGGACAATCATGTAGATGGTAAATCGCAAACCAAAATTTGGCTAATCATCCCCACTATTTACAAAAGTTAATTTGTTTTTAAATTTGTAAAATAAGAAACTCGTGAACTTGTAGTGTATGAATCCGTATTGAGTTTTCACCCTAAACGTCTACATTTTTGAAAAAAAATCAAATTTGTATAACAACGTTTTGCAATTTAACTTTGAAACTACAAAACCGAACCCTCTGATATCGTGCCAACGTTTTAAGGGGATCGTAATTATGGTAAATGTTTAATCAAAATTTATTCCCTCCCAAAAAATTGATGATGTCATCGGAAAATGTTATGCCTCTATGTATAACTGTGGTTCATTAATTCACTCATAGATTTTAAAACTACTTGTAGAGAATGACTTAAACACATTGGTGAATGAGGGAGTTTAGTGTATTGATTAAATCAAGCACGATTCACTTCATTTTCCCTAGTACTGTTATTATTACTATTATACTGCAACAAATGTTTAGCACGCTTTTTTACATTTACTTTAACATTACATACATAGGGGTTATCATAAAAAAATAAAATTCGCAAAATCAGATCTTATAATTTTTCGAAAAATCTGAATTTAACTTCGGCGAACTCACAGTTTTTCGTTTTTTCATACCCTTTATTTTTTAAATTTTTCCATTTTTTTCTGTTTCATGTTTTTTCGTTCTTTCAACTTCAATTTTTTCAATTTTTCAAGCTCTTGATTTTTATTTTTCTTTTCTCGATTTTATATCACAATTTTTCGTTTTTTATTTCCTTTATTTCTTTATGTTTCTTTCGATTTTATAACTTTTCGTTTATTCAATTCTTCAAACTTTCAATTTTTGATTTTTCAGTTTCTCGATTTTCCAATTTTTTAATTTTTTAATTTCGCAGTTTTTGGATTTGTCAATTATCCAACTTTCCGATTTCTTCTATTTTCAGTATTTCGATTTTACTATATTTCGTTTTTTCGATTTTTCACTTTTTCGAATTTTAAGTTTCTCAATTTTTAATCTTTCGTTTACAATTTTTTGTTTCTTCGATATTTCAAGTTTTTGATTTCCAATTCTCGAATTTTTCCAAGTTTTTATTTTATACTCGATTTTTTCCTTTATTTTTTAATGTTTCTTTCGATTTCATAATTTTTCGTTTATTTTATTTTTGTACTTTCCATTTCTACAATATTTCAATTTTTGATTTCCAATTTTCAGATTTTTCGAAGTTTTCATTTTGTATTCGATTTTTTAATTTTCGTATTCTTGATTTTATTTCATAATTTTTCTTGTTTTTTCATTTCTTCAATTTTTTTAAATGTTTTTTTGATTTTATAATTTTACGTTTATTCAGATTTTAAATTTTCAGTTTTTGATTTCTCAATTCCTGGATTTTCTAATTTTAATATTTTTCAATTTTGCAATTTTTGTATTTCCCATTATTCGACTTTCCGGTTTCTTTAATTTCCAGTGCCTCGATTTTTAAATTTCGTAAATTTTAGTCTTTTGATTTTTCAATATTTCAAGTTTTTGATTTACAATTTTCAGATTTCTGGAAGTTTTCATTTTATACTCGATTTTTTAATTTTTGTTTTCTCTTTTTTTGTATCACAATTTTTCGTTATTTTTCATTTGCTTTATTTTCTCAATGTTTTGTTCAATTTTATCATCTTTCGTTTATTCAATTTATCAAAAGTTTCAATTTTTGATTTTTCAAATACTCGGTTTTCCAATTTTAAAATTTTTCAATTTTGCAATTTTTGGATTACCAGTTAACCATTTTTCCGATTTCTTTAATTTTCAATATTTCGCTTTTTCAGTTCCCCAATTTTTTAACTGTCGATTTTTCGTATCTTTAATATTTCAAGTTTTTGAGTTCCAATTTTTAGAGTTTTCAAAGTTTTCATTTTATATTCGATTTTTTAATTTTTTCGTTTCGTCATTTCCTTAATTTTTTTAATGGTTCTTTTGAATTTACAATTTTACGATTATTTAGATTTTTAAATTTTCAATTTTAGATTTTTAATTCCTCAATTTTCGAATTTTGCAATTTTTGTATTTCTAATTATTCGATTTTCCAATTTCTTTAATTTCCAATACTTCGGTTTTTAAATTTCGCAATTTTAAATCTTTGGATTTTTCAATATTTCAAGTTTTTGATTTCCAATTTTTTGATTTTGTAAAATTTCCATTCTATACTCGATTTTTTAATTTTCATTTTCTCGATTTAATATCACAATTTTTCGTTATTTTTCATTTCCTTTATTTTTTCAATGTTTTTTATTTCGAAACTTTTCGGTTATTCAATTTTTCAAATTTTCAATTTTTGATTTTTCAATTCCTGGATTTTCCAATTTTAAAATTTTTTGATTTTGCAATTTATTTATTTCCAATTATTTGATTTTCCGATTTCTGTAATTTTCAATATCCAGACTTTTAAATTTCGCAATTTTTAATCTTTCGATTTTTCAATATTTCAAGTTTTTGATTTCCAATTTTTAGATTTTTTTTTAAATTTTTATTTTATCGATGTTATATCACAATGTTTCGTTATTTTTCATTTCTTTTATTTTTTTTCGCTCTTTTTCTAATTTATATTTTTTCCTTTATTCAATTTTTAAAATTTTCAGTTTTTGATTTTACCATTTTTGGATTTCCAATTATCCGATTTTCCGATTTTTTCAATTTATACATCGATTTTTCAGTTTCTTAATTCTTAATTTTTCTGCAATATTTCAAGTTTTTCAAAGTTTTCATTTTATACTTGATTTTTTAATTTTTATTCTCTCAATTATAAGTATATCACAGTTTTTCACTTCTTATATTTTTCAATGTTTCTTACGATGTTACAATTTTTGAAACTTTCAATTTTTGATTTTTCAATTCCTCAATTTTCCAATCTTAAAATTATTTAGTTTTGGAATTTTTGGATTTCCAATTTTTTAAATTTTCAATACTTCGATTTTTAAGTTTCTCATTTTTTTATTACGATTTTTCAGTTTTTCGTTTCTTCAATATTTCAAGTTGTTGATTTTCAATTTTAATATTTTTTTAAATTTTCATTTGATACTCGAATTTTTAATTTTTATTTTCTCGATTTTATATCACAATTTTTTGTTTTTCTGTTTCCTTTATTTATTCAATGTTTCTTTTAATTTTATAAGTTTTCGTTTATTCAGTTTTTCAAATTTTCAGTTTTCATTTTTTTAATTCCTCAATTTCAAATTTTAAAATTTTTCAATTTTGCATTTTTCGGTTTTCTAGTAATCTGATTTTCGATTTCTTTAATTTTAAACAATTCGATTTTTGGGTTTCTCCTTTTTTAATCTTCCGATTGTTCAATTTTTCGTTTCTTCAATATTTCATGTTTTTAATCTCCATTTTTTTTTATTCTTAAAGTTAAAAAGCCTAAAAATTCAAAAATCGAAAAGTGCAAAATCTAAAAAGTGGAAAATAAAAAAATTGTAAATCGAAGATTTAATGAAATGAAAAATCGAAACAATGAAAAACAAATGAGTAACTTAAAAATAGAAAAACATTAAAAATAGAAAAATTGAAAAATCGAATAAATGAAAAAGTTTTAAAAATCCAGTAAATGAAAAATAGTAAAATTCTAAAATCGTAAAACTGAAAAATTAAGACCCGATTTATAGAAAGCGATGTTAAAGTTAATTCGCGATTAACTTTTAACTGAGGTCCGTTGCCAGGCAACACACATATTTTAACCAATCACGGGCTCATATTCCACATTTTAATTCTCTGTTAAACTAATCGAGGATTAAATATTTAACTCGCTGTTCTATAAACCGGCCCCTAAATATTTTTAAAATAGTAATTAATATTACATACATATTTAAAACGAAAAATAGAAAAATTTCAGATCAAAAAATGAAGAAACGAAAAATTGAAAAATCGAGAAACTGAAATATCTAGGATTAAAAAACAAAAAATTTAAAAATTTCAAAGCTGAAAATTCCAAAAAGGCAAACACAAACATGAAAAATTTCACGTTGAAAAAATAAAGAAAATGAAAAACCGAAACGAAAAATTGCGAATCGAAAAATTGAAGAAATGGAAAATTGCAAAATCAGAAATTGACAACTCGTGAAATTGCAAACCGAAAAATTGTAAAACCTAAAAACTGGGATATCCAAGAGTTGGAAAATTGGAAAACTGAAAAATTTGAAAAATTGAAACTGAAAATACAAAAAATGATAAAATCAGAACTTTGAAAAAAAACCGAAACCAAACTGAAAGCTAGAAGAAATGAGACATTAAAGAAACGAAAAATTGAAGACTGGAGGCATTTTAAGTCGGAAAATTGAAATGGAAAATTAAAAAATTAAAAACTAAAACCTCGTGAAACCGCAATTCGAAAAATTGCAAAATCTAAAAGTTGAAATAACCAAAAGTTGGAAAATCAGAAAACAGAATAACTTAAAATGAAAACACAAAGCAATCGATATCATAAATCTGAAAAAACAAAGAAATATACTTCAAAAATTACATATTTAAAAATTGGAAAAAAAAAAATTGTAAAATTGGAACATTGAAGAATCGAAAAATCGTAAAAATAAAGAAACTAAAAAATAGACACCAGAAATTGCCAATTGAAAATCTGAAAAAACGAGAAATTAAACAAACGACAAATTGAAAACTGGAGAAATTTTGAATCTAAGTATTGCAAAATCGGAAAATTGAAGAAACGAAAATTAAAAAAATTCTGTTGATAAATAGAATAATTGGAAAAATAAATAAAATAAAACACCGACACGAAAAATTCCAAACCGAAAATCTGAAGAAACAAAAAAAATGAAAAAGTTAAGAATTGAAAAATTCACGTAAAAATTCTGCAGTGTTTTTTACGCCAACCAATGTCGAATGTCGAACCAATTTTTGTCAAATTACGTCACGTCAATTTCCGGACGGGATCAATAGTAAATTTGAACCATTGTTCCCTATTCAAGATATCAAACTTAATGTTCGTAACGTCGCACCAAGGTGTCAGAAGGACCCTACGACAAATTTAATAGTAATATTACCGTACCGTTGTACGCATTATTTTTTCTACGACACCTGCATGTGTCCGACTCGAATAATGAGACCCTGTTTATCAAATTAGCAAGTGCCAACCCTTTATGATTATGATTAACACACTTTATCTCTCCTCCACGCTACAACTAAGCAACTGATAAGGTTATGGACGGCGCCATTTTGGAAGTTTGTTGATAAAGAAAAAGACGCAACGACCCTTATTGAGGTACAGAACGGGCGAATGATAAAACGATTGTTATCTCCGGATGCTGGAGGCTGGA
The DNA here is from genome assembly GCA_022388445.1 of Zophobas atratus. Taxonomy (NCBI): domain Eukaryota; kingdom Metazoa; phylum Arthropoda; class Insecta; order Coleoptera; family Tenebrionidae; genus Zophobas; species Zophobas atratus. The sequence continues at coordinate 11,625,026 of CM039446.1, forward strand.
TGTAATTAATCTGGACGCGGATCAAAGTGTTTGCTAGGGTTATTAATTAAGGGAGGGTTTTTTGAGAGAAATTTCGTTTTTAGACGGAAGGTGGAGCTACTTAGGAGGGTTACTTGATGCGAACTTTATAAGCTCTTATAGTTGTGAAGTTTCACGATTAATTTTGCGCGTTGAGGTACAGGATGTGATCGATTGTGTATTGTGTATTGTAAGACGCGGGCTTGGGTCGATGACGTCATGGCAAAATTTTGCTAAGTAAAAAGTAAAACGTGCAAAAAAAAATATTTTGTTGTTTATGTATAATTAATTTTAAGCCATTTTTGTGGAGAAAAAATAAAAAATATAAAATTAAAAAAATCGTTCTAATAAAGTACACAAAATATCTAATTTCAAACAAATTTAAGCTTAATTACTACAACAGAAATGTCGAATACTTGAAGAAACTTTACATGTTGGATTTAATGTTTCGGTCGTTTTTGTTAGCTTGTAAATATTTTTTGTACTTGTAAAAAGTCAATAACAGAAAACACGGTATTTTAGAAAATGCTTTTACATTTAAACAAAAAAAAAAAAATTTTAAACCGAACAAAATGTTTTTAATTTTTTAACCTTTGTTTCTAATTGAAACTAAAATAAGCTTCAAACTGGTTCGAAAATATGTATTGGGTGAATATGAAACACTATAGTTAACCAACAAATTTTTTCTCGTTTTAATAATAGGGTTTTTAACTAAAAATCACTTACCAATTTCTCACTCACTCGAAAACTGAATCCTTTTTCCACAATTCCGAAAAAATCGCCACAATCAACACCGCTCTCGAAACCCATTCATCAAAAGCTGCAAAAGAGTGAATGCATTAAAAAAAGAAAAAAGCTCCATCAAGTGAGATCCCCGTTTTTATTCTTTCACACATGCGCTTTTCGTCGTATGGATTCTTTCATTTTTGCCCGTTTTATTATTGCCTCCTGTCTCTATTCATCGAGCGAAATCCCAAACGGTGCAACAGGGACGGACATAGTCTAGATTTATGGCCTCACTCCGGGCTCCGGTGAATGAAAACACACTGGAAAACAGGAATGTTGTTTGCGGTAATCGGCCCGGATTTTTACACCGGCTTTACAAACAATTAATTAATCGGCCGATGTAAATAGGGGGAGGAAACGAGCGGTTTTAATTAACTTGTTTGTCGGGCTTTTTAACGGTTTTTTTAATCCGGGGCTTTTTATCGGATTTGCTGAATAAATCAGGCGACGAGACCGCAATCGGTCGGTTGGAGTCGAACGATCGTTCGCGTTAAAGATTGATTTTGTTGAGGTGTGTAATGGGAAAGGTAAATAATCGATTAGGTGTGAGATCATTTGGTCATTTGTGAAGAGAGGATGGGGTTGGTATTTTATTTTCGTTTCTGGTTTTATTGTATTGTGTAACGAGAGCAAATGTAACCCGAAATACATTTTGAGAAATTTGGTAGATTTATTTTTTGGTTTATCAAAAATATTGACATATTGTCCATTCACAATCCTACTTAATTCAAAACTTAATCTGACAAACAATCCAAACTTGCTTAGTTTTAGATTCTCTTGAATTTTTCGTGTTCTGTTTATTTTTCCGTATTCTCTCAATTTTTCCAGATTCTCTTGAATATTCCCGAATTCTATATAATATAGTATAACTTTAAAAAAGCGAATCTTATAGAATTATATGATGAAATACTTAACATTGACTGGTCTTTTCTTGAAAACTGTACTGACAGTAACTCAGCTTGTGATGAATTTTACAAACATATTTATGATTTATTTGATAAATATGTTCCATTGGTCAGATTTGGTAAATTGAAATTTCCATCTTGGTACTCCCGCGAATTACGTTATCACATTAAAACCAAAAATACTCTGTTTAAAAGTTTAAGAAATGTCGCTCTTTTGAGTGTTACATGGCATACTCTGATCAAAGGAGATATGTTAAACAAATAATTAATCGTGATTATAAATTATATTTAACGAAGATTGAAAATTCTGTTCTATCTGATTCGAATTATTTTTGGTGTTTTATTAAAAACAAAAAAGGTAGAACGGCTGTCCCAGGTACAGTTTTCGATGAAAACCAGGAGTTTAATACACCTCAAAAAATTGTTGATGGTTTTGCAAATTTTTTTTCTGACATTTACAAGGGTAATACTGGTCTAAAAAAGGATAACGATACACTATCTCATAATTCTCCTCCATTGATTACCATTTCTAATTTAAGTGAAGAGGAAATTTATAGTGCTATGAGGAGATTTAAACCTAATTGTGTGTCAGGGTTTGATCAGATTCCTTCTTTTATTGTTAAAGATTGTGCTATAGCGCTTGTTAAACCTTTGTGTTTCATGTTTAATTTAGCTTTAAATTCAGAAACGTTTCCAAACAGCTGGAAAGATGCAAGAGTTTGCCCAATTTTTAAAAATGGTGATGTGTCAAATATAAAAAATTATCGACCAATTTCGTTATTATCAAATTTATCTAAGGTGTTCGAAAGTGTGATTCGTAATCGCGTGTTTCCTAAAAAAAAAATTTAATAAGTACATCCCAGCATGGTTTCATGACCAATAGATCAACAATATCAAACTTGGTTTGTATATCGCAATTTCTATCTGAATCGCTAGATAGGAGACGGCAGGTGGATGTGATATACACAGACTTCTCAAAAGCGTTCGATTGTGTTCAGCATGACATATTGCTCTCTAAAATGTCAAGTCTTGGCTTTTCGGAAACATTATTAAATTTTTTTAAATCATATCTTGATCATAGAACTAACTACGTATCCCTTGGCGGTTACCTCTCTGATAAGTACATAGCTAATACTGGTGTGCCTCAAGGATCGATATTGGGGCCACTTTTATTCAATATTTATATCAATGATGTTGTTGATTTATTTGTCAATTCGCAGTGCCTTTTATATGCAGACGACTTAAAAATTTTCAGAATAGTGTCAAGTAGGGAGGACTGTCTACAACTTCAATCTGACATTAACCAAATTTTCAAATGGAGTGAGAACAATAATCTAAAATTAAATCTAGCAAAATGTAAAGTGATTTCCTTTACTAGGAACGAGAATAAAATTATATTTGATTATAGCGTTAACACCGTTCAACTGCACAGATGTTCCACATTTAAGGATCTTGGAGTAATTTTTGATCAGAAATTGTCATTCATTGATCACTTGTGTTACATAACTATGGCAGCTTTAAGAACTCTTGGTTTTATAGTACGTAACTCCCGAGATTTCCATAGTGTGCCCGTGTTAAAAATCCTGTATTTTTCGTTAGTTAGATCCAAATTAGAATATGCTAACATTATTTGGTCCCCATACTACATATATCAAAAAATCAACTTAGAAAAGGTTCAAAGGAGGTTTTTAAAATTATTATGTTTTAGAACTGATAATACCTATCCCAGTCGTGGTACTAATCAAAAATATTTACTGGAACGTTTCGGGTTTCAGTCACTGCACTGTAGAAGGTTAATAGCTAGCATATGTTTTGTAGTTAAATTGTGTCGTAATAGAATTGATTGTCCATATCTTTTATTTCTAATTCAGTTCTTTGTACCTTCATTTTATACACGGGACAAGAGTATGTTCAAACTTAGACACTACAAAACCAATCTTGGTATGAAATCACCTATTAATGTAATGTGTCAGAACTTTAATAAAATTTCTCAAAAATGTGACTTATACAATGATAGCCTTGGTTCCATTGTTAATTTTGCCAGGGGTTATTTTGATTCAATTGCTTAAGAGCGAATGTTAATTTATGTTAATTTATTTCCATATTGTTACACACCAGCCCACTGTATGTCGAATTTAACTTAATTTCTAAATTAATTAATTAACTGCGGTTGTATTTGATTATTTTAGTAGTATTTTATTTTTTTTTATTTTTTAGTACTCTTAGTTTAGTTTAACATTAATTAACTTGTAATTACCCTGTTAATGGAAAATTTCTGTTGGGTAATAAATTTATTATTATTATTATTATTATTATTATTAATTCTCTCCGGTTCTCTTGATTTTTGTGTCTTTTTTCCAATTTTTTCGAATTGTATATGACCCTCGGATTTTTTCGGTTTTATCCCGGCTCTGTTAGATTCTCCCGAATTTTCTTCCATTCTCTTGGATTTTTTAGTATTCTGTAATACCCTTCTGAATTCATTTGAATTTTGTAGGATTTCTTTGGATTCTGTAGAAATTTTCTAGGAGTCTCTCGGATTTTTCTAGATTTTTCTAAATTCTCTCCAATTTTCTTCGATTTTTCCGTATTCTTTCGCATTCTCTTAGACTCACTCGGATTCTCCGGTATTTTTGCGTCTTCTTTCAAATTTTTTTCGGATTCGATACGACTAATTCAGATTCTATTAGATTTTCTCGAATTCTTTCTGATTCTTTTGGATTTTTCATATTCACTCATATTTTTCCGTATTTTCCCGTGTTTTCTCCCAGATTCTTTCGAATTCTTTCGGACTGTCTTGAGTTCTTTCCGATTCTCTTGGATCTTTCGTAGTCTCCATTATACTTCCGGATTTTTTGAGACTTCTTCGTTTTCTTTTAAGCTTTTTCGGATTTTATTGGATTCCATAGCAATCTCTCGGATTGTTGGATTCTATAAAATTTTCTCTAATTCTCCTGGATTTTTTCATATCTCTAGCACCTACTCTTGTGTATTTTTTCAGAGTTTATGCATTCTCTCATATTCTTCCTTACTCTCAAGTATTTTTTTTGTGTACTTTAGGATCCTTCCGGATTTTCCTAAGTTCTACCCGATTTTCTTGGATTTTTCGTGTTCTTTCAGTTCTCTTCGATTCATTCGGATTCTTTGGGATTCTCTTGGATTTTTGCTCCTTTTTTCGAAGTTTTCGGATTTTATCGGATTCATTCGGATTCTGTTGGAGTTGTGGAACTCTTTCCTATTCTCTTGGATTATTGGTATTCTCTAGTATTCTTCCGGATCTTCTCGGGTTTTTGCGTTTTTTTTTTCAGGTTTCACCGATTTGGTCGTATTCCATTGGAGCCCTTCAGATTCTTTTGGATTCAACCGGATTCTGTTGGATTCTTTCGAATTTTCTCCGATTCTCTTGGATTTTTTCATATCTCTAGTGCCTACTTTCTCGTATTATTTCTGATTGTTTCGGATTTTTACGTATTTTCTCATATTCTTTCGTATTCTTCCGCATTCATTTGTATTATTTAAGATTGTTCCGGTTTTTGCCGAATTCTCTACTATTCTTTTGAAATTTTTACGTATTCTTTCGAAGTTTTCGGTTTTTATTGAATTCAGTATGAGTTTCTCGAATTCTTTCGGTTTCACTTGGATTACTTTAGATTCTCCCGAATTCTCTCCGATTTTCTTCGTATTCTCTAATACCCTTCCTTATTCTTTCGGATTATCTTAGATTTTCCTAAGTTCTCCCCGAGTTTCTTGGATTTTTCGTATTCTTTCAATTCTATTGGATTCATTCGGAATTTTTGAGATTCTCTCGGATTGTTGCTCCTTCTTTTGAAATTTTCGGATTTTTTTGGATTCATTGGCATTCTTTTGGAGTTCTCGAATTCTATCCGATTCTTTCGGATTTTTTTCGTATTCTCTTCGTATTCTCTCATTATGTCCCGTATTCTCTCCGAGTTTTCTTGGATTTTTCCGGATTTTCTTGGATTATCTTGAATTTTCTCCAATTTTTTTGATTTTTTTCGTATTCTCTAATACCCGTCTGTATTATTATGTCGGATTTTTTTGGATTTTCTAGAAGATTTTTGGATTCTTTTAGATAATTTCGTATTTTCTCATATTTTTCCACATTCTCTCGTACTTGTCGGATTTGCCTAAGTTCTCCCCGACTCTCTTGGATTTTTTCGTATTTTTTAATATTCTCTTGGATTCATTCGGATTCTGTAGAATTTCTCGAATTGTTTTTGATTTTCTTGGATTTTTCGTATTCTCTGTTATTTTTCCGTATTCGCTCGTATTCTTTTTAGATTCTTTTGAATTCTCTCGGATTCTCTAGAATTCTTTCCGATTCTCTTGGATTTTTCATGTCTCTATAACCTACTCTCCCGTTTTATTTCGGATTCTCTCGTATTTTTACGTATTCCCTCATGTTCTTGCGTATTCTCTATTTTTTTTGTATTCTTTAGGATCCTTCTGGATTCTCAGGGATTTTGCCGAATTCTCTACGATTCTTTTGGAATTTTTCGTATTCTCTCACATTTTCTGGGATTCACTCGGATTGTTGCTTCTTGTTTCAAAGTTTTCGGATTTTAAGAAATTCAATATGAGTGTTTCGAATTTTTTCGTATTCTCTGAATATGTTCTGTATTCTCTCCGATTTTCTTGGATATTTTGCGTATTTTCTAGTATTCTACCACATTTTTTTCGAATTCTCTCGAATTCTCTTAGATTCTCTAGGATTTTTTGTATTTTCTTGTATTCTTCCGTCTTCTTTCGAATTCTCACATATCCTCTCGGATTCTTCAGGATTCTCTTGAATTTTCCGGAATTCTCTGCGATTTTTTTGGATTTTTTTCATATTTCCTCGTATTTTCTCGGATTCGCTCGGATTCTTTAGGATCCTCTCGGATTTTTGCGTTTTCTTACGATTTTTTCGGATTTTATACGAATCTCTGGAATTCTTTCGGATTTTCTCGGATTCTTTCGGTTTTTCTCGAGTTTCTTCAGATTCTTTTAAATTTTTTGTATTGTCTCATATTATTCTGTATTTTCTTGCATTCTTTTGTATTCTATCGGATTCTTCTGGATTCTAGCGGATTTTTCAGAATTCTCACCGATTCTCGTGGGTTCTTTCGAAGCCACTCGGCTTTTAACGGGTTCTCTCCGGTTTCGGCACTTTCCGTCGTCCTTCGTCCTTTTCGTCCTTCGTTGTTTTCGTCCTTCGTCCTTTTCTTTCTTCGTCCTTTTCGTCCTTCGTCCTTTTCGTCCTTCGTCCATTTCGTCCTTCGTTCTTTTCGTCCGTCGTCATTTTCTTCCTTCGTCCTTTTCGTCTTTCGTCCTTTATGTCCTTCGTCCTTTTCGTCCGTCGTCCTTTTCGTTCTTCGTCCTTTTCGTCCTTCGTCCTTTTCGTCGTTCGTCCTTTTGGTTCTTCGTGCTTTTAGTCCTTCGTCCTTTTCGTCCTTTGTGCTTTTAGTTCTTCGTCCTTTTCGACCTTAGTCTTTTTCGTCCTTCGCCCTTTTCGTCCTTCGTTCTTTTCTTCCTTCGTCCCTTAAGTCTTTCATCCTTTTTATCTCTCGTCCTTTTCGTCCTTCATCCTTTTCGTCCTTTTAGTCCTTTTCGTCCTTTTAGATCTTCTCGTCCTTTTCGTCCTTCGTTCTTTTCGTCTTTCGTCCTTTTCGTCTTTCGTTCTTTTCGTCCTTTTAGTCCTTCTAGTTTTTTTAGTCCCTTTAGTTCTTTTGGTCCCTTTAGTCCTTTCAGTCCTTTTCGTCCTTTTAGTCCTTTTAGTCCTTTTAGTCTTTTTCGTCTATTTCGTCCTTTTAGTTCTTTCAGTCCTTCCAGTCTTTTTCGTTCTTTTAGTCCTTTTCGTCCTTTTAGCCCTTTTAGTTCTTTTAGTTCTTTTAGTCCTTTCAGTCCTTTTCTACCTTTTAGTCCTTTTCGTCCTTTTAGTCCCTTTCGTTCTTGTCGTCCTTCGTCCTTTTCGTCTTTCGAATTTGGTCGGATTTTCTAAGAGTGTTTCGGATTCTTCCAGATTCTTCCGGATTCTGTTGAGTTCTTTCTGATCCTCTTCGATATGTTTTCGTATTTTCCCGATTGCTCCGTATTCTTTCGGATTTCCCCTCGATCCTCCCCGAGTCCCTCATTCTTTTGAATTTAGTCGGATTCTCTAGGACTCCCTCGGTTTTTTCCGATTCTTTCAGATTTTCTCGAATGCCTCAGATTATCTTGAATTTTTTCACTCATATTCTTCTGTATTCTCCGATTCTCTTGGGTATGTTTTCATATTTTCTCGTATTGTTATATATTCTTTCGGATTCTCTCGCCTTTTTGTTTTTTGGATTCTATCAGATTCTCTAGGAGTTCCTGGACTTTTTCAAATTCTCTTGTATTCTCTCGAATCCTTTCAGATTGTTTTGTTCTTTTTTGTATTCTCTCGAATTCATTCGGATCCTTTTAGATTTTCTCGAATTTAATACGTTTTTTTTAGATTCTTTCGAGTTCTTCAGCAGTCTCTCAGATTTACTTCCATCTTTTCGTATTTTCTTGTTTCCTCTCGTTTTCTCTCGTTCTCCGCATTCTGTCGGATCTTTGGAACTCTCTTGAATACTCCCGAATTCCCTCTGATTCTTCTGGATTTTTCGTAGTCTGTCGTATTTTCTTGGATTTACTCCAACTCTTCCGGATCCACTCGGATTTTTACGATTTTATATGAGTCTTTCGGATTCATCCGGTTTTCTTCAGATTCACTTGCATTGTTTCGTATTTTTTTGTATTCTTCCTTTCCGCATTCTCTCAGATTCTTCAGGATTCTATTGAATTTTCCCGAATTCTCTCCAATTCTTTTGGATTTTTTCGGATTCACTTGGATTCTTTCGGATTTTCTTGCGTGTTCTTTCGATTTTTACGATTTTATATGAGTCTTTCAGATTAGTTCGGTTTCTGTTGGATTCTCTTAAATTATCCCCGATTCTCATGAATTTTTTGTATTTCCCGTATTGCTCCGAATTCCCCTGGATTCGCTCGAATTTTCTCCGATTCTCTTCGATTTTTGCGCTTTTTTCTGAATTGTTTCGTATTTTGTCTAATTCTCTAGAAGTCTTCCGGATTCTTCCGGATTTTATTGTATTCTCTTCGATTTTCTTCGTTTTTTTCTCATTTCCTCCTGTTATTCCCTATTCTTTCGGATTATATCTGAGTCTCTCAAATTCTTTCGAGTTCTCCTCAATTCTCCCTTATTGTGGAAGATTTTCTAGGTTCCCCTCGATTTTTTCAAATTATCTTGGATTCTCCTGAATTTTTTCAAATTCTCTTGATTTTTTTTTGTATTCTCTTGCATTTTCAGGGATTCACTCGGATTTTTTTAGATTCTCTCGAATTCTCTCAAATTCTCTTCGATCTTTTCAGATTTTCTTCTGTTCTCCCGTCTTCTCTCGTATTCTTCCGTATTCTGTCGGATCTTCCAGACTCTCTTGAATCTTTCCGAATTCTCTCTCGATTGCTTCGATTTCTGTCGTATTTTCTCGGATTCACTCAATTCTTTCCCGATTCACTCGGATTTTTGCGTCTACTTTCGATTTTTACGATTTTATATGCGTGTTTCGGATTCGTCCGGTTTTTGTTGGATTCTCTTTCCAATTCTGTTGGATTTTTTCGTACTCGCTGGCATTTTCTCAGATTTTTGCATCTTTTTTCGAATTTTACGATTTTTTTTTTTGGGATTCGTATTTTTTCGTATTCTCCCATGTTCTTCCCTATTTTCTCGTATATATTTGTATTCTCTCGGATTCTTCCAGATTGTCCTGAATTTTCCCGGATTGTCTCCGATTCTCTTGGATTCTTTAAAAGTTTCTCAGATTTTGTTGAATTCTCTTCGATATTCTTGGATTTTTTCGTATTTTCCCTTACTGTTTCGTATTCTTTTGGATTTTCCCAGATCCTCTCCGAATCTCCTTGATATTTTCGAATTCTTCTGGATTCCACCTAATTCTCTCCAATACTCTTGGATTTTTTTCCTATTCTCTAGTATTCTTCCGTAATTTTACTATTTTGTTTTTTAAATTCAGTTCAGCTCATACAGCATAAACGACGTTAAATTTTTAAGGAAATTGTAAGATGACCGTTTGAGTAATTACCACACTGACCACATCTACCCACCTCGATCACCAGATTTGACCACTCTTGAATTATTTCGTGTTCCTGACTTGAAAAAGAGACAACTTCTACATACCATTTACGACGATTTAAAAATCCTTTAAGAATAGTGTGAACGAATTACTCCAGAAATTCTTATCCACGTGTTCCAAAATATGGAACGAAAAGTCAATTTGTGTCTAGAGCCTGTAAGTCAACACGTTTTATTGCTGACATAAGCAGTAAATTTTGGCTGATAGAAAAAACATAGGGAAAATTTACCCTTCGAAAATATTCCTCCTTTTACTATTTCATTAGGAGAATGGGGATGGAAACTAGTGAACTAAAAATATCTGCAAGTGAAAGTACAAGTAAAGTGGTAATCTTGTGACACGTACTTAACGGTTCGTCAGTTTTCAGAGATAATTTTAGCAGAGATGTTTGTGGGGTTTTCTCGAGTTGTTGTCTCAAATGATCTACAATGTCATCTGAAACTGGAGCCCATCCTACTGATTTACCTTTCCTTACGATACTAGTTCCCACAAATCTATTAATAACAACGTAGTCGTCAATTTTACTCGAAAATGAAAATAATTTAAAAAATATTAAACAATATCTGTTAACTTTACAATTGAAAAGAGTTGATGATGAAATGTTTTTAAATTTTAGCAAGATATTAACATAGATTTTGCCACTAAAAAAATATAAATAATTGTTTGAGATGTTGGTTAGTAATACAGTTTTATTTATAAGAATTGAAACATCCAAACACTAGTTGCCGGATTAAATTTATGAATTGTGGTAACACGATGCGCGTTCAGCGATACACAACCGACTCCCAAAGTGCTGTTAATCGAATACCCATTACGTTTCATTTATTTCGCAATATAGAGTGCAAAATTCGATTGATCATTTCTAAATTCACCCATTAATTCCGTTTACTAGAAACTTGGTCTGACGAGCATTATATACTTTTTTTGGATAATGGATATTGTTATACATAGAATTAGAATGTACGTCAGCATCATAGAGGCTGTTTTTATTAAAGATCCAAGACATGTTGGATTACATTAGTAATATAACAATAGGAACATGTAAATGGCAGCAAAAAGTGACAGTAACATCAGAATACGTGGATTTGCTTTCTTGGTATTTACTTATATTATAGAGTTGAAATTGATTATTTGGCCAAAAAAGAATATCTAACATGCCACTGGAAATTCCCTTGAAATGAAATACTCATGTGTGCTTGCTACCCACCTCTAAAACCATGATTAACTAACAGATATATCATACATGCTATGTGGCCGACAACTAACATTGTTGTATGCTTGTTGCACGTATACATACAGGATTTACGCATTTCGAATTTATTTGAAAATTTTCATCACACATTTTTTTTTAATCAACTCAGAAAAATCCCCAAAATTGCGTTAACTCCGCACCCAAAAATGTATACAAGGAAATGGCGAAGTTCACCAAACTTCACCTTGCCCTTAAACAATACCGTAGAACAACACAATAACTGTAACAAAATTCCAATTCTCATCGAAACCGGAACAACGCGGCCCTCGAGGAAAATTTACCTTCCCATTATTCACGATATTGTGTAACGAACTCTTATCGCGAAAAGGTCAGAAATTCACGTTTGTTTCCTATTGCATCGAACAAGTTCCAGAGCTGCGTACCTGTCACAATAAGATTTTATAAAATGAGATTCCCAGGGTGCGCTATTGTAATACGAGTCGGACCAGTTTCGCCGTTCTTACAAAGAAATTTTCACACGAAACTTCCAACTTTGTATCGATCGAGAATACTGTGTCAAGTCTGACCACTGGTCAACTTGTTTAGAAACGTAAAAAGGGTCGCTCCACCACCTTAGGTCGATTCGGACCCGTTCTGCGGCGATATTATTCCATTTGGGTCGTAGGGGATGGGTTTCTCAAGATTCGTATCTGTATATTGTATCTAGAGGCTTGTTATTTGTGAGTAGTATTATATGGTTTGAAAAGGTAAGCAGCAGTGCTTTCAATTGAATATTTTTTCATTTGTAAGTTCATACCTGTTTTAAAGACATTCGTAAAGAGCGGATTTATGGACACAAATATATAGGGTGATTTCGAAATATTTGCAATAATTGTAATCGCGGCATCACGTACTGTAGTAATTTGGAAAATTAGACACAACAATCGATTTTTCATCAAGAATCAACATTTTTCATTCTATTGATATTGTCGGTGCAAGAGTGATTATTGATAATTGCCATATTTTATTTATTATTGTTTTATATATTCCACTTCACACTTCATTCTAGCAATTCAATTTATATTTTGACTCATTTAGTTCCCTTGAGATTTTTTCGAATAGCAATCACTTTTTAGTGAAAGGTGATTTCAATACTCCTAATTATGCAATCAATTATTAATTGTAACAATCATCTTCTGGACTTGGTTTTTTCCAATGTTAATTATTGTTCGGTTGATAAAGCCACCTCTTCATTAATTAAGGAAGATCTACATTATCCTCCTGTGTCTATAAATTTGAACAAAACCTCTTTTCGCGCCTCATAAACTTTTCAAATCAACAGCTTGAACAATAACTTCAACTTTAAAAAAGCGAATCGTCAACTTTGCCAACAACTTTTGGCTATTTATTGGGGTTTCATAAATAATATTGATAATTTGGAAGAAGCATGTTCCAAATTTTATGACACTCTGTACAGTTTGTTCGACTCAACCGTACCCAAATATTCTCCCTCAAATCGCCATCGCCATTATTACCCTCCTTGGTTTACTAGTGTATTGAATTGTGCTTTTAAAAAATACAAAAATCGTGGATCTTCACATTCTTATGACTCATTTAAACGTCTTCCTTCCAAGTCTAAAACACTTATTAATATTGCTTACAAAAAATAATTATCCGACTTAGAACAATACATTTCTGTTGATTCCAAAAAGTCCTGGAGCTTTATTCAAAGCAAAAATGGAACATCTAGAATTCCAGGCCTTATGATCTATAAAAGTATTGAATTATCTGATCCATCTGAAATTGTTGACGCTTTTGCAGACTTCTTCGATAGTGTGTTTATTGCTTATAAACCTATGGAGTATTCTCAGCTCATTTTTAGCACAAATTCTAATATTTCTATTCCATCGCGCCAAATTACTGTTGAAGACATCCTGATAAATTTTTAAAAATCCAAGTATTCTTTCAAAATGGGTATCTATGGAATTCCCTCTTTCTTACTTAAAGACTGTGCGCAGGTTCTTGCTGAGCCACTTTGTATTATATTTAATTAATAATAAAGAAATCCGTCTTTCCTTCACTTTGGAAGAAGAATTATATTTGTCTCATTTTTAAGAAAGAACAGCAGAATCAGTTGACAAATTATAGAAGTACTTCGATATTTTGCAACTTTGCTAAGGTTTTCGAACCAATTTTGTATTATCACATTGACTCATCGACGAAGCTATTGATTTCATCTAGTCAGCATGGTTTTGTGCAGAAAAAATCGGCCATTAAAAATTTAGCTGAATTTTCCCAATATATATCGGAAGTAATTGATGGTAATGGACAATGTGATGTCATATAGGTATACTGATTTCGAAAAGGCTTTCGACAAAATAAATCATTGTTTATTACTGCAAGAGCTCTGTGATATTGGCTTCACAAATCCGTTATTGAAACTTTTAATCTCTAATTTGAGAATGGTAGAATCTCATTTGTGAAATACAGAAATCCCACAGGGATCGAACTTAGGACACTTGTTGTTTTTGCTCTTTATTAACGATCTTCCTGATTGAAAATTAATTCTATTAGTGATTGTTACTATCTTCAGTTTTGTTTAATTTTGCTTTACCACTGGTGTATTCGAACTAGATTAATGTTGAATATCTCTAAATGTAAAGTTGTTTCTTATACAAGAAAACTTATCACCATTGTTTTTGACAATAATTTAAACGGAGTCGTATTGGAAAAACTCGACTGCCTTAAAGACTTAAGTATCAGTTTTGATAGCAAATTTTATTTCACAAATCATTATTAAGACATTGCTAAGGCTTACAATATGTATGGTTTTATTTATGGCAATTGTAGAGAATTTATGAATGACCGAACTTTAATTATATTATTTATATTAGACTGAGACTGTACAAAGAAAATTTTTAAAATTCTTAGCTTTTTAACAAGACCGTGTTTACCCCCACGTGGTGTACATCATTTAAATCTTTTGAAGAGATTTAATTTTGCATTACTGCATACTCGGCGAAATATGCTCTTGATTCGCTTCTTATATAATCTTCTTTAGAATAGAACTGACTGTTTTGTGCTCTTGGGTAAAATTAATTTTCTTGTACCACGACTAGGTACTCTCCAACATATTTCTTTTTATATTAACTCTGCTAGAACTAATGCTGTAGATCGATCTCCAATTAATTTAATGTTAGGTTTATTTAATTGTATTTTTAATAACTCTGATATTCATAATGATTCAAATTTTGATCTGTGCTAGCTTGATAGATAGTGTGGAATAGTAATATATAAAATCTAAGTGTTCATTTATAACAGCACATAATTGTCTACTTTTAGTGTGTATTATATAATCATAATTATTAACTCTAAAACTTCAACTTTAATTTTTTGTAGGTAAAATAAATTATTATTCAGTACACTTGGAAATAATAAGTTTAATTCACTTAAACGACTTTCATCTAAGAATTTCAGGATGATGTTATAACAACAATTTTCGTTGCTCCTGTTGTAAACATAAATCCGATTTTACTTCCCAAGCGATGGTTTAGTTTATCTTTGTTGTGTTCCGGGCGTTTCATAAATCGTAAAATACGGAATGCTGGTTCTCGAATTGTGTAGGCTGCATTATGCTGAAAATTTATTAAAGCCCTTGAAACTACTGAACCGATTACTTCAATTTTAGATGTATACATGTACTTTAATAGTTATTTATGCAACTAGTGAGTAACTTTACTCACGAGTTGCGTACAAAACTTTTTTCACGTTCGTAACAGAACTTGAAAAAAGTAACGTGAAAAACGTAAAAGTTCTTGAATCCTTCTTCCTGAGTAAGGTTGTTATTTTCATTGGTGATTTCAATTTAACCCACTTCAGAAGTGATGTACCTCTGCCTCCCTCAAATATTTTACAAAATTTTCAGAATTTTTGTCGATCACTTAATTTTGAACAATTTAATAATATACTTAATGTCAACAATGGGTTGTTAGATCTCGTCTTATCTAAATAATATAAAACTCGACATTGAAGTTGAGAGAAATAATATTCCTTTTGTACGTGAGGATCGTCATCCCCTGGGCTTTTTATTATTTGAACGTAAATACCCATCAAAACATCGACAGTTTCCGACAGCAAACAGTTGGAGATATAACTTTAAAAAAAGCTAGTTATGATCAGTTATATTATGATATATTCAATGCTGGTTGGTCTGAAATTGGACTAGTTAAAGATGTTAATACTGCATTAGACATATTTTCACAAAATTCTGGACTTGTCTGTGCCTAAATATTCTCCAAAAATGTCACACTTTCCTCCTTGGTTTTCTCGCAGCATTATTTCTAATCTAAAATTGAAGGAGTCATATAGAAAAAAGTGGAAGAAATACCAATTTTATTTTGAGGAATTTAAGAGACTTCGTGTGTTATGCAAACAAATGATTAACGCTGCTCATGCATCTTATTTGAAAACGATTGAGCATGAACTGTATATTTCTCCTAGAGATTTCTGGAAGTATATTCAATCAAAAAAAGGTACATACATCTAGAATTCCTGGCAAAATGACCTATGAAGGAAAAAATTTTGAAAATCCACAACAGATTGTTGACATTTTTGCTGATCATTTTGCAAATATTTTCGTCGACAAAACTATTTTTACTAACACCGACGTCGCATTGGACAAAATTAGCTTCAACATGAGACACGTTACAGAAGATTTGCTTGTCTTATTAAGGCGATGTTATCGGTTTAGTTTTCAGTGAATTTACAGTAGATTTTGTATCCGCTGTTTTTATACACTTACATAAAGTGTAAGTCAATGTTACTAATAGAAATGTTATTATTGTTACTTTATATAATCACCAATCCTATTGCTTCTCGGCTTTTTGTCAAAGATCAAAGTGTATTACCTGAAAGAATTTTATTTTGTTGAATAAAAGATTACCATAAACCTTATAATTAGCCGGATAACCATTCAGTATACACAGGTAGTTTCTATACCTCTTTAGTTTAAACTTAGCCGATACTAACCAGCTAGGGAACCAGTTATAATTGAAATATGTAAACCAAATAATTGAAGTACTTAGTTTTAAGTAAAACAATTGGCTACATTTATAAATACGCATAAATAAAAACGAAACAAATTATTGGTCTCGAGTTTATTTTATAATTTGCATTACATCACGACATATAGGTAGGTACGTACTGATGCAGAAATTGGTGATTTTCTCGTTGCATTTCAGTATAGGGACACCCTCAGTAGAACCATTTGGACACTTAAAATTGATTTTGTTTTACTTGCCACAAATCTTTTTAAGTGTTGTGAAAGTGTTTTGTGTCCGAAAAATAACTGCATTTATAATTATTCGGCTGAGTGCTTTTTTTGTTGTAAATCAATCAGTTTTCCAATTAGATTATAATTGCTTGGACTTACTATTTGTTGTCTTAATTTTTCGAAGTTAATTTTTGTACACATTCAGATTTTTATTTCTTATTAATTTCTTGTGGTCATTTTTATAAATTCGTATATGAAAATTGAACTGTTGACGAACGAAAATCGAACAATAATACACGACAAGCGGGTGCCGAACTGTTACCAGAGATTATGGGTGTCATAAATTACACCCCAGCTTTTCTGAGTTTCAACCAGCTTACCACTACTTCTCGTCTTTAATTTTCTACACGCAAACTTCTTGTGAAGACAATAACACGGCAAAATTAAAAATCCGATAGTTTTCTTTTAGCAAACATCCCCTTAAACACGGTTGATTCCAAAAATGATACTATATAATTCGACGCAAACTGAATTATGGAATTTTTAATTTTTAACACACTGTAATATTCGCAGAGCAGTACACTTTTAAACTTACTGAACGAACAGAAAAGAATGAGAGAGTGAAAACAAAACGTTTTGTAAAACACTGCACCCATCTGCACCGGGAACTCTTTATGGTATCCCAGATGTAGATGGCTGCCATAAATGAACGGAAAGGACGAAAGTGACCAGATTTGCAAACGGTCAGCCGAAGACCAAATTGTATTTTTGTAAGAACCAAATTAGAAACAAATTTTATTTTTTTTTACATTTGAGCCCCTTACCTTCGAGGGCCTCATCCTCCATCATCACAAGCATCCCTATAGATCTGCCTCTGCGAGTGGCAAACGTGCGACGTAAGCAATGTCCGGTATATTCATTGGGATTTTCCAATTTTAAAAATTTAGCTACTTCTCGTGGAACATCCCTAATCTTGTGAATCCCAACTACTTGTCGCTGGCACTTTCCATTTAGGCATTTAACGAAAAATCGAAGTGCATGAAAATTTTTTGATCGAAGAGCTATATATTTCTGGTATATATTAGAATATTTTTCCCCCATAACGGTAAATGATCTTGGCTTTTTGGTTTTCGTATGAGTAATCGTTACAAGTAAACCTGATTTAAAATTTTCAGTGTTGTCTATTCTGAATTCCACCAATTCCTGACAACGGCATGCGTCACTCACTCGGAAGATTACAACGATCTGAAGGACAACTTATAAAGTGCAATCATTTCATTAATTTAAGTTGCAAACTTACTTTCGTAAATAAATATTTTTCATCTGGAGCATGGCTTAAAAAATCTTCTATTTGGTCATTTGTTAAAACTAGAGAGCGTATTTATAAGCACAAAAAAATCAAGAATAAGCGCTTAAATAAGCACAACATTTTCAATAAAAAAGTTTTATTTTAAGCAAAAAAGCATTAAATAAGCATAACACTTTCATTAAGAAAGTTTTATTTTAAGCAAAAAAGCATTAAAAACCTAATCATATTACAAATCAAAGAACACTTCTTAGAACTTTGGATAAAATATTATTACAATAATCCTAGACTTTATATTTTACACACGTATTTCAGTTTTCTTTAAAACAAATTATGATTGTAATATGTTCCAAGTTGTCCACTGTAAAATTTTTTCGCCGATCATTTAAAATGTGTTTAAAATTGGAGAATGTTCGTTCAACATCCACACTCGTTGTTGACGCAAATTTGTATTTTGCAACTAATGTTGAATCTAACTCCAAATTTTCCACCTTCTGGCCTTGTAAAACACGAGCAACGTCGGAAAGAACACCGAAACCTGCATTTTTATTTAACACTTCGTCAAGTTTTTGATATACTCTAGTACCAATATCACCCCTTACTGCGTTTGCTTGTTGTTTAAATTCTTTCACTAAGTTTATGGCATCTACCAACAACATGTTGGGTTTTTCTAACTTTTCTATTACCTCACATACGAATTGATAATTGCTTCTTAGAAAAACTAGATCTTGTCGCAAATCTTTGTTTTCCAAAATATTTATGCAATCTTTAATCGATTGAGAAGAATCTTCGCTAAACTCCGTAACTACTTCCTCAAATTCTTTGATATATTTGTCATAATAAAATGTGGCCTGTAACCATGTGCCCCACCTCATTATAATCGGCTCTGGAGGCAATGGTATGTTTGGAAATTTTTCCTTAAAATGTTGCACTCTTAGTGGGGCTTTAACAAAAATCTTTTTACCATTTGCCACTAATTTATTAACAGTAGGAAACTGCAAACGTATTCCTTCAGCCACTCTGTTTAAACCGTGGGCAATGCAAGTAGAGTGAATTAAATTGGGGTACAATATTTTTAGATTATTCCCTGCTTTCAACATATAACGAGCTGCATCCGAGATCATCAATAAAATTTTATTCGCCGGTACGGCATTTGGCAAAAATAGTGACGTAAGACTGTCATTTACAAATCTGGTAATCGTATTGCCATTTGTTTTATCTAACATTTTCAAACTTACTACATACCCTCGACTAGGGAAATTTTCATTTAAGATTCCAACAATTAAACTTGCTACGTATCTTCCACAACTATCGGTTGTTTCATCGACAGCGAACCATAAATAATTATCTCCAATGCGATGTTTAATTTCGTTTTAAACTTGCTGAAACACTGGGCCTACATATTTTTTTCGGAGAGTACTTTCAACCGGAATATGTCGATTGCAGTGTTTTTCAAGGAATTCTTGAAGAGGGCCTTTATCCAATTTTTTTAAAGGTATATTGGACTGGATCATCATTTTACATAAATCGAAATTAAACTGAAACTGCTCATCTTTTGTGGAAGTAGATGCAACAGATTCATGTATGGTCTGCTGTTTAATTTTAGAAACTTCAAACATTTTCTTCCTTTCTACATGAAGAGTCGTTCTGACATGTTGCGTCACGTTATATTTTTTATCACTTTGAATCTAAAACAACGTACATATACAGGATTAACAAAGGAAAATAGACAAAAAAAAATTAGTGGGCTTACGATTTTCACACAAGTTCTGCAGAATATTTTGTTGTTTTCTAATTTTAATTCTGGAAAATCCCTTATCCACTCATCCGGCGTGGATTTTACTTTCGGCATTCTTTTAAAATATTAGTAATATTACCAAAAAGAACTCAACATGTAACAAGGGAGAACCACGTATAACACTGTACTACGACAGATGCGATAGACTGATGGTTGTGAAATAAACGGTTCATTTACTTAAAAGTTTCCATTAGAAAAATTTTAAGGTAGGTAGTTGGGTACAATAATCCTCTTTTTTAGAAAATCTTCAACGGTCTTGCCGCAAAATGCCGAAAAAGAACATCTGGTTAAAAGCTTTAATTCGTTATCAATGGAAGTAGGGTAAATGTGTACAAGAGTACGCATCACTTAGTGTAAAACTGTCAATAACTTTAATTTTTTTGGATCGACAAATTTTATGATATGCGTTCGTTGTATACATGTTTAGAGATCAGATATATTTAATTGTACGTCTCAAGACCACTATATTTTAAGAGTAATTTCAATTTTTGTCAAGATGTGTAAATGCGCACTCTTAGACAGTTCATTGCACAAGAGTGCGCATTTGAACGCTTATGAGTGCGCATTACATTTTATGAAAAAATATTTGTTTCTAAGGTGAAAATAAATGGGAATAAGTGACTACAGACTACACATAAAACGAAAGACCTATTTCTTCGTACTCTAGGGGTTTTGAAAAGTCTAGAAAACGTAAAAATAGAGAGTCGGTGGACGGACTCGATTACAACACGCTCAGGAAGTAAAAATAAAAAAAAGATCACAATAACCACCACCGCACAACTTGAGAAGCAGTACAAAGTAGTACAGTTAAATAATTCATTATCGTATGATATGTATCTCCAAGACTATTAGACTACGTATCGCAAGCAATGCGCACTCTTATACAATACCTCGATGCGCACTCTTGTACATTTGTACATAACCTAATGTTTTCAAAGTTAAAAGCTTTTGATGGATAGAAAGTATAAAACTGTTAGTGTATAACGAGATCTTAAACGTTACAACTAATGAAAATTATTACTGTAAAATAAAAGAACTGGTACGTACATTACAAAAAACTAAAACTATGAGCGGTTAAAATTACATCCACACAACGTGTGCACATAAAATCGTCAGTACGACCAAACTATAAACTATATTCAGGTCACTTTTGCACCTTTATCTCAGGTTTAGCATTAAATTCTGAATGGTATAACTTCATCTTACCCAGATGGCACTAATAAGCAGAAATCATTAGTGCGTACTCTTATACATATTCGCACTCTTGTACACATTTACCCTAAGGATTTAAAGTCTTAAAATCTATGGAGTATTTTTCCAATCCTATAATAAAATTTTATTACCCAAACGACCGGAACCTATTCACAGAAAAGGTCTTGAGTAAGTGTACTTCAATGGTCAAGTCCAGGTAAAATGCATACGATACGATACGGCTAACTAACAAGTATTTGTCATCCCGACAAGGCCGGCATTTGAACAAAATATGCATAAAAACTCATATTCGTTGAAAAAAGCATTGTAAGTATAAGCATATAAGTTTTAATATGCATAAAATTGAAAAAAAGGCAAATAAGCATAAAAAAATGTGTCAAATGACTCCAGATTGTATCATAGTTACTGATATAAAAAAGTTTTGAAGTGCTTACATTTTTCACAAAAAGCATTAATCCTAGAACTCCGCTCTCTAGTTAAAACTCTTGATTTCTTTGACTTGTAACCTTCTGCTTGTTTCTTCAAAAACGCTCTTAGTTTTAAAAATGTTTCTATATCTATGCCATTTTTTATATTTAAACTCGCCTTTACCATCAAATATTGCGACCATAGTGTGGATGATTTCATTGTTTTTGCCAAATCGGCAAAATACACCAGCAAAACGTTCTCGGAAGAGGTTTCAATATTTTTTCCTTACACCGTCTCATGAAGCGCTTGTAGGCAAACTCATAGATTTCACGCGATTTGGTCGGAACTATGTCTGCAATCACTATTTGTGCCTTTTCGGCCACATGTGGAGGCAAATCTTCTTCAACATTCATTATTGACGAAAAATGAATCAATTTTTGATACTTTTCGAAGCAACAATGACACAACGTAAATAAAAAATAGATAATCATAACTACGTAGATACCAGACAACTGTTTCCATTTTCATTACATTTTTTTTTTAATTTAATTATTTCTAATTGTTGTGTTACATTCATGGCTGGAAAAAAATTAATGTGTTTTATACGGATTTTTTGTTTTTAATTACAATAGAGTTGACTCTTTCCTTGAAAACAAGTGCATGATGCATCAATAACAAAATCTGCATCTCCCTTACTGCGCCTCTACGTCTTTTTTCCAAATCCCGAAGATCCCACATCCAGCGCCGTGTTTATCGAGCATCTCTCCGCGCTTTCCACCCCCGCAGCCATGCAGCCCCTAAAAATCTCGCCCGAGGGCGTAGCTAGAAAATGGCGGTACTTCCTCCTTATATCTAATATTTCCTTGTCTCATGCATATTTAACAGGTACCAGCTTCCTTCTCTATTCGACGCTTCTGCAAGCTGACATCTCACTCCGTCTTAAAGACCTTCCCGTCCTTTTCCAGCTCACACGCGCCACACAACCCACCCTCAAAATTTCTACATCTCAGGGCTATCGCCCTCTCGCTCCCGCCAACGCGCTAGATCTCTTTCTCTCTTAAAGGTGGAGGAGTTTTCTTTGTCTGCAGAACTGAGATTCGCCCATTTTATATTATATTGATTTAAGATGGCGGTGGAGCGGTTTCGCGCTCGTTCTCGCGACACGGTCGCCTACTTTCGTCTTCGTTCGACGCGCAATGAACGAAAGGTGCGAGCGAGAGGGGAGTGCTGGCCCCGGCGAAAAGTGCAAGGAGTTCAGGGGTAGATTATTCAACCACGTTAAAGTTTTAGAATATATTAAAGCAGTAATCTCGAGTCACAGGAGTTGAATTTCCATGCTAAGTTAGATTAATACCTCAGAGAATTTACAATTTACGTGCCTATGTCATTATTTATGCCTGAAAGCTTCTTGAGATGTGTAATTTCAACTTAACTGAACTAAGATTAACATCTGTGCGTGTGCTGGGGTGAAACCGCGCTGCCTCACCTTTCACATGCTAATTAAATCCACCATCTAGATCTGGATGCGGAGAGCGCCGGAGGGTGAAGAACTTTTAATTAATCTTAGACGGCCCTTTTTTCGCCTCGGGCCGGTTTCCTATATTAAATATCGATTAAGTCGAGCGGTTTCGCTTAGAAATTCCATAATAATAAAGCAAGACGTGTTGGAACAAGCCAATGTAAATTTCGGAGGGGATTTCGAGCGATTTTCGACCTTATGGTCGGAAGGACCAAAGTCGAGAATTGCAACAGGACGAGGGAAATATGTTCCAAGTCTAAGATGTGTTGTCTTAACGAAAATGCACGGCCAACTTAATATAAGATATTTGCATTTATATTGAGTTATGGTAGACTGTGTTCTATGCTACCAAGTAATAAGGCTAATATTAGTTTATCTGTGGCCGGTTTACTTTGGCCATGTATATTGCCCCAAGTTAGAGGCAATATTGTTTGTTTATTATTAGGAACTTGCATGAAGACGGACTGATAAGAAGCGTGTGGGGAAGGTGCGAATTAGGATGTTTGGGCTTATTTAAAGGCGACTAAAAAAAGGTTTTGATGTGGGGCAGTAAAAACATATTTAAAAAAGTCAACTCAAACTTTCTAGTTCAACAAAAAGTAAATATTGTGATTTTTAAATTTCGCTTTATAAATATCCTGCTACTCGTATTATTAAATTACTAATCGAAATCACCATTTCCCGCGGACGGGTTTTTCCAAGACTTCATTTATGAGCACCCCCGATATAGATATTTCTGCAAATGTATTTAACGAAGGGTTGGAAGAGATGGAAAACCTAGAATGGATTTGTAAGTATTTCATTCTTCAATTTCCAAATTCATTCATGATTCGTCTACGAACTTGGCGACAGAGCAGTGATATTACAAATAATTAAAAAAATGTCTTCCAATCTAATGTCTCTAAAGTCCAAGAGAACCAAATAAAAAAATATGTTTTGGGTGTTATTCAATGTCAGTAGTAGGTATCTCTTACATAAATAATTACTCCTATTTGTTTTCAATTTTTTTTATAGATTTCGAGCACAGAGAAACATCTTATAGAGCAATAATGCAGAACGCCTCTTCACAAAAGAAACTGTGAAAAAAGAAACTCTCCCAGTGTAGCTCAAACATCAATACGGAGAAATTTTATCTTTATACAGCCAAAAATGAAGAGGAAACATTCAAGTTCGATTTATGCCAGGCCATGCTTGCATTAAATAAGTTAAGTAATCCTATATTTAAGCTATGTTAAAGTAAAATTGATTTTGGAAAATGACATACCCTGCAAGAAAAGAGAGTGGGCGGGGTTTGTATCTGCTAAAATAAGACCGATTTTGGCAAATAACATACCTTCCAAGGAAAGAGAGGGTGGGTGGGCGGGGCTAGTACCTGTTAAAAAACATTGATTTTGGCAAATCACATACTTTCCAAGAAAAGAGAGGGTGGGTGGGTGGGGCTAGTATCTGCTAAGATAAGACTGATTTTAGCAGATGAGGTATCCTGTAAGAAATATAATTAAACTGTTATAAGAAAAGAGACTAGAGGCTCCAAAGCACTTTCAAATTCTTTCCAAACAGGAATGCCTAGAACCTCAAGATTGTTTGAAATTAAAAAAAAACTGGGTCCCAAAATTAACTCAAAAAGAGATCAGGTCAGAATTTTCCAAAAATAGAACACCAAAGTCCCCCAAAATTGTTTAACTAACTTACAAAAAAAAATCTCCATGAGCTTCCAAAATAATACACAATGGGTACCCAAATAATGCGAGATTTTTTCAGATACGTAAAAAGTAAAACACTTAAAGCTGAAAAGATTTTTTCAAGTTCATTCAGCAACAAAAGACCTTTCCTTCATTTAAATTTATCCGAAAATAAAATACCAGGGGAGTTTAAAACTAAGAAAGAAGAAAGTTTAACCAACATATTGTTACCCAGTGCTAATACTAATAATTTAATAAAATCGTATTAATGCTTTGTGATGCTGCGTCATATATGGTCAAAGCTGTAACCTACTTAAAAGTATTTTATCCAAATGTGATTCATTGCACTTGTCTCGGTCACGCCACGGTGTAAACAGAATAGCGGAAGAAGTACGAAATCGTCTATCTGTCGTCTGTCTGTTTGTCGTCTGTCTGTTTGTCTGTCCGTCTGTCGTCTGTCATCTGTTTTTTTTTTAATTTTTGGAAACCTTAGGACTGTTAAAAATGCTAAAATTCGTATAAATTATCATCCAATTTTAAATTAACGACCTTGTTATATTTTTATTATCAGCACAATAACAAATCATGAGTACAACTCTGTATATTTTTTTCTGTATTTGTACATTCAAATAATTTGTAGAAAATACACACATGTCACTTCAATATTTTAGGGTAATAATTGTGTAACGGAAATTTTAGAAACATTTATCTTAGGCTGTAGAAGATGGTAATAAAAATGTTGTATAAAACTGGCTAATTTTTTTATCCTAATTCATAATATCAGTCGAAGAAACTAGCAAATTTTGCGATTTATGAAACTGTTGCAATTTTTTTCCTAAATGGATACTAAATTTATCTCTTTACATGTACCTACAATTTTGGTGATATAAAGAACTCATTGTTCAACTAAATACAATCATCTAATTTAAACAATATATTTTTTTTTAGAATTTTGAGATGGATATATTTTTTTAAGTTTTATAATTTTCGTTTTCATTTCGAATTTGGAGAAGCAAGACTTACAAAAGTAAAAGATTTGAAGTCAATTAGTACTTAAAACCTGTGAAAACTTGTCTATACCAGTGGCATTCAGAAAGCTACTAAAACTTTGATAAGACCCTCTACGCTAAAATCACAACTACTAGAAATTTAATTGTTAAAATAACTTTAAATCAGTTTCAAGTTTATTTTTATGAACTAAAATGAAAACTTGAGGTGTTTATCTCGATACAATAAAAATGCCATAATTCACGTCTTCTATATAAGGTAGGTATAGTGCACCAGGGAGAACAGTGCTTTTACAATTTTGACTCCACCACCATCCTTGATAATGAACAATGGAGCTTTTTAGACAAAAAATTATTACACCATATTTAGATAGCATTCTTTGTTGTGTGACTGAAACGCTTCTCCTCAACAGGACCAGCTTACCTTTAGCGGTATTAGTTGAGAATGCTCTTTGTTTTCAAACGAGAAGCTCGAAAAAGTCAAATCTCCAAAAGCAGAATTTTCTTTGGAGCACTATAGAAGATCTTCAGAATGGATAGAAACATGGAAATTCTGTAAACGCTCTTATTTTTAGCTTGAAGGAAAAACTTAATTTAGTACATTTGCAAATATAACGCAATTACGTCAACGTCGCAATACCAACACATTTTTTTTTTATTTACAACATATACCGGGTGTCTGGAAAATAGCGGATTAATTCTCTGCTACGCACTTAACACTAAACTGGTGAGTCGGGAAAAAAATGTAAAAAAAAATCCTTCTTTTGCTACGTTTAACAATTAAATACATTCATTATCACAATAGCTATAGTAATAAAACTTTTAGTTAATATTTCTCTACTAAAACTTTGATAAGACCATCTTACGCTAAAATCGCAACTACTAGAAATTTAAAAATTGCTAAAATAAATTTAAATCAGTTTCAAGTTTATTTTTATGAACTAAAATGAAAACTTGAGGTGTTGTTTTAATCATGAGTATGATACAGAATTAATAAATATTTCTGGAACTCGTAAAAAAAAATAAAAATTACACCTGACTATTGTACGGTTATGATATCGTTGGTTAAAAAACGGGAAATATCTGAAAAAGTTCTTTCATATTTTATTAATTTTTCATAGTTTGAAACAGCTTCCTGAAATTTAAATTAAAAAATTGACATTTAGGTACGTGTCAGAAATGTCAGTTATAAAACATAATGTTGTGGTCAAATAGATAAGAATTAACATAAATTGGCAAATTAAATTGTCATTTCAGATTAGATAAAATTTCAGTTTCAGTTTTTTTCGGAATCCAGCCGTGGCATAGCGAAAATTTAGAAAAATCCATGTTTGGGTCTAAGAAATAATAGCGAAAATCTTGTAGAAAATTAGTTTTGTTGTTCTCGTTCCCTGAAGAATAAACAGAAGTCAATAAAACTCGCAAAACATAGTTTTGTGTTTTCTCAAACGTTTTGAAATATGGAGAAATGGATGTTTAACAAAAGATGAAAATCATATTTAAAGTACTAGTTTTTTTTTCTGGAATTTTCAAATAGTCGTATTTTATAAATTTTGTATATTTATTCATATTCATCCCCAATTTTACAAAAATAGAAGATCTGAAATTGATTAATACTTGAAAATTGTGAAAACTAAAACTATGACCCTAAAATTAAAATTTTAAAAATGTTAAAATTCGCATAAAGTAATTTCGAGTTCACTATAAACTAAAGTGAAAACCTGTTCCATTGGTAAACGAATTAATTAATAATATGAAAGAGGTTTTTGTTAGGGCTTCTTTAAGAGTACAAGTACTCTGAAATCAACGAAGCTAAAAAGATTTTAAATAGTCCTAAATTAAATTAGAACTTAAATTTCATAAATAACAACTACGATGCATTGGTGTAACATTAACAAAATTAGAGAAACAAAAAGTAAACCCGTGCAACTAGTAGAACTTTAAAAAAATATTTCAATATAGCACAAGGTTCTATTGCTCAAATAGTCTCAAAAAAGCTAGACGAAGTGCTTAGTAAAAATGGGGGTTTTGCTAGAGGTAAATATAGACCCTCAAATTGTGTCGTGTCTTAAATATGCCCCAATAACATCTATCGATGTACATGGTAGTTTTTCAGTGTAGGTATAAATATATTTTATCCAACACATGCATATAAATCTATAATAATTGTGTTCACTTTAGACAAGTAAAGTGATAAATAACCTACTAGTACTTAAGTTATAAGTCTAAGATATTAATATAACTCACGCTCAAATTACAAGAAAAAAATTTCGTTGGTTACCACGTCAATGTTTTTCTAAATGGAATGTGTCTTTGGAGTTGATTTAGAGAATCAAATTATTGTCACTATTACAAAATGTTTTTGTACATGTGTTCGATAAAATTTTATATTACACTCTTGTGTTTATGGCTTGTAATCACGCGTGATTTATACGCTTCATAACACACTTGTATATAAATAACTATTATTTTATAGTTATAGTTATTTTTCACTTTTACCGACAATTTTTGTGATGGTAAAGTGTAATTTTACTCACTCTTATGTCATTTTTACCCACAGTTCAGTCATTTTTTATAACTATGGACATCGAAGTGGAAGTAAAAATTACTAATCGAATATCGGCTGGTTTAGCTACTAAATTTCAAATTAATAAAACTTGGTGGAAAGTAAACTGGGTGTTGCTTTTGAAGCTTCCAATGCTACGTCTTGTGCTACAACTACCGTATTCATTGTGAATGAAGACGCCTTCTCATAAAAAGTTTAGCGTGGAAAATAATAAACAATGGTTGCTAGGTAAAATCCACAGCCAAATACTGCATTGAAAGGTTGTGGAATTTTGTTATTTTTGAATATTAGAAAAAAAACGAGAACAGTATAAAATAAAATTTTGTATTCCACTCAAAGGTAAACAAAAATGTACCCACTTATGAAATTTACTCAACTCGCTCGCTACGCTCGCTCAAACTTTTCATTCGTGGGTAATTTTTTTTTTAACTTCTTGTAGAATATATAACTATTAAGTAGAGACCGGATTTCTAGGTTTAATGCTTTTTGTGAAAAATGTAAGCACTTTAAAAACTTTTTTATAGCTGTAACTAATTTGGAGTCATTTGACACATTTTTTTATGCTTATTAATTAAAACTTATATGCTTATTTAATGCTTTTTTCGACGAATATGAGTTTTAATGAATATTTTGTTCAAATGCCGGCCTTGTCAGGATGACAAATACTTGTTAGTTAGGCGTATCGTATCGTATGCATTTTACCTGGACTTGACCATTGAAGTACACTTACTCAAGACCCTTTCTGTGAATAGGTTCCGATCGTTTGGGTAATAAAATTTTATTATAGGTTTGGAAAAATACTCCATAGATTTTATGACTTTAAATCCTTACTTCCGTTGATAATGAATTAAAGCTTTTAACCAGATGTTCTTTTTCGGCATTTTGCGGCAAGACCGTTGAAGATTTTCTAGAAAAAAGGATTATTGTACCCAACTACCTACCTTAAATTTTTTCTAATGGAAACTTTTAAGTAAATGAACCGTTTATTTCACAACCATCAGTCTATCGCATCTGTCGTAGTACAGTGTTATACGTGGTTCTCCCTTGTTACATGTTGAGTTCTTTTTGGTAATATTACTAATATTTTAAAAGAATGCCGAAACTAAAATCGACGCCGGATGAGTGGATAAGGGATTTTCCAGAATTAAAATTAGAAAACAACAAAATATTCTGCAGAGCTTGTCTGAAAACCGTAAGCCCACTAATTTTTTTGTATCTATTTTCCTTTGTTAATCCTGTATATGTACGTTGTTTCAGATTCAAAGTGATAAAAAATATAACGTGACGCAACACGTCAGAACGACTCTTCATGTAGAAAGGAAGAAAATGTTTGAAGTTTCTAAAATTAAACAGCAGACCATACATGAATCTGTTGCATCTACTTCCACAAAAGATGAGCAGTTTCAGTTTAATTTCGATTTATGTAAAATGATGATCCAGTCCAATATACCTTTAAAACAGTTGGAGAAAGGCCCTCTTCAAGAATTCCTTGAAAAACACTGCAATCGACATATTCCAATTGAAAGTACTTTCCGAAAAAATTATGTAGGCCCAGTGTTTCAGCAAGTTTACAACGAAATTAAACATCGCATTGAAGATAATTATTTATGGTTCGCTGTCGATGAAACAACCGATGTTGTGGAAGATACGTGGCAAGTTTAATTGTTGGAATCTTAAATGAAAATTTCCCTAGTCGAGGGTATGTAGTAAGTTTGAAAATGTTAGATAAAACAAAAGGCAATACGATTACCAGATTTGTAAATGACAGTCTTACGTCACTATTTTTGCCAAATGCCGTACCGGCGAATAAAATTTTATTGATGATCTCGGATGCAGCTCGTTATATGTTGAAAGCAGGGAATAATCTAAAAATATTGTACCCCAATTTAATTCACTCTACTTCCATTGCCCACGGTTTAAACAGAGTGGCTGAAGGAATACGTTTGCAGTTTCCTACTGTTAATAAATTAGTGGCAAATGGTAAAAAGATTTTTGTTAAAGCCCCACTAAGAGTGCAACATTTTAAGGAAAAATTTCCAAACATACCATTGCCCCCAGAGCCGATTATAACGAGGTGGGGAACATGGTTACAGGCCACATTTTATTATGACAAATATATCAAAGAATTTGAGGAAGTAGTTACGGAGTTTAGCGAAGATTCTTCTCAATCGATTAAAGATTGCATAAATATTTTGGAAAACAAAGATTTGCGACAAGATCTAGGTTTTCTAAGAAGCAATTATCAATTCGTATGTGAGGTAATAGAAAAGTTAGAAAAACCCAACATGTTGTTGGTAGATGCCATAAACTTAGTGAAAGAATTTAAACAACAAGCAAACCCAGTAAGGGGTGATATTGGTATGTACTAGAGTATCGCAAAAACTTGACGAAGTGTTAAATAAAAATGCAGGTTTCGGTGTTCTTTCCGACGTTGCTCGTGTTTTACAAGGCCAGAAGGTGGAAAATTTGGAGTTAGATTCAACATTAGTTGCAAAATTCAAATTTGCGCCAACAACGAGTGTGGATGTTAAACGCACATTCTCAAATTTTAAACACATTTTAAATGATCGGTGAAAAAATTTTACAGTGGACAACTTGGAACATATTACAATCATAAATTGTTTTAAAGAAAACTGAAATACGTGTGTAAAATATAAAGTCTAGGATTATTGTAATAATATTTTATCCAAAGTTCAAAGAAGTGTTCTTTGATCTGTAATATGATTATGTTTTTAATGCTTTTTTGCTTAAAATAAATCTTTTTTAGTGAAAGTGTTATGCTTATTTAATGCTTTTTTGCTTAAAATGAAACTTTTTTATTGAAAATGTTGTGCTTATTTAAGCGCTTATTCTTAATTTTTTTGTGCTTATAAATCCGCTCTCTATTGATATTGCATAAAATTGCAAAATTGTATTCTTCTGGGAAAGTCTTCTTTTAGATCCTGTACTAATGTCACATGGTAAGGGTGGAACTTATTCGCTCTCAAAATTTTTGAAACGGAACATTGAGATATTCCTACCTGTCGTGCTATAAATGTTTGTCTCACATTCGGGTCAGAGTCTACAGCTTCAATTACACGAATTTCATTTTCGACACCAGTAGCGGTAAGTCCTCTATTTCCTCTTTCGGCCAATTTTCTCTTAACGTTTTTTCTATACATCTAAAGATTTGGTCGGATGGATATCGTCTATTGGGATCTCTTCTTTCGTAGAAATTTGGGGCTGCAACGACATTTTTTCCGCATTCTCCAAAAATCGAGATCACATTAACCTTTTCATAAACTAAACTAAAAACTTATCGGAGCCCAAAATTGACAAATCGATATATAATTCCGAACTTTAGACCTCATACATAAAAAAAATCAAATTTTTATCTAAATTTCTCAAGTTCTCCTTGCCACTTTTTTATTTCATTTGAAACGTATTCATATCTACTCCGATATCAATAACACATTACATAAATCGCCCTCCCTTATTTACAACCCCTTGGCTAGGACGACCGACTATAAACGAGAAAATCAAGATTCTCCAGCCGTCCCAAAAGTCTCGCCTGACTTTTTATTTCCACCTGATTTTCTCATACGGACAACTTCACCTTCTCAAATTAAACAGTTACTCAAACTTGTGAATAAATCAGGTCGAACTGGTCCGAAAGAGGGACACAGTGATTTATTCCGCGCTCAAGACCTAACCATTAAATGGAACTGACCGGTGGTCAGTGTATTAAAATTCCAGATTTCTTGTCCGTGTGAACTCACACTAGT
Source organism: Zophobas atratus (assembly GCA_022388445.1). Lineage (NCBI taxonomy): Eukaryota > Metazoa > Arthropoda > Insecta > Coleoptera > Tenebrionidae > Zophobas > Zophobas atratus. The sequence continues at coordinate 11,656,635 of CM039446.1, forward strand.
TAAACTAGTTACTGGGAATTTTATTACAATAGTTTGATACCATTGCACCCTTTTCGGTGACAAGCCGCGGAATGAAAATTAGGGGAAAGGAATAGCATCAGAGATATTAATTTGTAACAACCAATTGATTCATGTGGACGTTATGTCGCAAATTTGTTGACTGGAACTTTGACCAGTGAAAAATGTGGCACTTCATAACTTAAATCGTTGTTTGCAAAATCTGAACTATAGGTGTTGTTACTCGTACTCACGCCCTTATTATTGTATTTTTCTCTGAGCGGTGTGGGGACAACCACCCGCCATGAAATAGTGAGGTAAATCAAGCAATGGCAGATGCGTGGGGGTAATTCATGACCACCCTAATCGTAAATGGCTTCCATCCATCGATTTTTCGCGATGCCATTTTGATTTTTTCGTATCATTCAAATTCCTTCCTTACCGCGTCGTGCGCCCACCCAAATTTTTCAAGTACCATCTTCTCGGAAAATAATAGTGTTCCGGAACCGTTTCAGCGCAGGAAACACCCTGTTTACCCGTGAAATATGTGTGTCATGGTTTCGCGGGGTAGCCATCCGCCATTAATAGTAACAGATGGTCTAAGGCTAATAATGCAACCACCCCTAATTGAAATAATGGCGTCGTTATGCTATTGATTTTTTAAATAAATGCGCCATTTTAAGGGCGAAGAACTGTGTTTAACCGCAGTAATGATCAATAACACCAATAGATGGACTTGCAGGTACTTTGTTATTGTTGCGAGCATAGTTTAATGTAACTTTGCATCTTTGCCGGTCCGTACTGTTTGTTAATCAATATACTACGCTGAGTATCCATTTGCATAAAATCAACAAATATGCCTTCTCAAAATTCTAAATATAGGCTGTTTGTTTGTTCAGAAAACAGGGTTAATCTAATTAGTGGTAATTAGGTCGAGATAATTTCTGTAAAGCTGATTGAATTTAAAAGGTATTTTTGTGTGTGTGTTTGTGTATAATTTGATGTTACAATCAGGGCAACGGTGGATGGCAGATGACGCTGGCAGTGGTTGAAACTAAGGAAGCCTCTAATTAAGTGGCGTCATTTCTTATTGATTTTTCTTTGGAATGAATGTTGGTTAAAAATTAAACCGGGGTTTCGGGGGTTTAAAGTCGGCTCGGTTGTAAATAACACGCGACTATAGACACGTATTTATTAGACTATTATTTTTAATTCATTTGGTGATTAATAACTTGCTTACACAAAGTAGGACATCACTAAGGCTTGTGTTTGTATTTTAGCCTATAATTTTTAATAAACTAGTTTATTATTAAATGTTTTTGAAATTTTTCATTAGAAATGATTTGCGCTTGTCACACAACACACGTTTTAACACAGAAAACGATCCTTCACATTTAAGATAATATAAATATATATATAATATAAAAATATTAACCAATTCTTAAAAAATGCTCCGGATGAGATATATTTAGCCACAAAGTTAATAAAACTTATAATTTAAATAGCAATTTTAATAAAATGTTTTTTAGGTCGTTCTTGTGATTCGTATTTTTTATAATATAGTAAAGAAATATTGGCCTCTGAGACCTTGTGATGTTCCTTCTAATAATTTTTTTAATTAAGTTGCAAAAAAATAAATGTACATGACCAGTAATTGGAATTAACAAACTGGGGAATATGCCCAAACAAATTGCCACTTTTCTGAATTTAGAATATCCACAAGAGTATACAGATCACTGTTTCCGCCGTATCTCAGCGACTACGTTGGTAATTCAAGTGCGGATATTACAACATTAAAAAAGTCTAATTCGTCAGTAGATTTTCCCTCAACTTCCAATTCTTCCAGCTTCACTACTGTTGAGTCTGTTAAGTCTACAAACCAATCTGTTTCGAAAAATATTAGGGACAATATTTCCAATTTTTAATTTTACTAATTGCTCAAAGACTAAAAATATTAATATTAATTCAATGCAATATAATTGTTTAAATAAATAACTTGTTCTGTTCAGTTTTAATTGTTTTTTATTCAGACTTTCTGGTCGTGGAGAAAATACAGCCTGTTACTCGGTTAGAATATACTATTTCAATTCCTACTAATAAAGTGCTCATTTTATACATTGATAATAAATCTCATTATTAAAAAAATAGTTTAATCGAAATGATGAATAAAATCTTTAGAGCAACACTTTATTCACACTACTATTGACAACATAAATAAAGAAATAAATTAAAATTCGTACTATTTTTGAAATTTTCGTTGCTATGGATAACATAACATGTAATACCTCACGCAAATTTTTTAATTTAACGATTTAGAGACTGGAAGTGAGCTTATTTAAAATGCAAATAACCAGGAGGAAAGCATAGCACATTTCTTCGTGGATAAAATTCTTCTTTATTCACTTATGCCATAAATAGTTATATTATTTTATACTCGGTTTAATACACTGATTATATAATATTATGAACACGAATGTCGCTCTCAATAATTTGGCGATATTTTTTTACATAGTATAAGTTGTTGATCTTACACGGAAAGCTTCACTTACGATTCAACGTACTGAATTGCGATTTAAAATAGTTCCAACAACAAAACAGGTGAAAGGCTAATTTAAATTGAATAAACCGTTGTTTTAAAGTATTGGCTAAAATTATGTTTTTAGATTATTTAGCAAAATAATTTATTTAAAAATTTTCTCGTCGGGTAGACCTACATTGTAAACACTAATATGGTTATTAAAATTTTTTCAACGCTAAATGCAGAAAAATAGTAGTTTTTGTGATGTACTTGTCTGTCAGAATACAACTTTGTTTTTACAATTCTTTGCACAACATGAAATTTAAAACATGTTTAAAATGGAAAATTTGTATAAGGAAATATCCATTTTGCAATTAGAAAAAATTGCGAAAAATTATTATCAACTTTAACTTTGAGAATTTTTTTTTTCAACTTTGTAGTCAGTTTTTCCATTTAAATTTTTTTAATGACGTCATTAATACTAATTTAGTACTAATAGACTAGAGTTTGGCATCCTTGGAATCCTCGAAATATTTAACATTTAGAGAAGACTTTGAACTTCCACAGTATTTAGAATATTTTTACAAATTCAGTAAAATGTTTAGAATTTCTAGAATTGAGTAAATTTTTGAAATTTCCAGAAGTTCGGATATGCCAAAATTCAATATTTTTCTCAATTTTCAAGATTTATAGGTCCTCCGGATTTTTCAAACTTTCTAGATATTTCTAGATTTTCAAGAGTTTTAAAACCTTTGAAATTTTTGGAATCTCTGGAATCTTTAGAATCTCTGAGATGTATAAGATAATAATTAAGACCCCTAACATTTGCAGGATTTATAAAAATTGAATGAAGCATTCTTCAGATTTTTAAGATTTTTAGATTTTTAGGATTTTTGTTTGGTTTAGAGTCTTTGAAAGATTTTATTTTTTTATTTAAATGAAAGTTAGAGAGTGAAAGTAACGGAATTGATTTATTTTTTGAAGAGAATTTTAAAACCTTTTGAACGTTTGAGTCCTTAGAGTATTTAGAATCTTTATAGTTTTCGGAGTTCTTAGAGTTTTAACAATCTTTGGAAATTCGGATTTACTAGAAATCTTATAAAGTTTAAAATTTTTATAATTTATAGGAACATTTTTTTGTTGGATGTTTTTTCTATTTGGAACCTAAAACTTTAGTTTATTTAGCATTTTTCGTGTCTTTACAGTTCGCAAATTCTAGTGTATGAAAACTTTAAGATTTGAGAATGTGTCGAGTCTAGAATTTTTGAAAGGATTCAAATATTTGGAAACTTTGGAATTTTTAGTAGGTATATCTACAATCTTAGATTGTGCAAACTTTAAAATTGAAATATTTTTTTATTTTTTTTTATTTTTTGGGAATTTTCGTTATTTGCGAAATTTTCAAAATTTCCAGGATGATCAGATTGTCCAGATAGCCCAATTTTTCAGATTTTCCGAAGTGCATAAAATGACTAGAATTTCCACATGTTCCAAAATTTCTAAAATTATCTGGTTCCAGTTATACCAGAATTTTAAAATTCAACCTTTTCCAATATTTTCAAGAATTCTAGGTCTACCACATTTTTCCTACACTTTCTACATTTTTTCAGATTTTCTAAAACATGTAGATCTCAATAGTCTAAATCTTGGGAATTTTTGGAATCTCTGGAATCTTTACAATCTCCAAGATCTATAGGATTTATAAAAATTAAAGAAAGCATTTTCCGATCTTTACGATTTTTAGGTTTTTAAGATTTTTGTTTTTCTTTAATTTTTTGGAATTTTTAAAATCGTTGCCATGTTAAGAGTTCACACGATTTTTACCAGTTTTAAAGTGCTTAACCCTCTAGAGCCTTTAAAATGTTTAGCCTTTAGAGTTTAGTCTTTGGACTCTTTAGAGTCTTTCCAATCTATGGAAATTTTGAACACTTTGGGAATTACTAGGTGTCTTTACAATTCGCAATTTCTAGTGTACGTAATCCGTGAAAGCTTTTACACTTTTTGAATCTTTGAAACCACTGCAACTTTGGAATCTTTAGAATCTCTAGAATCTAGAATCACTAAAATTTCTATAATCTTTAAAGCTTACAAATTTTCATTATTTTTATCTAGAATTTTAAATATTTTTAGATCTTTAGGATTTTTAAATTGCCGGCTTCTTCAGCCTTTTGTAATTTTTTGAAATTCCTAAAATCCTTGTAGTCCTTAGTGTTTTCGGCATCCTTGAAAGCCTTAAAACCTTTGAAAGGGTTAGAATAATTGGGACTTCCACAACATTTGGAATCTTTCCACAAATTCGGTCAGAATTTTAGAATTTATGTAATTTCTAGAATCAACATTGTGCATATTTTACATTTATTCGGCAAAATTGTAAGATGGCGTCATCGATTTTTATCAGACAAATTTTGGTTAGAGTTTTACCATCTACACGATATTCCTAATTTACATACAAAAATTAACACAAATGACGGAAACAACAGATCTGTGTTTTCGTATTCTAAGAGTCATAAAACGTCAATTTTCGTGAAAACGGAGTGAGCCGTTCCCGATTTAATCAGTCACCCTGTATAAGAAATTTGAAAACTTTTAATGCAATGATAAATCACAAGTACAGACTCTTTTTTCCAAAAATTCTGGATGTCTAGGATAAAAATTCGACACGGATTCTTGCATCTTATTTTGTTAAATTTAAAAAAACTTTTTATTATAAATTTTGCAGATGACGTAATCCCATTGGTGGTGGGGATGATTAGCCAAATTTTAGTTAGCATTTAACCATCTACATGGTATTCCTAATATAAGTACAAAATATGACAACAATCGGTCCAGTAGTTTCAGAGATTATTTGTCTAGTAAAAATGGATACAGACACCAAACAGATAGACAGACAGACAGACAGACAGACAGACAGACGGACAGACAGATGGAAACGGGAGACCACTTTTTTCGTACTCTAGAGGTCATGACACGTCGAGAAAATATGAAAGTGGAAATTCGACCGATGGATTCGATTATTATACTTCCTTAGCTTACGCTCGGGAAGTAAAAATGTACCATTTTAACCATCTTTTAAGTTTTTTGTTGTGAAAAGATGGCTATTTATAATAAAAAAAAGTAAAATATTACAAATAATTTATTATTGTGTGTTCGTCTTAAACACGCAATAGAATAATATGAGTTGGAGCAATTAATATCTACTTTAAACTTAAAAAAGATTTCGACACATTTTAGCCTGCTTTTTTGATCAAATTGAACTCTATTTTGTATAAAAATTCGAGAAATTTTTAAAGTTTATTGCTACAATTTTTGCATGTTTTTTTAATAATTTAGAAATTTATAGTAACTATTTAACAATTTATTATAGTTTAAAAATATAGTAACATTTAACGATTTAAAATAATTTTTTGGTGTATATACGTCATATATTTAAGAATATTATTTACTTATAAAAATGTCTTAATGGACGTCTTCTATGTAAAGTATAGTGCATCAGCGAGAACAGTGTTTTTACAATTTTGACTCCTCCACCGTCCTGGCCAACGAATAATATAGCTTCTTAGATAAAAATTTATAACTCCATAATTAAATAACCATTCTGTGTTGTGTTTGACTCACACGCTACTCCTGAACAGAACCAGCTTATATTTAGCCGTATTAGTTTGAGATGCTCTTCGTTTTCAAAGGAGGAGCTCAGAAAAGTCAAATCCCTAAAAGCTGAATTTTCTTTGGAGTACTCTATAATATCTCCACAACGGAGACATGGCAATTCTGTAAACGCCAGCATTGTTAACTTGATGGAAAATCTTAATTTAATACATTTGCAAATATAACACTTTTTTTTTTAATTACAATATATACCAGGTGCCTGGACTTTGGTGAAATTATAATGATTTTAAAATTTTATCTGAGCAGTTACTAATAACGCCCACCCACCCTCTCTTTCTTTAGAAGGTATGTGATTTCCCAAAATCAGTTTTGTCTTAGCAGGTACTGATGACTGACTTTTACAAAAAATGATCAAAATTTGGAAACATTACGAGCTTACTTATATGTACTGTTTAGTTGTTTTTTTTTAATGGATTTTTCTTTTGTTGATTTTGTTTTTGTTTATATTTTATAAATGTCTTATTAAATTCGTTTTTGGTTTATTTATTAATGAAAAATAACAGTTTGTTTTATTAATAATAATACACAGGGATTAATGGATCGGTAATAAAGGCCATACTCGATGGACAACGCGTATATACATAGAAGATTTTACATATTTACAACTCTTGCCTGATTTATAGAAAATTAAAGAAACTAAATTGGGGTGTCTGAGCCTTTTTAACGTTTGATACGTTATTAATCAGGAACTGATAACAAGCTTTATTCTCACAGTTCGAATATATGTTGCAATTATTGTTTTGGTAACAGATTTTACAAGTTTTTTATAAAATCAACTGGTACTACTTCAACTTCAGTTTTCTTATATTTATAACTTTTATTTTTTTCTCGACTGAAAATTAAATAAACATCAAAATCTGTTGAAAAACATTGCAATTTAAAAGAAAACCATATACTTATACACCTGTGAGTTTTGAATCTGCCTCAGTTTTTACGTTAAATCCAAATTCTTGGAAAAAATCAACATACTATAACAACAGTTTATTTATCCTCTACAAAAATTTGATGACGTCATCTCAGAATCGTGCTGATTTATTGATTTAATGAAAACCGGCTTACCTCTATCCATCTATCCAAATATGTGTCCTCGCTAAAGTTGGTGACGTCATCACAAACCGTAATTTTAGTCCATAAGAACTTCAGACTAACTTTCTTGTATTTGTTGAAACCGTCAAACAATCCATAACCCATATCCCACTGGATTATTCTGGTTCATTTAATATTCACCTGATCCTCAAAGGCACCACACTTAACAAAACTTAGAAAATTAATTATCACCAGTCAACACTAACTAATAATTGGGACAGTCATCAATTATGAAATATTTACGCCGACATTCAAAGCGACCGGTTTAGCTGGCGTTCACTAAAACAATATGGTCGTCTTAATAAAACCGAAAAATTACAACTACCGGTAATTAACAAGCGAGTCTAATTACAAAGTAGGAAAAGGTCCCGGCCTATCATTTAAAGTAGCTAAGTAAATAATTCTTTTAACGAATCGACATTATCCCCGTCCGACGAAGGGGCGAAATTTTCCGTCTCTTCCCCATACCGGTCCGGACTATCCTCGACTTTGAGTTTCATCTTACAGTCGAGAGAATTGCAAATTTCTATCATGCAAGATTTAACTCGAGTGGAACCCTCTTATAACATCCAAGATGGCGTTTGGCTGACAGCCGATGCAAAGCAGTACGTCAGTGTAATTTTCCTTAGACAAAGTCTTCCTGATTCCTCGTCCCGACAAAGACATTCTATCCAATATATACAGCCTGGATTCTTGCATGTGTAAGGATCTTTATGCTCCCTCCTTTTCTTCGGCGCCTTTTGGACGGCACGGGCGAAAGAGAGACGGGGAATAGGTATAATATTCCGGGTCCCGGCCGACATCTGCATCATTCATGACACACTTACTAATTACACGTTTTCAATTATCGGACGAAATTAAGTCGAACATTATCATTATATTTCTGTGACGCTTTAAAGAAGATAGCAGAAAAAATTATCTTGATGATGATACACGGGTGGCGGTATGTAATTTGCAGGAGCGAGAAAGCAAATTGCATGCTGTTATTAGTACCTTAACATTGTCATTACGGCCATGATTAATGTATTAAGTATAAGTAATTACGAGTTGTTAATTGCGAGGGCGGAATCATCACGAATGTTTTCAATTTAACGAATCTGGGAGAAAGTTTGGGGAATTTATGGAAAAACCGTTGGTAGTAAGAAATCGCCGGCTTACGTTTTTTACGAGTGTGTCACAAAAAATCTGGCACTATTGTGTTTTAAATGGGAGAATTTGCGCGCTGGTCTCAATTATCTCTTTTATATTAATTGAAATTACATAATAAATCGAATTATTTCTTGAAATTTCATCAATTTTAAACTGGGTTTTGGGTTCAAAATTGTGTCCTAATTTTTTAACTGTAATATAACTCAGGCTCGGATTGTATGCAAAATGGTTATTCCTTAAACTTCAACATATTTAGAAAAATTGTACATATATTGTTTTAGTATTAGGATTAAAAGTGGTGTTATTTTGGCAAGCAAAATTTTGAATTTGCGAGGCGTAGCGTAGCGGAAATTGATTCATTTTTCGCCAATAATGAATCTTGAAGATTTGCCTTCAGATGTGGTCGAAAAGGCAGAAATAGTGATTGCAGACTTACGAGTATTTCTGACCAAATCGCGTGAAATCTGAGTTTGCCTACAAGCGCTTCATGAGATGGCGTAAGAAAAAAAAACATTGAACCTATTCCGAGATTGTTTTGCTGGTGAATTTTGCCGATTTGGCAAAAACAATTAAATCATCCACACTCTGGTGGCAATATTCCATGGTAAAGGTGAATTTAAATGTAAAAAGTGCCATAGATATAGAAACATTTTCAAAACTAAGAGCGTTTTTGAAGAAACAAGCGGAAGGTTACAAATCAAAGAAATCAAGAGTCTTAACAAATGAACAAATCGAAGATTTTTTAAGCCATGCTCCAGATGAAAAATATTTATTTACGAAAGTAAGTTCACAACTTAAATTAATGAACTGATTGCACTTTATAAGATGTCTCGCGAAAAATTTTTCGGTTAGATGAAGCGAGTACGAGTGGAGTGATTCCCCAAAAACCACCGAAGAGTAATGAAGTAAATATAACCAAAGACGTAACTGACAATGAAATACCAGCAACATTGACATACATTGTTGACAGTGCTATTACAAGGAATAATAGTGACGGCAAATCGTTAATCCAATTTTCTGAAAGTTGTTCAAATTTTACATTTAATATCAATTTTAAAATTTAGAAATTATGTAATGGGTTTAATTCACTGGTCAACAGCTAAGCTTTAACTTTTATTATAGCAGTCAATTATTATTTAATTAACAATTTTAAATGATATTATAAAGCGCTAAACCAAAACTTAGCTCTCATTTAAAAGTAATCTTAAAATATTATCCTTTGAAAAATACAAAAATCGTACTATTAAGTAATCGGAAACTTTCTATAAGGTGTATTTTTTTGTTATCAAATTGCTACAAACTTCTTGGGAAGCAGTAAGAAAACTACGTTTAGTAAGTAGAAAACATGTTATCATCATATAAAAAATTTAAAATTAACATATTCTTAAAAGTGCATTTTATGCATTCGCACCTTGATTTTTGTCCCAAAAATTGTGACGACGTGAGTGACCAACATGGAGAACGCTTCCATCTCGGCATTTTGTGGATAGAAAAACGTTACCAAGATCGATGGAACACCTAAATGCTCGTAGAATACTGCGGGACCATGAAGCGAGAAATCTCCAATGAAATCTATCGGAGGCAACCGAAATAACGTCGGTCTTGGCTGTTTCTTTTGTTTTTTCGTTTTTTAAACTACATTGGCTGTTTTTTTCTTAATTATGGTTGTTCTTTTGTTAATACTACACTTTTCGCCGTTAAAGATACAAAAATTAAATTGTTTTACCTGATTTTGTGTTCCTAACATCACATAGGTATGCATATTTGTTTTAATTGAGCTAAGTTATAACATTTACGCTCTTTGTTACAAACACAGAGATAAATTCAACGAAAACATTACAATTATGTCAAAGTTAGAGAGAAAAAATTAAATTTTGTTGACCAGTGTATTAGTGAAATTATAAAATATTAAAGACAACATTTTTAATATTTTCAAAATTGACGAAAAAATTAGTTTGATATTAATTATTATTTGTTTTTAATCCTAGCATTTAATAAAGACTTTTAAATTCTGGGATCAAAAGTGAATGTTGCCTCAGTAACGCAAGTATTTTTTCCTAATTACAAAAACGTCTACTTTTAGTGTTGAAATTGTCATTAAAAGTGTCATGTTTTAAGACGGTTAAGGGGGAACGCTAGACGAGAGACAAGTTTGAATTGCGCGCCATTTGTTGCCTTAAACGCAACCAGCAATTTTTCTTTAAATCTACCTGAAGCGCTGGGATAGACGACTAACGGACACAACATACCTTCAGCACAGAATAATCATTTCTCGTATTCTTTTGACATATTAATTTTAATATTCGAGATAATTATTATATTATTCAAACACAATTTAGACACTGTAGAGCAAACGAGGCTTATCAAGCCCGTCTATTAGTTTATTCGCCGAAATGTATTATTAATACCTTTTTCAAATTACACCAAAATTGAAAAATCTAAAACTTAATAATTGAAAAATTGAAACATTTTAAATGAAAAAAATCGGTAAACCGAAAAATTAAAAATTCTATAAATCGAGAAATTGAACAATCTAAAAATTAAACAATTTAAAAATCGAAGAATTGGAAAACCAAAAAATCTAAACCGAGAACTTGAAAAATCGAATAAACGAGAAATCAAAACATCAAGGAAAACAAAAAAATTAACGGAAAATCTAGAACTTAAAAATTGAAAAATTAAAATACCTATCGAAAAATTGAAAAACCGAGAAATCGAAACATCAAAAAAATGGAAAAATTGAAGAACCGAAACATTGCAAAATCTCAGAACTGAAATACTGAAAAACTGAACAATGGAAGGAAAATTGAAAAATCGAAAAAGTGAAAAAATTCAAAACTGAAATCTTGAAAAACTGAAAAATGGAAAGAAAATTGAAGAATCGGAAAAGTGAAAAAATACAAAACTGATACATTGAAAAATCCAGAAATCGAAAAATTGAAAAATCACAATTGAAGAAAGAGTTGAAAAATCAAGAAATAGAGAAATGGGAAACTCAAAAAATCAGTTAATCGAAAAATCGAAAAATCGAAAAATTTAGAAACGTCAAAAATTGAAAACTGAAAAATAAAAAAATTTAAAAATCGTAAAACTGAAATATCGTAAAGTTAATAAACTGAAAAACTGAAAATTTTGAAAAAAAAAATTGCATCAAAAACTAAAAATTCAAAAAATCGAGAAATTGAACAATCAAAAAATCAAAACATTGAAGTCCCAGTAAGTTGATAAATAGGAAAATTTAAAAAACAAAAATTTTAAAAATGCAAGAATTGAACAACAAAAAGATCTAAGCCTGAAAACTCAGAAAATTGAATGATCGAGAACAAAAAATCTAAAATTTAAAATTTCGACAAATTGGAAAATCATGGAACTGAAAAATCGAAAATTCGAGATAGTGAGAAATCTAAAAACCTAAAACTTTAAAAACTGAAAAATTAAAATATCGAAAAATTTAAAAACCGAGAAAACACAATATCAAAAATTTGAAAAATTGAAGAAACGAAATATTGCAAAATTTAAACGATGAAATATTGAAAAACCTAAAAATGGAAGGAAAATTAAAGAATCGAAACAGTGAAAAAATCCCAAACTGAAACATTGAAAAATTGAGAAATGGAGAAATGGGAAAATCAAAAAAATTGGTCTAAAGAGTTTTGACAGTACTTCCCTTGCTATCGGAAACGTGACGACTGCATGTCTATTATGGTTTCTTTTTCACATTAGATTTCAAAGCATTCCGTTTTGTAGTTCCTGATTAAATCAATAAAATAAATTTGCGCATTCATTAAATTTTTTGAGTCACCCTCTATATCCGAATCCAAAAAATATGAATGGAATGATAAATTACAAGAAGAGACTCATCATATTTAGTAAATTTTAAATAGCATTATACGGCAAACTTTTGAGCTGACGTCATCAATTTTTTGGAGGGGATAAGCAAATATATTTTGGCTAAAAATTTATTATGCTCTTTATAACCTTAAAACATTTGCAAGATTTCAAAGCATTGGGTTCTGTAATTCCTCATTAAATCGATAAAATAAATTCACGCATTTATTAATTTTTGGGGTCATCCTGTATATGCAAATCCAAAAAACATGAATGGAATGATAAATCACAAGAAGAGACTCATCATATTTTATACAATTTAGATAGGATTTATTCAGCAAAATTTTGAGGTGACGTCATCAATTTTTTTAGAGGTGATAAGTAAATATATTGTGATTAAAACGGTCCTGGTTTAATAACAAAAAAAATATTGTTCATCTATAAAATAAGCTCGTGTTAGACAAAGTATTCGTAAAAAAAATATGTCGTAAAAAAATTTACGTATGCTGGTGCCGACTACGACTATGGTTTAAATATTTTTTAGAAAATGCTGTCATGGATGTAGAAACATTTGTGACAGCCAAAGAGGTTTCTTTGAGAAAATTATCTTTGAATTTAGACCAAATTGAAATAGACACTAGGCAACAGGTACATTTGGGCAAAAGAAAGAGAAATTAGGGTTACGGCTTCAAATTTTGGACGTATTTACAAACTTATAGACCGACTACAGCAATAGCTAAAACTGTGGAGTATCTGTTGTACAGTACATTTAGAGGTAATAGTCATACATACTATGGACAGCAAAGTGAGGAAAAAGCTGTCAAGTGTTTTGAAATAAATAAAAATATAAAAATTGAACGGTGGGGCTTGTTTATTTCAAAACAATTTCCTTACTTGGTTGCTAGTCCAGACAGGGTTCTAAAGGATAGGAGTTCATTAGTCGAAATTAAATGCCCTTGAAAATCGCAAGATTTGTCTCCCGAAGAAGCGGTTAGAAAAAAAATAATCAAATTTTGTACATTGACAGACAGAGAATTGAAACTAAAAAAAAATCATGATTACTACTTTCAAGTCTAGGGACAAATGCTTGTTACGGGTATTTCACAAGTTTATTTTGTTGTATGGACACCCAAAGGAATAAATATAGAAAAAATTTATAAAGACGAAGAAATATGTAAAAAGATGGCAGATAAACTTGGCAGATTTTACTTTGGCTCATTATTGCCCGAAATAATTGATTCAAGAAGAAAGAGGAACCTGCCTTTGCGAGAGATTTTTTAAAAATAAATTAAATTTGTTTCTATTTTTTTATGTACTTTAATAATTTATTAGGAGTACATTTTTCATCACTAAGACTTGCATATTTTTATTATAAATATATTTTGAAAATGATCTCTCGACAAATGAAAACATATACGAGCACTTTTTTCGAGTAAGCAATGAAGGGAGAAGTTACTGGACGTAGGTCTTTTTTAAAACACCTCCTTTCTGGGATAAGTAGTAGATACACTTAGCTACTTATACGTGTTAAACAAAAGCTGTATTTTATACATTTTTAATTATTATTATTAATATGTTTATTAGTTTTATTAATTAACAAAGCAAAATATATATTAACAATTATATTACAATGAATTTTTGGTAATCATGTGTATTGAATTCAGGATTCTGAGTGGAGTAAAAATATTATAGTTCCCCAGTTTTAATTCGGTTTTATGACAGTACCTCATTGCGTAAAAGTTAATTTCCTTAACAATAGATTACTACGGCCGGTCCTGGAGGCTTGTTATAAAACTGAGTTTCTTGCTATAAATTAGAAAAATCAGCCGAGAACGCTAACAATCAGCTTATGGTAGACCAGGCGATAAGGGTTTTACCTGGAAAGTCGCTTCCGTAAATTTTAGTGGCGCTCCTATCGGCAAAGTACTGAACTAACGGCTCAAAATCTGTCGAATTGATATCCATTTTTTTCAATAATTGTTAGTTTTTGTTAAAAACTCTAATCAATAGATCATTAATTTTCCTCTGATATTCCTGTTAAAATTATTCGACGTATTTTGCATTAATTTGTGGTATATTTTGATTTTAATAAACACATTATTATTTAAACAAATTGTACCACTAACAAACATTTAAAGACTCTGCGCCCTGTAAAAAGTGATGTTTTATCCATGTGCGAATTTTCAAGCGATTCTATGATGGTTATGACTCAAAAAACTTGAAAAGAAAACATACAATGATGCTTTTTTTACAATATGTCTCAGCCATATTTTTTTAATTGATTGAACTAGTCTCTGCGCTCTAGAATATGAAAAAAGCTGCAGTTTGATGTATGATACATCTATATTAATATTATTTTTTCATACAAAAAACCAAAAAAATGTTATACCTCGTCTAGCGAGTTCCCTTAACATTGAATTCGTTTTTGTCTTTGTGGTGTGAAATATAAAAATTACAATTATTCAAACTACTAAAATGTATGTCAAATTGTCAAATTGAAAAGGCAAAATAGTGTCTTGATGATTAGTTGCTTGTTTAGACACGGAATTTGACGCAAAGGACCCTGCTGCCGGATTCAAGGCATTTGCATGCTTTCACTTCCTCGATTCATAAAAATTCGTATCTCTTTTTTATATGAATGCTTGGATTTTGCTGGCAACACTTTATTGATAGCTTCCAAAGCTTCGTCTAGGACTGCTGAGTGTATAAAAATTTCGTTTTCGTCTTTATCTTCCCAAATTCCACACATTTTTGTGTCGCAAAAACACAAATACAAGTGTCAACAAGTTTAAAAAAATGTAAACAACTGATTGTTAACCTGATTATCGCGAAAATTAGTTTTACAACCTACACGATTTCTCTATTGGGATTACTGTGAATCAAACTTTTATTTATTACTTGAAATTTTATTCATAAAATTCGTCAAAATGGAATAAAAACATATACAGGGTGATCCACGACTAATAAAGAGCCTAAATAAATTTGAAACGCAACCCAAAATACATCTTCACCACTATCTGTGATATTCTGATATTATTACAATTATAGTTGGAGCATTAAACATATTAACATTAATACTTGTCAAAAGTTTTGTCAAAAACTTCAAATTGAAACATAAAAACACGTTTTATTGTTTGCTAATGCAATAATTGTTCGAAGTGTTGACCCATATTATCCGTTCACGATCTTTATATAGTAGGGTTGGCCATGAAAATCTAGTGAATTTGTTGGTATTCGATGCAGAACAATACAAATTTCCTTCCAGAAATATAAACATTGTTGCCGATACTATCAGTTTTCAGTAGCAATGACCAAGTTAACGGTATCCATTTTTTAGAAAGCATAACACTTTGCACTATTTAAAACAGTAATTCGGCTTTTTGTAAGTGTTTATTTCATATGTAAGGAACAAACACTGTAATTTTACTTAAACATTGTTTTTATATGAATGGGGGTTCTACATACGACTATCGTCGCATGCCACATTTAGCATCTCATCTTTAATTCTCAATCATCAGTTCGTTCTGCTCGCCCACTCTTCTTAGAAATGGAAATTTCGACCTTTGTGAACAGCCTATTTCCATATCTTCCAACTTATTTTTTCATTTTTCTAAGATTACTAAAAGGGTTGGTAAAAGACAACAATCTTGCTCTAGTGCTTTGATGGGTTTAGCTCTTCTGAAACAATTTTCCGGCCTTAAATTGAATGATTTATCTATATAGCTATTACTAATGCTTACGTAACTGCTCTTTATTTGTTTTCACTAAGTACTTCCAAACGCTTATTAATAAGAACGTTACTATACGCCTTCTCCAGGTCCATGAAGAGTTACAAAAAAAATGAAAATGCTTAAAATTTGGTGCAAAATAACAACGTCCATGATCTAATTAAAATTATACTTATTTTGTTGTACGTCAGGTAGTTTTTCACATTCTACCTTGGTAAATTTAGAACGAAAGATGCGTAAAAATATCACCCCCCGACAAGCTACAATTCACTCCATTTCCATTATTTCGCTATGAAAATCTGTATCATCACCGTCATTTTCAAATTAAGATTCTGAATTAGAGTCACCTAACGAAATAATGAAAGGAGGTATAGATAGATTCGTACGAAAGATTTCCCATATTTTTTTCCCAATCTGCCAAAATAAGTTTTTCACAATGTTTACAAAAATTTTGCCACACGCTTAGAGTACATTTAGAAAGCGCCTCAACCCATTAATTCTCCACCCTATTTTTTAATGAAGGTTGTGATGTACAAAATCCCCACGCCATTTCAATTGGATTATATTGACAATGGTACGGAGGTAATCTATAAGAACTTCATGGCCACTTTCTCTTAATGTCTCGTCTACCAAATATCTTCTTTTTCTATTTTTTCTGGAGGGTTTAATTAAATCCCACAACTGCTTCTACGAAAATTTTTTGTCAATCAACACTATGTTTAAACAGCATTCCTGCATTTCTCATTTTTTACTAGAAAAAGTGGGTGGTTTATCCAACTGAACCGAATGAAACGGTGCATTGTCTAAAACCACCACACATTTTTGGTTCAACTTTGTCAAAGCAGGAATGAGTTGATTAACCACCCAATTTTGAAAAATTGTCCCGTCCATCGTTTTATGATAGTCTCTATCGTTATTTTTTTATTTTAAAAAATTGTTACAACCATCCAAGAACCCCGTTGAACAACCCCCGTGGAGAATAGTAAACCTGGATCATTCACTTTTAGTTTTGGTGGGATTGCTTTTTAGATCAGTATCGTGCACCCAGCGACGAATGGTTGAACCATTTTGATAGATCCATGTTTCATCCAAATACACGAAAGTCAAATTTTCACAAGAATTTAGAAATTGTAAATATGTTGTCAAAAAAAGTAATTTTGCCTGCAACGACATGTTTTTGTTCATATAGAATTTTGCGACCATTTACTTCCTTGTGTTATAACCCATTGACTTAAAAATTTTGTATAATGTGGTTCGCCCCCCTTTAAATTCCAACTGTTCCCTAGAATATGCCAAAAGAGTATCTACAGTGAAATATTCGTTTTTTTTTTCATTAAGTTGCCAAATTTGTCGTTGCAGGTCTTTCCGAAACACATAATTTGTAAATAAATCCGTTGGTTTTCGCTTGCCAGATAGTGATATTTTTAGATTTTGGTCCCCTGTTGATAACATTTTCGCCACAGTTGATGTTCCCACCTATGAGAAAAAAAAATAAAAAATATTTTACAGCGTATTTTTACATTACAAAAAATATGTTGGAGACCCTCATAGTTACTTCTTCGAAAGAAAGATCGGGCTTGTCTTTTCGAAACTGCAAAAACATCTTTTTATTACAATTTTTTGTTGCAGTAAAACTATTTTAGGCATTTTCTTTTTAAATAATGTCGCAATGATCTGTGAATCTGTCTCAATGAGAAATTATCTATGCTGACAAAATTAAAACATTTGTTTGCTTGATTAAAAAATTGCGTCTAATAATTCTAATCTAATAAATGAAGTAGAAAAGTGACAATCCAGCTCAAAGCAAATGTCAATCAGACTACCGACAGACAAAAAACTAAATCATCAAATCAGTTTATCCAACTTAAAGAAAAAATATCAAAGCCTACTTTACTATATAAAGATCGTGAATGGAATCTGAACTTCAAACTTTGATGGAAAGTTTAAAATTTGTCAATTTCTGTCATACGTATTTCGAAAGAGCATGTATTCGAATGACGATGACGTAGATATGGTGTTAATTTACAGTGATTGCCAAAAGAACGCGTCTTTGGCAGCCTGTGTTTATTAACAACGTTTCCTGAAAGAAGAACTCCTAGAGATACCATATTTAAAAGACTAGAAAGTTTCTTGAGGGAGAACTGACCATCTATGAAAAAACCCGAAGACCAACAGCTACCGACGTTGAAAATGAAGTAGCAGTTCTAGAAATGGTTAACGAAAATCCCCATTGCACTCAAAGAACAATTGCAGCAACTGTTGGCGTTACTAAAACGTCGGTGCAACGAACACTTAGTACAAATAAATTTCATCCCTATCACCTAACTTTGGTTCAAGAACTAAAACCCACTGACTACCCAAAAATATTAGCACTGTGTAATATTTTTAGAGAAAAATAATTTACATCCTCGTTTTTATGATTTTGTTCTTTTTTCTGATGAGACAAAATTTTCGAACAATGTACATAATTGCCACTATTACACCCAAAACAACCCTCACTGGATTAGAGAAGGCCAGTTTCAAACAATTTATGCTACAAATATTTGATGTGGGATACTCAGAAACAACATTATTGGTCTTTACTTTTTTCGGAAAAATTTAAATGGAAATTAATATCTAAATTTTTTTCGTTATACGTTACCAATACTCCTCGCAAACATTAATTTGGAAATCCGCCTCTCCCGATTTTCAGAGAATTGTGCGAAATTACCTGAACGAAATTTTTCCTAATAAATGGATTGGGAGAGGTTCGATTAGTCCTTGCCCTCCCCGCCCCAAGCTGTGGTATGACACCCCTAGATTTCTTTATGTGGGGTACAGTGAAAGAAATGGCCTACAATACTCCAATAAATAGTGTCGACCGTTTAGAAGAAAAAAATTACAAAAGCAATAAGAGCCATCGATAATTTGATCAGCTGGAACTTTTTTCAAAATGCTTCTAAGCAATGCATCAACAAATGAGTCGTATACTCCCACAAACCCGTGACTAAAATTCCAGCTTGCCTCCCAATTTTTATAAATTTTCGAGTTGAATGCAGCTGTTATACTTGGATTTTCAAAGAACCCATTAAAAATAAACTTTGCCTTCTTGGGTTCAAGTAGAACCTAGGTATTAATCAACTTAAAATATCCGTTCCTTTTTGTAGGTTTTTGAATTTTCTATGTTACTTTAATTTTTCCGTTTTTCACAAAATCACAACCGAATGACGAAGACACGTCAATCGGGACAAGAAGAACTATGCCGTGGTTTGATAGTTAGTGGTGAAAACTAGTCGTAGCTCACTTCGAGATCTAAGGTGATGACAGACCCAGAACTCCCAGAAATCCAGCTAATAAAGAAATAAAACAATAACACACAAACTTTGAAATTCCATTGTTAATTAATTAATTAATTAATTACAATTGCATTGTACTTAGAAGCGGGTTTGCTCAAACCCTGAACCGTTACATTGCTCCATATCTGATGCAAACCCTCAGAAGCATTCCCTATCTCCAACTTCAAACTTTCTAGTTTCCATGGATCTATGCTGGGTAAACCCAGTTCATTAGTTGGTTCATCCAACTGCGTGATGGCCTCCTGGATGGTGTCGCTTAAACATTTTTCAAAATCGGGCTGCTTGATGTTGCATTTTTCGAAACTGGGTACTTAAAAATTTACAATTCACCTGAAAAAATAATAATTAAAATCCTACAGGGTACCGCATCCAGGTCTGGACATAGGGAATTAACATGGCAAATTGGTTTTTATTTTATAATATCTCTCCAAATCACTTTAAAGCTATTATTGAGTGACACATTTGTGGAGGTCGAAGATGGCTATCGGCCAGTATTTTTTCAAATCGTTGCATCCCGCTCATTTACTGTAAAAAGGTTTTAAAAATCGTATTTTGAAATTCGCGCCCGATCCGATTTGTCGCGAAATGTTCCTTCGCACTGTCGAAGTTCGGCGATCGTGTCTTTGGATTAATCATACAAAATCCAAATGTCAAAGTGAAATTAGAAATTATTCTTAGAAACCAACGAACAACTCAAACTGAATTATCTTATCCAGTGTGATGATTATTGTAGGACAAATTAAACGGAATAAATGCACAAATTGATCCATTCATTCGCCATAGTGCGCCACGCCTTCAAACGAGCCATCTCGAACTACACTCAGGCCGTATCCAAAAAGCCCGAGATGAAGACCTCGAGCAGCTGGTCTTCCTCAAAACCCCATCGGTAGCATTTTGACATGTCCTGGGAGCCCGTCAAGCTAGGAATGTACCGCGCTGCCTCACTCAGTAAGCACTGAACGACTCAAATTGAATTATTTTATCCAATATGACGATTATAAACTGCACAAAATATTCTATTAGGTTATGTTGCTGGTGCTGGTCGAGTCTTTATTACTAAAATCTCATTAAAATGCCATGTTCTACTGCGATTAGATGAAAAAACGAGGGCCCGCTCTTCTTATTGTGTGATGATAAGATTTACCATCAAAAGAACTAGCGCTTTTGAAGAGAACCTTTTAATGAAGCATTTAGATAACTACAAATAACAAAACTTAACAATTGTTGATGAATGAAGTGATGAAATATTGTACGAATCTGTACTATTTTCAAAAATTGCTCAAAAAGACTGCTCTCAGCAGCTGTACAGTAAGTAAGCCGATCTTCAAAACTCCTACGCGTGTTGATTAGCATTTGAGTTGAAATTTGAAGACAATATTGCTGGATTGCTTGTTTCAGAGCGTCTATGTTTGTATAGCTGGTATTGTTCGAATACAGATGGTCGTGAAGAATATCCAAAGAAAAAATTCCCAGGGGCTTAGATCCGGCGAATGCACAGGCCACACTTCCCACTCCAACATTGCGGGAAAATACTGGTTCAAATAAACAACATTTATGCGAGCTGTATAGCTGGAGATTTGGTCCTGCATGTAAAAGACCTGCTGCAGTACCGCACCCTTCGAGTCCCAGGAAGTACTTGCTGAGCTAGCATATTTTCCTACTTCTGAGCATTCAATCCAGATTCGATGAAAAAAGATGCAATGACATGATGTCCTAGAAGCCCCAGTCACACACTGACAATTGCACGATATTGATAACGATGGTCATGGACCACGTGAGGGTTGTGTATTACTCAAATTTGATCGTTCTGACGATTATAACTAAAGAGCGGATTTATAAGCACCAAAAAATTAAGAATAAGCGCTTAAATAAACACAACATTTTCAATAAAAAAGTTTTATTTTAAGCAAAAAAGCATTAAATAAGCATAACACTTTCATTAAAAAAGTTTTATTTTTAGCAAAAAAGCATTAAAAACATAATCATGTTACAAATCAAAGAACACTTCTTAGAACTTTGGATAAAATATTATTACAATAATCCTAGACTTTATATTTTACACACGTATTTCAGTTTTCTTTAAAACAACTTATGATTGTAATATGTTCCAAGTTGTCCACTGTAAAATTTTTTCGCCGATCATTTAAAATGTGTTTAAAATTGGAGAATGTGCGTTCAACATCCACACTCGTTGTTAGCGCAAATTTGAATTTTGCAACTAATGTTGAATCTAACTCCAAATTTTCCACCTTTTGGCCTTGTAAAACACGAGCAACGTCGGAAAGAACACCGAAATCTGCTGCTATTTAACACTTCGTCAAGTTTTTGAGATACTCTAGTACCAATATCACCCCTTACTGCGTTTGCTTGTTGTTTAAATTCTTTCACTAAGTTTATGGCATCTACCAACAACATGTTGGTTTTTTCTAACTTCTCTATTACCTCACATACGAATTGATAATTGCTTCTTTGAAAGGCTAGATCTTGTCGCAAATTTTTGTTTTCCAAAATATTTATGCAATCTTTAATCGATTGAGAAGAATCTTCGCTAAACTCCGTAACTACTTCCTCAAATTCTTTGATATATTTGTCATAATAAAATGTGGCCTGTAACCATGTTCCCCACCTCGTTATAATCGGCTCTGTGGGCAATGGTATGTTTGGAAATTTTTCCTTAAAATGTTGCACTCTTGGTGGGGCTTTAACAAAAATCTTTTTATCATTTGGCACTAATTTATTAACAGTAGGAAACTGCAAACGTATTCCTTCAGCCACTCTGTTTAAACCGTGGGCAGTGCAAGTAGAGTGAATTAAATTGGGGTAAAATATTTTTTGATTATTCCCTGCTTTCAATATATAACGAGCTGCATCCGAGATCATCAATAAAATTTTATTCGCCGGTACGGCATTTGGCAAAAATAGTGACGTAAGACTCTCATTTACAAATCTGGTAATCGTATTGCCATTTGTTTTATCTAACATTTTCAAACTTACTATATACCCTCGACTAGGGAAATTTTCATTTAAGATTCCAACAATTAAATTTGCCACGTATCTTCCACAACTATCGGTTGTTTCATCGACAGCGAACCATAAATAATTATCTCCAATGCGATGTTTAATTTCGTTGTAAACTTGCTGAAACACTGGGCCTACATAATTTTTTCGGAAAGTACTTTCAACCGGAATATGTCGATTGCAGTGTTTATCAAGGAATTCTTGAAGAGGGCTTTTCTCCAATTTTTTTAAAGGTATATTGGACTGGATCATCATTTTACATACATCGAAATTAAACTGAAACTGCTCATCTTTTGTGGAAATAGATGCAACAGATTCATGTATGATCTGCTGTTTAATTTTAGAAACTTCAAACATTTTCTTCCTTTCTACATGAAGAGTCGTTCTGACATGTTGCGTCACGTTATATTTTTTATCACTTTGAATCTAAAACAACGTACATATACAGGATTAACAAGGGAAAATAGATTAAAAAAAATTAGTGGGCTTAGAGTTTTCACACAAGCTCTGCAGAATATTTTGTTTTTTTCTAATTTTAATTCTGGAAAATCCCTTATCCACTCATCCGGCGTCGATTTTACTTTCGGCATTCTTTTAAAATATTAGTAATATTACCAAAAAGAACTCAACATGTAACAAGGGAGAACCACGTATAACACTGTACTACGACAGATGCGATAGACTGATGGTTGTGAAATAAACGGTTCATTTACTTAAAAGTTTCCATTAGAAAAATTTTAAGGTAGGTAGTTGGGTACAATAATCCTTTTTTCTAGAAAATCTTCAACGGTCTTGCGGCAAAATGCCGAAAAAGAACATCTGGTTAAAAGCTTTAATTCATTATCAACGGAAGTAAGGATTTAAAGTCATAAAATCTATGGAGTATTTTTCCAATCCTATAATAATTTTATTACCCAAACGACCGGAACCTATTCACAGAAAGGGTCTTGAGTAGTGTACTTCAATGGTCAAGTCCAGGTAAAATGCATACGATACGATACGGCTAACTAACAAGTATCTGTCATCCCGACAAGGTCGGCATTTGAACAAAATATGCATAAAAACTCATATTCGCCGAAAAAAGCATTAAATAAGCATATAAGTTTTAATATGCATAAAATTGAAAAAAGCAAATAAACATTAAAAAAAATGTGTCAAATGACTCCAAATTGTATCATAGTTACAGATATAAAAAAGTTTTGAAGTGCTTACATTTTTCACAAAAACATTAAACCTAGAATTCCGCTCTCTAATTATAACTTCCCTTAAGACCAAATGAACATTCGTCAGTAAAACAAATGTTCCTCAAAAATTCTCGAACAGCCTAGATTCTCTCAAGCGTTCCTTCGTAAAACTCCATACGTGAGAAGTAGTCCTCAGGCTTCAAATTTTTGTCATGATGGTTTTTGTAACTCTTCTATCCCATCTGTTTAGGATCCCTAGAAAACGTCGTGCCCACCTGATTTTATTTACTTTTTATCACCTTTGAAAATAAATGTAACTTTGTTTTGTGAAATATTTTTTTATTTTTGTTGTTGTTAACACAATAAACAAATAAAACAGCAAACAAAAGTTTCTGAATCCCGAAACACATTCGTAATAGAGAAAAATATTTTAAAATGTTGATGAGTCAATGTTCTACATTCCTCTCTCAAAAATTTCTTGTAAGGAACATGCTTCCAGGCGGCAAAAATTGCATTCCTGCTTAACGAAAGTAAAATCAATTTACTTCCAATCTTTAGTGATTCGAAAAAAAGCGCGAATTTTACTCAAATTACCTACTAATTAAATTAACCGTTAAAGAACAAGCAAGCCCTCGCTTTTTCATCTAATCGCAGTAGAACATAGCATAACCTAATAAAACATTTTGTGCGGTTTGTGCATTTCTGAGAATAATTTCTAATTTCACTTTGACATTTAGATTTTGCATGATTAATCCAAAGACGCGATCGCCGAACTTCGACAGTGCACCGGAACATTTCGCGACAAATCGGATCGGGCGCGAATTTCAAAATACGATTTTTAAAACCTTTGTACAGTAAATGAGCGCGATGCAACGATTTGAAAAAAATACTGGTCGATAGCCCTCTTCGACCTCCACAAAGGCATCACTCAATAATCTATTTATTTTCAATTATGTATAAAAAAAAAAACAAATGTATAATATATAGTTTTATAAAACTAAAAGTTGCAACAATGTATGGTATACACCGCATCAATGCTCATCACTCTCTGTATTTGTTCCTGTTTTAGATCGATGCAGCATAGTTTGGTAGAATTAATTAAATTAATTAAATTAATACACTATTATATGTTCACATAGGAGTTGCAGGATACGTTTCTGTTTCGCTGGGATCCTTAACAACCCCGGAAGATTTATATAGGGTTTATCTTCAAGGTTTGTCCAATATGCTCGTAACGCATTCAGTACATACGAATACATAGCAAACGTACTCTTTAAATCACTAACACATAGACATCGTGGTGGTTATTACCGATTGTGGTCTCCTCAAGTTCACAAAATTTTAGTGAAGATTTTTTGTTTGGTTTGATTTGATTTATAATAGATTTTCTCAAAATTGGCTTCCCATAAACTTAGTTATCTTAATTTTTATAAAATCTATCTAATTATGTTGAATTATTTAAGAGATGGTAACACTATGACCAGAGAGCGTTATTCTACATTATTCTAGTTCGTTTACCGGACAGATGGAGTGATCACGTGCGCTTCATTTATCTACAAAGTGACCATCCAAGCTCACACAATAACACCAAAATTGAACGCATTATTAAGTCAAAAATGAAAGGACATTCTAAACCTATCAAAAAATTGAGGTTCAAGACGCGTCGTTTTTAAACATTTTTAATGGGAAATTTTGAAAAACATTTAATAATTAATTTTTTGTATTTGATAAAAACTTTGTTTGAATTTTGTATTTTCACATTACTAAAATCACTGGACCCCAAACAAAGCAAAACGGCTCTTAAAAGTTTCCATCGAATTTTAACCTTCTAGCCTCCAGGGAGTATAACGCCAAATTGGCATTAGCGCAGTGACCGAACCCCGCGTCACTAAATACTGTTTTCAAACCATGTCCATCCCTTTACACCAGTAATATATCGTATTCGTGCAAAAAACTCCTCCTCCCCCATTTTTCCCCACACACCGCCATAAATCCGCTTCGTTCCTCCATCCATATCCAAGATTGCCTCCTCAGTCTTAATTTATCCAAATCCCAGCCCTGTTTAGTCGTCATTGTTTGTCTGAGCTCTCGCGCAAGCAACCATTAGCTGTCACATTTGACAGAAGATGTTGAGTTTGTGTGTTGTTTCGGTAAAATTGTGCGAGGGAGACGGCGGATAGAAATGTGTAGCTCATTAATTCAGGCCCGTCTCCTTGAGTCTTACAGTTATTAACGACAGCCAATGAGGGCACACTGTCTATTTACCGCGGATCCTTTGTTTCACTTCCTGTACTGTATAGCATGTGCCTCCTTCATACTCGGCGTCTTCGCCACCTTCTCCACTCGAACCCCCGAGCTGACGACTAATTTCTTAGAAGCTGCTGCCTGATGTATGGATGCGGGTGGGCGGCGCAGCCGGCTCGAGACGCGTTCATATTCGGATGATGAAATTCGGTACTTTGATAACTTCGAGATGTCTATGTCTACTATACCTATTAACTATCGATTGCAGCCGTAATTTTGTTAACTGTTGCACTCTGTGATCGAAGTGTAAAGTCCAACGGAGCGGAAGTTTGGCTGCGCTGGATGGAGTTATTAAGTTATTAATAGGAAGGCAATACACGTTTTTCTCAAAATAATTTTTCGTACATATTCGATGTTCGTTACAAAACAAATAAAACAATTTTCTTTTAATTAAATAAATCGCACATTAAATTAATTGTAGATCTATCGAGAGCATTAGTTCTAGCAGAGTTAAAATAAAAAGAAATATCACACAGTTATATTATGAAGAAGATTATATAAGAAGCGAATCAAGAGCATATTTCGCCGAGCATGCAGTGATGTAAAATTAAATCTCTTCAAAAGATCTTTTACACCACGTGGGGGTAAACACCGTCTTGTAGAAGCTAAGAATTTTAAAAATTTTCTTTGTACAGCCTCAATCTCCTTGCGATGGATTGCGTAGATGGGGCACCAAATAACTGCTCTGTACTCCAGTCTTGATCCCACCAAAGAAAAAATAATATGTTAAGAGTTCGCTGATTTACAAATTCTCTACAATTGCGATAAATAAAACCATATTTCTTGTAAGCCTTAGCAATAATGGCTTTATAATGATTTGTGAAATAAAATTTGCTATCGAAACTGATACCTAAGTCTTTAATGCAGTCAAGTTTTTCCAATACGACTCCTTTTCAATTTAGTCAAAAACAATGGTGATCAGTTTTCTTGTACAAGAAACAACTTTCCGTTTAGAGATACTGGACATTAATCTATTTCGAATACATCATTGGTAAAACATCCCCATTGTGAAACAATCCTTGGATTTTAAAAAATTTATCAGAACATCTTCAACAGTAATTTGGCGCGGTGGAATAGAAATATTAGAATTAGTGTTAAAAATGAGCTGGGAGTACTCTATAGATTTAGAAGCAATAAACACACTACAGAAAAGTCTACAAAGGCGACAACAATTTCAATGGATCAGTTAACTCATTACCTTTATTGATCATAGGGCCTGGAATTCTAGATGTTCCTTTTTTGCTTTGAATAAAGCTCCAGCACTTTTTGAACTCAACAGCTGTGGATTGTTCTAAGTCGAATAAGTATTTTTTATAAGCAATATTAATAAATGCTTTACACTTGGAATGAAGACGTTTAAACGAGTCATAAGATTGTGAAGATCTACTTTTTTGTACTTTTTAAAATTACAATTTTTTAATCGAATGGAATGAATGACATCAATAGTAAACCAAAAACGATAATATAATATTGTAGGTGGAGATTTAAAACTGAATATTTGGGCACGGTTGAGTCAAATAAACTGTACAGAATATCATAAAATTTGAAACATGCTTCTTCCACATTATCAATATTATTTATGAAACCCCAATCAATACCCAAAACTTGTTGGTAAAGTTGATGAAAATTCGCTTTTTTAAAGTTGAAGTTATTGTCCAAGCTGTTCATTTGTAAAGCTTGTGGGGAGCGAAAAGAGATTTTGTTCAAAATTATAGACAGAAAAGGATGATGTAGATCTTCATCAACTAATAAAGAGAAGGTTTTATCAACCGAACAATAAGTAATTAAGATGGGGAAAAACTAAGTCCAGAAGATGATTCTTACATTTAATAATTGATCTGCATTGGGAGAACCTATGGAATGTTTTAAAAATATTTAATATCTCACAAAACTATAGCTGCTTGCGTAATTCGAAATATTGAAAACACCTATCACTAAAAAGTGATTGTTATTCGAAAAAATGTCAAGGGAACTAAATAAGTCAAAAAATAGATCGAATTCCTAGAATGAAGTGTGACGTGGAATATGTAAAACATTAATAAAAATAAAGTATGCTAATTATTATCAATAATCAATCTTGCACCGACAATATCAATAGAAGGGGAAACGTTAGTTATTGATGAAAAATAAGTCTCGATGCAAAAGTATGTAGCAGTTTTTAGAGGCGAAAACAACACCGCCACGGTCTTTACGAGAAACAGTATAGCTGGTGAGAAAGAGTCCACTACAATGAATATCTGAGACATTGATGTAGAATTTAACAAATTTAAAACACAACCCGCGTACATTTTGATAGAAAAACTGTATAGAGTTACTAGAATAAATTACTAATAATGGGGGTAAAACAAGAAAGAAAAGAATGATAGATGAACTGTAGTGAACGGTACATATTGAGACCATGACAACAATGAAAGAAAAAATAAAAACACAAAATAGAAATAAATCATGACGACTACGGAGATTTTAACGCATGAATAGGAGAAAAAGAGAAAGAATTTACATTACAGAAGATGACGGAAAAAGATGATTCAAAGATAAAACTGAAAACAAGGAAGTAAAGCAACTGTTGTAATTAGTCGAAGAGAGAAAGATGAGATATCTTCGCGAATTAACCCATCTAGGACTGTGAGGACAATCGAAAATGCATGGGAAGAAATTTCGGAGTTCAATCTGGGAGAAAGGATAGATTCCAAATATATGCCAATGTAGCTTGAAATAAAAGAATATGACAAGAAAGAAGAAAAAGAGAAAGAGATAGAAGGCAAATATATGAGATTAATATGGAATCAGATGATTTGATTCAATTGATAAAAGATGCAGAAATGAAGATACAAATTATTTTGAGAAGAAGTAGAGGAAAAAATGAGTGGTGGAATAAGAAATGTTACGTGTTAAAAAAAGAAACAAGGAAGGCATTAAGAAAATTAAATTAGAGAAAGAAGTATGAAAGGATTGCTAGATTCCGAAATAAACACATACGCTTTTAGGATCAACGTAGGTACTTACAGGCTTTCTAAAAGACGTCATTCAAAATTTCACAAATAAAATATTAAAAAAACACCAACATATTAATTCAAAGAAATGTAATAAATAAATTGATCAATTAAACAAATTTAACTAGCGTAAGTACGGTTCAAAATGCCTTCCTTCCTGCGCAACACACATTTCACTGCGATTTAAGTAAGACAACCGGACCCGGGCAAGTGTTTCAGGAGTTATTGCAGCACATGCATTTCTAATTCTGGTTTTTAAATCTTCACAAATACGAATAGGACTTTGGTAACTTTGTTTCTTACAACCCAGAAGAAGAAATCTAAAAGTGTTAAGTCGGGACTACGAGAGGACCATGCGTTCACACTGCCTCTGTCAATCCACTTATTTGCAAACGTCTCATCAAGATAGTCCCTAACGACTCTGTGATAATGAAGTGGTGCCCCGTTCTGTTGAAACCACAGCTCTTGTCGGAGGAACATTTTCTAATAGCCCCTGAAAATCATTTTCCAAAAATTGTCGATACCTGTGTCCTGTCAAGTTGCCTTCGAAGAAGTATGGGCCAATTACGTAATCTTCACTTATACCAGCCCACACATTTATGGAATAAACATTTTGAAAATGCGCTGTTCTGATCCAGTGTGGGTTATTTTGGGAGTAATAGTGACAGTTGTGCCGATTAACAACCCCGTTATTGCCAAATCTTGTTTAATCGCTAAACAAAACTTTGAATAAAAAATTATTGTCCAACTCTAGTTGATGGTGCATAAAATTGCAAAATTTTATTCTTCTGGGAAAGTCTTCTTTTTTTACATCTTGTACTAATGTCACATGGTAAGAGTGGAACTTATACGCTCTCAAAATTTTTAAAACAGAAGATTGAGATATTCCTACCTGTCGTTCTATAAATCTTTGGCTCACGTGCGGGTCATTGTCTACGGCTTCAATTACACGGATGTCATTTTCGACACCAGTAGCGGTAAGTCCTCTATTTCCTGTTTCTTTCGCCCAATTTTGTCTTAACGTTTTTTTTTAAACATCTAAAAGTTTGGTAGAGTGGATGTCGCCTATCGGGATATCTTCTTTCGTAGAGATTTGCTGCTGCGACAGCATTTTTTCCGCATTTTCCAAAAATCAAGATCAAATCAACCTTTTCATCATTCTTGTATTTAACCCTCATCTTATCGCGAAGACTGAAAACTTATCGGAGCTCAAAATTGACAAACAGAATTATTGCGAAAGTCAAAATTAACTGCTAGGTAACTGTAGGGGAAACCTACCTATGATGGCATACTTAACTTTGACACCTTATATAACCTCATCTATTTTTTTGTGGGTAATTTAAAGGAGCAATTATATTGAAATTGATATTAATTCATCAAATTTTCAATATATTCAATATTTATTTTGAAATAAAATTATAACCAAAAACCATGAAGTATGGCATCATAGGCAGTACTCTTCTTATGATGACACACCCGAATTTTTAGAGTTTTTTTTTAAATAATCTTAATTTTTATTAAGAATTGACGGGTTATTATGAAAGTAATAAAATAGATTTAAGATAAAGGACTACAATTTGTAGCAAAACGAATCAACAAACGAATAAACTAAACAGAAATCATCAAATAACGAAACATTAAGCCAAAACTTAACAAAAAAAAGTTATTCACAAAGTTCGCAGATGAATTGCTTGATTGTTTTTTCAACACCCGCGCACTCACTGTGGCATCAGGAACCACAACTCATGAAATCCACATTTCTCTTGTTTTTGACCTAGAGAATATATCATTGCAATATAAACATGCAACATCGGCTTCATCGTCATCAATGTCTTCAACCTTTTCATTGTCACTGACATAATCCGTTTCTTCTTCAACCAAAATTTTCCTTTTTGCTTTTCTTGATACTTTTCCCTCTCCTTTGTTGTTTTTTCTTCTACTTCCTTTTTTAATTCATCGATGTCTGGCGTGGAATTTATATGTCCTTTTTTACTAGGTTTTCTTAATCTTTTCCTTGAAGCTCCAAGTGAAGCTTGCGGCAATGTAGATAGTTCCTGAATACTATAAAATCTTCGTTTCCTCGTTGACTGAAATCTTTCTGTCGTGGACTTAGCTTTGGCAAATCCTGATGTTGAAGGTTCAACTTCAGTAGCTTCTGGTGTTCCAGAGCCTAATTTAGGCAGTTCAACGTCTACGCCTCCTTGTTGTGGTTGTTTTTGACCATTTTGGCATTGATCATGTTCGGTTAACGGTCTATCGGTTGTGGAAGAGGGTTGGAACATCCAGTCAGGAAAGATGTTGTCATCGAAGGGATATATTCCTGTTTTGGCAAACGCCTGTACTGCATTTGCGGGTGTAGCAGCCTTCAAATACGCTTTATTGAAAAGACCAGCTACTTGGAAATGTGTGACGATTCTACCAGGATGTTGTTTACGCCAAGTCTGAATTTCTTGGCCGTAATAAGTTTGGAGAGGTGAAAAAAAACCTACATCCAGGGGCTGTAGCCGGTGGGTACAATGTGCGGGAAAACAGAATAGTATCACACCATTATCTTTCGCGTATTGTAGCACTTCTAGGCTTTTGTGGCGGCTGTGGCCGTCCAATAAGAGTAAAACCTTGTTTTCATTCGAAGCTTTAGTGTAATGTACAAAATGTTTCAACCATTGTACAAAAATCTCTGGACACATCCAACCGTTTAGTTGACAATAGGCTTTGCTGCCCGTTGGAGCGTTGTCCATCAGCTCATTTTTCATTGTTTTTCTTGGAAATATAAAGGCTGGTGGCACAAACGTGCCCATGGCATTCATATAACATACCACAGTTAAATGCTGTCCTCGTTTAGCACTAGACAACGCTCCAACTTGCTTTCGTCCTTTAGTAGTTAGAATTTTTTGTGGTCGTTTTTGTACTACACTGAGACCAGATTCGTCAATGTTGTAAATATTTTCTGGTGGAAAGTTATATTTTTCCATAACCTCGTTTAGAGATTTAAAATATAAAGCGATATTATTTTTATTGAAGGCTTGTGCCCGAACAGCTGAGGTGTTTTCAGGCCTTCTGAGAGATATCTGAGGATTTCGTTTTAAAAATCCCCGAATCCATTTATCACCAGCTGTTTCTTTTCCTTTGTTAAAAGGGTTTTTTATATTATTTTTAGATGCAAATTCGAAAATTAACTTCTTTTCTTTTAATGTTATACCGAATAATTTAGCTTCCATATCCTTTATATGTTGAGGAAATTGATCTTCCATCTCCCGACTAAATACTGGTCTTTTACCCCCCAAATCTCCTTTGGTACTGTTACAATTGTTTTTAACTCTTCTGCGCAGTGTGGTAGCAGGGACATTGAAAATTTTGGACGCTAATTGCCATCCCACCTTTTTTTCCCGAACATTTCGCAAAGCCTCTCCCATGTTTTTTTCCTCCCATAATTGTCTCTTAGCCTTACTGGACATTGTACTTGAGGCTGCAAGTGACATTCCTCTGTCATAAAAAAAGACTTCTCAGTTTTTATGAGAGTCAAAACCTTATACCTATGATGGCATAGTATGCCATCATAGGGTAATTCGAGGTTTTATTAAAATCAATCTCTGTATTTTTTCATTTACAACATAACCCCAAACTGGCACCTGTATTACATGTATCACATGTATAGAAAACATGAATTAAATTGGTACCCCTGAGTTAAGCATATTAAGAACATGATTTCAACTTGATTAATGTGTAAAACTTACTTCGAGAGTCAACAATATTTCATTTATTTTTCTGCCTTTCAAGAAACAGCCCTACACTCACACTGCTTTGTAGACATTCATGTACCAGTAAGGACAGCATCTTGAACAGGTGATTTGACCGCGAAATTCAAATGGTTCAAAAAATTTGAAGGTATGCCACCATAGGCACCATGCCATCATAGGCTGGTGTCCCCTATTTA
Organism: Zophobas atratus; assembly: GCA_022388445.1. Classification (NCBI taxonomy): domain Eukaryota; kingdom Metazoa; phylum Arthropoda; class Insecta; order Coleoptera; family Tenebrionidae; genus Zophobas; species Zophobas atratus. The sequence goes on from CM039446.1 coordinate 11,689,375, forward strand.
TACATTTTGGAAAAATAAAATATAAACAGAGTTACATATGAGATCTGTATTTTGTGTGGCATTGAAATCTGGTCAAGTCCCGTTATTATAATACTCACCCCGTGTGAGAAGGAACAGATCTAAAATAAATGTGGATAAGGCAAAAATAATTCTGCTTCGGAAAAGAAGTGGAAGAAAGAAAGAAGTGGGGAGATAGAGAAATGGAGCAGGCGAAGGAATTTAGTCAACTCAATATATATACAGGGTTTTAGGAAAAAATTAACAGTTCTTCGAAGTCGAACAAGACTCCAAATTATATTTTGTATTATCAAAATTATAAGGGAAAAATTGACCCCTATCCAACCTTTTTAAATACAGTGCAGTTGTTTAATTATTTAGATCAGTGGAGGATGTGGACGTTAAATTGATAGATTCTGATTGTCTTTAATACATTCAGCTGCGTTGGTGTTTGCAACGTCAAACTTTCGAATTTTTTTAAAGTAAAAATGCAAAATGATTTTCTCTGTGAAACATAAAACATTCATGGTTGAGTCCTACTTCCGAAGTGGAGTTGCCATTGAAGGTGAATGGCATTACTACAGTGGCGCTATTTTATAAGTATTCCAACGAAAATTTCCAGACTTTAATTTTATCGTTGCTGATTTTTACAACGTTGTTGGAACCATTGTGCAAATATTTCGTAAAACAGGTAGTGTCCACCACAAAAAAGGTGCTGGACGACCAACATTGTGTACCAATGAAGTCATAGAAGATGTTGAAGAACGCATGTAAAATAATCCATCAATTTCATCTGTCGCATGCCGTAAAATTGCGAAAAAAGCTCCACCTTTTCCCGTACAGACTTCATGCCTATCACGAACTGGCGGCTGATTTTAACAGACGCATTGCCTATTGCAGATGTTTTCTTGAACATGTCAGTGATGATAACTTGGTGGATTTAACATTCTTTTTTGATGAAGCTTGGTTTCAACTGAGTTTGTGTCAATTTGAATCACAATTGTGAGATTTTGTTTTGTAGGTTATGTTAACTCTCAAAATACAAGATGTTGGAGTGCTAAAACATCCTGTTAAAATTGGTGTATGATGCGCAATGTCTCGGAGACGTATAATTGAGGAAGCTGTAACAACACAAAGATATCCAAACAATATCCTAACTGTTTTTGTTCAAGAGTTGCAGGATGAAGAATTCCAAGACGGATTTTTCAACATGACGGTTCCACAGCACATACAACAGTAGACAATTTGAATTTTTTACGTGAATTCCTTGATGATAGAGTGATAGGTTTACATTCAGTTCTTGAGTACCTACCCCCCACGGTCACCAGATTTAACCCCTCTGGATTACTTCTTGTTCGGTCATTTAAAAAGCACTAATTTTAAAACTCTCAATCACACCACAGAAGAACTGAAAGACAGAATTACCGTGCTCGCATTACACCTGCTACACTACAAAATGTGTTGGATAACATGAAAAGTTGTGTCAATTTATGTATACAGAAGATTGGATACCATTTCTAACAGTTTCTTTAACTTCGTTTTCGCCTTTTAAGTAAACTTATTCACAAATGTACAGAAGTTATTTCTTTTATTAGTTTTTCTAGTTTTCAAAAAGCAAGAGCTAACTTACGTCTGTAAATTAATTTATGTCAGTATGCAACCAACATGTATTTTTTAATTGCATAATGTGAAAAGTATGCGAAACCGAGAAGACATGCGTTCAAAATCACACTGCATTCTTTGTTCTAAATAATAATCAATGAAAACACGATATTTTAGTTAATCTTAGAAAGAACCAAAGCCATAAACAGTCGTCACAAAAATCACGGTTCTAGAGAAAAAAATTGACAATTTAATTCGTAGAATAGTAAGCGTAATACTGTACTACATTCAAGTATTAAAGAACTGTCTTTTTTGTTAACACGTTGTATGAAGAAAGTATGCAAAAGAGCCAGCAAGGTGATAATGATAGTATGGGAAATTGCAGAAAGAAAAAGATTAAAAATGCTAATGATTGGATTGGATGTATCATGGTGTTTGATAGTTTGATTAAAAATGTTCTAATGTCAGGAGTAGAGATCTGGAGGTGGATAGAGTTTGAAGAGGTATAGAGAATCCAAGGCAGATATTTTAAATGAACATTAGATCTTGACAAAGAAATACCGAGGTGTATAGTAAGGGAAAAAACAAAAAGGGAAAAATCGTGACTAGAAGCGGGAAGATACACCAGGAATACGTGAATGAGAAAAGACACTAGAAGCAAGAACTTTGGAAAATGAGATCAAAATACTGTAAATGAAATGGTTATGCCTCGAAGCAAGTACTTAGAAGAAGTGAGAAGTCCAGGAAAACAGATGTGGCAGGAGCTTTGTAGAGAGATTTTAATATAGAGAACCAAGAGGGAAGAGAAGAGATAATGTACGACCCACATTAAAAATAATAAGTATATTTAATCCATAGTTACATGAATTAAAAATTGGTTTTTTTTACTAGTGTTAAAAATGACAGGGCAGCAACAATTGCAACCATATTTATTTTTTATCAAAATACAACATAACTTAGGTAATTATATTGTTCCAGCATTTACATGGACAGTAAAGTTTCAACAGTTATTAATACTACAACTGTGTGAAGATGTAGATAACATCTTTAAGAAAAATGAACCAGCGGATTCGACACTGCTTGACTTGGGCAAGATTGAACCATCGGAAGATGAAGGCCAAATTTCAGACATAATACTTTCCTTTTCCTCCACGGAATTTCCGTCACGAGAGTTACATATTTTAGCGGAGTTTGATGGTAAAATCTGGAAGGCAATCCTATTCTTACCCTCCACGGAATCTTCGAGATAGCCTTCTGCCACGGCAGATGACTTCCATCCGCCGTGGCGTTTAATAGTCGTCAAATTAGCCCTGAATCAGCTAATAATGAGGCGAATGATCTTCTAAAACAATGTCCAGTAAATTATTTCGAATTTAGCAGTTTCAAGAACTCGCCAATATCAGAGGGCATCTTTCCGAAAGTATTAATACCAACCGGCTGAACAGTGCATTTGTTCTTCGAATACTTGAAAGCAAAGCTATAATGACCTACCTAATAGATCACTATTTTTTGTTTCTAAACTTGAGAAAATTTGACGGTGACTGATAGTAGAAGGTCAATTTGTCTGAAAATTTAAATATATAATTTGTCTTAAATTTCGAATAGATGGTATAAATAAATGTGCACAGTTAATTATTACTTGCGAGTAGCATGCCACACACTTTTCAGTTCATCGTTAAATAGTTACGGTCGTGTGATAATAGAACATTAGGGTGTAATATATGAATAATATATTTCCACTTTTGATAAAAATAATGAACACTGCCAATTACGCCTGATAATAAATAATTCCCAATTACATGATTCATTGTCGTTTACGTGTCCACATACATTCTTACTGTGTTTGTTCAACACAACAATTATCTCCTTTTCGCGTTATTACCCCATTGTACTACTTAATTTTTGCGCGCGTTTTATTTTTAGTTTTTCTTTTCGAATTACACAATATACAGACGTGGTTTTATAAAAATTGAAAGCGAAACATTTACATTGCAAATTTATTAACAATGATGAAGTGAACTTTTTAGAGAACTAACTGTAAGTGAATTATAGTTTAAACCATTAGCATAGAAGGGTTATAATTAGAATGTTGTGAAGGAGATAAGGTTAAACTGGACAAATGTTAAAGTTTACGAACACAAAGTATCTATTATTAATGTACCGTTTGTATATTGAAATTATTTGCAACAGTTAGCAAAATGATAACAAATAATAACACTTTGATAATTATATACAGTGTGCGCGGAAAGTCACGAAACAAATCTTGTATAAATCTGCTCATTTTTCTTGTGTATTGCCACTGATAATCCTATTGTCATAAAATTCATACGAAAAAAAATTGTAGCTCCAGTGGTATGAGCAGTAGCACCATCCTGCTGATTTAAATATGAAACAAAAATTTTGTTTCATATCTTGGAACATTTATTTTATTGTTAATTACGATTTCGGTCAATTACTACCCTGGATACGTTATAGCATTACAGTAAGTTAAAAATATATAGTACAGTGGAAACGAAACCTGGATATTTCTTTCAGTTCAAAATAATGATATTTATCACGGCGTCGAACCCCAACCCTTTCACAATACAGACCCCGACTTTCCCTCCACAAGCCCGCCGCCAACCTCTCGCGCAACTTCGCCTCGTTTTGCACAGATGGCGCCCACTGCCAAAAAACAAACTTTACCATGTAGCAACCCCAATTAAAACAACCCTTCAAACATGAACAGATCCCATAAACTACCTTTTTGCCAACAACGTTATAATCACACACACACACTCAAACAGACGACCCCAAAAATCTGCGCTTTTTATCTCATCTTATCCAAACTCTTTGCATAACTCTCTTCGACGATATCACACCTATTAGTTGCTTACTGAATCGATTAAAGACGAACACAAGTTCGTCATTATGTTTCTCTCTCGTTCTTACATTTTTCTTAGGCTCTGGAGAAAGAGACGGAGTAAGTTCGAGGGGCGCAAATTTTGCTATAAATTAAATCAAATTCCTTATAAAGGACGATAAAATTATTCGTTCGAGCGTTTGAATTCCTTGGATGTTTTCCGACCGTTCGATCGATTAACAAATTTTAGGAAGCGGGGTGCCGGCTGCTGGGGTTTTTCTGTCTGAGACGGTTTAACTGGTCACAGGAAAGGAGCAAAGGTTTGTGTTTTTTTAACATAAGTTTTTAACTATTGTAAAAAGTGAGAGAAGGCTAGCGAAAGACAATAATATTGCATGTCAGGACACATTTTTCAAGAAAGATTTCTTGTTTTGAAGTCTCTGATTTTATGATAGGTAATATTTTTACATATGTATACATTGTTATGGAAATAACAAGCTTTCATGTGAACAAAATTTCAAAGAACTTGGAGGAGAGATTGCAACGGTAATTACCATAACCAGTTGCCACCGGTATTTTTCTGATTGTGAAAATTTCAAAAAACTGAAGCTCCTTTGCTGGTAGACAACTGGAAGAAAAATTATTGTTATAAAATTTGGATTACAACTTTTTACTTTGTTAAGAAAATTTGTATATAAGTATGTATGTGTATGCACATATTCTTTCACATCTAAACAAAAATTAAGCTTCATTTGTTGAAATTTTAAATATATTTTTTTAAATATGTGTGGTTCACGAGTAATAAAGAGCCTGGATAAATTTGAAACACAACCCAAAATACATTTTCACCACTATCTTGGATATTATTATGATTACAATTGGAGCATTAAACATAGTTACCGGAACAATTGTCAAAAGTTTTAACAAAAATATCAAATTGAAATCGCTTTCATTTTTTGTTTGAAGTAGTACACATTATTTTTCTGCGAGGCGACACAATTATGAAACTGTTTTGTAAATCACTTTTATAGAGAGCGGTCCCTTTAGAGTTCCGCAATTGTGTTTCGTATTAAGAGGCATAGCTACATTTGGCTCTTTGTCGTTACCTATTAATATATTTTTAAAAAGTAGGTAATATCTCCATTATTAACAAACTTACTATTACGAAATTTTAAATATAACCTCTCTACAATTTTCATCACACAATGCGAATGCAGTTTTTATTAAAACAGTTTATTTTTATTTTTTGATTTGTTGAAATTTTTGCACCACAATTTTTTAGCAAACTTAAGAGAACGGACAAAAAGCGACAAATGAGCAAAAAATTGGTCTAAAGAGTTTAGGCAGTACCTCCCTCGCTGTCGGAAACTTGACGACTGCATGCCTATTGTGTTTTTTTCTCATTACATTTTTGTAGTGGGAATTTAAAAAAAAAAAATGCGATGACGTCATCAACATTTTTGCAAGGACATGTATATCAGTTGGGATAGATGTAGTGTAATACTAAGAATAAAATTATTGTATTCCCAAATTTTTGGGAAAATGAATTGGGTCGTTTTGGATATTGATTTGTAATATTCAATAAAATAAGGAAACAATTTACTCACGTATACGGCGCCGGCGTGTACTAGGAGAGGCAACTGAAAATCGTTTATGTATAAGCATTCTTAATTTAAGACGACAAGCGTAACATACTTGAGAGTCAAACAGAGAAACTGTAAACAAAACCGATGGTCGTCTAGAGATTTTTATTGCTTCAACTTCCGCTTATTATATAAAACATTGCGTTTTATTTTAATTTTTGACGGTGGAATTCACAATTAGTTGTTTATAAACATGTCTATACCACATTCGCGGAACCTAGTCAGCGCACAAAACAAATGCACGTCTGTAATGTTAAAGTAAATGTAAATAAGCGTGCTACGCTTATGTTTCAACCGAGTTTTTTTTTACTTTACAAAATTTTGTGTCTACCAAATTGGGTTGGTCCAATGTAATACTAATATTAAGTGTTGCCTTTAATTTAGTCAATAAAATAAATTGACTTATTCATTAATTTTTTTTTGAGCCACCTCTTAAGCAAATCTTAAAAAATTGAATGGAATGATAAATCACAAGTACAAACTCATCATATTTTTTGCATTTTAGATAGGATTTCTTCAGCAAAATTTAGGGGTGACCTCATCAATTTTTTTAGGGGGATGAGCAAATAAATTTGGATAAAAAAATTACCATGCTTATGATAACTTTAAAACATCTCCAAGATTTCACAGCATTCGGTTCTGTAATAAATCAATAAAATAAATTGACACATTCATTAATTTTTTTGAGTCACCCTGTATATGCAAATACAAAAAATATGATTGGAATGATAAATCACAAGTACAGACTCATCATATTTTGTACATTTTAGATAGGATTTATTCAGCAAAATTTTGTGGTGACGTCATAAATTTTTTAGGGGGGACGACCAAATACATTTTGATCAAAAATTTACCATACTTATGATAATTTTAAAACATCTTCAAGATTTCAACGCATTCGGTTTTGTAGTTCCTGAGTAAATCAGTAAAATAAATTTTGGGCATTCATTAATTTTTTTGAGTCACCCTGTATATGCAAATCCAAAAAATATGAATGGAGTGATATATCACAAGTACAGACGCATCATATTTTGTACATTTTAGATAGGATTTATTCGGCAAACTTTTGAGCTGATCAAGTTTTTGGAGGGATAACCAAATATATTTTCACTAAAGATTTATGATTCTCTTTAGAGCCTTAAAACATCTGCAACATTTCAGAACATTCGGGTTAGCAGATTCAAAATTAAATTGCAAAATGTTGTTTTATAATTTTGATTTTTTTTTTTCCAAAAATCTGGACGTTCCGGGTAAAAACTCAATTCGGAATCGTAAACTTCATGTGTAGGACTATGTTATTTTATACAATTTAAGACCCATTTACTATGTACAATTTTGCAGTGACGTCATCGCATTAGTGGTGGGGATGACTAGACAAATTTTGGTTAGCGTTTTACCATCTGCATGATATTCCTAATATAAGTACAAAATTTTACAACAATCGGTCCAGTACTTTCGGAGATTATCTGTCTAATAAAAATCCGGGACGGCAGACAGACGGACAGACGGACAGACAGACGGAAATGGGAGACCTATTTCTTCGTCTTCTAGGGGTCATGAAAGATCGAGAAAACGTAAAAGTAGAGAGTCGGGAGACGGACTCGATTACAATACTTCCTTTGCTTACGCTCGGGAAGTAAAAAAGTCGATAAAAGATGTTAGAGGGCTGACAAAAAATATAAAAAAAATGTGAAAAAAGCGAGAAAAAGTGACGCAAAACAGACAACTTAAAAAAATCGGCCAAAAATGCATAAAAAAAGAGGGAAAAAGACCGAAATAAAAGGTGTTGAAAAAATGTAACAAGAAGGAGACAAGTAAAGAGACAAAAAAGTCATCAAAGAACGGAAAAAAAGGCCCCTAAAAATCCAACAGAAACGTGCCAAAAAAAAAATGTTTAAAAAATCAGGAAAATTAACAAAAAGAGCACAAAGAAGCAGAAAAAGGCGGTAAAGCAGTCCCTCAAAAATTAGACTGAAAAAATACGACAAAAAGTTTAAAACGGACAAAAATCAAAATGCAAAAAAGCGTCAGAAAAAGCAGCAAAAAAGGCGGCAGAATAGGGCTTTAAAAAGACTAGTTAACAGAAGAAGAGGGAAAATTCAAGGCAACAAAAAGACGGCAAAAATGTACCCAATAAAGATGAAAAATGGGCGACAAAGAAATAGGAAAAAAAAGGCGAAAAAAAAACAGTCAAAAAAGCGACAAAATAGACTACAGAACAAAGGCATTAAAAACACGATTAAAGACACGAAAAAGGGGGGACAAATGAGGTGATAAAAGAAGTTAACAAAAAAGACGTAAAAATGAGGAGAAATAAGGCTACAATAATTAATTTGGCAACTATAAAGTCAAAATCCAAAAGGGGGAAAATAAAGATCACAAAAAATAGACCACAAAAAATGCGAAAGTGCTAAAAATGCAAAAAATGGGCGTCAAAATGTAGATGAAAAAAAGGAGATTTATTTAAAAACCAATATCTCAATTATTTATGGAAATTCGGAACGCGGGTTTCACCACTGTTTTCAGGTTACAAAACTCCAGAGTTGTATCAGATATATCGTCGACTTTTTGTGTTGTGTTTGACTATAATATACAACTTCCTACATCTAGCGAACCAATTTCTTTGAAATGAACATTTGAATGAATACCATACTTTCAACTTTGATATTACTCTAAAAAAACTGGTCTAAATTACTCGTATTCAGACTGATCTTCCCTCGCACCTGAATTAATTTAACTTTGCGAATTTTAATTTTTTATGATAACTTACACAAGTTAAAGAAAGATGGATGTGGTCTGTTAAAATGCAGCTAAAGAAGCATGCTATGCTTTATTTCAAGTGAGTTTTTCCATAACAAAATTTTCTGTTAACGTCACTAACGTTTTAGTAAGAACACATAGATCAATCTGAACGAACGCAATGTAATAGTAAGTACTAAAAACAGTGTGCTGTTCTTGATTTGATCAATAAAATAAATGTCCCTATACAATAATTCTTTTGTCACCTTTTAGGTATACGTAATTGTAAAAAATTGGTCGAAGTATATTTCAACGCAAATTGCAAAGGGTTGTGCGAGTTGTACATGTACGGATAATGTAAAATAAATTGAAAATAGATAACAAACTGGACAAAATGGCATCTCAGCAATAATAACAAGCTTTAACTTCAAGTGTTTATTTATATATCGCAAAAATGTAGAAATTTGCTTGAATTGAAGGAGTTTGTCGCCTCAAAACGGGACTAAAATTATGAATTAAACCGCAGTGGAAGAGAATATTATTATTATTATTCTTATTTAATAAATATCGGCGGTTTCTCACATTTTTGAAAAAATGGAGTGATTCCTTTTTAGTCTGAACAATAGAAAATTTGTTATGACGCTATAAACATAAGTAGATAGAAAAAAAGAATAAACAAAGGGCCAAGTTTGGAATCGAATTATATGCTGCGTTCGTGTAAGCTGTTATTATGCTTTGTTAATTTTTTTGTGAACATTTGGTTGCTTAGGGAAAAACTCAAGGTGGATTCGAACACCACAAGTATAGGAGTGTAGAGATAACTAACCAAATTTTCGTCTACATAACACTCCTAAAATACCTACAAAATTTGACAACAATCGGTCCAGGAGTTTTGGAGATTTTATGCCTAATAAAAATCGACACAGACGCCAGAAAAACATAAATGTGGCCATTCGTCCGATGGACTTGATTACTATATTTCCTGAGCTTACGCTTAGGAAGTAAAAATATAAAAGCATTGCTGAACCATAAGTATAAATTGATAATATTTCGCATATTTTAGACATCAGATATTCAGCAAACTTTTGAGACGACGTCATCAATTTATTTGGAGGGGATAAGCGGATTTAATGATTCGCAATGTCTACGATGACGTTAAAACGTCAGCAACATTTCAAGACATTCAGTTTTGCAGTTTCAAAGTTAAATTGGAACATGTGTTATATAATTTCGATTTGTTTTCTCAAAAATCTGGTTGTTTAAGGTAAAAACTCAACACGCATTCATAAACCACAAATGCAGGAGTATAAAATTTAAATAACATTTACTATTGTAAATTTTCAAGACCACGTCATCCTATTATTCTTAACATACATGTAAAATTTGAGAAAAATCGGTCCAGTAATTTGAAGCATTACCTATCTAATAAAAATTGACAAAGACGGTAGACAGACGGAAACGCAAGACCTACTTTTTCGTATTCTAGGTTCCATGAAACGTCGAGAAACCATAAAAGTAGTCATTCTATGTTAAGATTGGGAAGTAAAAAAATCGTTTTTGCAGTCTTACCTACCCCCAAAGTTGGTGGGTATATGAAATCTCATTTTATGTTTGTAAAGTAAACGCTCATGAAATACGTTGACGGAAAGTACACGTTCCTCGTGGTCTTCCGTTTCCGTTTGTCTGTCGGTCTCATTTTTATTATACAAATAATGTCGGAAACTACTAGACCGTTTGTGGCCAAATTTTGTGTGTATATTAGGAATATCATATAGATAATAAAACGCTATCCAAAATCTGGTTCTTCATCCCCCAAAAACAATTTGATGACATCTTCTCATGGAATTCTAAATTGAAATTATTTAAATTTTGGACAAGAACATACTCCTATACTTGTAGTGTACAAAGCCGCTTTGAGTTCTTTCCCTAAAAAATTAATTTTCTCAAAAAAATAGCACACTATAACAGTTTAGTACTAACATCGTTCTTGTAGTGTGACTAGTATTTTCTATGTTGATGACCTCATCACAAATTTTTGTTATGAAAAAACTCATTTCAAACATACCACTAGCGTGCTCCTTTTTTGGACATTTGTGCTCCATTGTAGCTAATTAACGTAATTTGTCCTCTACTCTCTATCGACGAGATAAAAAAAATAATCATTTTTCATTTTCTTTTACGCAGATGGATGTCATCTACACGCACTTGCAGTGAATTCTTTCGAAGTATAAACACCATAAACTATCGAATAAAAACGAGTCAGATCCAATAATCTACTCTCTTACTCCAAGTACGATTAAATTTACTTTTGTAAAGTGGCAATGGAAACTGGTAGAACGTAGGCTGCCAAAAAAAGAAAGAGAAAGCGCAAATCGTATTTTTTTGTTACAGTATTTGCTATAAGATTTATTGTTTACTTTAGAAGACCAAAAATGAGAAAACGGGTGGGTGGGCGGGGCTAGGTTTAACTTTTTCTTACAGTCTCTTCACTTCAGTGATTACTCTTAATATTGTTCAATCATTTACCGAAATCAGTCTTATCTTAGCAAGTACTAGCTCCACCCACCCCCACTGTTCTCATCCTAACGATTTTATTCCTGTTCAGTATAAAGCACCTTTCATTCTGGCTAGATAAAATGAATCACTGAAATAAAGGAGGGGTGGGTGGGCGGGGTTAATTATAGGTTCTTTTGTAAAGTGGCAATGAGAACTAATACTTAAAAAACATTAAATAAATCTGTGGGTACTTACCTTTTTTATAACCCTGATAATCGTTCAAATTTGTCCCAGATATCTTACCGAAAAATAGTTTTAATGAATTCTGCAGAAATTTTCGCCAACAATGTAATAAATTAATTTGTTTTGTCTTATTATCTCAAATTGTCATATATTTCTTAAAAAAAAAATTAAATTATTAAGTGCTTTTTAAAACTACCATGAATCAAAATTTGTCTGCACACCACCTTCAAAAAATTGATGACGTCGTGACAGCGTTGCTAAATACTAGTCCTTGTAGAACGATTAAAGAATGTAGGTAATAAATCTGTCCTAAAAAAATCTCTTTTGTGCTTATGTTTGTATTTGAAATTTCAGAAACGAAATTAGTACAAATTTTGTATTTATCCTCACCACAAGGCTGATGACGTCATTTCAGAAATTATCAGTAAATCTTAGCTGCTTTATTTGTGGTTAAAAATTCACAACAGTATTTTATTGGCACAACGTGTCTTGAAGTACGTTAATTTCGGTTTAGATATTAATGACTTTTGTTCATTTTGTTAGTTGCTGTTGTGTTAAATCGGTAAAAAATGTCTTTGCTCTTCGCCTCCCAGTAATCAAATCGTGCCTCTTTTGACGCCCCTGCGATTCACCCTTCTTATTCGACTTAATGTGATAATTAAGGAAGTGACGTTTAAGTGATGAGTGACATTAGAGTTCAGTTAACGCTAACTATTATATTTAATCTTCAGTTAAAGTTAGTCTCTCGCTTAATGATTCGTTAACTCAAATTACGAAGGAATCTGCATCTATTCCGGCTGCTTTTCTTATACCTCATTTGTTGCTAAGATTGCTGCGAATACCTAAAGATAGATAGATAGATACACAGGGGTGGAATGATCGAGGGGTTGCCAAACTTTTCTTTATTCAGTAAAAAGACAAACACGATACAAACATAATGACAATAAGTAACATTAGTAAACAAACTTAAACGCTATGCCCATAAAATTTAGTTAAAGTAGAGAACTAATAATAGAATAAAGCAGTTGTATGTGTATTACAATTTGTTTTTGCTTAAAACTACAATAAACGCCCTAAAAGTAAACGTAACTACGACATGAAGGGGAAAGTTCCAGAAAAACATCGGGAGTCTTGCGATTTGTATTGTTGAGGAGAACATTTTTCGACACAAAAGTACTTAAATAGAGTTAGCTTTTTTACCCCGTCCGAAATCCGTTAACGCGGCAATTAATCCGGCAATCCTCGAAGGGTCGAAAACAACTTGTTGCTTTAAAAAATCGCTTTTAAACGAGACCCTTTCACGGAATGGCGCGTTTTTTCTCTCTTTTTTAACCGCTCAATTAGGGCCCGCTCTGGATTTTTCCTGTTTGCGTGGGGTTAATCCGAATCGAGCCGATGAAGGGTCGTTAGCGGTTTTTTGGTCCAAATTAAATTCGACGTGTGAATTTTCACGTTAGTTTTAGTACGTCTAGAGCTCCGAGGGTGGAAATTTAAGATTCATAGAATTAAAGATGAGAAGATGTATTATTCATCTCGTGTGCCTTGGAAAAGCTAAGATAAATGAACGTACACTATGTAAACAAAAGAGGTGCATGCAAAGGCACACATACTGTGACTCGACATGCTGAGAATATTTTAATAATGACTTTTCGCGATTATCATTTCATGCATATTTCACTCATGCGGGTCTTTCAGGATCAAGGCGAATCTAAATCGAGGCAGGCCGTGTTGACGAGAACGGCTGAAATTGCTGCCTGACGAAATTTAGCTAAATAATGCCAAATATGGCCGAAAGAGCTATTTTCGTAAGACATTAATTACGTCACTAGTTTCGTTTCGTCCGACAATTCATTCTTCACGTTATTAACATGGTTGTGATTATTTCTTTTATTATTATATTATATTGCAGATACAGTTGGTCGTCTATTAATTAACGCTATACGCTCACGCAAAAATTCATACATTCAAACAATACGATAACACAGCTGATAAGTACTTTGAGGTAATTAATTGTGAGTTCTAAAGACATATCATTCTATTATTATTATTATTAGTTGAGAAGTTGTTGATTTTAACTTACGCAAAACTGTTTTTTTTTTAATTTTGCAAAAAGTGCCAATTAATTCAGTTGCGTTTTTAAAAGATAATCGTGTCATGATTTCGTTCTAAATCGTTTTTTTGATGTTTTACAAGCACATTAGTTCCTTGTTATTTAACGCTATACATTGGAGCTGAAATGTTTACTTATACTATGCATATTTAACGTTTCGGTAACACAGCTGATACGCTCATTTTGTTACATGTATGTAAAGATATGCTCGATTGAATTTATTTTATTAATATTATTATTACCCAGAAGTGTCAAAATTTTGGAAAAAAATCAATTTCGTAATAATTAAGTGCGTTTAATTTTTGCTTAGATTTGTTTCGAATGGATAACTTCAGTGTTGCTGATTGTTAAATTTTTCACAGGCTGTTCCAAAACTTAGTTCCGACTTCCTTGGCCCGACAATTGTCACGTGGTCAAAGCTATTTCCACTTGTTTCAAAAAAACAATGAATAAAATTTTAACGAAAGGAACTCCGAACTAAGTTTTGAAACAGCCTGTATCTAATTTTGTTTTGATTATCAGTTCATCTTCACACTTATTTTTGTTTTCAGACATTTATAAAACTTTTATTTTATTATTATAAGCTGTCCCAAAATTTAATTCCGAGTTCCTTGGCCAGAAACTATTTATATAATTTTATCACTTGGTGAAAACGACTCCTGTTTTTTTTTGTGAGAGTTTATATTTTAACGCAAGGAAGTCCGAACTGAGTTCTAAAACAACCTGTATCTAATTTGGGGTTAAATTTGGTTTGTTTTTTTAATTTTGGCTAAAATTTGAACGGTAATCAAGAATTTTAAATTATTTTCGAAAAAATGAAATTTTACTAGTTAAAAAACTGAGGTAAATGTAGTGGCGTCTTTTGAAATAAATATATATATTTTTTTTGAGATCATTTCTTAAGTTAAAACTTAAAACTACATTTAGGCAAATGTTGTAGATTTTATAATAAATAATATTATCACTATTTTTATTATTATTTTGTTTTAGGCTGAAAAGTATATAAATGGCAAATTTTGAATGTTCGACTAAAGTTTAAAACATAAATATGGATTTACAACTAGAGGCCTATCTTGTAAAACAAAAGAAAAGTGTAAATGCAACATTTCCAAATTTTGTAAAATGTGGATTATTTAATAGAAAGTATAACTTTCAATTGTAAAATTTTCTACAGTAACATTTTCTACTGTAAAATACACTGACAAGACATAATTTAATATAAGAAAATATTTTGAAATTTAGGCGAAGAAAAGCTTTTAATGGAAAATATGCATTTTCAAATTTTGTAAAATAGGCTAATTCTGTCATCATCAAGTATAGGGACAATGTTTGAAGCAAGATAATAAATTTGTAATTTATGAGTTAAAATATAATATAAATTTCCAGCATTTGTAAAATAGGCGAATCTTATTAATATAATAATAAACGCCACTGTTTTAAAATAACTGCCTAATGGTGGTAATTTAAGTAAAATAAAGATATTATTTTGTAGAAAAGATGGATTAGTGACGATGACTATTTATTTTTTTGATAGACCCTGTTGTGTAAAATATAAATTATATCCAACAAGTATAATTATTGTACCTACTAGTTAGTACGTCATTTGATTAAAACAGAAAAATGTCAATTTAGTAGTGCAAAAAATGATTTTGTAAAATAGGCAACACCGCTAAAATATGTTTATATATTTGTTTATTTTTTGGATCAATTGTTTTAACTGGAATAATAGTATCGATTTATCCAACTGAAACATTTTCAAATTTTGTAAAATAGGTAAATTTTATTAATACCAGTCAAAATTAAATGATTTCGAGGAAGTATAAGTAATCTGTTATTTAAATGAAAAAATTATTCGGACAGAATAAAAATAAAATTTGTAAAATAGGCAATTAGCGAAACCAAAAATAACAAAAATAAATTTCGGTGCTATCAAAAACCGGATTTTGCAAAATAGACAACACACTATTAAAAACAAGATTGCCAATTTATAAAAAGAGCAGATAATAAAATAGGCTAGCAGCAATGTTAATTTGGAAAGTTTACACTTTGTAAAATCAGAGAATTTCTTTTAAAGGGATTTAGTTAACAGCGAAAAATGCTTAAAATAGCCGAACCGAATATATTTTTGTAAAATAGGCTAAAATTTGTAAAAATGAATAAATGCACGTAGTAGTTGAAGCATTAGCAAACTTTGTAAAATAGGCCAATTTTATTAATATCAGTCCAACTGGAATGATTTTAGGGAAGTATAAGTAACCTGTCATTTAATTAAAAAAATATACTATTTTGAACCGAATAAAAACAATATTTTTGTAAAATAGGCAATTGACGAAACCAAAATTAAAAAAAAATGCGATTTCGATGAGATCAAAAACCAGATTTTGCAAAATAGGCAACACATTTTTAAAAACAAGATTGCTAATTGCTAAATAGGCTACCAGCGATGTCAAATTTGAAACGTTGACGCTTCGTAAAATAGGAAATTTTTTTAGAAATTTAATTACCGTCGAAAAACGATAATTTAAACAGGAACCGAATATATTTTGGTAAAATAGGCAAAACTTTGTAAAAATGAAGAAATGCACCTTTTAGAGAAATTTTGGTAGAAAGCTTTGTAAAATGGCCAGATTTTATATAATTTTATAGAAAATAAAATATAAAAAATGCAATTTGTAAAATTGTAAAGAATTCACTGACATAGTAGTTGAAGCATTAGCAAATTTTGAAAAAATAGGTCAATTTTATTAATATCAGTCAAAATTAAATGATTTTAGGGACGAAAAAATGCTAATTCGAACAGAATAGAAATAATATTTTGTAAAATAGGCAATTGGCGAAACCAAAAATAAAAAAATTGTGATTTCGGTGGGATCGAAAACCGGATTTTGCAAAATAGGCAACACATAATTAAAAACAAAATTGCTAATTGCTAAATAGGCTACCAGCGATGTCAAATTTGAAACGTTGACACGTCGTAAAATAAGAAATTTTTTTAGGAATTTAATTACCGGCGAAAAACGATAATTTAAACAGGAACCGAATATATTTTGGTAAAATAGGCTAAACTTTGTAAAAATGAAGAAATGCACCTTTTAGAGAATAATTTTTGTAAAGTAGGCAATTGGCGAAAACCGGATTTTACAAAATAGGCAACACATAATTAAAAACAAGATTGCTAATTTGTAAAAAGCGCAGATAAAATGATAATTTAAACAAAAACAGAATATTTTTGTAAAATAGGCTAAAATTTGTAAAAATGCACCTTTTGAAGAGATTTTGGTAGCGAAAAACAGGCTGCCAACATTATAAAATTTGAAAGTGTTTCAAGCTTTGTAAAATTGCCTAATTTAAAAAAAAAATATATGAAAACTCCAATTTATAACATTGTAAAAAATTCACTGAGATATTAGTTAAAACATTAACAAATTTTGTAAAATAGGCAAATTTGATCAACATCTGACAAACTTAGATGATTTTGAGTATGTATAAGTAATCTGTAAGTATTTTTGGAAAATATAGAAACGTTATTTTGTAAAATAGGCAGTAGGCGAGACCAAAAAAAAACTATTAATTTGGGTAAGATCAAAACACAATTTTGTGAAATAAGGATACGCTTGGTAATTTGTAAAAAGGGCAAATAATACAAAACATATATTTACTTTCTTCACAAATCCTTATACTGTAAAATGAATGTAAAACATTTACATTTTGTAAAAGAAAAAATGTTAATTTAAAGAGGATCCGGACATAATTTTGTAAAATAGGCAAATATTTGTAGAAAATGAAAATATTTATTTGTAAAGTGAATAAATGGGTTGCCAACAATATAAAATTTGAAAGTGTTTCAAAATTTGTAAAATAGGCCAATTTTGATAAAAAGCGAAAATTCCAATTTAGATGGAGTAAGCCAAATTTCGTAGGAAATGAGTAAAATATTTTAAATACAAGTTATATTTTGAACTAAACAATATATCGTAAAATAGGCAGGTTTTGATTACGTAATAGAAACTGTGATTATTTTAAAAGAGCATAAAGTGTGTGTCAATAATTTTTAAAATAAATAATAAGAAATAAAATGTGTCAAATATACACAAAAATTTAGAAAACTAACGACAACCTCAAGTCAATTTTTTGAAATTTTGTTAAACACGAAAATAACCTCTTTCTGAGTAGATTAAAAGCGTCCAATTGTTCATTTTTAGTAGAAAATATAGCGAAAATCCAGAATAGGCTAAAACAACACCACAGACATTTCTGTAACCGACTTGAAGTCATGAAGTCGAAGTTTTATTTTTTTATAGAAAGTTTGTGAACAAATTTAAAATCGGATTTTGATTATTTCGGAAACACAAATTAATTTTAGCAAACACAAAATAGACGAAGACCAGGTTTTGCTGCAATTTTAATGGAATTTAAAAAACACAATTGTTTCGATAAACGTTTCAGCATAAATATTCAGTTACCAAACAGTTAATTTTGCATAAATTGTTCTAGAATAACCAAATATTGATTAATTTGCAGCGCAACAAGCTTTAAAAATTCAGCTAAAATGAGACCGGTTTATTCATTGTTTCGGGAAAATATTTGCCGCAAAATAGACATAACTCACAGAATTAAATTTTGTAATTTTGTTAAACAATCAGCTTCACACTTAGATAAGTCAGTCGCCATCGATTTTGGAAAAAGTACAAAAATTCTTTTACTAGTCGGCTATGTTACCTCACAGAACTTAATTTTTCTCTAAAATCCTGATAGTTAAGTTAAAAAGTGTCTAATTTTTATTTCTTTGGTTTAAAGCTTTCTCAATTTTTTTTCTCGCAATAAAAGGAATACCTACATAAAAAATTGTTTTAATTTTTTGGAATTATTTTTCCGGTTTTTAGAAACTCTGACTATTAATCACTAATCAGCTGTGTTTTTTTTTGTAATTTGTTTTACGACTTATATTTTCGTTCATCGCGGACTATATTATAGGGATTTTTTTAGAATTTCTCTTTTACTCTATCTCTCTCTCTCACACTCATACATTTCGTCCAGGAATGCAATCAAAACAGAGTGTTAATAATGTAAATCAGGTTTTGAAAATTTCAGTCTTAATCGAATTTGTTTGTTTACTCATTCACCTATGCACAACCCAAGCAAAGCTCTTCTTTTCGCGACATCCCTTGATTTCCGCCGCAAAACATGAATTAATCAAGACGAAACTAAGTATTCGTTTTAATGCCTTCATCACTTTAATGCCTCATTTTACTACAGCGCCCGAAAATGTGTTCCATGATGAAAATTTCGCCCCGTCCTGCCCTCCCCGCGCCAAATTTGGGATTTTTCTCCAAAATCTCCATCCCAGTCGAATTCCTGAGCATTGATACGCCGTCAAACATAATTAAATTTCGCGAAACATTCTAACGTAATTTATAAGTCTCGCCAGCCATAAATTGCAAGGTAGAGCGTATTCTTAATGTTCGCGTTAGAAATCAGTGCAGAAATTAATGGGGTATTTTAGCAATTTAAGTTATGAATTATGCGAGGGGCTTCTTAGCCCATTACGGCGCTCCGGCGAAAAATGGAAAAAAGGAAGGGAGAGAAAGGGGTTTTTTGCCCCCTGCCCCTCGCCCGTTTCCAGGAGCGATGCCGTTATTAGAAAGCCAGTATTCTTCTTACAGGGGTAGCGAATCATTGATTTCTTACATTAAGCCACACCTCCTTATTCCCCCCCTTTTCATCCCCTCTGAGTCCAAGGAGCGTCCTAGGCTTCCCCTATTTCCAGGATATTCCGGCATCCCTCCCGCTTTTTCCCTCTTTCCTCCGCGATTCCTTGAAAAAGCTCCAAGAAAAAACGCCCATTCTATGCAAACGTGCGATGGTATCTTGGGTCGGCCGACCTGTGAAACGAAATCTGTCAGAATTCAAAGTCCCAACTCGTCACGCGTCAACACCAAACAATACTTTGAATTCTTCAGTAAGGTAATTTTTATTCGGTTTTCCATGGTCGGCGGCCGGACTTTTGTTTTTGTTTTAAAAGGGTTGTAGGAACTGGGCCGGCCGCTGAAATAATACGGAGAATTTCGGCTTTCGGGGCTTAACGAGCTTCCTGAAAAAGTGCGATGTAGACAATTTGCATAAATAAATAATAAACACCTGAGTTTTGCTGAAATAACATGCGGTTTTTTGGGAAGATGGCCGCCGAAAAGGCCTATTTCGCACTGAAATTAGCCTGAAAATTTTTGTATCTTTGTTGATACGATAGCTGTATTTTTCAAACTTGAATTTATTTTACCGGGTTTAGCATGAGGTGCTGAAATATCACAGTTGTTGACAGAGCTTTAACAAACTGAACCTATGCACTTGCCTGAATACCGTACTGACGATGATTTTGCTCAATTATAAATTTTCAGTTACCTGGTAGTGAAATTTTTTCAGTGACTGACGTTTCGTGTAATTTTTCTCCAAAAAAAACGCCAGTTTTTGGTTTGTTTATGTGCACATGTTCCTGATTTTCGAAAATTTGTTTCTACATTCGCCACTTTACTGACGTCAAAACGAAAAATACGCTCGAAATTCAATTTTGGGTAATTTTTGAAAATAAATTTGGAATTTAAAAACGGTCAGAGTGGCCAAAATGCAGACTCGTTAGGTTTGTTTTGGAGTTTTTAATATAAACTGAAATCTGGTCTGAGTCTTCTTTATTCTTTCGATTTGTTTTTAGGTTTTTAGTGAAAGTCAAAATTTCGGACTTCTATCATATCTGTGTCTGTGTTTTGGTTGATTTTTGGTGCGATTACTGGTTGAGAAAGTTCCAGAAGGTGTAAATTGTCTTTTGAAGGAGCGTCTTGAAAGTCAAAATTTTTGGAAAAATAGTTTTTGGGTGATTTTTGGATTAAAGGCTTTGCGACGGCACATCTTTTTTAAATCTGTTTTTTGACTCAAAGTCCTGTGCAGTGACACTGGTTGAAAGTTCCGGGGATTTAGTTGAAAGAAATTAAATTTGGACTGTTTTTGAGGATTTTTGATCAGAAAGCTGTGCATGGCGAGATTTTCGGTGTGACAGATATCGTGAACCGAGGACCATTTTGTGTTGATTTTACTCTGAGGGTGTCTGGAAATTAAACATGTTTTTTTAATTTTGTGTCTGTTTTAAAAATACTGTTTTGAGTTCGCTGATTTAGTTCCAGACCAGTTTTTGTTTATTTGTGGACGAAAATAACTTTTTCAACAACACACATTTTGGACTGCCGGTATTCACTCAGATGCAGAAGTTCTTAACATTTTTGGAAGTCACAGAGTTTTGGAATTAGTTTTCGTTGGAAAGTGCTTGTGTTTGTACTGTTTTGGAGCCGCTGATACATTTTTGCCTCATGTGTTAATAATAAATCCAGTGATTATTCAACTGTTTCTGGTCGGTTTCAGTATTTTTGGAATTTCGCCGTCTAAGTTTTGCTTTCCGGTGGTTCTCAACATTTTTCGAATGACTCAGTAGTAGTTCTAAAGTTTGCCACAATTGTAAATTTCTTGTTTCGTTTTTTCAGGATGAAATTTCAGGGGTTTTGTGCGTGTTTTGAACGTGTTGTCTTAAAAGTCAATTTTTGACAGCTAATTTTCAAAAACTAAATCCTGAGTGCCGTACGTCCTCGGTTCAACCACTTTTTGCTATACTTTTGACAATTAAAACAGTTTTGGGAGTGCTGACAATGGAAATTCGGTGGTTTCATTATGTTTCGGGTGCAACTAAATAAAAATTTCAGAGGTCCTAAACCAATTTTTCGTGCTACTTATGAAGGTGTTTTTGACGGGCCCGGCAACTCAATTTTGGTCGTTCCATCTGAAATTGTCGCATTCCTGAATTTATAAGTGCTCGGAAAATGAAAATTCGCCATTTTGACTTGTGTTTGAAATTTTGGTTGGTTTTAATTTTGTCATAGTCGAGTTTGTTTTTTCGGTTTTGTGTCACGCAAGAACTTTGAATTTGTTTAGATATTGCAGCAGTGCGTGCTTTTAGAATTTTAACCTGGACTTATAGATGAACGGAATATTTTTGAATTGTTTTCGAAAAGACAAATTTTGGAATTTTGCTGGTTTGCGTGAGATCATATTTCTGCTTTTTTTAATTTGGTGTATACTGGAACAAGTGAGTAAAAGTATTTCAGTGTTTAAAATTTGCTCCCCGGTGTCGTTTTTTGTGTTAAAATGACATTTTGAGTTCTGAATTTTGTGTTCAATATTTTTGAATATTCTTCTAAAACTCGTTTCTGCAGTGAGAAATTCAGCTCAGAAGAACTTGAAAAGGGATTTTGTATTTGTACGAATTATAGCACCACACAGTTTTTCACAATTTTTCAAAGGTTAACACCCACGCTGCAATTTCAAAGTGATAAAACTTATCCAGAAATCTTTAAAATATTGTCGGAAATAGTTACACTTGGTTACATGTATTCCATTCAAAATTCAGGCCCTATTTGACGTTTCTTGGCAGTTAAAGACTAAAATCCGTTTTCTGTAAGTACCTGCAACTGAAAACCTGTGCGCTTTGTTTAAAAATTTTCTTCCCAGAGTGCGTAATTTTGAAAAATCACAATTTGGTGTAATTCGCCTGCTTTGTAAATTTCCAAAAACTTCGGAAGCCCGTCGCCCCTAGAAACAGCTGGGTTATTTGCGAAGAAACGTACACCTCCGTGTATTCGCTCATTTGTCGAATTTTGACCATTTTTGACAGTCGTATTTATCGTCCAAGTGAAAAGTTTCTAAATTGGTAAATTTGGATCCGTTTTTGACAGTCTTATCCATCGTGTGACTACTTTCCCAATGAAACATTCTTGTTTTGTGGATTTGTTAAATTTGGAACCCTTTTTTGACTATTTTCCGAATGAAAATTTTGCACCCATTTTTGACAGTCTTAGTGAAAGTGTGAATGAAAATTTATTGCAACTTCCAAAAAACGTACACCTCCTCGTACGCTGCGTTTCTCGTCCGGAATTTGTTGAAATTGGAACCCGTTTAGTGAGTTGTGTTGATTTGCCGTGACTATGTTCCACTGCCGCCAACCATGGAAAACCGAATTGAAAAACCACCTTACCTTGGTTTGAGGTGCATGGCCGAAGTGAAAATGTTGCTACGAGGGTGAGTTTATCGCTGGAGGGTGGTCAATCTTGCCTTCCGACGGGTGAGTCCGATCCCCATCGTGGCGAGACGAACGCTTCCTTTTACATCCTGAAAAGAAAAAAACGCTCATTTAATTTTTGTTTTATCCCTCTGCAAAGTTAATGACGTAATCGCAAAAATTATTAAATAAGTATTGTTGGGTTTTGTGTTTTTTTTTCGGGAAATCGTCGATCGATTCGCCCCAAGGAAACGATTCAATTAAACAAAACAAACATCATCCAGAATAAGCGTTCGCGCCCCTTCCGTTCCCCTCTTTCCGAAGCCGACAAAAGATGAATAGAGCTTAGGCGAAGAAGGAAGAGGGGGCGGAAGAGGAACGGCAAAGATGTCAAAAACTTTGGCATTATGGATACCGTTTACGACATGATTTCGGCAAATGGCGTCGAGCAGCAAGCTCGTTATTTTCTTATCTTTTAATTTCCGTTTTAATATTACCAAAGTTTGTTGAACATCAACTTAAACTCGGCTCAAAACTAATTAAAATTTGAGTATCACGAGTCGAGTTTCTAAGTTTTACGCGAGTTTTACTTATTCATATCATAAATGATGGATGTTGTTCCGCAGACTCATCTCCCGCACATCCACCGCCCCTTTCCTTTCTCTCTTATTTCGGAGTCGGGCTCTTTGCGGAGATTTTATTGTGAACGGGGCGGTTTGCGAAGAAGTGATCGATTGGGGGCCGAGAGGCCGAAGAGGCGGCCGGAAAAAATGGGCACGTTTACACGGTGCGTCGAAGGGATGGGCGATAATGACGTCGTAAAACGACGACGGTGCCTTAAATCATCCCGGGTTATGAATGGCGGTCACGTTTGCTACTTTGTAGCGAGTGCACGGGGGCGGCATTGGAAGAAATCGGAGGGGGTGGGGGACGTGGAGACGTACTCACTGAATTTGAAAAATAATGCAGCCAAATACTTAAGACGAGGCAACGGAATAAGTCCGGGCCTGAGTTTCATAGTCCTGGGAGACTTTGAGTCAATCTTAATTTAAACAGTAGTTTTCTGGTAACGCGGATGGATTTTTCCAAGACTTCATCTATGGACAATCCCAATTAGGCATATTATTGGAGTTTAGTTGAGTTTAAATATAAAAAGTGCATAGATATAGAAAAATTTTCAAAACTAAGAGCGTTTTTGAAGAAACTAGACCGAGTGACTATTGTTAACAAAATTAATAGAAATCTTGATATTGATATTTTATCGTCGAAACGTTGTAAAGGAAGTGAAGTGAATGATAAAAAACAGAAATTAATGCAAATCTTTTAAATACAAATTAGATTTTCTGTCACAGAAAATGTACACATTTTTGACTTGCTTAAGGGTGCCAAGTAGCAGACCGAAAAATGAGCTAAATAGAATTTCATTTTACGGGCGTAATTTCAACTTTGAAAAAAAGATCAACATTTCAATTGATAGATTATGTCTCAATCTCAGGGGAAGACACAATATTTTTTAAAATAAGTGATTGTGTAGTGTTTAATTAATCGTTCATTCTTCGAAGGAAATTGCATTTTTAGACGAGGAGAGAGCATTTTTCGCTTCAACTTTTATATCAGTGCAAAGACAACATTGAGCTCTATGGGGAAGACCCGGTCATTTTTGTTTAAAATTTATATTTATCAAAATATTTGCTATTTAAAAAAATACTGAATAATGAAAATAAGGTAAAACTAGGCAACCCTATTTACAAAGATCCGTTTCAATAAATGGCTGAGTTTTACACAGCAGGGACCCTTGCCCACCGACCCTTCCAGGTAATCAGTCCAGGTACTGTAGGTCATAAAACTCATAAATACTCTTAGCTGACCAACATTGTTGAAACTCTTTTACAGCTCGACTTCTTTCATTGCTGACATAATTTGATTTAAAAGTATGCAAATTTTTCTAATTTTATACATTCTACTCAAATTTTTTCTTTCAAAAAATTATTCAAATATTTTTTATTAATCTGTCATTTTATATATTAATCAATACACAAAACTGACAAGATTTAGATTCTCATCACTTCACTAACCACTTATTTACCTGAACAATCATATTTATTTAAATTTAATTTTTTGATACTTTTTTCCGCACCACCTATGAGGTAGAGTATTATAGGCACGTTTTTTACGTGGTATCTCCAGTAAACCTATTCCAATATTACTATTTATTCCTGTGTGTGTTTATACTAGAGGGGCAAAAGATTTATATGAACTACACATGACGCGAATGCAAATAAAGATTTTAATTGTACAATTTTTTCTTTACAGTTTGTATAATGGGTTGACTTGTTTAATAACGAGAATCTACTCTCTCCGGAGGTAAGGCATATAAATAAAAATTTTCTAAGGGTCTATCATATTATTTTCCCAAAATTTATCATCTCGTTGAATTAAGCATTATTTAAATTGGACATTTTATATATTTCTACGATAGCGTTTTTGTTTATTAAGCCGTCTGGCGATGCCGCTAAAAATGTACAAACCGCATTGTCTTATTGTCAGTTTGGTGTTACTACAAAATGCTTTAGTTGCCCTTGCTTCATTTTCTATGCAAAGATTTTGTGAGAGTACATGCTGAACTAGATTTGCAGGGATGTAAAATATTTTTCACAGTACAGTAGGATTAGCCGTGTTACTTGTTCTCTCATTTTGTAAATTTTACCAAAATAACGTTCGGTTAGTCTAAAGGATTTTTCTGCACACCATTCTGGATTATTGCGTTCGCCAATTGTGTTTTGTAAGATTAAAAAGACATCAACGTTTGAAAGTTTTTTGAGAAATACTTTTTGCGCTGTGACATATCAAGTATTTCAACTGCCTCGTTAGATACATCGTCGCCCGAGAACTTGTATGATCCACAGACCCAAGCGCGCTCAGGCCAATGGTTATTATTTAGATGCTTTTGTTTACACACGTCTCACATGTTTCACTCGATTTTGACACTCAACTATTTTTTTGTTTGACTAAGAATTAATACTTTCATTGCGTTTGATACTAACGTCCTAAATTAGCAATACTAGTGGAACAGTAATCATGCAATAGATTTTTTTGAGAAAGTACAGTTATTTTTATGTTTTAGCAGCAGTGTTCTACTTTATATTAATTTTTACATATTTTTAGTCACAATTTTGGCAGTTATTTTTCACTTTTATTTTTAGCAATAATAAATAGTCCAAACATAAAAAAATAAAAAAAAATTAAAATTGGAAAATTTAGAATTTAGAAATCGAGAAATTGAACAATCGTATAATTGAAAAATCGAAACATCGAAAAACTGGAAAATCGAAAAATTAAAAAAAATGGAAAATCAGAAATTTAATGAATTCCGAAAATTGAAAAACTGAAATATGCATAGAAGAACTGAAAACTCGAGAAATCGAAAAATCTAGAATTTTAAAAATTGAAAAATTAAAATATCGAAAAGTTGAAAAATTGCGGAATCGTATCATTGAAACATCGGACAATTGAGCAATCGAAAAATAAAAAAATGGAGAAATCGAAAATTTGAAGAATGGAAAAATTGAAAATGTCAAAAATTAAAATACTGAAAAATTGAAACATCAAGACCCGATTTATAGAAAGCGAAGTTAAAGTTAATTCGCGATTAACTTTTAACTGAGGTCCGTTGCGAGGCAACGCGCATATTTCAACCAATCACGGGCTCGTATTCCACATTTTAATTCTCTGTTAAACTAATCGAGGATTAAATATTTAACTCGGTGTTCTGTAAACCGGCCCCAAAAGTTGTAAAATCGAAAAACCGAAAAGCCGAAAAATCTCAATAACGTATTTATAAACCACAAGTTCAGGATTATGCTACTAAAAAATTGATAACGCCATCTCAAAATTTGACGAATAAATTCTACTAAAAATGTGCAAAATATGATGAGTTTTTAGTTGTAATTTATCATTGCATTCATATTTTTTAGGTTTTCTTATATACCTATGTGGCGCAAAAAAATTAATGAATGAGCCAATTTATGCTATTGATTAAATGAAGATCGACTCACACCATTTTTCCAGAAATTTTGGGAATACTGTTATTTTTAGTCTAATCCACATTGATTTACGTGTCCTTGCAAAATGTTGATGATTTCATCACAAAATTGTGGTAGGGGAACTAGGGGCTTGTTGTAACAGGGGTAAGTTGTAACACTAAATTTTTACCCGGAATTTAAACTCTTTAACGTCAGGTTTTTTACTGAATTTAATTCTTGCACCATAAGACATCATGTCATCACAACCACTGTTCCTTCAGCCAGCGCACTGAGTGTATGTGTGCACGTGTTTCGTTTTGGCCAAGTAATGTAAAACATTGCTTTAGTAAAATTTGGTTTTTCGTATCAGTTATTAATTTATTTAAAACTTTTAGTTTTGCATATAGCTCAAAAATTATTCAGCTTTGATATTCCTTACACATTTTGACGCTAAGCCACATAATTTTGTCGAAATGTAATTAAATGTAGAAAATTGTGCTACGGGGCATGTTGTAACAATAGCTTTGGGGCAAGTTGTAACATGTTACAACTTATCCCAAATTCACTTCTACAAATTTCGTACCTAGCATACGAAAAGCGAGCCAAAATTTTGACCTATGCCATACATCGCTTTCCAGATATATTAAGAAAAAGGAAGACAAAACTCAAATCTTTAATGTTGACCCTTTTCTAAAAGTTTATTTCAGTTTTACTGAAAAAAAATTGTATATAATGAAGTGCTGTGTTGATTTTTGAAAAATAAAGTCTAAATATGTATCAACATCAGCTTTATTTTTACTGTTACTACCTGTCTCATGGCTGTTACAACTAGCCCCAACCACGGGGCAAGTTGTAACAATGCACCTTTTTTAAGAAAATGCCTGGTGTGAAGTGAAGTTGAACAATTTTGACCTTTTGCCTGTTCAGTCCAATAGGGGAATAGTTAGACTACCGACAGATACTTTTATAATGGTCAAACAGCTAATAGATACCGAATTATATTCGTTTTCCTAAAAACTGTTACAACAAGCCCCTCGTTCCCCTACCTAAAGTAAAAATTTAACTCGAAAATGCTGGATATGTTTCATTGTATTTTAGGTGCGACGGAAGTTCTGTCGAAACAATTTTCCACCATTTTTTTTGCTGTTATATTTGAACATAAACAGTTTATTTTAAATATTTCTAAAACATTATAAAGAAAATAAAAATTTGTGTTAGACTGAACCTTGTGGGTTTCTCAATCTATTTTCCGCAACATTTTAAACTTTCAACTCAATTTCTTTCAAAATACATACAAATGGATTTCGATGGTTATTTCGTTTTTTGCTTTGTCTCGTCACCTTCATTTTTAATTTTTTTACTTGAAAAATAACTTTCGGTTTAAACATCGCAAACACAGAACAAAAATGCTTAGTTCTGAAAATATAAAAGTTTTTAACATAGCTTATAGTATGTTTTCACGTAATTAGAGTACCTACTCAAGAGCTGAGAATGTATAAAACAACATTTTTTTTATGAATTTTGGAAATTGGGTCATTAAATATTAGGCACATTTCTGTCTGCTAAAGAGTGGTAATTAATAAGTCAAGTGTTAAATTCGGCACAACGGGATTGAGACAGGTTTATTAGAAACAGATACGACTAAATTTCCGGCCGCTTAGATTTATTCAGTGAATTTACTTAATTAGTTATTTATTTAGTTACGTTAAGGGCTAATTTTGTATTAAATTTTAAAGTTCCTTTGGCCTTAAGATTGTTGCAACACTGAGACGAACGAGAAATAACCTCCTTTAATTTCTCGTAAGAATCAACCGTAAAAGGATAGCTTGTAGTGTTTACGCAAAAAGTTGCTGCTTTATTTTTCATCAGTTGTATGTATATAAATGTGTAGGTATCTGAGAGTGTCTTAGCTATTTTTTCGATCTATTTTATGTTTTAAAATTATTAAAACACCCACTTACAGACCCCGACACAAGTCGTCTCTTGCTTTTCTAGGAAGAGCTTTAATGTGTTAAATACACCAAACCCTCCTACAACTTTCTTTTCGAGTTCTCTTCCTGTATCAATTAGTTTGAATTGGATTTTCGTAAAGTGAAGTTCAAAAGTGTAAAAGTGTTTTAAAAATTGTTTATCATCTAGTATTTTGTGTCATTTTTAAAAGTGCCCAAAGTCAAAGCATCTTTAAAAGACGAAAAACAAAGACGTCTTTCGAATAGAAAACGGTGAATTGTTCTGTAAAGCTTATGGGACAATTGTAAGTATAAATTATTAATGTTACACAATTCAAATGGCAAAACTAGTTGTGAAATTAATTACCTAACTTCGCGTAATAATATACATCTGGAATTATTTTAACTCATCTTAATACATAAACATGTTTGGCTCACGCCTTAAGTTTAGCAGCTGAAGTTGCCGGAATCAATATGAAGATGTCAATGGTTTAATTTTCAACGTAAATAAAGTATTTCTTAAAGCTCATTTGAGGATCTGGAAGCCTTATTGGATTGTCCATTGCCTCCAGAACCTGTTCAGACAAGATGAAATATATTATTGCCATCATTTTGACGATATTGATAATTTCGTTGTGTAATTCTAAATTAAATGAAACATTTTAGGTTATTATAGAATTTGACTCCTCAGTGACGAAATGCATCGCCGATGTTCAATACTATTTCCAACAAAAACATCTCAAATATAATCTGGCTTATATAAAAATCCATTTAACGATCTTAAAATCAAGTATAACTAGTTTAGAGACCATTGGCCTGACTTTAAGTCAGTCTGTGGATATAGTAAAGCAATTGTACAAACAATTGGAAGATACTCGGATAGAGTAGATGAAACAGCATTTACAAAGCTGCAAAAATTTCCAAAAATTCCCCGAAATCTTTTTACCCAAAACCCAACTGTTACCTTGATCCCCCAGTTCGGGTGGATTGCTGCTAGTTGTGTTAACCATAAATTTATCAGCTCCTACAAGGTCTTTTATAAGGAAGCAATAGCTTTACAACTTCCGTCTGAGAGCCAATAAAATGAGTGATCAAAGTGGAATAGATGTGGGTGGGTGGGGCCACTTCTGACTTTGTTTAAAATCTTAGACTCTACCATTTTCCAAAATAGAATTCATAAGATAAGTCAGTGAAATGGAGAAAATAAAGGGTGGGGGAGGGCGGGTTTTAGTTCTTTCTACACCCCCTTCTTCATTCTAGTACTACTCTTGCTATTGTTCAGTCTTCTCGTAGCAAATCTTAGCCCCGCCCACCCACCCTTTATTTTCTTCGTGGGTATATCATTTGCCAAAATCATTCTTATCTTGACAAGTACTAACCCCGCCCACCCACCCTCTATTTTCTTAGAAGGTATATCATTTGCCAAAATCAGTCTTATCTTTACAAGATAGATACGAAGTTATATTCGTTTTTCTAAAAATTGTTACAACAAGCCTCTCGCTCCCCTACTACTTCTTTAGTTTACAATTTCCGCCTCAGAACCAGTAAAATGAGTGATCAAATCGGAATAGGGGTGGGTGGGCGGGGACACTTCTGACTTTGTTTAAAATCTTAGATTCTATCGTTTTTTCACAATAGAATTCATAAAATAAACCAGTAAAATGGAGAAAAGAGATTGTGAGGGGACTGGGTTTAGTTTTTCCTACACCCACTTCTTCGTTCAGTTCTACTCTTGATATTGTTCAGTCTTATCTTAGCAAAAGCTAGCCCCGCCCATCCGTCCTTTATTTTCTTCGTGGGTATGTCATTTGCCAAAATCAGTCTTATCTTAACAAGTACTAGCCCCGCCCACTCACCCTTTTTTTCTTATAGAGTATATCATTTGCCAAAATCTTTCTTATTTTTACTAGATAGATACGAAGTTATAGTCGTTTTTCTAAAAATTTGTTAGAACAAGCTCCTGGCTCCCGTACTACTTCTTTAGTTTACAACTTCCATCTCAGAGCTAATAGAATGAGTGATCAAAACGGAGTAGGGGTGGCTGGGCGGGGCCATTTCTGACTGTTTAAAATCTTAGATTCTACCATTTTTCAAAATAGAATTCATAACATAAGTTAGAAAATGGAGAAACTTGATGGCGAGGAGGCTGGGTTTACTTTTTTCTGCACCCCCTTCTTCATTCTAATACTACTCTAGCTATTGTTCAGTCTTATGTTAGCAAATGCTAGCCCCGCCCACCCGCCCTCTATTTTCTTAAAGGGTATATCATCTGCCAAAATCAGCCTTATCTTAACAAGTACTAGCCCCACCCACCCACCCTTTATTTTCTTAGAGAATATATCATTTGCCAGAAAAACCATGTCTGCACTTGTAAAACAAATTACCATTTGTTATAACGACTTTGAAGAAATTATTAAAAAGTAAAGTTCTGATTACATTATAGATTTAAAAGATGCAAAACTTGATGACAAATATAAATATTAATTTCTTTCAAAATAAATTGATATTTATATGAATTTCCAAATGTCAAAAATTCATTTTTACTTTGACTCTCGCCTGCGGCTCGGTCTACAGCATTTTTTTTTTGCAGCATATTTAACGTACTTAGAATTATTTAATTGTTTGCTCTAATTAACTAAGTTTAATGAAAGTCAGCTAGACTTAATGGCAGCAGATATTTAAGTTAGTTACTTTCTTCCCCTAAAAGGTAGATGTAGATTTTTAGTGATTGTGTCAAATTAAAGAGAATTAATCGAAAGTAATTATAATTTCTTGAAATTAATTACTAATTGAACAATTTGTTTTTGTTCTAGGAGTTACATTCAATCGAATGTCAAAACAATTAGTTAGCAATCAAATATCATTTGCCAAAATCAGTATTATCTTTACAAGATAGATATGAAGTTATATCCGTTTTTTTTTGCAGATTTTAGAACAAGATAGGCAGAAAAAAGTAAAATATTTAGGTCGAAAAAATGCAGAAAAGTACTCATAATCAAAAATAGGCAATTAGGAGAATTTAAACTTGTCAGGAAAGTATTACAAGGCGAAAATGTAGAAAAACTTTTGATTAACTATTTACCACGAATACGATAACCTTAAAACATTTGCGAGATTTCAGAGTTAAATTGCAAAATATTGTTACACAGTTTTGATTTTTTTCCGGGTGAAAACTCAACACGAATTCATATTCCATAATTTCAGGAGGGGATATTAAAATTACACAGAAAAGAGTTATTTCCTTGTCAACAGCTGTTGTTGAAAAAAAATTATATATATTAAGAAAAAAGAACGGACAATATTCAAGCCCCACCCACCCGCCCCTATCTCAATCGTGACGAATTTTTCATTCGTTGTCATATCGAGAGGTGGGGCTTAATATTGCAAAATCCAATTTTTCTCTACAAAAAATTATCATAAAATGACTGCATATATTTAAAAAAAGGCACAATATAAAAAATGAAACCCACTGAAATTTCTAATTTTAAAAATTCTCTTCTAGCATTGTGTGGTATTGAGAGATCCTTCTCTAGCTGTAAAAATGTCCTAACCGACAAAAAGAAAATGATTTCTGCCAAAAATTTTGAAAAATATCTAATGTGTTATGCAAATTTTAATGAAAATTACGATCGATATGTTACTATAGCAAGTAAAAATTTTCAAACCAGTCGTCAAATTCCCGTTTTTTGGCTTTACAGTATAATTTTTCTATTTTGGCTCCCGTTTTTGTTTCGTCGCGTATGATAATATCCTCGTTATCGTTCGATCTGCATTTGCATGTATATTCCTGGTGGCGGTACCAGCACCTTCCATCCCTTAAATATGTCCCAATAAAGGGAATTAATTCCCGAGGTTACGAGTCGATAAATTTACGAATGCGCGCCCTTTGGCCGCGATCGTTCGTAAGCGCGATACTATCGCAGAATCGTCACCTAAAAAACAATGCTACCAATAACCGGTTAAACATCGTCTTAACTAAAGTCCCTAAGAGACTAATAGGAACACTTGACGTTATCGGGTTGGTAGAAATGCGAGCGCACGTCTTCCTATTTAAATACCTCGGGGAATGTACGCCCGATAAGGCGCTACAAACTGCACGAATATGAGCGAATAAAATATATTATTACCTGAATAGTTTCAGAATAGGAATTT
Source organism: Zophobas atratus (assembly GCA_022388445.1). Classification (NCBI taxonomy): domain Eukaryota; kingdom Metazoa; phylum Arthropoda; class Insecta; order Coleoptera; family Tenebrionidae; genus Zophobas; species Zophobas atratus. The sequence continues at coordinate 11,722,264 of CM039446.1, forward strand.
CTACTTCGGATAGTTGGAGCATAGTTCGTTGTTACTTCGCGACACACTCTAATATCAGAAAATTCTCATCTTCGAACTTCGATGCGGGATCTGAAAATAATGAGAAAACTTTAGACACGCCATGGTTAGCAATATTGGGAAATCGCGTTGGGTGCAGATGGGGCCGGCGAGGTCGGTTTTTTTATATTAAAATAGATTGAGAAAATAAAACGTAAGCAAGATATTGTCTCGTTTCCACAGCTTTCCCAGACAAAGATAATTATTACACAATCAGAAATACCCTCCTTGCGGCATTTCCTAGCATTAATTCGTCATTATTTCCACAAAGCCAGTTACGCCGCCCCCGGGTAAAAACCCTCACGTAAGAAAACGCAAAAAAACACAAGGGTTGGTGGGGCGCGAGCGTTCCTTAATTCCCTCTTGAAGTTTGCTCCCTCATTTCTAACTTTAACCGAGCCCGGGGTTTAAAATCACCCTCTTTATACGTTTTAATTCGGTCCAGGGTAAAGTGGAGCTTACGAGGGGTTGATTTAAGGACGTTTGTTCGTTGGCAGAGCTCTAAAGCTCAACACAAATATCCCTCTAGAAAACTCAACCCTCATCCTAAGTATATGCCTTAGATTTTATTTAAGATATTCGCCCTTATTTGTGTGATGGTATAAGGTCGACTTTTCCCTGATTTTTGCATCAAAATGGCGCAGTATTTAATGTAGGGAAAGTAATTCTAATTTGAATTTCTCAGTGTGGATTTCAGATTTCAGTCGTGTTTAAGTTTAAGGAGGATTTTATGGCTGAAATTATTACGCTCAGGAATGGTGGAGGTGCGATGCACGGCGGGGTGGAACGTTTCGGGGGCGGTTTTTAATCACGGTGGCGGTTTTTTATTTATAGAAAAACAGTTTTCGGGGGTTTGCGAGAGCTTTTTTTCATTAAGCTTTCAAAGTGAACGCTTCACGTGAACTGGAAGGCACAAAAGCAGCTTAAATAATGTCTATGAACTTTTAGTTGCTCTTTCAAAGCAGATTTAGTTCCTTTGGGTTTAAATTCTACTTCAAGGGAGGTTTCGGTGATTGTCTCACAAAGCTTCGGGAAAGTGTAAGGGTTGAAAATTCCTGTGACATTTCTAGGGTTTATCAAATTTAACTATTGTAGGAATGTGTGTTTCTGCTAAAACGGTTTTTCAAGGTAAACATTTAGTAATAATTATAATTAGTTTTGCGGCGGAAACGAATTAAACAAATTTGTGCACAAGGATCTGCAAAATAAGTCTTAAGAAAATTACTCGAAAAAATAAAACGAAGTTGACTTAGGTATTAGAGGTGAAGTCAGAAAATAGTGAATGAGGATACTTCGTCCAGGCTTATGTGGAAGAATTTAGCAATGTCAAGAACAAGATGGTGCTACAGCTCGTAAAACTATTTTGATGAACATAAATGACAAGATGATGGATAAAAATTTAGAAGGCGGATTATACAGGGTCTCTAAAAAGTATGGGAGCAGTCGCTAAAATGGTGTTGAATTTTTTTGAAATTTGAGAATACTCGAGTGGCGTACGACACTATTCAAAAATTAAACTAGTGCTCAATAATTGTGAAACTTTTTTCTGTCTATTTTGCTTTAAAATTTGAATTTCCTGTTCCCTTAAGCAAATCTTTCTTGCCACATTTATTATTAAGTCCTTGCTAAGATAAGACTGATTTTGGAAAATGATATACCTTCCATGAAAATAGAGGGTGGGTGGGCGGGGCTAGTATTTGTCAAGATAAGAGTGATTTTGGAATATAATATACCCCTATGAAAATAGAGGGTGGGTGGGCGGGGTTAGTATTTGCTAAGATAAGACTCTATTGGTTTCCTGTTATAGATTTGAGTGGATCAGAAAAATGGCTAAAGTTTGTTTGACCACAAATTTTAAATATTCTGCCCCTGTTTACTCAATTATTTATTAAGATATTTTATTTCTGTAAAGCGCAATGGATTTTTTTGGGTATTTGGGTTAAAAGTACTTGTTAAAAGTAAGTAATTCAGGCATTTTGACAATTACAAAAAAATAAATTTCTCTTGTCAAGGACCACAGACGGAATGATATTATAAATGAGTTAAATTTGTTGGTACTTCTAGCCAGATATAATCGTATACATATACAATGCGTTAAGTGCATTTCCCCTCCCCTGACAGACGTCGCGCAGCCCTTGAGGGTGCATCTAGCAACCGCAGAAATGATATCTGGACGACAACCTCGCCATTACAAGCATCCCAATAGACGAGTGCATCCGACGTCCCTCAGGCTCCACAGCGCCGCGAACAGACAAGTCTTAAATTTAATTTGAAGACACAAGGCGGCTGTGAAGTCAGAGAGAAGACAGTCGGAGTTACCTCTCCCCGGCCTCCTTGATTTAATTAAACAATTTGTAAAAGCGTGCCTCGAATATATTGACAATTGAAGTCGGCGTAAATAGCACCGGGGCGGTGTTTTCTCTCCTCGTCGCGCCGGATTTTTTGGCGGCGCGTGTCGTGTCTCGGGGGCGGCGGGGACGGGGCGGCACCTTGAAAGGTCCTCGCCGTTGAAAACAAAGACGAATGGATACATTACTAAATTAATCTTTGAAACAAAGCACTTTCCTTGAGCCTTATTCATCAAAGCCGACTCATTTATTTAGTTACTTCCCTTTCAGTCGATTCTAGTCGTTAGTTCGCGTCTTTCTGCTCGGCAAACATAATTTATAAAGGAATAATACGCGAACACAATGACTACGGGTACAGTCTCAAATTTCGACGCAATTATTATTTCAGGGAGTCGGGCGGAGACGATTTTTCAGGAAAAGCGGGGAAAGCGCGAGCTGAAACTTGAAATGTGGTACATATTGCATACGGCTCATGGAAAATGAAAGGTGGGTTGCTGGGTGGAGCGAGAGCAAGAAATTGCCTACAGAGAACACCAATAAAGGGGGATGTTTTATTCAAAGTGCGAATATTTATTGGGCATTTTTATGAGGAAAATTTCGAAGAAATATGTACAATTTTTGATAAATATGCACAATTTTAATACAGTTGATTACTGGCATTTATGAGCACAGGGAAATAACCATCGAAATCCATTTGTATGTATTTTGAAAGAAATTGAGTTGAAAGTTTAAAATGCTGCGGAAAATAGATTGAGAAACCCACAAGGTTCAGTCTAACACAACTTTTTATTTTCTTTATAATGTTTTAAAAATATATAAAATAAACTGTTTATGTTCAAATATAACAGCAAAACAAATTGGTGGAAAGTTGTTTCGACAGAACTTCCCTCGCACCTAAAATACAATGAAACATATCCAGCATTTTCGAGTTAAATTTTTACTTTAGGTACACAATTTTGTGATGAAATTATCAACATTTTGCAAGGACACGTAAATCAATGTGGATTAGACTAAAAATAACATTATTCCCAAAATTTCTGGGAAAATGGAGTGAGTCGTTCTTAATTTAATCAATAGAATAAATTGACTCATTCATTAAATTTTTGAGCCACCTAGGTATATAAGCAAATCTAAAAAATATGAATGCAATGATAAATTACAAGTAAAAACTCATCATATTTTGCACATTTTTAGTAGAATTTATTCGGTAAAATTTTGAGATGACGTTATCAATTTTTTAGTAGCATAATCCTGAACTTGTGGTTTATAAATATATTACTGAGATTTTTCGGCTTTTCGGTCTTTCGATTCTTCAACTTTTGATGTTTCAATTTTTCAGTATTTTAATTTTTGACATTTTCAATTTTTCCATTCTTCAAATTTTCGATTTCTCCATTTTTTTATTTTTCGATTTCTCAATTGTCCGATGTTTCAATGATACGATTTCGCAATTTATCAACTTTTCGATATTTTAATATTTCAATTTTTAAAATTCTAGATTTTTCGATTTCTCGAGTTTTCAGTTCTTCTATGCATATTTCAGTTTTTCAATTTTCGGAATTCATTAAATTTCTGATTTTCCATTTATTTTAATTTTTCGATTTTCCCGTTTCTCGATGTTTCGATTTTTCAATTATACGATTATTCAATTTCTCGATTTCTAAATTTTAGATTTTCCAATTTTAATTTTTTTTATTTTTTCATGTTTGGACTATTTATTATTGCTAAAAATAAAGGTAAAAAATAACTACCAAAATTGTGACTAAAAATATGTAAAAATTAATAGAAAGTAGAACACATTGCTGCTAAAACATAAAAATAACTGTACTTTCCCAAAAAAATCTATTACATGATTACTGTTCCACTAGTATTGCTAATTTAAGACGTTAGTATCAAACGCAATGAAAGTATTAATTCTTAGTTAAACAAAAAAATTGTTGCGTGTCAAAATCGAGTGAAACATGTGAGAAGTGTGTAAACAAAAGCATCTAAATAATAACTATTTCCCGCAGAATTTCTGGAGGCTTATAGAGTCGACATTGGCCTGAGCGCGCTCCGGTCTGTGGATCATACAAGTTCTCGGGCGACGATGTATCTAACGAGGCAGTTGAAATACCTGATATATCACAGCGCAAAAAGTATTTCTCAAAAAACTTTCAAACGTTGATGTCTTTTTAATCGAACAAAACACAATTGGCGAACGCAATAATCCAGAATGGTGCGCAGAAAAATCCTTTAGGCTAACCGAACGTTATTTTGGTAAAATTTGCAAAATGAGAGAATAAGTAATAGGGCTAATCCTACTGAACTGTGAAAAACATTTTACATCCCTGCAAATCTAGTTCAGCATGTACTCTCCCAAAATCTTTGCATAGAAAATGAAGCAAGGGCAACTGAAGCATTTTGCAGTAACACCAAACTGACAAAAAGACAATGCGGTTTGTACATTTTTAGCGGCATCGCCAGACGGCTTAATAAACAAAAACGCTATCGTAGAAATATGTAAAATGTCCAATTTAAATAATGCTTAATTCAACGAGATAATAAATTTTGGGAAAATAATATGATAGAGCCCTAGAAAAATTTTATTTATATGCCTTACTTCCGGAGAGAGTAGATTCTCGTTATTAAACAAGTCAACCCATTAGACAAATTGTAAAGAAAAAATTGTACAATTAAAATTTTTTATTTGTATTCGCGTCATGTGTAGTTCATATAAATCTTTTGCCCTTCTAGTATAAACACACACAGGAATAAATAGTAATATTGGAATAGGTTTACTGGAGATATCACGTAAAAAACCTGCCTATAATACTCTACCTCATAGGTGGTGCGGAAAAGAGTATCAAAAAATTAAATTTAAATAAATATGATTGTTCAGGTAAATAAGTGGTTAGTGAAGTGATGAGAATCTAAATCTTGTCAGTTTTGTGTATTGATTAATATATAAAATGACAGATTAATAAAAAATATTTGAATAATTTTTTGAAAGAAAATATTTTAGTAGAATGTATAAAATTATAAAAATTTGCATACCTTTAAATCAAATTATGTCAGCAACGAAAGAAGTCGACTTGTAAAAGAGTTTCAACAATGTTGGTCAGCATTTATGAGTTTTATGACCTATAGTACCTGAACTGATTACCTGAAAGGGTCGGTCGGCAAGACTCCCTGCTGTGTAAAACTCAACCATTTATTGAAACGGTTCTTTGTAAACAGGGTTGCCTAGTTTCACTTTATTTTCATTATTCAGTATTTTTTAAAAAGCAAATATTTTGATAACTACAAATTTTAAGCAAAAATGACCGGTCTTCCCCATAGAGCTCAATGTTGTCTTTGTACTGATATAAAAGTTGAAGCGAAAAATGCTCTCTCCTCGTCTACAAATGCAATTTCTTTCGAAGAATGAACGATTAATTAAACAGTAAACAATCACTTATTTTAAAAAATATTGTATCTTCCCCAGAGATTTAGACATAATCTATCAATTGAAATGTCGATCTTTTTTTCAAAGTTGATTTTACCCCCGTAAAATGAAAATCTATTTAGCTCATTTTTCGATCTGCTACTGGGCACCCTTAAATAAGTTAAGTAATCCTATATTTAATTCATTTTTGGAAAAAAACTGTAAAAGGACCTTTCCAGACGAAAACACTCTCAGGAAAACAACTGCAGATAAATGTTATCCCGAAACCACAGATGTATGCGGCAGATAAAGAGTTAGAAAAGGCGAATCATGTAACTATTAGTTATGTATTATGTGTTATCTGATAAGATCGAACGCTCCCATCCCGCTGCCAATCCATGAACCTGCCCGTTTTTTCTCCTCTGAAGCATCCAGCAGCAATAATCGTCGCCATCGATGATTGCGTTTACACCAAGCTTTAATTAAAACCTAATTAGCCCCAGCAGTGATCTCGAAGTTAAACGGTTTTCCTCTCGAATAAATCGTTGTTAAGATGGCTCGCTGCTTTTAAGATCCCGCTCCGCGTTTTCAACAAAATGAAACTTTCCTTTGACATTATGAACTCCTTTCTCATCACCAAAGGTGTTCGCTAATATAAATTATCCGCGTTCGTAAAACAAATTAACGCCGTTATTGTACCGAATCCGCCACGTCTACCTAACCCGTCTCGTATCTTTGCAACCGGATGAAGTAAGACGGTTGATCCGGGGCGTAAAATTCGCTAACACGAAGAACAGTTAAAATAAGATAGATGGGACGCCATTTTAGCTCAGTATTTTGCTGCCATGCATTTCATTGTAAAAGTACAGCGGCGCGCTGGAGCGCGTGCTGGTGGTTGAAGAGGAGTCGAAGACGGGAACGGATTGGGCGATTGCTCGAGTGTTGCTCAAAGTAAAATTACACTCCTTCAAGTTTCCAGCAAAACTAAGAAAATTATGCTCCTGTATGGGTGGCGGCGGTGGCAGCGTCAGCTCCGCAAATTAAACGCTTTTTAGGAGACGGCGATGACGGCGGGACCCACCCCCGGCGGCCCGAGGAAGAGGAAGGAACGAGCGAGATGACTTCCAGAGATGAAGACGACGGGAGCTGACATCTCCAGAAACGTCAATTTTTATTGCCATTAAAGTTCTGGTGTGAAACGCTCACATTTCTGACTTCTGGCATTGAAATTTAAAATGCCGAAAATTATTTTGTTACGACTAAAATTCGAATAAAAATGTGCTATCTGCAAATGAAACATTTGCCCAAAGTTGTAATCTACAAGAATCAGTTGAAATGTACAAAAAAATGTCTTTGAGTAATTTCCGATTCATGCTCGAAAAACGCAGAAAATTTGAGATTTTTGAAAATTTGCTTCAAAATTCTCAAAAAAAGTTTATTTAAAAAACAGAAAGTATTAATGCCCTCAGACTAAAATTTTCGAAAAATTTGGTTTGATACTGAGTTTTTTTGCATCGAAAACTGATATTTTTTCATTTGATCAATTCGAAGAAGTGGAACCGAAAATAACTTCTACAAATCTAAATTCATAAAAAAAATGGCCTCGGTTAATTTTCGAGGTGTTCCAAGGGAAAAAGTTGTTTTTTAATAATTTTTTCGGTAGTTTCCGATATTGTCTTAATTATCGTAGCAGGTAGTAGCCCCGCCCATCCACCCTTTACTTTTGTAGAGAGTATATCATCTGCCAAAATCTGTTTTATCTTGGCAAGTATTACTACTGATATGTCAGAAGTAATGATGATTTACTTATCTTGCAGTAATACACATGTATACAAAAAATTATTAAAATATTCTTACTAGTACTGGGTGTTCTGATTTCCATGTCACTTAGTATAGTTGCCAGTATAATATTTTTGGTCCAAAATATATTCATAATTTCACTTTTAGGTACTTGGGTAACTAACAGATATATGACTCTTCGCAAATCTACATGTACTTACGCTGCTGCAGATGTAACTTGATTCGACTGAATTTTATGTTAAAAAAAATATTTGTAATTTTTTCAAAATTTTTTACGTCCTTGCGGTAAAAGTGACTTATAATTGGAAAATCTTAGTAAAAGTAAAAACGACTTCAGTTTCAACTAATCTAGTTGAAAATTTTAATTGTATTGATAAATTAAATTCTTAGATGGAAATAACGATATAAATGTGAATATTCAAGAAAAAAAATGAAGAATTTGAAAATATAAATGATTTTAATCTTTCCAGTGGCACCATATACTTTATTTATAAAGCTAAGTCCGAATGTATCCTTAAATACTAAAATATCTACCCCACCAATTTTGGAAACAAAAATGACCCTTTGACTCTAAAAAAAGTATATTTAGGAGTTTTGTTTTGGTAGAAAAAATTAACAGAAAATGAGTTTCATATTCTGTTGGTTTTGAAAAAATATTTAGTTGCAGTTGTTTGATATTTGCGGAAAAAACACAATGAAAATTTAGAATACCACGGCAATGCTACATCGGCTGCACTAAGAAGCACTTTTGGTACTAATAATAGAAGTATTAATTTTATCTAATTTTGTAATAAAAACATTGTTTTCTCTAGAAATGTATTTGTTTTTTTAAAATTTAAGGAGAGGGTGGAGAATTTATGGCTTGAAACTCTCTCTAAATACACTCCAAAAACGTGACAAAATTTTTGTAAACATTCTGAAAAACCTATTTTGGTCGACTGGAAAAAACATGTGGGAAATTTTCCGTATGAAGACATTATTCCTTTCATTATTTCACTATAAGTAAATCTGATTCAGAGTCAAAATCAAAGCCCGATGATGATGACTCAAATTTTTCTACTGGAATAATCGAAATGGAATAAAATACTAAAGCGTAGCTGGCCAGAGGATGTTTTCTTAATTTCAGAAATTGTTTGAGTAAAAGTAGCAAGTATTGCTATTCTTTAAATGACCATTTACTTCTGACTTTGTTTTAAATCTTACAATCTACCACTTTTCAAAACAGAATCCAATTACCATTTTACAGCAAACAAAATAAATCAGAAAATGGAGAAAAAACAATAGCCTGTCCATCCACCCCCTCTTCATTCTAGTTACTACTCTTGAAATTGTTCAGTCTTATCATAGCAAATATTGCCCCACCCACCCGCCCACTATTTTCATGGAAAGTACATCATTGACCAAAATCAGTCCTATCTTGGCAAGAACTAGCCCCGCCCCCCCCCTCTATTTTCGTGGAAGGTATATCATTTTCCAAAATCAATCTTACCTTAGCAAGTACTAGCCCCGCCCACCCACCCTCTATTTTCTTAAAGGTATATCATTTTCCAAAATCAGTCTTTTCTTAGCAAGTACTAGCCCCGCCCACCCACCCTTTATTTTCATGAAGGGTATATCATTTGCCAAAATCAATCTTAACAAGTACTTTATCCTGCTGGAAATATTAAATGAGACAAGAAAGATGTGCTTAGGGGTATAGAAAATTCAGATTTTAGAACAAAATAGGCAGAAAAAAGTAAAAGAGGTCGAAAAAATGCAAAAAAGGCACTCATGATCAAAAATAGGCGAACAGGAAAAATCAAGTAGCGTTCAAATAAAAACATTTTCTCAGACACACATTTATACAGGATTGTTAAAAAGTGTGGAAGCAGTTGAATATTTCGGGACCGGTTAGTTGGATTTTCTTGAAATTTATATTTTATTTTATTTATACTTGAAAATATTCAAGCTATATTTTGTCCACTTGAATAAAGTGTCCTAGGCGAGGACTGTGACAGGTGATAGTATTGTCAAGCCTAGCTACGATTTTAAAAAACGCACTATTTAAAAACGGAACAATTGACCACTAGTTCTATAAAAAAAATAGTTATAAGTATAAAATTTGAAGAAATTGCCGAAAATAGAACTTGAGTCTTCCTAGGGACAGCTCCAATTTAAAAATCCTTAGACGCCTTTCTAAATAATTTCAAATTCAATAATTATCCCATGTCTGTGTATTTAACAAAAAATCTCTCCATGTCACTTGCACCTCTCCCTTTGCCGGATATCTCAATCCAGGTGTCCGCCGAAAACAGCGTAAAAACAACGATACGGAAGCATATTTTCCAGCCCCTTTAACATTGTTCAAATAAATTATAAATCCCCCGAGTTACGGCGCCGCCACACAAATTTATTCCGCCATCGCCGGGGCGCTAAGGTCGTTTTTCCCTCGAAAGCTCATAAAATTTGATAAAAGTGGACCTAAGTGCTAATTTTCTGGCGGTTACACGCAACAAATGAAAAATCACCTCTTCGTCCGGCGGCGAAAAAGACGGAAAAAGGCCGAAATGAGCCCGCGGGAGCGAGAGGGCTGTCGGCGCGGCGTGGGGTTGTTTTTCCGAAGATAGATGCTTTTTTCCCCTGCTCGACGTGAAAAATAGCTCGGACACTTTTAAGTTAAGTGAATTTTAAGTGGAGCAGATTGTTACACATTATTTAGGCGCTTTCGCGCTCTTCATTACACGGCTCTGCTGGGGACGAGGCAGGGGCGGACTGCCGTGGGAAATGGGGCCAGTTTGCACGTTGTTTGACACTGGAGGCGGCGGAAGTTTCGAGGTTATTTAAGAATGGCTAAAACTAGTGTAGTTATGACTTCAAACATGACACTTTTAATGACAATTTCAACACGAAAAGTGGACGTTTTTGTAATTAGGAAAAAAAACTTGCGTTCACTTTTATTCCCAGGATTTAAAAGTCTTTTCAGAGTGTCCAGTGGCAGACCGAAAAATGAGCTAAATAGAATTTCATTTTACCGGCGTAATTTCAACTTTGAAAAAAAGATCGACATTTCAATTGATAGATTATGTCTAAATCCCTGGGAAAGACACAATATTTTTTAAAATAAGTGATTGTTTAGTGTTTAATTAATCGTTCATTCTTCGAAGGAAATTGCGTTTTTAGACGAGGAGAGAGCATTTTTCGCTTCAACTTTTATACCAGTGCAAAGACAACATTGAGCTCTATGGGGAAGACCCGGTCATTTTTGTTTAAAATTTATATTTATCAAAATATTTGCTTTTTAAAAAAATACTGAATAATGAAAATAAAGTCAAACTAGGCAACCTTATTTACAAAGATCCGTTTCAATAAATGGCTGAGTTTTACACACCAGGGAGCCTTGCCGACCGACCCTTACAGGTAATCAGTACAGGTACTTTAGGTCATAAAACTCATAAATACTCTTAGCTGACCAACATTGTTGAAACTCTTTTACAAGTCGACTTCTTTCATTGCTGACATAATTTGATTTAAAAGTATGCAAATTTTTATAATTTTATACATTCTACTAAAATATTTTCTTTCAAAAAATTATTCAAATATTTTTTATTAATCTGTCATTTTATATATGAATCAATACACAAAACTGACAAGATTTAGATTCTCATCGCTTCACTAACCACTTATTTACCTGAAGAATCATATTTAAATTTAATTTTTTGATACTCTTTTCCGCATCACCTATGAGGTGGAGTATTATAGGCACGTTTTTTAGGTGATATCTCCAGTAAACCTATTCCAATATTACTATTTATCCCTGCGTGTGTTTATACTAGAAGGGCAAAAAATTTATATGAACTACACATGACGCGAATGCAAATAAAAAATTTTAATTGTACAATTTTTTCTTTACTATTTGTCTAATGGGTTGACTTGTTTAATAACGAGAATCTACTCTCTCCGGAAGTAAGGCATGTAAATAAAATTTTTCTAGGGCTCTATCATATTATTTTTCCAAAATTTATCATCTCGTTGAATTAAGCATGATTTAAATTGGACATTTTATATATTTCTACGATAGCGTTTTTGTTTATTAAGCCGTCTGGCGATGCTGCTAAAAATGTACGAACCGCATTGTCTTATTGTCAGTTTGGTGTTACTGTAAAATGCTTCAGTTGCCCTTGCTTCATTTTCTATGCAAAGATTTTGGGAAAGTACATGCTGAACTAGATTTGCAGGGATGTAAAATGTTTTTCACAGTACAGTAGGATTAGCCGTGTTACTTGTTCTCTCATTTTGCAAATTTTACCAAAATAACGTTCGGTTAGTCTAAAGGATTTTTCTGTGCACCATTCTGGATTAATGCGTTCGCCAATTGTGTTTTGTTCGATTAAAAAGACATCAACGTTTGAAAGTTTTTTGAGAAATACTTTTTGCGCTGTGACATATCAGGTATTTCAACTGCCTTGTAGATACATCGTTGCCCGAGAACTTGTATGATCCACAGACCGGAGCGCGCTCAGGCCAATGTCGACTCTATAAGCCTCCAGAAATTCTGCGGGAAGTAGTTATTATTTAGATGCTTTTGTTTACACACAGCTCACATGTTTCACTCGATTTTGACACGCAACTATTTTTTTGTTTAACTAAGAATTAATACTTTCATTGCGTTTGATACTAACGTTCTAATTAGCAATACTAGTGGAACAGTAATCATGCAATAGATTTTTTTGGGAAAGTATAGTTATTTTTAAGTTTTAGCAGCAATGTGTTCTATTTTCTATTAATTTTTACAAATTGAACGAATTCCGAAAATTGAAAAACTGAAATATGCATAGAAGAACTGAAAACTCGAGAAACCGAAAAATCTAGAATTTTAAAAATTGAAAAATTAAAATATCGAAAAGTTGAAAAATTGCGAAATCATATCATTGAAACATCGGACAATTGAGAAATCGAAAAATAAAAAAATGGAGAAATCGAAAATTTGAAGAATGGAAAAATTGAAAATGTCAAAAATTAAAACACTGAAGAATTGAAACATCAAAAGTTGAAAAATCGAAAAACCGAAAAGCCGAAAAATCTCAATAACGTATTTATAAACCACAAGTTCAGGATTATGCTACTAAAAAATTGATAACGTCATCTCAAAATTTTGCCGAATAAATTCTACTAAAAATGTGCTAAATATGATGAGGTTTTACTTGTAATTTATCATTGCATTCATATTTTTTAGATTTGCTTATGTACCTAGGTGGCTCAAAAAAATTAATGAATGAGTCAATTTATTCTATTGTTTAAATCAGGAACGACTCACTCCATTTTCCCAGAAATTTTGGAAATACTGTTATTTTTAATCTAATCCACAGTGATTTACGTGTCCTTGCAAAATGTTGATGATTCCATAACAAAATTGTGTACCTAGAGTAAAAATTTAACTCGAAAATGCTGGATATGTTTCATTGTATTTTAGGTGCGAGGGAAGTTCTGTCGAAACAACTTTCCACCAATTTTTTTTGCTGTTATATTTGAACATAAACAGTTTATTTTATATATTTTTAAAAGATTATAAAGAAAATAAAAAGTTGTGTTAGACTGAACCTTGTCGGTTTCTCAATCTATTTTCCCCAGCATTTTAAACTTCCAATTCAATTTCTTTCAACATACATACAAACACAACCTCAAGAAGCGCTTTTAGGCAAACTCATAGATTTCACGCATTTCATCATGGCTATGTAGAAACCAGACTACTGATTCCATTTTCATTAGAATTTTTGTTTTAATTTAATTATTTCCTATTTTTCTGTTACATTAATGACTAAAAAAAATAGAGGATTAAAAGTGGGTGCAAAATTTTGCATATATGCTAGAAAATGTTTTCAGAAATTAATCTTGATTCGATTTCTCTGTATTGTCGGATGTGTACGACGCAGTATTAAAAATCGATAATGCGATGTACGCATTTAAAGAAAAATGTTAGTTATTTCGGTGTAATTACGCGAGCTCTTGTCTTAATTTACCCGGAACGCTGGTAAAATCTGCCAGCTATAAAGCATATAATTATTCATAAAAGATTCCCCATTCCGAGTCGCCTTCGCCCCACGAAATAAAACTTGCGTAATGCCTGCTCCTTAACTCGATCCTTATCCCAATTTACTCGCAGGTTATCCAACGTCGAGAAACAAACTTTCCCAGAATAAACAGTAATTTCCTTACCAAATTACCAGACTTATTTGCAGAAAGCTACATTTTCGCTAGATACATAAAATTACTATGTATTTTGCTTAAAGTTCTGTTTGTATAATACGCGAAGTATACACATTTTCCCTCGGAAATTTCTTCGAGTTTTCCTCCCTTTCGTTCCAATGGCGCCTTCGCCGCTCCATCTCTCCTTCTCCAACATCTGACGTAACGAATTAAAATTCTAGATGTGCTTTATAAATGGGAAACATTAAGCAAAATGCTAGGACCGTATTATGCTGCCTCACCGACGAATTTCGTACCTATTTTAAAAGGGCTTAGGGAGCAGATTCCGGCCAACGAGACGGGCCAATAGAAATCTCAGGATTTTAATTGCATCTTAGGTTGCTTTTGTTTCCACCCTTAAATTATCGCAACGTTCCGAACGACTTGGAGCGCGATACGTTTTTCGGGGGTGGCACGCCTGGAGCCCCCGGATCATCAATCAATGGCAAAACGCAGGAGCGACGCGAAAAAACGCGCGATAAGTCGGAACTCAGGCGAATCGGGGGCGGAAAAAAATCCTTAAAAATACGAGGAAATGTCAAACTATTCGTCAGATTATAGGCGATAATCGAATTTATCTTCATGCCGATGAACTAACCGATTCATGTGGTCGTTATGTCGCAAATTTGTTGATTGGAACTTTGACCAGTGAAAAATGTGCCACTTGGTTTAGTCATAATTTCAATTCATATATTGCAAATAAAAATTAAGTTACGACTTTTCCCTAATAAAAATTCCTCTGTACTTTGAAAACTGTAAACACGGCATTATTTATTCCGACAAATTCGCTGCTTAACAAACAAACTCCGACCTGGCGCCGCTTTTATAAAAAATCGTGCGTTGCGCCACCCCAAAAACCGTAAGTTAATAAAGTCACAAGTGAGAAACTGCGTCACCGTTCCTCCGCCACCTCCGCAATAGTACCAACGGTAAATAGTTAAAGTTTGGTCGTATTTCAGACGCAGATGCATTTGACAGAAGGAAAATTTAATACGACGGTGGCTTTAAGAAACGAAATAGCAATGGCTTATTCCATTTAGTCCCCATTTTGCGTGTTTCAAAACTGACAAAGGTTGCGCTTACAAAATAACGTGAGCTGAATGGAATATTAAGAGGCGAATTTCGTCCTAGTCTAGAGGTAGTGTAAGAGGGTGAGGGTGGAATTATTTTTGGGCACGGAGGAAGGGGAAACATAAACGCGAAACAGGGGTAGTGAGATTGCAAGATGGCTAGATATGTAGTCGTAAGGACGAGCAGAAAAATTTGGAAAGGGGGGTTTTTATTTTTCGGTGATGGGCGTCGAGTCTTGAGTTTCCGGGCGATTTTAGGGGTGTGTTAAACACATTATGGTCATGAATTAATTATAAGTGTTGGAAAACAATAGAAAAAAATAAATTTTAAAAAACTAGATGTAATGTAGTGCAAAGAAATCTCTTTTATTTTGAATTCCATAATTTTTCACGAAAAAATACACAAGGAAAGAATACTGAAATAAATAATTTCGTTCACAGAACAGTGGTAGTAATTTTTTAAATTTATTTAGAGTTGCTGTAGTTTTAAGGAATTAAGAAATGTTTCCCGATTTGTCTAATTTTTGATAAAATTTACTTATTAATAAGCACTTAGAGCGAACTGTTGGTAAAATTCCTTTGATTTTTTCGATTTCGAGAAATTATTTTATAATTAGCTGAAATTATTAAAATTTTGTGGAAGTACGTGAAATTATTTTTGTATAATTGTTTAAATTTTCTTGTAATTTACCTAATCATTATATTTTTTGACACAAATGGGACTGAAATTTTTTAAATTATTAAAAAATTGGTTTGAAATTTATGGAATTATTTTGAGATGAATCAAGAGAAATTATTTTAAAATTCACAAGAGTTTCTAGATGATGTTGAAATTACTTGTAATTAATAATATTTGGAATTATATTTTGCCTTATTTTGAATTTCATTTGTTCCTTGGTATTGCCCACTAGTGCAAGTTTCACTGTACGTTTTGACAAAATTATTTTAAAGCTATCTATTTATTTTAAAAAATATTGTACTTTGGTTAATGAAATTGCTTCTCACACTGTAGAATTACTGAAATTTATTTGGAATAACTGTAGTTTTAAAGAATTAAGACATTTTTCGCGATTTGTCTAACTTTTGTTAAAATTTACTTGTTAATATGCACTTAGAGCGAACTGTTGGTAAAATTCCTTTGATTTTTAACAAACTGTTTTCGATTTCGAGAAATTATTTTGGGGAATAGGTGAAGCGCAATTATTTTATAATTAGCTGTAATTATTGAAATTTTGTGGAAGTACGTGAAATTATTTTTGTATAATTGCTGAAATTTTCTTGTAATTTCCCTAATCACTATATTCTATTACACAAATGCGACTGAACTTTTTTAAATGATTTAAAAATTGGTTTGAAATTTATGGAATTATTTTGAGACGAATCAAGAGAAATTATTTTATAATTCACAAGAGTTACCAGATGATGTTGAAATTACTTGGAATTAATAATATTTGGAATAATATTTTACTTTATTTTGAATTTCATTTGTTCCTTCGTACTGCTCACTAGTGGAAGTTTCACTGTACGTTTTGACAAAATTATTTGAAAGCTATCTACTTTAAGAAATACTTAGTATACTTTGGATACTGAAATTATTAAAAAAGTTACAAGTAATTTCAACAATTTTTACTAATTCCCATTAATTAGAAAATCCTCTTCTTTGATCTTGTTCTGAATTAATTCTATAAATTTCATTTTTTTTTAATTTAAAACTTTCTGTAGCATTGGGCTCAAAGAATGTAATGGCTATGTATATTACAAGAAAAATTCAACAATTATACAAAAAGAATTTGAAATATTTAAGCAAAATTTCGATTATTACTGCAAATTATAAAATAATTTCGTTTCAGCTAATCCCAAAATAATCGTCGAAATCTAACACAGTTTATAAAAAAATAAAGAAATTCTATTAACTGTTCGTTCTAAGATCTTAATAAAAATAGTAGGATATTTTGAAAAAAGTTAAGCAAATCGCAAAAATTTGTTATAATTCCTTGTAATTACAGTAAGTTCCAAATGAATTTCCGTAATTCTACAGTGTGAAAAGCAACTTCAAAAAACGAAGAAAAATATGCCGTTAAATAAGGGGACAATTTTCCTATAATTTTGTCAAATTGTAGAGTGAACTTCAGCTAGCAATAAATTAAATTCCAAATTAGGTAAAATATAATTCCAAATTTTATTATCATTAGTTACAAGTAATTTCAACAATTTTTAGAAATTCCGGAGAATTCTAAACCAATATCCGTTTATCTATTCCTAAACTACTTAACTGTATAAATTAAAAAAAAAAAATAATAAAAACCTGAAACATTTCAGTAGCATTTTATTCAAAAAATGTAGGATGAGCTATATTACAAGAAAAATTCAGCAATTGAACAAAATTAATTTTAAATATTTACGTAAAATTTTGATTATTACGGCAAATTAAAAAATAATTTTGCTTCAACTAATCCCAAAATAATTCTCGAAATCTATAACACTTTGTTAAAAACCAAAGAAATTTTACCAACGGTTCGATCTAAGATCTTAGTAATAATAATGGGACATTTTAACAAACGTTACCAAATCGCGAAAACTTGTTGTAATTCCTTATAATTACAGTCATTCCAAATGAATTTCGGTAATTCCACAGTGTGAAAAGTAACTTCAAAAAACGAAGAAAAATATGCCGTTAAATGAGTGGATAATTTTCCTATAATTTTGTCAAATTGTACAGTGAACTTCAGCTAGCAATAAATTAAATTCAAAA
This sequence comes from Zophobas atratus, assembly GCA_022388445.1. Classification (NCBI taxonomy): domain Eukaryota; kingdom Metazoa; phylum Arthropoda; class Insecta; order Coleoptera; family Tenebrionidae; genus Zophobas; species Zophobas atratus. The sequence continues at coordinate 11,739,919 of CM039446.1, forward strand.
TTAGGTATAATATAATTCCAAATTTCCTTAATTACAAGTAATTTCAACAATTTTTACTAATACCCGTGAATTATAAAACAATCTCCCTTGATCTAACCCTAAACTTATTAATTTTATAAATTTCAAAAAAAAAATTAAAAAATTTGAAATATTTCAGTATTAGTTTGGTCAAAGAATGTAGGACGAGGTATATTATAAGAAAAATTCAGCAATTGTACAAAAATAATTTTAAATATTTACGTAAAATTTCGATTATTACGGCAAATTAAAAAATAATTTTGCTTCAACTAATCCCAAAATAATTCTCGAAATCTATAACAGTTTGTTAAAAACCAAAGAAATTCTACCAACGATTCGTTCTAAGATCTAATAATAGTGGGACATTTTAACAAAAGTTACCAAATCGCGAAAAATTGTTATAATTCCTTATAATTACAGTAATTCCAAATGAATTTCGGTAATTCCACAGTGTGAAAAGCAACTTCATAAAACAAATAAAAATATGCCGTTAAATGAGTGAATAATTTTCCTACAATTTTGTCAAATTGTACAGTGAACTTCAGCTAGCAATAAATTAAATTCAAAATTAGGTATAATATAATTCCAAATTTCCTTAGATACAGTAATTTCAACAATTTTTAGTAATTCCCGTGAATTATAAAACAATCTCCCTTGATCTATACCTAAACTACTTAATTCTATAAATTTCAAAAAAAAAAATAAAAAATGTGAAATATTTCAGTAGTATTTTGGTTAAAGAATGTAGGACGAGGTATATTACAAGAAAAATTCAGCAATTGTACAAAAATAATTTCAAATATTTCCGTAAAATTTTGATTATTACGGCAAATTATAAAATAATTTAGCTTCAACTAATCCCAAAATAATTCTCAAAATCTAGAACAGTTTGTTAAAAACCAAAGAAATTCTCCCCACAGTTCAAAGAATGTATGACTACGTATATTATGAAAGAAATTCAGCGAATATACAAAAATCATTGCAAATATTTACGCAGAATTTTGATTGTTACTGCAAATTATAAATTAATTTCAATTCACCTATTGCCAAAATAAATGCAGAAATCCAAAACAGTTTGTTAAAGAGCAAAGAAATTTTGACAAAAGTTCTTAATTCGTCAAACTACAATAACTCTAGCTTTCAAATAATTTTGTCAAAACGTACAGTGAAACTTTCGCTGGTGAGCAGTCCCAAAGAACAAAAGAAATTCAAAATAAGGTAAAATATTATTAATTCCAAATAATTTCGACTCAAATGTTTTAGATTTTCATTATTTTTTTTTTATTTAGAGAATTAGTTTATAATTAGTTCAAAAGAAATTATTTTACCATTCATGGGAACTGATAAAAATGATTTTGAGACGACATTAAAAGAATCCTTCCATAATCACGGGAGTTACTATAAACTGTTGAATTTATTTCGAACTGATAAAATCTAATCATTCTGCTCTTTAAAAATATTATTCCTACCTGATTTTTTAATTTTCAAAAAATTGTACAGTAAAGTGTTGGACTTCCAATTAAAGTATCGTTACTTATGTTGTATTTCGCCTACTTCTTCAGACCGCTCACTTTCAGTACTTTCACAGTACCTTTTGCAAAATTGGAACTTTAATTACAGAATTTTGGGAGTGAATTTATTCATGATTAGAAGACTTTAAAAAACATTGCATAATTTACAAGCATTAGTTGAAATGATTTTGGATCTAACATAATTTGAACTTATATTGCATTTGCCTCTTGAGACCGTTCATTAGTAGTAGTTTTACTGTATTTTTTGATAAAATTTTCTGTTCCAATTTACGAGTATATCCTTGGAGAGTAAGCAACAGCAGCAACATTAGAACCCGATTTTGCGTGAATTTATGGATCGCAACAAATAAAAGTTTTACGACCCTTAAAACAAAATATGCGAAAAATTTCCACCCAAGTGACAGTTTTAATTAAAAAAAAAACAAAACTTCCATAATTGGCGCTTCTTCCCCATCGCTGTTGCGGTTTATCCGCTCGCACAGCTTGCCGATATTAAATTAAAATTAATGACTAATAAGATTAGTTATAAGAGGGCGAAAATCTAATCAATTTGTATTAAAGAGGGTCTTAGAGGAAATCGTCAATTTGCGCGTAAACTATACGGATGATTCGTCAAACCAACCCTTAAATCAACTCACCTTGTCTGAGGGCAGCCGAGCGAGCTCTCCAAGACTTCGACTTCTTCGCCTTCTCCTTGGACACCCGGGGCTCTCGCCACGATGTTATCACTGGCAGTTTTCGAATCGGACTGAATAAAATATTCCAAATAAATCCTCTTCTAGGTGCCAGCCGAAATGTAAATGAATGCAGACCAAAACTAGAAAATCAGGTTGGCGACTGGACATTGCAATTGTTTATTTCCAAGGGTGTCTTATTCTTTCGGACGGGTGAGCTGTTTGAGGTCGGGGAATAAGGGTGGTTTTGCAGCGGAGGGCAATCGCTGACCCTTTCTTGGGACCGGCGTTCTCATGCGTGGACCGTGGAACAGGTTTGGAGTGACCAGTGGGTTTTTTTCGGCGACCTGATTTTTATTAGGGAGAGGGCTGGAAGTAGATGGGTTTATCGGAAACGGCAATCGGGGTTTGAGATGGTTTTGGGGTTTTGGTGGTGCTGGGAGGCGGTTTGTAACGTCTTGTTGGACACGTTATTTTGGAAGGTTAAACTGGTCTTGTACTCGAATTTCAAATTTTTGAACATTTTTGAATTATTTTAAATATTGATCAACTTTAAATTAAAAATGGATTTTACTCATATGGACATCTTTGCATACAAAATAACTTGGAAAAGTCACTATTTTGTTAGTTAGTTGAAGAAGTGTAGTCAGATTTTATTTTCGGTTGTTTGTTATTAATACTGAATGAGGTTCAATAATCTTGCTAAAAATAAAATAAAGTCAAATTTTCATTTTAGTCTGTCGTTAGCTTGAAATTAATTTACACGAATTGCAACATTTAAAGTTGTGATTTCAGAGTCATAAGACTCTAAAATTTCAATTTTTTTAATTTTTGTCACAAAATTAGAAATGAAGATGAAAATTATGAAAGTTAAACAATACAACTATCTGAAAATCCCAAAAAAATGACTAAACATCCGGTTATTATTTAAAAAATTAAAAAAAAATACAGTAATTTCTAAACCACAAAATTATGTTTTACCAGTTTTATTGATTTTTGTTTATTTTTCAGGAGAGGAGAATAAGAAAAGTAGTTTTCTGCAAGATTTTGTTATTATTTCCTAATTTTTGATATACTATTATAATCGTAAAATATTCAGATATTAAGTATTTAGTATTTTTTATTATTTTTTTTTAATGCGTAGAGTTTCAGAATAGTATATTAAAGAACGAGTTTCATTAGGCAAATATTGAGGCACGAATCCAAGTTTATAGAACGAGCGGCGAAGCCGCGAGTTATATAAAGGATGAGTGCCTCAATGGCCTTATGAACGAGTTATTTATACTATTTTTTCTACCGCACACGTTTTTTCCCAAAATTTAATTGAAATTTGCATTTTTTTTAATCTGGGGACTTTTGTCGTGGTTGGTGATGGGTTGGTGTGACACTAACCACGAAATATTTGACGTTCGAATTTTCATAACAACAACTGTAATTCGAATCAATTCGAGTTTTTGTAATTTAAAATTGGTTAAAATGTATTGCGAAGAAGTTACGCGTCCGGAAACATGGTAAATTTTAAGTTTACATTTGCCACTGACATTCACTTAACATTTCTCGTCATGGCTACCAATCTTACCGATCTAAATTACACCAGATCTATTAAAGAACGCCTTTCCGCTATTAGCGAACTGCTGTGACGTCATTTGCGTGCGTTAATAGCCCTATTAGAAAACCAAAAAACGTGGGCGGTAGAAAAAAATTATTAATTCTGTGTCGTATTCATGAATAAAAAATACCTGAAGTTTTCATTTTAGTTCATAAAAATAAACGTGAAACTAATTTGTAGCTATTTTTTTTAATTTCTAGAGGTTGCGATTTTAGCGTAATAGGTCTGATCAAAGTTTTGATAGCTTTCTGAATGTCACTGTTATCATAGTAGATATAGGTGCAAATTTTCGCAATTTTCAAATCTTTCACTTTGGAAGTCTTTCATTCTCAAAAATTCGAAATGAAAACGAAAATTATAAACCTTAAAAAAATACAACCATCTGAAAATCCTGAAAAAAATTTTACATACATAGAGATAAATCTAGTGCCCATTTAGAAAAAGATCTTCTGCAGCAGTTTCATAAATCGCAAAATTTGCTAATTTCCCCGACTTCTGTTGTGAATTAGGATAAGAAAAGTAGGTAGTTTTTTACAAGATTTTTCTTACCATCTACAAATTTTTATATTATCTACAGCCTAAGATAAATGTTTCTAAAATTTTTCATACACAATAATTATGATCGTAAAATATTAAAGTGATATGTATTTTTTACAAATTATTTAAACGTGCAGATACATAAAAAAAAAATTCTACTGAGTTGTGTTCATAAAACATTGTGTGGATAATAAAAATAAGTATATCAAATTCGTTTATTTAAAATTGGATACTAATTTTTAGGAATTTTCGCATTTCTAGCTTTCCTAAAGGTTTCCAAAACAACAATTTCATAAATTATAAAATTATTAACTTTTGTTTATTTATGAGATACTCACCATGTTGTTAGTAATGTTGTAGATAGACCTTATTGCGTAAAATTTTGAGATGATGTCATTAATTTTTGGGAACGGAGGAAACAACGGATAAATTTTGACAAATGATTTACTATGTTTATTTTTTTGCAAGCTTAACATGCTTATATATTGTTATACAATTTTGACAGACGACAAACAGACAGACTACAACCAGGCCGACTACAGACAGACAGACAGACAGAGAGACAGGCGACAGACAAGCAGACATACAGACAGACAGACAGACAGATAGACGACAGACAAACAGACCGACGACAGGCAGACAAATGACAAACAGACGCCAGACAAACAGACAGACGACAGACAGGCGACAGACGTCAGACAGACAGACGACAGACAGACGACAGACAGACGACAGACAGACGACAGACAGACGACAGACAGACGACAGACAGACGACAGACAGACGACAGACAGACGACAGACAGACGACAGACAGACGACAGACAGACGACAGACAGACGACAGACAGACGACAGACAGACGACAGACAGACGACAGACAGACGACAGACAGACAGACAGACGACAGACAGAGAGACGACAGACACAGAGAGAGACGACAGACAGAGAGACGACAGACAGATAAACGACAGACAGACAGACGACAGACAGACAGACGACAGACAGATAGACGACAGACAGATAGACGACAAACAGACAGACGACAGACAGACAGACGACAGACAGACGGACGACAGACAGACGACAGACAGACAGACGACAGACAGACGACAGACAGACGACAGACAGACAGACAGACGACAGACAGACGACAGACAGACAGACAGACAGACGAGTAGTTTTCTGAGAGGTTTTCATTCTTTCCTAAATCAGAAAGTGGATGTTTCTAAATTTTTGTTATACAATTATAATCATCGAATCTCAGACTGAAACTAATTTATTTCGAAATTTTTTCATTATATAGATTTTTTACCATTATTTTTGAAAGATTAACATGCTTATATTTTGTTATACAATTTTGACACACCATAGACAGACGACAACCAGACAGACTACAGACAGACAGACGACAGACAAACAGACAACAGACAGACGACAGACAGACAGACGATAGACAGTCAGACGACAGACAAACAGACGACAGATAAATAGACGATAGGCGACAGATAGGCAGACAGACAAACAGACAGACGACAAAGGGGCAGACAGACAGACAGACAGATACACAAACGGACAGACAGACAGAAAGACAACAGACAAACAGACAGAAAGACAACAGACAGATAGACGACAGACAGACGGACGACAAAGAGACAAACCACAGACACAGAGACGACAGACAGACAGACGACAGACAGACAGATCACATACGGACCGACGACAGATGGACAGAAAGACATCAGACATACAGACAAACAAACAAACAAACGACAGATAAATAGACGGCAGATAGACAGACAACAGACACACAACAAGCAGACAAACAGACGACAGATATACAGACGACAAACAGACAGACGACAGACAGACAGAAAGACAATAGACAGACAGACAAACAGACCACAGACAGACAGATGACAAACAGACAGACCACGGACAGACAGGCAACAGACGTACAGACATACAGACAAATAGAAAGACAACAGACAGACAGACGACAGACAGACGGACAGCAGACAGACAAACGACAGACACACAGACGACAGACAAACAGACGACAGATAGACTGACGACAGACAGACAAACGACAGACACACAGACGACAGACAGACAGACGACCGACCGCCAGATCACAGACGGACAGAATGACAACAGACAGACGAGTAGTTTTCTGCGAGATTTTCATTCTTTCCTAAATCAGAAAGTGGATGTTTCTAAATTTTTGTTGTACAATTATGATCATAGAATCTCAGACTGAAACTAATTTATTTCGAAATTTTTTGATTATGTAGATTTTTTACCATTATTTTTTGGAAGCTTAACATGCTTATATTATACAATTTTGACACACGACAGATAGACGACAACCAGACAGACTACAGACAAACGACAGACAAACAGACAACAGACAGACGACAGACAGACAGACGATAGACACACAGACAGACATCAGACAGACAGACGACAGACAATCAGACGACAGATAAATAGACGATAGGCGACAGATAGATAGACAGACAGACAGACAGACGACAAAGAAGTAGACAGACAGACAGACAGATAGACAAACAGACAGACAGACAGACAGACAGAAAGACAACAGACAGACAGACGACAGACAGACAGGGAATAGACAAACAGACGACAGACAAACAGATGACAGACAAACAGACAACAGACCGCCTAAAACTATGGCCCGTGTATTCTTCTGAATTTGAAGGCCTAGAAATTGCGTCATTTTTCTGGGGATTGTTGAAAATGTGTTCACTCCTGCAGGTCATACCGTGACAGACGACAGACAAACAGACAACAGATAAATAGACGACAAACCACAGATAGGCAGACAGACAGACAGACAGACAGACGACAAACAGACAGACAGACAGACAGACGGCATCCGGACAGAAAGACAACAGACAGACAGACAGACAGACAGACAGACAGACAGACGGCATCCGGACAGAAAGACAACAGACAGACAGACAGATAGACAAACAGACAGATGAGTAGTTTTCTACGAGATTTTCATCCTTTCTAAATTAGAAAGTGGATTTTTCTAAATTTTTGTAATACAGTTATGAACATAGAATCCCAGACTGAAAGTTATTTATGGTATTTAGATTTTTTTTTAATATATAGACAGGTATTAAGAAAATTTTCTTGGTACTGGATCCTACTGAGGAATGAATAAGCTTCAATAGTTGTGCTAAAAATAAAACAAAATTCTCGAATTTGCATTTTGGTTCACAATAAACTTGAAACTAATTTATGCGAATTTTAACATTTTTAGAATTTCCAAAAATTGTGCTTTTAGCCTCATCAAAATTATCAAAGTTTTAAAAACCTTCTCTAAAAATATTAATATTTACATGGTGCACAAAGTTTTAATTGGTCTTAATCAATCTCATTTTTTTGAAAAGACAATGAAACGTTTTGAAATTTTACAAGAAAAATCTTTTGTCTTTAACTACACATTGTGCTTTTTAGATTTTGAATATTTTGAATTTAAAGAGAAGAATGTTGTCTTCTTGGAAAAAATCTAAAAATTTTGAAGAAATTACACTCAATTCATAAATAAATCGTAAAATTAAGTTATGTCCAATAATTTTATCCACTTCTGTTTATTTCTGGAAGAATTACTAAGAAATTTTTTCTATAATAATTTTGCCATACAATGAATATTGCAAAGTATTAAACTGATATTTGTTATTTTCAATTTTTTTAAATATATTTTTTTATAGTCGTACTCATAAAAGGGCTTCAATAATTGCACTAAAAATTAAAAAAAAACACTATTTTCAAACGTCATATAACTGACACTTATATGACGCTTTTACCGGGGTTTAAGTGTCATTTCTATAAAAATAATCATTTCAAAAGAAGATTAATCGTTTGAAAATAAAATATTGTATTTCATTCGGAGTTTAAGTGACTTCATGTGACTCGTATAGACTTAATTCTCCTCGCTATCGCTCGGCGTTTAATCGTCCACACTCGACACATAAAGTATCACTTAAACTCCTAATAAAATAAATATCTATTATAAAACTTTCAAAAATTGCAATTTTTTCTATCTCCAAAAAGTTATTTTCTAAATGTATATGAAATTTACAAAAAAAAAAATATATTTTTTAAATTAAATTTTTGTCTTTACTTAAACATCGTGCTTCTTTTGGATTTAAAAAGAACAACTTTGTCCTAGTGGAAAAAATATTTCAAAAATTTTGAAAAATATTTTTTAAATAAATCATAAAATTAAGTTAAGATCAGTTTCATCCACCGTGGAGTAATTAAAAAAGCATATTTATTCTGCAGGGATTTCGTTATTATTTTATAGAACTGAAGTCGGATTTTTCAAATTTTTTGCTGTACAATCATTAGAGTATACCCGATGAAGTACATTTTTATTATTTCTATTTTTTTTTTAATGTGCACCTATGAAGAAAAATGTTATTAACACTAAGTCGTACTCATAAAAGAACTCCAATGTCTAATTGTGTTAAAAATTAAAAAAAAATTTAAGCCACCATAAAATTCATAATAAACTCAATAATAAATTTACCACATTTTTTAGATTTAAGAAAATTCGGATTTAAAGGGAGGCATTTTGCTCTATTGTGTAAAAGAATTATTCAAAAATTTAAAAAAATATATCTATAATGAAAAAATAATGAAACTCAGAATGAAGACGAGCATTAAATATAAAAATTATCAAATACTTTTGTCAAAAGTATACTAAAGATCATTTTTTTAGATTTTAATGATTTTGGGTATGAATAAACTAAATTTGGGTGCATTTTGAAAAAGGTTTTTTAAAAATTTTCGTTATTATTTCGTCCACCCGAAAATCGACTTTCCTAATATTTTGTTATACATCATAACAAATTATCGTAAAATATTTAGGTAATAGGTAGGTACTTGTTCTTTAGAAATTTTTGGGTAGATTGAAAAAAATTTATCAACACTATATCGTACTCCATACGATAGAACCCACGTAACTGAGCGAAAATAGCTCAAGTTTCCATTTTAATTCATAAATTAACTTGAAATTATTAATTTATACTAATTTTAACATTTTAAAAAAAAGTTACAATTTTAACTTCATTAAACTTGTCAAAACGGAATTTTAAAAGCAACTTTGAAATGCGTAAAAATCCGAACTGTGTTACTGAGGTGTCGAAACCTAGTGGTTTCATTGTGACAAATATTAATTTACCCACTTACAAAAAAAAACAAAAGATGAATGGATCTGGCGACATTCAAAAAATTCATTAGCGAAACCTTCGAGGAATAAAAGAGAGCGAGCTTTTGAGGCCAAGCTACAGAATAATTCTCTTCGTTTTCCGCCCACAGCCTCCAAGAAATTTTTCCCTCCTCGCAACCCGCCCTCGACGGTCCAAAAATTAGCGATGCAAATTGGGCGTAAGAGGGCGTCGTAGTTTTGTGTACGCCTCGCCTCGAACTTGGTCGAAATAGTTTAAATTTTGGTTGTTGTCGTCGTCGTCGACGTGAGTAGTAGTAGTGTTTCATTTATATTATATAACAGTGCGATATTAGATATGCAAATGAAGCTTCCCGGCGCTCTCCTAGCGGCAACACACTCAACTAATTGGCAACTTCTTAATGTCGTTTATACTTACTTTACCAGGCTAGGCACGTCTCTTTGATAAATTTACTTCACTATATTCTAATACAATTCTGTGAAGACATTGTGTACTGGGGCGCGAAAGACGAGGCTGTCTGTTTTACATCCGTCCTGCAATCAACTTCTAATTAGGCGCGGGAGATTCGACTAAACCGAAAACCTCCCACGTTCGTTAGTTTACATGTATCTATCGTCTCTATGTCTATGCGTATGAAAATTAACCGAATAATTTGTTCGAATGTCGAATTGGGGATGCGAAGGGCGGCGACGCGGAAGCGGCAAAAATGCATACTGCAACGAGAGACAGCGAACGGTTTCGACGCGAATTCACCGGGACTTTCACCTATGGTATGGCTCTGTTCTACGAAAACGATTCTCTTTTTTGCATTTATTTTAAAATTTATGCTGCATTTTTTGTGCTAATTGGTGAAAATCTTAATTTTAATACAATTTGGACACAATTGGTTATTGGCAGTATGCAAAGTAATTAAGTACCGACCTTTTCTAGTAATGTAGACGGGTTTTTCCAAGACTTCACTTATGGGCACCCCCTATTAGGTGTATTACACTCAGTGTTGGGGATAGATACTTTTAAAAGTATCTAGATACAGATATAGATATACTGAAGATAAAAGTATCTAGGTACAGATTGTTTTCGATTTTTTCGAAATGTATCTAGATACAGATACAAGAAAACAGATACTTTTTGAAGCTTTGGCGAATAGAATAACTGAAAACATGTTTATGTATTTTTTTATGTATTGTTTAATGAATTTTTTAAAATTAACAACATTTGGAACGTACTGTCACCTAAATTATTTCTTCTTGGTGTCAGAATTTGGTTTCCGCTACTAAACACCCGTTCCACAGGTGCAGAAGAAGGGATTGTGGTATTGAATTTAAAAAATAAACATTTTACTGTAGCATATTTATTCAAGACTGAAAAATCTTTTCTTTTTTCCTGCAAATAGGCCATCGCTTCGCTGTTTGATGTGTCGCAAATTGTGCAATATTTATTAGGTACGCTTAAAAAGATTATTTTTTTTGTTTTTATTCTCATACTACAGTGTCCAAATTGTGTTTGAGTATATCTAATAATTATCTCCAGCATCAAAATTCATGTTTCAAAAGAATATGGGAAATGATTATTCTGTGCTGAAGGTCTGTTGTCGGCAACCTGTCACAAATTATTATTCTTCAGTATCGGGTTACGATGTTTTTATGACCATTCCCGGTAATCGTCTATCCCGGTGCGACAGGTATATACATTTTAGGAAGAATTGCTGGTTCCGTTTAAGGCAAAATAAGTACAATTTCTTAAAACGTATTTAAACCCCTAGGATCACAGGCTGCCTGGCAGGCCGGAATTACCAGAATGCAACTTTAAGTTTTCAGATTTTTGTTGAAAGTCATTTTATTTTAATCTCGTTTCACGATTTCTGAGAATATATCACGATAAATTATTCTACCGAGGGTTGTAAAAATATTAATTTTATTGTCCAAGATTTACACTTAAACATAATCGGCACATTCTAGGGCAAAACGGACCTGCCAAGCCCGCCTCGCGTTAGGTCCAACAATGAAAAAGTGAAGAAATGACACATGTGGTAACAGGAAAAGATGCTACATTTGTCTGAAAAATAAATGTATAAAACAGTAACAGATATGCGATTTATGCGAGAGAAATGTATGTACTGAACATTAGATTAGTCGATTACAGAACTAATTTGTGCTAATTGAAAAAATTAATCATTATGTAACACGCAATTATTATTTTCTAAAAATAATAGCATATCTCAAACAAATATTTTTACTATTAAAATTACTCTTATTTAATAACACAAATACAACCAGCGGGCCTACCGGACCCGGGTTGCTCAGGTACACAGATAAAATGCATTGCCCTGATAAGCGTAAAACGCAGTGAATAATGAATTGTGGTTTATGGTTTTTAAAATACCATCTTACCATGGCTTAGATTTATTACCCTTCAGGATTATATTTAAAGATGTATAAGTACTGAAGACTACAATGTAGGAAATGATGGTATTTAAAATATGAAAATTTCCGCGACAGAACACTATTAGTGGACTTCTTACCTCTATTTTTGTTTATGTGACGAAAATCACCAACATGAAGTATCAAAAATTACTACTAGTATAACTCAACTAATAACTACTGAAAAAAAAGTGAAAAAAAAAATGTATCTGTATCTGCGCCATTAATTTTGTATCTGGATACAGATATTTTGTGCTTAAATTCGATTTTATCTAGATACAGATACTAGATACCCAAAAATGTATCTAAATACTTTATTTAGATACAAGCATCTAGATACTGCCCAACACTGGAAATGACGCAGTGTATGTTATTGTTGTAGAGTTTCCTGACGAGTCATTTTTATGCATTCATTAATGAATCATTCTTTAGTTTTGTTTATTACATCCCGTATATTGATTGATGTATGGTACCAACAATAATGGAAAAATATAAATGAGTTTTTTAAATAAAGAATTAACATCAAAGGGAAAAGTGTGCGTTTTTGGCGTAGTTAGTGGTTTATAAATCAAAATTAATATCTTTTCGCACACAATTCACGTGAAATACATGTATAGGAGCAATTTGTTGGACACTATATGTAGATGACGTCATTCGTTTTCTGGAGAAAACGCATAAATGAATTCCAACGATTTTTCCGGAATAGATAAATTCTAAAACGACAATGTTCGACATATGAATTTATCAAATTTCATTTTCAAAGCGATTTTTTCGAAAACCTTAGTCCGGGATCATCAACAACTTATATTTCTGAAATCAACTCATCGAAATATATTTACCAGATTTTTTTGACGATTTTTAGGCAATTTTTCAAAAATTTCAATTTTTTTAATATGAATTTTGACTGTTTTTCTAGCACTTTATGAAAAATTATCCAAAGACATTTGCTTCTAGATTTCGACTTGTAGAAGTTACTTTTAGTTTCATTTTTCGAAACTTCCAATAATTTTTCCAGGATCCATAAATTGAAAAATTACAATTTTTGAAACATGAATTTAATTTAATTTTCAAACCGAGTTTTTGGAAATTTTAGTCCAGGATTATTTGGTTATATTTCTGTAATCAGTTCTTCGAAATGTAGCAGAAGTAACTTTTGACTTAATTTCTTTGAAAATTCGAACAAACTTTTCGAGGATGAATAAAACCAAAAATGTCAATTTTCAAGATATGAAAATTTATTTCCAACTCCATTTTTTGCAAAATCCCAATCATCAGCACATTATGATTTTGGAATCAGTTCGTCAAAACTATTTTCTTGAATTTTTTGATGATTTTTACAAAAAATTTCAATTTTTCAATGTTATTTTTTTGGCTTTTTCAGGCCTGTAGAATTTACTTTTGGGTTTATTTCTTCGAAAATTACAACAATTTTTCAGGAATAGATAAAATGAAAAACATTATTTTCAAACCGATTTTTTCGAAAACCTTACTCCGGGATCATCAATAACTTATATTTCTGAAATCACCTCATCGAAATATATTTTCCAGATTTTTTGAAGATTTTTAGTCAATTTTTCAAAAATTTCAATTTTTTAATATGAATTTTGACTGTTTTTCTAGCACTTTATAAAAAATTATGCAAAGACATTTGCTTCTAGATTTCGACTTGTAGAAGTTACTTTTGGCTTCATTTTTTTGAAACTTCCAATAATTTTTCCAGCATCCATAAATTAATTTTTTTTTTTAATTTTCAAAAATCTCCATTTTTCAAGATCAAGTTTTGTGACGTTCTTTTTGTTCGAGCTCTGCGAAAGTTATCCAAAAACATTTTCTTGTAAATTTAGACCTGTAGAAGTTTAGGCTTAATATCTTTGAAAATTCCAACCAACTTTTCGAGGATGAATAAAACGAAAAATCTCAATTTTCAAGATATGAAAATTTATTTCCAAAGCGTTTTTTTGCAAAATCCTAATCATCAACACGTTATGATTCTGGAATCAGCTCGTCGAAACTAATTTCCTGAATTTTTTGATGATTTTTACAAAAATTTTCAATTTTTCTGTGTGATTTTTTTCTTTTTCCGACTTGTAGAAATTACCTTTTGGTTCATTTCTTCGAAAATTACAACAATTTTTCAGGAATAAGTAAAATGAAAAAAAGTATTTTCAAACCGACTTTTTCGAAAATCTTAGTTTAGGACCATCAAAATTTTATGTGTCTGGTATCAGCTCTTCAAACTGTATTTACCAAATTTTTTTGACTATCTTTAGGCAATTTTTTTTAGATAAATTTTTTGCTTGACGTCATTTCTTTGAAAATTTCGAAAATCCAAGTCCCGCGTCATCAACACCTTATCATCGAAATGTACTTATTTCCAGATTTTTCTGATAAATTTTAGACAATTTTTCAAAAATCCCACTTATTCAAAATTTTCTTTTAGACTTTTTAACTTTATTTTTTTTTAAATTTCAACACTTCGAGATATTTAAAAAAAATCATCTTCAAACAACATTTTTCGAAAATCTTGGCAAATACCTACTAATCCGAAAAACTGGAAACTTCCAAAATTTAAAATTTTCGAAAACTAGTTAGAATTCTAAAAATCATTAACACTGGATGTGCAAATACCATAATCCATTAAGTGAATCTCTTTCGGCCTTAAAAAATTATACACATGGTTTGGAATTTCATATTTAGCTAATTAAAACCTTCAAAATTTTTACGTAGAAATCAAGTACTGAAACAAATGTCTACACCGTCTCTGGCTTAGTGGAAGCAAGTTACGTTCTAGATCAGACAAATGTATAAAACTCAACTTCCACAAAGATATTTCGTTATAATAAAAACAAAAGTGTACATTCGAATTTTTTGACTCGTTACAGATTGAAATGTTTTTTGGATAAAAGGAAAAACTAGTCTCCTAATTAAAAAAAATGAAAATTAGATATTGTCTTGAATTTTGTGATCTTGGGGTTGTCGAAAATAAAAAATAACACTGTCTGAAAAAGACCAGTGTGGAAAGATGTGCGCAAATCCGTTTAATTTTTAATTCAGCTTTTTAAAAATTTGTCAAAATTTTCTAGATCTTGAACACTATTTGTACAATTCTTCTTAGAGACCAAAGCAACATTACATTTTTTGCAAAAATTTTGATTTTTTATCAAGCTTTTAACAACGTAACCTGTGCAACTGTACAAAGCATTTTTTTCTCTCAAAGAAAGTTGTTTCCTCTTCAAATTCTAATTTCTAGGTAAAGCTAAATTTTCTTTTCCTTTAGGAACATCGTTTTCTTTTGTGTTATTATTTTTAATATAACTCAAAAAACCAACTAAAGGTGTTGTTTTGTCGGTTTCGTAACTTGAGTTATTTGAAACGTCCAAATATTGAGAACCTCATAAAAGTTTTAAGTCATATTTAAATTCTTGACCGAATTTGGGTAAATACATTTTCTAAACAATCTTGAGAAAATCTCGATGTCAATAAATATGAGTACTTTTTTCGTTCAAAAACAAGTTTTTCAGGTCTGAAATTGATGTTGTAGTCAGTATAACACCTGTTTGAATAGGCTTCCAAACTGCTTTTCCAAATTTGTCAGGAGCGACTTTTCAGTTTAAAAATAACTTAATGAACTCTTGAAGGAATTCTACAGTTTCCCTATAGACAGCCATATTGAACTTGCTCAACGCCAAAATAGTTGATCTAGAACTAATCAACTGGAACCACCTATATACAACATCAATAAAAACAGCTGTCGTTAGAGAAGATTTGTCTTCTTTCTCCTCTTCCGCATCAAATTTTATTCCACAACTAACATTTCGATTAAACGTTTAAAGAATTTGACACCTTAATTTTTTTTAAATTGTTACATTGTAGAAAATCCACAATTAATTTAGACGCAAATTGCAGCTCAAATTTGCCTTCTTTTTCACAAAACTCTTTAATGTGTTGCACGTCAACCAAATCAGAAGTTAGTTTATATTTTTCAACAAAATCATTTAATAATTGAATGATTTTCTTTTGTACCGAACATTACTTTATATTTTTTAATAAATGTGGCCCATCTGCCAAAAAGTAAATTTCTTCGCCATTAACTGTAATTTTTTGTTTCGCATTTTCTTCAAGCTTTTATTCCAAAGGTTTTCCACATAGATTGCACTGATTTTCTTAAAAATTTCTTTAAGAACATTAGCTAGAATACTGTCTCCAGTAAAATAGTATGAAACAATTTGTTTCCAGCGAGTAGTAATATCTCCCACAAGAATTACCAACGCTTTTGTCGCTACTCCCTCATGTTTTGGTAAAGTAATTCCCCCAATATACTTCGCAGTATGTACACAATAATCAAACCCAGCTTTTATATCCATTTCGTCCAATGCCCACATAAGACCTCCCAAAATCCTGATTAAGCGATTCACATTTAATTTTCAAAAACCCTATAATTTCATCCAAAACTCCAGATTTAAACCCTAAATTTTGTAAATGAAAATTCAATGTTCGAATAGCTGGAAATGGTAGTTTCATTTTCCTTAATAAGTTATATCCACTGGTCCCACATCCAAATTTAAGCTTCAAAGATGTAGTGATTGTTTGCTCGGAACATTTTCTGAATGTTTTCCCTTTTAGAGCCCAATTTGATCCTTTGTTAATATATTTGGTTATGAATTTCAAAATTGACAACATTAAAATAAAATTTATTTTAGATAGGCTGTGGAAAAAATGATCCACCAATAAAAATGAATCACGCTCTTTGGCCTACTCTTCTCGTAATTATTATCTAGGTACACTAGTCTGAATTGCTCATTTTTCTTTTGGAATTTGTAAAATTGATTCAAATTACCACTTCTAAAAACTCAAATGATTGTGGCTAACTATTAAATATCCAAGTATTATATACGTCTACTATTATAAAATTTTAACCGCCTAAAATCCAGCTTCATCACCATTTGATCTTTAATTCGCTTTATCGGAAACATGGTTGTGTTACGATATTTAAAATATTCTCTTGTATCCACTGTTATCTAGCGAAACATATTTTGAATGAGAAAATCCTGACTAAGTTTTTGGAAGGGGCAAACAAGAAAAGGTATTTTTCAAAATTTTCTTGCAAACTTCAATAAAACCTTTCAACGGAATGAGTAAACAGCAACATAGAAAGAAATTCTGAGACCAGGGTTTTACCATGCAGAGGGGCAACATTTTCAATATTCATTGTAATGTCAAACCTGTTTTTATATAAACTACAAAAAAAATAGTCTAATATTTATTTGGTTCTAATGAAATTGATATTTGTGTAAAATTTCATTTATTTCAGTGTCTCGAGATTACATGGGCCTATACGGTTTAAAATACTAATTAAAGTGATTAAAATAAAAAACCCAAAGAAAATGTTAACACGTTATAAAACGTACGACGCCACAATGATACAAATATGCGTGGTCGTCGGTTATGCCACGTTAAAACGGGGTCGTGGGAAATGGTCAGTCAAAGGATAGACGGGACGGGGATAGACAGGACACTGCAGGACTGGTTTTTCGGGATGTCCAGAACGGCAGATGACCATTTTACCTATTTAACCGGACAAGGTAACAATAGACAACTTAACGAACCTCTTACATTGTAATATTAAAACGAGCCGTCTCATGCCAATCAATGCGCTTGATTAAAGGGCATTGTTTAAGGGCGGAAGGACACGTTGTGATAACGCTGTAGTTTTTAACACGACACGGTCTGACACGTGAACTAAAAAATAGACAAAAACACGACATTTTGACTTTTATTCAATAATAATAAATAAGACAATGTTGTTATTTTAAAATTTTGTTTTTTAATTTTGGTGATAAAATACAAAAAAAAAACACAAAGGAGGAGAAGGAATGCTACAAGAAAGGGAAAGAACACCGGAATTTAAAAACTCATTCCCGAATTTTAATTTAAAACCCGCAAGTTAGCAGCCTTGGCACCCTCCTCAGGACCCCTTCCGGAGTGGTCAGTTCGCTTTCTACACGTGGTGCTGACCCCATCTCAGCGTGAAAATAACAAGCCCTATTCAATAACCGTCTGTATAGATGTACACTTCATACAATGCCCATTTTTCTGATCGAACTTCGACCATGAACTGCTTCAGCAACGAATCGTTACAGCCCCTGCAAAAAAATCGCGCCGCATTTCTCCGAACATTATCTCCAAGCTGTCACCTTGAATGAAATTGATTGTTTTCAGAGTCGACGCCAACATTTGTGCTTATTGAAGCGAAAGCCAGCGATAATGGCAGGAATATTTCTTAAACGCGCATTTTTTGTATGCATCTGTGGCACAGAATTGCTGTAATTTGTGCTAATTTATTGAACAATGTGGCTGATGCTGCTCGAGATGGCTTGGAGATCTCGCGCTGGGCGGCTGCTACCGAAAGTGGTTTATTTTTTGACGGATTGAGGTTTGGATGTATATGGAGTGTTTCATCCGAAGTTCGATTTAAAGATATAGCATTATGGCCGAATTTTATCAATGAAAATTTTATCGGAAGTTGCCTATCAAAAGAAAGCTCGTTTTTTCAAAATAAAAGGGAAGGCAATATTTACTTTGAGTCTATCAGGAATTATAAGGGACAGAGCAGACAATTTACAAACAAAATATTTCTGAAACGTTTAAAAAATGGGCAACAATTAACGAGATCTTGGTTATCCTGTTCGAAAAGCAAAGGATGTGTTTTCTGTTTAGTGTGCAAATTATTCTGCAGAACACAAACATCTTTAATGAGTGGTTATTCAGATTGGGCAAACATAGTTCGTACTTTGGACAGTCATGAAGAATCTCAGGATCACAAAAAAGCGCTGTTAACGTGGTTATCCCGCAAAGAAAACAAAAACTTTGTTGACAGGCATCTTCAGGAAAAAATAAAAAATGACTGAATATTATTACAATGTCCTGATGCGAGTTGTGGCAGTTATTAAATTTTTAATTGAAAGAGGATTGTCATTTAGAGGACATGATGAAAAATGGGGTTCATTACATAATGGAAATTTTATGGGACTTATGGAACTTATTGCGGAATTTGATCCTTTTTTGAAACAACATACAGTGAAATGCCAAATCGAACAACTAGTTGCAAGTTGCTTGTCTAAAACGGTTTATGAAGAGATAATCGACATAATAGAAACTCAAGTAAGAAAAAAATTATTGAGGACATAAACGATGCAGATACAAAATATTATTCAATTATTGTGGATTCTACTCCAGATTTGTCACATACGGACCAACTGGCAATTATTTTGAGATACACTTCCCAAGGAAAAGTTTTTGAAAGATTTTTATCGTTTAAACAAATTGACAGTCACACAGGAAAGAATTTATTTAATACAATACATTTATTTTTAGAAGAAAATGGTCTTTCAATGAAAAATTGTCGAGGGCAGTCTTATGACAATGCTGCCAATATGAGTGGAAAATATAATGGACTTCAAGCACGTGTTAAGGAAATTAACAAGTTTGCGGATTATGTACCATGTGCAGCTCACTCTTTAAATTTGGTAGGAGTCGAAGCTGCGTGTGTCGTACCCGAGGTAATCAGCTACTCTAGGGTTGTACAACAACTGTACGTGTTTTTTTCGGCTTCACCTCACCGGTGGAATTTGTTAAATCAACATCCAAAACTTCCACTTTCAGTTAAAGGTTTGAGTCAAACTAGATGGTCTAGTCGATACGACGCTGTTCACGCATTAAAAACAAATTATAGCTTAATTGTAACCATATTAGAAACTATTATTAATGATAATTTAGAAAAATTGCAAGATGGAAGCGAAAAAAATATTAGGTAAGCTATACAAACTCGAAACCGCTATATTGACTGTCGTCTGGGAAGAACTTCTTGAAAGAATTAACAGTCAGTAAAAAGTTACAAGAACCTGGATTAGATTTGTGCGAAGGCCTTGCACTAATAACATCTTTATCAAATCTCTTAGAGAAAAATCTAATGAAAAATTAATTAACTATCAATTGCGAGCGAAGGGGTTTAGCAGTAAAGTGGAAGAAAATTATAGTAATGCGAAGAATAGGATTAAAATTTATAAATATTCGGACAGCACAATAGGGACTAGTCCACGACAAGGTCGTGAGAAATTTCTCATGGAATTTCTTAATCGATTGTTGGACACTTTAATAACCGAACTCACCAGAAGAAAAGATGTATATAATGAATTAGGGAAGAAATTCAAATTTTTAAGGGGGAACGCTAGACGAGAGACAAGTTAAACGCAACCAGCAATTCTTCTTTAAATCTACTTGACGCGCTGGGATAGACGACTACCGGACGTGGGTCATAAAAATATACTAAGCCGATAATGCAGAATAATGATAATTTATGACAGGCCGCCCACAACATACCTTCAGCACAGAATAATCATTTCTCGTATTGTTTTGAGATATTAATTTTAATATTCGAGATAATTATTATATTATTCAAACACAATTTAGACACTTTAGAGCAAACAAGACTTATCAAGCCCGTTTATTAGTTTATTCGCCTAAATGTATTATTGATACCGTTTTCAAATTACACCAAAATTGAAAAATCGAAAACTTAATAATTGAAAAATTGAAACATTTTAAATGAAAAAAATCCGTAAACCGAAAAATTGAAAAATCTATAAATCGAGAAATCAAAACATCAAGGAAACCAAAAAATTAACGGAAAATCTAGAACTTAAAAATTGACAAAATTAAAATACCTATCAAAAAATTGAAATACCGAGAAATCGAAACATCAAAAAATGGAAAAATTGAAGAACCGAAACATTGCAAAATCCCAGAACTGAAATACTGAAAAACTGAAAAATGGAAGGAAAATTGAAAAATCGAAAAAGTGAAAAAATTCAAAACTGAAATCTTGAAAAACTGAAAAATGGAAAGAAAATTGAAGAATCGGAAAAGTGAAAAAATCCAAAACTGAAACATTGAAAAATTCAGAAATCGAAAAATTGAAAAATCACAATTGAAGAAAGAATTGAAAAATCAAGAAATAGAGAAATGGGAAAATCAAAAAATCAGTTAATCGAAAAATTTGGAAACGTCAAAAATTGAAAACTGAAAATAAAAAAAATTAAAAATCGTGAAACTAAAATATCGGAAAATTGAGAAATCGAAAACTGAAGAAATTCGAGAAACCGGAAATATGAAGAATCGAGAAACCGAAAAATCGATAAATTGAAAAATCCCAATAGTAATATGTCGAAAAATTGAGAAATCTAAATTCGACCAAAACTGAAGTATCGTAAAGTTAATAAATTGAAAAACTGAAAATTTTGAAAAAAAGAAAATTGTATCAAAAACTAAAAATTCAAAATATCGAGAAATTGAACAATCAAAAAATCAAAATATTGAAATCCCAGTAAGTTGATAAATAGGAAAATTTAAAAAACAAAAATTTTAAAAATCCAAGAATTGAACAACAAAAAAAATCTAAGCCTGAAAACTCAGAAAATCGAATGATCGAGAACTCAAAACATCAAAAAAAAACAAAAAATCTAAAATTTAAAAATTCGACAAATTGAAAAATCATGGAACTGAAAAATCGAAAAGTCGAGATAGTGAGAAATCTAAAAACCTAAAACTTTAAAAACTGAAAAATTAAAATATCGAAAAATTTAAAAACCGAGAAAACACAATATCAAAAATTTGAAAAATTGAAGAAACGAAATACTGCAAACTTCCAAAGCTGAAATATTGAAAAACCTAAAAATGGAAGAAAAATTAAAGAATCGAAACAGTGAAAAAATCGCAAACTAAAACATTGAAAAATTGAGAAATGGAGAAATGGGAAAATCCAAAAAATTGGTCTAAAAAGTTTAGACAGTACCTACTTCCGTCGGTATCGGAAACGTGACGACTGCATGCCTATTATGTTTTTTTTTTTACACATTAGATTTCAAAGCATTCGGTTTTGTAGTCCCTGATTAAATCAATAAAATAAATTTGCGCATTCATTAAATTTTTTGAGTCACACTGTATATCCGAATCCAAAAAATATGAATGGAATGATAAATTACAAGAAGAGACTCGTTATATGTTGTACATTTTAAATAGGATTATACGGCAAACTTTTGAGCTGACGTCATCAATTTTTTGGAGAAGATATCCAAATATATTTTGACTAAAATTTATTATGCTCTTTATAACCTTAAAACATTTGCAAGATTTCAAAGCATTGGGTTCTGTAGTTCCCGATTAACTGAATAAAATAAATTTACGCATTCATTAATTTTTGGGGTCATCCTGTATATGCAAATCCAAAAAACATGAATGGAATGATAAATCACAAGAAGAGACTCATCATATTTTATAATCGAAAATTTACTATGCTTATGATAAATTTAAAACATTTCCAAGATTTCAAAGCGTTCGGTTTTGTAGTTCCTGATTAAATTAATAAAATAAATTTGCGCATTCATTAAATTTTTTGAGTCATCCTATATATCCGAATCCAAAAAATATGAATGGGATGATAAATTACAAGAAGAGACTCATCATATTTTGTACATTTTAGATAGGATTTATTCAGCAAAATTTTGAGATGACGTCATCAATTTTTTAGAGGGGATAAGTAAATATTGTGATTAAAACGGTCTTAGTTTAATAACAAAAAAATATTGTTCTTCTATGAAACAAGCTCGTCTTAGACAAAGTATTCGTAAAAAAAATATGTCGTAAAAAAATGTACGTATGCTGGTCCCGACTGCGATTATGGTTTAAATATTTTTTAGAAAATCCTGTCATGGATATAGAAACATTTGTGACAGCCAAAGAGGTTTTTTTGAGAAAATTATCTTTGCATTTAGACCAAATTGAAATAGACACTAGGCAACAGGCGCATTTGGGCGAAAGAAAGAGAAATTAGGGTTACGGCTTCAAATTTTGGACGTATTTACAAACTTAGACCGACTACAGCAATAGCTAAAACTGTGGAGTCTCTGTTGTACAGTACATTTAGACGTAATAATCATACATACTATGGACAACAAAGTGAGGAAAAAGCTGTCAAGTGTTTTGAAATAAATAAAAATATAAAAACTGAACGGTGTGGCTTGTTTATTTCAAAACAATTTTCTTACCTGGCTGCTAGTCCACACAGGGTTCTAAAGGATAGGAGTGCATTAGTCGAAATTAAATGCCCTTCAAAATCGCAAGATTTGTCTCGCGTAGAAGCGGTTAGAAAAAAAATAATCAAATTTTATACATTGACAGACAGAGAATTGAAACTAAAAAGAAATCATGATTACTACTTTCAAGTCCAGGGACAAATGCTTGTTACAGGTATTTCACAAGTTTATTTTGTTGTGTGGACACCCAAAGGAATAAATATAGAAAAAATTTATAAAGACGAAGAAATATGTAAAAAGATGGCAGATAAACTTGGCAGATTTTACTTTGGCGCATTATTGCCCGAAATAATTGATTCAAGAAGAAAGAGGAACCTGCCTTTGCGAGAGATTTTTTTTAAATAAATAAAATTTGTTTTTATTTTTTTATGTATTTTAATAATTTGTTTTATCCTTGTGCGAATTTTCAAGCGATTCTATGATGGTTATGACTCAAAAAACTTGAAAAGAAAACATACAATGGTGCTTTTTTTACGATATTTCTCAGCCATATTTTTTAGTTGATTGAACTGCGCTCTAGAATATGAAAAAAGCTGCAGTTTGAGGTATGATACATCTATATTAATATCATTTTTTCATACAAAAAACCAAAAAAATATTATACCTCGTCTAGCGAGTCCCCTTAACGGACCTTACAAACAAACATGTAGCACATATTGACGAAGACAGCGTTGACTGTGTTTTACAATGTTACAATGAGGACATCGAATTAGGATTGAAGAATGAATGTTTATAATTTAAGGAATATTTAAAAATTTTTGCTGACTTAGCTCAGAAAGGTACTGTAACATGTTCAGATATACTCGACTGCATTTTAAAAAAAAACCTCATTGACATTTTCCCGAATCTGTACACAGTAGTTAAGATCTTCTTGACACTGCCAGTGACCAGTTGTGAAACTGAAAGAGCTTTTTTTAAATTGAATTTTATTAAAAATAAATATAGATCGACAATGAAAAACGAAAGACTAAGTTATTTGTCGATTCTTGCAATTGAGAATGACATCACGAGATCAATTACGTATGACAGCGCCATACGAACGCTGACATCAAGTACAGAAAGAAAATTGTTATATAATTTGTTTCTGTTTGTTTATTATATTTTATTTTTGTATTTTTTGTTATTGTTTTTTTATATTACAGTATTGAAAATGTGTAAATTAAATGCTTCTAACAAACTTCTATTCATAAATGGGGCCCCAATTAAATAATAGCATCAAGCCCCCAACAATCTTGATCCGCCTCTGCGAGACGGCATGAATTATTAGGTATATCTAAGCATGCTTATTTATTAATGTTTCCACATGCACAAACCCAATAACCAGAAAAATGCAACAAATTGAGGCAATAATCTAATAATAATTACATAACCTGAATGCAAGCAGAATGACAGCATTTTGACAGATTCCTAATTTTTGACAGCACCATCGAACTTAAAAATCTTATGGTATGTAAAGACAAAACGATTTTGAATTCGAGATCTCGTTCGATGGTCTCGAATGAAAAAATTGAATCAAAAAGACGAATACGAAATTCGAATAATGTAAACCAGCTTTAACCCCATTCCAATAATAACTCTGAATCAGAAACACTTTGTGTTCTAAACTGTAAGCCATGGCACCAAGAATAGAACGTTTGCTCGTTGGTTAGTTGATAGTTGTGAAAACAACTGATTTTTTTAAATTCAGAAAACAGAAAACATGTAAAAGTAAACTAAACAACGAAACACAAACGGAAAATCGGATAAAGCGTCTTAGCGTAGTAAACAACTCTGCTTGTCAAAAATATCAAACCACTGTCAAGTGTCAATTATGGAATTAATCATGCAGGTGCGTTTTTCGCTACGTTTCCTTCTACCAAAGTCTCAAAGTTTACTTGATGATTTTTTTTATATGAACACCGTTGCTACAAGCATTATGAAATAAACTGGGAGTAATGTAACTTCTCAATTACTATTAAATTTTTGACGTTATATTGAATGTTTTATTCATTTTCACTTTTGATATTTACTACACCAAAAAATTATTCTTGTTTAAGTACTACGTTTATGGAAAAGTGACACTGAGAGTTCAATTTCGTGACGTTTATCGGTGCTTTCGCCACAAAATATGAAATATCTGTATCATGTAAATGACAAATATGATTAAAGATTCACCACATAACTGAAAATGGAGATTTAATCAAAACATTTGATCTCGGTGTGGAACAATACAATGTAAGTGTATGTCGTGTATTCAAACGTGGAATGGGAAATGTAATATTAGATAGAAGCCACATACAATCAACGTGAGTATTAAAAGTTTCTATAAAAATTTGGTACTATGGGTTTCTGTTCAAAAATTAAAAAAAAAAACAACTATTGAATTAAATTAAGATAGGTCTGTCAGTCGGGATGTCGTCTTTGATACAGGTCCATCATCAAACACTGTAGTCAACTCACCTATAAAAAACAACTGAAATTTTTTTCGTGCCGCTAATCGCCAAAATGATTTGAATTCTTTTTAAATATCACGAACGTCAAAACAAATGTGTCAAAAATTGAATTGCCAAGTTTGCAGTTTAATTTCATTTTAAATAGACACGAAAATACGCCAGAGCAATAGGGGTTGCAGTGTTATCGAGCATCTGTGAACACTACTGCAATACATTTGACCTTCAAAAATTGTAATTTATCAGAAAGGGCTTTGTCATGTCGATTAGAGTTGAAAGAATAAATCATCTGGTCTGTTTCGCAAAGAAACAATAATTTCTCAAATATTGAATTCCAAAAAGTGAGGTTCAATTTGTCGAAACCAATGAACACGGTAATTAATTAAAAAATTACATTTTTATAGGTACTTTGAAAGTAAAAGTTGTGAAAAATCACGTAATGGACAATGGCAGAGCAAGTCTTATCACATTTAAAGAACAGTACCACTGTTTTAAAATAGCAATGAGTAGTTTTTGTATTAAATGATTTTGCTAAAGTTATGATCCCGCGAAAGTCCAGTTTGTAAATTACTTATAAGGAGTCGTCAAAACATTGTGCAGACATGGTTTATAACCGGTGCTTTTCTGTTAAAAAACCACAACTGAAAACCTTGATCTTCGTGCCTACAATAGGTGAAAACTGCCATGTCCAAGCATTACCTTCAGCTTTGCAGTGTCTAGATATCTGAAACATGCCCGATCTGCGTAACAAGAATGTCAAAGAAATTATACTTAAAACACGCCCACATGGTCATTTTAACATCAAGATTTTTCAAAATTTCTGTAATAAAAAAGATGAAAAAAACAATAAAATTTCAGGAGCATAATGTTAAGAGTTCTGCAGATGATTACGAGACCTCTTGAAATAACAGAATGTTTAATAATGATTTTTAACCTTCCTAATAGTAATGTTACAATTATTACTAAACAGTAAGTTGAAGTAAGTTTTAAATAATTAAGAGAATAGCAGTAGACAATTTGATTTTTTTACCTGTATTCTTTGATAATAGAGTGATAAGTTTACATTCAGTTCCTGAGTACCCCCTAAGGTTACCAGATTTAACCCCTCTAGACTACTTCTTGTTCGGGCATCTAAAAAACAATATTTTTTTAAGACTCCCATGTACATCATAGAACAACTGAAGGACAAAATTACCGAAGAGTGTGCTCGCATTACTCCTGCTACACTACAAAATGTGTTTGATAACATGAAAAGACGTGTCAATTTGTGTATACAGGAGAATGGATACCATTTTCAACAGTTTCTTTAATTTTGTTTTCGCCTTTTAAGTAAACTGATTCACAAATCTGCAGAAGCTTTTTTTCTACTCGTTCTTCTAGTTTTCAACAAGCAAGATCTAACCTCAGTTTGTAAATTGATTTATGTTAGTATGCAACCAACATTACACATGTGTTTGTTTAATTCCATAATCTGAAAAGTATCCGAAACCGAGACGACATACGTCCAAAATCACACAGCATTGTTTGATCTAAATAATTAATGAACACACGGTATAACAGCGCTGTGGATGCATTTGAAAATTACTAAAATGAAAAACACGCCAAATATCCGGAAATAATGTATTTTGGGTTGCATAAACACAATTATTAAATCGGACGCTGAATTTTACAAAGAAACACTTTCAAGTCCGTTTTCTAAATTAACTGTAAGCTTCCATTTGATAAATACACTTGTTTGACTTTTTTTTCGACCTCGCGATGTAATGGAAATATTAAAAAAAATTGTGGTTATTTTACGGTCATCCTAAAATTTCTGGCGCGTTTTCTTCGTCAGTGAAACTGATACTGGTTGCTTATTAGCAAAGTTATCGCTTCTGGTACCTCCTGTTGACAGGAGAATTACACACAGCAGGATCAACCTTCAGAGTGCCATTATCCACAACTAACAGCTCGTTGAATCACCGTATCAAGCGCATAATGCGAACAGAAAATCACACAATTTTCATATTTAACGTGTTAATTACAGCGAAGAGAAATTTAAAATTATAGTACAGAATTTGTCTAGAGTAGAGCGCCTTATTTCGTTTTTAAAAATGTGGACACGAAATAGCAGCTTCAATATGAAAATATTTTTTGATAATGCGATTTTTTGTAATTTCTCATTTTTGGACGTAAAAACTCAAAGTTGCAAATGTTTTTACGTCCCGAGCGTAAGCAAATGTATTGTAATCGAGTTCGTCGGCCGACTCTCGACCTTTCATGACCCCTAGAGTACGAAGAAATAGGTCTCCCGTTTCCGTCTGTCTGCCCGTCTGTCTGTCCGATTGTCGTCAAATTTTGTATTTCTATTAGGAATATCCTGTAGATGGTAAAACGCTAACCAACATTTTGCAATTTAATTTGGAATCTTGCAGATGATTTACAGTTATGATAAGCTCCAAAGGTTGCCAATTAAATCTTACCTAAAATGTACAGAATATGATGAGTGTGTACTTGTGATTTATCATTCCATTCATAGTTTTGGGATTTGCTTAACAGGTAGTTCAAAAAAAAAGTAATGCATGCGTCAATTTACTTTATTGATTAAATCAGGAATAGCTCACTCCATTTTCCCTAAAATTTGGAGATACAACACTGTTATTATTACTATTACATTACACTAAACCAATTCGATAGACACAAAATTTTGTAACGTAAAAACTCGTTTGAAACGTAGGCGTAGCACTCTTATTTACATTTAACATTATAGACGTGCATTTGTTTTGTTGCGCTGACTAGGTTCCGTGAATGTGGTATAGACAAGTTATAATCAACCAAGTGTGAATTACACCATCAAACATTAAAGTAAAATTCAATGTTTTATATAATAAGCGGAAGTCGAAGCAATAAAAAGGTCTGGACGACCATCGGTATTGTTTGCAGTTTCTCTGTTTGCACTGCACGTAAACCGCTTGTTGTTGTAAATTAAGAATGCTTATACACAAATGTTCGTTACTTTATTGATTATAAATCAATATTCAAGACGACCCAATTCATTTTCTCGAAAATTTGGAAATACAGTACTTTTATTTTCAGTATTATAACTTCATCGCAAATTTTTTTTGAAATGCCCCGCTACAAAAATGTAATGAGAAAAAAAAAACATAATAGGCATGCAGTTGCCACATTTCCGACAGCGAGAGAAGTCCTGTTTAAACTCTTTAGACCAATTAATAATAACGCAAACCATAGATATCGTATATATAATTTTCTGTCATATAAGAAGACTATTACACTTTGGATAGAAAATTTGCGACGTCGACATTGGAAAGTTGGTTCTACTTTCAAAATTTGTGAAGTACTCACTCCTTTAAAGTCCTTTCTTATGGACTTTTAAAATTATATTTTAAGATACACTATGATCAAGAAGATTTCGTCTAGACTTAAAGTTAAAAGAGAATGCGGTACCTAAATATTTTAAAGCTGAAGATTTTAAAGATAAAGCTCCATTTAAAATTATCAATCCAGAAGAAACAATGAATGAGAAAATTTTGAAAATTCAAAATTTAGTATCTACTGAAAAACAATTATTAGCGCAAATCGAGTGTTTAGGAAATCACCACTAAAATTTATTGACGTATTATCCGTTTACGATTTTTATATAGCAGGGTTGGCGAAGAAAATCTAGTGAGTTTGTTGGTATTCGATGCAGAAGAATAAAAATTCCCTGAACTTTTTTCGTTAGGTTATGTTTTATTAAATTAAGGGTTACAAAATATGCCAGAAATATAAACATTTTTGCCGATATTTTCAGTTTTCAGTAGCAATGACCAAGTTAACGGTATCCATTTCTTCGAAAGCATAAAATTTTACGCTATTTAAAACAGTTATTCGGCTTTTTGTAACTGTTTATTTCATATGTAAGGAACAAACACTAAAATTTCACTTAAACATTGTTTTTATATGAATGGGGGTTCTACATACGACTATTGTCGCCATGCCACATTTAGCATCTCATCTTTAATTCGCAATCATCAGTTCGTTCTGCTCGCTCACTCTTTTTGGAAATCGAAATTTCGACCTTTGTGAACAGCCTATTTCCATATCTTCCAACTTCTTTTTTCACTTTTGTTAGATTACTAAAAGGGTTGGTAAAAGACAACAACCTTGCTCTAGTGCTTTGATGGGTTTAGCTCTTCTGAAACATTTTTCCGGCCATAAATTGAATAATTTATCTATATAGCTATAACTAATGCTTACGTAAGTGCTCTTTATTTGCTTTTACTAAGTACTTCCAAACGCTTATTAATAAGAACGTTACTATACGCCTTCTCCAGGTCCATGAAGAGTTACTAAAAAAATGGAAATGCTTAAAATTTGGTGCAAAATAACAACGTGAATGATCTAACTAAAATTATACTTAATTTGTTGTACGTCAGGTAGTTTTTCACATACTACCTTGGTAAATTTAGAACGAAAGATGCGTAAAAATATCACCCTTCGACAAGCTACAATTCACTCCATTTCCATTATTTCGCTATGAAAATCTATATCATCACCGTCATTTTGAAATTCAGATTCTGAATCAGATTCACCTAGCGAAATAATGAAAGGTATAGATTCGTACGAAAGATTTCCCATATTTTTTTCCCAATCTGCCAAAATAAGTTTTTCACAATGTTTACAAAAATTTTGCCACGTGCTTGGAGTACATTTAGAAAGCTCCTCAAGCCATAAATTCTCCACCCTATTTTTTAATGAAGGTTGAGAATTTATATGCTTGTTGTAATAGTTCTTACAAAATCCCCACGCCATTTTAATTGGATTATATTGACAATGGTACGAAGGTAATCTAAGAACTTCATGGCCACTTTCTCTTAATGTCTCGTCTACCAAATATCTCTTTTTCCATTGTTTCTGAAGGGTTTAATTAAATCCCACAACTGTTTCTTCGAAAATTTTTTGTTAAATTCAACACTATGTTTAAAGAGCCATTCTTGCATTTCACAATTTTTACTAGAACAAGTGGGTGGTTTATCCAACTGAACCGAATGATACATTGACTAAAACCCCCACACATTTTTGGTTCAACTTTGCCAAAGCAGGAATGAGCTGATTAACCACCCAATTTTGAAAAATTGTCCCGTCCATCGTTTTATGATAGTCTCTATCGTTATTTTTTGAATTTAAAAAATTGTTACAATCATCCAAGAACCCGTCGAACAACCCGCGTGGAGAATAGTAAACCTTGATCCTTCACTTTTAATTTTGGTGAGATTGCTTTTTAGATCAGTATTGTGCACCCAGCGACGAATGGACGAACGATTTTGATAGATCCATGTTTCATCCAAATACACGAAAGTCAAATTTTCACAAGAATTTAGAAACTGTAAATATTTTCTCAAAAAATTAATTTTGGCTGCAACGACATATTTTTGTTCACATAGAATTTTGCGACCATTTACTTCCCTGTGTTTATAACCCATTGACTTAAGAATTTTGTATAATGTGGTTCGCCCCCCTTTAAATTCCAACTGTTCCCTAGAATATGCCAAAAGAGTGAAATATTCGTTTTTTTCATTAAGTTGCCAAATTTGTCGTTCCAGGTCTTTCCGAAACATATAATAATTTGTAAATAAATCCGTTGGTTTTCGCTTGCCAGATAGTGATGTTTTTAAATTTTGGTCTCCTGTTGATAAAATTTTGGCCACAGTTGATGTTCCCAACTATGAGAAAAAAAATACATTTCAGAAAATATGTCCGAGACCCTCATAGTTACTTCTTCGAAAGAAAGATCGGCCCTGTCTTTTCGAAACTGCAAAAACCATCTTTTTATTGCAATTTTTTGTTGCAGTAAAACTATTTTAGGCATTTTCTTTTTAATAATGTCGCAGTGATCTGTGAATCTGTCACAATGACAAATTATCTATGCTGACAAAATTAAAGTATTTGTTTGCTTGATTAAAAAGTTGTGTCTAATAATTCTCATCTAACGAATGAAGTAGAAAAGTGGCAATCCAGCTCAAAGCAAATGTCAATCAGACTACTGACAGACAAAAAACTAAATCATCAAATCAGTTTATCCAACTTAAAGAAAAAATATCAAAGCCTACTTTACTATATAAAGATCGTGAATGGATAATACGTACGTACTACTGAAAATTTGACTGATAAAGACAGAGAACTAAATTGTATAGCTGCTCTCTTCTCAAAGGTAGCAAAGTAGAACCATATCTATGTTTCATTCTAAAAATCGAAAAAGTGAAAAAAATCAAAACTGAAATCTTGAAAAACTGAAAAATGGAAAGAAAATTGAAGAATCGGAAAAGTGAAAAAATCTAAAACTGAAACATTGAAAAATCCAGAAATCGAAAAATTGAAAAATCACAATTGAAGAAAGAATTAAAAAATCAAGAAATAGAGAAATGGGAAAACCAAAAAATCAGTTAATCGAAAAATTGAAAAATCGAAAAATTTAGAAACGTCAAAAATTGAAAACTGAAAAATAAAAAAAAAATAAAAATCGTAAAACTGAAATATCGTAAAGTTAACAAATTGAAAAACTGAAAATGTTTGAAAAAAAAATCGTATCAAAAACTAAAAATTCAAAAAATCGAGAAATTGAACAATAAAAAAATCAAAACATTGAAATCCCAGTAAGTTGATAAATAGGAAAATTTAAAAAACAAAAATTTTAAAAATCCAAGAATTGAACAACAAAAAAATCTAAGCCTGAAAACTCAGAAAATTGAATGATCGAGAACAAAAAAATCTAAAATTTAAAAATTCGACAAATTGAAAAATCATGGAACTGAAAAATCGAAAAGTCGAGATAGTGAGAAATCTAAAAACCTAAAACTTTAAAAACTGAAAAATTAAAATATCGAAAAATTTAAAAACCGAGAAAACACAATATCAAAAATTTGAAAAATTGAAGAAACGAAATATTGCAAAATTCCAAAGCTGAAATATTGAAAAACCTAAAAATGGAAGAAAAATTAAAGAATCGAAACAGTGAAAAAATCCCAAACTGAAACATTGAAAAATTGAGAAATGGAGAAATGGGAAAATAAAAAAAATTGGTCTAAAGAGTTTAGACAGACTCTCGCTATCGGAAACGACTACTGCATGCCTATTATGGTTTTTTTTTAACATTAGATTTCAAAGCATTCGGTTTTGTAGTTCCTGATTAAATCAATAAAATAAATTTGCGCATTCATTAAATTTTTTGAGTCACCCTGTATATCCGAATCCAAAAAATATGAATGGAATGATAAATTACAAGAAGAGACTCATCATATTTTGTAAACTTTAAAAAGGAATACACGGCAAACTTTTGAGCTGACGTCATCAATTTTTTGGAGGGGATAGGCAAATATATTTTGACTAAAAATTTATTATGCTCTTTATAACCTTAAAACATTTGCAAGATTTGAAAGCATTGGGTTCTGTGTTCCTGATTAAATCAATAAAATAAATTTACGCATTCATTAATTTTTGGTGTCATCCTGTATATGCAAATCCAAAAAACATGAATGGAATGATAAATCACAAGAAGAGACTCATCATATTTTATACAATTTAGATAGGATTTATTCAGCAAAATTTTGAGGTGACGTCATCAATTTTTTAGAGGGGATAAGTAAATATATTGTGATTAAAACGGTCTTGGTTTAATAACAAAAAAATATTGTTCGTCTATAAAACAAGCTCGTCTTAGACAAAGTATTCGTAAAAAAAATATGTCGTAAAAAAATTTACGTATGCTGGTCCCGACTGCGATTATGGTTTAAATATTTTTTAGAATATCCTGTCATGGATGTAGAAACATTTGTGACAGCCAAAGAGGTTTTTTTGAGAAAATTATCTTTGAATTTAGATCAAATTGAAATAGACACTAGGCAACAGGCACATTTGGGCAAAAGAAAGAGAAATTAGGGTTACGGCTTCAAATTTTGGACGTATTTACAAACTTAGACCGACTACAGCAATAGCTAAAACTGTGGAGTCTCTGTTGTACAGTACATTTAGAGGTAACAGTCATACATATTATGGACAGCGAAGTGAAGAAAAAGCTGTCAAGTGTTTTGAAATAAATAAAAATATAAAAACTGAACGGTGTGGCTTGTTTATTTCAAAACAATTTTATTACTTGGCTGCTAGTCCAGACAGGCTTCTAGAGGATAGGAGTGCATTAGTCGAAATGAAATGCCCCTCAGAATCGCAAGATGTCTCCCGAAGAAGCGGTTAGAAAAAAAATAATCAAATTTTGTACATTGACAGACAGAGAATTGAAACTAAAAAAAGAATCATGATTACTACTTTCAAATCCAGGGATAAATGCTTGTTACGGGTATTTCACCAGTTTATTTTGTTGAATGGACACCCAAAGGAATAAATATAGAAAAAAATTATAAAGACGAAGAAATATATGTAAAAAGATGGCAGATAAACTTGGCAGATTTTGCTTTGGCGCTTTATTGCCCGAAATAATTGATTCAAGATGAAAGAGGAACCTGCCTTTGCGAGAGATTTTTTTTGAAATAAATAAAATTTGTTTCTATTTTTTATGTAGGTACTTTAATAATTTATTAGGAGCACATTTTTCATCACCAAGACTTGCATATTTTTATTATAAATATATTTTGAAAATGATCTCTCGGCAAATGAAAACATATACGAGCACTTTTTTCGAGTAAACAATGTAGGGAGAAGTTACTGGGCGTAGGGCTTTTTTAAAACACCTCCTTTCTGGGATAAGTAGAAGATACACTTAGCTACTTATACGTGTTAAACAAAAGCTGTATTTTATATATTTTTTATTATTATTATAAATATGTTCATTAGTTTTATTAATTAAGAAAGCAAAATATATATTAACAATAATATTACAATGAATTTTTAGTAATCATGTATATTGAATTCAGGATCCTGAGTGGAGTAAAAATATTATAGTTCCCCAGTTTTAATTCGGTTTTATGATAGTACCTCATTGCGTAAAAGTTAATTTGCTTAACAACAGATTACTACGGCCGGTCCTGGTGGCTTGTTATAAAACTGAGTTCCTTGCCATAAATTAGAAAAATCAGCCGAGAACTCTAACAATCAGCTTATGGTAGAGCAGGCGATAAGGGTTTTACCTGGAAAGTCGCTTCCGTAAATTTTAGTGGCGCTCCTATCGGCAAAGTACTGAACTAACTGCTCAAATTCTGTCGAATTGATACCCATTGTTTTCAATAATTGTTAGTTTTTGTTAAAAACTCTGCTAACCAATAGATCATTAATTTTCTTCTGATATTCCTGTTAAAATTATTCAACGTATTTTGCATTAATTTGTGGTATATTTTGATTTTAATAAACACATTATTATTTAAACAAATTGTACCACCTAACAAACATTTAATGACTCTGCGCCCTGTAAAAAGTGATGTTTTATCCATGTGCAAATTTTCAAGCGATTCTATGATGGTTATGACTCAAAAAACTTGAAAAGAAAACATACAATGGTGCTTTTTTTACGATATTTCTCAGCCATATTTTTTTAGTTGATTGAACTGGTCTCTGCGCTCTAGAATATGAAAAAAGCTGCAGTTTGATGTATGATACATCTATATTAATATCATTTTTTCATACAAAAAACCAAAAAAATATTATACCTCGTCTAGCGAGTCTCCGGACTTATATATTTTGTCATTTATGGGATCCCAGTACTTAGAATTGTGTCCATCCCGATTTCCTTTCATAAGTGTGAGATTCTTTACCTCCCGATAAATAAATTAAAACTTTTCCAAAATTTAAATACCAAAACTCGACGTAAACCTCTTTTCCGCCGTCGTTTTTTTCAATCGGGCGTCATTTCATTACCGAATCCTTCAAACACGATATTCCGCTTAAATTCCCTTCGCGAACAATGTCTGAAGATCGGTGAAGTTGTTCGCGGCGAAATTTTGGCGTAGAGCGCGAAACAAATGGAGAAAAGTACAAGATGGCGTCAATTTGGAACTCTGTAATTAGACGTTTCAGATTTTAATTTAGACATCGGTCTTTGTCTAACTTATTCATAACGAGTGGGAAATTTAAGGCGGGCTCTCGTTCCCGCACTCTGCTAATTGTATATTCGTAATGACGAAAGTTCGTGTAAAATATACACGTACAAAGTTTGATTCATTTGCTACCAACTTTGTAATTTGAATTGTAACAGAGACACCTCGAGTTTATTTCTATAAATGTGCAAATCCTGCATCGCAATTGCTGGAAGGAGTGCAATCTGATCTGCGAATAAAGAGAAGATTGGGGGCGAAATGGGTGGCGAGGAGGGTGCTTTGGGGGATTTTTTGTGCATGTTAAGTGAAGGCGATGAGTTTTGCTGTGTCTCGGTGCATTCGCACTGTAAGTGGAGCTCTAATATTGTATGCATAGCTAATCAGATTAATTCTCGATTCGTCTATTTATATTTCAACCGGAATTTACGTTAGTAAGTGCAGTGGTTATAAATGTTTGTGGGTCAAGTGGGATATGGGAGAGTTGTCGAGAGTGATGTGGTCAAAATTTGGCACTTTTTAAAACAATTAATATGTATTAATTTAATGATTTGTATTACATTAGTCCAAGTTTAATATAAATATTCATTCTCAATTCAACTTTGTTTAAAATTAGTCCTATTAGAGTGGATTCAAGAACTCGTGTCTGCCCCGAAACCGTTGACGGAAATATGATTTTTTTCTTCCAGTTTTCTTTTGCAATTAAAGCGTCAAAAATGTCTGGAATTTTGGAAGATAAAATAAATTTTGAAAGCTATCAATAAAGTGGTGCCAGCAAAATCCAAGCATTCAAAATTTTCGGTAGATCAATATATATGTATACCTATAATTGTCAGAGTCAGGCACAACCAAAGTGATGGGGAATCAATCAGACAAATATTAAATATGATGGCGCGACGTCAGGCGATAAATTTGGCTGGCCGACTGTGCAGTCTCAACATCAGTAGCGATTGATGCAATCAACGTTTATCTGATCAAGATCATTAAGAAAATTGTGATGTTGAACAGTAATTTTTAATTTTGAAAGCATTTTGCCTTTATTTTGTATATATTGTATATATGTATCTACATCCTTTTTTGTAATGTTGCTGCTCTCCAGTTTTTCAAAGTTTCAGTTTGAATAAATCTATTATTTTTGTCCAAAATTTAAAAATGCAAAAATGAGAACTTGATTTTTTAAAAGCCAAAATGTGAAAACACTAAAAATTGAAAACTAGAAAAACTGCAAATCAAAAAACTGAAACCATGAAAATTTCAATTAACGTTTGATTCAAATAAAGGAAAGTTAAAACATCTACAAATTGAAAACTCGAAAAATCGAAGGAACGAAAAGTTGAAAAACCGGAAACTTAAAAAATCGAAACATCCAAGAAATGAAAAATTGCAGACTGAACAACTGAAAGAATCAAAAATCTAAAAATTCGAAAAATTGAAAACTGGAATATTTGAAAGCGAAAAATTGTAAAATCGAAAAACTGTAAAATTGAATAATTCTAAATCTAAAAATTTAAAAATCTGAGTAACTTAAAAATCGAAAAATTGAAAAATTATAAAATTGAAAAATTAAAGAATTTTTAATAACTCAAAAATGTGTGCTATTAAAAAGTGCTCAGTCAACATAATACAAATGAACGCGGTGAAAGCAATTAAAAATTAATTAGTTAAGAAAAATTTAGACATAAAAATTGAAAAATCCAAAAACAGTAAATTTCGGTTTAATAAATTTGTTCTTTTTGAATTAAATTAAAAATTAGAATCTAAGAAAATGAAACAGTAAACAATTGGGAGCTTGAAAATTTCAAATACTAAATTAAAAATTGAAATCTCGATTAAATGAAATAAGGAAAAATTAAAGTAATTACAAATTGAAAAATTGAAAAGTGCAAAATTCTCCACTCTGTAACTTTCATTTAAATAAATACAAATATCTACTAATTGAAAATTTGAGAAGTATAAAATTGAAATATCGAAAACTTGCAACTCAAAAATCTGGGAGACCGTAAAATTTCAACATCAAAAAATAAAAAATGCCAAAAATTGTAAAATTGAAAAATTAAAGATTGAAAACTAGAAAACCTAAAATCCGAAAACTGTGAAGTCGAAAAATTGAAGAAACAAAAATTAACAAATCGAAAATTTGAAAATCAAAATATGTATTGAAACTCGAGAAACTGGAAAATCCAAAATCCGAATAAACGAGCGCTAACTGTAAAATCGAAAAAGTGATAAATTTGTCTAATTTAAAAATCGAAAAATTGAAAAATTCAGGAGGTGATAAACAAAAACTTTGAAAAACTTAAAAGAAATTCGAAAAATTACAAATGGAAAAATTGAAAAATCTTACGAAATCGGAAAATCGGGAAAATGGAAAATTGAAAAACTAAAGAATTTATAAAAACACAAAAATGGGTGTTATTAAAAAATGCTCAGTCAACACAATTAAATGAACACGGTGAAAGCAATTAAAAATTAATTAGTTAAGAAAAATTTACATATAAAAATTGAAAAATCCAAAACTGTAAATTTCGGTTTTAATAAATTTGTTCCTTTTGAATTAAATTAAAAATTAGAATCTAAGAAAATGAAACAGTAAAAAATTGGGAGCTTGAAAATTTTAAAAACTAAATTAAAAATTGAAATCTCGATTAAATGAAATAAGGAAAAATTAAAGTAATTACAAATTGAAGAATTGAAAAGTACAAAATTCTCCACTCTGTAACTTTTGTTTAAGTAAATACAAATATCTACTAATTGACAATTTGAGAAGTATAAAATTGTAATATCGAAAACTTGAAAATCAAAAATCTGGGAGACCGAAAAATTTCAAAACCAAAAAATAAAAAATGTCAAAAGTTGTAAAATTGAAAAATTAAAGATTGAAAACTAGAAAACCTAAAATCAGAAAACTGCAAAGTCGAAAAATTGAAGAAACAAAAATTAACAAAACTAAAGAATTTTTAAAAACTCAAAAATGGGTGCAATTAAAAAATGCTCAGTCAACACAATATGAATAAACGCGGTGAAAGCAATTAAAAATTAATTAGTTTAGAAAAATTTAGATATAAAAATTGAATAATCCAAAAACTGTAAAATTCGGTTTTAATAAATTTGTTCTTCTTGAATTAAATTAAAAATTAGAATATAAGGAAATGAAACAGTAAACAATTGGAGGCTTGAAAATTTTAAAAACTAAATTAAAAATTGAAATCTCGATTAAATGAAATAAGGAAAAATTTAAGTAATTACAATTGAAAAATTGAAAAGTGCAAAATTCTCCATTCTGTAGCTTTCATTTAAATAAATATATACAAATATCTACTAATTGAAAATTTGAAAAGTATAAAATTGAAATATCGAAAACTTGAATGCCAAAAATGATAAAATTGAAAAATGAAAGATTGAAAACTAGAAAACCTAAAATCCGAAAAATTGAAGAAACAAAAATTAACAAATGGAAAATTTGAAAATCAAAATATGTTTTAAAAATCGAGAAACTGGAAAATCCAAAAACTTAATAAACGATCGCTAACTGTAAAATCGAAAAGTTATAAATTTGAGTAACTTAAAAATCGAAAAATTAAAAAATTCAGGAGTTGATAAACAAAAACTTTGAAAAACTTAAAACAAATTCCAAAAATTACAAATGGAAAAATTGAAAAATCTAACGAAATCGGAAAATCGAGAAATTGGAAAATTGAAAAACCAAAGAATTTTTAAAAACTCAAAAATAGGTGCTATTAAAAAATGCTCAGTCAACACAATATAAATGAACGCCGTGAAAGCAATTAAAAATTAATTAGTTAAGAAAAATTTAGATATACTAATTGAAAAATTCAAAAACTGTAAATTTCGGGTTTAATAAATTTGTTCTTTTTGAATTCAATTAAAAATTAGAATCTAAAAAATGAAACAGTAAACAATTGGGGGTTTGAAAATTTTAAAAACTAAAT
This sequence comes from Zophobas atratus, assembly GCA_022388445.1. Taxonomy (NCBI): domain Eukaryota; kingdom Metazoa; phylum Arthropoda; class Insecta; order Coleoptera; family Tenebrionidae; genus Zophobas; species Zophobas atratus. The sequence goes on from CM039446.1 coordinate 11,779,480, forward strand.
TAAAAATTGAAATCTCGATTAAATGAAATAAGGAAAAATTAAAATAATTAGAAATTGAAAAATTGAAAAGTGCAATATTCTCCACTCTGTAACTTTCATTTAAATAAATACAAATATCTACTAATTGAACATTTGAGAAGTATAAAATTGAAATATCGAGAAATTGCAAATCAAAAATCTGGGAGACCGAAAAATTTCAAAATCAAAAATAAAAAATGTCAAAAATTGTAAAATTGAAAAATTAAAGATTGAAAACTAGAAAACCTAAAATCAGAAAACTGCAAATTCGAAAAATTGAAGAAACAAAAATTAACAAATGGAAAATTTGAAAATCAAAGTATGTATTAAAAATCGAGAAACTGGAAAATCCAAAAACTGAATAAACGATCGCTAACTATAAAATCGAAAAAATTGTTGTTAAAATTGAAAAATCAAAAACTTGCAAATAGAAACATTGTACATCATAAAGTTAAAAAAAATTAAGTATAAAAACCGAAAAACTAAAAATGACAAAATCGTAAAACTGAAAAATTCAAAAGTTCAAAATTCAAAAATTAAATAAAAATTAATCAATGTAATTTTTCGATATTTAGATATTTGAGCATCTTGTGCTTTGCTTCATCAACTTATCAATTCCTGAGCCGCCCTGATTATGATACAGTCAAAACGCATTTCAACTTTGTTGCAACTAATTGTAGTACATTCGTACTGAATTTCAGTTTAAACTAGTTCTAACCAGACAAAACGCGTTTTGTCGAAATAATTCAGTTAAAAGTTAAATTAAAAGGATTTAAAAAATTGTGTGTGTTACATTTAAAACGTGTTTTCTATAGTTAAAACTAGTTGCCACTGAATGCCTTTGTTATAACTAGAATTTTCTGCTATCATCGGTTAAAACTAGTTCTGACCAGATAAAACAGTAGTGCCATGGTGACGATGGGTTTTAATTTAAAGTAACTGAAATAATCAGACAAAGAAACATCAAAAATAGCTTCAATATTAACAGAAAACAAGCATAAAACAAAAAGTAAAACGCGTTGTGTCGGGTTAGAACTAGTTTTAACTAATTTTCATTTTTAAGCGGAAGTGAATTCTAGTTGTACCAAAGGCATTTAGTAAAAGCTAGTTTTAACTAGAAAAAAAGCTTTTTAACTGAAAACTGGTTTTAACTGTCACGATTATAGTCGAATTCTTTCGAAGTATAAATGTTACAGCTAATATCCGAAATCCGTTATAGGTAATAAGTGGAAAGATTAGGAATTTCGCGTAATAATTGAAATTTTCAGTTATTATGCATAATAATCTTCTATTTAATGTTACAGTATTTTAATTAAGATTAATTTACTCTGCACAAAATGTTGATCTGTCGGTTTTGACTTTGTGGAGGAAATGTGCGGTGTGTAAATTAGTTTAAGTGGTTTATTTTTGTTAAAAATAATTTGGGGTCGGGCTTAAAGTGAATAGTCCTTGTTATGATGTGCTCATAGCACAACTCTATCTGTTCATTACCGAATTTTTAGGGAAATATTGTCCCAAACTCTTTTTTTTTGTGTATTTTGAGTCTGTTATACACTGCCAAACAAAAAAACCCCGACACTTGAATTTTTTGTGATTAATTTAAATTTGTCGAACTTTTCTAAAAAAACATTCTAAAAACTAGACATATTAATAAGTACGTATATTCATTAGAAGAAAACAACTTTTTTCTAAAACATGTGGAAACATAAAAAAAGCTAAAAAAATTATGTCACTAAATATTAGCGTAAAGTTACAAATATTTAAGTGTCCTAGTTTTTTTGTCTGGCAGTGTAGATTTTTTTTCTATTGTGATTTCAGAACTTTTTACTTTTTAAACCTTATCTACTTATTAAACCTGTGTAACTTCTATTGTATTTTTCTTTGTATACACAAAAATTTCAGGTTTTTTTATTGCAGTGTGTTCGTAAATGAAGATGAGGGGATTCGCTAAATTGTTGCAGAAGAAGAAGCCTAAATGTTAGAATTTTGCATTAATTTTAAATTGGGGGATGTTTTTTTAAAATTTTTTTATCTTTTATGAAGGCTATTTTTATCAGTAATTTTGTCATATTTTTGTTTTATCAATTTTGTTTTACTTTTTTTGTTACATATATTGTAATTATTTTATTTTATTTTTTATGCACTGTTTTCCTTCTTTGTGTATGTCTTTTATTTATTTTAACACCAACCTGCTATACTGTGTCAGGATAAACTCGTTTTGGAATTCAATTTTCCAGAATTTTTCGATTCTAGATTTATCCCATTTTTGTTTCCACATTAATACTTGCTCTGTTGTGCAAATGTTAACACATTTTTCTGTCTTAAAATTCTTATTGCATAAATAAGATAAATAAGATATTAATAATAAAAGATAATTCTTTTTTTTTTAGTTAATAAGTTAATAAAGGAATTTTATTGTATGTTTTTCCTCTCTCTCAATATTATTCCCTCGCCCGTGAAGTACCTAGCTTTTCCTAGTTCAATCCCATTCTTGTCGACATTTTTTTCTATCACACTGAATTTGTTTGAATATTTGTCTTCAGGTGTCAAATGGTAGCCACATCGGACAATTTCTTTAAAATTAATACTTTTAATTTAGTTCGATTATTAAGTATAAAGTTAAATAAAAGAAATTTTATTTTAATTAAAAAATTTTTCTTAAGGAAAACAAGAGAAGTAACAAAATAAAACAAAAATTCGTTCATTTCCCCCAGTCCCCCTTTTTACCTGTCCCCAAATAAGCCCGCATTACCAGTTTTCTTCGAGAAAAACCCTAACCCTATTCATCCCTTAGCAACCCTTCTCGGCAACCGCATCCGCATGAATGATGAATTAAAACCCACCTCATTCAATTTACTTTATCCCTTCAAAGACCCCTACTTTATCCCCTTTGCGAGCGCCGATTCCTCCGCAGATGGCGCACCCAACCCCACCTCCCCTACTTCGACTACTGCCCCACAGATGGCGCGACTCCCCCCTCGAACATTTTATATATACATTTTTAATTTTAATACGAAATCGCTCGAGCGCAGGAAAAATAGACCAGCGAATGGTGCACAAAGCGTCAGGGTTGTTTGAAAAAAAAAACAACAAGAAAAACCTGCGCTGAAATATGCTGGTAGCGTTTTAATTTGTAAAGTTCTCGTTTTATGGAAACTGTGTAGGGAAATGTAATAAGCAAACTTTCAACTAAAACAATTTTAACTATAGTTTTTATTGTATTGTACTCGGGAGTATTTTATTAAACAAGTACTTTAGATTACAGACAAGTTTGCATTGTGTCTGTGTTAATACGTGGTAATGTGATGAGAAGAAAAAGAGGGGTGGTTTAGTGTCAGGCTGAAGTAGTTAGAGATGCAACTGGGATTGTCTGCTAAGTCAAAAACGAAAATGACAGGTCGGACGCTGCATAGATAATCATGACGTTTGGTCGGTTGTAGCTGTATTATTTCAATGAATCGCACGTCACGGCGTTAAAAATTTTGTCAGTTGTTGAGACACCCTGTATATATTTATTCAAGATTTCCATAATTAATGCTACAATTACAGCACAAAAAATGCTACTATCGAATTAAACGAAAAAATATTTGTTTATGAGAGAAAATTTTGGATTCAAGGGTTCGTTCAAATTGAAAATTAGACGTTTGCTTTTATTTTTGGTTAGTTTGGTTGACCATTACGACGACCCCTGGCGTACTTGTCCTGCTTAATGTGTCATCCAGCACATCGATATCACTATAATTCACAAATTTATCAGCATGGTTTAATTTCGTGTTAAGTACACTGGAAAATTGCCATTCCCGTAATGAACTATTGATCTGAGGTGGATATTAGTTTTCAATGTTTATTGAAACTGCGTCAGTTTGTGGGATATGTGTTAATTTGGTTGTATACTTTTGGTGGTGTCATTGTTTGCCAGGGAAAAAATCGAATACATTTTGGAAAATTCTACTAATTTAGAAATTGCAACGTAGAAACTAAGTTTCTTAAAATACCGTTATTTTCCTTTCTAAAATTTGTTCTGTAAATAAATCATGCCTGATTTTATTAAAACAGATTTTTTGATTGATAACTGTAATCTACAAGTGTCCCAGATAAAATTTTGCAGCATATCTTAAGAACGGATAGAAACATTGAAATTTTGTTAACGTCTTTGTTTTAGCATGAAGGAAGACACTTAATTTGATATTGTTGTTCGTAAAAAATTTGGAGTTAATTTTTAACGAATTTTGACGTTTTCCAGTGGATAAAATCGATTTTATCGTGTTACCTGTAATACCTAATTATAATAATGTGTTGTTACAAGTTACAAGTGCGCATAAATTAATACATAGAAAAAAATATTTAGATCTTACGTTTTCGTTTGTCTTTCGTCTGTCGTATATGTGCCGCTTTTTATTAGACAGATAATCTCTGAAACTATGGACCGATTGTTGTGAAATTTTAGATGTATTTTAAGGATATTGTGTCAAACAAAATGTGTCCCTAAGAACAATTTCATGATGTCAGCTCAAAATTTATTGTGCTCAGTAAATATTACATAAATTTAAAAAATAACATACTTGTGGTTTATGGATCCACTTTGGTTTTTTACCCAGTATCCAAATTTTCGAAAATAAAATCCAAATTGCAAAATAACATTCTAATACAATATAGGAGTAATTCAGTCCAGCAGTCAATGTAACTCGAAGAGCGTTTTTTTTTCTAGGCCGTGACTAGATTATCCATATTTTCGTAAAATAATTTTTTTTTTATTTTTCGGAAAAGCTGAATATGTTGAACAGTACTTTAAGGGCGAAGAAAGTTATGTCTAGATAATCTTGGACCAATTTTTATTACTAGTTTCGTTTATATAAAAATCGAATTACTTCGTATAGTTTCTCCAGTTTTAATTCGGTTTTATGGTATTATACTGTATAATGGTAACGGCATGGTTAAATCCTTATTTATGACTGTCCCATCACTGGCAGTAGGAATCTATTGTTAAGGAAGGAAACTTTTACACATCATAAAACCGAATAAGAACTGGGGAAACTATATAATTTACTCACAGATGGATCGTAGGAGATCTCGGATTTAATTCAATATAATTTATGTTTCATTTTATTATTTTCAATATCTAGAAAGGTGGGAAACAAATAATATGTAAACATTAAAACATCAGATTACCTGGTGCTTACATTTTTTCATTTACAAATATGTGAAGGTCACAGCTACGTAGAAAATCAAAATATATTTTAAATATTTGAATCTTCTTTAATCTCATATTTTCGTTACTAAATATGAAAAAAAAATTGACTTCACTGTCTGTCGGTCTGTCTATCTGTCTGTTTATTGGCGCTTTCATTACACATGCATATGCCTTTAGGATTACTCTGTTAAACGTAGAAAAATAACAAGATTTTACAACTTATCTTAGAAAATACAAGACCACCTTAAGCTTATCGGAGACGCCGTAAATCAATACATACTGTTGATTCCTTTCAAAAACTTAATGACGTCATTTCAAATTTTCACAAAACAAATATCATTTAAAGTGTGTAGTATGATACTACAGTATGTCTCCGGACTAAGTTTAGAAGACGAATTTTTCTTTGCATGTTTTTTATAGAAAAAAGCCAAAGGAAAAAAAAATTGTGATTGTCTTAAAAGAAAGATTTCACATGCAAAAACTTTGATATTATACAGATTTTTTAAAATAAATCAACTATATCCAGATAATTGCATGTTGTATTAAGTAAATAAATTTAATTTTTGTTGTTTCCTTAAACACATATTTATACTATAGTTTTGATTGCAGAATTAGTCATATTAGGAAAGTGCGTTTTTATTTTGTTGGAATTTTATTAGAAAATCATATTTTTTTTCCTTTTGTAAACACTGGAAACGTACTATATATATGTATTTAGAATCTTAATCCACTCGTATTTTTTAGAATTGTTTAGACCGGAAATCAAAATAAAAAACAAAAATAAGAATTGGTTAAATTAAAAAAAGAACATATCTAATTTTTTCCAAGATTATCAGTTAGATTGTTGTCAAATTTTGTGGGATATCGTCCCCACCAACAATTTGATGACGTTATATTACTTGGCAAATGCCACTGAAATGTTACAAAATAATTTAGTGGTGTATTTCTAGTTTATGAATCTACCTTGAATTTTTACACGCAGAGATCGTCGGTTCGATCTCCTCTTAACCACTTTTTTTACAGTGTAACTGGTATTACCTATACTTTTAACTTATAGATAAAATTTCGCAGAATAAAATTTTATGATTTTTGAAGAAGGTGGATTTATTGGAGTGTACTTCAGAGACGAAGGAAACTTTGTTTAAATAACTTTAAAGTAATTTTTTATTATTAGTATTGTTTACGTCAATTACTCGGATTTAATTTAATTTACTAATTTGATTTTCTTTTTAACAATACATATTTCAAAAAGTAGTAAAACAAATAAGATATATATAAAACTCAGATGATAATAATATAGTGATCAGATTTAGCTAGACATGTCCTTCAGATCTGAAAATCTGTAGAGTATCACCCAGAAAATCAGTACCTTAGGAATATTAAAACAAAATTAAAATAAATCTCTCGTTATTAAATAAAGAAAAGGTTGATCTTTATTTTGAATAATGCGAAAATGATGATCTTATTAAGGTCGTGCACTCTAGGATTGCCGCTTAAAAAGCTGAAAAATGCTATTTTACTTGTACGAGTAGCTTGTAGTTTAATCGTCTACCCCTATTTTTTTTTTAATAAACAAATTTTATCATAAGAAACAAATTAAATTTATAGAATCGGATTAATAATTATAATTTATTGAAGAAATCGGAGTTATTTAATTGACTGTGTTTCAGGGGCAAGCTAAAAAATATCGTCCAGACAGCCATGGAACTAATTAAAAAAAAAATGTGTAACAGCTTTTTGAGGTTATGGGAAATTATAAGACCAGTCGTCGTTTCCTTGCTTGACTTCATTTCGGTAATAATTTTAGATAAAGAAAATTTTGTTTGTCGTGAAACTTTATATCTATTTTAGAAATATTGTGTAGATGGTATAACGCTAACCACAATTTATTTAATCATACCCACCGAAAAGGATATGACGTCATCTTCAAAATCTACAAATGAATATATGTATTGTAGCTATTTGAATTTTAGAGAATAAGATATCCTCAAACTTGTGGTTTATGAATTCGTGTTGAGTTTTCACCCAAGACATCCAGATTTAAAAAAAAAATTAACATAAAACTATTTGCAATTTAACTTTGAAACTGTTAAATTAAAAAAAATAACCTTAAAAAAATGAATTCCATCATGTCAAAATTTTCTCTACTAAGTATTTGTGGTTTATGAATGCATTCATATTTTTTACAATTACCTATACGGGGTGAGTTGAAAAAAATTAATGAACGAAGCAATCTATTTTATTGATCATATCAAGAACTACTTATCCCATTAAAAAATGAATTTCGCAAACTTAAATTTAATATTGTTTCGAAGAATGAATATTCTTTAAAATTAATAACTTTATACTAATTTTTTTATTACATTGATAATACAAACGTCAAACTTTAGTGGAAAACAAAAGTATGGCCATAACATTTTATTAATTCCATGGCTAACTAGACGACGTTTTTTTTTTTTCGATCATGTGTTAGCCTGAATTGTCAAGTCTAGTGTTTATATAATATGAAAAAATAATAAAATGATCCTAGTCTCTAAATTAATATGAATTTAAAAAAAAAATAATCTCCCTTTTAGCTTAAACCATCATTTAACTGCATTTGTATAAATGTATTACTCGAAATTATTATAACTGATTAGTAAATAAACCGGAATTATTTGTAATCATCGGCAATTAATTGAAATTGAACAATGTTAAATTTAACTAATTTACGATAAATATACCTTATTCTGGTTAATTCTAAGTAACTGAGTTTAAGAGGTTACACTCAAATCACTTACTATCAGTTAATTGAAGTTAACTAATTATTAACCATATATACTTGTATATATTATAGCCAAATATCCACTAACTGATTTACTTGAGGACTCGCCCATCCTTTTAAATATAAACTAAATGTAATTAATTACATTTAAAGAAATTACATTATAGATTCACTAATTATTATCAGTTGATTGCAGTTAATTACTAATTATTATTACTCGTCAAATTACCATTAAATTTTTAAATACTCTAAGATGTTGTCAAAAATTAAGTATTAATAAAGTGTGATTAACCATCACAGTTGTTGGTAAACAACTGGTAATTAATCGCAATCATGTCCAATTAATTAAACTAATTAATTGAATAGCGTTAATTAGGGTTAATTGAACTTTACTACGGTTAATTCTAATTAACTGCGCTTAATAAGTTACACTTAATACACATACTAGAGGCTCCAGTTAACTAATTATTAACCATATATTGAATATCTTTAATAACTAAAAAAACTGAGGACGCAAAAAAATAGTTAATTAATAAGCAAAGTTAGCTGTAATTAATTACATTTAGTTTACAGTTGATTGCAGTTAATTACTAATCATTAGTCAGCTTATCATTAGATTTTTAAATATTCAAAATTTTTGCTAAACTTAACCGTTTAATTAAATACAAAAAAATTAAACATAAAAATAATGAGCACTGTTATGTTATCGGTGTTATACCGGGTGTCTGGGAAATGGTGGATTAACTCTCTGCTACACTCTTAACAATCAACTGGTGAGTCTGAAAAAAATAGTAAAAAAAGTCTTTCTTACATTTTGGTGGGGTTATACTGATTTTAAAATTGGTTCTTTTGCTACGTTTAACAACTAAACAACACATTCTTTATCACAATAACTAGTAACAAAAATTTTAGTTAATATTTCTCTCGGCCATGACCATGTTTAATTACCATTTCAGTTAGAATGTACAAAAATATGGTTGTGTTGTTTTTGTAATAATTTCATAAAATTCCATTTGGCAACAATGTTTGCCTGATATAAAGTGAAGGTACAAATTAGCAAAAATCGAGTAAGCAGTTGAAAATGTTTGACGTATCAAAAACCGTCAAAGTTTTCAAAACCTTACGTTTAAAATGTTCGCTGTTAATTTTAGGTCCCCTAGAGGCCTATTCTGTAACTTTTATGTTATTTTATAACAGTCTGTTAAAAGATAACACCCCTTTAATAATAGTAATCGTATTCTGTAAATGCAAATCTTGTTAAATTTTAACCTAACCCCTGTTAAAATTTCCTGTTAAAGTTATAATTTAAAGGGAAGTTATGACATGCCTTCATAATATAACTGTCATGTCAAGTTTTAAAAATAGCTGCAGTACCAGGGTGGTTGTTAATGCAAAACGAAGAAAGAAGAGAAAGGTACCATATACATATAATAGTTACTATACTTTTACATAAACTACGAAAATCATTTTAGACGACAATTTCGTCTTGCTAGGCATCGCTTACGAGATGGTACGAATCCTTTCGACCTTCCAAATTTTTCTTTTCTAAAACTTTTCAGATTAAGTAAAGACGCACCAAGATATCTTACAAACACACTAGCACCCCATATGAATAATGTCTTGCGACAGACAGGTATCCCAAATTATCTTAAAGTTCTATGCTCTCTTCATTTCTATGGCCATGGTAGTTAGATATTGGTTAAGGAGGAAATTTTAGTATTAGTCAACCGTCCGTAAGTCGCTGTTTGTTGCAAGTAACAAATATCATAAATGAACATCTTTTAAATACCTGGATAAAGTTTCCTGTTACCGTACAAGAAATAAATTACAAGAAGCAATTTTTTTTTTGAAAAATACCAGTTTCCTCGTAAGGGTCTCATGCAAAAACAAATATTATACCCATCAACTTAAAACAATTTCTTCCTGATTTTAGATGCCATTGGTGCAAATGATGGCACGCACGTTGCAATTGTTACCCCTCAAGTTAATCATCCTGTCCATCTAGCAGCACCGTATTTAAATCGAAAGGGGTTTTATAGCATAAATGTTCAAATTATAGCAGATGCTCATTTAGAAATTTTAAATATGAATGCTCGTTATCCGGAAAGTGTATATGATTCCGCTATATGGATGATGTCTAATGTAAACAGGCATCTAAGAAACAAATATTTAAATGAAAACATTGACTACCATCTTATAGGCGACGAAGGATATCCATTGAGCCCTTGGCTGATGGTACAATATCCGGGACAAATTAATCCAATTGAACCTCGAGAAATCTTTAACCAAAGATTACGTAGGAGCAGAAATTGTGTGGAAGTACTGGATGGAAGGTTAAAGCGAAGGTTTCGATGCACCTTAAAAGACAGAACATTACACTACAACCCCATTAAAGCTGCAAAAATTATTATTTATTATTTATTCGATAGTCTGAATATTTCCAAGTTTTTAAATAATTAATTGAACAACAAAGTTGGAAGTCTAGCATTTAGTGCGATAGAAAATGATAGATATTGAAACTCAATCTGACAACCTTGTATATTTTAACACCCCTGTTATAAATTGCAAATTTAACAAGATATGTTAAAAATGGTGATAAAGAATATCGATTGCGGTTATTTTTTTAACGTTCATGTTATAATTTAACTTTTAACAGGGGTGTTAATTTTAACATAAAATTTACAGAATAGACCTCCTAGACCCGATTTATAGAAAGCGAAGTTAAAGTTAATTCGCGATTAACTTTTAACTGAGGTCCGTTGCTAGGAAACGTGCATGTTTCAACCAATCGCAGGCTCATATTCCACATTTTAATTCTCTGTTAAACTAATCGAGGATTAAATATTTAACTCGCTGTTCTATAAACCGGCCCCTGGTGTTTTATTTTTGGACGAATTTAAAGGAATCGGGTGTTTTGTTGCTGGATGAACTTCAAAAAATCTTTTGAGCTTTTAGTGTTTTATTTTTTATGAATTTGAAAAAGTTTTGAGTGCCGCAGTGTTTTTTTTCTAATTCGGTAGACTCCTGGGTACTCATGGTGTATTATTTTGGATACCCATAGAGATTTTTTTTTGTACATTAATTAAAACAATTTTGGGGAACTTTGGTGTTCTATTTTTGGAAAATTCTGACCTGATCTGGTTTTGAGTTAATTTTGGGGCCCCGTCATTTGCCAAAATCAGTCTTATCTTGGCAGCTACTAGCCCCCGGCCCACCCGCCCTCTCTTTTTTTAGAGGGTATGTCAGTTTTATCTTAGCAGGTACTACCCGCCCACCCGCCCTGTCTTCTCTTAGAGGGTATCTCATCTGCCAAAATCAGTCTTATCTTAGCAGCTACTAGCCCCACCCACCCACCCTCTCTTTTCTTAGAGGGTATGTCATTGCCAAAATCTGTTTTATCAGTACTGATGACTAATATATACAAAAAGTGATCAAAATTTGGAAACATTACGAGCTTAGTTATATGCAAAAGCAGGAATTTTGAACATCTTCTCTAGTGTTTAGTTGGTTATGCTTTAATAAATTTTTCTTTTGTTGGTTTTGTTTTATTTATTAATGAAAAATAACAACTTGTTTTATTAATAATAATGGACAACAGTTAACGACTAGTGGGTGTTATGACTATTGTCCTAAAAAGGAAAAAGAAAATGTAGTTTGATGTAGGGCTTGCATAACAAAAAAAATTGAGAAAAGTAATGACAAACTAAATAAATTTGATTTTAATGATAAATATTCAATAAACACAACAGTACGTTGGAGTAAACTTTATGCTATAGAAATTGTTCAAAGTGTTCCCCATTCACTATCTGACACAAACCGAGACGATGGTAGACGAGTCATTTCATGACGAATTCGTGCTTTTAACTCGTCTAAATTATCGGGTCTCTTCATGTAAACACTCATGTCCTTATAAAAAAGTCAAGGGGTGTCCGATCGGGAGATCTAGGTGGTTATTCTATTGGTCCACGCCTTTCAATCCATCTTCCACTCAATTGATTATCCAAAAGAACCATTACACTTACGACATAGTGTGGTGGTGTCCCATCTTGTTGGAACCAAATCCTGCGATCTAAATTTGTGAGGTTATCTGGATCAGGAAACGCAATTAGACAATGTACTTAGTTCATTTTTTAATTTTCTTTATTTTTTTTTCTTATACATCAAGTTACGTTTTCATATAAAGAAAAATAAGCTTTATCAAATAATAATCCGATCAAATTGTAGCGTCCCATTCAAAAAATCATTGATGATGTCATAATTTTTACAAATTTGACGTAAAATTTTTTTGACATACGTCAAAAGAAGGAGAGTAAAATGAAAGGCTTGACATGTTTTTGCATTTTTTTCAAAAACAAATGCTGCGTAACCCTGTATTTAGTCGATTTTAGACTAATACTATGTGTCATTTTTAATTAAAAATAACTTTACAAATGTATTTGTAGAAAAGAAATTCCCTCAGCTCCGCCTCGTAACAAACTTCATCCCCCGTTTTCTCGCTGAAGCACTTCTGCATCTTTCTAATAACCGTCAGCAATTAATCAGTGCGAAAAAAGCTCCATTACTTCCAACCACGTTACTTATGCAACAAACTTCTCCAGCCATGACGCAATAGTTTTGATGTCGCAATGAGCGATGGCGCAATATTTTAAATTACCGAGTAAAAGAGAAACAAATGGAAACGTATAGTGCAACATTAAATAGAAAATTATTAATGGTGCCATATTTCTAAGCTGTAGAAATTCTCTCTCATCTCCCCGCGTGAACCCCCCGTCTCCTCCGGGAAACAAACCTTTATAGATTTCCTCCACGTCGAGTAGATCTCTTCAGTTCGAGGAAAGGCCCACCGAAAAACAATAACACCGTGTACGTTTTAAGGGCTGCGGAGCGCAGTCTAAACGAACGAAGATGATAAATTCAAGTCCATATTTTGGATGGTGGTGTTCAGCAAAATGGGTTCGGTAGGGGAGTGGGAGGAGGTTCTCGTACGAGTAACAATGGTGTCTATTTGTTTGATAAATTGCTCCGTTTCACTTATTACTTTGCTTACGATCCTTATGATGAAAAGTTCTTTGTGAATGAAACGAATACGAAATTTATAAACTGTGACGTTTTAATTTATTATGCTGAGAGCACGTGAGATATAATATGGATCGAGCATTGAGAGGAATTTCTTTGGGCAATTTGTCGACGTGACGGGAGATTTCTGAGAGCTTCGTCGAACGAGCTTTTTTTTGTTTCTTTGACGCGTTCGCGAACGAAGAAAGGCGCGATTTCAGCAGAAACCTGAACGACGTCCGAGAAAAAGCTCATTAGAATTACTTTAGTGGGCAGAAATTAAAGCAACAAAATAATAAATTAGACAAATCGCAATCCAAAAACGAGCTTAAAACTGCCAGAATTTTAATCAAACGGGGTTTAACTTCCAAGTTAATGAATTCCTCCCACACTTATTAAACATAAAGCCTTGTTTATGTTTTTCAAGAATACAAAAAGCCCCGGCGTAAATTACGTTAGGCTTTGACCATCATCAATTAATTTTTTCTTCGCCGCGATCAGCTTCAGCGTGTAACCAAATTCTCCACGGTCACTTATTCGAGATTCTTCAGGCGAAACCAACCGCTCGACCACAAGACCCAAAAAAATTCCCATTAATCATATCATCGACGGTCCCGCCAGATGTCGTTCCCCTTGCAATGAACCCGAAGGGGTTTTAAATTGATAGTGGCGTGTATTCCTGTGAAGAAACTTCGGTAATACGAGTACATACATAAAAAAATCTTTACTTTTAAAGGTGCCCAGTAGCAGACCGAAAAATGAGCTAAACAGAATTTCATTTTACGGGCGTAATTTCAACTTTGAAAAAAAGATCGACATTTCAATTGATAGATTATATCTAAATCTCTGGGGAAGACACAATATTTTTTTAATATAAGTGATTGTTTAGTGTTTAATTAATCGTTCATTCTTCGAAGGAAATTGCATTTTTAGACGAGAAGAGAGCATTTTTCGCTTCAACTTTTTTTATCAGTGCAAAGACAACATTGAGCTCTATGGGGAAGACCCGGTCATTTTTGTTTAAAATTTATATTTATCAAAATATTTGCTTTTAAAAAAATACTGAATAATGAAAATAAAGCGAAACCAGGCAACCCTATTTTCAATAAATGGCTGAGTTTTACACAGCTGACCAATATTGTTGAAACTCTTTTACAAGTCCACTTCTTTCATTACTGACATAATTTGATTTATAAGTATGCAAATTTTTATAATTTTATACATTCTACTAAAATATTTTCTTTCAAAAAATGATTCAAATATTTTTTATTATTCTGTCATTTTATATATTAATCAATAATCAATACACAAAACTGACGAGATTTATATTCTCATCACTTCACTAACCATTTATTTACCTGTACAATCATATTTATTTAAATCTAATTTTTTGATACTCTTTTCCGCACCACCTATTAGGTAAAGTATTATAGGCACGTTTTTTACGTGGTATCTCCAGTAAACCTATTCCAATATTACTATTTGTTCCTGTGTGTGTTTATACTAGAAGGTCAAAAGATTTGTATGAACTACACATGACGCGAATGCAAATAAAAAAATTTTAATTGTACAGTTTTTTTTTTACAATTTGTCTAATGGGTTGACTTGTTTAATAACGAGAATCTATTCTCTCCGGAAGTAAGGGATATAAATAAAATTTTTCTAGGGCTCTATTATATTATTTTCTCAAAATTTATCATCTCGTTGAATTAAGCATTATTTAAATTGGACATTTTATATATTTCTACGATAGCGTTTTTGTTTATTAAGCCGTCTGGCGATGCCGCTAAAAATGTACAAACCGCATTGTCTTATTGTCAGTTTGGTGTTACTGCAAAATGCTTCAGTTGGCCTTGCTTCATTTTCTATGCAAAGATTTTGGGAGAGTACATGCTGAACTAGACTTGCAGGGATGCAAAATGTTTTTCACAGTACAGTAGGATTAGCCGTGTTACTTGTTCTCTCATTTTGCAAATTTTATCAAAATAACGTTCGGTTAGTATAAAGGATTTTTCTGCGCACCATTCTGGATTATTGCGTTCTCCAATTGTGTTTTATTCGATTAAAAAGACATCAACGTTTGAAAGTTTTTTGAGAAATACTTTTTGTGCTGTGACATATCAGGTATTTCAACTGCCTCGTTAGATACATCGTCGCCCGAGAACTTGTATGATCCACAGACCGGAGCGCGCTCAGGCCAATGTCGACTCTATAAGCCTCCAGAAATTCTGCGGGAAATAGTTATTGTTTAGATGCTTTTGTTTACACACATCTCACATGTTTCACTCGATTTTGACACGCAATTATTTTTTTGTTTAACCAAGAATTAATACTTTCATTGCGTTTGATACTAACGTCCTAAATTAGCAATATCAGTGGAACAGTAATCATGCAATAGATTTTTTTTGGAAAAGTACAGTTATTTTTATGTTTTAGCAACAATGTGTTCCACTTTCTATTAATTCTTACATATTTTTAGTCACAATTTTGGTAGTTATTTTTTAGTTTTATTTTTAGCAATAATAAATAGTCCAAACATGAAAAAATAAAAAAAAAATAAAAATTGGAAAATCTAAAATTTAGAAATCGAGAATTTGAACAATAGTATAATTGAAAAATCGAAACATCGAAAAACTTGAAAATCGAAAAATTAAAAAAAAATGGAAAATCAGAAATTGAATGAATTCCGAAAATTAAAAAACTGAAATATGCATAGAAGAACTGAAAACTCGACAAATCGAAAAATCTAGAATTTTAAAAATTGAAAAATTAAAATATCGAAAAGTTGAAAAAATCCGAAATAGTATCATTGAAACATCGGACAATTGAGAAATCGAAAAATAAAAAAATGGAGAAATCGAAATTTGAAGAATGGAAAAATTGAAAATGTCAAAAATTAAAATACTGAAAAATTGAAACATCAAAAGTTGAAAAATCGAAAAACCGAAAAGCCGAAAAATCTCAATAATGTATTTATAAACCACAAGTTCAGGATTATGCTACTAAAAAATTGATAATGTCATCTCAAAATTTTGCCGAATAAATTCTACCAAAAATGTGCAAAATATGATGAGTTTTTACTTGTAATTTATCATTGCATTCATATTTTTTAGATTTGCTTATATACCTAGGTGGCTCAAAAAATTTAATCAATTTATTCTATTGATTAAATCAGTCTCAACTTACTCCATTTTCCCAGAAGTTTTTGGAATACTGTTATTTTTAATCTAATCCACATTGATTTACGTGTCCTTGCAAAATGTTGATGATTTCATCACAAAATTGTGTACCTAAAGTAAAAATTTAACTCGAAAATGCTGGATATGTTTCATTGTATTTTAGGTGCGAGGGAAGTTCTGTCGAAACAACTTTCCACCAATTTTTTTTGCTGTTATATTTGAACATAAACAGTTTATTTTATATATTTTTAAAACATTATAAAGAAAATAAAAAGTTGTGTTAGACTGAATCTTGTGTGTTTCTCAGTCTATTTTCCGCAGCATTTTAAACTTTCAACTCCATTTCTTTCAAAATACATGCAAATGGATTTCGATGGTTATTTCTCTGTACTCTTCACTTCAAAATAAATAAGCTTATCTGGTGTTGTTTACCGATTTGCATTTTATGACGGACTCCCTACAGTGACCATAACCTCTCGTGTTTTTGGTCGGTACCTGCGATGGGCCGGTACTTTGGGTTGCATAGTTACAAAAATAATTCTCACTGGAAACCGATTTTGCGGGCGACGACTGGGGACAATTAAGATAAACTTAAAACATTTTCAAAAATTCAGAAGATTTGCTTTAGCAGTCAGACATGTATGTGGAAAAGTATTAATATGTACTAGATTATTAATATGAAGGCAATGAAGGAAAACATGTAAATTAAAGAATAGCATAAAAAAAGTAATAAAAAAAACCGAGAACATGAATTTGGTCATTTGAATAGACACAAACATTGTATTATTTTTATACATTTCATTCCCAAGTTTTGTTCTGTGTCATTTTCAAATGATCAGTTTTCGTCAGTTTGTTCGTTTGCTTACTGGATTAGGTTGATCTGTTAATAAAAAAATACTACGTCCCATCTACAATCTACCCGTAATAAATTTATTAAATCAAGATTCATTTTTAAAAAATCACTCTACTCTTTGGTTTCAAATAAGCATTATCTCAAAAAGTTCTCGTTTCAGATTCAAAATTTTCTGTAACCAAACCAGGAAATGTTGATTCTTGAACACTTTTTTCTGTCTAAGAGTTTAGGGATTATGGAAACCTCTAGTCAAGAGGTGGAGGAGTCTAATACCCCTCGCTGCTTTTATAGCAAATAATTCATTACGGAATGTTCTGATAACTTGCGTAGACACAAAGAAGAACAATAAAACAATTTCTGCCAGCATAAACAACAGAGCAGAATCCTAAAAATTTAGTTGTTTTCCCGAAAATAAAAGCCAAAAAAACTAAAAATCCTTCAAAAAGCATTAATTTTTATGCAGTCCAAAAATACCCATACAACTGTAAATCACCAAAAATTGGGCACATGAAAAAATCGTTGAAAATCACTCAAAATCATGCAAAATTACCTTAAAAACACTCCAAAAACATTACAAAATACCTTGTTTTCAAACACCCCGAAATGGATTTTCATTTCTAGATCCAGCCAATTGGCACATACAAAAATCATTGAAAAAAATCCAGAAATCTTATTCAAATTTCTCAACCAACTGAGCTATTTCTCTTATCATTTACAATTTTTAACCGGTTATAATAATACATCAAACTACACAAGTTTACAATATTTGAATAATAAAATCAGAAAAAATGTTTCGGATTTGCTAGGATTCGAACATGAGGCTCCGTGGATTGATGCGAGTAATTTATCAACACCTACCATAATCTATGCTAATTTTTGAAAAAAATACTGTTATTGACTGAAAAAAAAATGAAATTAATTATACAATAGATTAAATCGTGATTTTTACTTTTGGATTATTTTGAATTTTACAACTATTTGATAAAATGTGTTCGTTTGACTAATCCAACGACTAAATTAGGTACAACAACTGATATTTATATCACTCATTTTAGTCACCATAGGCCACTAACAACTGGTATGAATACTGCTCTAGCATTTGTAAATATTTACTTGTTACTTTAGTTGGTAAATTATTTTTTATACATAATATAATAATAATTAATTATGGTATTTCTATATGATAAATAAATAAAGTTGTTCTGTTAATCTAATCAATGCATATCATTACTTGGTCTTAGTACCCGTAATGATAGAAGTCTTGCCTGAATGCCGGTCATTTCCGGGTCAGTGGTGGGTCTTATAAAAGTATATTTTATAATAAATGACTGCAATTGACAATAAATGGATATTTACTTTAATTAACCCAATCATCATCATTAATCATCATTTTGTCAAAAAATACAAATGCAACATATTTTTGGTTTTTATTATTTTTTAAGAAAAAATTAATGACTTCGCCACCTATCCGTGTTTAATTTATATAGATTGACAAAGCAGAGTTAAAACTCCAACCTTGCGTCCCTTGGTCGACGCACTCTTTCTTTTAATTTAGTAACCCATTCACTACAACTTGAAAAGTGTTTTCGAAATTTTGAGTACTCTTCGTTGAATGCATTTAAATTTTTGAATATAGTACTTTCCATTTAAGTTACAATGTTTGAATCTTTAAATTTATTGCTATAATATTTTTAGTATGTCTTTCAAATATTTTCAGAGGTCTCTTCTTTACATCATCGATGTTTGATGGCGTAATTCTGCTAAGTTCTTAGGATCATTTCGGCTATTATTAGTTTAATTTCCTCTCTCCGTTTTCTCTTTTCATCATTACGGATGTATGTACTAAGTTCCATTTAATTACAAATTATTTAGTGTATTATTTATCAAGTCATTATCGTCTTCGTTCAAGGCATTATTATTATTATTTCCTGCTTTCATTTTATGTTTTTCATCAGTGGATTTAATCTTGTGATTTTATTAGTCTTCTTTAATTTTATCTTACACTTAACGAGGATTTATTGAAATTTGATTGGTTTTACAAAAACCTGTTCTTTTTATTTTCTATTTATGGTTAAGTTTAAATATTCGATCGCATGGTTACGATTTCTCATTTTTGAAATTTCATTATTTTTCTTTGGTACATTAATTTTTTATCCAGTGAGAACGATTTATAGCTTTTCTTTAATATTTGCAAGTCAAATTTGGTGATTTGTAATATTTTATTAACACTTTGTGTTCTTGTTTTGCATTTGTTCTAATTATTAATTTAAGCATATGGATTAATTTTATTAATATTTATTTTTTTCATCATCTTTTTATTCTCAATAAATTGTTTCCTATTCTTCCCAAATGTTAAACACAGTTGGTTCCCGTAACTTGATAAAATGTACCTACTATCAATCCAGATTTTTTTAGTACCATTCAGTTTTCATAATTTGAATATGGGTAACACTTTATCAATTTATCATTCAAGACGTCAATTTACATATAAAACAGCAAAAGAAATGATTAATCTAATATAATGAATGAAGTAGTTGAAAACTTTTGGGGATTTGAATCAGAATTTATTAAGTTTTTAATGTGTCTAATTTTTCTGGTCTAGAACTGATATTTTTTCTTGCAAAGTAGTAGTAAATTTGGATCTTTTGATTTTGCAGCGGTTCTATCTGGAACCGGTGAAATAATCAAACAAGACGGTTGATACACTTTTTTTTATTTTACCAGTTATTATCCTGGTCCAACAAAGAAAACCATTTTGTGGTACCTATTCAAAAATGAGGATCTTTGCCCTCGTTTTCAATAATAACTAACTGGGACTAATTTCCAGGATTGTTATTTTTTTTAAGGGATACCCTCACATCCTGGTCCAGAAATAAAAATCCATTTTGAGGTGTCGAAAACCTAAGAAATTTGAATAAGATTTTTGACCCTTTTTCAACGATTTTAGCATGTGCCAATTGGCTTAGTCCAGAAATGAAAACCCATTTTGGGTTGTTTAAAAACAAGGTATTATGTAGGTTTTTTTAGGGTGCTCTTGAAGTAATCTTGCATGAGGTTGGGTGATTTTCAACGGTTTTTTCGTGTGCCCAATTTTTGGTGGTCTATACAAATATTTAGGTACTTTTGAACTGCGTAAAAATTAGTACTTTTTGAAGGCCTTTTGGGTCTTTTTTGGTTGTTTACTTTCAGGAAAACAACTACATTTTTAGGATGCCAAATATCCTGGTCCAGAAGTATCATTTTACATACTACTGAAGAAGTATAAAAATACATAATTTATAACAAGTATATTTACGTACCAACCGGTAGAGGATTAAATTTTGTTCACATTATTAAAAAAAATCAGTTAGAATTACACATATTACCAAGAGGAAAATATTAAATATCTATTCATTTTTTCTTAATAGAGGCCTAATATAGTTTTGGAACTTTCATTCTATCCTATAAAATTTTACTGGCAATAACGAGACGAACAGTAGTACATACAATAGCAAGAAATATTTACAACTTAAAGTTGTCGCGTGCCAGTAATCCCCAGATGTTAGAAAGCAGAATAATCCAGGTCCGGACAGGGCCCATCGTTACTCACAAACGAAAATGAGCATTATTTTAATAGTACAACTATTAATTTTTATTAGACAAATAATCTCTGAAACTACTGAACCACTTGTTAAATTTTATATGTGTATTATGAATACCGTGTAAATGATCAAAATTTGGCTAATCATCCCTGCCAACAATTTGTTGACGACATCTCCAAAATATACAGTATGAAATATTATTTAAAATTTATCAAATAAGATACTTCTGTACATTTAGTTTATGAACCCCTGTTGAATTTTTAACCTAGACATCCAGATTTTTTGAGAAAAAAATCAAAATTACAACATCTTGCAATTCAACTTTGAAACTGCTCTGAAATTTTGGAAACGTTTAGATTATTGTAAGCATTGTAAACCGTTAAACAAATTTTCTTCGTTTATGTCCCAAATATAATTTTTGGTGATCTCAAAAGTATTGATTATCATTTCAAATGCAATTCTCTTATGAATGACTCGGGTTTAAGGATTGGATTATCGAACATTTTAGATGAAATTTCTAAACTGAAATCAGTAGAAAGTAGGGATGTACCGACTACTGGCCGACCGGTCGGATAAGCCGACTATTCGGCCGTTTTTCATCGTCGGCTGCAGTCGGCGACTAGTCGGCTAAACAGCCGATCGGTCGGCTTTTTTTATTAAAATTAAAATAGTATATAAAACAATTAAACCCGGTTTACAGAACCTTAATTAATTTATTTAATTGCGATTTAATTTTCAACCCCGCGTTATAATACCATGTGACCGACTCTACGCCAATCAGACGTCGCTAATGGCCTTGTGAAATGCGCGATCAACTTAATCTCAGTTAAAATATTGTATAAACTGGCCTTAAATTGTGTTATTCTTTATTTTTGTACTGAGTTACTAAAAAAAAATAAATGTTAAAATTATCCAAACAAATTTAACACATTTTTTTGAACACAAAGGAACTTTAGTTATTCCTTTTATTAAAATAAAACAAATTTTTAAGGTAGTCAGAGAAATAGAAAAAAAAAACACACTATCTGTCGCATTTATAAACTGGTTTTAGCAAAGCCGAACAGTCGGCCGACTAGTCGGTTTTTAATGGCCGAACAATCGGCTAGTCGGTTAGTCGGCCAGACCTACAGTCGGTACATCTCTAATAGAAAGTAAAATAGTACATTTCATCTCACATTTTTGACCTATTTAAGCTTTATTACCTGGTTTTTTAATCTAGTTTAAAGTACTTTAACATGTTTTTAAGTAAACTGGCTAATTTTGACGTTTTTTTTTTATTTTTTTATAAAAATCTCAATGTCTGCGGTTCCTACATGGATCCGCTGGAATTATGGTCTTAAAAATGGGGTGAAATGTTAAAAAATCTATTAAAAAAAATTTCAGAAAATTCAAATTTTAGAACAAAATAGGGTTCAAATAAATTTATGTACAACTTTGAATTTTAATGATAATAATGTTTCTACGCTCTGTCGCATAATTCAGCAAATAGAGCTCGCGCGGTGAGCAAGATGCGCTATTGTACTTGAATCTAACCAGGTTCAGGACAAAAATTGACTTTTTTTATTTCATAAAAAAGCAATAAAAAACTTCCAAGTTAAATATGATAAAACACCTTATAATAAATTAAGAAACAAAATGTGGGGTGAAACGTACCATTTTACTTACTACTAATATATTTAATTTTATAGGATTGCATACTCCAGCAAGGGTGATTCATGAATCCGCGTCGAGGAAAAAATCAAAACTATGTAACATTGTATAACTTAACTTTGAACTTGTAAAACCGAATGCTTTAAAAACTTTAAAAATTTATGAGTGTTTTTGGGAAAAAACTCCTTTCCTCTGCGTTGAGGACACAAAATCAACTAAATTTCATTTTCGTTTAATCGCTGATGTATGTACTAGTAGTCGAATTCGATCGAAGTATGAACATAAACAGTCGAAGTTAAGCATATACTGAAAAATTGAAATTATCCACATTTTTCCCGTTAGTTATCTGCTTTGTTAATATATTTCATATTTAAAGACCTGGGGGTTGCGGAGATGTTAATTCCGCACTTTAGAGAGGTTACCAGTTATCAGGAATACCACAGGGCCCCACTTAGTAAATTTTCAGATGGAGCCCCACGTCCTCAATCCGATTCTAAGAAGAGCGGTCATTCTTTACCCGCGTAATTACAGTGTGTCGGAAGAAGACAGAAACAGAAACATACCAGACGTCGCAATTTGTACAATTTTACAACACCTTGCCAAAATTAAAAAAAGTATTGTAGGGATGCTGCGTTGAAATTTAGATTTAGTCCCGCTTTTCGAACAATCACTGTTTCACTGTTTTTACGCATTATTTTCGGTCGATTGTTTGAAATTTGAATCGGGACAAAGATTTTAGGCTTTCTTATTTTGTTTTTTATGTTTTCATGGTTTCAAAATTCATCGTTATTAGGACGCCAATTTACGTTTGATTAATTTACAAGAAAATTATAAACAATTAGTAAAAAATGCTACCATCAAAACATTGTCACAAACTGACCAATATCGGTGACAATCAGTTACTATTTACAATTGTAACAAATGGCTTCATTTATAACGGAATAATAGTGACCAGACAATGCAAATAGTTGAAATTATTTTTGTTTTGTCGTTCTAATAATGGAATGAACCTCAAGGTTAAATAAAATACTGTTTATGGTTTTACAGAGATAAAAAATTCAGTGCACAATTGTGGTAAGTACAGCCTGTATATTAAAATTCAGCATCCACAGTGCACGAATCTCTGGAGAACATCATATCGATATCCATAAAAAAAAAACCCGTATCAACCCTCCATCTAAAAACCTCTCCGATCCGATCGAGACGTTTGTCGTAACTAAAATACAAACGACTCCCTACCGAAAGGCTACTCCGTTCAATACTTCTTCTTTACCTTATTTCCTCGTCGTCCCTCCCTTGCCGTTAAGTCTATCCCCTCTTAAAAACCGCCCTGGACTGCTCTTACTTCGTCTACATTTCATATCTTCATCCCCCTCACACTCCGTACGTTTTTCCAAGCGCCCCGACTCGCTCCATTTTTACCACCCAAATACGACAAAATACGCCTGATAACAACACGACCAACCACCATATAAATCAAGCGGAGCGTCTAAAACAGTTTTATCATCAGTATGTTTATGTTAATCCATTCTTATATGGCATGTACTGTGGATTAGTTGAGAAGTTACCTAATTCCGCAAACTTAACGTTTTAAAACCCCTAATCCAACTGCGGTTTCCTTAAAATGTCTTTCTCGCATACTTTACCAAAAGAGACAAACTTCACGCTGCCATATTTACACGCTCGGGGAGGGGCGGGGGCGGCGTGATAAGTAATGGGCTTATTACGACCAAAATCTTACACATTATTAACCATATAATAATAGTAATAATAATACAATATATAAAGTGTTCTTAAGCGGTCGATGTAATTCACAGGAGGGACGAAAGTGTGTATTATGTACACAAGGTAGGACAAAATCGTGGAAACGGTTGAACATTTCGAAGATCTGTATCGATAACGCAGTTTTTATGTGATAATCTTGACAAACGTCAGCAAGTTGATGTTCTGTATACTGATCTGACAAAAGCATTTTATATAGTGGATCATCAATTACTGCTAAATAAACTCGATACAATTGGTTCATCTCAAAAATACATAGTTCTCATCTCGTCTTATTTTCAGAATAGATCACAATTCATTCAGTATGGAGGATTTAAGTCGGCGCATTTTTTACAGCGTTCTGGTGTACCCCAAGGTGCAGTTTTGGGAACTTTATTTTTTTGTATCTATATTAATGATACCGTTGACTCTCTCAATGTGCACCACCTACTCTATGCGGATGCTCTTAAATTATTTCTGCTAATTATGAATGAAAATGACTGCAATACACTACAAAATAATACTGACACTATAGAGACCAGATGTTCCAAAAACAATCTCTTTCTTAATCCAGACAACTGTTGTGTAGTATATTTTTCAAAAAAAATCACCAACATAGCGAGCTGCAACTACATGATTAATAATAAAGTTATAAAAAAATCGGGTGTCTACAAAGATCTCGACGTGACATTTGACTGGAGGTTAGGCAACATGTAGAATCTATAACCTCGGCAGCGTATAAAATTTTAGGGTTTATATTACGTAACTTTAAATGTTTTAATGATTCCGAAGTACTCTTAATCCCGTACAAAGCACTCGAATATGCCTGTCTTGTATGGTCTCCCATTTATGATGTACACGTTACAGCAGTTGAGAAGGTACAACGACGATTTTGCAAAAGTCTCATCTTTACCCTCATAACATTCTCGTAAAGATGTTCAGCTTTCAACTTTGGTTAGTAGATGCAGATACTTCTACTTAAAATTCCTTCATGAGCTAGTTAATTATCAAATTGACTGTCCTGACCTACGAGTACTAGCGAAAATCTATTTCAACGTTCCCAGTTTTTGAAAAAGTTAGTCATCAGTACCTACTAGGATACAACTGGTTTTAGCAATGACATACCCTCTAAGGAAAGAGAGGGTGGGTTGGCGGGACTAGTACCTGCCAAGATAAGACTGATTTTGGCAAATGAGATACCCTTTGAAAGAAGAGAGGGCGCGTGGGGGGGGCTACTACCTGCTAAGGTGAAACTGATTTTGGCAAATGAGATACCGTCTGAGAGAAGAGAGGGCGGGTAGGCGCAGCTAGTGGCTGCTAAGATAAAACTGATTTTGGCAAATGACATATCTTCTAAGAAACGAGAGGGTGGGTGGGCGGGATTAGTACCTGCTAGGATAAGGCTGACTTTGGCAGATGAGATATCGTCTAGGAAAAGAGAGGGTGGGTGGGTGGGGCTAGCACCTGCTAGGATAAGACTGATTTTGGGAAATGAGATCCCTCTAAGAAAATAGAGGGCGGGTGGACGGGGTTAGTACCTACTAAAATTAGATACTCTATGAGAGAAGAGAGGGCGGGTAGGAGCAGCTAGTGGCTGCTAAGATAAAACTGATTTTGGCAAATGACATATCTTCTAACAAACGAGAGGGTGGGTGGGCGGGATTAGTACCTACTAGGATAAGGCTGAGTTTGGCAGATGATATATCGTCTAAGAAAAGAGAGGGTGGGTGGGTGGGGCTAGCACCTTCTAGGATAAGATTGATTTTGGCAAATGAGATCCTGCTAAGAAAATAGAGGGTGGGTGGACGGGGTTAGTACCTACTCAAATAAGACCGATTTTGACAAATAACATACCCGCTAAGAAAATAGAGGGCCGGTGGGCGGGGCTAGTACCTGCACAGGTAAAATTGATATGGCAAATGACATATTCTTTAAGAAAATAGAGGACGAGCGGCTGGAGCTAGTATTTGCTAAGATAAGACTGATTTTAGCAAATGACGTTTCCTCTAAGAAATGTAATTAAATTATTACAAGAAAAGATTGAATTTAATAGCTATTAAGACAACTAGTGTTTTATAGACAGTTTAAAAATCAAGATCGTAGTTAAAATCCGAGCGACCGAAGGGAGCGAGGATTTTATAGAGCGAGATTTTTAAATTATGAAACACGTGTTGGCTTCAAGATTTTTTCAAACACTAACAGTAATTCATGAACTCCTTTTTGATCAATCATTACTACAAATTTTGACAAATCATTTGTGAAGCTTCATAGTATCATAGTAAGATTGCTGTGTATTGTAACTATGACAAGTAAACAAATTTTGAAAAAAACAATTTTTATCGTCAAAATGCGCGAAAACGTTCCGGAAGAAATTCTGAAAAAGGGAAAAGATTTGCGAAGCAATTTGTTACCCTTAATGTCAAAAAATGCATACGAGAAAGTATATGTTTCGTTCCAAGACTGGAAAAATAAAAACCGCATCAAGGAAGTAACCGAAGATGTTATCTTGGCTTTTTTGGACATGGGAGTGAGTACATATTTAGTAAAATTCATAAAACTAAATTATTTAACAATTACAGTCGCAAAAGTTGTCACCTTGTTCTTTATGGCCAGAATATTCAATGTTAAAGGCCACTCTAAAGGCAAAAGAAAACATAGATATTGAAAATTTTGGTGCTGTTATTTCGTATATAAAAAAATTAAATGTTTGATATCGTGGCAAAAAATCCAACGTTCTGACACGAGAAGAAATCAAAACTTTCTTGCAAGAAGCTGCTGACGAAGAATATTTACTCGAGAAGGTAAGAATTACTTAATAAGAAGTATTTTTTATTCATATGAAATCGTGTAGGTTGCTTTAATCTTTGGAATTGCCGGAGCTTGCAGAAAGGCCGAATTGTGTGCTATGAGATTTGACGATATACAAGATTGTGGTACTGTTCTGAATATTGTTATACCTGACAGTAAAACCCACAAAGAAAGAAGATTCAGTGTAGTTAATAAAGGCTTTGGTGTTAATACCATTGATTTGTATCGACGTTATGTTGCTTTACGACCCACAAATTCACCATTGAGGTTTTTTTTACACTATTATAAAGGTAAATGTACTCGCCAAAATGTAGGAATTAACACCTTTGGAAAAATTCCCAGAAAAATTGCAACTTTCCTCAAACTGGAAAATCCAGCTAAATACACAGGTCATTCTTTTCGCCGCAGTTCGGCAACTCTCTTGGTTAACGCAGGTATTGTAATGATTACCTTTATTCTTCAAAGTAACTTTATATATAATGCAGGCGGAGACATTACTTCGTTGAAGAGGCATGGCGGGTGGGAATCGACCAAGGTGGCAGAATCTTACATACAAGAATCTTTTGGAGAAAGAGTGAAAATTGCTCAAAAAGTTTTTGGAGATGGCACCGAATGAATTAGTTGACAATAAAATCGTTATGGACAAGCCCATAAACCTAAGTTACAGTGAAGCGTGTGTCAGTTCCAGTTCTAGCTCTAGTACTAGCAAGAACATCGCTCAAAATGTTTATTTTAATAATTGTACTTTTAACTTTGGTGATAATTATTGTAAAGATTCGAAATAAAAAACTTGAAATATGCGAAATCGTATTTTAAGAAGCTATACGATACGTTGCCACTGACGGCGTACTTTAAGAGAACAACGTTATTTTAAATCAAAG
The DNA here is from genome assembly GCA_022388445.1 of Zophobas atratus. Lineage (NCBI taxonomy): Eukaryota > Metazoa > Arthropoda > Insecta > Coleoptera > Tenebrionidae > Zophobas > Zophobas atratus. The sequence continues at coordinate 11,807,221 of CM039446.1, forward strand.
TTAACATACGAGTTCTTATGAACCATAGAGACAGTATAAGATGTTAGTGTTTGAAAAATAGTTATTTATGTTACAAGTGTTGAAAACGGTCCATTGCATTACGAACGGGAATACGGCGCGAGACGCAGTCGAGCGCTGTATGTAAGTGAGTAATGCAATGGAGTTTTCACACGAGTATCATACAATATTTTTTGCGCTGCCTTTTTGAAAAAATAACATTTTTCAATCGCTAAAAGAATAAATATTACTGAACCGAAATTATGTTGGTATTGAATTTATTACCAAATACGTCAAATACCAATCTGTCAATTTGTCCGGGCTAGCTTTTGAATTTCAAAGTTGAAATGGAAAATCGTGCACGTATTCAGAAAATTGCAGATAAAGCATCTGCAAATTTGTTGCCTGCAAAATCCGCAGGTCCATATGAAGCAGAATATAAAAAATTCATCAAGTGGTGCGAAGAAAATAAAATACGCGAATTTTCTGAAGCGACGCTCTTGGTTTATTTCCAAATTAAGTCAGAAATTATGAAAGCCTCCACATTGTGGACAATATATTCAGTTCTGAAAAGTACTCTTTGCATCAAACATAACATAAATCATTCGAAATTTTATAAATTAACAGCGTTTTTAAAGCGGCAGAATGACAAGCCCAAGAAGTCTGAAATACTTACCAGTGGAAACATTTTTATTTACGGCTCCAGATCAGAGAGAATCTTGTGATTATGATTCAGCGTGAGGTTGCGAATAACGTCAAGTTTAAACGGTTTTTTTAATTAACAAGAACTACTAACAAATAGTAATAACATAATAGTTGTCAACAACATAAACCAAACCATCGAATAGTGTCAACTGTCAAATTACTACAAATCCAAATTTTGATCAACAAATTCCCCTATTTAAGATTACAACTTAAATTGCGCTTTTTTAAAATTTCGAGCCACTTTTTGTTATAATAACTTTAGATACATGATTATAATTAGTAGTAATTACTTTGTGATAATCAATTTATTTTTTCAAAGCTTAAATTCCTCGTTTGTATTTTGCGGCACTAGATCCTTTTTCATTGCCATTTCGACACGCCACGTGTCAACGTAAAATGTCAATTACAACTATGGCAGCGCAAAATAGTTATTTATGTACCAAGGGCACAAAGAAGATGTTTATATTCGAGGGCAACGTTTACAAAATCGAGGGCCTCTGGCCCGAGATTTTGTAAGTTGCCCGAGATTTATAAACATCAAGTTGTGCCCGTGGTGCATACAAACTTTTATTTTTCACGAGAAAATCTGAAAAAACACTAATTTATAAAATTAATTCGTAAAAAAAATTTACGTGGCGTTGATTTTGTTGTCAAGGAGATTCTATGTTTATTGCAAACACGGCGCGGCGTCTATTCACGGTGTCAACACGTATATTTTCGACCGCGGAAATGAATGAGGAAAATTGTGAAATTCCAGAAAACATTGTGAAGAAAGCGCAAAAAGCCAATGAAAATGTGTTACCTGGAACATCAGGATCCATATATGAAAAAGAATACAAAATTTTCCTTAATTGGAAGATTAAGAAGTGGCTTACTTCCAAGAATTGGTGAGTTATTCTGTTTATAATATAATTATTTAACTGTGTTCTTCATTTTTAGTCAGAAAAATATTCACCCAGTTCCTTATGGTGAAAATACTCGATGGTCAAGACAACTTTAAGAGTAAACGACAACATAGACATTTCTAATTATCATAGTTTGACATATTTCTATAAAAAACCCAAAAGGTTATGTGGAAAAAAATACCGAGTTTTGACTGGCGAACAAGACATGCAATTTGTAAAAGATGCTTCCAACAACAAATATTTACTTCAGAAGGTAAACTAAGTTATTTTTTGATGATTGTAATTAATTTAAATACGAATGTTTTATGCAGTAAAGGTAGTTGGAGGATGAGTGAAGACAATTCTAGATTTTTATATAATACGTTATTCGGTGCTAGCAGAATGGAAGCAGAGGCAGAAATAATTCCAATAGAGGTAGGTACCTCCAAAAAGTTTAAGTTTACCTGAATAGTTTGGTATGAATAGAAGTTTGTAAATTGTAATTTGTATCTTCGTTATTAAATAAATTGTCAAAAAATAAATAAGTAGTTAAAAATAAACAATAATTTTTTAAAATTTTTGTTTAATTCGGTTTAGCAAAATAGGGCATAATGAGAGGGCATAATAACTGATTATGCCCGCTCATTGTGCCCCGGATGTAAGATGCCGCTTTACGTTTATCAAATCATGGATATAAAACAAACATTATGTACGAGTGAAAAATAAAAGCATTTTCAAATTCTTTCCAAACAGGAGTACCTAGAACCTCAAGAATGTTTTAAATTATTCAAAAAAAAAACGGAGTCCTGAAATTAACTCAAAAACAGGTCAGGTCAGAATTGTTTTCAATAATTTACAAAAAAATCTCCAATATAATACACCATGGGTACCCAAGAGTGTCCCGAGAGTTACATTAAAAGTTCAAAAGATTTTTGGAAGTTCACCCAGCCACAAAACACCCGATTCCTTTAAATTTATCCGAAAATAAAACACCAAGAGACCTAAAATTAACTGCGAAACATTTAAGGTTTTGAAAACTTTGACAATTTTTGATACGCCACACATTTTTAACTGCTTACTCGATTTTTGCTGATTTGTTGTCAAATGGAATTTAATCAAATTATTATAAAAACAACATAATCATGCGCGCAGGCACGGGTACAGGATTTCGTTTAGGGGGGGGGGGGGGGGGGCAATTTTTGTGCAATTATATCTATCTCCCAGAAATTTGTTCTAAACAAAAAAAAATTATAAAATTTTAGCTAGATATACTCTTTTTCACATAACATGGGTGACATTTGGTTGTTGTCGTTACACGTATAGTGTACAGTAGAACCCCGAGAATCCGATTTAAAAATGTGTGTTCGGATTAACGACTTGTTCGAATCAGCGATTTTCCCAAAAATATGAAAGGGAATTAAAACATTTCTTGAAGTTGAAAACAAACTTCAAGAAATAAACCTTAATTTTATTAAACAATATTAAAGAATTCTTAAGCAACAATAGATAATAGATACATTCTAAAAAAATATTACTCCGTGACCATAAGCACGCTATCCTTTTGGAAACAATTCGCCGGGATCTATACCTTAATTTTTTTAGAATTTTTGCATGAATTTTTGAAAAATGAAATTTTCCATTATGTATTACCTCCATTATGCAAATTTCGACCCATTCTCGACGATTTTCGAAATTTAACTAAATACATTTTCTTGTAGATTTTGGACCTCAGAAGTCACTTCTGGCTTCATTTCTTCGATAACTTAATAATATATAATATCGCAATTTTTAAAAAATTCGAAAAATTCGAATTTCACACCGAATCTGCCGCAAATATTGCTCGGTTATCATTAACATGCTATATTTTTGGAATCAACACGTCGGGATATACATATATCCCTGAATTTTTTCAGAATTTTTAGGAAACTTTTCCAAAAATGAAATTTTCCTCATGCAAATTTCGACCCATTTTCGACGATTTTCGAAATTTAACTAAATACTTTTTCTTGTAGATTTCGGGCGTCATTTCTTCTATAACTTCAACCTTTTTTTCAGAATTAGTTAATTAATTCAGTGCATTGAAATATCGCAATTTTTAAAAATTTCTAAATATTCCATACAACATATGCAGAAAGATCTTGCGTCATTTTTGCAAGTAGGTGCGTGTTTCCAAGTTAAGTTCGGATTACAGAGTATAGCCTCTGTGTTCGGATTACTGGATGTTCGGATAATCGTGAATTCGGATTATAGAGGTTGTACTGTATTTACGAAATGAATTGCCATTCGCGACTTCCGCTTCCAAGGGTTTCTTTAGCGCTTCGCCGTTCGATCGCTCTCATTGACGATGAGTCGTCATCGGCGTACAGACCAGAAAGTTCTCGACGGTCCATTGGCGCCGTATCGAGACGGTGTATGGGTTTATTTCGTAACAATATCTTTGTACATTCTAAATGAAATGGTAATTAATCATGGTCACCGGCGAGAGAAATATTAACTAAAAGCTTTATTACTAGTTGTTGTGATGATTAAAGCTCGATTATAAAAACATGTAAATATGCGCATATAAATGCAGAGAAATTTGGCATTATATGCAAAAAATTGCTAAAATTTGCAAGAAATATATGCAAAATTTCCAATTTTACACATTAATATTTTATTTCTATGATTTCTGACAACACTTACCTATAACTCAGATAATATCTACAGATTTGGACTTAAACTGCACATTTACAAATTAAAACCACCTATGTCGGTGTATTGAAAAATATTATTATTGCAAATCTTGCTTCATCGCTGAACAAAACTTTGAATAAAAAATTGTTATCCAACTCTAGTTGAATTTGCATAAAATTGCAACATTGTAGTCTTCTAGGAAATTCTTCTTCTTTTGGATCTTGTACTAATGTCACAGGATAAAGGTGAAACTTATTCGGTCTTAAAATTTTTGAAATGGAATGTTGAGATATTCCTACCTGTCGTGCTATAAATCTTTTGGATCATTGTCTACGGCTTCAATTACACGAATTTCATTTTCGACACCAGTAGCGGTCGTCCTCTATTTCTTGTTTCTTTCGGCTAATTCTGTCTTAACGTTTTTTCTAAATATCTAAAGATTTGGAGCATATTTAAGCGACGATAGAATTTGAGGATCTATATTTACCTGATCTGAAAACTGTTCATTCAAAACTTTTGCCACATTAGACAGTCTAATAAAACCCCATTTTTACTAAGGGCTTTGTCTGGTTTTTTTGAGACTGTTTGAGGAATACGACCTTATACTTTGTTGATATTTATATATTTTTTTAATTTTCTACTGCTGTACGGATTCACTTAGGGGTACTTTTTGTTTTTTTTTCTAATTTTGTTAATGTTACACTAATTAATTCCTAGTTGTTACTGATGAAACTTAAGTTCTGGTTTAACTAGGACTATCTAAAATCTTTTTGGCTTCCTTGATTGCTGCAGATCAACTATCATCAAATTTTGACATGATTTCTTTCATCTCACAAGAATACTTTTTAAAAAATAAATCTGCGTCAAGCCATGTACCCAGAGGCGGATCTAGACTGTTGGGGGACTGATGTTATTATTTAATTGGGGCCCCATTTATGAATAGAAGTGTATTAGAAGCATTTAATTTACACATTTTCAATACTTCAATATAAAAAAACAATAACAAAAAATACAAAAATAAAATATAATAAACAAACACAAACAAATTATATAACAATTTTCTTTCTGTATTTGATGTCAGCATACGTACGTATGGCGCTGTCATACGTGATTGACCTTGTGATGTCATTCTCAATTGCAAGAATCGACAAAGAACTTAGTCTTTCGTTTCTCATTGTCGATCTATAATTATTTTTTAAAAAATTCAATTTAGAAAAAGCTCTTTCAGCTTCACAACTGGTCACTGCCAGTGTCAAGAAGATCTTAACTACTGTGTACAGATTCGGGAAAATGTCAATGAGATTTTTTTTTTTTAAATGAAGTGGAGTATATCTGAACATGTTACAGTACGTTTCTGAGCTAAGTCAGCAGAAATTTTTAAATATTACTTAAATTGTAAACATTCATTCATCAATCCTAATTCGATGTCCTCATTGTAACACTGTAAAACAGTCAACGCTGTCTTCGTCAATATGTGCTACATGTTTGTTTGTAAGGTCCGTTAAGAATTTGAATTTCTTCCCTAATTCATTATATACATCTTTTCTTCTGGTGAGTTCGGTTATTAAAGTGTCCAACAATCGATTAAGAACTTCCACGAGAAATTTATCACGACCTTGTAGAGGACTAGTCCCTGTTGTGCCGTCCGAATATTTATAAATTTTAATCTTATTCTTCCCATTACTATAATTTTCTTCCACTTTACTGCTAAACCCCTTCGCTCGCAATTCATAGTTAATTAATTTCTCATTAGATTTTTCTCTAAGAGATTTGATAAATATTTCTAAAGATGTTATTAGTGCAAGGCCTTCGCACAAATCTAATTCAGGTTCTTGTAACTTTTTACTGACTTTGTTAATTCTTTCAAGAAGTTCTTCCCAGAGGACAGTCAGTATAGCGGTTTCGAGTTTGTATAGGTTACCTAATATGTTTTTCGCTTCCATCTTGCAGTCATTTTTTTCTAAATTATCATTAATAATAGTTTCTAATATAGTTACAATTAAGCTATAACTTGTTTTTAACGCGTGAACAGCGTCGTATCGACTAGACTATCTAGTTTGACTCAAACCTTTAACTGAAAGTGGCAGTTTCGCATGTTGATTTAACAAATTCCACCGGTGAGGTGAAGCCGAAAAAAACACGTACAGTCGTTGTACAATCCCAAAGTAGCTGATTACATCGGGTTCGACACTTGCAGCTTCAACTCCTACCAAATTTAAAGAGTGAGCTGCACATGGTACATAATCCGCGAACTTGTTAATTTCATTAACACGTGCTTGAAGTCCATTATATTTTCCACTCATATTCGCAGCATTGTCATAAGACTGCCCTCGACAATTTTTCTTTAAAAGACCATTTTCTTCTAAAAATAAATGTATTGTACTAAATAAATTCTTTCCTGGGTGACTGTCAATTGGTATAAATGATAAAAATCTTTCAAAAAGTTTTCCTTGGGAAGTGTATCTCAAAATAATTGCCAGTTGGTCCGTATGTGACAAATCTGGAGTAGAATCCACAATAATTGAATAATATTTTGTATCTGCATCGTCTATATCCTCAATAATTTTTTTTCTTACTTGAGTTGCCATTATGTCGATTATCTCTTCATAAACCGTTTTATTAGACAAGTAACTTGCAACTAGTTGTTCGGTTTGGCATTTCACTATATGTTGTTTCAAAAAAGGATCAAATTCCGCAATAAGTTCCATAGGTTCCATAAAATTTCCATTATGTCATGAACCCCATTTTTGATCATGTCCTCTAAATGACAATTGTCTTTCACTTCAAAATTTAATAACTGCCACAACTCGCATCAGGACATTGTAATAATATTCACAATCATTTTTTGTTTTTTCCTGAAGATGCCTGTCAACAACGTTTTTGTTTTCTTTGCGGGTTAACCAGGTTAACAGCGCCTTTTTGTGATCCTGAGATTCTTCATGACTGTCCATAGTACGAACTATGTTTGCCCAATGTGAATAACCACTCATTAAAGATGTTTGTGTTCTGGAGAATAATTTGCACAATAAATAGAAAACACATCCTTTGCTTTTCGAATAGGATAACCAAGATCTCGTTAATTGTTACCCATTTTTTAAACGTTTCAGAAAAGATTTGTTTGTAAATTGTCTGCGCTGTCCCTTATAATTCCTGATAGACTCAGGGTAAATGTTGTCTTCCCTTTTATTTTGAAAAAACGAGCTTTCTTTTGATAGGCAACTTCCGATAAAATTTTCATTGATAAAATTCGGCCATAATGTTATATCTTTAAATTTATCGTTAAATATATCACTTACGATTTGTTTAGCCTCATCTTTAATCATGTTTTCATCGACTGTATCGGTGTCGGTGGTAGCGTAGTTGTTGCATGAAGTTCCACCAGAATTTTTCAAACTTTTCAAAATAACTTCATTTTCACCAGTTGAGTTATTTGAAGTGGAAGTAGAAGGTTGAGGTGTAAAAAAACTTGTGACTTTTCGACATTTTGCTAGTTTCTGTTCATGTTGAAGGTTAAGTTTCCAAAAATAATAATATATAAATCGACGCAAACTGAATTATGGAATTTTTTATTTTTAACACACTGTAATATTCGCAGAGCAGTACACTTTTACACCTCTCGTACCGTCAAGGTTGACTTCATCACTACATCAACGTACGCCAATCGCTTAAACTAACCGCCGTTATAAGATCGTGTACAACATAACCCAGCATGTGTCTTCGGCCTTGTTCGCTTAATAAATAAACAGTTGCGGTCGTGTCGGAAATCTTGGAAATTGCCTTACAAATTGTAGCAATTACGTCCAAGCCACATCCTCCGTTTATTAAAAATTTTTACACCCAATTTTCCTTTCCCTTTCGGAGCCGTGAATGAAATCTGTTGCACCGGATTTTTTCCACGAAAACGTTCCGTGCGTTCCGAGTCGGCCAGATGTTTTCATCACGTAACGAGCCAAACAGAAAGGAAACCAGACTTTCTTCCTATTATTATCGACCTTAATTTATAATAATTTCTATTTTAATTACGTCTAGTCGTTTGCGAGGTGTAACGTATAATAACACAACTAAATAGTGAGATTAGAGGAAGGTAATGAATGGAATTAGGGAACATGGTTTAAGTTTACTTACTTTATACAGTCAGAAGTTGACACATGTAGAATCGATTAATCCCCATGTCAAACATTTTCGCCAGGCATTCGAATAAGTGCGAAAGCTTGAGGGATTTGCGGCGTTATTTGGTAATAATCCGAAGTGGATTAGCAACGAACACGGCGATATACGGAGGGTTGCAAAAAAAGTTAATGGGGAGGAGGGGGATCTTTAGGTTTGCTTAACTTTTCGGGGTGTTTGTGGCGCCTTTTAATAAAAATTAAAACACCCATTTACACACCCCGACACAAGTTGTCTCCTACTTTTCTAGGTAGAGCCCTCCTACAACTTTTTTTCGAGTTCTATTCCTGTATCAATTAGTTCGTGTTGGGTTTTCCTAAAGTGACTTTCAAAAGTCTAAAAGTGTTTTAAAAATTGTATGTCATCTAGTAGTTTGTGCTATTTTTAAAAATTCTCAGTGTCAAAGACGAAAAATAAAGATTAGAATCGCTGATTATGTAATATAATAAAATAAATGTTTGCCATTTTGTTATTTTTCGGGTCTAAATTTTGGTTTTTCTTTGGCCTAAAATCCTCTGTTTAAATTGATAGCGTTCGTTCATCATTCGTTTTTTTTTTGTCTCCCGGAACAAATCTAAGCTACAAGGATAGAAAAGGAAAATGAAATTCGAGTGTCCCAGCCGCCAGGACTGGAGCTCTGAATAAAACTGCAACCTCTTTCATCCTTTATTTCCATCCCCGGTGACTCAATACATATCCGATTCACCCTATCGTTTTCACCCCCCTCATCCATCAAGCGCTACCGATTCCGACATGAAGTATGTACACACTAGCAATAAAAAAATAAACAACGTCTTGCACGCTGGAGGGGAGGGCCCCGTTCGCCATCTCCAATTTAAATGGCAAGTCTTAGATAGCTCGGATAAGTTGATCTAGATTAATGAAAGTATTTCCAGGACTAATTTATCTTAGAATTAAGATTAAGACGTCTCAAAATGTCTTAGTCTTAATTTGTCACTTCTCTTCTCTTTGCGCCTTCTCTTCTTTTCTGGTGTGTTTCTTGCACACGGCGGCGGAGGCGAAGGCGGCGGTAGCGGTGGCGGGCGTTCTGAATTTAAATTGTAAATGGATTTCGAGCGGATTTATTGATTTTTGTCAACGGACGTCGTTCCCAGGACAACATTCTTATTATCCTTTTGTACCAATCTGGAACAGCGACGGCGGTTCCTGGATTTACTCGAGCGCGGACTTGAGATGGGAGAGATCCTCGGGGATGGGTGGACGCGGATTCGCCTGGAACAAAAGCACGGAATCAGCGAAAATTGTCTTGAAAAGTCCTGCAAAATATTTAAGGGGTGTGTGGCACTTGACAGAATTTAACTTCCGAGATTACTGATTTTATCGTGTTTTCAAATTCTAAAAAGGTAGCACACAAAAAACTAACAGAAATAACAGTAGTAATATTATTGGAAATTGAAAATTCAAAGATTAGGAAAATACTTACTTTATTCAAAAATTATACTAGTGCTCAATCATTGTAAAAATTATAGAACTGGGGGTACATAAATTGAAATGAAAGCTTTTTAAAACATTTAAAAAAACATTACATTATTGAGAAAAGATCAAATTAACATTTAAAAAGCAATAATTTTGCAACAAATGTTCGAAATGTTCTCTATTTACTTCCTGGCAATAGTAAATACGTTGCACAATGTTTTCAAATGAATCTCTTAGAATACTTATTAGGAAGAATATCAGCGATCACGTTTAATATTCTTCACTGGTTCGTGTGAAAAATATCGAAGATTTTGAGAAAATTTAAATGACTCGGGGAAGACCTCAAGGCGAATTCATGAACCAGAAGTACAAAAGCATGTTGTTTTGTAAAATTTAAATCCTTTTATTGGGGGGACAACATCACATTGTTAGTACAGAAAAATTTTTCAAAAAAAAAAAATATATATTATATATATATACATGGCATTACATTTTATTAAACAGTCGTGGGGAGTCAGTCCACTATTTTCTCTTCTGAATTTACAATTGCCTGTATGTTTTCGTTTTCGACAAATCATTTCTTACTTGATCCCCCCACCTGATTTTTGGTCTTCCTCTTGATCTGTTAATGTCAGGTTTCCATTCGGTAATTTTCCTTGCGTGTTTGTTTTTCTCCATTCTTTTTAGATGACCATACCAGCGTATTCTACGTGCCTTTATCGTTCTTACTATGTCTTCTGCTTTGATGATATCTTCTATTTCGCGGTTCATTAATATTCTGTATTTTTGGTCTTGTATTTTCTTCATCACCATTATTCTTCTAACTATTTTTTTTTTCAACTCTTCTCATCTTTTCTTCTGCTTCGTTAGTTAGGCTCATTGTTTCTGCTGCGTATGTCACTACAGATCTTATTGATGTCTTATATACTCTCAACTTTGTATCTTTAGATATTCTGCTACTCTGCATGATGTTGCTATATTTGAAATACGCTCTGTGACCAGCTTGTATTCTTTGCATTATTTCCATTTGCCGTTTGCCCTCATTGTCAATAATGCTTCCCAGGTACCTAAAGTTTTCCACAATTTCAAACTTAAAATTTCCTATTTCAATTTCTTTTTTGTCTCTTCGTTTTGATCATCAGTGGTGTCCCCGTATTCTATTTGATTTTGGTCCATTATATCTGCATCATAATCTCTTCTCAGTAGCTTCTGAAAATGTTTTTCCCAATCTTTACTATCGATGTTCACGATTGTTTGTTTCCTATTCTGTTTTCTGATGTACTGCTATAGTTTCACATTGTTCTTATTGTCTTTTTCTAATTCATCCATTGTTTTTTCAATCCATTTCGTTCTTTTGCTTAATAGTACGTTTGTGCATTCTTTTCTTATCGTCTTGTAATTCTGGTATTCACTTTGTTTACCTGATTTTAGCCATCTTATTCTTGCATTCTTTTTCTGCATACAATCCACTCGCACTCCTCATCAAACCATTTCTTAAACGCCCTCTTTTGCCTTCTGCATGCTACTTTTTCTGTCGCTTTTATCATACAATTTTTTAAATGTCCCCAAGTATTGTTAGTATCAGTTTCTTCTTCTTCCGCTGCCAGCTGTTTTCCTAACTCACTTTCATATTCATCTTTTTTCACTTTTAATTCTTCTAAATTACATCTTCTCTTATTTTCTGTTTTTATTTTCTTATTGACTATCATTCTCATCTTCATTTTCACTATTACTAGATGATGATCGGTATCTACATTGGCTCCTCTGTAAGATCTTACATCTTGGACCATATTTTCTCTCTTTTTTGATATCAAAGCATGGTCAATCTGGTTACCTGTAGTTTTGCCTGGTCGCATCCATGTCACTTTGTGTTCTGTTTTGTGCATAAACTTTGTGCTAACAATAAACATATCTGTCCCTGTGGCCAGGTTGCACAGCCTCTTTCCATTGTCATTCGAGATATTGTGCAATGATTGTTTCCCTGCCACTCTTTCTAGGTAATTCTCTTTTCCTATTTTGGCGTTGGTGTCCCCAATAATAATCATTGTGTCATGTTTTGGTGTTGATTCACATGCTTTCTCTAAGTGATCATAGAAATCGTCTTTATCGTTCTCGCTTGCATCTTCCGTAGGGGCATATACATTTACTAGTGTAATGTTAACAAACCTATTTTTGATTCTTATCATAGATATTCTACCATTATTCCTTTTAAAGTCTATTATCCTATCTCTATATTCTTTGCTTATCATAAATCCTGTTCCATTTCTTCCCTGCTTATCTTCTCCGGCATACAATAGTGTAAAGTCCTCTTTATCGACTTTTCCTTCGCCTCTCCATCTTATTTCTTGTAAAGCTAATATTCCAATATTATAATTTTTCATTTATCTTGCTATTTCTTCCATTTTTCCTACTCCTAGCATTGTTTGTATGTTCCAAGTGCCAATTTTCGTCGAAGCTGTTTTCTTGTTCCGCTTTTCCGATTCATTTGCCAATTCATATCCCTATCCTTAGCCTTGTCGTCCTTAATTGAATTCAGTCCTACCTCAAGCCGAACTTCTTCGGAAGCAATGTCCTGTAAATTCTTTGATATTTCTATCTATATCCAATTTTACGAATGTCCACATTTTCTGCAATATTTTTTCCTGTATCGTAAATGACCGTGCTTTGTCAGTATTGTAATGCTTGAAGTTTCTTAAACTGAAACTTAATATACATATTACAATATTGTACAATGATTTCGACAATGTTAGAACTGTAGAATAAAATCCGTTGAAGGTGGAAAAAGTTCGCAAAACTATTGACATTTCCCTCGAATTCCCTCGTAACCAATCCCGCCCGATCCTTCCTGGCAATTTTTATTTCCATTCGTTTTGAGCTTTTGGTGATTTTGTTTTTCCGGCGCCGCGATTGGTGCGAACGTCCCATTGGGCGTTTTTTCTCTTTTGCACATTCAATTGCCGTCTGTAATAAAACCGAATAGAGACTTTGTAAAGCCATTAGGAACTTACCAAAGTGATTTAGAGCCGCTGTAAAAAGCTCAAGCTTAATATTCTCATTATGTAAATAAGGCCTGGTGCGAGCTTTTTACTTTTGCCTTCATTTACATAAAATAATAAGTATTAAGAAGGCGACTGTGCCGGCTTTGCTGATATTAAATTCTCCCTTTTATGTAACTTTTTACTGGGGGCGGCGGGAAGACGATTAAAACCCAACTATTTTGCAAGTTTAATTAAAAATTTAACGCTCGTTAAAGCAGGTCGAAAAAAGCGTCTCGCGCAATCCCATTTGTTCGATTCCTTTTGGCAAAAATCCGCGCTCTGTTTTACATTAATTAAAATATTAATACACTAATTTAAAGTTTAATTTAAATTTATATTGAGTTTTGTACTCAAACTTGTTTAAGTTTTCAAAAGTAAGGAAAACTTCCAGCGCGGCTCGTTTCGCTAAGTGTAACATTAATTTAAATATCGAAAGCAGTCTTTTAACTTTTCAAAACAATCAAAGTCAGACTGGTATTACATCACACTTGCAGTAAAACAATTCCTTGCTAATTAGCACATTTGTAGGTCTGAAAGGACAGAATCGCGTAATACCGTCTCAAGGTCTTCGATCGCGGAAAATAACGTGTCGAAACGAATCCTGGTGATACTTAGAGCTGCTTTAACTAGCAAAAAGTAATGGCTAAATCGAATCGACTGAAACAGTGTCCAGTATATTCTTGTGGATGAGCAAGTTTCAAGAATTTTTGGCATATTGCCAAAATTGTGTATTTCAACTGATTACTTCGTACCTACATTTATTATTTCTAAATGAGACAAAAACACACCATAGTCAATCTGGATTGCAATATATTTTTGAACAAAGTTGTACCACATTTAATTCTGGAATATATCCTGATGTAACTAAAAACTCTCGAGCAATTTTAGCTTTTGTATTTGGTAATAAAGCTCGAAAAGCTTGGTCTTCAGCGATTCTATCCCCAAATCCTTCCATTCTTGGTTTCATCCTGCTTTTCGTAAGAGTTAAGCGAGGATCAAAAAAATAATACTAATATAAATCAATTTCAAACGAAAGTTAGCTCCTGCTTGTTGAAAACTAGAAAAACTAGTGAAAGAAAATAACTTCTGCAGATCTATGAATAAGTTTACTTAAAAAGCGAAAACGAAGTTAAAGAAAATGTTGCGAATGGTATTTAAAGAGTCATACATAATTGCCAGTTAAAGAGCAAAATGTTAGTAGTGTCGTATATTTTAGCACCAAATGAACAGCAACCAAAAAAACGGGCAAAGCGACGTTGCAGAGTAACAAAAATAGTTCCAAAACGGGCGCAGCATTTGCAAATTTAATAGGTGAAATGCGCTTGTGGGATGAAGATAAATACTACAACTATTTTCGAATGTCTAAAATTTTCAAAGAAACAAAGCCGAAAATAACTTCTGGATGTTAAACTCTACAAGAAAAGGTCTAGCTAATATTCGAAAATAGTTGAAAAATAAGTAGTCGAAATCAGTCATATCTTATCAAATATTTCTAGGAAAGTTTGTCATTTACCAAAATGAGTTTTATCTTAGCAAGTAGGTACTAGCACCACTCACCCTCACTCTTCACAGTTTAACGACTAATTTTTTTCTGTTGAGTTTAAATTGTTCATTTTATTCACTGGCTAAAATTAATCACTGAAATGAACGCAGGGCGGGTGGGCGGGGCTAATGTGTAGTGGGAGTGGAAACTAATAGAATCTAGGATGTTTAAAAAAGTAAAAAAAAAACGCTAATTGTAAATTGTTTGTTATACTATTTGCTACTGGAACTGTAAAAATTGCTATATTTCAAACGTCGATTTTGGAAGAGCGGTAAAAATATTCGAAGAAACGAAGCCTGGACGTCGAAATCAACAAGAAAATGTCTAGCTTATTTTGAAAAAGGGTTGAAAAAGGGTCGAGCGTGCCAAAAGTGCCAAAATCAGCCTTATTTATACTTTCTTTGAAGGTATATTATTAAATTTGCCAAAAACAGTCTAATCTTATCAAGTATTAGTGTGTTCTTCTATGTAGTGGGAGTGGAGAATAATAGAATCTACGATGTGAAAAAAGTAAAAAAAGCGCTTATCGTAAATTGTTTGTTTGTCACTGGAACTATAAAAATTGCTATATTTCAGTTGTCGATTTGGAAGAACGGTAGAAATTTTCGAAGAAACGAAGCCGAAAATGACTTCTGGATATCTAAATCTACAAGAAAAAGTCTAGCTAATATTCAAAAATGGTTAAAAAATAGCCGAAATCAGTCATATCTTATCAAATACTAGCCCCGTCCACCCACCCGTTCTTTCCTTGGAAGATATTTCATTTGTAAAAAACAGTTTTATCTTATCAAATATTAGCCCCCCTCACCCGCCCTCTATTTTCTTGGAAAGTATGTCATTTGTCAAACGACTAATTTTATTTCTGCTCAGTATAGGATCATTCATTTCATTCAGACCGGATAAAATTAATCACTGAAATGAAGGCAGGTGGGGCTAATTACGTTCTCCTATTGAATGGAAATGGAAACTAATAGAATCTAGAATGTGAAAAAAGTAAAAAAAGCGCTAATCGTAATCATTAATAATAATTAATTCCGTTTAATAATTTCATATATTTTCTCTGAATTTACAGTAGAAAGGTCAAAAGGTAAAGTACCAAAAAACCACATGATTTTGGGCTTGCAAGTATAATAATACCATGTACTGTACATTCAGGCCACTGTATTTGGCTACACAGTTACCGCTAAATAAAAATAAATGTAAAATATAAAATGCCTACTTAACCTCAAAATTTGATTTAGCACACAACCTCACTTTTTCAAACCTGTCGACGGAGAAATTATGCGTCAAAATGACGGGAAAGTTGATCTTCCCTCAATTTTTCCGGTACCGGATAGAATGTTACCTTAGGGTCCTCTGCTCAATGAAACTTGATTTCTGATTAGCCAACGGATGAACGGAAACGTACAACCGGAGAGCTATGAACCCAGCATTAGTCATCAGTACTTGCTAAGATAAAAATGATTTTGGAAAATGACATACCCTCTAAAAAAAGAAGGGTGGGTGGATGGGGCTAGTACCTGTTAAGACTGATTTTGGCAAATAAGATACCCTCTAAGAGAAGAGAGGGTGGGTGGGCGGGACTAGTACCTGCTAAAATAAGATCGATTTTGGCAAATGATATACTCGCTAAGACAATAGAGGGCGGGTGGGTGGGGCTAGTGTTACCCGCTAAAATAAGACTGATTTGACATACCCTCTAAAAAAAACGAGGGTGGGTGGGCGGGGCTAGTACCTGTTAAGATAAAACTGATTTTGACAAAAGGGAGAAAAGAGAGAACGGGTGGGTGGGGCTACTCTTGTTAAGAGTACTAGTACTTTCAAATTCTTTCCAAACAGGAGTACCTAGAACCTCAAGATTGTTTTAAATTTTTCAAAAAAAAATCATGATCCCAAAATTAACTCAGAAACAGGTCAGGTCAGAATTTTACAAAAATAGAACACCAAAGCCCCAAAATTGTTTTAAATAATTTACAAAAAAAATTTCCATGGGCTCCCAAAATAATAGATCCTGGGTACCCAAATCTCCTCCGAATTGAAAAAAAACAAGACTTTTTCAAATTCATATAAAAGAAAACACTAGAAACTCAAAAGATTTTTTTCAAGTTCATCCAGCAACAAAACACCAGATTCCTTTAAATTTATTCGAAAATAAAACATCAGGGGACCTAAAATTAACTGTAAACATTTCAAAAGTAGGGTTTTGAAAACTTCGACAATTTTTGATACGGCAAACATTTTTAACTGCTTCCTCGATTTTTGCTGATTTGTACCTTCGCTTTATCAGGCAAAAATTATTGTCAAATTGAATTTTATGAAATTGTTACAAAAACAACACAACCATATCTTTGTAGATTCTAATTGAAATGGTAATTAAACATGGTTATGGGGGATGGAAATATTAACTAAAAGTTTTATTACTAGTTATTGTGATAATGAATATGTTGTTTAGTTGTTAAACGTAGCAAAAGAACCAATTTTAAAATTATTATAACTCCACCAAAATGTGAGAAGGATTTTTTTACTAATTTTTGCAGACCCACGATTGTTAAGAGCGTAGCCGAGAGTTAATCCGCCATTTTTCAGACACCCGGTATAAGCAACAATTTCGAAATCAAAAATGAAACTGTATAAACAGGGTAAAAATGTTATTTAAATAATTTCGATAAATTAACAGAAACTACATTTGGAGTTTAGGTTTTTCTACTACATTTTGCATTTTTTTTAATAAATATTTTTCAAAATATTGTACTTTGGAGTGATTGTTAGTTTAATCTGTATTTATTAAAAAGTAACAAAAAACAAAATAAATATGGAGAAATATGATCTGCCATAAAAGGAACCATATGGATTTTTTTCATTTGGTAACATAAATATCTGATTTTTATACTGAGTTATTTTGTCTGATGAGTACAATTTTTTAACCAAAAATTGCCAAGTTTATTGCTCACAAATCCAAACGAGTTCATTCCAATAACTTAAATGATTTAAACTTTATTAACTGTGCAACAATTATGACTACAAATTCTTTTATTCGACATTTTCATTAATTTTTTTGAATCACCCCGTATAAGTAATTCTAAAAATATGAAGGGGGTGATCAATCGCAAGTATACACTCTTCATATTTTCCGCATATTCGGGAAGATGTATTACGCAAAATTTTGTCAATTTTTGGGTGGGGGTAAACAGATATACCTATGTTGGTTACATATTTACCGTGCTGACGATAAATTTATGACGTCTGCAAAATTTCAAAACATTCGAGTTTGCAGATTTAAAACTAAATTGCGAAATGTAGTTACTTATATACAGGGTTTTTATAAATGACTCTAAGGGCGTAATTGGCCATGGATTTCAATAACCCAGTTTCGCTAAAATCATGCGTTATTATTACATTTCTCACTGGTCATTAATGTCATTTGTAGCCTCTCATTTAAAGTCATCGTTTTTATTGTTTTAACGTTTTTCAAGTGTAAATTATAGTAATTCTCGTTGGTTCAAGCTCAAAACAACAAAATAGTCGTTTTCGAAAATTGTTGTTATAGTGCTAGGAAGCGAAGACCGTGAAAATAGTTTATTCTGTTGAACAAGACATTTTCATTGTTATGTCTTATTATCGCAATGGGACATTCGTAAACGAACGGTGGGTGTATTGTGTAACCCTTTGTAAGAAAGAATATCTGGCCAAAGACCGTGATTTGTTCGAACTGGCAGTATCGACAAAGGGAAATCTCCTGCAAGACCTTCAGTATCTGAGGAAGTTGTTGATGATTTGAGCAGAATCTGCAAACATCTTTGACAAGATTTTCTCAGCAGTCAGGAGTTCTTGTTTCAGCATGAAATTGAACAATGGGTTCAAAGTATTGACGAAATGATGTTACAGAACATATTTGGAATTAAAATGAGAGGGAACATGTACCTTGAACAAAATGGTGAACATTTTCAACATTTACTATAATGTTTAGCCGTAATAAATTTGTTGAATGAATTAGTTAAAGCGAGAGGCGGCACGTTTCTATGACCTACTTCGACCCTATAATCATTTAAAGGAACCATGTATCATCTTGAATTTTTTTTCCAAAAATCTGGATGGCTTGGGTAAAACCAGAATTCATAAAGGTACGAGACAAAAAATTATCACGATGCAGAATTTTTATCTAAATGTATTAAAAGAAAGTAAAAATACCTGTTGATAGACCAATCCCATTTTTAATTAATTTAATAAAACATTTTCATAGAAAACTCAAAACTGAACAAAATTTATTGAAAATAAGTAATTTTGTTAACAGATAAATTCTGTCAAACCGTCAAGATACCATCTTTCAGTTCATTAACTGTTGCGTACTGCTTCCCATCTTTGTAAACCTCTTGTACAAGCGAACCCCATACATTCTCAATAGGATCGAGATCCGGGCTTTTCGCAGGCAGCAAAGCTATATTTTCTTGTGGAAACCACGTTTTCGATGAATTAGACACATGAAAAATAACTTTACTATCTTGAAATAGGTTCAAATCTGGTTTGAGGTGCACTTCCAACATATCTTGGTAACCCATAGAATCCATTCGATTTGAAATGAATGCTAAGTTAGTATTTCTTAAGCTACCAAAGGCACCCCACACCACAACATTACCACATCCTTGGACTCGTTTCGACAAGTAAGTGACAATAATATCTAAAACCATGAGGACCATCAAGATTATTTTTTTTTTCGTCTGAAAAAACTGTCTGGAACCATTCTTCATGTTTCGTCTGCATTTCTCTAGCCCAATTAGGACGTTTTTGAATATGTTCTTTCGTTAACATTGATTGGTTCTTGTTCGGTCCAGGCAGGTAGACCGAAGGAGAAGGGGTGCAGCAGACTCCACCCTCTCACCCACCACCACCGCTTGTAAATATGTACATTTAAATAGTAGTAGATTCGAATAAATCGTCAAGCGAAAAGGTCGTGTCTCACTGAAACTATATTTATAGTTTCAACAACATCATTTTTGGTCATCCATTGTGACCCCATCATTTTTGGTCATCCATTGTGACCAACATTTGTGGTCACCCATTTGTGATCGCTGGTCCTTCGAGCAAATACAAAAACCTTCCGTTAGGTCACCACTTATGACCTAACATTTGGTAATACGAGCCGGATCGTCACAATCTCCGTTAGGTCACCCAATTATGACCTAACAGTTCTTATATTTGGCATATTTAACATTTTTTTCATTAGCCGGTACTCTCAAAACTGTTCTTTTATGAACAGGAAGACCTAGGGTCGTCTTTATCCTTTGGGACAACATGTTATTCTTTGTAGCCGGAGTCACAATGGATCTTTTTGTACGTGCAGTGAGTTTTTCTTTTTTTCCACAATTTTGTCGTCCATTTTAACTGTATTTCTTAATTACAAACTCGGAGTTTGTGAACCAATTTCTTCCAATCTTTCTTCCTATTTCCACAAAACTCAAACCTTGGTCATATATATATGCCTCAATCTATTCTTTTCCACGTTCTGTTAGATCGTTTTCTTTGCCCATGACGAAAGACAATAATTATTATTATTATAGCTCAGCCAAATATATTTCGACACTTTGACAGTTCTAACAATCAGTTCTTGACACAATTGTTTTTTCACAGATCAGAAACTATTTGATGCAAAACTATCACTGAAAAAAGCATTTTTATTTAAACTAAATTAACTTCTACTAGATGTATTATTTAGTCAAAGGAATATACATAATAAAAAAATTCTTAAAAAATTGCACTGTGATAATTTCTTGTCTCGTACCTTATTATAAACAACACGTGTAGGAGTATGTTATTTTATTAAATTTAAAACCCATTCACTATGTACAATTTTGAGATGATGGGAATGATTAGATTGAAGGTGAGCGAAGAAAAATGTTGCTGCCTCGGTAGGAATCGAACCACACACCCCCGCTTACCGGGCAGGTATCCTGACCACTAGACCACGAGGTCCCTTATCTTTCTCGGCTTACCAACGTGTTATTGTGCCGCTACAAGACAGAGTGTGGTTGGTATGATATTAAAAATACACAATAAAAAGTATGGAAGCAGTTCTCGAAAACAGTTAGGTAATTCGATATTCTCGAAATTTGGGCTACGCTTAAAAATATTCGAGATTTATTTTCTGCACTTTTTTTAAACTTTTGACTTCATTTTTTGTTCAGGATTCATGGCTACCTTGATTTTATTTTAAATGGCACTACTAGTCATATCGTGACTTTTTTTTTCTGAATTCAGAACTGTAACACATATACACTTTTTTAACTGAAACTGCAAATAAAATGATATATCATTTATTATGAATAAATTCTAAAATAGAAAATTGAACTTAGTTGCTTTTGAAAATACTGTTATCGATGTGTCAGTATTAAGGGTCGGATAATATGCAAAATGCATATTTGTGCATATTCTGCATATTTAACTATTTATTTGCAATTATTGCATATTTTAGTGTTAAGTGCATTTTTATTATATTAATTGGTGTAATTTTAATACAGTTGGTTATTGGCAGTATGCAGATAAACAGGTACCGACCTTCTCTAGTAGGTAATACAGACGGGTTTTTCCAAGACTTCATTTATGGACACCCCTAATTACGCGTATTACTGGAATTCGTTACTTAACGGCCTCGAAGAGGAATGTTGTGAATATAGATAGTTCTGAAAATGTATTTAACGAGGGGTTGGAAGAAATGGAAAACCTAGAATGGATTTGTAAGTATTTCATTCTTCGATTTCCAAATTCATTCATCATTTGTCTACTAACTTGGCGACAGAGCAGTGATATTACGAATAATTAAAAAATGTCTTCCAAACTATCATCGTGGATTCGGCCATACTCAGAGTAGGTTCTAGATGGAGATGGTGTTTCTTGCAAACCTTGCGGTAAAGCAGAAAGTTTTTTAAAATATATTTTCAGTCTTTAGACTAAAGTCTAAGAGAGCTAAATAAAAAAATATGTTTTGCATGTTATTCAGTGTCAATAATAGGTAATTCTTAATAAATAATTATTGTATTTCGATTTTTTTTTATAGATTTCGAGCACGAAGAAACATCTTATTTTAACCAACCCTGCAGAACGTCTGTGCTCAAAAGAAATTATGAAAAAAGAAACTCAACCAGTGTGTCGGGAAGTAAACTCGAAAAATCAATGTCAAAATATGGTAATGACAATAAAATAAAAAAGTTAAAGACACAGGGGGCAAAACTGGAGCGCATTACATTATCGATTTGTTTGTTGAAAATTCGACTTCTAAATAAATACGTTCTCTCCGTGTCGAAGAAACAGAGTCGGCACATTATTTGGTGGTATTTTCCCTTTCGTAGTAAAAAGAATGGCACGTGTCGTCCTCCTGCACCCGCCTTCGTCTCGGTCGGCGCAAAAACGTCCGTCGAACTTCAAAAACATTCCAAATCAACATAACCAACCGCATAAAAATAAAAATCCCGTCGGTTTTCACTTGATTAATTTCGAAATGGCACAGGCCCGCATCCGGCGGCTCTCTTTCTCCGTTTTATTCCTCCGAATAAAAGCGAGACGACCGAAGGGTTGAAAAGAGCCTCCTCCTTTTTAATTTCGTAATTCCTAATTTAAAACATCTCCGCTTTTGCAATTACTCTATATAAGCGCGCTCCATACAAGCCGAGAAAATTCTACCACTCGTCTGTCTTCTAAAGCGCACAAAAGCAAACTTGCGAATTTCTAATTTTAACAAATATTCATTCATTTTAATTAAAATTTAATCAACCCCTCCGTGAGTTCGCAATTAAACTCTTAAAATAATAATTAACTTTTTAGTTTTTGCGCGCCCGGGGCGGTCAACCCCCGTTTCGCCTTGCCTAGGTCAGTTCGTCCCATTTCGCCGACATATGGTCAAAACAACCCCACAGATCGATACTCGCCCCTCCGAGAAAAGAAACGAGGAAGAATGAGGGGTGTGTTTAAAAATGCACGTGGAGGGGGAGCGGCGAATAAAAAAAGCACCGACTTTTACCATTCGTTGGGGCGAATAAGAACGCAGTTTTCCAACCCCTCTTTCAGATTTCTTTCGTTCGTCTCTGTCGCGCTCTCTCACTCTTTCTTTTCTGTCCAATTAGGTGGCGGCCTTATTGACATTTCACTCGCTACGACTGGGGAACCGATCACGGCGTCTCTTTCTTCGCAATTTTTATTTCGATTCGTTTTTAGGTTTTGCCGATTTTGTTTTCGCAGCGACGCGATTGGCGAGCTCGTCCCATTGGACGATTTTTTCGCTTTTTCACAAGATTCCAGGCTCCCACTAATAAAAGGGAACAGAATTCCACTGGAAAGATATTAGAAGAAGACAAAGCGGCTTTGAACGAAAACAGGGGGAATTATTTCAGGAATAAGAAAAATTGAGATTTGGGGGTGATTGTGTGATACAGTGAGACTAACTCTAGTTGACTCACACGTGACCACAAAATAAAATAATATAACTCGATAGCAATAATTATTATCTATTAATTATTATTTAAATTGAGTTGTCTGTTTTCACAAAGAAACAAGGCCGAAATTGAAACATGACAAAGTGATTTTTAGAACTGCTTAACAACGGGGGATCACTGTAATCTGGAACGATAAAAGGTATAATAATACATTTAATACCGGTTCACAGACATGATTATTAATTTTTTTAACTTGATAAAAACATGCCTTGAGATAATTTGGATGTCTTCTTTTTAAAATCAATTCCACCAAAGTTGCACGCTCTACGCCCACGTCTCCTCCGCGGAGCCGTGGAGGAAACTCGCCCGTTTTTAACGACGTCAAGCCATATTGGGGGAAAATTAAAACGTAATTTTGTTTTTGCCCGAATCTGCGAAACTTCCGCCGCCACCGCCGCCTTGACGTTATTTTCGCTAAATTAGAGTTAAAATATTGTCGGCGAAAGTTGGCCGGGTCGCTGATGCAGCAGTCGGGCGATTTTTCACGATTACGAGGGGTTAATCAGGTCCGGGGTCGGAAGCCGAAGAAATTCCTACTTTTTATTTGGTTCGTTAGCGCCGGATCAAATTTTCAACTGGCTGGGGCCGGGTCTGAAAGCAAATTAAAATTAATAATAGTAATAATGATAATTGAAGAGCAACGAAAACGGGAGATTTAGGTCCGAAAAATGGTAAAATAGTTTGAGATCTACGTTTATTTTACTATTTTATTTGTGACCTACTTGATAACCACTTATACAACGGCTGTTTGGGTTATGTAATCTTCAATATTATTTCACTAGTGGTGTAATGAAATTCGTTACACAACTCATTTTGATATTTGAGAATTTTTCTATTACAGTTGTCAATTTCTAGTTTCCCAATTTTTAATATTTCGATTTTCAAATTTTGCATTTGTGAATTTTTGTTTTTTCACTTTCGCTTTACAGTTTTCCGATTTTAGGTTTTCTACTTTTCAATCATTAATTTTTCACTTTTACAATTTTTGGAATTTCTTTTGTTTGATTTTGTTGCTTTTCGGTCTCCCAGATTTTTGATTTGTAATTTTTCGATATCTTAATGTTGCACTTTCTCAAATTTTCAATTTGTAGATATTTTAATTTTTCCTTATTTCAGTTAGTTGAGATTTAAATTTTTAATTTAGCTTTTAAATTTTTCAAGTCTTCATTTTTTCATTTTCCCAAATTCTAGTTTTTAATTTAAATAATTCAAAAAGAACAAACTTATTAAAATTGAAATTTTCACGATTTTATAATTTTAGCATATGTATTTCAATTTTTATGTTTAAATTTTTCTCAACTAATTAATTTTTAACTGTTTTCATATAAAATTCTTTAGTTTTCCGATTTTGCAATTTCTCGATTTTCCGATGTTTGTTAGATTTTACAATTTTTCGAATTTGTTTTGTGTTTTTCAAAGTTTCTATAACTTATCAACTCCTGAATTTTCCAATTTTTCGGTTTACTTAGATTTTTACTTTTTCAAGTTAGAATTAGTCAATTTGACAGTTTTTTCGATTTTACAATTTTTCGCTTTCAACTTTTCTAGTTTTCAATTTTTCGAATTTTTATATTTTCAATCTGGCAAATTTTCATTCTTTCAGTTTTTCGATTTACATTTTTTTGTTTCTTGGATGTTTCCATTTTAAAAGTTTTCGGATTTCAATTATTCGTTCCTTCGGTTTTTCGATTTTTCAATTTGTAGATATTTTAATTTTCCTTTATTTCAATTAAATGATTATTCAAATTTTCATGTCTTCAATTTTTTGATTTGCAGTTTTTCGTATTTTCAACTTTTGGCTTTTTCAAATTTTGATTTTTAAACTTTTGAATTTTTCAGTTTTACGATTTTGTTGTTTTTAGTTTTTCAAATTTTATATTTATTTTTTTTAACTTTATGATTTTTAATTGAGAGTATGTCATTTCGACAACGACAACAAATTCATTCGAATGTAATTGCTTTCGCTACGTTTATTCACACTGTGTTGACTGTGGATTTGTTAATTCGAATTTTCAAAATTTACACAGTTTTTTGGTCTTACGATTTCTCAGTTTTTTCGATTTTTATTTTGCAATTTTTTAATTGTACAATGTTTCGATTTTGGATTTTAAATTTTTCAAAATTTTGATTTATCACCATTTGATTTTTTCAATTTTTTAATTTACAATTTTTCGATTTTGTAGTTAGCTCGTTTCTCAATGTTTCGATTTTCAAATTTTCCGTTTGTGAATTTTAGTTTCTTTCGTTTTTCGACTTTACAGTTTTCCGATTTTAGGTTTTCTATTTTTCAATCATTAATTTTTCAATTTTACAATTTTTGGAATTTCTTTTTTTCGATTTTGTAGTTTTTCGGTCTCCGAGATTTGTGATTTGCAATTTTTTGAAATTTCAACTTTGCACTTCCTCAACTTTTCAATTTGTAGATATTTTAATTTTTCCTTATTTCAACTAATCGCGATTTCAATTTTTAATTTAGCTTTTAAATTTTTCAAGTTCTCAATTTTTTTATTTTTCAAAATTCTAATTTTTAATTTAAATAATTCAAATAGAACAAACTTTTACTATTTTACAATTTTAGCACTTTTCAATTTTTATATTTAAATTTTTCTTAAGTAATTAATTTTTAACTGGTTTCAAATAAAATTCTTTAATTTTCCGATTTTACAATTTCTCGATTTTCCGATTTTTGTTAGATTTTACAATTTTTCGAATTTGTTTTGAGTTTTTCAAAAGTTTCTATAACTTATCAACTCTTGAATTTTTCGATTTTATAATTACTTAGATTTTTAACTTTTTCGATTTAGATTTATTCAATTTGACAGTTTTTCGATTTTACAATTTTTGGCTTCCAACTTTCCTAGTTTTCAATTTTTCAATTTTGCGAATTTTCGTTCCTTAAGTTTTTCTATCTACAATTGTTCGTTTCTTGGATGTTTCGCATGCCTTCATTTTTTTGATCTGCAGTTTTACGTATTTTCAACTTGTGTCTTTTTCAATTTTTGATATTTGAACTTTTCAATTTTTCAGTTTTACGATTTTGTCGTTTTTAGTTTTGAAATTTTTATATTCAAATTTTGTTAATTTCATGATTTTTAACTGAACGCAGTCATTTCGACAATGACAACAAATCACATCGGCGTCATTTGAATGTCGTTGCTTTCACCAGGTTTATTTACTTGGTGTTGACTGAGGATTTTTTAATAGCACCCATTTTCGAATTTTTAAAAATTACTCAGTTTTTTGGTTTTACGATTTCTCAGTTTTTGGATTTTTATTTTGGAATTTTTTAATTGTACAATGTTTCGATTTTGAATTTTGAGGTTGAGTTTTCAATTTTAAATTTTTCAAAATTTTGATTTATCACCATTTGATTTTTTCAATTTTTTAATTTACAATTTTTCAATTTTGCAGTTAGCTCGATTTTTTTCCCAGTTTTTTTATTCGATTGCGCTTCGTCAGTTTTTCAATTTGTAGATACCTATTTTAATTTTTCCTTCTTTCAACTAATGGAAATTTCAATTTTTAATTTAGGTTTTAAGTTTTTCAAGTTGCCAATTTGTTTTATTTTTCCAGATTCTAATTTTTAATTTAAATAATTCAAAAAGAACAAACTTATTAAAACTGTAATTTCACGATTTGACAGTTTTGCATTTTTCAATTTTTATGTTTTAATTTTTCTTAATTAGGAGTAATTAATCTTTAACTGCTTTCATCGCGTTTATTAATATTGTGTTGCATTTTTTAATAGCACCCATGTAAAAAGTCTTTAGTTTTCCGATTTTGCAATTTCTCGATTTTCCGATTTTTGTTAGATTTTACAACTTTTCGAATTTGTTTTAAGTTTTTCAAAGTTTCTATAATTTATCAACTTTTGAATTTTTCAATTTTTCGATTTTATAATTTTTCGCTTTAAATTTTCTAGTTTTCAATTTTTCGAATTTTTATATTCTCGATCTTACAAATTTTCGTTCCTTTAGTTTTTCCATTTGAAATGTTTCGTTTCTTGGATGTTTCGATTTTTTAAGTTTCTGGTTTTTCAATTCGTAGATATTTTAATTTTCCTTAAAAGATAATTTCAAATTTTCATGTGTTCAATTTCTTGATTTGCAGTTTTTCGTATTTTCAAATTTTTGCTTTTTCAAATTTTAATTGTTGAATTTTTGAATTTTCCAATTTTACAATTTTGTCGTTTATAGTTTTTCAATTTTTATATTTAATTTTTTTTTAACTTTATGAGTTTTAACTGAGAGCATGTCATTTCGACAATGACAACAAATCACATCGCTGACATTTCAACGTCGTTGCTTTCGTCAGGTTTATTTACATGGTGTTGACTGAGGATTTTTTGATAACTCCCATTTTCGAATTTTTACAACTTACGCAGTTTTTGGTTTTACGATTTCTCAGTTTTTCGATTTTTATTTTGCAGTTTTTTAATTGTACAATGTGTCGAATTGCAAGTTTTGAGTTTTCGTTTTTCAGTTTTTCAAAATTTTGATTTATAACCATGTGGGTAAGCGGAGAAAAATGTTGTTACCTCGGTGGGAATCGAATCCACACCTCTTACTTGCCGGGCAAGCATCCAGACCACTAGACTACGAGGCGACTTATCTTTCTCCGCTTACCGACGTGTTATTGTGCTGCCACAACCATTTGATTTTTTTTATTTTTTAATTTAGAATTTTTCGATTTTGCGGTTGGCTTCTTGAATTTTGCAAATTTGCAATTTTTGGAATTTTTTTCTTTTTTGATTTTTAAGTTTTCCGGTCTCCTAGATTTTTAATTTGCAATTTTCCCATATTTCAATTTTGCACTTCCTAAATTTTTCAATTTGTAGATAAGTATTTTAACTTTTCTATATTTCAACTCATCGAGATTTCGATTTTTAGTTTAGCTTTTAAATTTTTCAAATTCTCAATTTTTTAATGCTTCATTTTTCCAGATTCTAATTTTTAATTTAAATATATAATTCAAAAAGAACACATTTACTAAAACCGATTTTTGCGATTGCACAGTTTTTGGATTTTCCAATTTTTATATTTAAGTTTTTTTTAACTAAGTAATTAATTTTTAACTGCTTTCATTTATATTGTGTTGACTGAGCGCTTTCTAATAGCACCCATATAAAATTCTTTACGAGTAGTTTTCTGATTTTGCAAATGTTTAATTTTCCGATTTTTGTTAGATTTTATAATTTTTCGAATTTGTTTTCAGTTTTTCATTATCAACTCTTGAATTTCTCAATTTTTCGATTTTCTAGTTACCTACTTATATTTTTAACTTTTTCGATTTAGAATTATTCATTTCGGCAGTTTTTTAATTTTACAATTTTTCGCTTTCAACTTTTCTAGTATTCAATTTTTCGATTCTCCAAATTTTCGTTCCTTCAGTTTTTCGATCTATAATTTTTCGTTTATTGGAAGTTTAGATTTTTTAAGTTTCTGGTTTTTCAGTTATTCGTTCCTTCGGTTTTTCGATTTTTCAATTTATAAATATTTTAATTTTCCTTTATTTGAATTAAACGACAATTCAAATTTTCATGTCTCCAATTTTTTGATTTGCAGTTTTTCGTATTTTCATCTTTTGGCTTTTTCAAATTTTAATTTTTGAACTTTTGAATTTTTCAATTTTATGATTTTGTCGTTTTCAGTTTTTCAATTTTCATATTAAAATTTTTTAACTTCATGATTTTTAATTAAGAATAGGTCATGTCGACAAACATATCAGTGTCATTCGATTGTCGTTGCTTTCGCCAGGTTTATTTACATCGTATTGACTGAGGATTTTTTAATAGCACCCATTTTCGAATTTTTAAAAATTAAACAGTTTTTGGTTTTACGATTTCTCAGTTTTTTTATTTTGATTTTGCAATTTTTTAATTGTACAATGCAAGTTTTTGACTTTTCAATTTTAAGTTTTTAAAAATTTTGATTTTTTCAAATTTTTTATTTACAATTTTCGACTTTGAAGTTAATTCGATTTTTAATATTGCGATTTTCAAATTTCAATTAGTGAATTTTTATTTCTTCAGTTTTTCGACTTCATAGTTTTCTGATTTAGGTTTTCTAGTTTCCAATCTCAATTTTACAATTTTTGGAATTTTTTTCTTTTTTAATTTTTTTCCGGTCTCCTAGATTTTTAATTTGCAGTTTGTAGATATTTTAATTTTTCCTTATTTCAATTAATCGAGATTTCAATTTTTAATTTAGTTTTCAAATTCCTCAAGTTCTCAATTTTTTAATTTTTTACTTTCCCAGATTCTAATTTTGAATTTAAATAATTCAAAAAGAACAAACTTATTAAAACTGTAATTCACGATTTTATAGTTTTTGCATGTTTTTTATATTTAAATATTTCTTAACTAATTAATTTTTAACTGCTTGCATCGCGTTTATTTATATTGTGTTGCTTGAACATTTTTTTTAATAACACCCATGTAAAATATTTTAGTGTTGACTAACGATTTTTTAATGGCACCCATTTTCGAATTTTTAAAAATTACACAATTTTTTGGTTTTACGATTTCTCAGTTTTTCTATTTTTAATTTGCAATTTTTTAATTGTACAATGTTTCGATTTTGGATTTTGAGTTTGAATTATCAATTTTAAATTTTTCAAAATTTTGATTTATCACTATTTGATTTTTTCAATTTTTTAATTTACAATTTTCCGATTTTGCAGTTAACTCGATTTTTAATATTTCGATTTTCAAATTTTCCATTTGTGAATTTTTGTTTCTTCAGTTTTTGGCTTTACAGTGGAAGGTAAGCGAGGAAAAATGTTGCTGCTCCGTGGTAATCGAACCACACGTCACCCGCTTGCCGGGCAGGTATCCTGACCACTAGATTACGACGCCCCTTATCTTTCTCCGCTTACCAACGTGTTATTGTCCCGCCACACAATTTTCAGATTTTAGGTTTTCTAGTTTTCAATCTATAATTTTTCAATGTTAAAATTTTTGTAACTTTTTATTTTTTGATTTTGTAGTTTTTCGGTCTTCCAGATTTTTGATTTGCAATTATTTCCTGATTTCAACTAATCGAGATTTCAGTCTTTAATTTAGCTTTTAAATTTTTCAATTTCTCAATTTTTTATTCTTTCGTTTTTCCAGATTCTAATTTTTAATTTAAATAATTCAGAAAGAACAAAATTTATCAAGACTGAAATTTTCACGATTTTACAGTTTTTGGATTTTTCAAATTATTTTTAATTAATTAATTTTTAACTGTTTTCATCGCGTTTATTAATATTGTGTTGACTGGGAATTTTTTTAATAGCACCCATATAAAATTCTTTAGTTTTTTGCAGTTTCTCGATTTTCCGATTTTTGTTAGAATTTACAATTTTTTGAATTTGTTTTGAGTTTTTCTAAGTTTCTAGAGCTCATCAACTCTTGAATCCTTCAATTTTTCGATTTTATAGTCACTTATATTTTTAACTTTTTCGATTTAGAATTATTCAATTTGGCACTTTTTCGATTTTACAGTTTTTCGTTTTCAAGTTTCTAGTTTCCAGTTTTTCGAATTTTTAGGTTTCCGCTCTTGCAAATTTTCGTTTCTTCAGTTTTTCGATCTGCAATTTTTCGTTTCTTAGATGTTTTCTATTTTTAAAGTTTCCGATTTTAAAATTTTTGTTCCTTCGATTTTATGGATTTTTCAATTTGTAGATATTTTAATTTTTGTTTATTTGAGTTAAAGGATATTTCAAATTTTCATATCTTCAATTTTTTGATTTGCAGTTTTTCTAGTTTTCAATTTTTAGTTTTTTCAAAATTTAGCTTTTAAGTAATCAAGTTCTCGTTTCTGCATTTTTAAATTTTTGACAAAAAGAACGAGTTTATTACTTATTTATATACTGAAATTTTGAAAAATAGTAAAACAGGAATTTTTTCATTTTTGGAAAGGAACAAAATCGTGAAAAATTGAAAAATTCAGAATTATAAAATCTAAAAATTAAAAAATTTGGACTGGAAATTCAAAAAATTTCGGAAACGAAAAATTAAAAATCGAAAAACTCAAAAGCAACAGTTGAAAATTCAAATTGAAGAACCGAGAAAAAGAAAAATAGAAAAATTATTGTGGAATGTAGAAATAGCAAATCTCAAACGTTATGTAACGAAAAACTCAAAAACCGAAACATTAAACTGGAAACTCAAGACATTGCAAATCAAATTTTGGTGAAAGGAAAAATCAAAAATCGAGGAAGGGAAAATTCGAAAGTAATTATTTTTAGTTTTGCTGGCGACATTGGCGTTTTGAAAAAATTATCGCGTTTTCTTTAAAAAAATTATAAAATTAGGTGAAATATATTTAAAGCAGATAACTAACGGGAAAAATGTAGACAATTTCAATTTCTCAGTATATGCTTAACTTCAACTGTTTATGTTTATACTTCGACCGAATTCGACTATTAGCACAAACATCAGCGATTAAAAGAAAATGAAATTTGGTTGATTTTATGTCCTCAATTCATTAATTCATGCTCAGATTTTTTCCCAAAAACACTCATAAATTTGAAGAAATTAGACAAAAATGTAAGATGACGAACAAATTTTGACTAATGATGTTTTAAATAATCTCAAATATTGGCATGATTTCAGAGCATTCGGTTCTTGTAAAAACTCAACACGGATTCATAAATCACACATACACTTTTGCCGTATTTTTAAATTCTTACTATTTCTCTACAAGAGAGTTTTGATTTTTTTTCCTCAAAAATCTGGATGTATAGGGTGAAAACTCGACACGGATTCATGAATCACACATGTAGGAGTATGCAATCCTATAAAATTAAATATACAACACAAAAAAAGGGAGAAATTAGTTTCACCCCACATTTTGTTTGTTAATTTATTATAAGGTGCTTTATCATTTTTAACAGGACAATTTTGACCTTGAAGTGGTTTTTAATTTTTTTAGAAATCTCTAAGTCAGCGGTTTCTATATGGATCCGCTGGAATCTTGGGCAACTCCACAATTCTTTAAAAAATAACCTTAAAAATGGGGTGAAATGTTAAAAAAAAACACATTCAAAAAAACTACAGAAAATTCAGATTTTAGAGCAAAATAGGGTTCAAATAAATTTCCTAATTCAGCAAACAGAGCTCGCGTGGTGAGCAAGATGCGTTATAGTACTTAAACCTAACCACGTTTCCAACAAACGGTGTAATTGTTGTTTTCGATCAGATTCGACCCAGAAAAGCGGCTCTTTTTTATTTCGGTTCGTTAACGGCGACAGCCCGATAAAATATTCAATTTGCTGGCGTGCGTTTGCTGCGAACAAATTACAAAGTTAAAAATACACAAACGAAGCGGAAATTCGTAAGAGTAGAAAGGAG
This sequence comes from Zophobas atratus, assembly GCA_022388445.1. NCBI lineage: Eukaryota > Metazoa > Arthropoda > Insecta > Coleoptera > Tenebrionidae > Zophobas > Zophobas atratus. The sequence goes on from CM039446.1 coordinate 11,839,482, forward strand.
GGTGGAGAATATTGCTTTAATTTCTGTGGAAATTCGAGGCGAATAAGAAGAAAACTGCGAAGTATTTCCATAAAATCCCCGGAGAAATCTAAATAAATAGAAGTCAGTCTTTGTTATACCAACCATAAAGGTCAAATTTCCAGCGGAATCGCACCAAAGTAGACCTTATGGCGAGTTATAAAGAAATTTATAGAGAATAATATAAGATTCTCGACTCAAATTAAAGAGTACAGTTGCGCGAAACGTTATCGCACGAGGGCAAATAATGATTTTGCTGCGTACAGTTTTGAGGGTCGGTGAGGGCTAAACTTTGCTCATTTATACGGAATTTTGAAAAAGTCGGCCAAGTTTTTATTAGTGGACGGTGCAAGGCGCTGGGTTTATACTTCGTTTAACAAATTATTGAGCAAATATATAACAAAATAAAAAATCTAATCGAAATAAATTGGTTTAAAGTTATTTCAAGTGAGTTTTTCTTTTACAGATTATCCGGAATCAGTATGAAGATGGTTTCATTTTCAACGGAGAGAAAGTATCTCTTAAAGCCCACTTGAAGATTCAAGCTATCGGAGAAACCTTACTGGATTATCCATCGCCTCCAGAACCTGTTCTGACATGATGATGTTCATGGCTTGAAGTGGCAATATATTACGATCAATTCGACGATATAAAAAAGGTTGTCAGTAAGGTATTACAAGGTCAAAATGTAGAAAAAGATTTAAACATGAAACCCACTGAAATTTATTATTTTAAATATTCTCCTTAAACTGGGATTTATAAATTTGCTGTTGACGTTGAAGTTCCCGTTGCAGTTGGTGTTCCATTTTTGGGTATCTAGTATCTGTATCTAGATAAAATCGAATTTAAGCACAAAATATCTGTATCTAGATACAAAATTAATGGCGCAGACACAGATGCATTTTTTTATTTCACTTTTTTTTCAGTAGTTATTAGTTGAGTTATACTAGTAGTAATTTTTGATACTTCATGTTGGTGACTTTGGTCACATAAACAAAAATAGAGGTAAGAGGTCCACTAATAGTGTTCTGTCACGGAAATTTTCATATTTTATATACCATCATTTCCTACATTGTAGCCTTCAGTACTTATACATCTTTAACTATAATTCTGAGGGGTAATAAATCTAAGCCATGTGTTATTAAATAAGAGTACTTTTAATAGTAAAAATATTTGTTTAAGGTATGTTATTATTTTTAGAAAATAATAATTGCGTGTTACATAATGATTAATTTTTTCAATTAGCACAAATTAGTTCTGTAATCGACTAATCGAATGTTCAATACATACATTTCTCTCGCATAAATCGCATATTTGTTACTGTTTTATATCTTTATTTTTCAGACAAATGTAGCATCTTTTCCTGTTACCACATGTGTCATTTCTTCACTTTTTCATTGTTCGACTTAACGCGAGGCGGGCTTGGCAGGTCCGTTTCGCCCTAAAATGTGTCGATTATGTTTAAGTGTAAATCTTGGGTAATAAAATTAATATTTTTGTAACCCTCGGTAGAATAATTTATCATGATATATTCTCAGAAATCGTGAAACGAGATTAAAATAAAATGAGTTTCAACAAAAATCTGAAAATTTAAAGTTGCACTCTGGTGATTCCGGCCTGTCAGGCAGCCTTTGATCCTATAAGGGGTTTAAACACCTTTCTAAGAAATTGTACTTATTTTGCCTTAAACGGAACCAGCAATTCTTCCTAAAATGTATATACCTGCCGCACTGGGATAGACGATTACCGGACATGGTCATAAAACATCGTAAGCCAATATTGAAGAATAATAATTTATGACAGGTTGCCGACAACAGACCTTCAGCACAGAATAATCATTTCCCGTATTCTTTTGAAATATTAATTTTAATGCTGGAGATAATTATTAGATATACTCAAACACAATGTGGACACTGTAGTATGGGAATAAAAACAAAAAAAATATTTTTAAGCGTACCTACGTAATAAATATTACACAATCTGCAACACATCAAACAGCGAAAAGAAGGCCTATTTGCAGGAAAAAAGAAAATATTTTTCAGTCTTGAATAACTATGCTACAGTAAAATGTTTATTTTTTAAATTTAATACCACAATCCTTTCTTCTGCACCTGTGCAACGGGTGTTTAGTATCGGAAACCAAATTCTGACACCAAGAAGAAATAATTTAGGTGACAATACGCTGGAAATGTTGTTAATTTTTAAAAATTCATTAAACAATACGTAAAAAAATACATAAACATGTTTTCAATTATTTTATTCGCCAAAGCTTCAAAAAGTATCTGTTTTTTTGTATCTGTTATCTAGATCGAAAACAATCTGTATCTAGATACTTTTATCTTCCATATATCTATATCTGTATCTAGATATTTTTAAAAGTATCTGTCCCCAACACTGATTTTCAGGTTCTTGTTGTCGAAATAAGTCTACACATATTAAGAAAAAAAGAAAAAATATAGCCCCGCCCACCCGCCCTATCTCAATTGTGATGATTTTTTTTATTCGTGGTGAACCAAGAAGGAGGAGCTTAATTGCAAAATCCTTTTTTCGTAATGAAAAATTAAAAACATGTTTTTGAGTATCGTGTTGTTCAAAGAATACTATGTATATGACGAAAAAAATAAAGTCAAGATTTTTTTAATAGCCAAAAGCCAAAGGAGCGGAATTTAATTGCAAAATGCTATCGCAGTTGATGATAGGTAATTTCGAATATTTTCTTTCCAATTTAAAATTTAGCATCTATGTCCGGAGAGGGCAAAAAATAGTATACACACCACGAGGCTAAAATGCGATGTAATCCCTCAAGTGGTTTCTTATTTTCACTTTCGGGATTAAATCGTGCACTTTAGTCTCTTACTATCAAATCCGATTCTCATCTGAATGACTTGGGTTTAAGGATTCGATTATCGGACGTTTTAGATGAAATTTCTAAACTGAAATCAGTAGAAGGCTGGAAAGTAAAATTGTACGTTTCACCCTACTTTTTTTTCATTATTTCGAGGTACTTTCTCATATTTTAAGCAAACAGGCCAATTTTGACGTTGCAGTTTTTCATTCATCAGAATTGAGATAGGGTGGGTGGGCGGGGCTTATATTTTGCCTTTTTTTTTCTTAGTATATTAGCCATCTTTCACGACAAGAAACGTAAAACATGGTTGAAATGGTACACAAATTTTCCATTTTAACATGTTTTAAATTTCATGTTGCGAAAAGAAGTCTGCAAATATTAAAACAAAAAGGCAAAATGTAGGCCCGCCCACCCACCCAATCTCTACTGTGATGATTTTTTTTTTGCACGGTGAAGCAAGGGGGAGAACCTCAACTGCAAAATTCTTATTTCTTCACAAGTAATTAAAAACATATTTTTGAGTATCGTGTTGTTCAAAGAATACTATGTATATTAAGAAAAAAAAGACAAAGTATAAACACCGCCGACCCACCCTATCTTAATTGTCATAATTTTTTATATTCCTAGACCACACACGTTTAAAATGGTAAATTTTTGTAGGAAAATAAAGATTTTGCAATTAGGCTCCTCCCTTAGGTATGGTAACGAATACTCAAAAATATGTTTTTAATTTTTCGTGGAGAAATACGGATTTTGCAGTTAAGCTCCGCCCTCTTGGCTCACGACGAATAAAAAAATCATCACAATAGAGATAGGGCGGGTGAGAGGGGCTACATTTTGCCTTTTTTTCTTAACATGTGTAGACTTATTTCGACAACAAGAAACTTAGAACATGTTTAAAATGGAAAACTTGTATCAAGAAATATCGATTTTGCAATCGAGCTCCGCCCATAAGAGATTACCATGTAAGACATATTTTTGAGTATGGTGTTATACAAAGAATAGAAAAAATTAAAGCCAAAGATTAAGGCCGACCCCAAGCTGCACTGATCTAAATAGTAATGAAGGGTTCATTCCTTGGTAGACCTAGGGACGGAACCTAATTGGAAAATCCATATTTCCTTACAAAAATGTACCATTTTAAACGTAGGTTTGTAAGAATTAAAAAATCATCACAATTGAGATGGGGTGGGTGGGTGGGGTTAGTTTTTTTTCTCATTATACATAGTATTTTTGAACAAAACGATACTCGAAAACATGTTTTTAATTCCTTGTAAAAAAATAAGTATTTACCAGTTAAGTTACGTTACCTTGGTCCACGGCGTATGAAAAGAGATCACAATTGAGACAGGGTGGGTGGGCGGGCTGACATTTTGCCTTTATGTTTTAATATATGTAGACTTCTTCCCACAACATAAATCTTAAAACAAGTTCAAAATAGAAAATTTGTATAAGGGAATATCGATTTTGCAGTTAGGCTCCGCCCCATAATTGCAAAATCCATATGTCCTTGTAAAAATGTACCATTTTAAGCATGTTTTAAGTTTCTTGTTGTGAAAAGATGGCTATGTATATTAAGAAAAAAAGACAAAATATAAGTTCCGCCCACCTGCCCCATCTCAATTCTGATGATTTTTTTATTCGTTGTAAGCTGAGAGGTGGAGCTTGACTGTAAAATCCCAATTTTTCTATGACAATCCAATTCGAAAATTCTTAACCAATACAATGGCAGAATTGTTTGAAATTTGTCCAATGGCACTCACCGAAAAAATTTTTCAGTGAAAAAACATTCTTCTGTCAGGCAACAACACTGTTTTTCAGCGAAATAAATTATGTCAAATTAATTTGTCAAACTTGTCAAATGAACTTTAATAAAAAAATGATAATACAAATTACTTTTCTGTTGGCGTTAAAGTCATAATCTTCCAAAATACTGGCCACCTCGTTCATTTCGACTGCTTTATTTAGAGAAAACTTGCGTATTTCACAAAATTTTGTAAACTGCCTTCAAAGTGAATCTTGCGTTCTTGCAGTGTTTCGGCACTGACTTTCTTTCACTGCATTTCGAATTTCAAACACAGTCTTGTTACCAAATCTTGCTCCCATAATTAAGAAAATCAACCAGCAGCACACACAAAACTTGATGTTTAGAAATTTAGTTACGTTTTGCCTTATTGTTTTGTTACTATTTAGACTAGGTAGGTATGGTTACTCAACTACTACGCTAACTATAAATTATGTGAATTATTGTCTGTAAAAAGTAAATAAAAATTTTCTCTTTGGATTGTCAAGCCGAATATAACTCGTGATCTGATTTTTTCTGCAAAATTTGTGTGAAAATTAACTCGTAGCTGTTGCTTTTGGAAAATCACACTCGTCTCCTTCGTCGACTCGTGTGATTTTCGTCGCAACAGCTACTCGATAATTTGTGTCACAAATTTTGTCGGAAAAAATCAGACCACTTGTTATATTATATTTGACAAATTACCATTTGAAATATCTAATCGTAATCGTGTTATGCAAAGAAAACTAAATGTATGTACTTATTAATTAAAAAAGAAGGCCCACCCATCCGTCTCGATCTTAAAATTATATAAAGAAAGACACTAGAAGTCCCTGAAATTGTTTTAAATTCTATAAAAAACAGTAGGAGACTCCTAGATTTTTATAAATTCTATGGAAGAGATACTCGAATATTCTTTTATGTAATTCTTAAAAAAAGAAGCTCGAGATTCTCTTAAATTCTATAGAAAAGGACACAAGTGGTCCCCAATAGTTGTTTAAATTCCACATAAAAAGACCCAGATATTCTTTTGAAATCTATATAAGAAAAATACTAGGAGGACCCAAGATTCTTATTAAATAAAATAAGAAGACGAAGGGGCCTCCGAGATCCTCTCAAATTCTATTTAAAAAAATACGCACAATACCAAAGTCACTAGGGGACTCGAAATTTTCCTTAAAATTATATAAAGAAAGACACCAGAAGTCCCCTCGATTATTTTAAATTCTATAAAAAACAGTGGGAGACTAAATTCTATAGAAAAGGACACAAGTGGCCCCCAATAGTCTAAAATGTTATGTTTTTTTATTTGTCATAAGTCACGAGGTGGAGCTTAAATATAATATCAATATCTATATTTATCTATAAAAATTAACCATTTTAAACACGTTTTAAGTTTTTTGTTATGAAAAGAAGACCAAATATACTAAAAAATAGGCAAAATGTAAGCCCCACCCATCCGCCGTGTCTTAATTGTGATTATTTTTTTTATTTGTAGTGATCTTGGGGGCGGAGCTTAAATGCAAAATTCATATTTCTCTATAAAAATGTACTATTTCAAACATGTTTTAACTTTCTAATTATGAAAAGAAGACTAACTGTATTAAAAAATAGGCAAAATATAAGCCCCGCCGACCCACCCTATCTCAATTGTGATGAATAATGATTTTTTTATTTGTCGCGAGCTTGGGACAGAGCTTAATTGTAACATGTATATTTTTCTATAAAAATTTACCATTTTAAACATGTTTTAGGTTTTTGGTTATGAAAAAAAGACTAAATATATTAAAAAATAGGCAAAATACTTGTTATTTCTCTACAAGAAATTCCCATGTACGACATGTTTTTGAGTGTCATGTTATTCACAAAATACTATGTATATTAAGAAAAAATTAAAGCCAAAGAGTAAACGCCACCCAAACCTCCCCTGATCTAAATAGTAATGAAGTTTTCATTCGTTGGCAGATCTAGGGGCGGAGCCTAATTGCAAAATCCATATTTGCTTACAAAAAGTTACCATTTTAAGTGTGTTTTAAGTTTCTAAGAAAAAAAGGATCATCAGAATTGAGACGGGGTGGGTGGGCGGGGTTTATATTTTGTTTTTTTTTTTTCTTAATGACATAGTATTCTTTGAACAACACGATACTCAAAAACATATTTTTAATTTCTTGTTAAGAAATTAGTATATGGCAGTTAAAGTCCGTCGAGTTGGTTCACGGCGAATAAAAAAATCATCACGATTAAGATAGGGCGGGTGGGCGGGCCTACATTTTGCCTTTTTGTTTTTATATATGTAGACTTCTTTTTACAAGATGAAGCTGATTAAAATAGAAAATTTGTATAAGGAAATATCGATTTTGCAGTTCGGCTCCTCCCAATAATTGCAAAATCCATATTTTATAGCAAGATGTACCATTTTAACCATGTTCTCAGTTTCTTGTTGTGAAAAGATGGCTATGTATATTGAGAAAAAAAGAGACAAAATATAAACCCCGCTCACCCACCCTATCCCAATTCTGATGATTTGTTTTATTCGCCGTAAGCCGAGAGGCGGAGTTTAATTGTAAAATGATCATTTTTCTACGAGAAATTACCATTTGAAATATGTAAACGTAATTGTGTTATGCAAAGAAAACTAAATGTATTATTAGCAAGCGATAGCCCCGCCCACCCACCCTTTCTTCATTCTAATGATGATTCTTAATATTGTTAATTAATGACAACATTATGTTTTTATTAGAATCCCACTCAAATCTGTTAAATCGTTGATGAGAAGATTGATAAATTGTAAGTGAAATATTGCTAATGCTCCTCCCATTCGTACAAGCTCCACCTTAATAAATTATTTCATTGGCTTGGAGAAGTGGGGGGCGTTTATAGTTGTACCTCATTGTGTCTACTTTACATGATTTGTAAATGTTTCTATGTAAACCCTGAGGGCAAAGTAGTTTTTCTAATGAAAATAAAAATTTTATTAAAAAATATTTAGTCTTAGATTCTATTATTTGTCAAAATAAGATTCAAATTTCCTCTCAGAGCCAATAAAATGAGTCAAGAAAACGGAGTAGGGGTGGGTGGGTGGGGCCACTTTTTTCTTTGAGTTTAATCTTAGATTCTATCACTTGTCAAATCAAAGTCTAATTCTTATTTTGCAGTCAATAAAATAAGTCAGTGAAATGAAAAAAAAAAGGTGGGCGGAGTTAAGTTTAAGTCTTTCTGCAGTCTTATGAGCAAACAATAGCCCCACCCACCCACCTTTTTTTAATTCTAGTGATGACTCTTAATATTGTTAATTAATGACAATATGTTCTTATTAGAATTCTACTCAAATCTGTTAAATCGTTGATAAGAAGATTGATAAATTGTAAGCGAAATATTACTAATGCTCCTCCCATTCGCACAAGCTCCACATTAATAAACTATTTAATTGGCTTGGAGAAGTGGGCGGCGTTTTAGAAACCCCACCCATCCGTCTCGATCTCAACCGTGATGTATTTTTCATTAGTTGTCAGACCAAGGGGAGGAGCGTAAAACTTTCCTACAAAAATTTGCCATTTTAAGCATTATTTCCCTTTCTTGTTGTAAAAAGAAGACTACACATATTAAGAAGAAAGGGCAAAATGTAAGCCCTTGTAGTTATAGTACCTAATCTGTTTTTGAGACGAATAACAATAAATCTTGTTGATATTTGACGTCCAGAAGTATCTTTTTTTTTCTGACAGAAAGCTACAGCTTTTAACGACAACGTCAACGGATGATATAAACGACGCATACCTTCCGTGCGTATTTATCTTACAACGGCGACAAGTTCATAATTTTAATATTTATTTTTCCTAAATCCGACATTTTAATTGCCTTTTTTGGCTCTTTAGACAAATCACTATCGGTGTTATTATTTTTTGTAGTTGTTCCTTCCTTGCTTCCTTTTTGTGTTTCTCGTGCCTTCTCCGGCAAGACGCGTGCTTTATCACCCCGACCGCTCCTCCTAAATTTGCCCGGTTCGCTCGTCAGGGCGCCCTCTAAATAAGAAATAACCGGTGAAACTTTAGAAAAGTATGAAGTTAAATAACGAAACGTCGGCTCGGAAATAATTTAAAGTACACACATATATACAGTACGCCATGAAAAACAGTCGTGTAATTAATCTTAATTTTAAATGACTTCGTCGCTGGAAGCGGAGCGAGAGTCGGGAAGGCGGCGCCTCCAATTAAAAATTAATAATCCGCCCGAATTTTTCGCTTAATTAATTATTTAATTTATTATTAATCCGCACAAATAATTAATTACTGTCTTGTTGTGCAACCGACTGGCGCCCTCGCTCCACATAATTAATGAATTTTTTTCGCGCCAACCGCGCCACCTATTTTGTTTAAAACACAATAAAACAATGCACGTTACGGCGCAGAGAAGGGCGTTATAATTTCACTTATTTGATCACAGGAAGATATGGACCAGTATTTCTTCCCTACTTCCTGCTGTTTTAGGTATGTGTAAGTTTGTAAGGTTGGCACAATTGTGGCCTCGGAACAATAACCACACATCCGCAACAATGGAAGTACGTTCTCTTCCGTTTCTAGTTTAAATGTTTTGTATTATTTACCGAATAAATTATGGAGGAGCGAGGAATATTCTAATTGCGGCACGGAAAAATCCGCCAAAAGTGCGAATTTCGAGTAATTATGTTGGTAATTGAGTTGAGGGGTAGGTTTGCACGGGGCGAACGTTGAGGCTTTGATGTGACGCGTATAATATGTGACGTATTTAACTCGGAACTAATGACGGGAAATTCGGCGGGTTTTCCTCTATAGTTTCACGGTGATTAGCGCTTTTTTTTCACCAATTCATCGGCCCGAATTTACACTTTTTATCAATTATCATTAAACAAACTCGAAACCAATATCAAATTCAACATTTATATATATACAAATACGTACGTAGGTGTATTTGTATTTCATTGTTGACTCGGTTAAGCTGTATTATTATTTATATACAGAATTTTATTTTTGTGTTAATTTTATTATTATATAATAGATGAAAATGACTGCAGTTTTCGGTTGTTACCGTTTAGAGTTATTCACTGTAGTAATGTAGTTCTCAATGTAAGTGTATCCGTCAAAACGAGTATGTTTGCTTCGCTTCCAGGGTCGGATTAGGTCACCACGCTTGGCAAAATAAGCTTAGTAAACATCTAATTTAGCAGCATCGAATGAATTGTGTTCAATAATTTTCATAATTTCGTCAGAATTTTGCAGTTCATTGCATCTGGCCGGATATAGTGAAATTTGTAGGGCTTATTTCGTAAACATATTACAATTTGTTAAAAAAAAGAGAATTTCAAACATTATATTTATATAAATATTAACAAACTGCCCAAAATCAAAACAAAATAAATTATTCATTATCTTCTTCGTCGCTGCTGCCATCTAAATATAATCAGTGTTGGGGACAGATACTTTTAAAAGTATCTAGATACAGATATAGATATACGGAAGATAAAAGTATCTAGATACAGATACAAGAAAACAGATACATTTTGAAGCTTTGGCGAATAAAATAACTGAAAACATGTTTATGTATTTTTTTATGTATTGTTTAATGAATTTTTTAAGATTAACAACATTTCGAACGTATTGTCACCTAAATTATTTCTTCTTGGTGTCAGAATTTGGTTTCCGCTACTAAACACCCGTTCCGCAGGTGCAGAAGAAGGGATTGTGGTATTAAATTTAAAAAATAAACATTTTACTGTACCATAGTTTTTAATTACTTGTAAAGAGGTAAGTATTTTGCAGTTAAGGTTCTCCCCCTTGCTTCACGGTGCATAAAAAAATCATCACAATAGAGATTGGGTGGGTGGGCAGGGCATATATTTTGCCTTTTTGTTTTAATATTTGTAGACTTCTTTTCGCAACATGAAACTTAAAACATGTTTAAAATGAAAAATTTGTATACCATTTCAACCATGTTTTAAGTTTCTTGTTGTGAAAATATGGCCATGTATATTAAGAAAAAAAAAGGCAAAATATATGCCCCGCCACCCCACCCTATCTCAATTCCGATGAATGAAAAACTGCAACGTCAAAATTGGCCTGAGATGATGAGAAAGTATCTCGAAATAATGAAAAAAAAAAGTGGGATGCAACGTACCATTTTACTTTCCAGCCTTCCACTGATTTCAGTTTACAAATTTCATCTAAAACGTTGGATAATCGAATCCTTAAATCCAAGTCATTCAGATGAGAATCGGATTTGATAGTAAGAGACTAAAGTGCACGATTTAATCCCGAAAGTGAAGATAAGTAACCACTTGAGGGATTACATCGCATTTTAGCCTTGTGGTGTGTATACTATTTTTTGCCCTCTCCGGACATAGATACTAAATATTAAATTGGAAAGAAAATATTCGAAATTACCTATCATCAACTGCGATAGGATTTTGCAATTAAATTCCGCTCCTTTGGCTCTTGACTATTAAAAAAATCTTGACTTTATTTTTTTCGTAATACATAGTATTCTTTGAACAACCCGATACTCAAAAACATGTTTTTAATTTTTCATTACGAAAAAAGGATTTTACCCTTCTGGATTTACCACGAATAAAAAATATCATCACAATTGAGATAGGGCGGGTGGGCGGGGCTATATTTTGTCTTTTTTTCTTAATATGTGTAGACTTATTTCGACAACAAGAAACTGAAAACCAGTGTTGGGGACAGATACTTCTAAAAATATCTAGATACAGATATAGATATATGGAAGACAAAAGTATCTAGATACAGATTGTTTTCGATTTTTTCGAAATGTATCTAGTTAACATATACAAGAAAACAGATACTTTTTGAAACTTTGGCTAATAAAATAACTGAAAACACGTTTATGTTTTTTGTTTAATGATTAATGATTTTTTTAAATTCACAACATTTCGAACGTATTGTCACGTAAATAATTTCCTCTTGGTGTCAGAATTTGGTTTCCGCCACTAAACACCCGTCCCACAGGCCATCACTTCGCTGTTTGATGTGTTGCAAATTGTGCAATATTTATTACGTACCTACGCTTAAAAATATTTTTTTTTTTTTGTTTTTATTCCCAATCTACAGTGTCCAAATTGTGTTTGATTGATAATTATCTCCAGCATTAAAATTAATATTTCAAAAGAATACGGGAAATGATTATTCTGTGCTGAAGGTCTGTTATCGGCAACCTGTCCCAAATTATTATTCTTCAATATCGGTTTACGATGTTTTTATGACCATGTCCGGTAATCGTCTATCCCGGTGCGGCAGGTATATACATTTTAGGAAGAATTGCTGGTTCCGTTTAAGGCAAAATAAGTACAATTTTTTAGAAAGGTATTTAAACACCTTATAGGATCAAAGGCTGCCTGGCAGGCCGGAATCACCAGAGTGCAACTTTAAATTTTCAGATTTTTGTTGAAACTCATTTTAATTTAATCTCGTTTCACGATTTCTGAGAATATATCACGATAAATTATTCTACCGAGGGTTGTAAAAATATCAATTTTATTGCCCAAGATTTACACTTAAACATAATCGGCACATTCTAGGGCAAAACGGACCTGCCAAGCCCGCATCGCGTTAGGTCCAACAATGAAAAAGTGAAGAAATGACACATGTGGCAACAGGAAAATATGCTACATTTGTCTGAAAAATAAAGGTATAAAACAGTAACAAATATGCGATTTATGCGAGAGAAATTTATGTATTGAACATTCGATTAGTCGATTACAGAACTAATTTGTGCTAATTGAAAAAATTAATCATTATGTAACACGCAATTATTATTTTCTAAAAATAATAACATACCTTAAACAAATATTTTTACTATTAAAATTACTCTTATTTAATAACACAAATACAACCAGCGGGCCTACCGGACCCGGGTTGCTCAGATACACAGATAAAATGCATTGCCCCCACAAGCGTAAAACGCAGTGAATAGTGAATTGTGGTTTCTGGTTTTTAAAATACCATCTTAACATGGCTTAGATTTATTATCCCCCAGAATTATAGTTAAAGATGTATAAGTGCTGAAGGCTACATTGTAGGAAATGATGGTATTTAAAATATGAAAATTTCCGTGACAGAACACTATTAGTACACTTCTTACCTCTATTTTTGTTTATGTGACCAAAATCACCAACACGAAGTATCAAAAATTACTACTAGTATAACTCAACTAACAACTACTTAAAAAAAAGTGAAATAAAAAAATGTATCTGTATCTGCGCCATTAATTTTGTATCTAGATGCAGATATTTTGTGCTTAAATTCGATTTTATCTAGATACAGATACTAGATACCCAAAAATGTATCTAGATACTGCCCAACACTGAATATAATATACCAACTTCACTAACTTATTTATTTTTAGCACGACAGGTATGAATAAAAATTGTTGATTCATGAAATAGTCCCTCGAATAGCACGCGTAGTCAAAGTTAAGTCGTATATTTTTGCCGTGTTTCCACTCATGGGCATTTAACTTGTAAATACCATTTAAATCAACTTTGACTACGATTATAAGTATTGATCTATCATCTAAATATATAACAAGTTTACTGACTTGTCGTTTCCTGTATTCTTCAAATATCACCCATAAAGTGATTAACTCTGCTTCCAAATATCTTTAGAAATACTTCACTTACGATGTATTCAGATTTAGACATTTTTTTTTCACCAAAATATTTCTCAATTTCTGCTGGATACTAGTTTTCACTTGCTCATTTCGACAACATATTTTATATTTTTTGTTTAAAAATAATAATTAAAGGTTGATTTTGTTGCTGTGATCAGGAGTTCTTAAAGTTCTGATAATCAATTTTTCTACTTCCCGAGTGTAGACAGAAACATAGCATAGAGCATTTGCCAAAATCAGTTTTATCTTAGCAAGTACTAGCCCCGCCCACCCACCCTCTCTTCTCTTAGGGGGTATGTCATTTGCCAAAATCAGTCTTATCTTTGCTCCTACTAGCCCCGCCCACCCACCCTCTCTTCTCATGACTCGATGCCTAACCCTCTGTATCATTTATCAAGAGTGATGGGGGTTCTGGCCCATTCTTAATGCAAATTAACAAATATGGGAAATCGTAAAAATTTCAGATGAGTTTTCTGTCTGGCTGTTGCTCATTTTTCACATGGTCGGTTCATCACTGCATTCGCTTGCAGAAAAAAAGCCAAAAAAGCAATCCCAGCTACACAAAGAAGACAGATAACTCAATTAAGAATGTTCTGAAATTTGGACGATTTTCCACGTTAATTTCCCATAAGAATGAGCGAGAAGCCCCATTATAAAACTACTATCAAGAAACTGCATAAAGCGAAATTGGACGGTGTTTAGTTCAATTTGGTGTTTTGTTGCTGTATAAATTTGAAAAGACTTTTTGAACTTTTACTGTTTTATTCTTTACGAATTTGAAGGAGTCTTGAGTGGCGCAGTGTTTGGGTACTCATGGTGTATTATTTTGGGAACCCATAAAGATGTTTTTGTAATTATTTAAAAGAATTTCTATCCCCTCTTTTTTTTTCCAAAATCCGCCTTATCTTAGCAGGTACTAGCCCCGCCCACCCACCCTCTCTTTTCTTACAGGGTATGTCATTTACCAAAATCAGTCTTATCTTATCAGGTGCTAGCACCGCCCACCCACCCTCTCTTTTCTTACATGGTATGTCATTTGCCAAAATCACTTTTATCTTACCAAGTACTAATGACTAACTTTTACAAAAATTGATCAAAATTTGGAAACAATACGAGCTTACTTATGTGCACAAGACAGGAATTTTGAACATGCTCTCTAGTGTTTAGTTGATTATGCTGTAATGGATGTTTCTTTTGTTGGTTTTGTTTGTGTTTATAATTTAAGTTTCAAGTCAAAATGAGTCTACACATATTAAGAAAGAAAGGCAAAATGTAGCCCCACCCACCCGCCCTATCTCAATTGTGATGATTTGTTTCTTATTCGTCGTGAGCCAAGAAGGCGGAGCTTAACTGCAAAATCCTTATTTCTCTACGAGAAATGAAAAACATGTTTTTGAGTATTGTGTTGTTCAAAGAATACTAACTTGATTAAGAAAAAAATAAAACCAAAGATTAGGCGCCATCCGTATCTGCCCCGATCTCAATTCTGAAATGTGATGAATTTCTCATTCGTTGTCAGATCGAAGGGCGGGGCTTAATTACAAGATCTATTATTTATCTACAGGGCAATTCCACCGTTACTTAGGCTAAAATCGTACGAAACTCTGCAAAGTTTTTTTTTATTTTAAACTGTCTTCATAAGTGCTTTTACACTTTCATTTTTTAACCTAATCGTAGAGATTTGTTTTCTCTTTTTTCTTAATAATTTAAAATTACTAAAGTCATATTTAATTTAGTCAAAATTTAATTAAAAGTTTGCGTTACTTACGCGAAATCTTTGAGCCTGCCTTCTCTGGAATTGATACATTTTCTCCATTTTCTATGGAATTGTGAATTATCATACAAAAAGAGTTATATTGATAAAAAATTTAATTTTCGTGTTTTCAATAACCGACAAGAAGTTTAATTTTGACTATGTCTGATTAGAGAAAAAATTGCGTTACTTACACGATGTCATCGTTACTTATACGATTTGATCGTTTCTTACGCGAACTTGTGAATATTAGCTGCCACGGAAGTAAGAAAAATTGCAAATTCGTGTTTTAAACAAAAGAGAAAGTTGGTCGAAGGTTGTTTAGACAGAACTTGCCTCGAAGGGCATACAATAAAACATTTCCAGCATTTTGGAAAATTATAAAATTTGATTTTGCAAATTTTATTTTTTTATGAAAACCTCTATAAGTTGAAATAAACAAATGTATGTAATGTCAAAGTAAAAGGATTAAATGCTAAAAGAAAAAATATTCAAACATACCGAATTTACAATTTATTTACTTAATGACATTACCATCATTTGAAATTTCGATTTGTTTGTTTTTATTTTGGCTTTTCTCGCTTTTCTCCTTGCTATTTTCATGGTATCTTAACGTTTTTATAGCGCAATGTCTTTTTTCTTTGTGCAGCTTATGTTTGCCCTATATACCTTCTGATATTTTCGGTTGGTTGATTTTAGGTATTCTGAGTCTGTTTACTATTTGTCGGTATTTTCTTACTCTTTCAGTAGATGTTAAAGACATTTTGATTAACAAGCAAAATCAAATTATTGGTAGATTGACGGCTGCCGAGACTAATTATTTAATTTCAGAGCTAAGCCACCGAAAGAAAATTATCCCGTTTCGCGTAAGTAACGATGCGATTTTTAATAATAATCACAAGGCAATTTCAATAAAAATACAATAAAAATAGAGAACGAGAACGAGAAAAAGAGATAATGTAACCTAATTTGCAATTATTTTTACTATTTCCGAATTACATGAAAATTAGTCCCTTACCGTTACTTATAACAATTATCACATATATCAGAAGAAAGAAGTGTAATATTTTTGTAAAGATGATGTTGGGATAAGTATTGATTGTACATTATTGTCAATAAAGGTACACTCTTTACCACCGTGCTTTATATTGTAAGTAAATCAAGATATTTACTTTGTTTCTAGCGATGTTAAAGAAGATATAATATCCATCATTTCTTTGAACAATTTTATTATTCCTCAATAACAAGCAATTTTTACTGCGGGTGTTATGGTATTGTAAAAGCAAATATATGCTAGTAAAATTTAAAGTTTTTAGAAGTACTAATTGTAAGATTTAGATTAATTTAACAATTTTCAAAAAAATGTGCTGAGGTTGACATTTTCGTGGAATTGCCCCTACAAGAATCGATCATTTTAAACATGTTTTCTTTTCTTGTTCTGAAAAGACGACTAGGTATATTGAAAAAAGCAAAATATAAGCCCCGCCCACCCGCCCTATCTCAAGTGTAATGACTTTTTTTAATCGTCGAGAGCCAAAAGAGCGAAATTTAATTGCAAAATCCTTGCTATTTCTCTACAAGAAATTACCATGTAAGGCATGTTTTTGAGTATCGTGTTATTCAAAGAATACTATCTCCCAAAGATTAAGCCCCACCCATACCTGCCCTGATCTAAATAGTCATGATTTTTCATTCGTTGACAAACCAAGGGGCGGAGGCTAGATGCTAAATCCATATTCCCTTACAAAAATTTACCATTTTAAACGTGTTTTCGGTTTCTAAGAATAAAAAAATCATCACAATTGAGATGGGGTGGGTGGATGGCTCTTATATTTTGGCTTTTTTTCTTAATATACATGGTAATCTTTGAACAACACGATTTTGAAAAAAATGTTGAACACATTTCTTGAAAAGAAATGAGTACTTTGCAGTTAAGCTTGGTCCACGGCGAATAAAAAAAATCATCACAATAGAGATAGGGCGGGTCTTTTTGACCTTTTGTTTTAATATGTGTAGACTTCTTTTCACAACATGAAATTTGAAACATATTTAAAATGTAGAAGGAAATATCGATTTTGCAATTAGGCTCCGCCCCATAATTGCAAAATTCATATTTCCTTGCAAAAATGTACCATTTTAACCATGTTCTAAGTTTCGTCTTGTGAAAAGATAACTATGTACATTAAGAAAAAAAAGGCAAAATATAATTCTCTCCCACCCACCCTATTTCAATTCTATTATTTAAAATTTGTGCTATTCTTCTGTCGAATTATTGTACCATTTTTCAAAAAATTGTATTTGAATTTCTCAGTACCTATTATACAAAAAAACTTCATAATCTTTAACACGTTTAAAAAATACGTAGTGAATTTTACATATTTTAGATTAAAATTTCTGAGCAAGTTACAAAATTGGTGACGGGAGAAATTAGAAAGACATTTTTTTATTTTTTACTTCCCGGGTGTAAACTAGAGAAATATTGTATTGTCTGTTGATATGATGCTTTCATGTTTTCTGGACATATCATAACCTCTTCAGTACAAAAAAAATAGGTCTCCCATTTCCGTCTCCCTGTATCTGTTGTGTGTGTTAATTTTTATTAGATACGTAATCTCTGCCACTACCGAACCGATTATTATGAAATTTTATATATATTTTAAGAACGTCGTGTAAATGGTCAAACGCTAACTAAAATTTATCTAGTTATTCCCAACAATTTGATGACGTTAACACAAAATTTTGTATAGTAAATGTTACTTAAATTTCAACAGTAACGTACTACTTGTGGTTTATGAATCCACCTCTGTTTTTCACCTTATACATATTTCTAGATTTTTTAAATTGCACATTAGAAAAGGGAAATATATGGAAAAAGATCAAAAGGATTAGAGAAAATTAGTAAATACTGATAACAGTATTAAGAAAAAATACGGCCATAAGTACCAGAAAAAAATATATTCACGACCTTAATTTTACAAATTTATTAAAATTATATTTTGTAGGATTTAGCTGTAAGTATTTTTAATTCAATTTGATTTAATTCAATTTGATTTAATTCGATTTAATTAGATTTAATTCGATTTAATTCGATTTAATCCGACTTAATTCGATTTGATTCGATTTAATTCGATTTAATTTGATTGTACATGTACACAAACCTTACCTAATTGAACACATTTTTAAGTTCAAAAAGCTTTCGTCAGATTGAGCGTTTCAGTAAGAGGGTGTCCATTTCTATTTACGAAGCGTACTAAATTATTTCGCACGAGCAGCCATGATACACCCTCGGATTTAGATTATTTCCCTCAAGAGTGACTTGACTCTTTCGATATCTGAAAAAAAAAAATGAAAAAATTAATCTACCAATTAATCACAACACCCTAATCAACGAAATAATTTATTATTTAATTTTCAATAATAATCGCCAGAACGAATCCAATGCGAAAAAAAACTAAAATCGAAACTCATTAATATTATATAATTAATTATATCTGTATAAGTTTAATGAAAATTATTTTAACTAACTAATTAATAGTAGTTAACATTGTCCGTAGAACAATTTGGGGTATAATAGCTAACACAAAACAGTGATTTCCTTGTCTGATGCTTGCAGCGTGCGTCTTAGCTCAAGCCACACACTTCATACCAGTCAGAAGTGTGCTTTTTTAATTACCGAATTTTGCCGTGAGTAATGAGCCGCATTATTCCACACGAAACGCGTGGAAAAAATCCTGCTCTGATGAATTCATAATATCCACGAAAGCGCCCCAAGATTGTAGTAATTACAAATCTTCAGTTGAATAGTTTATCAATTCAGATCGCATGTTGTTGTATAATAATTTATGAAAAATGGCGCAGCTGTTTTATTTCACATAATTTCGTCCCGTCCTAAATAATTCAGCGAGAATTCCTTCAGAAAATTATCGGTTATCTCTGAGGTAAATTACAGTAGGGGTAAAATTCCTCCGCAGCATAAAAACGCTTTAAAACAAAGGATTTCCGCGCGTCCAGGATTATCGCCCCGCGTGTCCTTTAGGCGGCATTTTAAATGTATCCCGCAGGACCCGAGTCGCCATATTTGATGACGTCATAACTGTTTGATAAGATAAGAACGTCTTAAGACTTAAACAGAGTCGTTAAGTTTTACGGCCCCATTTTAAGATATTATGAGAGGTGGCGGCGTAAAAATCTTAATTATAAGAAAGCGCCTCGACGGGGACGATTTTAATTAACATTTTTCATCGGGGGAAAAACAATGGGCGAAAAAGAGGGGCTTGCGCGACGAAAAGTTTGTCTGGAGGACGTAAAGAAAATCGGTAATAAAACAGCGAGAAACTTTAAATTGGCGTTTCTTCCTTCAGCTCAAAGAAGCTCGTTTTATACGTTGGTAATTTATAATGAATAAAATTTGAATTCGAGTTAATTGCTAGTCTTGATGGATTTTCTAGCGAGGCGGACATTTTCTCCGGGTTTTCTCGAGGGGTGAATACATTTTATAAATTATATCGCGGGGGTTTTAAGAACGCCATTTGGGTTTTTATCGATTTTTAATGGCAGACGTTTTTACTGGGAGGGTTTCTGAAATGTCTCACACAGTCTACACTACAAACACATTGCATCCCCCGCCCTATCGCATTACTGACAGACACCCCTTTTTTCATTTTTAATATGTAGGTCTTGGACTTGGACCACTAGTGAGACGCACTCACTCTACTGAAATAAACGTCCACATGATGTAAAAGCTTCAACTAATAGTTAAATTAAACACCAGAAAAACGTAAATCTAAATTAGAATCTTGGCTTCATTGCGGCGTTTTGTTTTAGTTGTTGGAAGTAAAGCTTATTTGAATGACACATTCTAAAAAAGCTGCTTTTATGGAGATTAAGATATTTTTGGGATTTTGTCGGGATTTTCAACTCAGTCTGCGTCAAGTTCTTTTTTTATGTCGAAATTTTGTTTCAGTGAAACTATTGATAAATATTTCTAGGATATTAGTAGTGAAGATTATCAGACGAGGCGTAAGCCGAGTTTGATGGCACCATATTGTATTTATTTATTGAAAATTATAATACCTAATAATTTTACTTTTGATAAACACTCTGTATAATAACATTTAATTTCAAGCAAATTGGAATAACGTGTTAACGTCACATCTGAATTTCAAAAGTAAACTCTAATAATAAAGCCTGAGGAGAGGCCAATCAAAATATGTAAAAATATATAGGATGTTTCATTAAAAAAAAAACTGAGTTGTATAGTACCCCTTAAAACGGAACACTTTGTGTAGTTTAAAATAATTTTACAGTATAGTTTTCAAAGAACCGTACAATTTTAGTCTTTAACTTTTTATGTGTAATAATTACGGAGATACTGTATATTTTTTATTATACTATTAAAATTACTTTTCTAAAAATGTTTTATAGTTTTATACAATTAATTGAAATGAAGAATTTTTTAAAAAAGGTAGTACCTCGTCCTATCTAATACATTTAATACAAGAAAGAATCTCATCCAATATACATACTTAATAATTATGAAGACAATTTTTTGAGTACAAGTTACTTAGAAAATGATTTCACAGTTCAGTTTTGCAGTTTCAAAGTCATATTATAAAATGCTGTTTTACTTTTTCCAATCAAAACGGATTCATAAACCACAAGTGTAAATTTTGAGTTGGTGCCATCACATTGTTGCTGGGGATAATTAAACAAATTTTGGTTAGCATTTTACCATCTAGATGATACTCATAAAATACATTTGATAACAATCAGTCCAGTAGTTTCGAATTATCCGTCTAATAAAAACCGATAAAGACTGCAGACAAACAGATGGGAATAGGAGATCTACTTTTTCATTCACTAGGGTTCATAAAATATGTATCGAAAAAAAAAACATGAAAGTATGAATGACGTCATCTCAAAACAGTATTTAATTAAAAATACGCCTGGGAATAGGATATCAGCAGTTTTTCAATACAAGTACAATATTCCTTTATTATTACTTCCCGAGCGTAAGCTCTGTCCTACGGATACTTTTATGTTTCCTCGACGTTTCATGACCCCTGTAGAATGACAAAATATAGGCCTCTCGTTTCCGTTATTCAGTCTGTCTTTGTGGCGTTTGTGTCCATATTTATTATACTTATCTCCGAAACTACTGGAGTGATTGTTGTCAAATTTTACACGTGTTTTAAGAATATCGTGCAAGTGGTAAAACGCTAACCAAAATTTTTCTGATCATCAAAATTTTGCATGATAAAGGCTATTTAATTTTATAAAATTATATATTCTGCACTTATGGTTTATGAATGAATCCGACTTGGTTTTGTAACCTCGGCACCCAGATCCACCTTTTATTTTTTTTAGGACAATAAGCATAACAACCAGTAGTCATTAATCCTTGTGTATTATTATTAACAAAACAAGTTGTTTTGTTAATAATATTTTTCATTGATAAATAAACCAAAAAGATAAAACTGATTATGGCAAATGTCATACCCTCTAAGAAAAGAGAGGGTGGGTGGGCGGGGCTAGCACCTGATAATATAAGGCTGATTTTGATAAATGACATACCCTGTAAGAAACGAAAGGGTGGGTGGGCGGGACTAGTACCTGCTAAGATAATGCGGATTTTGGCAAATGACATACCCTGTACGAAAAGAGAAGGTGGGTGGGCGGGGCTAGTACCTGCTAAGACAATAACATTCTTAACATTTTGGGGGTGAGTTATATGTCTTTTTTGTGTACATGAGATTGCTTTTTTGGCTTTTTGCCTTTTTTTCTGCAAGCGAATGCAGTGATGAACCGACCATGTCCAAAATGAGCAACAGCCAGACAGCAAACTCATCCCCAAAATTTTCTGAAATTTTTACGATTTCCCATATCTGTTAATTTGCATTAAGAATGAGCCAGGACCCCCATCAGTCTTGATAAATGATACAAAGGGTTAGGCATCGAGTCATGATTATAACATTTTTGTATAGGAAGTAACAGCATTGATTACATTTTCAGGAGCTGACCTTTTAGTATGCCAAGAAAAAACTTTTTATGATTTTTTTTAGTAATCTGTGACTGTAATTTGCAGAGGTTATCACATAAAATAAAATAAAATTTCGCTAAAGAAAAGCCTGGAAGCGGAAGTCGCTATTGGTATTCCAGAAAGACCTCGATCACGCAACCTCTCGAAAGAAGTAAGAGTTTAATTAAAGGCTAACTTCGGAAACGATTTATTCAGTTGAGTGGAGTCCAGCGAATGTTGAGAGAACCCAGTCAAGTTGCGCCGGAATTATTTTGTAGATAATTGCTGTAAATTTGAGTTACTGCGAAATAAATTGTTGAGTTTTACCCACGCCGATTTTAAATACCCAATTCATCCTAACAATATTTTCTCCTCTTTGTGTAAGAAATATACCTACAGAAAAATAAAAAACAGGGTCAAAGGCACCCACGGATTTTTCAAGTTTTATCTTTGATCGTTGCATTTTCAACTCATACCTCCAAATTGACGTTAATCTAACAAAAAGAAAATTGTGTCAAAAACAAATCTTTAAAAATTCATGGCTGTCTTGGATTGTGTTTTTTATTTCCTTTGTTATAGGTACACGTAAGTGAATATCGAGTCTTGTACTTAAAAAAATTTCTTGTGGGTTTTTGTTTATACGACAAACTACATCTACCTATTAAATAATTTAACCATAGCGTTAATTGACTCATCTTTTATCAAAAAATACAAATATAGATTTTTCCGGAAGTGACAATCAACTTCTCTTTCAAACAGAATGATATATTTAGTGTTCTAGTGGTCTGGTAGTGAAAGTGTACATCAGTTTTAACAGGGACTAGCCCCACCCACCCGCCCACTTTTTTCTTAGAGAATATCTCATTTGCCAAAATCAGTTTTATCTTAGCAGGTACTAGCCCCGCCCACCCACCCTCTCTTTTCTTAGAGGACATCTCATCTGCCAAAATCACTCTTATCTTAGCACGAACTCATTATTTACAAAAATCGGTCTTAGATTAGCAAGTACTAACCCTATTTTAGCAGATACCAACGCCGCCCACCCACCCTCTCTTTTCTTACAGGGTATCTCATATGCCAAAATCAGTTTAATATTAGCAAGTACTGATGACTAACTTTCACAAAAAATGATCAAAATTTGGAAACATTACGAGTTTACTTACATGCACAGGACGGGAATTTCGAACATTTTCTCTAGTGTTTAGCTTTAATGGATTTTTCTTTTTGGTTTTGTTTTTGGTTATAATTTATAAACGTCTTATTAGATTTAATTATTATTATTATATTATATATAATTTTATTAAATTTATTTTTCTTCTTAAAAATTTAAATGCCCAAATAAATGTCTTGTTTTATTAGTAAAAATATAGTTTAAACACAACATCCTTTATATAGACATAACTAAGTATATGTACTTTTAGAGTTAAATCAAAATATTCCCAAAAACGAGTAAAAAAATTATCTCATATTTTGTACAGAAGTTTCTTCCCCCTGAAGTACAACCAAACAAATCCATTTGTTTAGAAAAAACAAGGATAAATAATATCAATCGCAGTATAAAAAGAACAGCGAAAACGTTTGTGTGCAAGGTGGATTAATAAACCACAAATAGAACCTACATGTCCAAAATATGTTCGTACATATTAAATGTGACAACAGTCGGTATAATAATTTCGTAGAATATATGGCCACTTAATATCGACACAAACGACATATGACAGACAGACGGAAACGGAAGACACATTTTTTTATACTCTAGGGGCCACAAAACGTCAAGAAAACATGAAAATAGCCGTTCTCCGTATGGACCCTATTCCAACTTACAAACAGGAAGTATAAATAAAATTAAACTTACTACACCTTTTTCACAAGGAAGTAGAAATTAAGTCGACATTTTTTATTTGGAAAGATTTTTTTATTTCTGTTATTTTCTAAATTTAAATATTCCCAATAAATAATTTACCTATACGACGACTTAAGTCATAATCATTTACATAAGAGTGATCGTTTATTAAATATAATTGTAAGTTCCTTTTCTTCTTATATTTTTTAATGGAACCGTCTATATTTTTATGAATTCAACTGTTTATGAAAAATTTGGCACAGTTATTTCAAGACATCAGTGGCGGCTCGTCAGATGAGGCAAGTGAGGCGGCGCCTCACAGCATATATCTTAAGAACAGATTGACTTAATTTATAATTAAAAAAGAGTTTTCAATGCATTTTTAGTTACAAAAATATGTTGAAATGGGAAATCTGTACATGATTTTTTATTTTTTACGCTTCCTGCTGACATTTTCTGTTGAATACCGTACGATTTATGCCCCTAGTTCTTTAACTGAAGCGGCTAGAACGTCGGTTCACTTGAACCAGCGAAGCCCAATCACAGACACGGATTTCCATGGCTGAGCTCCTATACTTCTATACATGCGTTCGCTCGGAACTGAGGCGATATCTTCGGTG
The DNA here is from genome assembly GCA_022388445.1 of Zophobas atratus. Lineage (NCBI taxonomy): Eukaryota > Metazoa > Arthropoda > Insecta > Coleoptera > Tenebrionidae > Zophobas > Zophobas atratus. The sequence goes on from CM039446.1 coordinate 11,864,023, forward strand.
CTTCTCGGCCAATTTCGGAGTACTCATTAAACCATTTTTCCATTTATTTTACAGAACGGTAGGGTTGCGGGGTGCGTGAGTAATTAGCATAAACGTGAATAAAAACCCATGTGTTGGTGTTCTCTTTCATAGGTACAAGTGGGTGAAAAATGAATCCCGAGTATGATATCGTCATGTTTCTTCTTGAAACGCCGTTTTCACGACGAACCGAGCTAGAACGTCGGCAAATTTTGCTAAATATCGAGCAGTCAAAACCGTTAATTCATTTAACTTCCATTGATAAGCGACAGAATCGTCAGTACTCCAAGTCTTTTAAATCAACTTGGTACCTACGAAACATATAAATGGCTCTGCCGTAATATTTACACAACATCCCGGGATATAACGATTTGAAGAATTTCATCCGACGTGCAAAGTTACATGAAAGTTCCAAAGTACACATTAAAAATTTCATGGGCTTAAAACTTTTAGAAAAGAACACAACAACTATTCCCGAATCCCTCCAAGAAAGTGCTACTTTCAACAAAATTTTGACTTGTAAAAACATTGTTGATTCAATGTGTTATGGGTGTTATTATTATTATTATTAGGACCTACCACTGACCCGGGAATGACCGGTATTCAGGCAAGACTTCTATCATTACTAACTAGTAAGACCAAGTAATATTACTATATTGTCAAACTTCTATCATCGCCTCACCACATCAGACAGTCACGAGCCGCCACTGCAAGACATTTACATAAAAAAATGGTTTTCAAATATAACATCCTATGAGAATCGAAGATTTATGCTAACAATAATAAAAAAAAATGTTAACATAAACTTTTACCAATTTAACTGTAACGAATTTTGACATTAAAATGCAAACGTGAATAAACCTTTGTATCTGCAAACATTCTTTTCTTTGTTTTCATTAGGAATTTAAATGTGGAAAAATATATAGGGTGTTACGGTAATAAATATAACTATTGTGTGTAGGTATAGCTTGTATACCTGACAATGAATTTAGATTAGACCGTTGGAACGTATTTATTCAAACATATATGATGCCATGTGACAAAATATTTCATGAATTTTAACGGTTTCTTTAGTAATTTGCTGGTAATGTTCTTAGGTAAAATAAACGTTTATCACACCACAAGATTACTTAAAAAAAATTAAGTTTAAATTCAACGAAAATCAGAATTTTTGTATTGAAAAATTTGTATTATAATTTCAGGTAGCTGAAATGTAAAAAGTGTAGGTTATTCACATCCAGTTGTAAAAGTATCCCTCGACCCCGGGATCGAACCCGGCGAGCATCGCCCCCTTCCCACCCCGCCGGAAAAAATCCCGCCGAGAGGGAGGGAAAAAACTTGACGATCGGTTCGTCGCCAGGTCGCCATCTTAGATCCGGCGCCCTCCCCCTCCTCGCCGCCCTGCATTAATTTCGTTCCCTTTGTCTTTAATTTCTGTTTTAATTCCATGGCCGCCTCCACTTTTTACCCTCTTATTTCACCCTCGCCGCTGTTTCGTTTTGCGCCCCCGCCCCCGCCCTCGCCGGCCTCCCTTTATTTCCTTTGAGCGCCCTCAAGATGCCATTTTTGCGTATTGCCGGATTCGTTTCTGCGGGGCGGCGCGGGTCGATCGCAATTTAAATAAGTCCCGTCGCTTTGAAGAAGAAGCAAACTTAGTTATTATAAAGCCATAAAACATTTCAAACGTAATATTGGCTCAATTTAGATAAGTAAAGTAATATAAAGTTTAGCTGGCAATTTAAAATTCGCCTCAGGCGTGGAACTTATCCAATTGGTCCTATCTCTGATAAAACACACAGAAGTAGAAATTATTTCGAATTTAAGAGGCACATTTCTCCGGAATTCAAACGATTTTCACAATCATGTCGCGAGCAGTTTCCGGCAGATTTCTCAAAAACAAAAACCAGAATCCACACAGCTCGAGGACGAACTATAATTTTGGAGTCGATTTCCTGCACGGAGATGTGATTATTTAAGGAAGGGGAGGAGGACGCACGAAAACAAACCGAAAAATTCCATTCAGCAGAGGGGAGCTTATAACCTAAAAGACAGCTGAAACCTTACATACATAATAAAAAAATATATATATAACAACATTCTGATATTGTTTACATTTTAAAGTTATGAATTTATAACTGGAGTAGTTAACTTATGTCCATTTCACACCAAATATTTGTTATTTGTACAGGGCGTTTTTGAGGGAAAAATCGGAATCTGGTTTCAGAGAGTAGATGGCAGGGTTTTTCCAAGACTTCATTTACGGGCGTATTAGTGGAATTCTTTACTTAACGGCCTCTAAGCCGTATGTTCTGCATGGCCACTTTTCTACTTCATTTATCAGATCAGAATTATTAGACCCAATTTTTTAATAAAGCAAACAAATGTTTTAATTTTGTCAGCATAGATAATTTCTCTTTGTGACAGATTCACAGATCATTGCGACATTATTTAAAATGAACATGCCTGAAATAGTTTTACTGCAAGAAAAAATTGCAATAAAAAGATGTTTTTTGCAATTTCGAAAAGACAACCTGATCTTTTATTCGAACAAGTAATTATGACGGTCTCGAACATATTTTCTGTAATGTAAAAATACGCTGCAAAATTTTTTTAAATTTTTTTTCTCATAGGTGGGAACATCAACTGTGGCGAAAATTTTATCAACAGGGGACCAAAATTTGAAAACATCACTATCTGGCAAGCGAAAACCAACGGATTTATTTACAAATTATATGTTTCGGAAAGACCTGCAACGACAAATTTGGCAACTTAATGAAAAAAACGAATATTTCACTGTAGATACTCTTTTGGCTTATTCTAGGGAACAGTTGGAATTTAAAGTGGGGCGAACCACATTATACAAAATTCTTAAGTCAATGGATTATAAACACAGGGAAGTAAATGGTCGTAAAATTCTATGTGAACAAAAACATGTCGTTGCCGCCAAAATTACTTTTTTGAGAACATATTTACAGTTTATAAATTCTTGTGAAAATTTGACTTTCGTGTATTTGGATGAAACATGGATCTATCAAAATGGTTCATCCATTCGTCGCTAGGTGCACGATACTGATCTAAAAAGCAATCCCACCAAAATTAAAAGTGAAAGATCAAGGTTTACTATTCTCCACCCGGTTTGTTCAACGGGGTTCTTGGATGGTTGTAACAATTTTTTAAATTCAAAAAATAACGATAGAGACTCTCATAAAACGATGAACGGGACAATTTTTCAAAATTGGGTGGTTAATCAGCTCATTCCTGCTTTGGCAAAGTTGAACCAAAAATGTGTGGTAGTTTTAGACAATGCACCGTATCATTCGGTTCAGTTGGATAAACCACCCACTTTTTCTAGTAAAAAATATGAAATGCAGGAATGGCTCTTTAAACATAGTGTTGATTTTGACAAAAAATTTTCGAAGAAACAGTTGTGAGATTTAATTGTACCCTGCAGAAACAATAGAAAAAAAAGATATTTGGTAGACGAGTCATTAAGAGAAAGTGACCATGAAGTTCTTAGATTACCTCTGTACCATTGTCAATATAATCCAATTGAAATGGCGTGGGGATTTTGTAAGAACTATTACAACAAGCATATAAATTCTCAACCTTCATTAAAAAATAGGGTGGAGAATTTATGGCTTGAGGCGCTTTCTAAATGTACTCCAAGCATGCTGCAAAATTTTTGTAAACATTGTGAAAAACTTATTTTGACAGTTTGGGAAGAAAATATGGGAAATCTTTCGTACGAATCTATACCTCCTTTCGTTATTTCGCTAGGTGAATCTTTCAGAATCTGAATTTGAAAATGACGGTGATGATACAGATTTTCATAGCGAAATAATGGAAATCGAGTGAATTGTAGCTTGTTCGGGGGTGATATTTTTACGGATCTTTTGTTCTAAATTTACCAAGGTAGTATGTGAAAAAACTACCTGAAGTACAACAAAATAATTATAATTTTCGTTAGATCATCCACGTTGTTACTTTGCACCAAATTTTAAGCATTTTTATTTTTTTTTGTAACTCTTCATGGACCTGGAGAAGGCGTATAGTAACGTTCTAATTAATAAGCGTTTGGAAGTACCCACTTAGTAAAAGCAAATAAAGAACACTTACGTAAGCATTAGTAATAGCTATATAGATTAATCATTCAATTTAAGGCCAAAAAAATGTTTCAGAAGACCTAAACCCATCAAAGCACTACAGCAAGTTTGTTGTCTTTTACCAACCCTTTTAGTAATCTTAGAAAAGTGAAAAAAGAAGTTGGAAGATATGTAAATAAGCTGTTCACAAAGGTCGAAATTTCCATTTCTAAGAAGAGTGGGCGAGCAGAACGAACTGATGATTGAGAATTAAAGATGAGATGCTAAATGTGGCATGCGACAATAGTCATATGTAGAACCACCATTCATAAAAAAACAATGTTTCAGTGAAATTTTAGTGTTTGTTCCTTACATATGAAAAGCCGAGTAACTGTTTTACATAGCGTAAAGTTTTAAGCTTTCTAAGAAATAGATACCGTTAACTTGCTCATTGCTACTGAAAACTGAAAGTATCGGCAACAATGTTTATATTTCTTGCATATTTTTTAACCTTTAATTTAATAAAAGGTAACCTATCGAAAAAAGTTCAGGGAATTTTTATTCTTCTGCATCGAACCAACAAACTCACTAGATTTTCATGGCCAACCCTACTATATAAAAATCGTGAACGGATAATACGTAAATACCAGACTACTGTTTCCATTGTGTTCATTGACTGGCAAAATTTTGAACCACTTTTAATCCTAATAAAACAATATACTATTTCAAGAGAGTAACTAATTAGTAAATAAAATAGCTAGTTAATAGAGTAATAGAATACATCGACATAGTATATATCTTATCTAAGTTGTAAGTGTTGTAATAAATGATAAATAAAATATATTAATGTGTAAAAAAGTATTTTTTTGCATATTTTGCATCTATTCCTTGCATATTGTAGCAATTTTTTGCATATAATGGCAAATTTCTCTGCATGTATATGCGCATATTTACATGTTTTTTTTTCTGCCTATAATTCCTAGGTTTAAATAACATACAACTGAAGTACATCTCTTACAATTCCTTCGCGAATTCAGGCTATTTTAGTGGCGTCCTCTATTTTCTTAGAGAATATGTCATCTGCTAGTCAGCCTTAACATGTACTAGACGCACTCACCCGCTCTCTCTTTTCTTATAGGGTATCTCATTTGCCAAAATTAGTCTTATCCTAGCTGGTGCTAACCCCGCCCACCCACCCTCTCTTTTCTTAGAAGTTAAGTCATATGCCAAAGTCAGCCTTATCTTAGCAGGTGCTAACCCCGCCCACCCATCCTCTCTTTTCTTAGAAGTTAAGTCATCTGCCAAAGTCAGCCTTATCTTAGCAGGTGCTAACCCCGCCAACCCACCCTTTCTTTTCTTAGAAGTTATGTCATCTGCCAAAATCAACCTTATCTTAGCAAAGAAGCCCATCCACCCACTCGTTTCTTAGAGGGTATATAATTACCAAAATCAGTTTTATCTTAGTAAGTACTGACGACTAACTTTTACAAAAAAAATGATCAAAATCTGGAAACATTACGAGCTTACTTACACTCCGCGACAACTGATTAACCTCACCTCGATTTTTTTATATTTTGGCAGAATTATTGCAGCTTTTTTAAAAATCATGATCTTGGATATGAGAGCAAACAAAAAAGCTATTTACGAATATTGCAATTTTTTTGCAAGTACGTAGCGCCACTGAAAATTTGACTGACAAAGACAGAGAGTAAAATCTATAGCTGTACTCTTCTGAAGGGTAGCAAAGGACTACCAATCTATGTTTCTTTCTAACTTAACATCGCTATCTCTTAAAAACTACATAATAATACGTCAAGGCACTCTGACGTAGCCCCCCAAAACAGAATTAGGAAAAAACAATGCTTCCATAGACCACAAATGTAGATTTAATTGACTACCAATTTCGTAATACATAAATTCAAGGAGACTTCGAAGAAGTCATGAGACATCTATGCTTTCAACCTCTTTCAAAAATTACTTTTCTAAGAAAACTTTTACGGCACAAAAAATATTGTTTGTACATTAAGACGAACTAGAGAATTGTTTCTCAATTACCAGCAGAAACTATTTGGTTTCAACAAGACGGTGGTCCAGCCCATTTTGGACATCAAGTGTGACAGTATTTAAATGAAACTTTTCCTGGCAGATGGATAGGTCGAAAAGGTACTATTGAATGGCCTGCTAGGTCACCGGATTTGACACCGCTTGAGTTTTTTTTTGGTGGGGCTATTTGAAGAATCGCGTTTATACCAATAGAGCGATTCACGTTGAAGACTTACAGCAAAGCGTACGTAACGAAATTGCTAGCATTTGTGCAGAAATTCTCATTAACTCACTACAAAATTTTATTCAGCGTCGTTTTTACTCCCAAGAAGTAAATGGAGATCAGTTTTGAAATTAATAATTACTTATTATGTTATCTCAATGAATTAAAAAAAAAGCTCTCGCGAACTAAATTTTGTTTCTCTAATATAAAGTTTCATTCTAACCCTGTGCTACAACTGTAAATACTAAGTTAAACGTCAAAAAACAGCAGCTAGAAGTGGTTACTTAAATAAACCACTAGCAACTTTTCGGTGTCAATTAGTGCACATCTACTTTTGGCACGAAACATCGACCAGTGGTTTAATCGACCATTTTTCTCCCTCGATACCTCTAATCCCGCATTCCAAAACACAGTCTCCTCTCGTCGAAATTTCCACTTCTTGACCTGACGACGAATCGATCGCCACATTTTTCCCTCCCCTCCCTCCGCTTTTTTCGCCCCTCGTAAACGGATCCGGCAGGCGCTGACGACGCGATTCTCAAGTGTTTTAATTAGGATCTTTCTTCATTATGAAAGAGTGACACGCCCTCACATAATGATATCCCTCCAGTCGAACCAAAGTTGTTCGCAGAATTCTGTAAAAGTTTTTATCTCGCCCATTTTAATCCGCACTTTCCAACTGCTGGAGGCAAACTTTCGTGATCACGTTAAAGACACTCGTGCCAACTTGATGTCGTCCTTACTTTGCGAATTTTTCCTTTTTCTCCTTTTTGGGGGAGTGGATGTAACAGTTTCTCAGTTTCACGAGGATTAAAAGATGTAAGAAAGTGGAATTGGTCTGGTTCTGCGCGCTTTTGGAGTGTTTTCTGGGGGAAAAATCGGCTAGTCGGGCGGATTCTTGGTCGAGTTGATGAAAGTTGGTTGGGTTAGTAATTTTCGTATGTGTTTAGTACATGATAATAATTCTTTGAAAATTACGTTATAGGAAACTTTTTAAAAAAATCCGTGGTAAGTTTGTAAACGTAATCATTGAAATAGACACACGAAAAAGTAGGTACCGTGCACGTTAAATTGACAGATTCTAATTGTCTTTGATACAGGGTCATCATAAAATACTGTAGTCAACTCATTTATGAAAAACACAACTGAAATTTTTCTCGTGCCGCTAATTACCGAAATGATTTGAACTCTTTTGAAATGTCATGATGTTTTATTAAATTAAAGGTTAAAAAATATGCCAGAAATATAAACATTGTTGCCGATACTTTCAGTTTTCAGTAGCAATGGCCAAGTTAACGGTATCCATTTTTTAGAAAGCATAAAACTTTACGCTATTTAAAACAGTTATTCGGCTTTTTCTAAGTGTTTATTTCATATGTAAGGAACAAACACTAAAATTTCACTTAAACATTGTTTTTGTATGAATTGGGGCTCTGCATACGACTATTGTCGCATGCCACATTTAGCATCTCGTCTTTAATCCTCAATCATCAGTTCGTTCTGCTCGTTCACTTTTCTTAGAAATGGAAATTTCGACCTTTGTGGACAGCCTATTTCCATATTTTCCAACTTCTTTTTTCACTTTTCTAAGATTACTAAAAGGGTTGGTAAAAGACAACAACCTTGCCATAGTGCTTTGATGGGTTTAGCTCTTCTGAAAGATTTTTCCGGTCTTAAATTGAATGATTTATCTATATAGCTACTACTAATGCTTACGTAAGTGCTTTTTATTTGTTTTTACTAAGCACTGCCAAACGCTTATTAATAAGAATGTTACTATACGCCTTCTCCAGGTCCATGAAGATTTACAAAAAAAAAATGAAAATGCTTAAAATCTGGTTCAAAGTAACAACGTGGATGATCTAACTAAAACTATACTTATTTTGTTGTACGTCAGGTAGTTTTTCACATACTACCTTGGTAAATTTAGAACGAAAAATGCGTAAAAATATCACCCCCAGACAAGCTACAATTCACTCCATTTCCATTATTTCGCTATGAAAATCTGTATCATCACCGTCATTTTCAAATTCAGATTCTGAATCAGATTCAACTAGCGAAAGAATGAAAGGAGGTACAGATTCGGACGAAAAATTTCCCATATTTTTTCCCAATCTGCCAAAATAAGTTTTTCACAATGTTTACAAAAATTTTGCCACATGCTTGGAGTACATTTAGAAAGCGCCTTAAGCCATAAATTCTTCACCCTATTTTTTAATGAACAACTAAAACATTTGTTTGCATGATGACCCTGTATAATAGTTATTTTTGAAATTCTGTTTTTTAACCTAAAAATCGCCTCCCAATAGTCAAAACACCCTGATTATACACAACCCGTAAGTTAGTTGGGAGCAAGTTCTGGAGCTCAGTTCAACTTTTCTCTCCTCCACTATCCTATATGTTGTCTATCTCGATTTGGGATAGCTGGAGGGTGGCGGCGTTTCATTCATGATTTTCGCTGTACGTGTGAGCGTGTGTGAGTACGTTTATGTGTCGGCGGCGTCGAGACGCTCCTGGGTTTGCGGCGACGCTTATTTAATCTTGCCCACAACATCACCTAACGTCGCACCGCTACGTCTTCCCTTCAACCCATCGAATTACCGCCATATTAGCGTTATGGGACTAATGGGCAGATTGTGGCGGTAGCAGACAACCTTTGCGTCAGTTTCCGCCGAAATTTTTATTATTTATTATTCTCTGAGAAAAATTCTCGAATAGTCTGATCACGTTAACGAATTCAATGCCTGGCTACTTTGTCACTTTTAGTGCGACTTGCGACCTGAATTTAGCTCAGACGCCCGCTCCACCCCACCCCAAATTTCCCGTCTCTATGATTTACCAAGAAATTATTCGCCGTATTTTTTGCGCACTCTGTCAAGTACAGAATCGCTTATTTAATTTAGCGAAAACTCATCAGCCTCCCAACCACCGAAAGTCGATGACCTTCCTCACTCGCAACCCACCCCCGACATACGGCATCCTCGGCCTACTTGTATCCCAGAACAACGTTCTCGTTCACATGATTGTTTACACGCGTTCCACCAGATTTCCCAAACTATGCGAAACCCACCAAATCTACCATCAAACAAATCGCTCCGACACCCATCGCCCGGTCTCGCTGTATTTACACGACCATCCAGATGTTGTCTAGCCGAATTCCAGACATTTACTGACCACCGACGTGACCCATCCACCACCAGATGTGATGTCCTGTGTGCTTTCTTTCAAGGAAGGGTCATTCAGGGTCGGCGAGTTGGTGTTGTTTGAAGTGAATTTGGTGTTTGAAGTGGTAGTTTTTAGGGGCGATTTCTAGCGATATTTAAACTGTTATCGATATTACAGCGTTTAGGATGTAAAGTGTTTCTTTTGTACTAAATTGGGGAGCATTAAGTCACATCGTTTCTTCACACAGATTTAAGGTTCGCTTAAACTCGGCGAGATGTTATTTTAGAATTAAAATTTAAAGTAGCACTCTAATTAATCCAAACTTTGTTTCAATATCAAATCACTCAGAATCCTTACTGTCTGAAACTGTTATCTGAAAATTTTAGAGAATGAATTTACGTTTGTAAATGACGGTGTAACAATCAGCTTGCTTTGCGTAATAATAGCAGTAAATTTTTAGTCTGGAAAATATGTACACAGCAGATTTAAAGTATGGAACACGTAAGTGTATTGTAACCACAATTTATCTGATCATCCCCATCAACAATTTGATGACGTCATAATAAAACTTTTCTTAGTAAATAAGATTTAAATTTTGTAAAATAACATACGCCTGCACTTATGGACTATGAATCCGTCTTGTATAAGTTTGAGTATTACTATTTTTCATAACTGCACATTTTTAAACATACAGTTAGACACTTTTCTACGTACTTCTCTAATCATTTTGAAGAGTTTTTAACCAAAATTATTCCACGGTTTGTTTTTTTTAAGTGTTATTTAGAACATAATTTTAGCAACAGGTTTTTGTATCAATACTAAATTTAAAATTCCAAAACCATTGATTTTTATCTCTAATTTGTGTATTTATAAGGGAAATTTGAAAATTACAAGAGTTTGTTAAACTTCTTGACATATTTAATTTGGGGTTTTAACGAATGATTCGTATTTCAAGTTTTCAAAATATCACTTTCTTAACAATAATTTCGTTTAATCATACTTATACCTACTAGAAAATAACAGGTCAGTACAGAAAATTTTATAAATTACTTTATGTTATGAAGTTTTACAAAAGTAATATATTGAATTTCAAAAAATATATATGATGATTGGGGAGTTACTAAGCGTTGTCCTCCTATCTCATTAATTATTAGAAATAGAAAAAAAAGTCAAAGACTAAAATTGTATAGCTGTTTGGGGACAATACCTAAAAATAATTTTAATATACAGAGTGTTCCGTTTTAAGGCGTAACACGCAACTTAGTTTGTTTAAATAAAATATCCTACATATTTTACAATTTTTGATTGACCTCTTCTTAAGCTTCACAAACAAAGTCTTTCCTGAAAATACATGAAAAAAACTTATAGATCGATACTTCCAGTTTTAATTTTTTTCAAATACTCTGTAGTACTCTGTACATTAAATTTTGACTTAATTGATACCACAATAATGTAACACAGATTTTAAAAATAACCGTACTGCATTTTCTTTACCAAAAATTTCAAGAAAATTGGAATAATTTGGCAACGTCGCATTGCAATCTCAAAAATAAACTGTAAACTTAAAGTAAATATTAATATTTTCAGAAGGAGAATTTTCAAGTTATACAGTGTTTTCTGAAAATAACGTTTCTGAAAATTCAAAGTTTTCAGTAGCTCAGTGATTTCGGTTCATTTTTAATCTCAAACTTACAAACGTTTTTGTTCTTTCATTTTCCTAATCCAAGAAAGTCAGTTTTAGTTTTAATAAAATCTCAGTTTTAGTATGCCAAAAATTTAAGAAGTTAATACCCTAACAATTTAATTTTTGGATTTTATTGAGCTGAACTAAGTACATTTAAAAAATGTAAATTTTTTCAATGCTGTGATTAACTTATAACAATTCTGTGCAATAACGATATCAACTAATGACAAATTCGAAATTTTCTTAGAACAAATTTTGCGATTTAAATCTTTCAAACATGAACTCTTTTTAAAGCGCCTAATTTTTTTTAATTTATTTATCTATACATATAAAATTGTTTGTCCTGACTGACTGATTCATCAACGCAGAGCCTAAACTACTGAAGCTAGAAACATGAAATTTGGACAGCAGTTTCCTTTTGTGATGTAAGCATCCACTAAGGAAAGAATTTGGAAAATTCCACCCCTAAAACCTAAAAGGGTCAGAAGGGGTGGTAAACTTTGTACAAGAAGACTATTTTCTAACCACTTCTGTTGTAAATATTTACTTGAAACTTGGTATTAATGCTTTTCAACACAAATAACGAAACACGTATTTCACCATTTTCCGAAATTCAACCCCTAAGGGGGTAAAAAGTGGTGGATAAGTTTGTACCGGAAAACTACTTCTGTTGCACATTTTCACGTGGAACTTGGTATTAATGCTCTTCAACACATGTAATGACACACGTATTTCAGCATTTTCCGAGATTCAACCCCTAAGGGGGTAAAAAGTGGTAACTAATTGTTTATGGGAAAATGTTTCTATTGTAAATTTTGCTTGGAACTTGATATTAATGCTTTTCAACACAAACAATGTAACGCGTATTTCAGCTGTTTTTGAGATTCTACCCCTAAGAAGATCAAATGAGGTGACAAAGTTTATATGAGAAAAAATATTTGTATGGCGATGTTTAGTTGAAATGTTGTTAACATTTGTTACTTGAAAACTGGTAATCATGTAAAATTGTTTGTCCTGACTGACTGATTTTAATTCTTTTTTGATATTCATCCCCAACGGAATATAATTTGGGTGGAAATGTGAGAAACGGGAGAAGTTAAGTATTAATCCAAAAGTGGTTAAAAATCAAAGTTTAAAATAGTTAAATATGTTTTTCGCATATTAGACGTGGTAGGATTATTTGAAAAATCAGTCCTAAGCGTTTGAAATTTAAGAAGATGTATGGAAATAGAGAGGGCGCGACGTCACCGAGTAAGCGACTGCGACGCGAACGCGGTCTGCTGTCGGACGCGTGAGGCCAAACGGCGTTGACGGTTGTGTTTTATGTCACGAATTGTCAGAGTATTTGTCCCTTAAGTATTCTAATTTTGTGTTTCCGTGTATGAAAGGAGCTAGCTGTAGCAGAAAATATCCTCGAATTCTCCTGAATGAAACCCAAACAGGCGATGACAGCTACCCTCAATACTGGCGAAGAGGTCCCGCGCATGGTGGATTAACGATTGAATTCCATGGTGTAACCCTAGACATTAGAGATGTGTCGTTCGCGAACGAACGAATCAAATTGAACGGGTAGTTCGAATGAACGAGTGAACGAAATCGTTCCCAACGCAAACTAGTCGTTCTTTCGTTCATTTCGTTCACTCGTTCACTCGTTCACCGTTCACATTGTCTCGACTGGATCTTGGTTCCGTTGGATCTTTGAATCATGGCACCAGCACAGTTCTATGTTCTGTATCCAATACTAGGAGCACATGCAATGCTATTTATGGAATTAACTAATAAGAACGTAAGTTTTCCATACAGATTAATTCCAGTAGTATGAATTGAAATTAGGAACCGGGAACAAAAATGACAATTTATGACGATAACTAATATACAATGTTCATAAACGTCTGAACATTAGAAACTAAAAAAAATCCGTGTTATTTTTTTAGAATACAGGATTGTGTGACGTCAGATTAAATCGTTTTAAATATGCTACGACCTGATTAATTAAGAATATTTAACATTTAACGTTCATTTGTTTTTGTCTATGACATTCAACTTTTTTTTTAATACACCGTATACATTGTTTAGAGATTCTTCTAGTTTTTTTTTTTTTAATTCTTTGATTTAACATATGCCATATTTTACTCAAAAGTTGCTTGGAAGCTGTGATAAAAACGAATTTAATTTTTGTGGCAAAAGTGCTATTGATGTGTTTATTAACACAATTATTTGCGTCCACAAATTCGTTACTTTTTTTAAATATTAAATTATTATTTATACATCACAGAATTCAGAAAAAAATCGTTACATGAATCTCTAAAAAAATGGGAGGCATTAAAAAAAATTAAATGTAGACAAAACCAAATAAACGTTAAATCGATTTAATTTTACGTATCACACAATGCAGTATTCGAAAAAAAAGACAGCAATGGGCCGGGGTTTTTTTTTTTTTTTCGAATACCTATGCGATAGTTCTGAGCATGACCTTCCCTATAAAGTGATCGGATTCAAGCAAAAGGGAAACTAAGACCATTGACCGAAGTGCCGAAAGACCGAATGATTCATCAATAGATCCCTGAGCCTTGAATGATTAAGAACGAAGTGAACGGTGAACGAAGTGAACGAAATGAACGAAATGAACGAAATGAACGACATTTGACGACCGGGTCTTCGTAAGGACCGAACGATGAACGATCCGTTCGTAGTGATGACCGAATCTGCCCATCCCTACTAGACATGGGCGCCCATAGAAACCTTTCTCAGGGGGGGCCACCCTGAAATTTTTGTAATATACTCTGTTCTTGTATATATAAATAATATAATGATAGAAATCTTTACTATTATAAATATATATTTTAATCATCAACTACGTTAATCAAATCTATCGCAAATAACCCTACAACATCATTATTCTTATTATTAGCAAAACAGTGTAAAATATTAAAATTAAAAAGTTATAAAAATATAAAATTCATCAAAAACAAATTGCTAATCCCTTTTTTCTTGGCCAAAATCGTCAGTTACTCTACCAACAGATATTTCTTCGGCATTAACTCTCTCTCTGAAATACTACTGTCAAGGTTTTTTATTTTTACAAAATCCTGCCAATTTTGGATTTCGTCCGATAAAAATTGTCAGTGGTGTAAAATTCGCTCAACCCTTTAAGGCAACTTGGTTTTAAGTTATGTATATTCTTTGGATGTAAAGAAAATAATGAGCATGATGACACTTTTGTTTCGGAAAATCGTGTCGTTAAGGAAAGAATGAAATGATCCAGGTATGGAATAAAAGTGTCAAAATAATTTTCTATGCTATCTGTGTTGTAGTTCGCACGCCCACTCGTGAAACAGTTCTGGAGCAACCGAAATTTCCACTCGAAGTCGATGGCTACTCTGAAAAACCGCCATCAGTAGTAATAAATAACACCACTTATTTTATACTTCTTATTAGCTGAAGTATCATCATCAGTATTTGTAATTTTTTTCTTGAAGAAATTTCAGATATCCATATTTCTCTGTTTTTAAATAAATTATTAAATTTAAAATTTAATCAAGAGTACTTACGCTTGAATTTTGAAATAAATAAATAATAAAAGTTATAGTCAACAAAACGCCGGTTTAACAACTGTTCGTCTTTACATGTCACTTCACCACGGATAAAAAGTGAAAACGGAATGAATTTTTGGACGTAGACGTTAGCAATAAAATATTTGCTCTTGTAATAACTGTAAAAAGCAAATAACGAAACAACCCATAATTCAGTACCGGTTAAAAAGGATAGATTTATGATGTTTCCAGGCAAATCTGGGGCGAACAGAGGGTTTCAAAACCAAATGGTCTAAGTTTGTCACATTTCTGTGTTTGTGTGGCAATAAAACTGAAAGTGTAGGGCATGTACCTACTCTTATGAATGTGCTAAAGTTTAATTTTGACAAATAAAAAGGAAATTGACGCAGAATCTCAGGGGGGGCCATGGCCCCCCCTGGCCCCCCCCTATGGGCGCCCATGACCCTAGATAACAGATGTGGTACCGTACAATCCACTTTTATCTTGAACTTTTGTTGCTCACATCAACATAGAGTATTGTAACTCTGTAAAATCTATTAAATATATATGCAAATATGTTAATAAAGGATCCAACCAGGATTATTTGGTCTTGAAAATGATAATAATGAGGTCAAATTATATGAAAGTGGTCGATATATTAGCAGCTTTGAAACTGTCTGGAGAATCCTGATCCTTTCCTATACATGAACAATTTCCAGCGGTTTTTCATCTCACAGTGCACTCGAAAAATGATCTGCTGTCTATTTTAATCCTAACGACTTTAATAATGTAACTGAAAAGGTAAATAATTCACAGAAAACTACTTTTCTAACATTAATTGAGCTTTGCAAAACGAATAATTTTGCAAAAATCATTTTTTATGTTGAAGTCCCTTCATACTATGTGTGGAAAAGTACCAAATTTGAGAGACAAAAACGTGGAAAAAATGTTGATGGTTGGCCGGGAGTCACAAGAGATCAAACTTTGGGCAGAGTGTACACCGTTCACCCTAATAACGCCGAATGTTTCTACCTTGGTCTTCTTCAAGAAATGAGAAGGCCAACATCATTCTCGGATTTAAAAACTATTGATGGTGTCGCTTATCCCACATACCAGTCATCATGCAAAGCTTTGGATTTGTCAAGTTCAGTCAGAGTGTCAAGAGAGTGTTCATATTATAAATGAAGTGTACAACAAGTGTGTGATTTCCTTTAAAGACACGGTGCCGTCTTTACGAAGACAATGTTTAGAGTATTATGGTTGGCCGCAGCCTGTAAAACGTGAAGAAGTCATACAAAACAGAGACTATCTCAGAGTGATTAGCTATGACATACTTTTATAGGCACAACGAAAGTTTATTAAATACAGAACAATATCAAATTTACAACCAAGTTTTAGATAGGTCAGGTAAATGTCTGTTTTTACATGGCTGCCTACAATATTAGCGACAAAACTATCCAAATATTTTAACTTTTTTAAAGAAATATCCTTTAATTTAAAACATGACTTTTAATCAAATCGACAAAAGATAACCCAAATTACAAAATTCACGGGACCCTAACTCCAAACTTTCAGTCCTTATTTCACCCACTTAGGGGTAATTGATGCTTACATTAAGAAAGGAACCTTCTGTCCAAATTTCGTGTTTCTAGCTCCAGTAGTTATGTTGATGAATCAGTCAGCCGAAGGACAAATACTTTTATATATTGTTATTAATGAAGACTTGCACAAACTTAAAAAGTAATAAAACTGAAATCAAAAAATAAATCAGCGGATCAAAAATAATGTGTCCTAATTGCGAAAACCACGCAAGCGGAGCTGCGGGTAACAGCTAGTGTTTTATAAATTTTAAAAAGATCTTCAAAAATAAAATCACGTTAAAAATTTATCGAATATTGAAAATATTTTCAGAATTTACTATTCAGTTTGCAATATATTATTTCTTCCAAAACGTTCCTCAAACAGCAGACAGATTGCGTAATTTTTTTTTAATTGTAGAAATTGTGTCATTTTGAACTTAAATTCCTTAACTCTTGGATTATTTTTGAACTATATTTTTAAAAAATCCGAAGTGTTTCAATGCAGAGAGTATTTTATAAAAATTCAATGCAATAAATACATTAACCAACCACAGATTCTAAATTTGTAGTCTAAAGACATCATGTAAATGTGGAAATAATACACAGTTTATTTACCTTCTTTAAAAAACTGGTGGCGTCATCGAAAATATCTTCCTTTACGTTAAGTCAACATTTCGACTGAGTTTTGTGAAATTTTGACACGTTTTTTAATATCTTAAATCATTTTATAGATGTTATTGTAAAAATTATTGATCTAAAATTTAAGTTTAATTTTATTATTTATAATAATTTATATTTTATACCAGTTAATTCGAAACTTCAGGTCATACTGACCGGAAATTTTTTATTTAACTATTACTTTAAAACCATTAGCAATAATTTAATATGAACCAATAATATTAAATTAAATTAATAATTAAGTGACCTGAATTTTTGTTTTATTATTTCAAAATTTTAAATCTCTAGGTCTAAATCTGAGTTTGTTAACTCGGAATTTTGACTTACCTATTTGTTTTAAATTTGGCCTTCGGAAGTGTTAGCATCATATTTAAATCAAATTTTATAGTTTGTCTCACAAATTGTTATGAAAGTACTGAAAAACCCAAAAATTATGTATTTAATCCAAATTTTCTTGAAATTTCAACCAACTGACTTGGAGTTTCACTTCATTGACTTAAAGTTTTGACTTGTGCTTTGCTCTTCTGAATACAATTCTCTACAAGTTGAAATTTTGAGATAAATAGGCTGAAATTTCGAATTTGTTATTTTGAAATCTAAATTAACTGACTTGAAATTTCACCTCATTGACCTGAAGTTTTGATTTGTTTTCTTAGAATGATTTTTTATTAACCAATTTTTTGTGTGTTACACTCTTAAACTCGATTCTCCATCATGTAAATTTGAGTTAAATAAGCTATTTTTTGTATATTGTTCTCGTAAGGTCAACTGCCCATCATGAGCTGAAATTTTTAGTGAAATAAACTGAAATCGTTATCTTGAAGTTTCAACATCTTCTGCTGAAATTTTGTTATAATAATTTTTGGGTAACGTTCCCTTAAGAAAAATTCTCCATAGATAAAGATCGAAATTTCAACTGAATTTTGAGAATGTGATTTTTTTTATTTTTGTTCTATTTGTAGATGTTATTATAAAAATTCTGGAGCTAAAATTTAGTTTTAATTATTTCAAAATTTATACGCGTTAAATCGAAATTTCAGGTGATATTGACTGGAAAATTTTTATTTATTACCTTAAAATCATTAGCAATAACTTAATATGAACCAATAATATTAAATAAAATTAATTAAGTCTAAATTTGAGTTTGTTAAATCGGAATTTTGACTTATCTGTTTTAAATTTTAAATTCGAAAGTGTTAGTCATATTTTTTAAATAGAAATTGTTATGAAAGTACTGGAAACCCAAAAATTATTCCATCGAATTTTTGAGTTTAATAAGCTTAAATTTGCAGCTCATTTTCATGAAATTTCAACCAATGACTTGGAGTTTGACTTCATTGATCTGAAGTTTTGACTTATTTTCTCAAAATTTTCATTTGATAATTTTTGTGCATTGCTGTCCTAATTAGAGTCTACAAATTGAAATTTTGAAATAAACCTTTGACCTGAAGTTTTGAATTTATTTTTTATTAAATAATTTTTTGTGTATTGTACTTTTAAACTTAATTCTCCGTCACAGGTTGTAATTTTGAATTCAAAAAGCTGAAACTATTATTCTTACTGACTTGAACTTAGAAATCGAAATTTTTGGTTTAATAAGTTGTAATTTGCATTTAATTATCTTGAAGCGTATGTCTATCCACTGGAAATTTCAACTAATTTTCCATGAGTCGAAATTTTGAGTTAAATAAGCTCGTTATTTTGAAATTTCAACTTGTTGATTTGAAGTTTTAACTTATTATGTCAAAATTTTATTGTAATAATTTTTTGGTAACGTTTCCTTCATCACTATTCTCCATAAATATTAAAAAAACAATATATTTAAAAGCTACAGAAACTTGTAAACGTGTAAATTCTATGAATTTTCAGAATTTACTGTTGAATTTACAACATTATATTTCTTCCAAACATTCCTTTTTTGAATTTTGAACTTAAATACTTAAAACCAACCACAAATTTTAATTTGTATTTTAAAGTAAATGTTGAAATGATATACAAACTTTATTTATTCCATTAGAAAAATTGATGACGTCATCTCAAAATATCGTCAATTAGTTGTGGAACAGATGCATTTTAACAACCCATTATTAAGTTGAAAGATTTGCTTAATTTTCCTTTTCGTTAAGTCAAAACTTGGACTGAGTAAAGTTTGACATATTAATGTGAAATCTGGACACGTTATTTCAAAATTTTTATTCTTTTTTTCTATTTTTCATAATGACAAATTTCCGCATCAGGTTAAAATTAAATTTTATAGATGTTATTTTAAAAATTATTGAGATGAAATATAGATTTAATTATTTCGAAATTTCTATTTCTTACTTATTTATATTGTTACATTAGCTTAAAATTTTGTTTAATTATTATTTAATTGCTAACTCGGAATTTCGACTGAGTTGTTTTAAATTTTAGCATCATATGTAAATCCAATTTTATAGTTTCTGTGAGAAACTATTTTGAAATATTAAAAAAAACAAAAATTATTACATCGAAATTTTGGCTTAAAAAATTAAGATTGACCTCACTGACTTGAAGTTTTCAATTAGTTTTTCGCAATTCTTTATTAACTAATTTTTGTATATTGTTTTCGTAAGGTCAATTGTTCATCATGAGTTAAAACTTTGGCTAAAATAAATTGAAATAGGAATATCGTTATTCTGAAATTTCAACTTATTGACATGACGTTTTTACTTCTTCTGTCAAAATTTTGTTATAATAATTTTTAAAAATTCCTCATAGATAAAAAATAGTATAAGCAAAAGCCATAGAAAGTTTTGAGTGTTCAAACGCGTTATTATCCCCACAACAGTAAAAGATTTCAACGCGCTATCGACAACGTTTCAACAGCTACGCTGTCACCTTCGCGAACTTAGACATAGTATAGTCGTTCGAAGACGTTCACCTACATTTCGTAAAATATAAAATCACCCATATAATTTGCCGAGACTTCCGTCACTTCACAGCCTCCAAGTCGATAACCTTCCTCACCTCGTTCACGTGATTGTTTACCCCGATTTCACAAACTACTCATAATACACAAAACCCACCAAATCTACCATCGAACAAATCACTCCTTTCCTCCGTTTACACAACTACCCAGATGTTGTCTAGCCGAATTCCACGCATTTACTGACCACCACCATGACCCATCCACCACCAGATGTGGTGTGTTTTCTTTCAAGAAAGGGTCACTCAGGATCACCTGTACAACGTGTGTGAAAGGGTTGATAAGGGTCATTTATACGTGAGCGGGAAAGAGACGGCCGGATTGACCTGGACGGGAAGGGTGCCCAAGACTGGTCAAACACGTTTTGATTTTTAAAAAGGACTAAAAGGACTGGTCATTTTTATTATGGAGAGAATGACCCTTTCCGGTCGGCGATATTTCGGTGTTGCTACCTTCCGGAAGGGTGACACGAATTATCCGTGGGAACGTGTGACTGGAAGGGGGTTGGGAGGGTAATTTGCAAAAAAGTTTACGGAGTTTTCAACGGCTTGACCGGGATGAGGATGAGGCGTTGAGATGGAGACGAGGTGGTGACAGGAATGAGGTGAATGAGGGGATGCTGGAAACTGATATCGGGAAGAAAAATGAGTAGGTTTTGGAGTCTTAAAACATGATACTTTCTATGACAATATTCACTTTTAATCCTAGGATTTAAATCTCAAACTATATGTTTTCGTCAATCTTGAAAATATTAATAATTTTGTCTTTAATATGTTATAATTGTATTAATAATTAAAGACTTTAGAAAATTTCTAAATTTTAAATTAGATATTCAATGTAAAATTAGAACAACTTTCAGAAAATTGGATTAACAATGTTCCTGCTATTTCATTGTCTGTTACGTCATTGGTTATATTTACTTCATTGCTCTTCGGTGGTTTTTGGGGAATCACTCCACTCGTACTCGCTTCATCTAACCGAAAAATTTTTCGCGCCACATTTTCCTCTATGTACCCCTCCGTTACACTATTCGATTTCCACCCTCCGTGTCTCTTGAGAGATATAAGTCACGTCCAGCATCTACAAGGAGAGTGGCAAACGTGCGACGTAAGCAATGTCCGGTATATTCACTGGGATTTTCCAATTTTAAAAATTTAGCTACTTCTCGTGGAACATCGATAATCTTGTGAATCTGAACTACTTGTCGCTGACACTTTCCATTTAGGTATTTAACGAAAAATCGACGTTCATGAAAATTTTTTGGTCGAAGAACTATATATTTCTGGTAAATATTAAAATATTTTTCCCCCGTAGCAGTAAATTATCTTGTATATACGTATATTGTCTATTCTGAATTCAACCAATTCCTGACAACGGCATGAGCCACTCACTCCGAAGATTACAACGACCTGAAGGACAACTTATAAAGTGCAATCATTTCATTAATTTAAGTTGTAAACTTACTTTTGTAAATAAATATTTTTCATCTGGAGCAAGGCTTAAAAAATCTTGTCTTTGGTCATTTGTTAAAACTCTTGATTTTTTGGAGTTGTAACCTTCCTCTTGTTTCTTCAAAAACGCTCTTAGTTTTGAAATTTTTTCTATATCTATGCAATTTTTTATATTTAAACTCATCTTTACCATCGAATATTGCGACCATAGTGTGGATGATTTCATTGCTTTTGCCAAATCGGCAAAATACACCAGCAAAACGTTCTTGGAATGGGTTTCATTGTTTTTTTCCTTACACCATCTCATGAAGCTCTTCTAGGCAAACTCATAGATTTCACGCGATTTGGTCGGAAGTAAGTCTGCAATCACTGTTTGTGCCTTTTCGGCCACATTTGGAAACAAATCTTCTTCAACATTCATTATTGGCGAAAAATGAATCAATTTTTGATATTTGTTGAAAATTTAATTCAATTCTTTCTTATTTTTGTGTTGCATTAATGCAATCGACGGATCGACTCGATTAAAATGTACAGGAAAAATTTATGATATCTGGCAAATTCTAAGTGTGTGTATAAATTTCATATTCCCTGTACAAATACATAGTAATTGGGCAATAATTTAAAATAGTCTTAGATCTGCTTCAATAAAAGAAAGGGTAGTTACAAAAATAAGGGTAAGATTTTATTTTAATGGCGTTAACAATGATCACCTAGAAACACAATCAATAAACATGAATAAATACATCCTACATTTCTACAATGGAAATTAACAAAAACAGTGGGCTTTTAATTAATTTGTAAAGTAAATATATGTGTATGTAAACCCAGAGCGTTATTTTTGTATCCACTAAACTTTAACGCCGTAATTGTTAGTGGTTTAAATGATATCTGTGACCAAAATAGACATATGTAATAAACAATTAAATAAAAAAAACAACACTAATTAAATCATCACTAAGAAAGGAAGACTCGGACGAAGATGATGAACTATTATTATCAATGGTAATTATAACGTTTTGTGGGGGCGTTTCAAATGGCGGTGAAGCTCTCAGTGTGGTTGTTATGCCTTCAGGTTATTCTAAATTAGGCCAGTGGGATTAAAAATAAAAAAAATTGGTCGAAGCTTGTCAAATCCAGCTCTTTCGAAAAATTAAAAGATTTGATTTTGTGAATTTTATCTAATGTTTGATTAAAGGTGCTAACCGTAACGAAACAATTTAATCACGTCTGCCGTATGTAATAACAAAGGTACAACTGAAGACTGAACTGAAAATCATTTATGGTACTTGTACTTGTAAAACTAAAAGATGTTTTCTACGAATTGCAATAACTGGATCACAATGCCGACGGTCCAGACATTTTTATTGCTCTAACTTTCGCTTATTGAGTAAAACACTACATTTTATTTTGATTTTCGATGTTGTAATTCATATTTGGTTATTTATAACCTGTCTAGCTCTACGGGAGACTCAGTATCCCCTAGCCTCCCCCTAAATACGGCCTTGTCTAGGGGTTATGAAATATCGAGAAAATATGAAAGTACCAAATTGCCCGATGGACTCCATTACTGTACGTCCTTAGGTTATCCTCGATAAGAAAAACAACTTGAAAGTGTTTATGTTTATACATCGGAAGAATGTCACGTAGAAATTAGTTTGATTTGAATAAGTTCGTCCCTCAAAACAGCAGATTAGAACTATTAAGTAGTAAGCTATAATCGACAAAATGTTCTGAATATCATTATTATAATTCTTATTTAGTAGAGACGTTTGTATTTTCACTTTTTCGGGAAAATGGGTGACTCGTTCTTAATTTGATCAATAAAAAATATTAATGCAGTGATGAATCACAAATAAAAAATTCATCATATTTTGCATATTTTGGGTACAATTTATTCGGCAGTTGGAGATGACATCATCAATTTTTTGGTTTATTTTGATTAACAATTTACCATGCTTACAATGACTGTAAAATGTCTGCAAGATTTCAAAGCATTCAGTTTTGCAATTCTTGATTTATTCGATAAAATATATTGACTGATTTATTAATTTTTTTAAGACACCCTGTATATGCAAATGTAAAAAATATTAATGGAATGATAAATCACAAGTACAAACTCATCATATTTTCTACATTTTAGATAGGATTTATCGACAAAATTTTGAGTTGACGTCGTCAATTTTTTGGAGGGGATCAGTAAATATATTTTGAATAAAAATTTATCATGCCTATCATAACTTTAAAACATCTGCAAGATTTCAAAGCATTCGGTTTCGCAGATTTAAAATTAAATTGCAAAATGTTTTCATAATTTTGATTTTTTTTTCCAAAAATCTGGACGTTTCGAGTAAGAACTCAATTCGGAGTGGTTCTAAATGCCTTTTTTAAAAATTAAGACAAATCTTGGGGTCTTTGAAGTTTTTTATTTGAAGAGATTAGAAGAATATGGGGGTGACGTATTTTTTTTTAAGAATTTACAAGAATTTTGGGAGCCCCTGGTCCCTGGTGTTTTGTTTTTGACATAATTTAAAAGTCTCTAATGTTTGTTTGAAGAATTAGAAAGAATCTTGGAGTCCTTAATGAATTTACTTAAGATTTTAAAAGAATGTTTGGGTTCCTGTTAATTTCTTTTGCTGAAAAAAAAAAGAATCTTGGGAACTCCTAAGGTTTCGTTTTTGAGATACTTTGAAGTCCATAATGAATGTCTTTTTAAAAAGAATTAGAAGGAATTTTGGGGTCCCTAATGTTTGTTTTTTTCAATGAATTTAAAAGATCTTGCAGTCCTTGGTATTCTGTTTTTGAAAGAGTCTTGGAGTTTTTGCTGTTTCTTTTTTTAAGTGTTTAAAAGGATCTCTGATGTTTTTTTTAAGAGAAAAAAAACTGGGGGTCCTTGGTGTTCTATTTTTGAAAGAATTTTAAAGAATCTTGGAATCCATAATGTATTTTCTCAAGAATTTAAAAGAATCCGTGAGTCCCTGTTGCTTTATTTTGATGATATGAAAAGCATCTTGTGGGCTCCGGGTGTTGTGTTTTTGAAACAATTTGAAAAAATCTTGGAAGTCCTGGTAGTTCTTTTTGAGAATTCAGAAGAATCTTCGACGTCCTTCGTATTTTGTTTTTGAAAAAAAATTTAAACAATTTGGGGCCCTGGTGTTTTGTTTTTGAGATAATTTGACGTCCCTAACGTTCTTTTTTAAGAATTCGAAAGAATCTTGTATTAAGAATTTAAAAGGCATCTTTAGTTTCCTGGTATTTTGTTTTTTAAATAATCTTGGACTTTCTGGTGTTTTACTTTGTAAGAAATAAAAGAACTTTGGTGTTTGGTGGTGTTTGTTTTGGAATGAATTTGAAAAAATCTTGGTAGTCCTGGTAGTTGTTTTTGAGAATTCAGAAAAATCTTCGACCCCTTCGTATTTTGTTTTTGAAAAAATTTTTAAATAATTTGGGGCTCCTGGTGTTTTGTTTTTGAGATAATTTAAAGTCCCTAACGTTCTTTTATTAAGAATTCGATAGAATCTTGTATTATTAAGAATTTAAAAGGAATCTTTAGTTTGCTGGTATTTTGTTTTTTAAATAATCTTGGACTTTCTGGTGTTTTACTTTGTAAGAAATAAAAGAACTTTGGTGTTTGGTGGTGTTTTGTTTTGGAATGAATTTGTAAAAATCTTGGGAGTTCTGGTAGTTGTTTTTGAGAATTCAGAAAAATCTCCGACCCCTTCGTATTTTGTTTTTGAAAAAAAATTTTAATAATTTGGGGCCCCTGGTGTTTTGTTTTTGAGATAATTTGAAGTCCCTAACGTTCTTTTATTAAGAATTCGAAAGAATCTTGTATTATTAAGAATTTAAAAGGAATCTTTAGTGTCCTGGTATTTTGTTTTTTAAATAATCTTGGACTTTCTGGTGTTTTACTTTGTAAGAAATAAAAGAACTTTGGTGTTTGGTGGTGTTTTGTTTTGGAATGAATTTGAAAGAACCTTGGGGTCCCTAATATATTTACTTACGATTTTAAAATCATCTTTGGGTTCTTGTTGATTTCTTTTGATGAGAACAAAAAAATCTTGAAACTCCTGGTGTTTCGTTTTTCCGGAAAAAGTTTGATTAGAATTTTACCATTTACATGATATTCTTAATATACGATAATATAATTTTGATAAGAATCGGTCCAGTAGTGTCAAATAAAAGTCAGACAGACAGACAGACAGACAGACAGACAGACAGACAGACGACGGACGGACGGACGGACGGACGGACTGACGGACGGACTGACGGACTGACGGACTGACGGACTGACGGACGGACGGACCGACGGACGGACGGACGGACGGACAGACGGACAGACGGACAGACGGACAGACGGACAGGCGGACAGACGAACAGACGGACAGACGGACAGACGGACAGACGTCTAAGTAAATTAAGTAAATTAAGTAATAAGATGACATGTTGTTCAAGACTATTTAGTATGGAGTAGAAAAAAATAATCTAAAAAATCCTTGGGACAAATGTAAAAAATATATTCAAAGTTTAATTTTTCTTTTCGATATTATACCATATTTTAATTCACTACTTTGTGTTAGGGTATATGAAATCGATCGGATTTTTATCGTGGAAGTAAGTATTTTATCTTTTTTCGTCGTTTTCTTCATTTTATAACATAACAAATACTTTAAAATTGGTTAGAATGAATGTTTTTCTCGAATTTACACTTGGGCACTTAAAAAAAAACGTGGAGTTGGCCATTCTTCGAACACCCTGCATGATAAGAAGTAAAAATTATCTCCATTTTCGTGCACATCTGGGAAAAACATGGAAATAATTTTTTTAACATAACTTTTCGTAGTCAGTATTTTAATGAAAGTCATTATTATTTTTTTCCACACGTAAATAAGAATAGTTCGTTCGAAACAAAATTTACAAAAACTGAGAAATATTAATTTTATTAAAAAGAATAGTGTACTAAAGGTGAAATATATATATTCCTTGCATTAGTTGATAAGATTTTAAAATTTATGAAGAGCTAAGATAAATTTGAATTGAAAAAACAATTATGAAAAATTTAAATATTTGGCTATTTTTTAAAGTGAAAAAAATATGTATTATTTTTTCTTCCTAAAACTATCAGTCGTAATTATCATATCAAATTGAGAAGATTTCTGTTTTTCCAATTTGAAATATTATCTTATTTTAATATTAAAAAATGAATATAATAACACCAAATCGATGGAGTTCTTGGTTTTTTTTTTGGGAACCTTACATTCACAAAATTTACCTTATAACATTAATGACTATACAGGCGTCTCAATTAAAGTCCGTGGCCTTACATCTTGATAAAGAATACAGATAGTGCAAGTGTACCAAATTAAATTTTCTCCTTCAAGCTAAAAATAATGGCGTTTACACAATTTTAATATCTCCATCAGTTCTCTCTATAACACTGCGAACTTTTACCAGGACACTTGTATATCTTAAATTTCAACTCGATACAGCAAAAAAATTGTGAGATCTTTAAATTCAAAGAATTAAGAAATGTTTTGCATGAATTTGAAGTCAGATTTCAAAAATTTCATTTCATGTAGGTATAACAATTTCGGTTGAGCAGAGACTTTTTAGCCGATTCTAAGTCGCACATCATGCATAGGTAGAATATATCTGTGACGTCACTCACGCATAAATCTTTGATAATTGAAACTACTCCACAAAAAAAAATAAATAGAAGTCTTCAGTGTAGTTATTCTTCTTTAATTGCCCACAGAACGTAAAAATTTTGTTTTATTAATTAATTTAATAAATAATATACATACTTATGATAACTATAAAGAACAAAAGCGCAGCATTTGTTTTTGGAAAAAAAAAATACAAAAACATGTCAAGCGTTTCATTTTTGCTATCCATCTTTTGACATGCGCCAAACAAATTTTACGTCAAATATGTAAAAGTTATGACGGCCTCAATGATTTTTTTTTAACGAGACGCTGTAATTTTGATTGAATTATTTGATAAAGCTTATTTTCCTACATCTGAAAAAGGAGCTTGACGTAGGGCTTGCATAAGAAAAAAAAATGGAGAAAATTGATAAAGAAACGAAATAAACATGATATAAACATGAAACAAAATGAAATCCAAACAAGTAAAAATTAAAACAAAAATCTGTCAAAGAGAACTGCTTTTGTTAGTTTATTAAGTTTTTAAATAATGTCGAATTTTCGGATATAGAAACATCCCAGGATTTGCTTCCAATAGGACACCACCACCACATTATGACGTAAATGTCAGGGCTTTTTTGATAATCAATCTGATGTAGGGTGGATTGGACGGCGTGGACCAATAAAATGGCCACCTAGGTCTGCGGATCTGATACCCCTTGATTTTTTTTATAGGAACATTTAAAAACGACTTCAAAGCACGAATTCGTCATGAAATGACTCGCATAAGTTTCCAGAGTATTGAAAATTATTTATGACGATTTTAATTAAAAACTGTAGTTGTTTTTTTTTCTGCCTCTTCTCCTTTATTTAATTAAGTTATTTTTTCACAACTAACTTTCCACATTCATATATTATTTTGACACGTTGAAACAAAAGTTCAAGACTTGCAGTAAGAAGGCGCCACGAAATAAGTTAGAGTACAAAACTGCACAATGCACGAGCTCTTCAAAGCGTGACTGTGGTTTCTTCGTAATGGACGAACTCAGTCCTTCATAATTTCTTGACAAGCTTTCAACAAAAACACCCCTTGTGTCGGTAAATTAAAAACAAAAAAAATAAATTCCCCTACCAGTCGTGTTCATAAAAAATCATCCACCGAATTGATCTAATTTCTAGGTCAACCGGCATCTCAGAAAACTGGCAAAAGCGGATTTTGTCAAGTCGTTTCGTAAGATAATTACAAGCCCGAATGTCTCAGAAGGGACACATTCTATAACTTACTCGCGTAAAATTTGCTTAGCAAACAAATCAAACCGGCAATATATCCCGAAGAAACCCCAGAAAACTCCGTCCACAAACACACACGCGAAAGAAAATATCCCTCACTTCTCGCCCCTTTAATCAACCCGCACGCAAATCGAGTCGCCATATCTCTCCAGAGTGAGTGCACAAAATGTCAAATTTACATACAAACGCAATACCCTTCTTAAATTTTAACCCTGTACTTTACTTTAATGTCACTTTGTATCGTGTTTCTTATATATTCATCAAGGGACTTTATTAGTATTGTTTCGCCGTACGACGCTCCCCACGTCGCTCTGCTCCCTCTCTCTCGCACCCACTCCCGCCCCCCTGCCGCCGTCCTTGTCCCCCCGCCGTTTCGGCGTTCAGTCCGCAGAAAAACATTTTTCCCAAGTGCCACATTTTGCAAGAGACTTAAATTCAGCTCGCACAGAGCAGCTAAGATAATGTAAAAATAAATCTATATTAACGTGTCGAGATTCGTGTCCTTGTTTAGCTTAAAGGGTAGAAAAAGGTGGGGGTGTTTCGTGTACAGGGACGGAGAAGGTCGAGGCGAGGGGCGGTTTCATCTAAGTGTGCCCTGTACGTCATTATCGCTAACGACCAAAACAAAACAGTCGCGCTTTCTTTGTACACGGCCATCTTGTTTTTGCTTCACTTATCTGATTTAATGAGACGGATTCGTTTTTCGCCGTTGATGCGAATTTCGTGCTGAAACAAGGTCATTTCCTGACGGGGAGGAAGGGAAAAAATAACGAGATTACGGCGCTTTTTCGATGGGTCATCGGCGCAGTTCGAAAGCGGTTTATGCCAAAATTGTTAATCGGCGCGGTTGGAATTCGTCGAGAAAATTTCGATTAATAAATTTTGTAAATTATTTATATATACCATAATTAACGCTAAAAATCGTCTCTCAAACTATCGCAAACCATGATAGTAAAAATCGCGCCCTTCGCGCCCAAATGACCCTTTAATCCCTAATTCGCCATGTGCGCTGCACTTTTTTCGCCCATCTTTCATAACCATCTGGCACTGTCCACTGGTCAATGACAAATTCGGCGTACAAAGGGTGTCCGTGGCCACCCCATCGCACAATATATTTCCTCAATGGTCGAGCCGAAAAAACGAAATTTTTAGCAACGTAATAACACTACCATGGTGGTACGTGCCGGCCTCTCCAGCTGACCGATTTAAAACGATAATATCATTTCGGTGCCCTCAGGTTAGGGTTTTGTAACTTTTAAGGGGTGCGCCGCTCGGGAAGGGTTTCTTTAACTGGACAGTCGCCGAACAAAAGGGCGAAGAACTGGTCAAACCAGTATTTTATGTAAATTTCGTCGACGTAAGCTCGGCTAAAAAAATTTCGTCATTATTGTGAGAATTTAGAACCTTTATAACGGTCATCGCGGTCGAAACCCTTATTAGAAGTGGCGGTTTCGGCCCGGACGGGTGCGAATTTTCGTTCGTTTAGAAATTCGTTCGGAGTTTCGGGGTTTTTTTGTAGTCGAGGGGACGGAAATGGGAGAAAAATGGGAGAAGATCGTAATAAAAAAAAAGTGGTTTTTATTTATCATAGATTAACCAATTTTTAATCGCTTCATCTTGCTTGAAATGTGAGACACTATATAATTTTTTCTAAAATAAGTCACTTTTTTCTTTTAAATTTATTCTAACGCCTCGTCGAATGTAGTAATTATTTTTTACTTTTTGAGCGTATTATAATCGAGTATTATAGATGGTAAATGGCTAACCAAACTTTGTCTAGTCAGCTCCACCAATTATGTGAGTCCTACACATGTTGTTTATGACTCCGTATTGAATTTTGCCGAATAAATCCTATCTAAAATTTGCAAAATATGATCAATCTGTACTTGTAATTTATCATCGCATTCTTAGTTTAAGATTTGTTTATACAGGGTGACCAAAAAAAAAAAATCAGTCAGTTTATTTTATTGAACAAATCAAGAATTGCAAAATTGAATACTTTGAAATCTTGCAGATGTTTTAAAGTTATTGTAAGTATGGCAAATTATTAATCAAAATAAATGTTTATTCTCCCCAAAAAATTGATGACTTCATCTAAAAATTTTGTCAAATAAATTCTACCCAAAATGTGCAAAATATGATGAGTTTTTACTTTTTTTAACAGCCTATCCCCGCCCACCCGCCCCACCTCCATTTCAGTGATTCATTTCATCTGGATCTTATACTTAACAGAAATAAAATCGTTAGAATAAGAAAAGCACGAGTGGGCGGAACTAGTACTTGCTAAGATAAGACTGAGGGCGGGTGGGTGGGGCTAGTATTTGCTAGCATAAGACTGACTTTGATAAATGACTGAACAATATTAAGAGTGGTCACTGGATTGAAGAGGGGGTGGGTAGGCGGGGGTATTGCTTGCTTATAAAAGAGTCTGTAGGAAAAAGTTAAACTTAGGCCCGCCCACCCACCCGTTCTCTCATGTTGTTCTGAAATAAGAAATAAATCTTATAGTATAACAAAAAATTTTTAATTGTGATTTATCATTGCATTCATATTTTTTTAGATTTGCTTATACAGGTGGCTCAAAAAAAATGATATACGTGTTCGTGCAAAAATGTTGACGACGTCATCACAAAATTGTGTAAAGTAAAAACTCAATGCTGGATATGTTTCATTGTACTTTAGGTGCGAGGAAAGTTCTATTGAAACAACTTTTGACCAATTTTATTCCACGTGTAGTGTAAATGCATTATCATATTAGCATCTTAACAGAATACTTAACAAAGACGCAATATATGGCACTGTGGCAGAATGACTTTAACAAGGAGCACCAAAGAATAAACACAGACTAGTTGAAAGAATAGTTTTTCTACGACCACTTGACCAATATTGAAACAGTCAATTTTGACAAATAATACAACATACCCTAAATTAGGTTTTTTACGTTCACAAAATAAACTCAATTAATCGTTTTAGCTTTTTCTTACATACAACAGCAGAATAAATCTTGAATTTTTGACTCATAGATAGATAAAATTTTACATGTCACACTTTGACTAACGGAATATTACCACACTTGTACAAGAAAAGAATGGTAATGAAGCAAGAGATAACATAGGACAGGGTGAGTTCGAGAAAAAACTCGCGAGAATTGATGTTTTGAATAGAAAATTACAGTGTGCTAAATTTTAAAAGTTCTTTTACGGACGAAGTGGATGAATAGTTTTTCTACGACCACCACTGAAGTAAGTAATCAAGTAGTTTAAACAAGCAGCGTAACCAATGCCAAAGCAACTTTTCGCACAGAAGAGTACGCATTTAGAAAATTAAATTATAAATCTTTCACAGACGGAGTGAATTAATTGGTTTTCTACGACCAGTATTAAAGCAGGCAACTTCAAAAATCAGCACAACAAACCCAAATTTAGTTTTTCTTTACATTTGCAATGTTGTAGACAGAGCCGAAGACGAGGTTTAATTTGTGTTAGATAATGAGTTACCACATCACACTAATACTGTAATATTGTATTACCGAACTCATTTTTGACTGAAACAATTTTGTTTTTTATGTTTGGTAATGATTTAAAAGAAATCTTTTCTTTCGATAAAAATTCAGATAAGTAATAATAAAAAATTGTTGCCGTCATTTCAAAATTTTGTCGATAAATCCTATCTAAAATACTCAACATATTATGACTTGTGGTTAATCAATAAATTAAAAATAATTTTTATAACTGCTTATACAGGGTGAAATAATATTAACGATTAGCCAAACCGTTTGATTGATCAATCCAAGGACGGCTCAGCCCATTTTTTTTTTTTTAATTTTTTTAATAAAACCTGAACATGCTCGCTGGGCTCGTATTCTAAACAGCCAATTCGATAGGGAAAAATGATGTTCTCCTTTTTTCTAGAGTAAATTATAGCAAAGTATTTATTTTTGTTTAGTGCTAATCTATTTATTGAATTCTTGACAGTCCAATGTTGAGTTAATTTTTAAATATAATTTAAGGTCGTCTGCAAAAAATAATTTCTAATATGTCTAATACGTCTAATACGTCTCCAAGATCATTTATAAAAAGTAAGAAAATCAAGGGGCGAGTTTAGACCCTTGTGGAACACCAGAGGTAGGCTTGATAATTTTTCGAGTAGTATGAAGTGACCAACTTGATCAAATGCTTCCTGAAAGTCAAAATAAATAGTATCAACTTGCTGACGATGATCAATTGCTTTTGACGTAAATTGTGTAAAGCAAGCTAAGTTTGAAATGGTGGAACGTGTCTCCATAAATCCATGTTGGTGAGGAAACAAAAACATTTTAATTGAGGAATAGAGATGTTTATAAATTATAAATTTAAATATTTTGGAAAAATTGTAAAGAAGAGAAATAGGTATATAATTATTGATTTCGGGTACATCTGCTTTTTTGAATACTGGACAGATAGTTGCTTTTTCCAGATATTTGGGAAAGTGGAAGAATTTAAGTAATACTATTTTATGAAATAACCGGAAGCAAGGATCTACAAAAATATACGCACAGTCTCGTAAAAAAAAACTTGGAATATTATCGGGTCCCATTGTGAACGAATTTTTACACCTTTTTAAAGCAGAAAAAATGTCTTTGCTTGAAATATTATTAATATTCGCTAGTAGCGATGGATTCATTTCATAATTTTTGATAGTTGTATTGGAATTAGAATTCTATCTGTCAGTTGTTGTTTTACAGATTTATAATATGCAATATGTTCGCTGAAATACATATTTTTGTAGAGATCTACCTATATTGCGTAAATTTTGAAATTTTCTGACAATCGTATGAGTTTCGAATTCGGATTTATGAATAATTTTATAGGCCTTGGACGTAGATTTACAAGATTACGCTTAGCGATTCTATGGATTTTCAATTCATTAGTTTGAACTGGTAAATTTAGTTGTTCAAGCATCTGATGTATGAATAAGTTACCT
Organism: Zophobas atratus; assembly: GCA_022388445.1. Lineage (NCBI taxonomy): Eukaryota > Metazoa > Arthropoda > Insecta > Coleoptera > Tenebrionidae > Zophobas > Zophobas atratus. The sequence goes on from CM039446.1 coordinate 11,897,321, forward strand.
TGTTCAATTTATTTCTCCACTGATATATCAGCGTGCGTTTTTCTGTTCTTCGTTTATCGTCTTTTTCGCCTTTTGTCACCCTTGTTTTTCCTGTTCATTTAGTAGCCTTTTTTATTGTCGGGTTTTTTATTCACCTTTTTTTGTGGGCCTTTTCTCATATCTTATGTTTTTTTTTTGTACTCTGTTTTCGATTTTTTTGTCACCTTTTTTTTCGATTTTTCTCTTTTTTTCATTGTCTGCTTTTTGTCGCACTTTTTGTATTTTTTTTTCTGCTTTTTTCTTATTGTAATTATTTGTCCTCTTTTTTTGTGGGCTTTTTGAATCCCCAAATTTAAAGTTATTCCTTTGCGACGTTTTTTGATCTATTTTTTATCACTTGTAGTCTCCTTTTTCTCCTTTTTTTAATGAAATTGTTTTGTCGTGTTTTTCCCTGTTTTACCCCCATTTTTTTCGCATTTTTTGTCAGACTATTGTCCCCTTTTCTGTTCTAATTTTTCAATTATAGATTCCGTTTTTCGATTGTCAATTTAGAATGCATTTGTTTGATTTGTGAGTTTTTGATTTTCAAATTTTTTATTTTTCAAGTTTTCAATTTTTGAACAGAATTATCTATGTAGAAGGATATAGACGGATATAGAAATATATAAACAGATATAGAAGAATGCAGAAGAATATAGTCACATATAGATGGAAAGAGAAGGATATAGAACGAAATAAGGAGATCTAAAAGAATATAGAAGAAAATAGACGGATATGGAAGGATATAGAAAGATGTAGACAGGTACAGAGGGATATAGAAGCACAGATTTGTAATCCTGACAATAGTTCCAATGAGATAGATATCTCTCCATGACCCATGTAGAGGGATATAGAAGGATATAGAGGGATATTGAAGGATATAAAAAAGATATCGAGGGATGTAGACGGATATCGAAGGATGTAGGTAGATATAGAAGTTCAGATTCGTGATCCTGAGAAGATTTCCTATTAGAGAGATATCTCCGTTGAAGAATACAGAAGGATGTAAATGAATCTGTCTATATTCATCTATATCCTTCTGTATCCGTCAATATTCTTCTAGATTCTTCTGTATCCATAGAGATGTGTATGTGGAAATGGAAGGATATACACGGATATAGAAAGATATAGACGGATATAGCAGGATATAGATGGATATTGAAGGATATAGAAAGATATAGACCGATATAGGATATAAAAAGATGTAGAAGGATATATACGGATTTCGATAAAAAAAAACACAGATACGCGATCCTGAGAATATTTCCAATAATACAAACGTCTCTCCAAACCCATGTAGAAGGCGATAAAGGGATATATATTGTTGTAGAATGAAGGACATAGTCGGATGTGGAAAGATATAGACGAATATGTCAGGATATAGAAACATATATACCTACTGATACATAAGGATATAAAAGAATACAGAGGGACATAGAACGCTATAGACCGAAATCGACGGATATAGATGGATCAGACTCGTGATCCTGAAAATATTTCCAATGAGATACATGTCTCCCTGACCCATGTGGAAGTGTACAGAAGGATATAGGTGGATATTGAAGGATATAGACGGAGATAGATGAATAAGGATAATATATAGAGGTATATAGACGGATATCAAAGGATATAGGTAGATATAGAAGCTCAGATTCGTGATCCTGAGAACATTTCTGAAAAAACAAATGTTTATTCAGATTCATGTAGTAGGGTTAGAAGGATATCGGCAAATATAGAATTATATAGAAGGTTATAAGAGTTTTTAGATCGATATAGAAGGATACACACGAATATGGAGCTCATTTTATTTTATAGGAAAGATATAGGCGGATATAGAAGAATATAGACCGATGTAGGAAGATATAGACGGATTATGAAGAACACAGAAAAATATAGATCAACATAGGACATAAAAGGATATAGACGCATATAGAATGATATACAAAAAAGTATAAACGAATATAGAAGGCTACTAAGCAGTGGTATTATTTTTGAGGGATGGTAATCACATTTCCATGAGACTCCATTAAAAAATTTAAAAAGTTAGGGCGTTCACGATTTGCTGTAACAACCATTCGCAGTAAATTACACGACGTGGAAAATCAGCGGGTCCAAACCTTGCACTTTTTGAACGTGTTATGGATGTGAGCCTTGTTCTTTTAATGTACGATGTATTACAAACTATGAAAATTTGTTCTTCAACTTGCAGTATTCTTTCGATCCTATCAGGACCACGATCGTGAGTTCGAGGCTTTAAAATACCATGATCTCGGAGATGCCGTACCATTGATGTAAATGTTCGCGTACACAAATCGAGGGATTTAAAAAGCGCTCGATCCATATTAGTTGGTCTAGTAGGTACTACTTAATTTATTATTTGCCTTACAGGCTTAATAAGATTACCAGTAGGGGTACAAGTAACTTAATCTACATAATACAAATAATAAATCAATAAAAATAAATAAAATAAATATTCGAGTTTTATATAATAATAATTGTTCTATTCTTTCTGCTTGCCCACCCTTTGCCTTAGTCCACTTATCTTCCGTACTTCTTTCATTCACTCCAGTCCTCTTCCATCCTCGTTTAGCACTTCTTCCCTACTTTCCTCCGATTCTCTCAATCCTTCACATTCTTCCAGCATATGTTCTATTGTTTCTCCCTCTCTCCAACATATCCTACACTTTCTGTCAGTTTCATCCATCCAAAAATTATTCTCTTTCTCTTTTTCCACATCTAAATCTCGCCATCATTCTTTTCTCCTTTATACTCTCTGTGTGTGTGTACTTTGGTACTTCATCCTTTACTATTTTTCTGTACTCTGCATTATTACTAGACTCCGATATTCTCGATCTGCGTTCTTGCTTATCTATATCCTTATCTCTTGCACTCAGTTCTTCTTTCATACTCCTTCCTATTTCTCTCATTCTTTCTATTTCTTCACATGCATATCCCTTTCCTTCATAATACTTGTCTCTTTCGTTCCAAACATGTTTTCCCTCTAACTTTCTTATTTCTTCCCAACATTCTTGCAATATTTTACAGTCACCTCTCTCACTAAACCTCTTCAAATTCAACCGCCCTTTTACCAGCTTCCACTCTCATTTTCTCCCTTTTTGTTTCTTCTCTCACTATATACCCCGGCGTATACTTTTCCAATCCCAATGTCCATTTCAAGTATTTTTCTTGCACTCTCTCTATTTCTTCATATTCCCTTCATCCCCAAATCTCAGCTCCGTACATAAATACACTTTTAATCAAACTATCAAACATCATCATTCTTCTCTTATAATCATGTCCAAATTTTCTCTCTCCTATCACTTTGTTCGCTTTTCGAACCATTTCTTGAATATGCGCTCTATCTGAGTTATTGCTCTTTAATGTATATCTTAAGTACTGGAATTCTTTCACCTGTTCAATCTTCTCCCCTCTCCATGCCCACTCTTCCTTCTTCTTTCTTACTTTCTTCCCAAACACCACCATTTTTTTTTCCACATTCGCTTCCAATTCCTTTTTTTTTGTACGTACTTCTCGAAACTTTTAATCATTGTTTTCACATCTTTTCTTTTCTTTGCCACAATCACCAAATCATCTGCGTACGCCAACGACCACACTTTCTCTTTGCTCACTACCACCCCTCCTGTCTGTGCTTTTCTGAACATTTCATCTATATTTCCTAGATAAACTGCAAGCAATGCGGGGCATCCCTGTCTCACTCCTCTATTTGTATAAAAACTCTCGCTCTCTATTCCATTCATTCTCACCTTACTCACTGTTTCTTCATATATTTCTTCCATTTTCGTTACTAGGTACGCATCTACTCCCTTCCTCCTCAAATACTCCCACATTTTCTTTCTATTCACGCCATCAAACGCTGCTTCGAAATCTGTGAACAATGCGTACATTCGTCCACCCTTTCTCCTTATTTCTCTTCCCCCTAAATGCCGCAGGATGTACACATTGTCCATAGTACCTCTTCCTTTCCTAAACTCTGTCTGAACCTCTGGTAACATACCCCTTGCTTCCATCTCCTTTCGTAACCTCTCATCTAATATCATTGTGTATATGTTGTAGGTACGCCGTATTGAGCAAGATGATCCCTCGGTAGTTCTTCACATCACTTTTTTGCTATCTTTTAAAAAATGGGATTATTATACCTTCTCTCCACTGCCAAGGAAACCCTTTTCCCTTCCAAAATCCATCTACCACTTCCCATATCCTTTCTTTCACTCCTTCTGTCCAAACATCCACGCTTCGTTCTGGATTCTATCCCCTCCTGGTGCCTTTCCTCTTTTCAGTCTTTCAATCTGTCTTCCTATTTCATCTTCTGTGATTTCCGAACCTGTCTACATTTCTTCCGTCATTGTAATTCCTTTATTTATTTCGCAGCATTTTTCCCCACAACCTCCCAATAATTCCATAAAGTGTCTTTTCCATTCATGTATTTTGATTATTTTCCTACTGACTTCAGTCTTCCTTCTCCGTTTCTTGTTTATATATCTCCATACTTCTTCTTCTGTTTTCAGGAACTTTATTGTCTTCGCTTCTTCTTCTTGTTTTTCTCTTTTTCTTTCTTCACATTTTCTCCTAGTTATGTAGTCTAGTAAAACCCCCATGATGAATGAATTTGGAACAAATCTACAATTAAAACTTCAAAATTCCTGGTCTGTACCCTCAAAATTAATTTTTTATATTCCTAAGTTCTTCGTTACTTTTACCTAGTTTTTTTCGGTTTTAAGGACACAGCCTGATTAAAATTATAATTGCAGATTTATTCGTTTTTGAATGTTATTTCTATGTCATTTTTTTGTAAAAAGAAAATACAGTTTTTTTCTTCTTGTGAACTCAATCCGGGGACATACTGTATATACCACTTAGGAACGTGAACTTTACACAGTGCAATAAATCTTATTGTGAGCTATTCCGCATTTCTTTTATTGCACACATTTCAAAATCACCCTTGTATTGTTTACCAATAATAGTTATTTATCTTATTAGTGGGATAGAGCCATTATTACAGCACTACGAGTGTGAAGATTGCAGAAGACGAGGTCGTTAGACCGAGTCATCTGTAATCACACGAGTTGCTGTAATATGCTCTAGCCCACGTATGAAATACAAAACTTTATCTACAACTGCCCAAAAATGAAAAAGAAAAAAAGCAGATTAAATTTTTTTATTAATTAAAAATCAAGAATCAAGAGAATTTTTGCAGTGTTATGACAACCGCTCAAATTTGTTGTAAACAACGCGTCAGTTTTTAGAAAAAAAATGTTGTTCAATCGAGAAATGAGTGATTCTGAAGCAGAAAGCTTGCCTTTCGAAACAGAAGAAGCTGCTACAAACCTAGTGTCTTCATTGTTCCCTGATAAATCAAAAACTAAATACGAAAAACGGTTCACTGACTGGTGTGCATCCAAGAAAATAAATCATGAAGCAAGATAGAAGGTGCTGTTGCCATTTTTTGAAGATTTGTCGAAAAGTTATAAATGCAGCAGCCTTTGGGCTGTATGTGAAGGTACTGAAGGTTATATCGACACTTCGATTGAAAACAAGAAAAAGACCGCTTCTGATATTCTTGGAGGTGATCCTGGAGCCAGAACAAGTACGGCCAGTAGCTACAACCGAGATTCAAGCATTGTTAGAAGAGAAATCTTAAATACTGGAGCTGTAACAAACATTTTGTTAACAAAACCTAAGCATTATGGACAAAGATACAAATAATTTCATTTCATCTGGTATTAATATCAGTAATTGTAAGAAATGTATTATCGACGTGTATAGCAAATAAGTTAAGAATTAATCAATGTAATTTGTTGTAATTTACATGTTAATAAAATTCAACTAAGAAGTGGAGACCTTCATTACACCACTAGTGGTGTAATCTTTCTATTACACCACTAGTGGAATAAGAGGGTTTATTACTCAACTCAAACAGTGCCGAATGAGTTGTGTAATAAGGCCTTTATAAAGCAGTTGTAGATAAAATATTATTTCCTTACTAGATTGGCATAAATTTCAGTTTATTTCATCAATCATAGATAAAATTTTACACGTTACCACACTCGCGTGATTAGACCACACGACAGATCCCTCTCAGCAAAGTGTGGTAATAGAATAAGGATAGAACAAGATAACTTAAAGGATAAGTGAAGTAAGGCATCAGAATTTTAAATTAGCGTAAGTTCTGTGTAACAATTTCGCAAATTTTTTCAGTCGGAGCAGCGTTGTTAGAGGTAATCAAAACACGTCTACATTGCATGTTACTTACTTATTTTCTTTGTGACAGCTCCAAGATGAAAAGGTTGTTATGGAGATAAGAGTATGTGTTCAATTCTCTGAATGTCTTCATTACGTTCGTTTGCTATGATATGGTCTATTTGAATAACTCGGGCTGCTGGAGATAATAGAAAATGTATTGAAAATGATAGATTTGAATGATTCATTATTTGCAATCTGCTCTGACGTTCAAATAATGCGGAGAAATCAAAGATAAATTGCTGCGTTTGAAAACCGCCCCAAAAGAGTCGGACTTGTTGACTATAAGTAAGATAGCTAAGTAGAACACTCACTATTTCAGTTAAAAATAAGTCAAAAACTGTAGTCAAATTTGGCGCTCTAAAAATGACCAATCTAATTCTAATCCTTCGACAGTAAGCCAACCGCAGATCGCCACACTATCCATTGAAACTAGCTAATCGACTCCCTTAACACAATTTCGCCCTATTTTGAACTTGTTAGAACAATCTGCGCCATCAACGTCCCAACTCCATTTAGTTAAAGACCGAAAAAAACTCCCTTTGAAACAACGAGCGAGACAAGGACGGGCGACGCTGGCCATCGCGACTCTCCATCGACAAGGTCTAATATAATTATTAAAGTGGCCGCAAATTGCTATCAATATACTCTAATTGATGCAGGAAGTCGGCCACCCCCACCCACCTCCTGCCCTCTTGATAAAACACGCCGAAGCGAAATTGTTCCGGTTTTTTCCCGACGACCATTCCTGTCAAAAACATACCTTTGTTTGTTCTCTTAATTGCCGCCCCTTCTGTAACCATTCGAACGAAAATTTTTACTTGGGGTATCGATCGCACGCGTCTTAATTAATACACGAGCCGACGATCTCGTGGATTGTTAATAATTAAGCCGAATTTCTGGTAATTGTCGAATGGGATATTCAGGAGGATTGGATACTACCTGTTAGTCCTGGCGGGAAAAAACGTGATGAATGAGGAGATTATTTTAGAAATTCGGGTCAACAAAAACACGATGGTGATTCAAAAGGTTGGAACGGTTGTTTGTTCACTGAGGATTGATGTAAAGAGGGCTCAAAATTGGAGTGTGCAGTATGAAATATTTTGCATATTATTGTACATTAAGTATATTAATCTTGCGAAGGCTGAATATTTAAAGTTATCAAAATCGAGAGGGAAAGTGGCTTATTCTCAGAACCAGTGGCGTAACTAAAAAGTTTTAAGAAACATAAATTTTACCCAACGATTAGTTTTTTTGAGAACTACATTTATTTTATTATTTTACCTAATCAGCGATCTTCGTTAAAATTTGGATCACAAAATAAATTTTATTCTAAAATTTCGGCAGAAAATTTTTTCCTTTTGTCTGTTAGGACATTTTTATACCGAGAGAAGGATCTCTCAACATCACTCGATGTTAAATGATGCTATTAAATATTAGAAATTTTTGTGGATTTCATTTTTAATTTCATTATAAGGCCGCTACAATCCATGAACCCCATCTTGTCAGACCAGGTTCTGGAGGCAATGAACAATCTGGTAATGCTTCCTGGAAGCCTTGGATACACGAATGAGCCTAAATTGAAATTCATCGAATTTAATAAAACCGACCATTAAACATCACACCTTCTGGAACTCGGTGAAACTAAGAAAGATTAGTTACCTATTGTTTATTGTTTTTTCGTTTTGCTAAAAAAATTGGCGAAAATGGAAGAAGTTGAATCTATTCCTTCAAAAATCCTTGAAGAGAGCTAAAAAGCAACTCTACGTTTATTACCAGACAAGCCTAAAAAATATTACGCAACAGGAATTGCTGAATTTAACATGCTGAGAGAAAAACGCCAAGTAAGAACAATCAATGAGGAAGTGATGCTGTCATATTTTTTGAATCTTAAGGGGACTCGCTAGACGAGGTATAACATTTTTTTGGTTTTTTTGTATGAAAAAATGATATTAATATAGATGTATCATACATCAAACTGCAACTTTTTTCATATTCTAGAGCGCAGAGACCAGGTCAATCAACTAAAAAAATATGGCTAAAAAATATCTTAAAAAAAGCACCATTGTATGTTTTCTTTTCAAGTCTTTTGAGTCATAACCATCATAGAATCGCTTGAAAATTCGCACATGGATAAAACATCACTTTTTACAGGGCGCAGAGTCATTAAATCTTAGTTAGTGGTACAATTTGTTTAAATAATAATGTGTTTATTAAAATCAAAATATACCACAAATTAATGCAAAATACGTTGAATAATTTTAACAGGAATATCAGAGGAAAATTAATGATCTATTGGTTAGCAGAGTTTTTAACAAAAACTAACAATTACTGAAAAAAATGGGTATCAATTCGACAGAATTTGAGCAGTTAGTTCAGTACTTTGCCGATAGGAGCGCCACTAAAATTTACGGAAGCGACTTTCCAGGTAAAACCCTTATCGCCTGCTCTACCATAAGCTGATTGTTAGAGTTCTCGGCTGATTTTTCTAATTTATGGCAAGAAACTCAGTTTTATAACAAGCCGCCAGGACCGGCCGTAGTAATCTATTGTTAAGGAAATTAACTTTTACGCAATGAGGTACTATCATAAAACCGAATTAAAACTGGGGAACTATAATATTTTTACTCCACTCAGGATCCTGAATTCAATACACATGATTACTAAAAATTCATTGTAATATTATTGTTAATATATATTTTGCTTTGTTAATTAATAAAACTAATAAACATATTTATAATAATAATAAAAAATATATAAAATACAACTTTTGTTTAACACGTATAAGTAGCTAAGTGTATCTACTACTTATCCCAGAAAGGAGGTGTTTTAAAAAAACCCTACGCCCAGTAACTTCTCCCTTCATTGTTTACTCGAAAAAAGTGCTCGTATATGTTTTCATTTGCCGAGAGATCATTTTCAAAATATATTTATAATAAAAATATGCAAATCTTGGTGATGAAAAATGTACTCCTAGTATATTATTAAAGTACATAAAAAATAGAAACAAATTTTATTTATTTAAAAAAAATCTCTCGCAAAGGCAGGTTCGTCTTTTTTCTTGAATCAATTACTTCGGGCAATAATGCGCCAAAGTAAAATCTGCCAAGTTTATCTGCCATCTTTTTACATATATTTCTTCGTCTTTATAAACGTTTTCTATATTTATTCCTTTGGGTGTTTATACAACAAAATAAACTTGTGAAATCCCCGTAACAAACATTTGTCCCTGGACTTGAATGTAGTAATCATGATTTTTTTTTAGTTTCATTTCTCTGTCTGTCAATGTACAAAATTTGATTATTTTTTTTTCTAACCGCTTCTTCCGGAGACAAATCTTGCAATTTTGAAGGGCATTTGATTTCGACTAATGCACTCCTATCCTCTAGAACCCTGTCTGGACTAGCAGCCAAGTAAGGAAATTGTTTTGAAATAAACAAACCACGCCGTTCAGTTTTTATATTTTTATTTATTTCAAAACACTTGACAGCTTTTTCCTCACTTTGCTGTCCATAGTATGTATGACTGTTATCTCTAAATGTACTGTACAACAGAGACTCCACAGTTTTAGCTATTGCTGTAGTCGGTCTAAGTTTGTAAATACGTCCAAAATTTGAAGCCGTAACCCTAATTTCTCTTTCTTTTGCCCAAATGTGCCTGTTGCCTAGTGTTTATTTCAATTTGCTCTAAATTCAAAGATAATTTTCTCAAAAAACCTCTTTGGCTGTCACAAATGTTTCTACATCCATGACAGAATTTTCTAAAAAATATTTAAACCATAATCGCAGTCGGAACCAGCATACGTGAATTTTTTTACGACATATTTTTTTTACGAATACTTTGTCTAAGACGAGCTTGTTTAATAGACGAACAATATTTTTTTTTTTTATTAAACCAGGACCGTTTTAATCACAATATATTTACTTATCCCCTCTAAAAAATTGATGACGTCACCTCAAAATTTTGCTGAATAAATCCTATCTAAATTGTATAAAATATGATGAGTCTCTTCTTGTGATTTATCATTCCATTCATGTTTTTTGGACTTGCATATACAGGATGACCCCAAAAATTAATGAATGCGTAAATTTATTTTATTGATTTAATCAGGAACTACAGAACCCAATGCTTTGAAATCTTGCAAATGTTTTAAGGTTATAAAGAGCATAATAAATTTTTAGTCAAAATATATTTGCTTATCCCCTCCACAAAATTGATGACGTCAGCTCAAAAGTTTGCCGTATAATCCTATTTAAAATTTACAAAAGATGATGAGTCTCTCCTTGTAATTTATCATTCCATTCATATTTTTTGGATTCGGATATACAGGGTGACTCAAAATATTTAACAAATGCGCAAATTTATTTTATTGATTTAACCAGGAACTACAAAACCGGATGCTTTGAAATCTAATGTGAAAAAAAAAACATAATAGACATGCAGTCGTCACGTTTCCGATAGCGAGGGAAGTACTGTCTAAACTCTTTAGACCAATTTTTTTGATTTTCTCATTTTTCCATTTCTCAATTTTTCAATGTTTCAGTTTGGGATTTTTTCACTGTTTCGATTCTTTAATTTTCCTTCCATTTTTAGGTTTATCAATATTTCAGCTTTGGAATTTTGCAATATCTCGTTTCTTCAATTTTTCAAATTTTTGATATTGTTTTCCAGGTTTTTAAATTTTTTGAAATTTTAATTTTTCAGTTTTTAAAGTTTTAGGTTTTTAGATTTCTCACTATCTCGACTTTTCGATTTTTCAGTTCCATGATTTTTCAATTTGTCGAATTTTTAAATTTTAGATTTTTTGTTCTCGATCATTCAATTTTCTGAGTTTTCAAGCTTAGATTTTTTTTGTTGTTCATTTCTTGGATTTTTAAAATTTTTGTTTTTTAAATTTTCCTATTTATCAACTTACTGGGATTTCAATGTTTTGATTTTTTGATTGTTCAATTTCTCGGTTTTTTTAATTTTTAGTTTTTGATACGATTTTTTTTTCAAAAATTTTCAATTTTTCAATTTATTAACTTTACGATATTTCAGTTTTACGATTTTTAAATTTTTTTATTTTTCAGTTTTCAATTTTTGACGTTTCTAAATTTTTCGATTTTTCAATTTTTCGATTAACGGATTTTTTGATTTTCCCATTTCTCTATTTCTTGATTTTTCAATTCTTTCTTCAAATGTGATTTTTCAATTTTTCGATTTCTGGATTTTTCAATGTTTCAGTTTTGGAATTTTTCAGATTTCCGATTCTTCAATTTTCTTTCCATTTTTCAGTTTTTCAAGATTTTAGTTTTGAATTTTTTCAGTTTTTCGATTTTTTAATTTTCCCTCCATTTTTCAGTTTTTCAGTATTTCAGTTCTGAGATTTTCCAATGTTTCGGTTCTTCAATTTTCCCATTTTTTGATGTTTCGATTTTTCGGTTTTTCAATTTTTCGATAGGTATTTTAATTTTTCAATTTTTAAGTTCTTCACGTTTACATCATTGACCAAGGTTGACAATTTTCCAAATTACAGACAAGTCGACAATTAGCCATTGTAACGCTACTCGTGGAAAAAAGTTTTTTTAGAATCCACGCTTTCCTTATCAGGGTCCTAATTTTTTTATTTGTGAAAAACAATATCAGTAAAGAAAAGGTCTTGATTGCAGTTCCAGATCTAACTCCTTCTTCTTTCATTATAAAACTACTCTTTTCACAACCGCTTAAAACAATATTTAACAAAATACTAGAATCATCGAATCATCAAAATTTAGATATACATTTCCATTTAAATTTTCCAGAAAAAAATAAGCACCAATGATGTTGTTTCCGAGTATCCCACGCCAAACATTTGTAGCATAAATTGTCTGAAAGTGACCTTGTCGAATCCAGTGGGGGTTGTTTTGGGTGTAATAGCGGCAATTATGTTAAATAACTCCTCCACTCTTCGAAAATTTTGCCTCATCAGAAAAAAAAAAAACGAATTCATAAAAATGAGGATTTAAATTAGGTTTTTCTTTAAAAAAATTACAGTCTTTTTGGATAGTCAGTGGGTTTTAGTTCTTGAATCAAAGTCAGATGATGAGGATGAAATTTATTTGCACTAAATATTCGTTGCAGCGACGCTTTTCTAACGCCAACAGTTGTTGCAATTGTTCTTTGACTGCAATGGGGATTTTCGTTAACTATTTCTAGAACTGCTACTTCATTTTCAACACCGGTAGCTGTTCGTCCTAGGGGTTTCGTAGATGTCCAGTTCTCCCTCAAGAAATTTTCTAGTCTTTTAAATATGGTATCTGTCTTCTTTCAGGAAAACGTTGTGAATGCCAAAGACGCGTTCTTTCAGCATTTACCATAAATTAACACCATATCTACCTTTTCGTCATTCGAATAAATTTTCTTTCGAAATACGTATGACAGAAATTGACAAATTTTAAACTTTCGGTCAAAGTTTGAAGTTCAGATTGCTGTAGGTCAACATTTCCAACATTTATTGCATTAGTAAAAAATAAAACGCGTTTTTATCTTTCAATTTGAAGTTTTTGTCACAACTTTTGACAAGTGTTAAGGTTACTGTGTTTAATGCTCCAATTGTAATTATAATAATATCCAAGATAGTGGTGAAAATGTATTTTGGGTTGCGTTTCAAATTTATTCAGGCTCCTTACCACTCGTGGACATAAAAAGTTGTTCAGTCCTTCACAAGAACTTTTTCTAACTCATTCGCTAATATAAATGTAGATCCAAATTATACTCCTGTTAATGCTTATCAGGGTCCCAATCTTTTATTTGTGAAAAACAATATCAGCGAAAAAAAATGCTACGAGCTATCTGTAAACTATATTCAGGCTTTACTGCAGATCTAGATCTAATTCCATCATATTTCAATTTCATTATATCTGACTGCAAATCATTTTTTTCACAACCCTTTAAAACAGTATTTAGCAAAATACTGGAATCATCGTTTTTCCTTCTCGATGGAAGATTACATGTATATGTCCAATTTTTAAAAGTGTAGATAGATCGAATACTAAAACTATAGGCCGATTCCTATAACTAATAATAATTTTGGCAAGGTGTTTGAATTTTAGTTTTCCGAAAGATGTCTTTTTCTTCAATGTAAAGGTATAATTCATCATCCTTTCTGCAACACTCAGGAATACCACAAGGTTCAGTAGTAGATCCTTTGATTTTTATTACCTATATCAAGAATTTAACATCAGTGCCACGTATTCCATATCTGGTTTCTGTTGAGGACTTAAAAATTTACCATTGGATTGACATTCTGGAAGACATAGGGAGGGGATCAAAAATAATTTTTCACTACGTGGAAGATTAGTGCTTTGTTGTAGAACTTTCAAAGAAATCCTCAAATATTATGTTTCATTATACTTTTGAATAGATAGGTACGTACAAGGACCTGGGCGTTCTATTTGACAGCAAACTCTCTTTTAAGAGTCGCATTAAATATTTTGCGCCAGCTACTTATATCCTTCCAACTCAAGAAAAAGCCCTAGCAATTTCAGATATCCACAGATTTACGTGCCACTTTAACTTTTCCTGGCAGATGGATAGGTCGAAGCGGTATTACTGAGTGGCCTGCCGAGTTACCGGATTTGACACCACTTGACTTGTTTTTGTATGGCTATTTGAAGAATCGTATTTATATCAATAGACCGATTCACACTGAAGACTTACACGTAACGAAATTGGTAGCATTCGTTCAGAAATTCTCATTAACTCATTTCAAATTTTAGTCAGCGTCTTATTTACTGTCGGAAAGTAATTGATGGAGAGGATTTTGGGCATCTTCTGGCTGGGATCAATCAATTATGTACATCTTGCGCCCAATTAATATTTGTTATTGGCGCAAGAAAAGTGTCGCTTTTTGAAATAACCCTATTTTTCAGATTTTTTGCAAACTATTCAAAAACACCCCGTATTTAAGTTTATGACCACAAAGACATACGTCTACATACATAAGATAACCTTTCCTAGATCTCACTAAAAGCCCTTACATTTTTTCACTTTTCGTCGAGAAAAACGGGCTTTTCTCGCCGGGAATATGAATATTTATGAAATGAAAGCCTCGCGTTTATATTTTCACTTAAGTTGAAACTTATACAAGCTTTTTCACTTCAGTCCTTTTTAATTACAATGCATTTACATAAGGGGACAAAAAATTTACACTTTAAAACCTTACGTTGGGACGTCAAAGCAACCAACCGGAATCCTTATGTGTACCCTTCCGGGCTCGATTCCATTCCGTTTTTAAAATGTACACAATTTCCTTTTCTCTAATCTCCTGTTTCGCTCTTGTTTATTGTTCGATATGTGTTCAACGGGACAACACAAAGAGCCTTTTAAAGTTGGAGCGCAAACGTGGGAGGAAAAACGCGTTTTGTTTCTTTTTCGGGGGGCGTTTGTTAACTTTTTAACCGTTCCTGCGTAACTTCTGTTTTTTTTGTAGAACGGTTGGATTTACAGCGAACTTCAAACGGGCCTGCGATGGGTGGTTTTTGGCGGATGCGCTAAAAGCTCTGAAAGCTATGTATATAATTAGCTATAAATATTTCTTTACGTGCTGTATTGTTTTTATTTTGTTGGTCAAGAACTTGACCACATCGCCCGTCCCCACCCCTCCCGCCCCTCCGTTTTCCATTATATCAGTATGTGAAAACAGTTCCTCGTGTTTTGTTGGAAATTTTATTATTTCGTAGCCGTCGTCGCAGTGGCAGCATCCATAAACAAAAGACGGGACGGCCGCGAACAAATGAAGAGGAAGGAGAAGAAGAGGTAAATGAGTCGGAACAAAAGCGAAGCGGACGGAACGAACGACGCTCGCTTGATAAACACAACCATCACATTTGCATGTGAATCACGTGGTACATGTGTTTTTAAAACGCCGCCACTTAGTAACCAAACGAGACGACACGAAATTTCCTAATCCCACCCCCACGTCGACAACCCATAATTATCCGTTATTAGGTGGCTTTTTCTAATGGTCGAAGTGACACAAAATGGAGGCTAATAGCGGGGCCGGCGAGCTGAATATTCCATTGGACGATTAATTGAAATTCGGGGTAATTATTAATGAGCCGATAATGAGGGGCCCGGCTCTTCGAGGAGGCTTTGCAGGAAAAACTTCGGGTCGTGTTTAACTAGCGGTGGAATGTACTCGTATTATGTTGGTTTTTGAAGTATTTAATAACAGGAGTTTCGATTTTAGACCGAATTCGTGATAAGATCGGGGGAACGATTTTTGGTGTTGATTGGTTTACTTCATTTTGTTACGTTGTCACTTGTGGAAATTTTCGTGCCAGGTGAAAAAATATACATTCGTCTGCTATTATTAATCTCGCTCCAGTTTAGCATTATCAACGACAGAGGCTGATCTAGACTGTTGGGGGCCTGATGCTATTATTTAATTTATGAATAGAAGTTTGTTAGAAGCATTTAATTTACACATTTTCAATACTTTAATATAAAAAAAACAATAACAAAAAATACAAAAATAAAATCTAATAAACAAACACAAACAAATTATATAACAATTTTGATGTCATTCTCAATTGCAAGAATCGACAAAGAACTTAGTCTTTCATTTTTCATTGTCGATCTATATTTATTTTTTATAAAATTAAATTTAGAAAAAGCTCTTTCAGCTTCACAACTGGTCACTGGCAGTGTCAAGAAGATCTCAACTACTGTGTACAAATTCGGGAAAATGTCAATGAGATTTTTTTTAAATTGCAGTCGAGTATATCCGAACATGTTACAGTACGTTTCTGAGCCAAGTCAGCAGAAATTTTTAAATATTCCTTAAATTGTAAACACTCATTCTTCAATCCTAATTCGATGTCCTCATTGTAACACTGTAAAACACAGTCAACGCTGTTTTCGTCAATATGTGCTACATGTTTGTTTGTAAGGTCCGTTAAGAATTTGAATTTCTTCCCTAATTCATTATATACATCTTTTCTTCTGGTGAGTTCGGTTATTAAAGTGTCCAACAATCGATTAAGAACTTCCACGAGAAATTAGTCCCTGTTGTGCCCTCCGAATATTTATAAATTTTAATCCTATTCTTCGCATTACTATAATTTTCTTCCACTTTACTGCTAAACCTCTTCGCTCGCAATTCATAGTTAATTAATTTCTCATTAGATTTTTCTCTAAGAGATTTGATAAATATTTCTAAAGATGTTATTAGTGCAAGGCCTTCGCACAAATCTAATCCAGGTTCTTGTAACTTTTTATTGACTTTGTTAATCCTTTCAAGAAGTTCTTCCCAGACGACAGTCAATATAGTGATTTCGAGTTTGTATAGCTTACCTAATATTTTTTTCGCTTCCATCTTGCAGTCACTTTTTTCTAAATTATCATTAATAATAGTTTCTAATATGGTTACAATTAAGCTATAACTTGTTCTTAACGCGTGAACAGCGTATCGACTTGATCATCTAGTTTGACTCCAACGTTTAACTGAAAGTGGCAATTTTGCATGTTTATTTAACAAATTCCATGAGGTGAAGCCGAAAAAAACACATGCAGTTGTTGTACAACCCCAAAGTAGCTGATTACATCGGGTACGACACTTGCAGCTTCGACTCCTACCAAATTTAAAGAGTGAGCTGCACATGGTACATAATCAGCGAACTTGTTAATTTCCTTAACACGTGCTTGAAGTCCATTATATTTTCCACTCATATTCGCAGCATTGTCATAAGACTGACCTCGACAATTTTTCATTGAAAGACCATTTTCTTCTAAAAATAAATGTATCGTATTAAATAAATTCTTTCGTGTGTGACTGTCAATTGGTATAAATTATAAAAATCTTTCAAAATCTTGTCCTTGAGAAGTGTATCTCAAAATAACTGTCAGTTGGTCCGTATGTGACAAATCTGGAGTAGAATCCACAATAATTGAATAATATTTTATATCTGCATTGTTTATGTCCTCAATAATTTTTTTTCTTACTTGAGTTGCCATTATGTCGATTATCTCTTCATAAAGCGTTTTAGACAAGTAACTTGCAACTAGTTGTTCGGTTTGGCATTTCACTATATGTTGTTTCAAAAAAGGACCAAATTGTGCAATAAGTCCCATAAGTCCCATAAAATTTCCATTATGTGATGAATCCCATTTTTCATCATGTCCTCTAAATGACAATCCTCTTTCACTTAAAAATTTAATAACTGCCACAACTCGCTTCAGGACATTGTAATAATATTCACAGTCATTTTTTATTTTTTCCTGAAGATGCTTGTCAACAACGTTTTTGTTTTCTTTGCGGGATAACCAGGTTAACAGCGCCTTTTTGTGATCCTGAGATTCTTCATGACTGTCGAAAGTACGAACTATGTTTGCCCAATCTGAAAACCACTCATTAAAGATGTTTGTGCTCTGGAGAATTATTTGCACACTAAACAGAAAACATATCCTTGCTTTTCAAATAGGATAACCAAGATCTCGTTAATTGTTGTCCATTTTTTAAACGTTTCAGAAAATATTTGTTTGTAAATTGTCTGCTCTGTCCCTTATAATTCCTGATAGACTCATAGTAAATATTGTCTTCCCTTTTATTTTGAAAAAACGAGCTTTCTTTTGATAGGCAACTTCCGATAAAATTTTCATTGATAAAATTCAGCCATAATGATATATCTTTAAATTTATCGTTAAATATATCATTTACGATTTGTTTAGCCTCATCTTTAATCATGTCATCGACTGTATCGGTGATGGTGGTAGCGTAGTTTTTGCATGAAGTTCCAGCAGAATTTTTCACACTTAACAAAATAACTTTATTTTCACCAGTTGAGTTATTTGAAGTGGAAGTAGAAGGTTGAGGTGTAAAAAACTTATGACTTTTCGACATTTTGCAAGTTCCTGTTCATGTTAAAGCTTAAGTTTCCTCTTTTGGCTTCCACTGAGATATTTGCGCTCAGACATTTTATTTAACAAAACGAAAATAATTATCTAAATACCTTAAACACTGTTGATTCCAAAAATGATAATATATAATTCGACGCAAAACTGAATTATGGAATTTTTAATCCACCCCTGATCAACTAATAATAATTTATGCACCTGTCATTCGAAAAGTGAGTTGCATTACTCTGATCTAATTGTGCTAACCTACTCTCGTACTAAAGACTGTGCACAGATTCTTGCTGAGCCGCTTTGTATTATATTAAATTTAATACTAACTAAAGAGTAATACTGTCACCCCATCACTTGATGTTAGCGCGGGCACAACAGGCCATGCCTCTGCCCGGTTGCTTCTTTAATAATAATAATAATAATAATAATATTAATAAATCCGTCTTTCCTTAAATTTGGAAGAACTCTTAAGAAAGAGCAGCAGAATCACTTGACAAATTATAGAGGTATTGGGACACTTTGCAACTTTTGCTAAAGTTTTCGAATCAATTTTGTATTATCACATTTACTCATCGACGAAGCTATTGATTTCATCTAGTCAGCATGGTTTTGTGCAGAAAAAATCGACCATTACAAATTTAGCTGTACTTTCCCAATATAAATAAATCTCACCATCATTCTTTTCACTTTTCTACTCTCTCTGTGTGTGTACTTTGGTACTTCATTCTTACTATTTTTCTATATTCTGCATTATATCTAGACTCTGATATTCTCGATCTGCGTTTTTGCTTATCTATATCCTTATCTCTTACACTCAGTTCTTCTTTCATACTCCTTCCCATTTCTCTCATTCTCTCTATTTCTTCACGTGCATATCGCTTTCCTTCCTAATACTTGTCTCTTTCGTTCCAAATATGTTTTCTCCCTTCCTTTCTTATTTCTTTTCAACATTCTTGCAATATTTTACAATCACCTGTCTCACTAAACTTCTCTTCAAATCCAACCGCCCTTTTACCCGCTTCCACTCTCATTTTCTCCCTTTTTATTTCTTCTTTCACTATATACCCCGGCGTATATTTTTCCAATCCCAATGTCCATTTTAAGTATTTTTCTTGCACTCTCTCTATTTCTTCATATTCCCTCCATCCCCAAATCTCAGCTCCGTACATAAATATTCTTTTGATCAAACTATCAAACATTCTTCTCTTATAATCATGTCCAAATTTTCTCTCTCCTATTCCCCATACTATTCCTATCACTTTGTTCGCTTTTCGGACCATTTCTTGAATATGCGCTCTATCTGAATTATTGCCTTTAATGTATATCCTAAATACTGGAATTTTTTCACCTCTTCAATCTTCTTCCCTCTCCATGTCCAGTCTTCCTTCTCCTTTCTTACTTTCTTCCCAAACACCACCATTTTTGTTTTTTCCACATTCACGTCCATTTCGTTTTTTTTTTTGCGAACTTCTCGAAACTTGTAATCATTGTTTTCATTTCTTCTCTTTTCCTTGCCACAATCATCAAATCATCTGCGTACGCCAGCGACCACACTTTCTCTTTGCCCACTACCACCCCTGCTGTCTGTGCTTTTCTGAAAATTTCATCTATATCTCCTAGATAAGCTGCAAACAATGCGGGGCTGAGTGGGCATCCCCCTCTCACTCCTCTATTTGTATAAAAACTCTCGCTCTCTATTCCAGTCACTCTCACCTTACTTACTGTTTCTTTATATATTTCTTCCATTTTCGTTACCAGGTACGCATCTACTCCCTTTCTCCTCAAATACTCCCACATTTTCTCTCAATTCACGCTATCAAACGCTGCTTTGAAATCTATGAACATTGCGTACATTCGTCCACCCTCTTTCCTTATTTCTCTTCCCACTAAATGCCGCAGGATGTACACATTGTCCATAGTACCTCTTTCTTTCCTAAACCCTGCCTGACCGTCTGGTAACATACCCCTTGCTTCCATCTCCTTTCGTAACCTCTCATCTAGTATCATTGCGTATATCTTGTACGCCGAATTGAGCAAGGTGATCCCTCGGTAGTTCTTTACATCACTTTTTTGCCCCTTTTTAAATAAAGGGATTATTATATCTTCTCTTCATTGCCGAGGAAACCCTTTTCCCTTCCAAACTCCATCTACCACTTCCCATATCCTTTCTTCCACTCCTTCTGTCCCGAACGTCCACGCTTCGTTCTGGATTCCATCCCCTTCTGGTGCCTTTCCTCTTTTCAGTCTTTCAATCTGTCTTCCTACTTCATCTTCTATTATTTTCAAACCTCTCGACATTTCTTCCGTCGTTGTGATTGCTTCATTTATTTCACAGCATTTTTCCTCACAACCTACCAATAATTCCATAAAGTGTCTTTTCCATTCATGTATTTTGATTTTTCCTGACTTCAGTCTTCCTTCTCCTTTCCTTGTTTATATATCTCCATATTTCTCCTTCTGTTTTCAGGGACTTTATTGTCTTCTCTTCTTCTTCTCGTTTTTCTCTTTTTCTTTCTTCACATTTTTCCTATAATTCTTTCCTTCCCCTGGTATTTTTCAATTTTTTTAATTTTTCCCTTGCTTTTCTCTGCAACTCACTACATTCTCCGTTCCATCCATTATTCCGCCCTTGCCATATGTATATCTTTTTTTCCGTAGCTTCTACAATTAAATTAGTCAGTTCTTCTATCATAGTTTCTATATCTTCTTTTACTTCGAACTTCTTTTTTTCCAGTCTACTTCTGTATCTTTGAATTCCTTCTTGATGCCATATTTTTTTTTATATTCCTTTTCTTTCGTTTCTTCTTTCTTGTTTTTCCTACTTTTGCTCTTTTCTTTTGATTTTTATTTCTAGTGGGATGTGGTCTGATTCTACCCTTTCCCTCACTTTGAAACTCTCTATTTCTTCCTACGCCTGCTCGTTGAGAATCCTATAGTCTATAATTGATTCTCCCCTAGCCCCTACATACGTCCATTCTCCTTCTTCATCTCCTTCCTTGTTTTCTTCTATTATCTTCCACAATATTTTCCCGTCTTTGTTATTTGCTTTGTTTTTTGATCCTCTTTTGTCTCCATTTTCTTTATCTATTATTCTTCCCCCCTTATCACTCAGTCTTGCGTTAAAATCCCCTCCTATAAGTATTTTTTCATCTCCTTATTATTTTGCTTCCTTTTCTATGTTTATCTTGGTTTCCGCCATTTTCTTGCTATAAACGATATTATTTCCCATTGATTGTTATCCAGCTGTATTACTTTCTTCATTAGTCCGTTTTTATTATTACTTCCCTTTTCCAATTCTTGCATTTATTTTCGAATTCCCATTACTATTCCCCCGCTTGCTCTCCCCTTTTTCTTTTCCTTTGTCACCCCTTGACACTCCCACACATATTCTTGTGGTAGTGTCTCTTCAAATTTCTTCCAGTTTTCTCTTTATACCCACGTCTCTACTAGCCTCACTACATCAAATTTTCCCACGTGGTCCCAGAACTCCTTTTCCTTTTTTCGCAACAGTTGGACATTCCAAAACAGTACCTTCACTCCTTTTTCTCCTAATTTTGTACCAGCTTCCCTTTTTCTGATTTCCCTATCTGCATCCTTTGTCTAGTTTCCTTCCATTTTTACTCCTTTTCTTCTTTTTCTTTTGGCTCTTTACTAAAAATGTTCTACCTTCTTGAGTCTGCCCTACACACAAATCATTATAAAGACATTATTGCTACAGTTGTAGAGAATTTGTGAATCAGCGAACTCTTATCATATTATTTTTTTCTTTGGTGAGATCAAGACTGGAATACTGAGCAGTTATTTGTTACCCCATCTATGCAATCCACTGCAAAGAGATCGAGGCTGTACAAAAAAAAAAAATTCTTAGCTTTCTTACACGACGGCGTTCCCCCACGTGGTTAAGCTTTTTTTAAAATTTAATTTTATATCACTGCATGCTAGGCGAAATATGCTCTGGATTCGCTTCTTATATAATCTTCTTCATAATAGAACTGACTGTTCTGTGCTCTGATTTAATTGTATTTCTAACAAAAATGTCGTGAATGTACCTACTATAGAATTATACAAATACAAAACTATGTCACCCTGTGTATATAAAACTTGACAACAAAATAAATTCTCTCTAAAAACGAGACCGCATTAATCCTATGGACTATTATAAGCCCCTCCTTAAACTCCTCCAGTGGTTGTTCATGAAAAACCTGTCATTTCGAAGTAGTAATTTTTTACCACGACTCTTCTTTTGAGCCGTCATCCGCGCCCCCATAGAGCACAGTGAATTAAAACACCCGTTGTTCCACGAAATTGTGTTGCCTGGGATTCCTTCCTGCGACTAATGCAAATGGTACAGCTGGATAGGGTTTTAGTTAGGTGTGTCGTTGTTCTTTTAGTTAAGTGTAGTTATCTATCACTTTGCACCGCCTACTCAGCTCGGCCATACATCTTACGTCGCTTTTATCTCTTCCTTTAACCACCGACTCTCTTTCGGAAGGGCGCAAGGAAAGCTCGCCCTTCTCGCCCCTCGTCGACATTTTATTGTGTATATCCGGTCTTTCCTTACTATTAAATAGTGTCATTAAACCTATAAAATACAACCTATAAAACCGTAAGGTTATGTCGCGAGGCAAGCGCGAGCGCTCCGGCGAATTCCCAAGTAAATTTAATAGAAGGCCTTGGTCATTGTGCAGCGTTTTGTTTCGACGACATTACGTTGTTTTGCCGTATAAACAGAAACAATGGATGTTTTACACACTCCATTGTTTCGTTATCTTGAAGACATTGATAAATTAAGGTTACTTTTAAGGCGGCCATCTTTGTTCTCATTGTAACGTTATTTAAAAGATGAGGAGATACAAGGGAGCGCTACGCACGCAAAACGTACACTGGAACGATCGGCGATTGATGATGGAGTTTTAGTTAATTAGTTTTTTGTCGATGGATGCTAAATGGAATTCATGAAGTGGTGGCTGAAAAGTGATGAATGAAATATGCGTACGGTGGTTGGGTGACTATTTACATTCTAAACACTTTTAATTCGTTTTAACACAAACAAATATTCACGTGGTTATTTTTGCTTAACTTTGGGACAGAGGGGAGATCTGAATAATCGCTAAAAAAGGGAAAAGTAGAAAATGTTGCCCATTTTGTTGTAAATTTGTGTTTTGCATGCACGATATGAATTAATTTTATTGTTCAGGTCACCAGTGAAAAAAAGTTTTCGATAATTCAGCATATTGGGACAAGCCTTCCCAAAAATAAGCTGAAGAATTCTACTAGTTTTTTGTCTGTCAACAATTGTTTTAATTTTGTCAGCATAGATAATTTGTCATTGTGACAGATTCACAGATCATTGCGACATTATTTAAAAAGAAAGTGCCTAAAATAGTTTTACTGCAACAAAAAATTGCAATAAAAAGATTTTTGTTGCAGTTTCGAAAAGACAGGCCCGATATTTCTTTCGAAGAAGTAACTATAAGGGTCTCGAACATATTTTCTATAATATAAAAATACGGTGTAAAATATTTTTTAATTTTTTTCTCATAGGTGGGAACATAAACTGTGGCAAAAATTTTATCAACAGGGGACCAAAATTTAAAAACATCACTATCTGGCAAGCGAGAACCAACGGATTTATTTACAAATTATATGTTTCGGAAAGACCTGCAACGACAAATTTGGCAACTTAATAAAAAAACGAATATTTCACTGTAGATACTCTTTTGGCATATTCTAGGAGAACAGTTGCAATTTAAAGGGGGCGAACCACATTATACAAAATTCTTAAGTCAATGGGTTATAAACACAGGGAAGTAAATGGTCGCAAAATTCTATGTGAACAAAAACATGTCGTTGCAGCCAAAATTACTTTTTTGAGAACATATTTACAGTTTCTAAATTCTTGTGAAAATTTGACTTTCGTGTATTTGGATGAAACATGGATCTATCAAAAAGGTTCGTCCATTCGTCGCTGGGTGCACGATACTGATCTAAAAAGCAATCCCACCAAAATTAGAAGTGTAGGATCAAGGTTTGTTCAACGGGGTTCTTGGATGGTTGTTACAATTTTTTGAATTCAAAAAATAACGATAGAGACTATCATAAAACGATGGACGGGACAATTTTTCAAAATTGGGTGGTTAATCAGCTCATTCCTGCTTTGGCAAAGTTGAACCAAAAATGTGTGGTGGTTTTAGACAATGCATCGTATCATTCGGTTCAGTTGGATAAACCACCCACTTTGTCTAGTAAAAAATGTGAAATGCAGGAATGGCTCTTTAAACATAGTGTTGAATTTGACAAAACATTTCCGAAGAAACAATTGTGGGATTTAATTAAACCCTTCAGAAATAATAGAAAAAAAAAGATATTTGGTAGACGAGACATTAAGAGAAAGTGGCCATGAAGTTCTTAGATTACCTCCGTTCCATTGTCAATATAATCCGATTAAAATGGGGTGGGGATTTTGTAAGAACTATTACAACAAGCATATAAATTCCCAACCTTCATTAAAAAATAGGGTGGAGAATTTATGGCTTGAGGCGCTTTCTAAATGTACTCCAAGCATGTGGCAAAATTTTTGTAAACATTGTGAGAAACTTATTTTGGCAGATTGGGAAAAAATGTGTGAAATCTTTCGTACGAATCTATACCTCCTTTCATTATTTCGCTGGGTGATTCAGAATCTGAATTTGAAAATGACGGTGATGATACAGATTTTCATAACGAAATAATGTAAATGGAGTGAATTGTAACTTGTCGGGGGGTGATATTTTTACGCATCTTTCGTTCCAAATTTACCAAGGTTTTATGTGAAAAACTACCTGACGTACAACAAAATAAGTATAATTTTAGTTAAATCATCCACGTTGTTACTTTGCACCAAATTTTAAGCATTTTCATTTTTTTTGTAACTCTTCATGGACCTGGAGAAGGCGTATAGTAACGTTCTTATTAATAAGCGTTGGAAATACTTAGTAAAAGCAAATAAAAAGCACTTACGTAAGCATTAGTAATAGCTATATAGATAAATCATTCAATTTAAGGGTGGAAAAATGTTTCAGAAGAGCTAAACCCATCAAAGCTCTAGAGCAAGGTTGTTGTCTTTTACCAACCCTTTTAGTGTTCTTAGAAAAGTGAAAAAAGAAGTTGGAAGATATAGAAATAGGCTGTTCACAAAGGTCGAAATTTCCATTTCTAAGAAGAGTGGGCGAGCAGAACGAACCTATGATTGAGAATAAAAGATGAGATGCTAAATGTGGCTTGCGACAATAGTCGTATGTAGAACCCCCATTCATATAAAAACAATGTTTAAATGAAATTCTAGATTCCAATACAATACCGCGACTAGAAACACGGTTTCCATGGCAAACAGTGTAAACAAAACGTCTAAATCAGCCATAATTTGGTCTCCGTCTCCTCTTTCATCAGCACTTCATCAGCAATAACACATTAACACATTATATATCGAAGACACAACATCTTTAGATGTAAGTTGATGTAACTTTAGATACATTTTATACAAGTGGAGCAAGATAAAAAAATTATTTTTGATAATTTCCGCATATTGAAAATTACTATTTTGCTATGTCCAAGTGTGTTTGTAGACGTTCTAATTTTGGGGGGGCACCAGCCGTCTCTGGTAACAAAAGATCTTCTCTCAATTTGTATTAGAAATCACACTGTAATAACATTGATTGTCTACAGTACATCGTGGTACCCTAATAAAGTAATTGCTAAACTATCCGAAAATTTAGATTACCATGCGACGAAACCCAACTAGTGGCGCTGAGATGTGCCTACGAAGACATTGCTTTTGTGCTACGATAATGGCGTCTTTGGAGAAAGAGGATCTGGGGTACTTTAGACGAAGAAACGGATTTCCAGTGGGTCTCCTGGACAACCAAAGGAAGAGACTTCGTTCTTTGACTTTATCGGCTGCTCCTCGCTGCTTCGGATGCTGGGGAAGCGGCGATGCTGACGGTGCGTATAAAAAAACAAACGATGGCGATTTTCACGATACAGTCTCGAGATACCGAACTACAGGTTATAAGGCCCACTTGAGGCACCCAAAGGTCGAAGACTCTGTGCCGGTTTCCGGCACGGCTGTCACCGATTAACCACTGCCCCAGGTATCCTTATCGTGGTTTGTGGCTTGCCAAAATTTGCGTCTTTACAACCAAACAAAACGTTCTGTGCAGTGTTAGTACTGTCTACGATTTTTTATTCAAAATCTACCACTTGTTGCTTTGTGTTGGTAACATAAAATTTCCGCTAAACGTTTTATTTGATGTAATAGTTTTACAAAAATATAGTCATGTAAGTGTAGTGAACGCTTTCGCTTTGAGTTTTTCCCAAACCGTCCAAATTTTTGCAAAAACATAATGCAATGTATAGTAGCAGTTTTGTCATTAGCGTAAGGCAACCCGCTGGTGGTGTAGTAGTTACGAGTCAGGAATGCGAACCGGACGTCGCGTGTTCGATTCCAAACTTTGCGTTTAGTTTTTTTTTTCTTTTTTTTTTTTCTTTTCTCTCACCTTATTGATGAAATTACCCCACTTTCTCGAAAAGGTGAGAATACGCTCCTCTTTATTTAAAAACGTAAAACCTTGCCAAATGTCTTTTTTTAAGAATGTGAAACCTTCTCGGGGGCGTCAATTGTCTTGTTTAAAAATGTAAAACTTCGGGGGTCCCAAATGTCTATTTTTTTTTAATCTGTAACCTTCCCGGGAGTTCCAACTGTCTTTTTAAAATCGTAGAACCATCTCGGAGGTCCCAAATGTCTTTGTTTTTAATGTGAAACCTTCTCCGGGGTCCCAACCATAGAAATAATATTATATGGAAGTAACTTAGAGAGAAACGCGCGTTGTCAACACAGTGGGACAGAGATAGGGCTCTCTGGGTGGCAAAGCATTGACGCGAAACTGCAGAGCACTGCGTTTCTAGAGGTTTCTTTCGTGCTGTCGCATGGTGTTTGAACGTGTATTTCTGCAAATTTATGGTTTTTAGGCTCAGGTTACCTTATTTAAATGTCTAGAGTCTTCTTAAGTTGGATTTTATTGGACTATTTGTTAAACATCGTGAAATTGTGTTGTGCGTATAATTGAATAGAACGTGCAAAGAAAGCAATCCTGTTTCATTTCTTAGGTAATAATCACATACACAGACGAAGGATTTCGTAAATAATTTAAAAAATTTGTTAGATTCCCTAAACATTCCGAGTTACGAAAAAAACAGATTATTGTTACAAAAAGAGGGAATTTTATATCTATTGATTATTGCTTTAGTTATTTGTACGTGGATTTAGAAAATAGATTTTAGTAGAAAATTCCACTCAATTTAATATGTTTAATTTAATTAGGCACCCTGTCACTTTTATCGAAAGTTTAATTACTTTTATCCTAAAAATTTCAGAATTACCAATGAACATACACTACAAGATTAGTTAACTTGTAGAAGATTATTGTACTAACTGAATTCGTAATATATTGTAGATTCTCTATACATTTCATTTTATTAAAAGACCATCTCCACCACTTCACATGATTTTTGTTGTTTCACATTACATATAATTTTAATGTAAACTGTAATAATATAGTTTTCATTAACAGACGTTTGTTATAATTGATTGTTTGAACAAATTCGTAAGAAAACGTATTAATTCCCGTTTAAATGAAGCGTTTCTTGCCACCCAGCACGTGATACGTGGTCAGCCGTCCTTTCCCCACTGATGCATAACCGCTCTAGCTATTTCTTTCTTATGTTGATTACACTCGCTCGCGTATGGAAACGTATACAAGGCTCCATCCACTCCTTTATTAGATCAATGGTCCCAACTGTCTAATTTTAAAATGAAAAACCTTCTCGGGAGTCCCAAATGTTTTTTTTAATTTGAAACCTTCCCGAAAGTTCCAACTGTCTTTTTTAAAAATGTAAGATCTTCTCATATGTATTTTTTTTGGAATGTGACACCTTCTCGGGGGTCTCAACTGTCTTTTTTACAAATGTAAAACCTTCGCGAGGGTCTCAAATATCTTTGTTTTTAATGTGAAACCTTCTCGTGGGTCCTAACTATCTTTTTTAAAAATATAAAACCTTGTCGATGGTCCAAAATGTCTTTTTTTTTAATATGAAACCTTCTCGGGCATTCCAGCTGTCTTTTTTAAAAATGTAAAACTTTCTCGGGTGGGCCAAATGTCTTTCCTCACAATATAAAACCTTCTCGGGAGGGCCAAATATCTTTTTTAAGAATGTAAAACCTTCTCAGGGGTCCCAACTGTCTTTTATAAAATAATAAAACCCCAGGGTTCCCGAATGTGTTTTTTTTAATCTGTAACCTTCCCGGAAGTTCCACTGTCTTTTTAAAAATGTAATACCGTCTCGGAGGTCCCAAATGTCTTTGTTTTTAATGTGAAACCTTCTCGGTGGTCCCAAACGTCTTTTCTTTTAATATGAAACCTTCTCGAGGGTCTCAACTGTCTTTTTTAAAAATGTAAAACTTCGAGGGTTCCAAATGTCTTTTTTTTAATCTATAACCTTCCCGGGAGTTCCAACTGTCTTTTTAAAAAAGTAAAACCTCCTCGGTGGTCCAAATGTCTTTTCTTTTAATATGAAACCTTGTCGAGGGTCCCAGCTGTCTTTTTTAAAAATATAAAACTTACTCGGGTGGGCCAAATGTCTTTTCTCAAAATGTAAAATCTTCTCGGGAGCGCCAAATGTCTTTTTTAAGAATGTAAAACCTTCTCGTGGGTCCCAAATGTCTTTGTTTTTAATGTGAAACCTTCTCGTGGGTCCCAACTATCTTTTTTAAAAATGTAAAACCTTCTCGGTGGTCCCAAATGTCTTTTGTTTTAATATGAAACCTTCTCGAGGGTCCCAGCTGTCTTTTTTAAAAATATGAAACTTACTCGGGTGGGCCAAATGTCTTTTCTCAAAATGCAAAAGCTTCTCGGGAGCGCCAAATGTCTTTTTTAAGAATGTAAAACCTTCTCAGGGGTCCTAACTGTCTTTTATAAAAATATAAAACCCCGGGGGTCCCGAATGTGTTTTTTTTTATTTGATACCTTTCCGGGGGTTCCGAATGTGTTTTTTTTTCATTTGAGACCTTCCCGGGGTTCCTACTGTCTTTTTAAAAATCTAAAACCTTCTCGTGGGTCCCAAATGTCTTTATTTTTAATGTGAAACCTTCTCGGGGGTTCCGACTGTCTATTTTATATATGTAAAACCTTCTCGGGGGTTACAAATGCCTTTTTTTTTATTTAAAACCTTCTCGGGTGTTCCAACTGCATTTTTTTTAATGTAAAACTTTCTCGGGGGTCCCAACTAGCTTTTTTAAAAGTATAAAACCTTCTCAGGGGCCCCAAATGTATTTTTTTGACAAAGTAAAACCTTCACGGGAGTTCCAATTGTCTTTAGTTTTAATATGAAACCTCCCCAGGCATCCCAGCTGTCGTTTTTAAAAATGTAAAACTTTCTCGGGTGGGCCAAATGTCTTTCCTCATAATATAAAACCTTCTCGGGAGCGCCAAATGTCTTTTTTAAGAATGTAAAATCTTCTCAGGGGTCCCAACTGTCTTTTATAAAATAATAAAACCCCGGGGGTCCCGAATGTGTTTTTTTTTTATTTGAAACCTTCCCGGGGATCCAAACTGTCTATTTTAAACATGTAAAACCTTCCCGGGGGTTCTTCTCGGGGGTCTCAACTGTATTTTTTTAAAATGTAAAACCTTCTCTGGGGTCCCAAATGTCTTTGTTTTTAATGTGAAACCTTCTCGTGGGTCCCAACTATCTTTTTTAAAAATGTAAAACCTTCTCGGTGGTCCCAAATGTCTTTTGTTTTAATATGAAACCTTCTCGAGGGTCCAAGCTGTCTTTTTTAAAAATATGAAACTTACTCGGGTGGGCCAAATGTCTTTTCTCAAAATGTAAAAGCTTCTCGGGAGCACCAAATGTGTTTTTTAAGAATGTAAAACCTTCTCAGGGGTCCTAACTGTCTTTTATAAAAATATAAAACTCCGGGGGTCCCGAATGTGTTTTTTTTATTTGATACCTTCCCGGGGGTTCCTACTGTCTTTTTTAAAAATGTAAAACTTTTTTGGAGGTCCCAACTGGGTTTTTTAAAAGTATAAAACCTTCTCGGGGGCCCCAAATGTGTTTTTTTGACAAGGTAAAACCTCTTCGGGGATTCCAATGGTCTTTTTTAAAAATGTAAAACTTTCTTGGGGGTCCCAAATGTCTTTGTTTTTAATATGAAATCTTCTAGGGGGTCCCAACTGTCTTTTTAAAAATGTAAGACCTTCTCGGAGGCCCCAAAAATGTCTTTGTTTTTAATGTGAAACCTTCTTGGGGGTCCCAACTATCTTTTTTAAAGATGTAGAACCTTCTCGGTGGTCCCAAATGTTTTTTTTTAATATGAAACCTTTAAAACAAAATGATTTACGTATCAAGATCTGGGTTAATTAAAGTCTACCAATCACACGTTTTAAAGTAGAAAACCCGGAAGATACCAAGTTGACAGTCAAAAATCAAGTGTAAAATATGAAATATTTAGATAGACACTTGCAGTTTATGAATCCGTGTTGATTTTTTACCCTAAGCATCCAAATTTTTGTAGAAAACTCAAAATATTATAACACATCACAATTTAAGTTCGAAATTGCAAAATCGAATGCTGTGAAATCTTGCAAATATTTTAAGTTTATCGGAAACATGATAAATCGTTAATCAAAATTTATCCGTTTACGACCTCTCTAAAAATTGATGACGTTGTCTCAAAATTTTGCCAAATAAATCCCTTGTTTGTTAGAATTGCTTAGAGTGACTCAAAAAAATTAAAGAATTAAAATTTATTTATAGATCCAGTCAGAAACTGCAAAACCGAATTCTTGCAAACCTTTTAAAGCTATCATAAGCGTGATAAATTTGTAATTAAAATGTATGTGTTTTCCCCTCCAGAAAATTGATGACGTCGACTCAACATTTTGCCGAATAAATCCTCCCTAATAAAATGTCAAAAATATCATGACTATAACTGTGACTTTCATGTTTTCTGGACGTGTCATGACTCCTAAAGTACGAAACAATAGGTCTCCCGTTTACAAATATCTGACTAGCGTCTGTCATTAGACAGATATCATCTATGAAACTACTTGCCCGATTATTGTCAAATTTTACATATGTGTTAGGAATATCGTAACACGCTAACTAACATTTTTCTAGTCGCCCCACCCCAAAATGTTTAATAATAAATAAGTACTATTTAAATTGTATAAAAAACATATGCCTGAACTTACGGTGCATGAATCTGCCTTGAGTTTTTCCCTAGGTATATTTTTCTTACACTGTGACTGGTATTATCTCCATTACTTTAATTTATAGAGTTATCATACAAAATAATATTTCCCAAAATCAAATTTTTGATGTTTTATTGTTAGTGTATTACGGAAATACCAATACATTTGATAAGAATATTCAGTTCTTTTGTTTTTACTAAAATCTACTACTTAAAACACAATTAAAAAAATTGGTCGAAAGTTGTTTCGGGAGACCACTTTTTTCGTACTATAGAGGTCATGGCACATCGAGAAAATATGAAAGTGGCAAACTTTTGTTGAGTACTTTGAATAGCTCTGTTTGTATATAACAAAATAAATTCTCGTATAATTCTACTAATTTTCGAAAATTTTCAAATCTTTTGCGACTACTCAGGACGAACTGCACACTTAAGTTGAGTTTCTAACCTCTTTAATTGTAAAAACCAGTTCTAATCGGATTTTTTAGCGCACCTATAAAACATATTGGCGGTATAGTGCGATATTAATCGCAGCCAACTATAAACGCCTAGTTTTTTAGCCACCTTTCTTAAGAACAATACCATATAATCGAAAAACAGTCCGTCCTCCAGTAGGCCATGTAGTAGTTATTTAGCCGTAAATGTCAAATGGAACAAGGACCGCGTTGGTGTTGCAAACATAATTTTTTTTACATTAAATTTCAAAGCCTCCTAGATCACTTTTTTTCAATCTTATGATATGGTATGACGCAATTACTGCCACTGGATTAACATGTTGACACAGTGAAAGCTCTCTAGGTTAGCGAAGATCTCAAAAGTTTTCATTATACCAACATTTTATGATAAGACTTTCCTTTTCACGAACGTAAACACACTCAAACTATTTTGTAATTCAAATCTCAGCCGGCCTTCACGTAATGTGTTATTTTAAAAACAACGTAGGCGCTGTTTTTTAGTCGTTCCAACACAACCAGCGCTTCTAAAAAGTTCCCAAACCCAATGTATTGTTGGTTGCAGCCCAACTATCAGTGCTCGCTTTAGCCGTTTTAGATGTTTGTTTATCTATCATTTTCCGCTCGTTTTGTATCTTAAGTATACTCCGAAATTATGAATATGTAACAGCCCCCCTCCTCGTGCTTCACCATTCGACACGTGCCACCCCGATCGGGCGCCTTTTTCTCCTCCTCGTAAAAATCCTCTTTTTCCTCGCCGCTGCTGGAAGGGGTAGGGCACGCGGGGACGTCGTCGTCGGCCCCGCCGCCCCGCCGCCCCTCGGCGGCGTCGCGCGCGCGAGGCGAAATCTAATATAAAACCTGAAACAAAAGAAAGCTTTCTGACGGACATTTCCGTGGAAAAGTGGGGGAAAAACTCCTTGGTCGACCAATGAAAACTCCGCTACGTTCAGATGTTTTATTGATCGGTATTTTAGACGTTGGTAGACTCTTCAGACGTTCCGACGGTCTCGACTTATACACCTTGCGAGGGTTAGAGAGAAAAAGAGCCGGGCAAAACTCCTTTTAAAAAGGGACGTTGGCAGTCGTTTTCTCTGTGTAGCAGAGGAAAGTGGAACGCGCGGACCATTTTTATCGGAAAGGAAAGAGAGGCGAGGAATGCGACGGACGCAGGATTACGTGCCCGGGACCGAAGGAGGATGCGTTTTCTTTCGCTTATACAACCCTTCTTTCATCTCGACGTCTGATTGTTTTATGTCATTTTGTACGTTTCAATTTCGCAAACGAATGTCGACCGTAACGAAGGCAATTATCCGGGGGAGGGCTTTCCAGTACTACTTAGTACTAAAATTTCGAGTCGAGGCGATATTTTCCAAATTTTTCTTTATTTAAGGTTAATATAGGTAATAATACACGAATCCCACATTACTGCAGTGCTTCAAGATCTATCAGGTCAGTGTCCCTATATTTCCACAGTTTACCCATTTATCACAATCAAACATAATTTTCTTACACCCTACACTCAAGATGTACATCACGAACTTGCTGAGGAATTTATATCAGAGCAACTCGTTTTCCCAAACTAAATATTTTTCTTCATATGTAGTGCGTCTGAGCACTAGAACAACGACTTTTGCTAACACCATTCGCATACTAATAAATATAGGTAGCTTGGGAATTGGATAAAAACAGACACCAACAATATCATCTACTAGTAAATTTTGGTTTTTATTTTCAGTTGGTTTTCTAGAGTCTAAGATAAATTGAAAATTATTATTTTACAACTTTGGTTGTTTTTCCCAAAAATCTACACATCTAAGATAAAAAATAAGGCGTTTTGCCATGTTTACAATAATCTTAAAATAGCTACAAAATTTCAGAGCAGTTGGTTTTATGATTTCTAAGCTAAATTGAAAATTATTGTACACGTCTACGACAAAAAATAAAGGCGGACTCATAAACCACAAGTACAGACTTTTATTACTTTATAAAATTTAAGTAGGATTTACGGTACAAAATTTTCCTTAGGTCAATTAGTAAAAATGGCCTCGGTTATTTGGACAGAACTTTCCTCGCATTTGAACCACAATCGAACAAATCCCGCTTACTCAAGCCTATGACAAAGCTTTAACACCTTACGATTTTTTTGTGATTGTTTAGGACCGAGAAACTGGAAATCGAAAAATTTCTATAATCTTTTTGAAAAATCCAAAATTGACTCATTAAAAACCAGATAATTGAGAAATCGAAAAAATTGTTAAAATATAAAGTTGAAAAATCGAAAAATTGATTTCTAAATTGAAAAACTGGATAATTGTAAAATCGAAAAACAATTTAACTATAAAACTGCAAAATTGCATAAATATAAAAATGAAAATCGAATAATTTTTAAATCGAAAAATTAATAAATCGGATAATTGTACAATGAAAAAATTGCAAAAAGGCAAAATCGAAAAACTGGAAAACTATAAAACTGTAAAATTGTGAATCGAAATTTTGAAAAATTGAAAATCAAAAATTGGAAATTCAGAACAATGATATTCTGATAACTGAAAAATTAAAAATTGAATCATTGAAATAACGACAAATTTGAAAAATGAAGAGTTATAAATATTGAAAATTGAAAAATTGATTCATGAAAAAAGTTGCAAAATAACAAAATTGAAAAATCGAAATTATGATTAAATTAAATATCATTGAAAAATCGAAAATTGAAAATATGATAATTTTTTACAAATATTTACACGTCAAAGATAAAAAATATGGACGGATTAATAAACCACAAGTACATAATGTTGTTACCGACAAGTTGGAAACCAAAAAATTTGGAAACTCGCATATTCTAAAATTTTGGGATGGAAAGAATTCTATAATCAATTGAAAAATGAAAAATCTGAAAATTAGAAAATCTGATTTTTAAAAATTCAAAAATTGAAATTTGAAAAAAGATTCATTAATATCCGAACAATTGCGAAATCGAAAAATTGTTAAAATATAAAACTGAAAATTAAAAAAGGAGCAAAATTACAAAATGGAAAATTTTGATAATTTTAAATTCGAAAAATTATTAAACCGTAAATCTGAAAAATTGCAAAAATAAAGAATTGAAAATCGAATAATTTTAAAACCGAAAAACTGGAACACCCGATAATTGTAAAATAGGAAAATAACAAAATTTAAAAATCGAAAAATCGAGAAAAATTTTGAAACCGAAAATAAAAAAATCGGAAAATCGAGACAATGATTTTCGAATATTTGAAAAATCAAATGTTGAAGATGTAATTGAACGAACAATGAAAATTTTAAACAACGAAGAATTCTAACATGGAAAATGGAGAAACTGATTAATAAAAACCGAAAAATTGAGACATCCAGGAACTGTAAAAATGTAAAATTGCAAAATTAAAAAAGTATAAAATTGAAAAAATTGAAAGATCGGATATTTTTAAAAACAAAACATTGTAAAATAATAATTAAACCAAAAAATCAAAAACTTTTGAAAATAAAATCGTAATTAAAATCGAAATTTTGAACAATTAAAAATTAAAAAATTGAAAAATTGCAAAACAGTAAAATTGGAAAATGGGATAACTAAACTCGAAAATTTATTAATCAGTAAAAACGAAAATTTGGTAAATTACTATTAAATTGAAAAATGAAAAATCGAAAGATTCCAAAACCGAAAGAATTTAGAAAATCTAATAATTGAAAAATCGAAATTTGAAAAATTAATAATTTTTTTACAAAAAATGTACACGTCCAAGATAAAAAATAAGAGCGGACTAATAAACCACAAGTACAGAATGTTGTTACCGACAAATTGAAAATCGAAAAATTTGGAAACTCGGATATTCTAAAATTTTGAGATGGAAAGAATTCTACAATTAATTGAAAAATGAAAAATCGAAAATTTGGAAAATCTGATTCCTGAAATATCAAAAATTGAAAATTGAAAAAAAGATTCTTTAATATTCGAACAAATGCGAAATCCGAAAATTGTAAAAATATAAAACTGAAAAATAAAAAAAGTAGAAAAATTAAAAAATGGAAAATTTGTATAATTGTAAATTCGAAAAATTATTAAACCGTAAATCTGAAAAATTACAAAAAATTAGAATTGAACATCCAATAATTTAAAAACCGAAAAATTGAAAAACCAGATAATTGTAAAATAGAAAAATAACAAAATTTAAAAATCGAAAAATCGCGAAATTTTGAAATTGAAGAATCAAAGACTTGAACAATTAAATATCAAAAAATCGGAAAATCGACACAATAAAATTCGAATATTTGAAAAATCAAATAAATTGAAAAATGAAAAATTTAAACAACCAAAAATTCTAACATTGAAAATAGAGAAATTGATTAATAAATACCGAATAATTGAGACATCCAAAAACTGTAAAAATGTAAAATTGTCAAATCAAAAAAGCATAAAATTGAAAAAATTAAAAAATCGGTTACATTTAAAAACAAAACATTGTAAAATAATTAAGCCAAAAAATAAAAAACTTCAGAAATTATAATCGAAATTAAAACTGAAATTTTGAACAATTAAAAATTAAAAAATTTAAACATTGCAAAATAACAAAATTGAAAAGTCGGATAACTGTAAACTCGAAAATTTATTAATCAGTAAAAATGAAAATTTGGTAAATTACTATTAAATTGAAAAATAAAAAATCGAAAAATTGAACAATCGAAAGATTCCAACACCGAAAGAATTTGGAAAATCTGATAACTGAAAAATCGAAAACTGAAAAAACGATAGTTTTTTTACAAAAATTTACACGTCTAAGATAAAAAATAAGGGCGGACTAATAAACCACAAGTACAGAATGTTGTTACCGAGAAGTTGAAAATCGAAAAATTTGGAAACTAGGATATTCCAAAATTTTGAGATGGAAAGAATTCTACAATCAATTGAAAAATGAAAAACCGGAAAATTGGAAAATCTGATTATTGGAAAATCAAAAATTGCAAGTTGAAAAAAAGATTCATTATTAAACTGGAAATTAAAAAAGTGGCAAAATTACAAATTGGAAAATTTGGATAACTGTAAATTCGAAAAATTATTAAACCGCAAATCTGAAAAATTGCAAAAACAAAGAATTCAAAATCGAATAATTTTAAAACCGAAAAACTGGAACACCAGACAATTGTCAGTTAGAAACATAACAAAATTTAAAAATCGAAAAATCGCGAAATTTTAAAATTGAAAATCAAAAAATCGGAAAAACGACACAATGAAATTCGAATATTTGAAAAATCAAATATTGAATATGTAATTGAAAAATGAAAAATTTAAAAACCGAAGAATTCTAAAATTTAAAATGGAGAAATTGGTTAATAAAAACCGAATAATTGAAACATCCAAAAACTGTAAATATGTAAAATTGCAAAATCAAAAATTGTAAAATTGAAAAAATCGAAAAATCGGATACTTTTAAAAACAAAACATTCTAAAATAATTAATTAAACCAAAAAATCAAAAACATCAGAAATTAAAATTGAAATTTTGATCAATTAAAAATCAAAAAATTAAAAAACTCCAAAATATAAAACTGGACAACTGTAAACACGAAAATTTATTAAACATAAACATGAAAATTTGGCATATTATTAAACTGAAAAAAGCCAAGAATTCCTAAACCAAAGAATTTGGAAAATTTGAGATGTAATTGTAAAATCTGAAATTGAAAAACTGATAATTTTTTTCTAAAAATTTACACGTCTGAGGTAAAGAACAAGGGCGGACTAATAAACCACAACACAGAAACTTGTTATTTCATAAAATTTAATTAGGATTTACGGTGAAATATCTTGACATGGTTTCATTAAGTTTTTAGAAAGAATAAACAGAAAATGATTGTTCTACAACTCTGATTCTTTTCCAAAAATGTATACGTCTAAGAAAAAAAAAATAAGAGCGGACTAATAAACCACAAGTACAGAATTTTGATACTTTATAAAATTTAAGTAGAATTTACTTATTTGCTTATTTGATTAGGACTTCTCTCGCCTTTGAAGTACAAATCCCGCTTCCTTGAAAAATTATAAAATTTAATTTAGACAACTTTTATTTATTATAACCTGTATAAATTGAAATAAAAATATGCAATACCAGTAACAGTGTAAGAAACTAAATTACAGCCTATAAATGAGCTTTTAAACACTCTATGATTCTTTTGTGATTGTCTACAACCGAGAAGTTGAAAATCTAAAAATTTGGAAATTCGGATAAACTAAAAATTTGACAAAAATTCAATAACTGAAAATTGGAAAATCTGATTATTGAAAAATCGAAAATTGAAAATTGGTTCATTAAAAACCGGCTAATTGAGAAACCGAAAACAACGTAAAAATACGAAACTGAAAAATCAAAAAATTAATTGCAAAAAATACTGAAAAAATTGGATAATTATAAAATCGAAAAATTATTAAACTGTAAAACAAAAATTGCGTAAATTTAGAAATCCCATAATTTTTAAATCCGAAAAATTGAAAAATTAGATATTGTTGTAAAATGAAAAAACTACAAAAATGAAAAATCGAATAAGTAAAACCATAAAACTGAAAAATTGAAAATCGAAATTTTGAAAAATTAAAAATCAAAAAGCCGCAAATTCAGACATCGAAAAATTGTAAAAATGTAAAATTGCAAAATCAAAAAAGTATAAAATTGAAAAATCGGATACATTTTAAAACGAAGAATTGTAAAGTAATTAAACCGGAAAATCAAAAACTTCAGAAATTAAAATTGACATTTTAAACAATTAAAAATAAAAGAAACGAAAAATTGCAAAATAACAAAACTGTAAAATCGAAAATTTGTTGAACAGCAAAAATGAAAAATGCGAAGTTATTGAATTGAAAAATGAAAAAATAAAAAATTTAAAATCGAACCTAAAACCAAAACTTTACACGTCTAAGATAAAGAACAAGAGCGGATTAATAAACCACAAGTACAGAAACTTCTCACTTCATAAAATTTAAATAGGATTTACGGCACAAAATTTTGAGACGACGTCATAAACGTTTTAGACAAGATAAATAAAAAAATTTTCTTAGTGTCTTACGATGTTTACGATAACGTTAAATTATATATGTGTATATAAAATTTCAAGACAATTGGTTTTATACTGTCTAAGCTAAATAAGACATCATAAAGTTTTTAGAGAGGATAAAAGTTTAATCGAAATTATTGTTTTACAACTTTGATTTTTTTCGAAAAATTTAAAGAGCTAGTACTAAATAGGAACAGACTAATAAGCCACAAGGACAGTTATTTTATAAAATTTAGCTAGAATTTACGTTACAAAATTGTTGGTAGGGATGATCGCACAAACTTTGTTATCGTTTTACCATATAGACAATACTCCCAAAATATACCTACAATTTCACAATAATCAGTCCAGTAGTTTCGGAGTTTAAGAGCTCTTTTTAAAATCCAAGAACAAGAAGAATAAAAGTGATTTTTATTTGTCGCAAACAATATAATAGGATCATCTTGATCTTTCGCAGCTCATAAGACACGAAACTGTAAGTTTCTCGTTTACCTCTAATTCTTATGTTGTCTGTCTTTTGGCGATTTGGTTCGACACTTACTCTACAAAATTACAGAAACAACTACTTGTTGTACTGCAATAATATTCTGTAGATAATAATTCAAAATTTTCTTGTCGCCTATAATTAATAATAATAAAATAAGAATTATGAAATAATATTCAGGACGTTTTGCTCCATTGTAGCATTATTTTTAGTGTAATAGTTTTATTTTTCCCAGAAATTTCATAAATTCAAATTAAGCTTCGGCATTATAGATTCATAGTCTATAACTAGCGTACACATTTTTAGCAATATTTTCATTAATAAAATCAATACATGTTGCTCCGTGACCGGCAGTCATTAGCATAACAACAAAATACTGCAATGTTGGTTGCCTACAACTAATTAATATTATGCATTTATTTAAACCAATTTGCATATAACTTTAACAAAATTACCGCTTGCTATTGGAAAATTATCCAACCCTGATACCAAATAAAATCTCTTCACTTATCGCAAATCCGTAAACTCCAAACCCACCATATCCATCCAAAAACCGCCCCTCCATCCCCAATTTTTTTCTACATTTTTTCCACCATTATTAACCCTCCACTACACGACCACCTAATCAAATCCCACCATCCTCCCGTAATTGATATAATAAACATTTTTTACAGCCCACATGCCACGCACACTACGTAAATAAAAACCCGCTCCCCGCCTATTAAAAAAAGTCGCGTGTTACCGCACTCGTATGAAAAAATCTCAATAAACAGCGAGCACAAAAGGGAAAAAAACACCTCATAAAAACTGTTATTAGGGGTAACATCAACACCATATTGCCTCGCATAAAAAGCCGGACCATTAAAAAACATGTGTTGACAGCTTAAACACACGCTGGTTTAAGGAAAAAAGCGCCAACCCCTCTCGGACCCATTAAAAAACAATTACGAGGGTTGTTTTTTGCGGTTTTTCGATTCACCCTTTTTCAGGTAGACGGGGTCGGTAAGGCAGGGAGGGCCGGGGTTGGGCTATTGGGGGATAGAGGGCGCTTTGGGGAGATGTAGAGTGTGAACGGGAGAGGGCAGCAGCGGAAGGGTGCCTGAGGGTGTATTGAATTATGATAGTTGGAGAGGATTTTTATGGTTTCACTCGAGCGGTTATTGACGAAGTTTGATAATATTGGGGAAGTTTAGCGACGTGTTTCGGTTAAGACCACCTTCAGGACACAACATAAATTTTGCTGGACACGTGTACTTAGATTAATAGCTTTAAGTTCAAAGTTTTTTTTTTATTTAGACAGGCATCAGCTGTCAGAGTGTCGAATTTTTTTTTTAATTTTCAAAAGTTAAGTTCTGTGAATTCGAAAGTATCCATATCCATTTTAAATATAGATATAATTGTAATAATTCTAGGGTACGGAAACTAATTCTAATAAATCCAGAAATTCCCTTCGTGTATAAATTTTTCATTAAATCTCTTTCGAAATATAACTGAAATGGATAAAATTGTCATCTTTAACATGTTAATCTGAAAAACCGTTCGTTGTTGTGATTTATAAAAAATTTTGGTTTTTCCAATTTTTACATATTTATCAAAATATATTGCTGCCGTTAAAAAAATGTCGATGACGCCACTATTTGTCTTTTATTCAACGATAAAATCTTTGATTTTCGAGCGTTTTTTTTTTATTTTGTAGTGAATTTTTGTTATACCATATAATCCAAGAAACCTCCTCTAGTAGGCCGTGGCAATTTATTTTTAACATACATAATCATGTTGCCATATAAACTGACTACGGTCGTACAGAAAACAATTATTTCAACTAAGTATATTCCAATAGTTACAACAATTTGTGCTTTTTCACTTCGAATTTATCCGAATTTACTAGAAAATTTTGAAACTTGTGTTTTCATACTAAACTAACTAAACAATATTTTCAAAAAATGGTAGAAAATAGTTCAAATTTCATTTAAATAACGAAAGTCTACAATAAATCTTGATGAAATTTCTTTCCGGAACAGGTAGTAGTTTGGAAGCTAAGGAAGTGTTGTAATAGGGTTAATCCGGGGAATAGATACTTTCGTGTTTTATAGACTCCTAGGGACTCCGGGTCCCGATTATGTCGATATTTATTAGACAGATAATCTCCAAAACTACCACACCAAGTGTTCTCAAATTGATGACAACATCTCAAAATGTTGCATGCTAAATGCTATTTAAATTTTATGGTAAGTCCTGTCTCCGCAGTTTATGAATCCGCCTTGATTTTTAAACTAGGCATCCAGAACAAAAAGAAACATTCGATTGCTCAAATAGTTGAGCACATGCTAATAGCACGAAGATTGTTGGTTCGATTCTCCCAGGGGTTACTTCTTTTTTTCTTACACTGTGATTGCAATATTTGTCTGTTTATTGTTTTTTTTTTTTGTAAAAGAATGGGACCAATTTTTTATTATTTGGATATGTAATTAATTTAAAAAACTATTGGTTGTAATTCACAGACGTTTTTGTTTATTCAGTTTTGGAATATTTATGACAAAATATTTATTAAAAAAATATTTGTCGATGTCACGATCTTTTACTCTAAATTCAACGATAAAATCTTTAAGTTTCTCTCAAAATGGCACCAATACACTTTTTCCAGTTCGAGCGTTTTTTCATAATTTTATCAATAATTTTTTTGTTCACTTTTAGTTGTTAATAAATTTAAATAATAACATAAAATCTTCAAAAATTTGAACATGCATATATATTTTTTTAATAATGTTGAAAACTCTGTTCCTATATAAACTGATTATTATCGAAGAAGAAACAATGAAATATTCTGCCCATGTTTCAAAGGTTATAAATATTTGGAATTTTTTCATTCAATTTAATAATAATTTTTCCCAAACATATTAAAACAATTAATTTAAATTTTCTTTTTATTTTATGAGATTGGAAGTATGCGATAAATTTTATGATCTAATTTGTTTCTCGAACAAGTAGTAGTTTTGACAACTAAGCTAAAATGAAACACCCTGTATACAACTTTTTAAAATATTTAAGAGTGGTTTTAGTGTTATTTTTCATTACATTTTAATCTTAGTTTAGTTTAGTTTTTTTTTTTTGTGTGTAATTTAACAAAATTACTTCACAGTCCATCCGACGAATGGCCACTGTCATATTTTCTCGCTTTCTGACCCCTACTGTAGAAAAAAGTAGCTCCCCCATTTCGAAGTGTGTCGATTTTTATTCATTTAATTTCCGAACCTACTAGACTGATTGTTGTTAAATTTTATATATATCTTAGGATTATCCCAACCAAAATTTGATGACTTGATCTCAAAATTTTGAGTAGTCAATGTTGTTTAAATTCTATAAAACAACATACTCTTGTCCTTGTTGTTTATGATTCCGTGTTAGTTTTTTTATCCTAAGCTTCCAAATTTTCTCAAAATAAGAAAAATCAAA
The DNA here is from genome assembly GCA_022388445.1 of Zophobas atratus. Taxonomy (NCBI): domain Eukaryota; kingdom Metazoa; phylum Arthropoda; class Insecta; order Coleoptera; family Tenebrionidae; genus Zophobas; species Zophobas atratus. The sequence continues at coordinate 11,940,209 of CM039446.1, forward strand.
ATTTTATGCTCCACAACTCAGATGGTTCTATTTCTTCAGGGGGCACTTCTTTTCTTACACTATGACTAGGATTTTTTCTGAAAAGCTGGATTGATATAATTCTGCTTCAGGGATGAGGGAAGTTTTGTCTAATATCATAAAATCAATTTTTTATTATTTGTGTTAAAAATGTTTTTTAAAAAATTTTATGACGTTATTTCAAAATTTTGCATGGTAAAATTACTTAAATTTTATAAATTAATACAATCCTGTCTTCGTGGTTTATGAATCTGCCTTGATTTTCTTCAGAGGCCACTTTTTTTCTTACATTGTGATTGGTCTTTTTTTTTTAAACTAGATTTGTTTGTTTGTATTTCAGGGGTGAAGAATGTTTTAATTCTGCCTAATAACATGAGATCAATTTTTTATTATTTGGAAACAGAATTTTTATTTTTTTATTTCATTTAACTCTAAATTAATCTGACATTTTTACTTAATTTTGAAAGTATTGAAAGTAATTTCGGAGGCTTGTACGGTCGGAATCAATACATGATCGTTTTCCGGGTTGGAACCGTGTAAATTGAGTTTTTGGGCTCAACGTTTCGCACACTTTCGTAAGTGGCATCTTCAAACTCTTTCTTAACCCTGCTTCTGAAGATGCCACTTACGAAAGTGTGCGAAACGTTGAGCCCAAAAACTCAATTTACACGGTTCCAACCCGGAAAACGATCCTTAGTGTGATTTTAGTGTCAATTTCCACTAAATTTTCTTAATTTTGCTGTTTTTTTTTGCGTAATTAACAGAATATCGCTTCACAGTCCATCCAACGAATGACTACTATCATGTTTTCTCAACGTTTTCTGACCCCTAGAGTGGTAAAAAAATAGCTTTCCTATTTCAGAATGTATCGATTTTTATTGAACAATTAATCTCCTCAACTACCAGACCGATTGTTGCTAAATTTTATTTGTATCGTAGAATAACACCACCAAAATTTGATGACTTCATCTCAAAATTTTTCATAGTCAATATTGTTTAAATTCTATAAAGTAACATACTCCTGTCGTTTATGATTCCGTGTTGGTTTTTTTACCCTAAGCGTCCAAATTTACTAAAAATAATCAAAATTTTTTAACAACATTTTATAGTAAAGGAAGGGGATCTCAGGAAGTGCTTTTTTTCTTACACTGTGACTAGGATTTTTTTTCTAAAAAGCGGGATTTATTTGATTGTGCTTCAGGGATGTGGAAAATTCTGTCTAATAATAATAAGCCCAATTTTTTATTATTTAGATCAAGAACCCTTATTTTTATGTAATTTCATTTATCACTAATATAATTCTTCACATGTTTACTTTATACTGAAAAATGTTCAAATTGTTTAAATTTTTCTGATGTACTGTATTTTTAAAATTTTAAATTTTAAAAAGCTGATTATAAATTAATATAATCCTGTCCTCGTGATTTATGAATCCGCTTAGATTTTCTTCAGGTGTGTCCTTTTTTTTTTCATGCACTGTAACTGGTATTATTGTTTTTTTTTCCTTAAAAACTGGATTTGTTTGTTTCTATTTTAGGGATGAAGTAAGTTCTGCCTAAAACATGATATCGTTTTTTTATTATTTGGATAAATAACCTTTATTTTTATATTTCGTTTATCGCTAAATTAATTTTTGACATTTTTACTTTGTTCTAAGGTATTAAAAGTGTTTAAATTTCTCTTGTACTATATTTAAAAAAATTGTACCTAATGTTGAAAACTCTGTTGCCATGTAAATGGACTATTGTCGAAGAAGAAACAATTATTCTATTTGAATATTTTCAATTTGAATTTAGAATTGTTCAAATTTCATTTAAAGTACTGCATTTCTCTTCTTTTTCTATGATACGGGAAATGTACGACAAATTTTGTGATATAATTTTTTTTCCTGCACACATATCAGCTTTGACATAATTTTGACAAGTAAGCTGAAATGAAATACCCTGTATACATTTTTTTAAAATATTCAGCTGTGATTTTGGTGTCATTTTTCATTAAATGTTTATACTAGTTTAGTGGTTTTTTTTTTTTTTGAGTAATTTAACAGAATATTATTTCTAACTAAGGAAGTGTTTCTGGACGTTGCATAACCCCAAGAATAGAAAAAAATCGGTGGTCCATTTCCATTTGTGTCGATTTTTATTATACAGAATAGTAAATCTCCAACACTACCACATCGGTTGTTTTGTGTGGTAAATGTTATTTAATTTTCATAAAATTTAATATACTAGAATAATTTATTAGTATTTATATTATTTTCTATGATTTATAATTGGATGTAAACCTGTAGAAAAACAAACTATTATTATAAAATGACATACTCCTGTCCTTGTGGTTTATGAATCCGTCTTGATTTTTACCCTGGGCATCCAGAATTTCGCAAAAAATACTCCTAAAAATTATATAACAAAATTGTACACTAACCTCTCGGATGGCTCGATTTCTTCAGGAATCACTTCTTTATTCTCTCTCTGAATAGTATTATTTTTTTTGTTCTTCTGAAAAAAAACCTGGATTTTTTTATTGTACTTCAAGGATGAGGGAAATTCTGTCGAATAATATGAGGCCAATATTCTATTATTATGTCAAACTCTTATTTTTATATCATTTCATTTAGCACTAAATTCATTGATATTATATCGAGAGAGTAAAAAAAAATAAGATCAAAGAAAGTCAGGGATATTTGAAAGTGTGTCTTTGATAGTTGCACTTTCAACTGAAACTTTCAAATTAACGGGAAACTGACAAAACGAATATCTTAGCAAAGACAAACCGTCAAAAATCCATCACTGCTTTTGGTTGTGTTTTTTATTGCTTCCTGTGTAGTGTATAAAATAATGGTAGACTCTGATACAACCCATTTAGATCTAAATAACTAGAATTTTAAGTTACGTTGACATACATAGGGTGTTCCATTTAAAAATCATAGTCCAAAACTGTACCTAGTTGTATAGTATTAGCAGTTATTTGTAAAAAAATTGAACATATTTATTTGAAAATCACCGTTTTTTTTTGTTTTTTTCATTTAAGTGTTACCTTTACGCTAAAATGAAAAAAAAAACAATATTAAGTTTAAAAAATTCGTAATAAAATTTGCAACAAAAGGAACTCGACTTGAAAATAAACTCAGAATAGAAAATACAGGCTGTTTCATTTAAATAAAATGGATAAATAAATTTCAATATGTCTATAAGAAGAAACTTTTTTTCCAAAATTTTCTGTAATTTTTGAATGTGATCATTAGCAGCTACAAAAAATCTCAAAAATTCGAAGATTCAATCGTGTTTCCGAGAGGAAATGAGTCGTCCCAGCACGGAAATCTCCTCGACGGGTTGGAAACCCCTTGCCCATTTTTTCGCACGGAAGGGTCGCCCCAGTGGGGTGCGATGGACATGAATTGCCCTATACCTGTTTTCATTCAATGGTCCGATTTTTTTAAAATGTGCATTTTTACAGACAGTTGACCCCTCTTATTCCTCGCAGCATTAGTACGCAGTTTGGCTAAATCACGAACGGACGAGCGTAAATTTTTCGAAAAATTTGCAAAATTCTGCGCCTTTCGAAAATCCGAAGAGCGATTATGTTCTGTTCATACAGACACTGTTTTGTTGGGACGTTGAGGTTTTTCAGTTCGTTCAAAATATTTCGGGCGATATTTAAATGTGCTCTAATCATGGGCTTTGATTAGAAAATATTTTTGAAATTCGCGTTTAAAAAGGGCTTATTTTTATGAAACCATCTCAGGGCAATATGGTGCAACCGGGCTTAAATGTATATAGTGTGTACATAGTGTTGAAGTGGTAGTGTTAAGTTTTGCTTGTTTTAGTTATATTGGTTGAGTGTTATTTTTAGTGTTAGGTTAAGTTTTATAATAGGTGAGTTTTTGAATATTTAATTAATTTGTTTTTATTGTTGTTAAATTTAAAACGTTGTGACATTTCCTAGTTTGTTTTGAAAACTTTTTGTTGTAATATACGAAACTACCGATTCATTGCTCTGAAAATCTAACCGTCCTGTAGAATTACCACAGAGATGATACACACTATACAAAATCTCTGCCAATATTCCTCAGTTTAAATTGTGCGAAATGTTATTGTCACTATTTTTACAAAAATTTGTTTTTGTTTGTTATAAAAATGGTCTTAAAAACTGCAAAATCTATTACAATTAGAATTTATGCGTTCAGTCCGTTCAAAATCTTGATGACATCATCTACTGCTATAAATTTCATATTTGTTACGTATTTCAGTGGAGCGGCCAACTATTTTTAAAAATATAGTGACAGATTTTACAAAATCAACTTGATGTACGAAGTTTTATAATCACGTTATACTAAAGTTGTTCTGAACCTTAAAATATATAATACAGGGTGTTTTTCTATATGTTAATAAAACTATAAAAAATAATTTTTAACTCATACTTCAAAGTGTCATTTATTAAAAAGTTTCTAAAGTTGACATATCAACTGTCATTTTCAAAATAAAATCAATGAGCTCCATCAGGTGAGAAATGTGGCTGATAAACTTATGAAAAGAAAAAATATGCAAGTATACCGGGTGATTCAGTTTAGTATTCGCCTTCGTGTACTAGGCTAACTGTTCACACAAATATGACTTAGGGCACATTAAATGATCTAAAAAACTACCCGTACTATCAAGTTTTCCGAAAGTGACTATTGGCCTTTAAAAAAAAAATTGTAGATTTTATTCTTATCTGTACATAAATATAATCGAATTTGAATTTTCGCATCTAATTAAGGAAGAAATAAATATCAACATATTAAAAGAAAAGTATCAAAAACTCCTCGATATGTCTCATTCATTATTGGAAATAGGAAAAGAAGTAGAATAAAATTAAATTTGAACAGTTAGTTCTTCGAGAACCACATACTCAAATTATTTTTAACTATACAGAGTGTTCTATTTTTAAGGCCTAACACACAATTTACTTTTTTCAAACAGAATATCGCATATATTTTTGTAAATCCTGATTGACATTTTCTTCGGTTTTATAACCATAGTTTATTTTCGAAATTCTGACTCGACGTTGCCAATTTTTTCCAATTTTCTTGAAACTTTTTAGCAATAAAAGGGTTACAATCTTTTGTGGAGAGATATTTTATTTATACTGTTTTCTTGCGGCATAAATAAAATTGATTCTTATTATACACAGCGTTTACAAAAAAATTCAAATGGGAACAATTTTCAAACATTGATTTTTCGGTTTTTCTGAAAAATACATCGTGTTCTATTTGAAAAAACTGAAATATCGATATTTGAAAATTGTAAATTTTATTTTTTATTACCACTGTAAATACGACACAAATTTTAAAAATAACGTTAAGTATTGCCATTTTTTTTGGTGACATTTGCATTTTTTAAAAATTTTTAAAACTTGGAATAGGGTGACTACCTCGCATAAATTATTGAAATTTGGCTTTCCACATTTTGAAAGAAAAATTTCCACGAAATAGTTTTGAAATATACAGGGCGAGTTAGGATGTGTCACTAAGCACGCGAATTTTTTCACCATTTCAAAGCTCCACAAAAAAAAGATTCAAATATGTAAAAAATCGCAATAATTATCAACAATAAATATGGAATATGCTTAACAAATAAAAAGAGAAAGAACGGAATAAAGATACAGTAATAAAATACAGGGTGTTGTAGGTATTTGAAAAACTGAAATATCGATATTTGAAACCTATAAATTTTATTTTTTATAAACACTGTATATACGACACAAATTTTAAAAATAACGTTATTGCAATTTTTTTCTAGATATTTGCATTTCTAAACTTAGAGTAGCGTGGCAACGTCGCATCGGAATTTCAAAAATAAACTATGGTTATAAAGCCTAACGAGAATATGTAAAAATATAAGTGGTATTCTATTAAAAAAAAACTAAATGTTGTGCAATGCTTTGAAAACAAAACAATCTGTATAGACGAAAATAATTTTAGTGTGTGCCACTCTAAGCGTTGTACAACTTTAGTCTGTGATTCTTTTTCTAACTTTAGTAATAAATAAATAATTAATGAGATATCGAGGACCGCGCGCTTAATAAAACCCTGTATATTTTTATAATTTGAATAATAAACAGAGTCAAAAGTACTTTAAAAAGTAAGTCTTAAACAAGAAAATAGTTGGATCTTATTTATAACACTAATTTATTAATTATTGAAATTTGGCTTTTCAAATTTTGAAAGAAAAATTTCCACGAAATAGTTTTAAAATATACAGGCTGAGTTAGGGTGTGTCACTAAGCACGCGAATTTTTTCACCATTTCAAAGCTCCACAAAAAAAAGATTCAAATAACTAAAAAATTGCAATAATTGTCAACAATAAATATGGAATATCCTTAACAAAAAAAAAAGAGAAAGAACGGAATAAAGATACAGTAATAAAATACAGGGTGTTGTAGGTATTTGAAAACCTGAAATATCGATATTTGAGACCTGCAAATATTATTTTTTATAAACACTGTCTATACGACAGAAAGCTTAAAAATAACGTTATTGCAATTTTTTGTAGACATTTGCATTTCTAAATTTAGAGTAGCGTGGCAACGTCGCATCGGAATTTCAAAAATAAACAATGGTTATAAAGCCTAATAAGAATATGTTAAAATATACGTGGTATTCTATTAAAAAAAAACTAAATGTTGTGCTATGCTTTGAAAACAAAACACTCTGTATAGACGAAAATAATTTTAGTGTGTGCCACTCTAACCGTTGTACAACTTTAGTCTATGATTCTTTTTCAAACTTTAGTAATAAATAAATAATTAATGAGATATCGAGGACCGCGCGCTTAATAAAACCCTGTATATTTTTATAATTTGAATAGAGTCAAAAGTATTTTAAAAAGTAAGTCTTAAATAAGAAAATATTTACATCTTATTTATAACACCAATTTATTAATTATTGAAATTTGCCTTTTCAAATTTTGAAAGAAAAATTTCCACGAAATAGTTTTAAAATATACAGGGTGAGTTAGGGTGTGTCACTAAGCACGCGAATTTTTTCACCATCTCAAAGCTTCACAAAAAAAGCTTCAAATAAGTAAAACATCGCAATAATTGTCAACATTAAATATGGAATATGCTTAACAAGAAAAAAGAGAAAGAACGGAATAAAGACATAGTAATAAAATACAGGGTGTTGTAGGTATTTGAAAAACTGAAATATCGATATTTGAAACCTGTAAATTTTATTTTTTATAAACACTGTAAATACGACACAAATCTTAAAAATAACGTTATTGCAATTTTTTGTAGACATTTGCATTTCTAAATTTAGAGTATCGTGGCAACGTCGCATCGGAATTTCAAAAATAAACTATGGTTATAAAGCCTAACGAGAATATGTAAAAATATAAGTGGTATTCTATTAAAAAAAAACTAAATGTTGTGCAATGCTTTGAAAACAAAACAATCTGTATAGACGAAAATAATTTTAGTGTGTGCCACTCTAAGCGTTGTACAACTTTAGTCTGTGATTCTTTTTCTAACTTTAGTAATAAATAAATAATTAATGAGGTATCGAGGACCGCGCGCTTAATAAAACCCTGTATATTTTTATAATTTGAATAATAAACAGAGTCAAAAGTACTTTAAAAAGTAAGTCTTAAACAAGAAAATATTTGGATCTTATTTATAACACTAATTTATTGATTATTGAAATTTGGCTTTTCAAATTTTGAAAAAAAAATTTCCACGAAATTGTTTTAAAATATACAGGGTGAGTTAGGGTGTGTCACTAAGCACGCGAATTTTTCAACATTGCAAAGCTTCAAAAAAAAAAGTTCGGATAAATAAAATTTCCCAATAATTGTCAACAATAAATATGGAATATGCTTATCAAGAACAAAGAGAAAAAACAATAAAGATACAGTAATACAATACTGGGTGTTCTATTAGACAAAAATTGGAATATCCATATTTCAACTCTGTAATCATTTAATTTTTTTATTAACACTATGTATACCAAGACAATTTTGTTTATACCTACCACAACAAAATATGGTAACACAGATTTTCAAAATAAGTCTATTACGATTTTTTTGAAAACCTTTCCTTTGCCAAAATATTTCAAGAAAATTCGAATAACGTAGCAGAATATCTAAGAATATATAGCATGTTATATTTGAAAAAACCAAGTTGTGTATTACGTCTTAAACACAGAATTCTATATACACATGAAAATAATTAATTTGATGATTTTCAAAGAACCGCACAACTTTAGTACTTGACTTTTTTCTCATCCTGTATATACTTATTTTAAAAAAGAAGTTTTATTGTCACTTCCGGAAAAAGTGCATAGTGACTATTCCTTAAGTCAGGGTAAGCTAGATTTTCAGATCTTTTAATACTATGTGTACAAGTCAAATTTGTTTGATAGTTACAGAAAATAAATATATTGGTTCGAATATCGAATTGAATCACCCGGTATATTATTTAATATAGCGGGAGCCTGAAATATCAGGAAAAGGAGTTGAATTTTTTCGAACTTCTTGATCTAAACCGTATGCTAAAATTTACCCAGCTGAAATTTAGAACAAATAAAATAAGTTCAAATTTCAAGTTAGTAAATCAAATTTTGGGTTTTAAACGTAAAATTTTGAGTTAATTAGCGCAACTCTGCAGCTGATAAGTGATACATTGTAATTTTAATGAAATTAATAGGTCAGAGGTTGGATTTAGTGAAACAAAGTTTCAAGTTAATCAGCCAAAAATCTTGGGTCAAAATTTAAAATCTTTCTAGTTTAAATCAAAAACTTCAGTCAATATACCTATAAAATTTTCGAGACAATAAGTCAGAATTTCATGTTTATCAGCTGAAATTGCGTATAAATCTGGAGAAATTTCAACATTATTAGCTCGAAATTAAATATTTGTTTGTCAAAAAATTTAAAAAATCGTAAGTACATAAGAGATGTTTATTAATTTTATTGATTAAAATAAACATGGTTAGTTTAATTTTACCAAAATTTTGTGAAGACATTACCATCTGAATTAGTATTATGATGTGTATATCCACGTCAAAATATTGATGATGTCTACGAAAATTTTATTAAGTTAAAATTTGGAGGAAATATTTTTGAAACATGGAAAGTTCATATAGATAAGTTGTAATGTCAAGATAACAGAGTCCAAATTTCGAGTTATTTAACTACAGATTTCGACCTAATTAATGTAATAAATTGATGCGAAATGTATGATTTTAGTATAGAAAATCTCTACACATTTAAGTCTCTAAAAAAAAAAGTAGATAATAAATATGTATTTGAATTTTTGTGTTTGATTTTAAGAAGAGTTTGAATTGTTTATGGCGAAGTTTGTTTAATTTATGTAGGACGTCGCGTTGAGCGTCTGGTCGGCGTGGCAATTAACCGCCCTTAAACAGAAGAAGACGCAAAGGGCCGACTAAATCGATGAAAAAGCAGCGCTCCTATAAAAACAGTTAAAAACAAACGGTTCTCTCTTTAAAAGCGGCGGGTAATTAAAAATGATCTAAAAATAACAAACTGGTAAACTTAATTGGCAAAGAAAAACAGGCCACTTTACGTGCCTTACTCGTTTTCGCATCGACTCACCCCCTAGAAAGTGAAAATTCAATTTAAAGAAATAACGCGGATCGAACAGGGGTCCAATTAAACGAGCGTCCGGTTCCGAGCGCGCCACCCCTTTCCTCTTCGTTTGCACTTTATTATTGTTTAAAATAAAAAACGAGGAGACTATTATAAATAACGAAACATCTGCCTGGCCAATGTCCCCGTAAAAATTTGACCTTATTGTTCCCTCTGACCCTCCTGTCCATTTCCTTGTTTGAATTTAGGCGCTACCTGGCTCGGATGCGATCTTTTGTCTTGGGTTACCCTTTCCAGGTGACTAGATGTAATCTGTCTATGGTTTTAAAACGATCGCAGGACACTGGGATTTAATTAAGGGTTGGTTTTTTAACGGACAGCGGCTCCAGTCGACACCCGGAACATTCATTTTTACTTCGAATATTGTAGGAAATTATTATTCGAAAATATATTTTTAATTTCTCAACAAACTTAATTGGCCCCCACCCCAGTCGACTTTTTCCTCAACCCCCCACTCCCGCCCCCGCCCTGGACGCTCGATTTCTTTAATTTAATCTCAAAGGAAAGTCACTAATTTCATTTTATTGAAATTTATTTCGTCTGCCATCGGGACAAATTTAATTTCTCTCTTTTGATACTTAACAGTACCAGAAACGCTTTGCAACTAATTGCAACACACAACATCTACAGTTATATGTCTCTGGAGTTTTCTTTTTTCAGGACGCCGCTCCCGGAGTTCGCCCCACAAGTAGGTGTAAGTGTGGGTTGTTTTAAAAATGGCGATGTTTTAATCTGGCCATTGCATTATTTTTCCCTTGCGTCCCGCAGGGATGGGGTGGGTGTGGGGTGCGCGAGGGGCGCAAAAATGCGACCCCATTGATGGGGATTGTTTGGATTTGGCTTTTATGAGTCAGGGTTTTTAATGTGCGTTTTAACAGTTGTTGCAAAATTATCGCTTTTTAAATTTTTACGATATTGAATTCAGGTTGAAAGGTGAACGTTGGTTTGTGGTGAGATAATTCAATTAAATGAGAGAAAAATTGGTCTATAGTTAGACCGAACTTCTCTCGCCCCTGAAGCATAATCAATGAAATAAGTCAAGTTTCTTCTAACTCTTCATTAAATACAAAATTTGTTTAAATAGTTATACAAATAGTCTATTTAAATAGACTGTTTAACCCAAAATTATTGTTATCTAAATTAATCGTAAATTCAACTTATTTAAGTCATCTTCGACTTAAACTTAAAGAGAAAAAAAAAATTGAAAAAATAAAGCAAAGCTTCAAGCTAAATTTGAAATAATGAAGTCCAAATTTCAGTTTATACAACCCAAAATTTTGATTTATGGAAAGATGTGCTTATGGGAACGTTTTCAAAAAGTTATTACAACACAATTTTAACAGAAAAAATTCAAACTCTCAACAAATTTGAAAATAACTAAGTCCAAATTCAAATCAAAATTTCGACTTACAGCAAATTTTGCTTGGGAACAATTATTTAGACGAAAATCGAACTTTAGGTCAACCATTTGAATCCAAAATTTCGATTTATGGAGAATTGTGATTACAGAAATATTTACTCAGAGATTATTGAATCAAAATGTGGGCAAAAAAGTTGAAATTTCAAGTCAATAAGTTGAAATTTCAAGACAACGAAATACAAAATTTAACTTCTTTGACTAAGAATTTCGACTTATGAAGAATTTTTTAAATAACGAAGACCAAATTTTAATTTATCCAACCGAAATTTTTTTAGAGTAACAATGTACAAAAATTGTTAAATGCTAATTTAGGAAATAAGATAAAATTTCAAGTAAAAAAGTTGAAAATCCCAGTTGGTAAGTACAAATTTCAGGATAATTTTTACATAACATACTAAAACCTCAAGTCAGTAAGTTGAAATTTCAAAATAACGAATTTTCGAAGTCGAAATTTATGGTCTTTAATTTGAAATTCTTAGTCAATAAGTTAAAATTTCAAGACAATGAAGCCCAAATTTGAGCTTGTTGAATCCAAAATTTCAATTAATGGAGAATTGTGCTTACGAAAATATTATGCAACAATGTTTGTATTAAATCAATGTCGACTGAAAATATGAAATTTCAAGCGAATAATTTGATATTTCAATACGAGGAAGTCCAAAGGTCAACTTATATAAGATACAATTTCAACATATAACAAACTTTGCTTAGCGTAACGATATGTAAAAAATTACTAAATGAAAATTTAGGAAAAGCGTCGAAATTTCAGGTCAAAAAATCGAATTTTCAGCAAATTTCGTTTAGGGTAACAATATACAAAATATTATTAAATACAAAGTTAGGGACCAAGTTCAAATTTGAGGTTCATTATTTGAATTTCCGAATTGATAACCACAAATTTTAGGATAACGAAGTCCAAATTTCAGCTTATTCAACGACAAATTATGACTCATGGAAAATTGTGTATGTAGAAGAACATTACCAAAAAAATGTTAACAATAATTTTAACATAAAAAGTAAAAACTTCATTTCAATAAGTTAAAATTTCAAAGTAACGAAGTCCAAATATCACTTCTTCAACTCAAAATTTTGCCTCGAGTAACAATACACAAAAAATTATTAGATGCAAATTTAGTAAAAAAGCCGAATTTTAAGACCAATGAATTGAATTCTCAGTCGATAGGCACAAATTTCAGGATAATAAAGTCGAAATTTCAGCTTTTAAAACCCAAAATTTTTGACTTTGAGGAATTGTGCTTACGGAAATATCACGCAACCGTCATGAAATCAAAATATCAACAAAAGAATTGAAATTTCAAGTCAATAAATTCAAATTTTAAGATGAAGTAATAGAAAATTCAACTTTTTTAAATTTACGTCACAATTTAGATTTACGGAGAATTTTACTTACGGTAACAATTTGTCAAAAATTATTAAATAAAAGCTTCGGAAAAATAAATCGAAGCTTCAGACTAGGGGATTGAAATCTCCTCTAATGAAGTCCAAATTTCAACTTATTCAACCCAAAATTTCGATTAATGGAGAATTGCACTTATGAAAATATTATGCAACAATTATTAAATCAATGTCCACTAAAAGCACGAAATTTCAAGTCAATAAACTGAATTTTCAAAATAACGAAGTCCGAATGTCAACTTATTTCATCCAAGATTTCAATATACAATTGCAAATTTTGCTTAGGAAAACAATATACAAAAATTGTTAAATGCAAATTTAGGAAATAAGTCGAAATTTCAAATAAATAAGTTGAAATTACCAGTTGATAAGCACAAATTAAAGGATATTGAAGTCAAAATTTCTGCTAACAAAGTCAAATGTCAACGTATTTAATTCAAACTTAACATATACCAAATTTTGCGTAGGGTAAAATATACAAAAAATTATTATTAAATGCAAATTTAGGGAACAAATTGAAATTTGAAATAATTAGGTGAAATGGATGAGCACAAGTTTCAGGATCATGAAGTCCAAATTTCAACTTAGTTAACCAAAAATTATAGCTTATGGAGAATTCTGCACAGAGAAACATTACCAAAGAATTACAAAAAATAAAAACTTCAAATGAATAAGTTAAAATTTCAAAATAACGAAGTCCAAATATCAACTTTTTCAACTCAAAATTTCGACGTATAAATAATTTTGCCTAGACTAATAAAACAAAAAAATATATTAAATGCAAATTCAGGAAAATATGTAGTCGAAATCTCCGGCCGATGAGTTGACAAGCACAAATTTCTGTATAATGAAGTCCAAATTTCAGTTTATTAAAAACCAAAAATTTTGATTTATGAAGAATTGTGCTTACGGAAATATTACGCAATCACTACGAAATCAAAATATCAACACTACGAAATCAAAATATCAACAAAAGAATCGATGTGTCAACTTAATAAATTGAAATTTTAAGATAAAATAATAGAAAATTCAAATTTTTTTAAATTTACGTCACAATTTCGATTTATGGAGAACTCTGCTTACGGTAACAATTTTCCAAAAATTATTAAATAAAAACTTCGGAAAAATAAATAAATCGAAGCTTCAGACTAGAGAATTGAAATCCCCAATCTACAAGCTTAAATTTCAAGATCACAAAACCCAAATTTCAATTTAATCAACCCAGAACTGGGATTTATGGAGAATTGTGCTTAGGGAAACATTACAAAAAAATATAATAATTTTTACATTAACAAGCTAAAACCTCAAATCACTAAGTTGAAATTTAAAAATAACTGAAATCCAAATGTCAACTCATTTAATTAAAAATTTACACAAATAGCAAATTCTGCGTAGTGTAATAATATACAAAAATCATTAAATGCAAACATAATTATAAGTTGAAATTCTTAGTCGATAAGATAAACTTTCAAGATAATGAAGTCCAAATTTCAGCTTATTCAACCCAAAATTTCGATTAATGGAGAATTGCGCTTATGAAAATATTATGCAACAATTATTAAATTAATGTCCACTAAAAGTACGAAATTTCAAGTCAATAGACTGAATTTTCAAAATAGCGAAGTCCGAATGTCAACTTATTTCATTCATGATTTCAACATATTGCAAATTTTGCTAAGGGTAACAATATACAAAAATTGTTAAATGCAAATTTAGGAAATAAGTCGAAATTTCAAAAAAAAAGTTGAAATTTCTAGTTGATGAGCACAAATTGCAGGATAATGAAGTCCAAATTTCAGGTTATAAACATAAAATTTCGTTTTATAGAGAATTTTCCTTATGGTAACAACGCAAAATTTTGAAATAAAAATTTAGGAAAAAGAAATCGAAGCTTCAACCTAATGAATTGAAATCCCCATCTATTGATTTAAATTTGAAGATAATGAAGCCAAATTTCACTTTATTCAACCCAAAATTTTGATTTATCTAGAACACGTTTTTAACATAAGCTGAAACTTCAGTTCAATTACTTGAAATTTCTTCGTAACGAGGTCCAAATTTCAACGGATTTAATTCAAAATTTCAACATATAGCATTGAAATTTGAATTCGATTAGTTGAAGTTCCGAATCGATAAACACAAGTTTCAGGATAATGAGGTCGAAATTGCAGCTTAATTAACCAAAAATTATGGCTTATGGAGAATTGTGCAAAAGGAAACCTTACCAAAAAATTATAAAAACGCAATTTGAACATTAAAAATAAAAACTTCATTTCAATAAGTTAAAATTTCAAAGTAACGAATTCCAAATATCAACTTAGTCAACTCAAAATTCCGAAGTATACAAAACAGACTAATAATACACAAAAAAAAATATATTAAATCCAAATTCAGGAAAATAGTCGAAATTTCCGGCCGATGAGTTGACAAGCACAAATTTCAGTATATGAAGTCCAAGTTTCAGCTTATTAAACCCAAAAATTTAGATTTATGAAGAATTGTGCTTACGGAAATATTATGCAAACCATTATAAAATCAAAATGTGTACAAAAGAGTTAAAATTTCATGTCACTAAAATGAAATTTCAAGATGAAGTAATAGAAAATTCAACTTATTTAACAACAATTTCAATTTATGGAAAATTTTGGTTACAGTAACAATTTACCAAAAATTATTATTAAATGATAGCTTCGGAAAAATAAATCGTAGCTTCAGACTAGTGAATTGAAATCCCCAGTCTATAAGTTTAATTTCAAGATGAGGAAGTCCAAGTTTCAGTTTAATCAACCCAAAATTAGGATTTAGGAAGAATTGTTGTTAGGGAAACATTACCAAAAATTAACGAAGTCCAAATGTCCACTTATTCAAATCCCAATTTCCACAAAATTTAAATCTTGGTTATTGTAATAATATACAAAAATCATTAAATCCAAACATAAAAAGTCGAAATTTATGGTCCTAGTCGATAAGCAAACTTTTCAAGATAATGAAGTCCAAATTTTAGCCTATTAAACCCAAAATTTCGATTTATGGAGAACTGTGTTTATGAAAATATTACGCAACAATCATTAAATCAAATTGTAATAAAATATCGATTTCCAGTCAACTTCATAACTAATCAATCAAACTAAAAGTTTAGAAAAAAATTCTTAGTCTATATGTTAAAATTTAACGAAATCCAAATTTCGGTTATTCAACCCAAAATTTGATTTATAGAGTTATATAAAAGTTATCTCAATATAATTTTAATACAAAATGGTAAAATTTCAAGTAAAAAGTGGAAATTCCAAAATAATGAAGTCCAAACTGTAATTCAAAATAGCAAATTTTAAATAATGTTAATGTTAAATAGAAATTTAGCGAAAACATCTAAATTTCAGGCCAATTAATTGAAATTCCCAGTCGATATGGACAAATTTCAAAATAATGAAAAAAACGTCGAAATTTCAGGTCGATAAATCGGATTTTCAGGATAATGAAGTCCAAATTTTAGCTTATTAAACCAAGAATTTCGATTTGTGGAGAATTTGGTTGCGAAAATATTATGCATCGAATATTAAAACAAATTGTCGACAAAAAAATAGAAATTTCAAATCAATAAGTTCAATTTTCAAGGTAATGGAATCGAAATTCAGCTTAATTTGTTCAAAATTTCGGCCCATGGAAAATTCTGAAGACGCTAACAATATATTATAAATTATTAAATACATAAAAATTTAGGAAGAAATAAGCTTCAGGCTAATTGTTTGAATTCTCCAGTGTATAAGTTTAAATTTCAAGAAAAATAACGAAGTCCAAATATCAACTTATTCAACTCAAAATTTTACCTAGAAAAAGAATATATAAAAAATTATTAAATACAGATTAAAAGAAAAAAGCCGAAATTCTAAGTCAATAAGTTGACATTCTCAGTCGATAATCACAAATTTAAGGTTATGACGTCCAAATTTCATCTTATTAAAACCAAAATTTCAATTTAGGGAGAACAGTGTTTTTACGGCAATATTACAAAACAATCATTCAATCAAAATGTCGGGACAGAAACGCCAAAATTTCAAGTCAATAAGTCGAAATTTTTAAAAAATAAAATCGAAAATTCAATTCATTTAATTCAAAATTTCAACTTACGGAAAATTTTGCTAACGTAAAGAATATGCCAGATATTACTAATAAAATTTTAATTTTAATAGGTTTAAATTTCAAAATACTGAAGTCCAAATTTCTATTTATTGAAGCCAAAATTTTGATACATATTGGATTTGGGGAAACATTACCAAAAAATTATTACCACATAGTTTTAACATACCTAACAACTAAATACTTCAACTTAATAATTTAAAATTTCAAAGTAACGAAGTTCAAATATCAACTTATTCAAATCAAAATTTCGACATATAACAAAATTTGCCAAGGGTAATAATACTCAAAATATTATTAAATGCAAATTGGATGAGTTGGAATTCTCAGGCGGTAAATATAAATTTGAGGATAATGAAGTCCAAATTTCAGCTTACTAAACCCAAAGTTTCGACTTATGAAGAACTGTGCTTACGGAAATATTACGCAACCATTATGAAATTAAAATATCGACAAAAGAGTCGAAATTTCAAGTCAATAAATTGAAAGTTCAAGACGAAAAAATACAAAATTCGACTTAGTTATATATAACTCACAATCTCAATTTTACGAAAATTTTGCTTACGGTAACAATTTGCCAAAAATTATTAAATAAGAACTTAAAAACTAAATCAAAGTTCAAGCAAATGAATTGAAATCCCAAATATCATCAACAACCTAAAATTTCGACGTACAGCAAATTTTGATTAGGGTAAAAATATACAGAAAATTATTATCTCAAAATAATGAAGTTGAAATTTCACCTT
Source organism: Zophobas atratus (assembly GCA_022388445.1). Taxonomy (NCBI): domain Eukaryota; kingdom Metazoa; phylum Arthropoda; class Insecta; order Coleoptera; family Tenebrionidae; genus Zophobas; species Zophobas atratus. Next base: position 11,957,597 of record CM039446.1, read on the forward strand.
ATTAATTCCAAAATTTCGGTTTATAGAGAACTGTGCTTGCGGAAGTTTAAATTTCCATTGCAATAGGTTGAAATTATAAGATAACAAAATCGAAAATTCACTTTATTTGACTCAAAATTTCCATTTATTGATAATTTTGCTTACAGAGGCAATATGCCAAAAATTTAGGAAAACTAAATTGAAGCTTCAGTCTAACGAATTGAAATTCTCGGTCTATATATTTAAGTTTCAGAAAATGAAGTCCAAATTTCAGTTAATTGAAACCTAAATTTTCATTTATGGAGAACTGTGCTTAGAGGAACATTACCAATAAATTATTACATTACTTCATAACTTAAAAAAATAAAACTTTAAGTCAAATAAGTTAAAATTTCGAAAAAACCAAATCTTTTTGCTTGGGGTAAGAATATACAAAAAATTATCAAACACAAATTTAAGAAAAAAGAAGAAAATTCATGTTAATAATGTGAAATTCCTAATCGATGAGGACAAAATTCAAAATAATGAAGTCCAAATTTAAACTTATTAAACCCAAAATTTAGATGTATGGAAAATTGTGCTTACGGAAATAGTACTCAACAATTATTCGTAAGTAAACATGTCGACAAAAATTAAAAATTTCAAGTCACTAAGTTGAAATTTCAAGATAACAAAATCGGACTTATTTAACTGAAAATTTCGACTTATGAGGAATTTTGATTACGGTAACAATATGTCAAAATATTTTTTTTTAATTTAGAAAATGTAAAGCGAAACGTCCGGCTAATGAATTGGAATCTCCAGTCTACAGGTTTAAATTTCAAGATAATGAACTCCAAATTTTAGTTTATGCAAGTCAAAATTTGATCTATGATGAACTTTGTTTAGTGAAACTTTACCAAAAAATTATTACAACACAATTGTAATATAAAAAGTTAGGACTTCAAGCCAATAAGTTGAAATTAAAGCAATAATTTCATAACTACTTTTGATGAAATAAAAATTGTTTGCTATTTATTGCCAAAATATTTAGTTTCCCTCATCACCGCAATTTATTTCAAAACTACTTCATATTGTAACTTAAGTGTAATGGCACAAGATTTCACGTAAATCTTATATAGGATTTTTTGGAAATGTCTCCCTCTTGACCCCCTGAACTTCTCCCAACTTCGCCAACCACCCGTCCTCTTATTAAAAATTTCGCGCTTCCTCATCTCCCCGCCCTCGTCGGGGTTGAATCGTGATATTTTTCTTGGATTTTATACAATCGAGAATTAATTGGAGTCATTTCTTAATTTCTCGCTTCCGTCTATCTGGAGTTTTCTCCTTCCAACTTAAGAATCTCTTATCAGAGTCTTTTTCTAGCACTTGTGCTCGCCATTTCGACGTCTTATAATTAAAAGGCAGAAAATTAATTTAATTTCATAATTGAATTTTTCATAAGATTATTTTTCAGACTCCAGCTCGAACGACCGTTAGCACAAAACACCGCGAACAAAACCTAATTCCAATTAAACCAGACTGACCCTCTTAAATAAATAAGTGTTAAGTTACTGTATTATCCCGCAGCCGAAAAAACCGCCAGGTAGCGACCCTCCGAAGTGTGAGAATGGGCTGTCGCCGCCTCCGAAAAAATCACGGGCCCTTTGTTAATTAATCGGATCGTGATTGTGACGGTTTGCGCCATCTTAAAAATTTGCATCTGAATGAATTGAAATGAATCGATAACTAATCAAGAAAATGCAAATCGTAAAATATAAAATTAATTCGACAAAATGAAGGACGATTTTAAAAACGTTCAGAGGGTGGAAAAATTAGATAGGGGCGAAAAAAGCCTTTTAAAGAAATACCCGCGCTGGGGCGCTCCACCATTCGAACGAAGCGGAACAAGCGCCCAATTTCCTCCGCTCTCTAGATATTTGTTGTTTTTTTTTCTGTGGTTGGAGGTGAAGAGGGAAAATTGATCGGAATTTGTACAAGGGCTCGAGTGTCGGGGTGGGTTTCGGGGGCGCGAAATTTGCCGCTTCGATGCGACGAGGGACGGGGTTGAGACACTTGGGGTGTTCTTCTTGACAGACAGTTTATCAGTGAGCGAGAAAAAATAATTAGATCATTCTTTTTCACTTGGTTGAAATGGAGGAAGCGGCGGGAAAATGGGGTAAGATTTTTTCGAGCGATTGGGGTGGGTTTTAAAAAGTTTGTGTTTACACGGAACTTAAATTAGCTCAAATTTGCGCGAAAGTGGAATTAGAATAAATAATGTTTAAATAACGGCGAAGCGTTTTTCAAGTGTAAATTAAAAAAATGTTTTAAAGTACATAAAAAAATAAATCGAAATTATTGTAATAAACCTTCCCCACCCCTTTTAAATATTACACGTCCGGCCCGATTATCCCATCCTGTCGGCGTTTAGCGCCACCGAAACCAACCATCTCTGTTTACCTATGTTAATTCTGCCATAGTTAATAATCTGATTCCTGTATCCTTTCAATCACAGTCACCGATTCATGTAAATGATCCCAGAAATTGTTGGTGATCAGTGTAACCGTAAACAAAAAACGATTAGAGCTCGCCCCGTCCGAATGCTATGAATTTCATCGAAAACCGAATTAAAAGCAGAGTCCTGCGCTCTACAAAGCTTAAAGTCAATTCGATTTTAATTATATGATAAAAATTGACACATTTGCAACAGTTTGCGCCGTTCCGCTCCACCGACCGCCCGCTGGAGCCCAACTTGATAATGTCCCTACAACATTTGCGCACTAATGTATTTGTTTATTATATTTATTTAAACGTTGCCTGTTTATTCTGCATCGTATTCGACGTTTTTACACAAATAAATTCAAATTGAAAACAAATAGGAGGCAGTTTTTTATGTTCTCGCTGTTGGCTTCGCGCACTAGCGGACCATGGATGAATTATCGATATGTATTTGATAGGGGGATGTTGACTCGGGTTGGTCAGGGTAGTTTTATTATAACATTGAAATTGTTGGTTATTAAAGTTTAATTAAAGAGGTTTTGAGAAAAGTAAACGGTTTATCTTTACTTACAATATAGTATTGTTATTTTTAAAGGCCGGAGATATACACAAAATTTCTTTGAAATATGCACAATTTTTGCTAATAATGCACAGTTTTGTGCACATATGCTATTACTTCCGGCGGCACGGAAAGAAATAACGATAAACTACAAGTAGATGCCGTCCGCAGATACACATACAATATTATAATAGTATTATTATCAGTGTACATATTTAACTTCGATTGTTTATGTTTATACATCGAAAGAATGTCACGTTGAAATTTGTTTAATTTGAATGAGTTGTTGTGTCCGGAATGGAACACTATTATTCTTATTTGATCATTATTAAATAAAAACGTGGGTATTCTCGCATTTTCTAGAAAATGAGGTTCTTCATTTGATCAAAAAAAAATTGGTCGCTATAAGTAAGTATAATCCGATAATTCCAGCTTTTTTAAAAAATTATATAATTTGATTTTACGATATTCGTTTTGTGATAACCGCTGTAAAGTAAAAACCAGAGGCATAAATAACACCTCTTGTCTTTCAGCGCCAGGTAATACCAATATGAAGCTTAATTGTTTATTTATGCACATGTGGTTTATGAACCCCTGTTGAATGAAACGTTTTAAGGTTATCGTAAGCATAGTAAATCGTTTATCAATTTTTTTTCATTTAAAACAATAATCAACAATCATTTTAGAATTTTGCCGAATTAATGTTCTTTAACCAAATATAAATTTTGGTGATACCAAAAGCATTCTTCGTTATTTCTAATCTAATTCTCATCTGAATGACTGAGGTTTAAGGATTGGATTAACGGACGTTTTAGATGAAATTTTCAAATTGAACTTAGTAGAAAGTCGGCTGAGAACTTGTTTGATCCACAGACCCGGAGGGCGTTCAGACCAATGTCGACTCTAATAAGCGTTCAGTATTTTTGCGGGAAATAGTTATTATTTAAATGCTTTTATTTACAAACATATATCACATCTCACAGGTTTCACTCGATTTTGACATGCAACTATTTTTTCAAAATTGAATTATCCAAGAATAAAAACTTTTAAAAATCGAAAAATTGAAAAAAAAATTAAAAGTTACCAAGACTGATGATATTGAAAAAATTGAAAAATCAAAAACTTGAAAAATCGGGGAATCTAAAAATCGAAAGTCGAAAAATTTTAAACATCGAAAAATCAAGATGGAAAAATTAAAAAATCGGAAATTTAAAAAACAGAAATATTGAAGAACTGAAAAATCGAGAAATCGGAAAATTTAAAATTTAAGACATTGAAAAATTCAAATATCGAAAAATTGTGAAATCGAGAAATTCAAACATGAAAAAATCAAAAAAATAAGAATTGGAAAAACTAAAATTTAAAAATCGGGAAATTGAACAATCGGATAATTGAGAAATCTAAACATCTGAAAAACTGGAAAATCGAAAGTTAAAATATGTATAGAAGAACTGAAAACTCGAGAAATCGAAAAACCTGAAATTTTAAAAACTGAAAAATTAAAATATCACAAAGTTGAAAAATTGAGAAATCGAAGTTTAAACAGTCGAAAAATTGAAAAATGTAAAGTTTAAAAAGTCGAGAAATCGAAAAATCCAGAACTCGAAAAATTGAAAAGTCAAAATGCTAAAAAATCCCAAAATTCAAATATCAAATAATTGGGAAATACAAGAAAAATTGGAGAATCGAAAAACTACAAAATCACAAAATTGAACCAAATATCAAAAAATTGGGAAATTAAAAAATTGAAAAATTGAAAAATTGAAAATTAAAACCCGAAAAATCGAAAAATGAGAAGAAACTAAAGTACTAAAAGTTCGAAACTTTAGGAAGTCAAGAACTGTGAAAATCAGAAAATAGATTAATTGAGAAATCGAAAACTGAAAATTCAAAAACGTCAAATTTTGAAAGATTAAATAATTTTGAAGAACTGAAAAATCGAAAAGTTAAAGATAGAATAATTGATAAATCGACAGATTGAACAATTAAAGCATCGAAACATTCGAATCTCGATAAATCGAGATCGCAAAAATTGAAAAATCGAAAATTTAAAAATTCGGAAAATTGAAAAATGTAAAGTTTAAAAAATCGAGAAATCGAAAAATCCAGAACTCGAAAAACTGAAAAGTCACAATGCTAAAAAATCCCAAAATTCAAATATCGAATAATTGGGAAATACCAGAAAAATTGAAAAAACCGAAAAGCTACTAAATCACAAAATTGAACCAAATGTCAAAAAATTGGGAAATTAAAAAATTGAAAAATTGAAAAATTAAAAATCTGAAAAATCGAAAATTTGAAGAACTAAAGTACTGAAAGATCGAAACTTTAGGACGTCAAGAACTGGGAAAATCAGAAAATAGATTAATTGAGAAATCGAAAAACTGCAAATTCAGACGCGTCAAATTTTGAAAAATTAAAAAATTTTGAAGAACTGAAAAATCGAAAAGTTAAAGATAGAAAAATTGATAAATAGAGAGATTGAACAATTAAAGCATCTAAACATTCGAATCTCGATAAATCGAGATCGCAAAAATTGAAAAATCGAAAATTTAAAAATTCGGAAAATTGGAAAATGTAAAGTTTAAAAAATGGAGAAATCGAAAAATTCAGAACTCGAAAAACTGAAAAGTCACAATGCTAAAAAATCCAAAATTCAAATATCGAATAATTGGGAAATACCAGAAAAATTGAAAAACCGAAAAGCTACTAAATCACAAAATTGAACCAAATGTCAAAAAATTGGGAAATTAAAAAATTGAAAAATTGAAAAATTAAAAATCTGAAAAATCGAAAATTTGAAGAACTAAAGTACTGAAAGATCGAAACTTTAGGACGTCAAGAAATGGGAAAATCAGAAAATAGACTAATTGAGAAATCGAAAAACTGCAAATTCAGACGCGTCAAAACTAAAAATCAAAAAGTTTAAAATAGAAAAATTGATAAATTAAACAATTAAAGGATCGAAACATTCGAATCTCGATAAATCGAGATCGCAAAAATTGAAAAATTGAAAATTTAAAAATTCAGAAAATTAAAAAATTAAAAAAATAGAAGAACTCAAAACTCGAGAAATCCAAAATGTAGGATTTTAAGAATTGAAAAATTAATTGAAAAGTTGAAAAATTGAGAAATCGAAAGATAAAACAGTCGAAAAATTTAAAAATCTAAAATTTGAAAACGAAAAAAAAGTCGAAAAATCGAATAATCCAGAAGTAGAAAGATCGAAAAGTCAAAAAATATCCGAAAATTCAGAAATTACAAAATTGGAAAATTGAGATATCGGAAAACCAAAAAGCAATCTCGAAAATTCAAGAATTCAAGAATTGGAGAACTGAAAAATCGAAACTTGGAGAATTTGAGAAATGGAAAAATCACAAATATTTAGATTAATTGAAAAAATAAAAACACTGAAGAACTGAAAAATAGAAAAATCGAGAAATCGGGAAATCGAAAAATCTGAAATTTAAAACATTAATGAATAATTAAAACATCAAAAAATCAATAAATAAAAATTCGAAAATTTAAAATTTAAAAATCGGAAAACTGAAAAATTAACAAATCGAGAAATCGACACTCTAGAATTTAAAAAATTGAAAAATTGAAAAATCGGATACATAACTGGAAAATCGAAACATCGAAAAATTGGAAAAAAGAAAAATTGAAAAGCCCAAAAGTAAAAAATCGAAAAACCGAGAAATCCAAAACTTCAAAAATTGATGAATCGAGAAATTGAACAATCGAAACACCGAAACATCTGAATTCGATAAATCGAGAAACCAAAAAATTGAAAAATAGAGAAATTTGAAAAAAGAAAAATTGGAAAATTCAAAAAGTAAAAAGTCGAAAAATCGAAAAGTCGAAATACTAAGAAAACACAAAACTCAAATATATCGAAAAATTGAAAAATCCAAGAAAAATTAAAAAATCGGAAAACTAAAAAATCACAAAATTGAACCAAATATCCAAGAAATTGAAAAACTGAAAAGTCAAAAACATGAAAAATTGAAAAATTGAAGAAATTGAGACTGGGAAGTCGAGAAATGGGAAAATCAAAAAATATTTTAATTGAGAAATCGGAAAACTGAAAATTCAGAAATGCCAAAAATTTGAAAAATTAAAAAATTTTGAAGAACTGAAAAATCAAAAAATTAAAAATATATAAATAGAGAGAGATCAAAACATCTAAACATCCGAAACTCGATATATCGAGATCTCAAAAAATTGAAAAATCGAGAATTTAAAAATTCGGAAAATTGAAAAATTAAACTATAAAAGAACTGAATGCTCGAGAAATCGAAAAATCTAAAATTTTAAAATTGAGAAATTAAAATATCGAAAAGTTGAAAAATTGAGAAATCGAAATATAAAACAATCGAAAAATTGAAAAATCCAAACTTTAAAAAACGAAAAACTAAAAATCCAAAAAATAAAAAAAATCGAATATCCAGAAGTCAAATGATCGAAAAGTCGAAGAAACGAAATCTTGAAAAATGCAGAAACTGAAAGGAATATCCAAAATAGAGAAATTAAAAAACTGGGAAATTGAGAAATCGGAAAACCAAAAAACAACGTCGAAAAATGGAAGAATTGAAGAACTGAAAAATCGAAACTTGAAGAAGTCGAGAAATGGGAACATCAAATATATGTAGATTAATTAAAAAATCGGAAAACTGAAAATTTAGCAACGTCAAAATTTGAACAAATAGAAACACTCAAGAACTGAAAAATCCAAAAAAATCGAGAAATCGATAAATCTGAAATTTAAAACATCAAAAAATCAAAAAATAAAAATTCGAAAATTTAAAATTTAAAAATCAGAAAACTGAAAAATCCACAATTCGAGAAATCGACACTCCAGAATTTAAAAAATTGAAAAATTGAAAAATAGGATACATAACTGAAAAACAGAAAAATTGAAAAAAAGTAAAATTAAAAAGCCCAAAAGTAAAACAAAGAAAAACCGAGAAATCCAAAAATCGAAACATCGAAAAATTCAAAAACTGAGACATTGAGAAATCGAAAAATCGGATGATCGAGAAATCTAGGACTCTAAAGCCAAGAAGAAAAGTTAGAAATTGATAAATTGATGAATCGAGGAATTCAACAATCGAAACATCGAAACATCTGAATTCGATAAATTGGGAAACCAAAAAATTGAAAAACGGAAAAATTTGAAAAAGAAAATTCGGGAATCCAAAAAGTTTAAAAATCAAGAAATTAAAAAATCCAGGTGTCCAAAAATCGAAATTGGGTAAATAAAAATTGCAAAATTAAGAAATCGAAAAACTAAACAAGCAAAGTCAAAAATCGTAAGCTTAAAATATCAAAAAATTAAAAAATCAAAAATCGAAAAAACCTAAAAATCGAAAAATTGAAGAACTGAAGTATTGAAAGATCGAAACTTTGGGAGGTCGAGAAACGGAAAAATCAAAAAATAAATTAATTGTGAAATCAGAAAACTGACAATTAAAAAACGTCAAAATTTGAAAAATTTTAAATATTGAAGAACTGGAAAGTCGAAATGTTAAAAATGGCATAAATGATAAATCGAGAGATTGAACAATCAAAACATCAAAACATCCGAATTTCGATGAATCGAGATCGCAAAAACTGAAAAATCGAAAATTTAAAAATTCGGGAAATTGAAAAATTAAACCATAAAAGAACTGAATGCTCGAGAAATCGCAAAATTTAGAATCTATTGAAAAATGCCAAAACTGAAAGAAATATTCAAAAATTGAGAAATTAAAAAATTGGAAAATTGAGAAATCGGGAAACCAAAAAACCAAAGTCGAAAAATGGAAGAATTGAAGAACTGAAGAATCGAAACTTAGAGAAGTCGAGAAATGGGAAAACCATAAATAGATTAATTATTATTAATTGAAAAATCAAAAAACTAAATTTAGCAACGTCGAAATTTGAAAAAATAGAAATACTGAAGAACTGAAAAATCGAAAAACTGAGAAATCGAAAAATATGAAATTTAAAACATTGAATAATTAGAACATCAAAAAATCAAAAATCAAAAATTCGAAAATTTAAAATTTAAAAATCGGAAACTGAAAATTCGACAAATCCAAAAATCGACACTGCAGAATTTAAAAAATTGAAAAATCGGGTACATAACTGAAAAATCGAAACATTGAAAAATTGGAAAAAAGAAAAATTGAAAAGCCTAAAAGTAAAAAAGCGGAAAACCGAGAAATCAAAAAATAGAAACATCAAGAATTCAAAAACTGAGACATCGAGAAATTGAAGAATTGAAAACGTGAAAAATTCAAACTTTGGGAAGTCAAGAAATGGGAAAATAAATCAAAGATTACTTCAGTAATCGGAAAACTGAAAATTTAGAAACGTCTAAATTAAAAAAATTGAAATATCGAAATATTAGAGATATCGTAAAATTGAAGAGTACAAAAATTGAGAAATCGTATCATTGAAACATCAGAAGAATGAGAAATTGAAAAATTGAGGGGCTGAAAGATCGAAACTTTAGAAAGTCGAGAAATGAGAAAATTAAAAAATAGATTAATTGAGAAATCGGAAAACTCAATATTCAGAAACGTCAAAATTTTAAAAATCTAAAAATATTGAAGAACTGGAAAGTTCAAGATTCAAAAATTGATAAATGGAAAGATTGAACAATATCGAAACATCTGAGTCTCGATAAATCGATATCTCAAAAAATTGAAAAATCGGGAATTTAAAAATTCGGAAAATTGAAAAATTAAAATATAGAACTGGAAAATTCGAAAAATCTAGAATTTTAAAAACTGAAAAATTAAAATATCGAAAAGCTGAAAAATTGAGAAATCGAAAAATAAAACAGACGACAAGTTGAAAAATCTAAAGTTTAAAAAACGAAAAACTAAAAATCTAAAAAATAAAAAACTGAAAAATCCAACAGTCTATAAGCCGAAAGATCGAAAGTCGAAAAAACGAAATATTGAAAAATATCAAAATTGAAGGTAATATCCAAAAATTGAGAAATTAAAAAAATGGAAGTATTGAAGAAATCAAAAATCGAAACTTGGAGAAGTCGAGTAATCGAAAAGTCAAAAACAGGTTAATTGAAAAATCAGAAAACTGAAAATTCTAAAATTTAAAACATTGAATAATTAAAATTGGAAAATCGAGAAATCCAAACATCAAAAAATCAAAATTCGAAAATTTAAAATTTAAAAATCGTAAAACTGAAAAATCGACAAATCAAGAAAGCGACACTCCAGAATTTAAAAAATTGAAAAACTGAAAAATCCGATAACTGAAAAATCGACAAACTGGAAAATTGAAAAATTGAAAAGCCCAAAAATAAAAAATCAAAAAACAGAGAACATCAAAAAATTGAAAAACTGAGACAACGAGAAATCGAAAAATCGGAGTATCGAGAAATTGAACAATCGAATCATCGAAACATCTGAATTCGATAAATCGAGAAATCAAAAAATTGAAAAATCGAAAAATTTGAAAAAAAAACCAATGGAAAATCCAAAAAGTTTAAAAATTGAAAAATTAAAAATCCAGGTGTCTAAGAATCGAAAGGTCGAGAAATCGAAATATTGAAAAATCCCAAAACTGAAAGAAATATCCGAAAAATTCAGAAATTGAAAAATTAAGAAATCGGAAAACTAAAAACGCAAAGTCAAAAATCGTAAGCTTAAAAAATCGAAAAATTGAAAGATCAAAAATCTGAAAAACCGAAAAATTGAAGAACTGAAGAAGTGAAAAATCGATATATTTAGATATCAAAAAATTAAAGAGGACAAAAATTGAAACATCGGAAAATTGAGAAATCGAAAAATAAAAATATCGAGGAATCGAAAATTTGAAGAATGGAATAACTGAAAAATTCAAAAATTGAAATAATGTTGAAAAATCGAGAATTTTTAAGGTACTATATCATTTTTTTTTTTTTTTCAAACAAACAGACCGATCTTGTCGGTGAAGCTTTTTACTGCTTTTTTATAAAGTAAAAAGTCAATTTTTGACGCAAAATTTTTTTAATGCATTTTTTTAACATTTAAATTTTTTTTAAGTTGTGCATTTGTAAAGATTTTGAGTGGATCTTTATAACCGAACGCTCTGAAAACTTTCAAGCTTTTTAAGATTATCATAAACATGGTAAATCGTTAATCAAATTTTTTTGTGTGGAGTTTTGCCCCTCGACATCGAGGTTTTTAAGAAAAAATTCAAAATTGCATTTTATAGTTTAACTTTAAAATGGCAAAAGCGAATGTACTGAAATATTCCAAACGTTTTAAAGTTTGTTCGATTAAGACCTTCCCAAAAAATTATAACGTCGTCTTAGAATTCTACCGAACAAATGTTCCTTAAATTTTATAAAGTAAAATAGTCCCGAATGTGTGATTTATGAATCTGTGTTGACATTTTGCCCTTAGCATCCAGATTTTTGGAAAAAAAATCAACATAAAAAGCTAACACTCTGTTGGTTAAACAAATTAAAGTTTTTTTCTCTCTTTTCAATTCAGGCTTCAAAATGTCCGACCTTCCCGTTGTTGTCGCCACCGGGAAGTGGCTAAGGAGCCTGTTATACTATGTTTGAGGTGGTTATGGTGTCTATCCTGCTGCTCCTGTTCGTTTTTGGTAACTTTTTTCCGGTTCAGTCCTAGAATTACGTCAAATATGGACTTATAGACAATTAGCAAAACCACGTTCCGTAGAACGTACAGCACGCAAAACATACTGGGTACTCCAGAAAAACCTCGATCGCGAAATATCTAGAAAAGAAGGTATGGGTTTAAATAGAGCCATCTTCGGGAGCAAATCGGTCGGAATTATTCTGTACATAATCGCTGTATAGTTTGTCGTGATGTTTTGGTATTTCCTCAACTTATCTTTCACTGAATTTTGCAAAATTAGGAGTTGTTCAAGTGTCTACCATTTATTATCAATTCTTCTTTCTAAAAATGATATTTTTCGGAATAGTTTGAAAAGAAGGACTATTTTTACTGTAAATTAATGTTTTTTGTGTTAAAAAATACACGTTTGAAGAAATTTTCATTAAAAATCTTTCTTAGTAAATCACTCACCACAAGAACTTTAACCGAGATACTGCAGACATTATCTTTTTAAGGAAGTTGTTCAACACTTTAAGATACTGAACGAGTTCTTCTGGTTTTAAAACAATTGGATGGTCATATATTTAATTTTGCTTCCTTGACGTCATTAGCTTAATGAATAAATAAATTTCAATCGTTATTAAAATTCCGAAAAACTTCTTGTCGTCGATCCTCTAATACAAACCGTAAAATTTACTGTGACACATTTTCCTTAACACATCTTTTTTCCGCCAATCCGCCCCTGCGGCGCCCAAAAATCATCAATTCCAGCCATCCCAACAAGAAAATATCTCCCTTTAAAGCACGCTAAATAATCCGCAAACTTTATCGCATTCCACCACACACAGAATCTGTTCATTATCAAACCAAATTCCCAGCGATCGTGATAAATACAACACGTCTGTTAAAACTTGAAACAATTACCCTCTCTGCGACGTTTAAGAACGCACCCGAAGCCCGAAAAAAACCGGGCCGAATGTGTCTGAAAGAGCCCTCGGCCATAAATTACCAACTTTGAAAAAGTTTTGTCCCTAGATTAAAAACAGGCCGCTGGCTTGTAGAAAACAAATGAACGTCAAGGAAGAAGGCGAAGAATAAGAGTAATAAGGTCGGAACAGATAAATCTTACCGTTCAAGGAGATAGGGGAGGGGCGGCGATGTGGGGCGGAGGCGGTGCACACGCTTTTGGAGCGCCGGCTTTGATAAAAACTTCGCTTTTCGAATTTTAATAATTCGGATTTTTTTCGGCCGGGGGAGAAGGGACGTGTAAATTTATTAAATTTGGAGTGAACATTTATTAGAGAGGGGTATTTTAATCATATTGTTGAACCAGTTTTAATTTTATTTTCATGCTAATTAAATTACCTGAAATTAAATGTACTAACGTCCGCTAATTTGTTCTTAAATTATGAGGGCGCTAATGAATATGTCGGTTTGCTATTTCTGTGCAAGGGTCTGTATAAAGTATACACAATTTGTTTGCGTTTTGTTATTTAAAATAAGTAAAAAAATATTCATGTGTTTATTACGTGTTTATTACTCTCCTGTAGAAAGTTAATGACGTCATGTCACCCGAAAAGTTCTCTCTCTCTCGCACTGGCGCCTCCAAATACCAACACAAAACTGAATTTTTCACGAAATAATCCCCTTAAATTGTTAATCGCCGTCCAAACTAAAAACCTGACGTGTCAAAATAAAACTGTCCATAATGCATTTCCGCTAAAACGGGCAAGCACGGGCCCTTAAATATTTAACAAAATTTGTGAAAATGCAGAGAAAACCCGTTGTTTTGTCGCTAAATTAAATTATTTTTCGTCGTTTTTACGACTTGTTAATATAAAACGTTGATGGCGTTTTTATGTTCCATCCATAGTTTCGAGAAATATGTCATTATTAAAATTTGACGTTGTTAGAGTAATTTATTAATGTCGTTTCGACGCAGTCTTCATAATAAATATCGCTGCTTTTTTCGGTCCGACTGACATACGTCAAATGTTAAATTGCACACACCATACACAATGATAAATTCGGAATGTTTGCTTTTATTTCGTTCGTCTATACCAGCGCACACATACATACACATTTCACATATATATTTTATTGTAACAAGTCCTGCAACAGTCGCCCAAATGCAATGCTGTCGATGCGATAAATTAAAATGCCACGGTTTGGGTGAGCGATTGGTCATAATTTGCGTGGTGTCGACCAGGGGCGGACTGGATTTGCGTTGCAGGAAACATGTCATATTTGAATTGAGTTTTTATTTTTAAGAACTACGGAAAATGGAAATTATTCTGCATGTTGATTTCAAATATTATATTTAGATATTTACAAAAAGACCAGAATTAAAGCAAAATAAATTATTTAATGTCTTCTTCGTCGCTGCTGTCATCTAAATATGTAACAATTGTTTCTACTTGATACCTTATTACGTCAAAGTTCTCATTTTTTTGGTCTTTATTTAATAAGAATTATACTAATGATATTCAGAACATTTTATCGATTGTAGCTTCCTACTTAATAGTTTTGATCCTATGTTTTGAAGGGACGAACTCATTCAAATCAAATTAATTTCTATGTGACATTCTTCCGATGTATAAACATAAACATTTTCAAATTGTTTTTCTTATCGAGTATAAGCTAAGGATGTACAGTAATGGAGTCCATCGGGCAACTTGGTACTTTCATATTTTCTCGATATTTCATAACCCCTAGACAAGGCCGTAGATAGGGGAGGCTAGGGGATGCTGAGCCTCCTCTAGATTTAGACAAGTTATAATTAAACAAATGTAAATTACGACATGGAAAATCAAAATAAATTGTAGTGTTTTATCTAATAAGTTAGAGCAATAAAAAAGTCTGGACCGTCGGCATTGTGATCCGGTTATTGCAATTCATAGAAAACATATTTTAGTTTAGTTTCTGTTTAAATTGTTTCGTTATTTTATTGATTATAAGTCACTATTCAAGAATAACAATTATACAATATTATTATTATTATTATTATTACAATGCATCTATCCAACTGATATATGCGTCCTTGCAAAAATGTGGATGAAATCAACACACAATTTTGTAATAAAAAAACTCACTTGTAACAAACGATTAGCACGTTACTTTACCTTTACTCAAACATTAGATACTTACATATTTTTATTTTAGCTTATACGGGTTGCCATTAAAAACAATAAATTTCGCAAAATCAAATCTTTTAATTTTTCGAAAGAGCTGGATTTGACAAGCTATGGGCGAGGGAAGTTCTGTCAAAGTAATCTTCGCCCAATTTTTGAAAATGTAAAACCCTACTAGGGGGCGCCAAATGCTTTTTTAAAAATGAGAAACCTTGTGGCCCCCAAATGATTTTTTTTAATGTGAAATTTTCTCGGGGTGCCAAATATATTTTTATTCATTGTGAAACCTTCTCAAGGGTCTCTACTGTCTTTTTAAAAAATTTAAAACCTTCTCGAGGATCTCAACTGTCTTTTTTTTTTAAATGTAAATCCTCTGTGGTTAGGATGTGAAAACCTTTTCGGGAGTCTCAATTCTCTTTTTTAAAAATGTAAAACCTTTTCGGGGGCCCTAAATCTCATTTTTTAATGTGAAACCTCCTGGAAGATCCCAACTGTCTTTTTAAAAAAATATAATACCTTCTCGCGGGTGCCAAATGTCTTTTTTAACATTTTAAAACTTCTCGTGGTCCCCAAATAATTTTTTTTTAATGTGAAACATTCTCGATTGTCCCCACAGTTTTTTTTTTAATTTACAACCTTTTCGGGAGCCCCAAATAACTTTTTTTAATGTGAAACCCACTCGGGGGCCTCAAATGTCTTTCTTTTAAAAATGTAAAATTTTATCGGGAGTCCCGACTGTCTTGTTTAAAAATGTTAAACCTTCTCGGGGTTCCAATTATTTTTTTAAAAACGTAAAATCTTCTCGGGGGTCTTAACCGTCTTTTTTAAAAATGTGAAAACTTCTCGATGGTCCCAAATGTCTTTTTGTTTATTTGAAACCTTCCTGGGGGTTCCAACTGTCTTTTTTAAAAATCTAAATCGTCCTCGGGGGCCACAGATGTTTTTTTTTTTAAGAAGATGAAACCTTGGGGTTCCAATTGTCTTTTTTAAAAATGTAAAACCTTCTCGGGGGTCTCAGTTGTCTTTGTTTTTAATATGAAATCTTCTCGGGGTCCCAAATGTTTCTTTTTAATATGAAACCTTCTCGAGGGTTCCAACTGTTTTTTTTTTAAAATGTAAATCCTTCTCGGGGGTTCCAATTATTTTTTTAAAAACGTAAAATCTTCTCGGGGGTCTTAACCGTCTTTTTTAAAAATGTGAAACCTTCTCGATGGTCCCAAATGTCTTTTTTTTTATTTGAAACCTTCCTGGGGGTTCCAACTGTCTTTTTTAAAAATCTAAATCGTCCTCGGGGCCACAGATGTTTTTTTTTTAAGAAGATGAAACCTTGGGGTTCCAATTGTCTTTTTTAAAAATGTAAAACCTTCTCGGGGTCTCAGTTGTCTTTGTTTTTAATATGAAATCTTCTCGGGGTCCCAAATGTTTCTTTTTAATATGAAACCTTCTCGAGGGTTCCAACTGTCTTTTTTTAAAAATGTAAATCCTTCTCGGGGTTCCAATTATTTTTCTAAAAACGTAAAACCTTCTCGGGGTCTTAACCGTCTTTTTTAAAAATGTGAAACCTTCTCGATGGTCCCAAATGTCTTTTTTTTTATTTGAAACCTTCTCGGGGGTCCCAAATGTTTCTTTTTAATATGAAACCTTTTCGAGGGTTCCAACTGTCCATTTTTGAAACTGTAAAACTTTCTCGGAAGTCCCAAATATCTTTGTTTTTAATGTGAAACCTTCTCGGGAATCCTAACTGTCTTTTTTAAAAGTGTGAAACCTTCTCGGTGGTCCCAAATATCTTTTTTTTAATTTGAAACTTTCTCGGAGATTCCAACTGTCTTTTATAAAAATCTAAAACGTCCTCGGGGGCCCCAAATTTTTTTTTTAATGTAAAACCTTCTCGGGGGTGTCAATTGTATTTGTTTTTATTATGAAACCTTTTCGGGGGCCCCAAATGTTTTTTTTTAATATGAAACCTTCTCGGGGGTCCCAAATGTTTCTTTTTAATATGAAACCTTCTCGAGAGTTCCAACTGTCTATTTTTGAAAATGTAAAACCTTCTCGGGAGTCCCAAATATCTTTGTTTTAATGTGAAACCTTCTCGGAAATCCCAACTGCCTTTTTTAAAAATGTGAAACCTTCTCGGTGGTCCCAAATATCTTTTTTTTAATTTGAAACTTTCCCGAGGATTCCAACTGTCTTTTATAAAAATCTAAAACGTCCTCGAGGGCCCCAAATGTTTTTTTTTAATCTAAAACCTTCTCGGGGGCCCCAGTTGTCTTTGTTTTTAATATGAAACCTTCTCGGGGCTCCCAAATGTTTTTTTTTAATATGAAACCTTCTTGGGGGTCCCAAATGTTTCGTTTTAATATGAAATCTTCTCGAGGGTTCCAACTGTCTATTTTTGAAAATGTAAAACCTTCTCGGGAGTCCCAAATATCTTTGTTTTTAATGTGAAACCTTCTCGGGAATCCTAACTGTCTTTTTTAAAAATGTGAAACCTTCTCGGTGGTCCCAAATATCTTTTTTTTAATTTGAAACTTTCCCGAGGATTCCAACTGTCTTTTATAAAAATCTAAAACGTCCTCGGGGGCCCCAAATGTTTTTTTTTAATGTAAAACCTTCTCGGGGGTCCCAGTTGTCTTTGTTTTTAATATGAAACCTTCTCGGAGCTCCCAAATGTTTTTTTTTTAATATGAAATCTTCTCGGGGTCCCAAATGTTTTTTTTTAATATGAAAGCTTCTTGGGGGTCCCAAATGTTTTTTTAATATGAAATCTTCTCGAGGGTTCCAACTGTCTATTTTTGAAAATGTAAAACCTTCTCGGGAGTCCCAAATATCTTTGTTTTTAATGTGAAACCTTCTCGGGAATCCTAACTGTCTTTTTTAAAAATGTGAAACCTTCTCGGTGTCCCAAATATCTTTTTTTTAATTTGAAACTTTCCCGGGGATTCCAACTGTCTTTTATAAAAATCTAAAACGTCCTCGGGGGCCCCAAATATTATTTTTTTAATGTAAAACCTTCTCGGGAGTCCCAGTTGTCTTTGTTTTTAATATGAAACCCTTTTGGGGGCTCAGAAATGTTTTTTTTTATATGAAACCTTCTCGGGGGCCCCAAATGTTTCTTTCTAAAATGAAACCTTCTCGAGGGTTCCAACTGTCGATTTTTGAAAATGTCAAACCTTCTCGGGAGTCCCAAATGTCTTTGTTTTTAATGTGAAACGTTCTCGGGAATCCCAACTGTCTTTTTTAAAAATATGAAACCTTCTCGGTGGTCCCAAATATCTTTTTTTTAATTTGAAACTTTCCCGGGGATTCCAACTGTCTTTTATAAAAATCTAAAACGTCCTCGGGGGCCCCAAGTGTTTTTTTTTAATGTAAAACCTTCTCGGGGTCCCAGTTGTCTTTGTTTTTAATATGAAACCTTCTCGGGGGGTCCCAAATGTTTTTTTTTAATATGAAACCTTCTCGGGGATCCCAAATGTTTTTTTTTTATATGAAATCTTCTCGGGGTCCCAAATGTTTCTTTTTAATATGAAACCTTCTCGAAGGTTCCAACTGTCTATTTTTGAAAATGTAAAACCTTCTCGGGAGTCCCAAATGTCTCTGTTTTTAATGTGAAACCTTCTCGGGAATCCCAACTGTCTTTTTTAAAAATGTGAAACCTTCTCGGTGGTCCCAAATATCTTTTTTTTAATTTGAAACTTTCCCGGGATTCCAACCGTCTTTTTTAAAAATGTAAAACCTTCTCGGGGTCCCAAATGTCTTTGTTGTTAATGTGAAACCTTCTCAGGGGTTCCAATTGTTTTTTTTTTATGTAAAACCTCGGGGATCCCAGTTGTCTTTGTTTTTAATATGAAACCTTCTCGGGGGTCCCAATTGGTTTTTTTTTTAATATAAAACCTTCTCGAGGGTTCCAACTGTCTTTTTTTGAAAATGTAAAATCTTCTCGGGTTCCAAAATGTCTTTGTTTTTAATGTGAAACCTTCTCGGGAGTCCCAACTGTCTTTTTTAAAAATGTAAAACCTTCTACGGGGCCCTAAATATATTTTTTTAACAATGTGAAACCTTCTCAAGGGTCCCAATTGTCTTTCTTAAAAATGTAAAACCTTCTCGGGTCATCAAACGGTTTATTTTAAAAATGTAAAACCTTCTCGGGGCACCAAATGTTTTTTTTTTTAATTGTGAAACCTTCTGGGGATCCTCACTGTTCTTTTTTAAAGTAGGCGAAACCTTCTCAGGAGCCCCAAGTGTCTTTTTTTACGAAGGTGAAATCTTCTTTTTTCTGTTACACTGTGACTAGTACGTTCCTTATTGTTTTTACTCCATAGAGCTTATCACGAAAAAGTAATCAGAATCAAGTGTTATAATATTTCAGAGAAGCACTGTTTGTTGAACTGTACTTCAGAAGCAAGTAAAGTTTTGTTTAAATAACTTTTGACCAATTTTTCAACTGGAACTAGTTCCAGAAGAAAATAGCTCGTTAAATGAATAAACCTCGAGATGCGTCTCCATTCCCTGCGGTTTTTTGCGTTCTTCCTCCAGTCCTGTATGTGTTTTTCCGCTAGGTCTTCCTCAACCGCCTCTTTCCACTTCTTCCTTGGTCTGCTTCTTTTCCTTTTGCCCTCCCGAATTTTCCACACCACCATCTTAGCTTTTCTTTTTTGGGTTATTCTTTCTATGTGTCCTAACCATTGCAATCTTTTTATTTTTATGAAATTGCTTACAACTGTGTCGTTATATAAATCATATATTTCTTCAGTAGTTCTTCTTTCCCATGTCTCGCACGCGTAAGTTAGGGTTGGTCTCACTATGGTTTTATATATTCTTAGTTTTGTTTGTCTTGATATTTCTTTATTTTTCATAATTTTTCTTAATCCTCCTGGCCAGTTGTTACTTTTAGCAATTCTCAGTTCTATTTCTTGGTCTTCTTCTTATCAACACCCCTAAGTACATAAACATTTCTACTTCTTTAAATTCTACTTTTATTCCTTCTTGTCTGTCTATTTGTTGGTTGTTTTTGTTTCTACTCCCACAGTAATTCTTTAGTTCCATATATTTTGTTTTTTCTATATTAAATTCTAAGCCTACCTATTCTGCTTGATTCATTAGCTTTGCTGCTATCCTTTCTAATTCCTTTCTGTTCCTAACTAGTAGGACTAAATCATCTGCGTAGACTAGACATTGATGGTCTCTATTGAATAGGAGACCCTTCCTGTTTATATCACTTTTCCTTATAATACTTTCTAGAACCAGATTGAATAGAGTTGTTGACAACGGATCACCTTCTCTGAGTCCTTGTTTAACATTGAAACTGTCGCTAGTTTTTCCTTTTACTTTTACTCTGCTTATTGTGTTTTTCAATGTCATTTTTATTAGATTTATTAGTTTTTCGGGAACAAGTTCTCTCAATATGTTTATTAACTTCGTCCTGTTCAGCGTATCGTAAGCTCTTTTGAAGTCCACTAAAAGTAAATGAGTAGGACTTTCGTATTCGTAGTTTCCTACCATGATTTGTTTCAAGATAAATATTTGATCGGTTGTCCCTCTTCCGTTTCTAAAGCCTCCTTGATATTCTCCTAGAGCTTCTTCCATATATCCTTCAAGTCTTCTTTTTATTATCGATGCCAGTAGTTTGTACTAACGTCTAATAATGCAATCCCACGGTAATTTTCGCAGCTTCTTCTGTCACCTTTTTTCAAGAGCGACGTATTAGTGCTTCTTTCCAGCTATCCAGCATTTCTTCCATTTCCCAAATTTGCTTTATTACCAGCTGCAAATCATCTTTCAGTTTTTCACTTCCATATTTTACTTTTGGCATTTTGAACTCAAATTTCACTTGTCAGTACCAAAATAAGGACTTACAAAGTTAAGAATGAAACGGGCAAATCCCAAAATGAGTAACTGCTAATTATAGCGCCCGAAAAAAACTCGGCGAATAAAACACGTTTAAACTGTATTTAATTAATATTAAATTAAACATTCTAACACGCTAAAAACTACGAAATTTCAGTTTAATTACATTTACAATACGCCGATAATGCTCAAAAACCTGCCAGCAAAGAGAATAATAATTAACAATCAATCAGCAGTAATTCGCACATATTTGTAGTATTCGCAATATCAGATTTCCCATCAATTTATTTCATTCCCTTTCCACGTGAAATAAAAATAAATCCCGCTATTTTTCCATCCAGTCCGCCCCTGGCGCCTATGCCCGAGAGAGAACGCACCAATAACAAACCAGTTAACGCAGCGATAGAAAAAATCCCGCATAAATCTGCCTTTTAACCTTTTTAAACCAAATATCGGCTTCTGCTTGATTTACACTTAATGGATGAATGTAAGGGTCAGTTTCATCAATTTCACTTTATTGCTCATCCGTTAACTCGAGGGTTGGGTTTTTAAATCAATTATCGCATTCTGGGCCTTTGCGATGCGAGGGAAAACGGGATAAGTGACATATAGGTAAGTCAATTTCGTCAGATTCATTGATTTCATCTTTTAATTGGGCTTAATTGATTCGAATAAAATTTAATTAAGTTGTTTTGTTAGTTTGCATTGCAAATGCTGGTCGACTGACGTATGGCTAAATCATAATTTTGGGATTTCCGGGATTCGGTTTTAAATCGACGAGGGTGGAATTAATGGATCGGGGACGGGATAGGGCGAAGATGCAGTTTTGGGGTTGTTGAAAGAGAAAAAAGGTAAGGGAGTTATTAGTTTGTTATTATTAGTGTGGAAAGTTGGCTAACAGGTTAGATGGCCCAGTTAGATGCCAATTTGAAAATGTGCACAGTCAGGTCAGGGTGCCCAGTAGCAGACCGAAAAATAAGCTAAATAGAATTTCATTGTACGGGCGTAATTTCAACTTTGAAAAAAAGATCGACATTTCAATTGATAGATTATGTCTAAATCTCTGGGGAAGACACAATATTTTTTAAACTAAGTGATTGTTTAGTGGTTAATTAATCGTTCATTCTTCGAAGGAAATTGCATTTTTAGACGAGGAGAGAGCATGTTTCGCTTCAACTTTTAGATCAGTGCAAAGACAACATTGAGCTCTATGAGGAAGACCCGGTCATTTTTGTTTAAAATTTATATTTATCAAAATATTTGCTTTTTAAAAAAATGCTGTATAATGAAAATAAAGTGAAACTAGGCAACCCTATTTACAGAGATCCGTTTCAATAAATGGTTGAGTTTTACACAGCAGGGAACCTTGCCGACCGACCCTTTCAGGTAATCAGTCAGGTACTTTGCTCATAAAACTCATAAATACTCTTAGCTGACCAACATTGTTGAAACTCTTTTATAAGTCGACTTCTTTCATTGCTGACATAATTTGATTTAAAAGTATGCAAATTTTTATAATTTTATACATTCTACTAAAACATTTTCTTTCAAAAAATTATTCAAATATTTTTTATTAATCTGTCATTTTATATATTAATCAATACACAAAACTGACAAGATTTAGATTCTTATCACTTCACTAACCATTTATTTACCTGAACGAACATATTTCTTTAAATTTAATTTTTTGATACTCTTTTCCGCACCACTATGAGGTAGAATTATAGGCACCTTTTTTACGTGGTATCTCGAGTAAACCTATTCCACTATTACTATTTATTCCTGTGTGTGTTTACACTAGAAAGGTCAAAAGATTTATATGAACTGCACATGACGCGAATGCAAATAAAAAAATTTAATTGTACAATTTTTTCTTTACAATTTGTCTAATGGGTTCACTTGTTGAATAACGAGAATCTACTCTCTCCGGAAGTAAGGCATATAAATAAAATTTTTCTAGGGCTCTATCATTTTATTTTCCCAAAATTTATCATCTCGTTGAATCAAGCATTATTTAAATGGGACATTTTATATATTTCTACGATAGCGTTTTTGTTTATTAAGCCGTCTGGCGATGTCCCTAAAAATGTACAAAAACCACATTGTCTTGTTGTCAGTTTGGTGTTACTGCAAAATGCTTCAGTTGCCCTTGCTTCATTTTCTATGCAAAGATTTTGGGAGAGTATATGCTGAACTAGATTTGCAGGGATGTAAAATGTTTTTCACAGTACAGTAGGATTAGCCGTGTTACTTGTTCTCTCATTTTGCAAATTTTACCAAAATAACGTTCGCTTAGTCTAAAGGATTTTTCTGTGCACCATTCTGGATTATTGCGTTTCCCAATTGTGTTTTGTTCGATTAAAAAGACATCAACGTTTGAAAGTTTTTTGAGAAATACTTTTTTTTTTTCAACTGCCTCGTTAGATACATCGTCGCCCGAGAACTTGTATGATCCACAGACCGGAGCGCGCTCAAGGCAATGTCGACTCTATAAGCCTCCAGAAATTCTGCGGGAAATAGTTATTATTTAGATACTTTTGTTTACACACATCTCACATGTTTCACTCGATTTTGACATGCAACTATTTTTTTGTTTAACTAAGAATTAATTCTTTCATTGCGTTTGATACTAACGTCCTAAATTAGCAATACTAGTGGTACAGTAATCATGCAATAATTTTTTTTGGGAAAGTACAGTTATTTTTATGCTTTAGCAGCAATTGTTCTATTTTCTATTAATTTTTACATATTTTTAGTCACAATTTTGGTAGTTATTTTTTACTTTTATTTTTAGCAATAATAAATAGTCCAAACATGAAAAAATCAAAAAAATAAAAATTGGAAAATCTAAAATTTAGAAATCGAGAAATTGAACAATCGTATAATTGAAAAATCGAAACATCGAAAAACTGGAAAATCGAAAAATTAAAAAAAAAATGGAAAATCAGAAATTTAATAAATTCCGAAAATTGAAAAACTGAAATATGCATAGAAGAAGTGAAAACTCGAGAAATCGAAAAATCTAGAATTTTAAAAATTGAAAAATTAAAATATCGAAAAGTTGAAAAATTGCGAAATCGTATCATTGAAACATCGGACAATTGAGAACTCGAAAAATAAAAAAATAGAGAAATCGAAAATTTGACGAATGGAAAAATTGAAAAACTTCAAAAATTGAAACATCAAAAGTTGAAAAATCGAAAAACCGAAAAGCCGAAAAATCTCAATAATGTATTTATAAACCTCAAGTTCAGGATTATGCTACTAAAAAATTGATAACGTCATCTCAAAATTTTGCCGAATAAATTCTACTAAAAATGTTCAAAATATGATGAGTTTTTACTTGTAATTTATCATTGCATTCATATTTTTTAGATTTGCTTAAATACCTAGGTGCCTCAAAAAAATTAATGAATGAGTCAATTTATTCTATTGATTAAATCAGGAACGACTCACTCCATTTTTTGGGAATACTGTTATTTTTATTCTAATCCACATTAATTTACGTGTCCTTGCAGAATGTTGATGATTTCATCACAAAATTGTGTACCTAAAGTAAAAATTTAACTCGAAAACGCTGGATATGTTTCATTGTATTTTAGGTGCTAGGGAAGTTCTGTCGAAACAACTTTCCACCAATTTTTTTGCAGTTATATTTGAACATAAACAGTTTATTTTATATATTTTTAAAACATTATAAAGAAAATAAAAAGTTGTATTAGACTGAACCTTGTGGATTTCTCAATCTATTTTCCGCAGCATTTTAAACTTTCAACTCAATTTCTTTCAAAATACATAGAGATGGATTTCGATGGTTATTTCCCTGTACCCTTCATTTGAAAATAAATAAGCTTATCTGGTGTTGTTTACCGATTTGCATTTTATGACGGACTCCCTACAGTGACCATAATCTCTCGTGTTTTTGGGTCAGTACCTGGGATGGGTCGGTACTTTGGGTTGCATAGTTACAAAAAATAATTCTTCTCACTGGAACCGATTTTGCGGGCGATGACTGGGGACCCTTAAGTATTTTAATCTTGCGAATGCCTTCAAATTTTCATTTAAAGTTGTCAAAATCAAGAGGGAAAGTGGATTATCAGAACCAGTGGCATAAATAAAAAGTTTTAAATAAATAAAATATTTTGTTCAGTTTGTGCATTTATTCCGTTTAAACTGACCCACAATAATCGTCACACTGGATAAAATAATTCAGCTTGAGTTGTTCGTTGATTTCTGAGAATAATTTCTAATTTCACTTTGACATTTGGATTTTGCATGGTTAATCCAAAGACGCGATCGCCGAACTTCGACACGACATACGATTTTTTAAACCTTTTTACAGTGAATGAGCGCGATGTAACGATTTGAAAAAAATACTGGCCGATAGCCCTCTTCGACCTCCACAAAGGCATCACTCAATAATAGCTTTAAAGTGATCTGGGGAGATATTAAAAATAAAAACCAATTTGCCATGTTAATTCCCTATGTCCAGACTTGGATACGGTACCTTGTATATAACTTAGTTTTATCCAGAAACCGGACTTCCGCTGTGAAGATAAAAGTGTTGATGAAGCTTTGAAGTGACCACCCCGAAGTTTCGCAAAGTTCGTCATACTAAGTATTTATTATCTATGGTTTTCTAGAGAAAGTATCAAGTGCATACAACTTACATGGGCTGCTGAATATGGATTGTCTGTGGCCGACTTTAGAAAACTAGGTTATGTTATGTCAACAAGAATTAGGTATAAAAATTGACTCGGCGTTTCATATTCGCAACTAGGTACTCGAGTTAGAACTTCCTGCAAGACACTTTCTCATTGTTGTAATAATGTTTTTTTTTATAAGATTCCCTTGGAAAGTTCAAACTTTTTTGAGCTGTTGCGCCGTCTTGCTGAAAATATCCATTCTGCAATTCTTCAGAATCAAGCTGGTCAATAAATTAACAAATAGCAGTTTTCGAAAACGGTTATGGACGTAACTGTAAATTGGCCAATGCATTTCGATAAAATTGTACTCTCAAAGGTGATTTAACAAAACTCTTTTTTTACATTATTGACTAAATCATTTACTCTTGGAAATAAATTTCTAATTTCCTCAGCCACTCTACTTATACTGTTACGAAATAAACCCATACGCCGCTCCGGTACGACGCCTATGGGTTTTCTAGCATGTGCGGCGATGATGGGTGACTCATTGTCGGTGACGGCGGCCTGGAAGCGAATGTCGCGATGGGTGTTCCAGAACAAGCCTAGAAGTGGTGATGGAGAACCTCGAGAAGGACCGCGCGGCTGTTTAAATGGGAATTACAGTCGGGAGCAGTTAGTGAAGTCCAGACAATGAGTTAAGTCAAGTCTAGTCAAATCCATTCCAGTCGGAATTATTTTGTACATAATCGCTGTGTTACTACGGTGTTTTAAACAAATAAACTGATGAGTTTTACCGACTTTAAATACCCGATCAATGTAACAATACCATGCGCTAAGCATGTAATATGGATTAAGTGTGTTTTTTTTATAGGTTGGATGAAGCTTTACACATGTGTAAAAAAATTCGTTTTTCTACTCATTAAGGTTGAAGTTTGTCATTTTCCCATCGCTGGCAGTGGATGAAATTTCATTTCACCCTCTAGTGGAAAAATACTCGGCCGTCTACGATTTTAACGGGTCGTCCAGCCTGAGCGTTTCGCAGCTAGCGAAACGTGTCGCGTATCGCCTGAACCGACCGCACCGTCCGCTTCGCGCGCTTCGAAAATCATGACGCCTAGGCTGGACGACCCGTTAGTGTTTGACGTTTAATACTGCTAGTTTACACAAGTGAAAACAATGAACATGAGTGAGACTGACGAAGTTTCTGAAGAAATTTTGAATGCTGCCAATGCGGCATTTTCGAATCTGATACCCGAAAAGTCTAAAAAGTTTTATGAGCTAACATACCGAAAATTGTTCTATTACAGTTAATGTATTTCAAAAATAAAATACCTACCATAAACAAACATTTATCTCCTAATTTCTTAGAAAAAATAGTATATGCAACTCGCGGATGAAGAAATTTCAACGGCTCGAGTTTCTTTTTCGCACTCGCTCGTTGCACTCGCTCGTGTGAAAAAATCACTCTCGCCGTTGAAATTCAACTTCATCCACTAGTTCCATAATGTACTATAATCCTTCACGAATGAACTTTGTAATGATATTATTATTTGTCTTTTCGAAGGCTTGTCGCAACATGCTGAGTTATCGAAAACTTCTTTTCACAGGGGACCTGAACGATAAAATTAATTCATATTGTGGCCGCACAATAACACGTTGGTAAGCAGAGAAAGATAAACGGCCTCGTAGTCTAGTGGTCATGATACCTGCCCGATAAGCGGGTGACGTGAGGTTCGATTCCCACCGAGGCAGCAACATTTTTCTTCGCTTAGCTTCAATGTTGTGCATGGTTTACATCTCGTGTTTAATTGAAAGCACTTTGGACTCGAAGTTCACTTGTCAGTACCAAAATAAGATCTGACAAAAATAGGAATGAAACGGGTAAATGACAAAATAAATAATTGCTAGGGAGATGCTACCTGAAGAGTTAAATATTCTCTTTTATTTAAATCTTCAGGTAGCATAATTTCTTTGTCAAAAAATAAAATTGGCAAAATCAAATCTTTTAACTTATATAATACATATATTTTTTTATATTATTCTATTACTCTATTAACTAAGTATTTTATTTTGCATTTTATCCGAGCTTATTATAATGTTTCGAAACAGCTGGATTTGATGTACTGTACTTTATGAGAGAGGGAAGTTCTGCCGAAATAATCTTCGGCCAATCTTTTACTTCCCGACCGTAAGCGAAGGAAGTATTGTAATCGAGTTCATTCGGCCGACTCCCTACTTTTATGTTTTCTCGACATGGCCTCTAGAGTACGAAAAAGTAGGTCTCCCGTTTCCGTCTGTCTGTCTGTCCATATGTCCGTCTGTCTGTCTGTCTGCCGTCATGGATTTTTATTAGACAGATAATCTCCGAAAGTACTGGGTCGATTGTTGTCAAATTTTGTATTTATATTAAGAATATCATGTAGATGGTAAAACGTTAACCGAAATTTCTCTAATCATCCCCACCAATAATGTGATGACGTCACTTTAAAATTGTACATAGTTAAAGGGTTTTAAATTGTATAAAATAACATAGTCCTACACATCTAGTTTAGGACTCCGAATTGAATTTTTACCCGAAACATTCAGATTTTTGGGAAAAAAAATCAAAATTATGAATATATTTAACTATCTCCTCCAAAAAATTGATGACGTCACCTCAAAATTTTGCTAAAAATAATAAAAATCTTAAATGTGCAAAGTATGATGAGTCAATACTTGTGATTTATTACACCATTAATATTTTTTAGATTTGCTTATACTGGGTGCTTCAAAAAAATTAATGACCGAGTCAATTTATTTTATTGATTAAATCAAGAATTGCAAAACTGAATACTTTTAAATCTTGTAGGCGTTTTGAAGTTATTGTAACTTTTAATAAAATATGTCTGTTTATCAAGCCCAAAAAATTGATTACGTCATCTCAAAATTTTGTCGAATAAATCCTTTCGAAAATGTGCAAAATATGATCAGACTGTACTTGTAATTTATCATTGCATTCATATTTTTTAGATTTCTTTATACAGGGTGGTTAAAAAAAATTAATGAATCAGTCAGTTTATTCTTGATCAAATTACGAACGAGCCGTGACTTCCAGAGTGAAAGCGATTTTATTAAAATGGCCCATCACAGAGGTGCGATTTTGTTTCACGATCGAAGTGATAAATCATCACTTGCGATAAATGTCATTGCGTAGCTTTTAAACGTAAAGTTTGCATTTATTCTTTTAATTTAAGCTTATTAAATGCTCAAAAGTTTACAATTACCTTAATTTTAAGAACTTATAACTCAGAATTACGATTTTGAACTTCTATTTTGACATAAATTTCGAGGTTATGTCTCCAAAATTTATCACTTCACTCAGAGCTATCGAGAAAATATCACTCCATGAAGACTTGATTTCGTGACAGAATCGAGAAATGTGACAGAAATGTCTCACCAACTCAGCCTCTCAACCAATCAGCAAACGAGATTTTATCGCTATCAAAAACAAAATCGCACCCCAGAGCTCCAATGAGAAAAAACTATGACAGACATAGAGACATGGTTCTGAGAGCGAGGGAAGTACTGTCTAAGCTCTTTAGACCATTTTTTTTTTTAATTATGTAACATATATTAATAATTTTATACTGATGATCTGAGACTTTTTGATTACTTGAAACCTTTCTAGACATTTAGATATGTCCCAAAGTTCAACGGAATTTTCAAAAAATAAATTGTCGAAATAGTTCTTTTGCATGAGCAGATTCTGAAAAATAAAACAAACGCATTTCACAGTCGAGCCACTCGTGGCCACACCGCGCTGCCTCGACCCGTATGCAACCCACCGACGCCACTGCCTCCTTGGTTGCACTCGACTTTTTCCTCCACCGCCTCCCGATTCCATAGACTTTTCCCGGAGACAAAACAAAGAAAATAAACGATATCGATTTAAAATTAGTCCATTGTTCGTCGCCCATAAAAATAACAATACCCAGCTTTTCTTCCTGACCTTTCATCAAATGACAGAACCCTTAATTACCCCACACTCCCATTTTCCGATCCATCCACATTTTTTCCACCCGATCGATCCCGTCCATCCGTCACTTAAATGCACGGAAAGCCAATGCATGTCCCTGAATTATTAAAAATTATCAAAAACGGGCTACTTGCGCCCGTCTAAAAACGCGACCGAGATGTTCGCCCCCACCCAATGTAGAAAACTCGGCCGCGATAAACGCACTCGGGCCGACCAATCGCAAATGCGCTGTTTTTTAAATTTCTTAACTGCAGACCGTTTCATTCGATTTTGTGCGAGCGCAAAAATTTTTGATGAATTTGCATGGTCGCCATGGCGACGGCGCTGGGGTGGGGCGAGGGGGATTTTGATAACATAGATTTATATGCATGAATTTTACAACTATATATTATTTATCCGAATCGATATGTATATTCCGGACCTGTCGCAACGCACGCCCCACCCCGTCCCCGCAGTCGCAAACCCCCAGAAAAAATCAAGACGCGTCCGACACGCACCCACAGCGCGAAAAATCCGCGGGAAAAAAACGAAGGAGGGGGAGGATCATGTCCTGCCTTTAGCCGGTTCGCATAACCCGTGTCGATTGTGATTAGTTTTATCTCGTTCTGGTGTGCTTCTGTTGCAGTCGCAGAATTGCATTTTGAACCATGCGTGATTCGGAACTGACGAATTTATATTGATTTGCATTAGATAGAATTTAGTTTTGTCCAATGTACAGCGGTGCAGGATTTTTTCGCTGCACGTTGTACATTGAAAAAAGGACGGAGATAGGCAACCACGCGCGCCGGGGAGCTGGTGGGACAACATAAACGTGGGTGGCTGGGTTAGGGGACGCAGGGGCAAAAAATGCCGGGTTGGGATTGTTACGGATAGGGGAAAAATAACGAGGTTGGGTGTGATGAGATTTCTTTGTGGGGCGGGTGATGATGGCTTTTGGGGGTTCGAAATGAAACGAGTTTTTAGTTGTGTTTTTTTTTTTCGGGAAAGTTAGAATTTAAAACGAACTTGAAGTACTAGGGAATTCAGATTTGATTTTAATAAACAAGTTTGTTTTTTATATAAATAGCATTCAGTTCTACAGTGTTGAGATTAAAAAATACGACAAAAACAATATCGCGGTTCAAATGGGCGCTTATTTTGCCTTAATCCATGATCAATTTCAAACAATTATTATCAATCAGTCAAAGGTATCAGTGACATTTATTTAAATTAAAATAAATCTAGTTTTTAACGTTTCATTGAATCGAAGGATTAGCTATCAGTTTCGAAACAAAAAATTCTTTAAAAAAAATCTGGCTCAGGAAAACAGTTTGAAACAATGAATGCTAGCAGAGTCTCTATATGTTTCGTTGTTTTTGTCGTTTTTTTTTTTGTTTTTTTTTTTCAAATTTTTTCGTTACTTTACCAAAAATTTCATTCACTTAGTCGAATTCTTTTTCGGTTTTTTTTTGGTTTAAAATTTCTTATTCTTTTTCATAAAAAAATATTAAAAGAGATCTAAAAAATTTCGGCCACTGCGGTGATAAATAGTTGGACAAAGGTTTAAAGAAACAATCAACAAACTGTTTTTTTTTTATTGTAGGTGCTACCTGTTGGATTTTAGAAAAAATTTATTTTAACATATAAACGTTAAAATGAACATTTTTAACACAAATATGAAATAAAAAAAATTACACTAGTGGTGTTTTTGTTGTAAATAGTTGCATGTTTGTTATAAATAAAATAAGTACTATAAATTATAAGGATTTTTTAAAATACTGAAAAAAAAATATCAACAATAAACTAAAATTGAAAAAGTACACTTGTTTTAATATACATATAAGTAATTATAAAACATTATATATAAACCTGGCTAATTGTAACTGAATTTTGCCGCCTCGTTGTGATGGTTGCCTGTAATAAATATCAAACACAAGCTAAATTTTTAAACATTGTCGATGTGTTTGCAACCAATAATTCAGCTCGGGTAGCAATTTTGTTTCCTATCACAATGAAACGGCAATTTCGTCTTAAAAAAGCAGATTTTGCAAAAATGTCTTTTGGAATCATCTGGTATTTATTTTATTATATTTATTTACTTTATTTGTTTTATTTATTTCTATTTTTTTATTTTATTCATTTTATTTGTTCTATTTATTAAAATAATTCAATAAAATTTAAACAAAGTATATACAATATGTATTCCATTTACCTATTCTATTCCTATTCTGTTTATTTTGTTTCTTTTGCTTATTCCGTTTAATCCATTTATTACTTTTATTCAGTTTAATCCCTTTGGTCATTTTACTCTTTTTGTCCTTTTTACTCTCTGTTTTTACTCAATTTCCTAATTCTGTTTATTCTGTCTGTTCTGCTAATCTGCCTATTCTGTTTTTCTTTTCGCTCTTTTCGCTCTTTTAACTTTTTTCGCCGTTTCCACTCTTTTCGCTCTTCTCGCTCTTTTCACTCTTTTCGCTCTTTTCGCTCTTTTCACTGTTTTGCTCTTTTTGCTCTATTTGTTCTATTTCGCCCCATTTACTCTAATTACTCTATTCACTTCAGTTTCTTTTTTATATTTTGTATAAAGGGAAAACTGCTCTTCCTATTCTTATTCTGTACATTCTATCTCTTCTGTTCGTGTTCTGTTTATTTTCTAAATTGTATTGTTATTTTGTAAATTCTGTTTGCTCTGTTTACTCTGTGAATTCTATTTACTCTGTTCCTAGTCTGTTTATTCTGTTTATTTTATTCATATTCCGTTTATCTCTTTATTCTATTTCTATTCTGTTCATTCTGTCAATTCTCTCCATTCTCCTGGATCTCCTAATTTTCCTCATTCTCCTCATTCTCCTCATTTTCTCCATTCTCTCCATTCTATCCATGCTCTTCATTCTCCGCATTCTTCTCATTCCCCTCATGCTCTACTTTCTATCCATTCGCCTTGTTCTCCTCATTCTCCTCATTCTCCGCATTCTCCTCATTCTCTTCATTCTCTGTTTTAACTCAATTCTCTTCATTATCTCCTTTCTATCCACTGTTTCCATTGTCTCCATTGTCTCTATTGCCTCCATTCTCTCCATTCTCTCCACTGTCCTCATTCTCTCTTTTAACTCCATTCTCTGAATTCCGTGAATTCTATTTACTCTGTTCGTATTCTGTTTATGCTGTTTAATTTATTTATATTTCGTTTATCTATTTTCTCTGTTAATTCCATTTTTATTCTGTCCATTCTGTCCATTCTATCGATTCTGTCGATTCCGTCGATTCTTTCCATTCTCTTCATTCTCACCATTCTCTCCATTCTCTCCATTCTCTCCATTCTCTCCGTTCCCTCCATTCTCTTCACTCTCTCTATTTTCTCCATTCTCCCTATTCTCCTCCTTCTCTACATTCTCTCCTTTCTTTTCATTCTCCTCATTTTTCTCATTCTACTCACTCTCCTCATTCTCTCATTCTCTTCATTCAGATTCTGTCCATTCTATCGATTCTGTTGATTCTCTCCATTCCCTCCATTCTCTCCATTCTCACAATTCTCTCCATTCCCTCCATTCCCTCCATTCCCTCCATTCCCTCCATTCTTTCCATTCTCTCCATTCTACTGATTCTCTTCATTCTTTTCATTCTCTTC
The DNA here is from genome assembly GCA_022388445.1 of Zophobas atratus. NCBI lineage: Eukaryota > Metazoa > Arthropoda > Insecta > Coleoptera > Tenebrionidae > Zophobas > Zophobas atratus. The sequence goes on from CM039446.1 coordinate 11,990,441, forward strand.
ATTCTCTCTTTTAACTCCATTCTCTCCATTCTTTCCTTTCTCTTCACTGTTTCCATTGTCTCCATTCTCTCCATTGTCTAGTCCCATTCACTATTTTAACTCCATTCCCTGAATTCTGTGAATTCTATTTACTCTGTTCGTATTCTGTTTAATTTATTCATATTCCGTTTATCTCTTTATTCTGTTTACTCCATTCCTATTCTGTTCATAAAATGGACAGACTGAACAGATTCTGTCCATTCTCCTCATTCTACTCATTCTCTACATTTTCTACATTCTCTTCATTCCCCTCATTCTCTTCCATTGTCTCCAGTGTCTCCATTGTCTCCATTGTCTCCATTGTCTCCATTGTCTCCATTGTCTCAATTGTCTCCATTGTCTCCATTGTCTCCATTGTCTCCATTGTCTCCATTGTCTCCATTCTCTTTATTCTCTACATTCTCTCCATTCTATCCATTCTTTTCATTCTCCTCATTCCTCATTTCTCATTCTCTATATTCTCCTTATTCTCTTCATTCTTTCCATTTCCTCCTTTCTGTCCATTGTTTCCATTGTCTCCATTGTCTCCATTCTCACTCTTCCCTCCATTCTCTTCATTCTCTTCATTCTCTTCATTTTCTCCATTCTCTCTATTCTCTCCATTCTCTCCATACTCTCCATTCTCTCCATTCTCTCTTTTAACTCCATTCTCTCCATTCTCTTCATTCTCTCTTTTAACTTTATTCTCTTCATTCTCTCCATTCTCTCCTTTTTGTCCATTGCTTCCATTGTCTCCAGTGCCTCCATTGTCTCCATTGTCTCCATTGTCTCCATTGTCTCCATTGTCTCCATTGTCTCCATTGTCTCCATTCTCCTTATTCTCTACATTCTCTCCAGTGTATCCATTCTTTTCATTGTCCTGATTCCTCATTTCTCATTCTCCTTATTCTCCTTATTCTCTTAATTCTTTCCATTCCCTCCTTTCTGTCCATTGTTTGCATTGTCTCCATTGTCTCCATTCTCACTCTTCCCTCCATTCTCTGCATTCTCTTCATTTTTCTCCATTATCTTCATTCTCTCAATTCTCTTCATTCTCTTCATTTTCTCCATGCTCTCTATTCTCTCCATTCTCTTAATTCTCTCCATTCTCTCCATTCTCCCCATTCTCCCCATTCTCTTCACTCTCTTCACTTTCTTCACTCTCTTCACTCTCTTCACTCTCTTCACTCTCTTCACTCTCTTCACTCTCTTCACTCTCTTCATTCTCTTCATTCTCTTCATACTCTTCATTCTCTTTATTCTGTTTATTCCGTTTATTCAGTTTGCTCTTTCTGCTCTTTTTGCTCTTTTTGATCTTTTAGATGTGTTTCTTTAGAGAAAGAGAAAATTGATATTTATATTAACTGAAGATTCGTATGAAAACATATTTTTTAATAAGAAAATCGAAAATAAAATAAAATTTGTTGTTTATCATTTATTCCTGTCAACTCGTTCAATTTTAATTTTTTTCTCATGGATATATTTTCAAAATTCTCAGAAGTAAAAGTTAATTATTTAATTAGAGTCAACGATAAGATTTTATATTTACATTAAATTACGAGTTAGAAAACCAAATAAAAGCAATTCCAAAATTTTTCAATTAGCAGAAAAACTGTTTTGTAACATTAAATAAGCATAATTTTAATATCCCTTTGTTCAGAACCAGAAATTATAGAAATACTGAGTTTTCTTCAGAATTTTAATACGTTTTCTCTTAACCGAAATGGAATCTTTCGGGAAAAAGAGAGTTTGAGATGACGTCACCAGTTTATTGCAGAGAATGAAAATATAAGTCTTGAAAAAATGCAGGTAGTAGGTTCTGAAATTATTACACAAATCAAACAAAACTTTAAAAAAATGAGAAAAAATGGAACAAGTTTTCTTAAAAAGACAAGTTCTTCGTACATTATAAGTTAACCTAAAAATGTTAGCCCACCACAAAATGGCGACGTCACAATAGCACAAATCCTCCCATTGAACATAATCGACCGAAGATTTTTCTGCTTTATCTGTTTACAAAGCTAAGCAAAACTAAAATATTGCTAGTTTCTCCAAATAAATCCAAAGTGGTTGTGTGCAAATTAGGAAATAGAAAACTAAGGGTAAATTTAAACAACCAAATTAATTAATTTTACTTCCACCGTATGATATCGTCGTAAAGAAATTTAATTTCCTTCGCCCGAACAAGCCATCGTTTGCAAACATCTCGCTCAAACCCCCGTAAATTCCACATTCGTAGGAAAAGAAATTATCGATGAACGCTATCACAAGTAGCCCGGATTTTCCAGCAGCCACCCCTAATCGCCTAATCAGTAATCATTGCAACGACCCCATTAAATTAGCCCATCACAAAATGGCGCCTCGCAACAGCGGCGATCTTTCCAGCCGTCCACCCTTTTTCCGATTTTTCCCCATCGGGGTGAATTTTTCATCCAGCAGGTGAAAATCGCAATAATGCATGTGTGCATCGATGTTTCGAACGTGTCCAAATGCGAAATCCACCCTCGGCAGGATGCGGAATAGCGTCAAATGTCTACCCCACCGCCCGGCCGACAATTCGAGAGAGATTTTCTGTCTCTCACACATAGGCAGGGCCACACACATCACTATGTACTACCTATATGCAATCTATATACCTCCATCTATGTGCTTCTAGTACACATTTTCAACCCTGGAAAATTTCAGTGCATAGCCAACTGCGTTAAATACCCTCACACAAACCCTAACCCAGTCTATACCTACAGTTAAAAATCAACAAACAAAAACCAAACGGAAAAACCGTAAGTCGCTGCATGTAGACGCACCTTAACATCTTAACACGTTCTTTTCCAGAAATTCACATTCGAAACGTAGTACAAAAATTGACTTTCGTGATAATCTTGGCCAATGTTCCTATTTTTACTAACGCACACGCAGGAAGCTAGGATAAGAGGATCAACTCAAGTTTTTCGTTCTAAGGGCACGTTTACATTTTGTAGCCGTACGGTTAAATGTTGAAAAGTGCGTCGGGCAATTAACAACTTGCATTTTCACGCATTTAACTGGATTCTTCGATTCGGTTGTGTTACGTTACGGGCAGTTACTTTCTTCTTAAACCATAAATCGGGCAATATCGGGCTAAGTTTTGTGAATTTTACGATATCGATACTACACCGACTGGAACTTTACGTTAATTTCGTTCTTATTACGTGTCAAAAATTACCCACTCGACGATAATAACCAAAACTGTGATTTCGCTAACAATTCGTTTTAAACAAAAAAGAAAAAAAACAAAAGATATATTTAAAAATAATAAGTTCGACGAATTTAGGTGTTCAGATATTTATTTTGTCGCAACTAAAGTATTTTTCCAAAAATTCGACTATAGTGCCTTATTGTCGGCCTTAAAACAAACCTTCCTACTAGAAAAATTTGTATATTATTAATAAAAATCACTATTAAAAAAAACACAAAAAAATATAAAAACTCGTGGCTTACTTTGGTAAAGTACAAAATTAATCATATTTAATACAAAATCTCAATCGTGACTTACAACCGACTGCGACAACCCTGGTAAGTTCGATGTTTTGTGTTCCAAGATGGCGTCCACCACTCCCTTTTTTCTTTTTTTATCACCCTGTATACGCGTACTAGCATTGTTATTAAAATGTGGCAGACGCCGTCTTATTTGCATGTCTACACTTTTCGTTATTTTTAGATTTGGGTTAGTGTTTTTTTCTCTCCTCTATTCGTCGGACCATTTTCTTCTTGGGAATGGTATTATTGGTATTAGTCGTAAATGTGTGGGCACCCATGGGCCATATCGTGGCTTTATGGCTTTATTTATGGTCGGGAAAGGCGCAATTACGAGAAAGAAGAGGCAACGTATGGGTTGCGATTACGTAAATAGTGCGACGGCTGGAATACAGGGTGTTTGTTTTTAAGTATTTGCAATAACAGAGTGGTCCACATCGCCAATTATCTGAATCAATATTAGTACGGTTGAACAATTAACGGTTATGCAACCAGTAATATTTTTGATTTGTAAATTTTACTGTTGTTTTGACTTAGAAACGTACAGTATTTAAATTTCCAAACACTTCCGCGGTTGACACTTATTTTTTGAAATTTCTGTAAAAATATTTGAAGGATAAAGAAGTTTACGTTATAGGAGCAAAAAATGAAAAAAAGGTGTGGTATTGATTAAACAAAATTCTGTTTTTTAATATTTTAAATATTTTAAAAGGTTTGTAAAATGTAACATTGAAATTCAAAAATGCAGTGGAATCTTGATGGTTGTTTGTGTAATTAACGCTCGAAACGGTACTTTACGGTTGGAAAATAATGCTGCTGCGATGAGACGTTAGTTGAGGTGAAAGATCACTCGAGGGAGAAAATAACAAAAATAACAAATAAGTGTGCAATGAAGCTATTTTTTTTATTACTATTAAAGTATTACTTTCTAAAAATGAACGTCGAAATTTCTCAGTTCAGACTTTTGGAATTATTCAAAATTAATTGTTTTTTTATTAATAATAATAATAATCGTTTATATTTAATATTTATAATTTTTTATTTACTTAATTTTCAGTTTTTATGAATGCTAAAATTCCAAATATTCAAATTCTGTTGCGTTCAAAATTGAAAATATTTTAAAAACTTTTTGTACCATATTGTAAAACGCCTCTTTAATTAAAAAAAAACATCGAAAAACCGAGAGTGAACAATTTAGTATTCAAACAGAAAATGTACACAGATTCGGTTTTTCTATATAATTGAATTATCCACTTCAGATATAGGAAATGCTGTATTCGAAAAAACTGAAAAATCAATATGTGAAAATAGCAACAATTATTTTTTATAAACACTCTGTATATGAAGACTATATTATTATAACAAGATTTTAAAAGTAACTCTCGTGCGATTTTTTTTGTTGTAAATTTTGTTTGGATTGGTGAAAAATTTAAAGAATATTGGAACAAGGTGGCAACGTCGCATCGGAATTTCGAAAATAAGCTGCTGTGGTTATAAAGGAAGGAACTCAGTTGTGTATTACACTTTAAAAAATTTGGTCGTCAACTTTTTTGCCAATTTCTTCAAACGAGAAAATTAAAATATTAAAAATATTACTAACTTTTGTAAATAATATACAGGATGTTTACTATTCATGTGGCAAAAATTCAGTGGGGTATTCCTTGGGTTGTTCTAAGATTTTTTGTCTTTGGACTATTTTCGGAAAGACGCTTTGCTTCGGAGATATAGGGTGGTAAAAATTTTTCAAAAACAAACAGTACTCTATTAATTCGTATTAAATCCAATGGATTTAAGTTTTCGAATTCAGTAGTTTTACAATTATGAGCTTAATATTCGGAAGAAATATTTTTTTTACACTTATTTATATCGCGAATTTTCAGTGGTAAATATTTCAAGGGTAAGCCGCTATTTTAGGTCGTAGACGTAAACAGAGGAGACAAGGTTTCATGTTTATTAAACAAAAATCCGTTTCATTGAATTTTTGAATATATTTACAAATTAAATAAAAAGCGACATTGAAATTTGAAAACACAATGGAATTATTAAAATAATTTGAAAGAAGTAGGTTTCAATTTGTGAAACGTGTAGATTAGCGTTAATATAATAAGTTTAATATTTTCAAAAAAGTTTTCTTTTGTATTTTGCCTGTGACACAAAAAATACGATAACAAAAGTCAAAATAAGGTATATAAAACGATAAAACATTATACATTTAAACAACTTAAAAATTTTATAATCAAAAATACCAAAATATAAAAAAATACTTTTAAAGGCCAAACTTTATCTAATTTTATTCTGAAACGAAATATGCAAAATATACACTGTGTTCCATTAAATCTAAGAAATAAAATTGAATCAAAATATTGTTTTAAAATTACTACGTGCATAGAAAAACATTTGTCAACGGAATATTTCCAAAATAAAATTTACTCAATGTTTTTATCGACAGTGGCTTGAATTTTTTTGGGCACGGTAGTGTAAAATCAAAAAGACCGAAATTTAAAAAAATCAAATCTGAAATTTGTTAAACATCCTCTATTGAATTGCTGAATATAGTGTATAAAGTGTTTCAACTCAAATGATTTTTCAAAAGTGATTTTAAAATTATTATCTGCCCTGGAAGAAATTGTTTAACAAAAAGAAATCCAAAATAAAATTTACTCGATCTTTTTTACCAACAGTGCATTGCATTTTTTTGGTCTCAACAGTGTAAAATCAAAAATACCGTAACATAAAACCAAAATTTTTAACAAAAAATTTTAATTATATCCTGAATCGAATTAGGTATGTCAAAATATATGTGTTCCACTAAATGTAAGAAATAGAATTGGGTATAAACTATCCAAAATTGAAATTTTTTGGACATCCAGTACATACAACAAAAATTTTTTAAATAACAGAATTTAATGAAAAAAAGGTCTTCAAAATCTCAATTGAGTTTTGAAAAATGTTTTACATTTACTGCCTAGCTAGGAAAAATTTATCAACAAAAAATCTCCAAAATAAAATTTACAAATGACCTCGGATTTCTTTATCAAAAGTGGCTTGAATTTTTTTTGTCACAGCACTGTAAAATCAGAAATGACGAAACATAGAACTAAAATTTAATTTTATCTTGAATGGAATTATGTCAATATATAAATTGTTCCATTAAATGTGAAAAAATATAAATTAGTTTAAAATATTCAAATCTAAAATTTGTTGAACATCCTGTAAATTGTACAGAGGAATATAGTGTATAAAGTGTTTCATCTCAACTGATTTGTCAAAAGTGCTCTTAAAACTATTATCTGCCCAGGAAGAAAAATATTTAACAAAAAATCACCAAAATAAAATTTACTGGAGCTTACATTATTTTGGTCACAACAGTGTAAAATCAAAAATACTTAAACATAAAACAAAAATTTTAAACAAGAAATTTTAATTTTATTCTGGATCGAATTATGTCAAAATATATAATATGTTCCACTAGATGCAAAAAATAACTGAAATTTTTTGGACATCCTGTGTATTGCACCGTTGATATGAGTATCGTTATAAAATGTTTCATCTCAACAAATTTTTCAAAAATGCTTTAAATCTACTACCTGCCCAAGAAAAAAATTATTAACAAAAAATCTACAATATAAAATTTACTAGGGTTCTTCTCAGGTTTTTTAAACAACAGTGGCTTACATTTTTTTTTTTGTTCGCAACAATATAAAATCAAAAATACCGCAATATAAAACCAAAATTTTAAACCACAAAATTTAATTTTGATTCTAAATCCAATTGTCAAAATATATAGGTTGTTCTATTAAATGTAAAAAAAGTGTTTCATCTGAATAGATGTCTGAAAAGTGTTTTAAAACTACTATCTGTCTAGAAAAAATGTATCAACAAAAAATCTCCAAAATAAAATTTACTAGTTTTTTTTATCAACAGTGGCTTGAATTTGTTTGGTCACCACACTGTAAAATCAAAAGTACCGAAACAATAAACAAAAATTTTAAACAAGAAATTTTAATTTCATTCTGCATTAAATTATGTCAAAATATATAGTGTGTTCTACTAAATGCAAAAAATAACTGAAATTTTTGGACATCCTGTACATTGTACCGTTGATATGAGTATCGTCATAAAATGTTTCATGTCAACAAATTTTTCAAAAATGCTTTAAATCTACTACCTGCCCAGGAAAAAAATTATCAACAAAAAATCTACAATATAAAATTTAATAGCGTTCTTCTCAGGTTTTTTAAACAACAGTGGCTTACATTTTTTTTTGTTCGCAACAGTATAAAATAAAAATACCGCAACATAAAACCAAAATTTTAAACCACAAAATTTAATTTTATTCTAAATCCAATTGTCAAAATATATAGGTTGTTCCATTAAGATTTTTGAAAAGTGTTTAAAACTACTTTCCAAAATAAAATTTACTCGGTTTTTTTTTATCAACAGTGGCTTGATTTTTTTTTTTATCACAATACTGTAAAATTAAAAATGCCGAAACATAAAATTAAAATTGTAAACAACAAAATTTAATTTTATTCTGAATCGAATTTTCAAAATATATAGTTTTTTCTATTAAATATAAAAACAAAGTGTTTCATATAAATAGATTTTTTAAAAGTCTTTCAAAACTACTACTTGCCTAGGAAAAAATGTCTTAACAAAAAAATCTCCAAAATAAAATTTACTAATGATCTGAGATTTTTTTATGTACAATGGCTTCAATTTTGTTGTTCAGAACACTGTAAAATCAAAAATGTCGAAACATAAAATCAAAATTTTAAACAACAAAATTTAGTTTTATTGTGAATCGAATTGTCAAGATATATAAGTAGTTCTATTAATTGCAAAAAAATTAAGTTGAGTATAAAATATCCAAAACTGAGCTTTGTTGAATATACTGTTCATTGCACAGTTGACTGTTGTGTATAAAGTGCTTTCTTTCAACTCATTTTTCAAAAGTATTTTAAAATTACTACCTGCCTAGGAAAACTTTTATCAACAAAAAATCTCCAAAATAAAATTTACTAACGTTCTTCTCGGGATTTTTTTATCAGCACCATAAAATCAAAAATACCGTACCATAAAACTGAAATTTTAAACAACAAAATTTAATTTTATTTACATCTAATTACGTATAGATGTATAGGTTGTCCCATTCAATGTAAAAAAATAAAAGTGAGTTTAAAATCTTCAAATCTGAAGTTTGTTGAAAATCCTGCACTGTACAGCGGAACACAGTGTATAAAGTATTTGGATTTTTCAAAAGTAATTTTAAAACTTTTATCTGTCCAGGAAGAAAATGTTTAACAAAAATTCTCCAAAATAAAATTTACTAGGGCTTGCATTTTTTTGGTCACAACAATGTAAAATGAAAAACACCGAAACATGAAACCAAAATTTTAAACAACAAAAATGTAATTGGGTATAAAATATCCAAAACTGAAATTTTTTGGACATCTTGTATATTGTACAGTTGTTTTATCTCAACTGATTTTTCAAAAGTTCTTTAAAACTACTACCTGCCCAGGAAAAAAAATATCAACAAAAAATCCACAATACAAAATTTATTAACGGTCTTCTCGGGTTTTTCAAATAGTGGGTTGCATTTTTTTTTGTTCGAAACGTAAAATCAAAAATCCTGCAATATAAAATAAAAATTTTAAACAACAAAATTTTATTTTATTCTGAATCGAACTGTCAAAATATATAGGTTACTCTAAATATTAAGTGTAAAAACAAAGTGTTTCATCTTAATTGATTTTTTAAAAGTATTTTAAAACTACTCTCTAAAAAAAATTTACTTATTTTAGATGGTACCAGCCCCGCCCACCCGCCCTCTCTTTGCTTAGAGAGTATCTCATTTGCCAAAATCAGTTTTATCTTAGCAGGTACTAGCCCCGCCCACCCGCCCTGTCTTTTCTTAGGAAGTATCTCATTTTCCAAAATCACTCTTATCTTAGCAGGTACTATCACCGCCCACCCGCCCTGTCTTTTCTTAGAAGGTACGGATTTTTTTATCAACAGTGGCTTGAATTTTTTTGGTCATAACTTACTGTAAAATCAAAAACAACAAAACTTAATTTTATTCTACATCAAATTACGTCAAGATATATTCGTTGTTACATAAAATGCCAAAAAAAAAAAATTAAATTGAATTTGAACTTTGTTGAACATCCTGTATATTGTACAGCTGAATATAGTGTATAAAATATTTCATCTCAACCGATTTTTCAAAAATGTTTTAAAACTGCTATCTGCCCAGGAAAAAAATCGTCAACAAAAAATCTACAACATAAAATTGACTGGCGGTCTTCTCGGAATTTTTAAACAGTGGCTGCATTTTTTTTGTTCGCAAAACTACAAAATCAAAAATACCACTACATAAAACCAAAATTTTAAACAAAAAAAAAATTTTTATTCTGAATCGAATTGTCAAAATATATAGGTTGTTCCAATAAATGTAAAAAAAGTGTTTCATTCAATTAATTTTGAAAAAATATGTCAACAAATAATCTCAAAAAAAAACAGTAGCTTGCATTTTTTTGGTCACAACAATGTAAAATCAAAAATACCGAAACATAAAACCAAAATTTTAAATACAAATTTTTATTTTATCCTGAATCGAGTTGTCAAGATAAAAAATAAAATTGGAGATAAAATATCTAGAACTGAGATTTCCTGGACATCCTGTACATTGTACAGTTGACTATCGTGTATAAAATGTTCCATATCAACGATTTCTCATAGGAAAAAATTATCAAGGAAAAATCTCGAAAATTATCTCAGTATCTAAAGCAGGAAAATGGTGACCGAGTCCCAGTTTAAAAAAAATAAAAGTTGCCTTCATTTCCGACGAAATCGTACGTGGAGCCACTAAGTTGTCCTCAATAGTGAACCAGTTGTACTAAATTTGTGTTTTGTACAGATAGTACTTTTGAAATAATTTTGACAGATCCATTGTTCTGAAACACTCTGTATCCATCTCCTCGTGCTCCAGCTGCATAGTGTAAATGAACCTTTTTGTAATTAAAACATTCCTAAACGTATTCACAATCCGATGTACGTTTGACATTTACCGTCACACTTATCCCCAGTTACCACACCAGCAACAAAAAATAGCGAATTTAAGATTTCACCAAAACAACAAAAACCAAGTCTAAACCCGACGCACAACGCTGAAAAAAGCCAATTTAAAAACAACACACGCTATCTATTTCTGCATCAATTAATGTACTTCCCATTCCGTCACATGTACTGAAGTTTACTCGACATCAAAGCACCCATTCCTTATTTTACACCAATCATATCAATTGTCAGTTAATTAACAACGCTTCTGTCGCAGACTGTACTCGCCAACGAAGAAAACCTCTGAAAAAATCCTGCCACAATGTGTGCACCTCATTTGACTTGGTGAACGAACTCCGTTTAAAATTTATAAATACCGCCAATATAAAGATAGATCCTTATATTTTCCAGTGTAAACTAAACTAAAAAGTGTATAAAAGAAACGAAAGAGTGTACCAGCTAGAAAATAAAACAAGTATAAAATGCATTGACCTACCCTACACAGATTCAGTTAAGTATGGGAGGCTGTGCATGTATACATATAAGTCAGAGGCGTGCTCCTGAACTCGCTTCCAGGGAGAGATTTACTAAATGTGACTTAAGTAGGGGTTGAATTTGTGTCTAGGCGTCGACTACTAGACGCGGCGTTGCGGTTTCAAACCACAATTGTTTTTTTAAACTCAAAAAAATGATATTTTTTTGGGGGTGCGTTTTTTCTGAAAGTGGGGCAGAGTTTGTGGGTGGGGGTTTCTGGGGGTGGTTGTGGGTGGCGGCGTTCGTCGATTTAATAACATCGATTTCCGCATCGAGCGGCCGCCGCCGCTGGCGGCTCCGAAACAGTGCAGTGCGTGGGACAAAGACAGACGCATATCTTTAGTTCGTTGACCTGCCGTTTCTTTCTACAGTACTTTATTTGCATGTCTTTTTTTCTCTCTTATTGCGTTCTTTTACAGCCTACTTTAACAGAAATAACTCAGCTTAGGCTAGGTTATGGTTCTCGCGAAAAAATCGCCACCTCTCCGTCTGCGCTTTTTTCCCTTTTTTTAATATCGACGTTAATTACCAGGGGGCGTTTTCGTGTCTTGAGGTTACAATAACAGCGTGTGTATAAAAAGCGCATAGCAAATAAGCAATAAAAGGATTAATAAAGTGGCTATTAATCTAAGTCATCTCTCTCTGTTAAACGCGGAACAAAACGAATATAAAGAAGAGCGAAACATACGGTATTTGAACTCGAGACCTTTAAACTTGGTGTCAAACTACTTTTGCTCAAAACAGGTAGACGCGGAAAAATGGGAATCGGCTGCTAACGGATTCGTTGGGAGGCAATCGGGGATTTTTATGGGGAAAATTCGTTGGCTTTACTATAATTATTGGCGGTATTATCGCGAATGTAATTTCTAACGTGATTTATATAAGTCTTTATCTTGCCACCGTTAGGTCGGGATTTTTATGATGGATGGCGTAATTTACGGTTGAAAATTGTTGTTTATTATGAGATGAAAAAAGTCGCAAAGAAACGGTTTGCCATTGATAGAAACCTTGCGGTGGGGAATTTCGTTTGAAAGAAAGGTAGAGTGAGGTAAAAAAAAGATAGAAGAAAGTCGAGGTGATGGCTAGGATTTGTTCGGAGAGAATAATAGCTGCTTTGTTTTGTGATGGCCGAAGTGACAACTTTATCTGTATGTCGCTTACAAGTGGCTTGAAAGTTGGTAATTACACATAATTGCTAAATAATCTCATGTGTATCAGGCAAGTATTTTTGAAATCATCAGATAAAGTGACTCAATTTCGGAATTTTTCAACAAGTGCTCGAAATTCTGTTGCCACCTCAAGTGATTCATTTTCAACATTTAGCGATTCGAATTTCCTCAAGTATCATTGTCATTTTTTGATAACGTGTCGATAAGGCTAAAAAAATTATACCGTCAAGTTGCTCAAACAGACAACGATGTAAAAATAGACCAAGGCTAAAAAACGTGAATTTTTGTAAATTCTTTGAGTGTCACTCGAAATGATAATAAGTAAAACTGATATGTTCAAGTCATTAGTATCCTTATTAACATATTTGTGCCGTTTAGCGACCCTCAGTCCTAATTGTTGGCACTTTTTCGGTTTTTTGTTACTGAAAATTGTGTTACATATCGTGTGATCAAAACAATTTGTAATCGAGTGATCGCTGGACGTGACGACTGTAAACGTGAAGGTTTTTAAAGACGGTCTTTGAATTATAAAATTGTGTAGGCTGTTTACACACTTCCTTTCCACAAGAAATGTCGCTCTTAATATTTAGGAAAATTTGTAATGGTTGCTGAGATGATAATCACTTTTTTGAAACAGAAAAGAAATTGTTTTTGTTAGGTTTGGTCGCATCAGGTCATGGCATGTCAAGTCGGGCCAGGTCAGATCAGAGTCTCAACATTTATGTATGACAGAGTTCGGCAAATAATGAACATTCGCTTTCTATTTCCATGCACCGTTTAGGATTATGGTAGTGATAATCTCCAGCACTAACCTCTCCAATTGTTTGCCTGACAGGAACAAAGTTTCTATGAACCAGACGTTTGAACACGTTTTAAGTTATGAAATTCGTTTAAGATATATTAAGAACAATCAAAATACAGGAAAAATGATTTCAGCTTAGTATATCACAACAAAAGATCACTTGAAAATGAATAATTTTGAGAGGTACTTATTATTTAGAAATACACCCTGAAATTTTTTATTATATTTTTTTCCATAAACACCGTTAGGTCCACTATTATTATAATATTTATTTATCAAAAACATCCTATTCGCAATCTGTGTTCACTATTTCCCCGATTCTATTGTACGTGTGTTATATTATTTGAAATGACGTCATTAACTTTCTGGAATGGATTAACAACTAAATTTTAATTTCTGTTATAATATTCTGAGATCAGTCTCAACTTTTGGGTCATATACAAAGACAAATTTTGGCTAATATATTAATAATCTGTTCACAACAATACCAAAATATATCAGAATTTTAAGCAGATATACAGCAAAAGAAAACTTGCATTTTCGTGTAAAAATTGGTCTTATGTTATTAGACAGAACTTCTCTGGCTCCTGAAATGAACCACAATATGTGATTGAAAATCTAAAATATAAAGTTGTTAGAGAGATATTTTAATAGTAATTGTAAATCCAGTTTCACAAGAAATACAGGCAGTAAGCTAAGGAAGTATAGTAATCGTTCGGGCGAATGGCTAATTTAATATTTTCTCGACGTTTCATGACCCCTAGAATATGGCTCCATTTCGTTTGTCCTCTCCGTCTGTGTATTAGCTAACAAAATTTGAAGAATTCATTACAGGTTTGGAATTCCCTTATTAGTGGGATTTATAAACTTGCTGTTGATGTTGAAGTTCCCGTTGCAATTGCTGTTCCCGCTGACATTGCTTTTAGAGCTGAACATTGTCATTTATAAATTCCGTTGCCAAGTTGCCATTGATTGTAACTTTGATGTTCAACTTTTGCCGTATTTAAAAGGGTTGTAGAAGAAAAGTGGAGGATTTAAGTTGATTACTACAAAAATTTACCATTTTAGACATGTTTTAAGTTTCTTGTTGCCGAAATAAGTCTACACATATTAAGAAAAAAAGGCACAATATAGACCCGCCCACCCGCCCTATCTCAATTGTGATGATTTTTTTTAATCGTCAAGAACGGCAGTTAATTGCAAGATCCTTATTATTTCTCTACAAGAAATTACCATGTAAAACATGTTTTTGATTACCGTGTTATTTATTCTAAAACTATTGTGTAGGATATTAAGAAAAAACTAAAGCCAAAGATTAAGCCCCACCAATAACTGCCCTGATCTAAATAGTACTGAAGTTTTCATTCGTTGGCAAACCTAGGGGCGGAGCATAATTGCAAAATCCTATTATCTTACAAAAATTGACCATTTTAAACGTGTTTTAAGTGTCTAAGAATAAAAAAAATGATTACAATTGAGATGGGGGGGGGTGGGCGGGGGTTTATATTTTGCTTTTATTTCTTAATATACATAGTATTCTTTGAACAACACGACACTCAAAAACATGTTTTTAATTTATTGTAAAGAAATAAGTATTTTGCAGTTAAGCTCCGCCCTCATGATTCACGGCGAATAAAAAAGTCATCACAATTGAGATAGGGTGGGTGGGCGGGTTTATATTTTGCCTTTTGTTTTAATATGTGTAGACTTCTTTTCACAACATGAAACTTAACATATGTTTAAAATGGAAAATTGTATAAGGAAACATCGATTTTGCAATTACCTTCCGCCCCATAATTGCAAAAACTATATCTCCTTGTAAAAAACGGACCATTTTAACCATATTCTAAGTTTCTTATTGTAAAAAGATGGCTATGTATATCAAGAAAAAAAAAGGGAAAATATAAGCCCCGCCCACCCGCCGTATCCCTATTGTGATGATTTTTTTATTCGTCGTGAACTAAGGGGGCGGAGCTTAACTGTAAAACCTTTAGTTTTCTACAAGAAATAAAAAACATGTTTTTGAGTATCGTGTTGTTCAAAGAATACTACAGAAAAAAACAAGCCAAAAATTAAGCCCCACCCATATCCATCCCAAGCTCAATTGTGATGAATTTTTCATTCCTTGTAAAAGATTTTTTTTCAAATGATTCGAAGGCAATAAAGCTTAGGAAGAGCTTAATAAAAGGGTAATAATAGTGGAAAAAACGTTAAAACAAGTATAGTTTTTTTTATAGCAAAAAATATGGATACTAGCTCAACGTTCTTCTTAAACTAGTAATTTGAATAATTTGAATAACAACCTATCGTGAACTAAATTTTAATTCCTGTTTAAATTTTCTGAAATCAGTCTCAGCCCTTACGAAAAATTTGTACTTTTGGGTGGCATGGAGAGATAAATTTTGATTTATGTATTATTAATAACATGTTCACAACAAAACCAAAATACACTCAACAAAATTTGCATTTTTGTATAAAAATTGATCTTATGTTTAGACAGAACTTCTTTGGCTCATGAAGTATAAACAAATATAGTTTTTTCCAAAAAAACAACGTACAAGTCAGAGTATAAGAAACAATAGATGGCTTATGTGGGGATTACAATATACAATTTGAATCTTTTTGCGAAAATCTGGATGCCTAGAGTAAAAATCAAAGCAGATTCATAAGTCACAAGTACAGGAGTATGTGATTTTATGATATACAAATAGCATTTACCGGGCAAAATTATGTGATGAAGATAAAACATCAAAGAACCTATCAGACATACAGAATCTATTATTTCGCATAGTTTGTGAAGAACGAAAGAACCACAAAAATATGTATAATTGACAATTCAAAAAAAAAGATGTTACAGAGAAAATTCTTTTGTTAGATTAGGTCGTCTCAGGTCAGATCAGAGTCAACATTTTTTGTAGGATAGAGTCCGGCAAATACTGAACATTCACTTTCTGTTTCAAAAAGTGTTTATTGAAAGTCCTCCATAAAGATAATATGCAACTCTGGCATTCTCTCCAAGTGCTTGCCTGGAAGGAACAACGTTTCTATGAATCCGAGATGTTTGAACACACTTAAGCTGTAAATATACTTCTGTTTAATATATTTAGAATAATCAAAACATAGGATAAACGAAGTCAGTTTATTCTTTCACAACGAAAGATCACTTGAAAATGAACAATTTCGAGAGTGTTATTATGATATTTATTGGTAAAATAATAAATATTTTTGCAAATAGAAATTCAATGTTCACTATTTACCGGACTCTACTATATTTTTGGAAATGACGTCACTATCTTTCTGGAATGGACAAATAACTAAATTTTAATAACTATTTTAATACATATTTTGAAATCAGTCTCAGCCCTTACGAAAAATTTAAATTTTTGAGTGTCATGAATACACAAATTTTGATTAATGATTTAATAACAAAATTTTAAGCGATCGTTTCACTAAGTTCAGCATACGGAAAGAGGAAACTTGCTGAAGTACAATCAAACAAATATAGTTTTTCAGAAAAAACGTAGATACAAGTCAGTATAAGAAACAAAAGATGGCTCATGAGGGAATCCGACAACACAATATAATATACAATTTAAATCAAAGCAGATTCATAAACCACAAGTATAGGAGTATATTATTTTGTAATATGCAAAATTATGTTTTGAATATATGACATCAAAGTGCTTATCATATACCTATACAGAATCTATAATTTTGCATAGTTGAGGAACCACAAAAAATAGATTAGGCATTGAGAATTTAAAATATAAAGATGTTACAGAGATATTTCAAAAGAATGGCTAATTTCATATTTTCTCGACGTTTCATGATCCCTACAGTATGACCTCGTTTCTGTTTGTCGCCTGGCGTCTGTGTCGATTTTTAATATATAGATAAGATTTAAAGCTACCGGACTGATTGTTGTCAAATCATATCCTATAGATGGTGAAACGTTAATCAAAATTTGTCTGATCGTCCCCATTGATATTTAATGACGTCAGTTCAAAATTTTCCAAAATAAATGCTATTTCAATTTTATAAATTAACATTCTCCTTACTTGTGGTTTATCATCATTGTACACTCTAGACGTCCAGATTCTCGCAAAAAAGTTCAAATTTTGTATGTAACAACATTTTATAAGAGAACGTAGACCAATGGCCAACTAACTAATATACCAGTTTTTTTGTCTTGCACTGTAACTAGCATTATCAAAGAATATTTTTTGAACATAGGAATATTTACAAAATACTTAATTAAAAATTCCCAAAATCAAATTTATCATTTTCCAAGAACTTGGATTTGTTGTTATACATTAGAGGCAAGGAAAATTTATACCATTTTTTTAAAAGGAAATGGTTTTCAGGAAAGATTATTTTCGCAACGCAATAATACAAAATTTATCTACAATTCTTATCTAACAAAATTTTTGATTTCACAAAATTTGAAGTTTGGAATCAACCAAAGGAATAAACTTTAGGAAGAGCTTGATAAAAGCTTAATAATAGTAGAAACAACGTTCGACAGAATTTTCCTCGCCCCTGAAGTACAATAAAAAATCCAGCTTTTTCGAAAAATTATAAAATTTGATTATTCGAATTTTATTTATTTTTTTTTATGACAACCGTTTTTATTCAAAGCATTCGGTTTTGCAGTTTCAAAGTTACATTGCAAAATATTGCAATACTGCAGTTTTGATTTTTTTTTATAAATTCTGGATGTCTAGGGAGAAAATCGACACGGATTCACACGCCACAAGTGCAGGAGTATCTTATTTTATAAAATTTAAATAAACCTACTAAGTATACATTTTGGACACGACGTCATCCCATTGGTGGTGGGAATGATTAGCCAAATTTTAGTTAGCGTTTAATCATCTACATAATATTCCTAATCTACATAAAAATGTGACAACAATCGGTCCAGTAGTTTCGGAGATTACCTATCTAATAAAAATCCAGACAGAGACAGGTTACGCTCAGGAACTAAAAGAAGTCTCATGTTATTAGACTGAACTTCCTTCGCCCCTGAAGTACAATCAAACAAATCTAGTTTTTTTATAACAAAAAAATATGGATAATAGAACTCACCGTGTAAGACTAATGAGCGGGTATTCAACGTTCTTCTTAAACTCGTAGATATAAAGTGTTGTCCTACAATTTAGATTTGTTTCTGAAATTCTGGAGGTGTAGGGTTAAGGCGAAAAGGCGGATTCATAAAGCACAACTATAAGACAATATGGTTTTATAACATTTAAATAGCATTTACCATTTAAAATTTTGAGGTGAAACCATCAAATTGGTAGTAGAGCTGATCAAACAAATTTTGGTTAGCATTTTACCATACAAAATCTACATAAAATTTAACAATAATTGGGAGACCTATTTTTTCATATTTTAGGGCTTTTGAAACGTTGAGTAAACATGAAAATACGCATTTAACGTAACAAATTGTAAACAAAATTAAACTCACTATTTAATAGGTAGGTATGTATTTGCCAAGATAAGACTAATTTTGCCAAATGATATACCCTCTACCCTTCATGCTCTTAGAGGGTATGACATTTGGCAAAATCAGTCTTATCTTATGAGTACCAGTCTCGTCCATTTTTTTAGAGAATAGGTCATTTGCCAAAATTAGTTTTATCTTAGCTGGTATTAGCCCCGCCCACCCACCCTCTCTTTTCTTGGAGGTTATCTCATTAGCCAAAATCACTCTTATCTTAACAGGAACTAGCCCCGCCCACCCACCCTCTCTTTTCTTGGAGGGTATATCATTTGCCAAAATCGGTCTTATTTTAACAGCTACTATGACCGAAGTGACCTGACCTGACCTGACCTGACCTGACCTAACCTGACCTGACCTGGACTGACATGACATGACCTGACGTAACCTGACCCGACCCAATCTGACCTGGCATGCCCTAACGACCAAAGAAATATCTGTCTATAATTTCGAACCAACTTTTAAATATGCTGTTTTTTCTTACTTCTTCTTCTACTTCTTAAATTCATTCATGTCTTTGTATTAAGAAACCAAAAGTTTTCTACAAAATTTTTCCAAAAGCTTATACTACATTCAGCAGTGCATGACCTCATGTGCAAAGAACAACCAACTGCATAAATGTCAATAATAAAATTCCCAGTTTTAAAGGAAAATTTGAATAACGACATATCGTGCAGAATAAAATCTACACAACTTTTATCACAACCACAATTATTTACTTAAAAACTTCTGATTATTTGCATATCAATATTTATGTGACCTAGTTTCCACCTAAGGTATTTAGACTTACACTCCACCAGGAAAAGGTTTTTTTTTTCACGATTATCTTATACGCAAACATCTCTACAACATTAACAACAAAAACTGATAACAAAGTGAATAATTAAAAACAATGACATTAGTATTTCTTAAATCATAAAATTAAAATGACTTTGTTGGAAAACGTTCTTATCTTATCCACATAGTCTTGATTTTATCAGTCGGATGTTAAATTTTCAAGGCCGGGTCTGTATTTGCAGACATATTACATAAACTTTGAGAAAGTTTAAAAACTTGATTGAAATAAATTTCTACAATAGTTTCTTCAGAATTGTTAAATCAGAGTTCCAGTGGCGTGCTTTCATTTTTTAATTGTCTGTAAAATAATAAACCCTCTGCAACCACTAATTTGATCACGGTGAACCAATCAAGAAGCCAACAAAGTGCATAATGAGCGTTTAGAAAACTCCGCGTCGTGTTACGCCACTGGATATGAATTGTAATCGTGCTAATAACAGGCATTACAAAGAGTGCAGCACAGTAGGAAAATGTCAGAGAAAACCCGCCGAAAAAATCCATTCACATTCTAATCCCATCGGAAGAATTCGAAAGATTCCAGATCCGTAATTAGCATTTTCGACTTTCATCTACGAAAAGAATGAATTTTTATGGCCGTGCGTGTCGATTAAAACGGCAATAAAATTACAAGTTGCGTCGTAACGCGCACTACCTGATAAAAATCTTTTAATTACTCTTTCGAGATCGCCCGTGTCACTTCAATTAAGCAAACGCGCATTTTTTCCATTTTTCCGCGTCTCGTTCGCCGCAAACATTTTTATCTTCCATCGCAACAAAAATTAAACAAACGCTATCAAAAATGCGATTTTTTTCGTCCTGTCAGCGGTTATCGCGCTGTGAAAATATTAAGTGGATGTTCATATCTTTTTACCCAGCCTTGATCTCCACTTTTCGCGCCGTCTTTGTTTGGCGTAAGAGGAGCGCCTTTGGGTGGCCATTTTTTTTTGTTTGTTGTCTCTGTCGCACTGGAGACTGTCATCTTGGGTCAGATGGCGTAAAAATTGGTCTATATTTATAAAACTGGTATTTTTCCTAATGGCATTTGTGCGACTGTTTTATGTGGGATAGTGGGTGGTGGAGGGGTTTAGGATTTTCGGTTTTGGCGGCGGCTGCAGTGTTGACAGAAGCGATAATTAAAATACCTGCTGAAAGTAAAAGTGCCATCGGTTTGAACAAGATTAGGAGATTGTGGTGGAAAAAATTGGGTCTGATAAGAAAAGATTGTTTTAAAGTGAAGGTTTATTTTTGTTAAGTTATATAACATTTTCTGGTTATTCTCAGGTGCTGAAAAGTCAAAAATAGATCAAAATTTGACATTATTTTTGTCCCAAATTCTGCCAAAACTAAGTTACCGATTACTCTGAAATTTTAAATCTCTTTTAAGACTATCGCGTTTTTCTATATTTCTTCAACATTTTTTTAGTTGGAAGATGTCGTTTATCTTATCAGACTGCGTCTCCATTTTTAATTTATTCCTCTTCTTGTATTTTTAGGATTTTTTCTATTCTACATACTTTATTTTTCGTTATTTTTAATTATTTGTTTTATTTGTTTGTCCATTTGTCTGTTGCTCCTGAGCTTTAATATGTTTTTGTTTTTTTTAGTTTCGTTTTATTAAAACCCTATTTCTTTTAAATATTATTATAAGTATGTGTAATGGAACTATCTTCTAGTTCTTTCTTTAAGGTACCTTTGTGTTTCTTCCTTTGTCTCTTAATTCTACATGTAAATAAATGCAAATACTAAAGTGACTCACTCGGTATATTTTCGTTATTTATTTTCACACCCTTAAAATTATTATCATTTTTTTTATAATAAGATTAACATGTATGGAAAATTTCATTGACACAGGTACAGTAGAATACCTACTACAAAAGAGAAAATTTTCAAATCGAATTTTATATGGTTCTTAATTTACTTTTAATCTCATTTTTTATTTTTCGTTTTCTATATTTTCACTTCTTATTTATTTCCATATTTCATTTTCACATTGCTTCCGACATTTCTTTTTCTTTAATATACCTATTATAATATAATATCATTTTTGAATATATTTCTCTTGAGGTAGACTTTTTATCTTAATTTTATTTTAACTTTTGTTTTAATTTTTTTATTTTAGATAGAATATAAAAAAAGAGCAAATGAAACCGTCAAATTCTTCTTTTTTTACAGTAAGAATAAATAATAAATGGGTACTCGAATCATTTTTTCCAAGATCATCAACAAATAATTGATTATATTGATTAGAAATTTCGTAAGAAATAAGTGTCATGATCGAAAAAAAGTCCTCTAGTAGACCATGGAATTTATTAATTTAGTTTACTTGATAGTTACTTGATCGTAAATGTCAAACCGCACAAGAAACATTGTTGCCAACATCATTATTTTCAAAATAAATTTTATAGCCTACTAAAGGACTTTTTTCGATCATATGGTATATAAATGCACGTATTATTAAGTATATGTAATGAAACTACCCTCTGATTCTTCTTTTAAGATATTTTTTTTGTAAATTTTTTTCTAAATTCCACATGTAAATAAATGCAAATACCAAATTGACTCACTCGGTATATTTTTGTTATAAAAAACTAACATTAACGTTCCTGAAAAATTTCACTGACACCAACAGAATAATAACAAGAGAAAATTATCAAATCATTTTTTCTATGACCATCAAAAAATCACTGAATCATTAATTTTTCGTTTAAGTAAATGTTAATAGAAAATACTCAATTCTTATTTTTTTTCAGTTTTATTTTTTATTGTTCATTTTTTGTTTTCTAATGTATATTTTCACGTCTAATTTATTTCTACAGTTTATTTTCATATTACTTTGAACACTAGATTTTCTTCAATATTTCTTTTAAATTTAATTTATTTACTTTTCTCTTAATTTCTTTCTCTTTTTTTTAAACTCTGTTTAATTTATTATTATAGGTATTAGTGGAACTAATATCTGATACTTCTTTTAAGGCAGCTTTCTTTCGCTAACTTTTTTTAAATCTCACATAAAATATGTATAAATAAGTGCAAATACCAAATGTATCACCCAGTATAATTTTGTTGTTATTTTATATCTTAGGAACAATATAAAAAAAATTAGCAAATGGTACCGTGAATTTTTTTTACAATAAAACTTTACTAGTACATATTATGGAAAATTTCATCTAATACAAATGAATTAACAAAAATACCAGGATACTTGAATAATTTTTTCCACGACCATCAACAAATAGAAATTTCATAAGAATGAAATACGCATTCATAAGAAATATGTACCATATGATAAAAAAATCCTCCAGTAGACTATGGAATTTATTTATTTAATTTACTTGACAGTTACTTCATCGTAAATGTTCAACCGCACAAGAAACATTCTTGCCAACACCATTATTTTAAAAATAAATTTCATGGTCTACTAAAGGACTTTTTTTATCATATGCTATATATATTTAATATTTAACACCACATTTTTATTTTCTATTATATTGCACATTCTACAAAATTCTGTGTTGATGGTTTTAATTTAGTTTTTTTTTCTCTTACATTCTCATTTTTCGTATATATTTGTCATTAATTTTTTTATCATTTTTATTAAAACCTTGGTTTCTTTATTTTATATGTAATACCTGTTTCGTCTCTTAATACATATATTTCTTTTTCGAACTTTATTTTTTAAATTCCCTCCATAAATAAATACAAATCCCAAACGGAATCATCTGGTATATATTTTAATTTTTTTATGACAATAAAAAAATAGCAAAATATAGCTTTAAAATTACTTTTTCTATAATAAGATTAACATTAGCGTTCAATTCTTAATTTCGTTTCAATTTCATTTTTCATTGTTCATTTTTTGTGTTCTAATGAAAATTTTCACGTCTTATTTATTTACACATTTTATTTTCATATTCTATAATATCTCCATAATTCTATTTTATGTTCTGCTATATTTTAACTTTCTAGAAAATTCTCCTTGAAATTTTTAATTTAGTAATTCTTTTTGATGTTTTATATTTTCCTTTTTTACTAATCTGATTTCCAGCTCCCATTTGTTGTTCGTCTGTCTATTTTTTAAATTTTTATTTCTAATATATTTTACCTTTTTCTTAAGCCTGTTTTATCTCTAACATCTGATAAAATGTGTAAATAAGTACAAACACCAAACTAAATCACCCAGTATAATTTTGATTTTAAAAATAAATTTCATGGTCTACCAGAAGACTTGTTTTATCATACACTATATAAATGCAGGTGTTATTAAATTTCCTCTAAATTCTACATGTAAATATGTATAATGTATATGTATATACATAAAATGTACAAAAATGCAGTGAAATCCAAACGTCTGGCGAACTATAGCAGAAATTCAAAAAATCACCTTATAGAATAAGACAAAAGACAATATTATCAAATTACTTTTTTCTATGACCACCTTAAAATAATTTACTGCATTTTTTATGATTAGATTTTCCAATAAGTGAATGTAAATTCAAAGCAAAAAGTGGCTTGGAATCTTTACTATTATAATTATTCCAGGTCAACTGAGGTCAAAGTGAGCCTGAACCGGAATCAAACTTCTAATCCAGGTCATTCAACAAAAAGTGATGGGGGTTCTGGTTCAAGTAAAATTGGGTCAAACTGAGCCAGAATCCCCATGATATAACCTCTTACTTTGAACATTACCTATTTTTTCTTCAATCTTTGCTTAATTCCATTTTTTTAGTGTCATTTTTATTAAAAACTTGTTTTCCCTATTGTTACATGTAATACCTGTTTCTTCTCTTAAGATATCTTTATTTTTCGAACTTCTTTTTTTTATTTCACCCATAAATAAATACAAATCCCAAAGTGAATCACCTGGTATATATTTTTTTATATCATGTTTTAGAAGCAATAAAAAAATAGCAAAATATAGCGTTAAAATTAAAGCCAGAATTACCAAATCATTTTTTCTATGACCACCAAAAAATAATTATAGAAATATTGCACAGGTGAAACGTATTCGTAAAAATAAAATAATAAATATTTCCTATACTTCACGTATTTCTTGTAGATATATGTATTTATTTCCTGCAAAAAATCGATGACGTCATCACAGAAAAATTATTAACTTAATATTAATAAATGCGACAATGATGCTGTTTAAAAACAGATTTCTCTATTTACTTGTCACAATTGTGGCTACTTTGTTTTTACATCTGTATATTAAATTCTTAATTTGTTCCCAAATGCATTTTTTATTTATTAATTTTTAACTAATAGTTATTTTCGCATTTAATTTATTTACATTTTTTGCATTTTCCTTTTTATATACATAAGTTTCTGTCGGTTCTAGCTCACTTTGACCTCCATCGGCCCGAAATAGTAATATCGTGGGGGTTCTAGACCATTTGTTGGCGGGAAAATTTGAATTTCGGCTCAGCTCGGCTACCTTTGGGTTACTTCGATCTCGGTCTACTCACTTCGGACACAATAGACGTACATACCTGGAGATTGTTCATATTATTTTCCTTATAGTAGATGATTAAATAAAACACATTTTGATTCAATATATATACTTTATTGAAGAAATAGTTAATATATACAATTGTCAATATATTTAGATTGTTTATAAAAAGTGACCTAGATTTCCCACTATTTAATTGCTCCAGGTCAACTGAGGTCAAATAGCTCACTTTGATGATGAGAATTCTGCCACAAGTCAAATGATGGTAAATTGAGCCAGAACCCCCATCATATCAGTATTTATTTTGGACACTAATTTTTTTCTTCAACTTTTGTCCAATTTTAAGATTTAGCTTATTTTATCACAATGCAATTCCATTTTTTAATTTGTTCCCTTTGATGTATATTTTTAAATTTACTTTTTTTTTCACAATGCAAAATCTAAATATTTTTCGTTTTGTATGTATTGTTTTACTATATTTTAACTCATTTCCAGCTTTCAGTTCTTATTTGTTTGCCCACTTTTCTGTAGATAATAATAACAATAAAAAATAAAAAATAAAAAATATACATATAAATAGATACAAATACCAATTGAAATATGTAGTAAGATACTCGAATTATTTTTTCTACGGCCATCAACTTTGAATGTAGGTATGTAGTTACTGAGTAGAAATTTCTCACGAATGAAATGTATTTATAGGAAATAAATAACTAAATAAGTATTTCCTGCATTTAACAGTATTTTCTATTAATATTTCTTTCTTCCCATACGCAAAAAACATCAAAAGCTTATAAAGTCTCTTGGAATTATTTACGATTAATAAAAATATCAAATTCTGTTTTAAATAATTACGTTGTTGTATAGACAAAAAAACAGTACAGGAATTTAAAAAAAAAACAAATACCTACTACTTTATTTTTAAACGGAAAAACAAGTCGTATTTGTGTTGGTAGTACTACTACAAATAAAGTAGAACGACTGCCAAACTCAGTCACCCGGTATAATAAAAATCACCTCGATCCAGATTTACCGGAATCAGGATGTAAGCAAAACGAGCAAGAACCTAATAGCGAAAGATCGAAGACACATTGTTACATACAACTAATAACGAGAGTCGACATTAAAAAAGCGGTTCTTTATTCCGGGAGATTGCTCTCATGCAATAAGGGTCATTATTACTGAAAGAAACCAAATCCAATCGCCTCAAAAATTACAGCACAAATTTCAGCCTTCAGGTACCATTTCCCACTTCGATTGCTTCTTTTAGCAGTTTATGGGAATTACTCCAGACGAAAAATTGATAGCAAGGTATGCAGTAAATAATTTATTTTATTCAAATTTTATGGCGCGTTTATGCTTTTGATTGCCGATTTAATGACGTTAGGTCTAAATTATTTGAGCTGTAATAAGTGTTTGGTGTGATTTAGGTTCGAATTTCTCGATTTGTTGGTGATTTCGTAGTGGGTTATGTTTATGTGGGTGAAGTGGATTCTGGTACGACTATGAAAATTTGCAAAAATGGCTAAATGCGAAATTAGTAATGAAACTGATACAATTTGAGTTATTTACGATCGTTTTTATGTTTTCTCGACGTTTCATGACCCTTAGAGTACGAAAAATAGGTCTCCCATTTCCTTGTGTATGTCTGTCTTGTCTGAAATCTTGTAAACGTTTTAAGATTATCGTGATCATGCTAAATCGGTAATAAAAATTTATTCGTTTATTTCTTTCCAAATATTTATGATATTATCTCAAAATTTTTCCAAATAAATGCTTTCTAAAATGTTTTTATTTTAACTTATAAACATTATCATAAAAAAATCCGCAAATTCAAATCTTTTAATTTTTCCAAAAATCTGAATTTATTTACTTTCGATCAATTTTTGATATCATAATTTTTGGTTTTTCCTTCTTCAATTTTACAATTTATTGATATCACAATTTTCGTTTTTCCTTTTCTTCATTTTTTCAAATTTATCCATTTCTCAATGTTTCGGTATCAGTTTTTCGTTTTGCAATTTTTCAGTTTTGCAATTTCTTGATTTTTCTATGTCTTTGTTCTCGATTTTATTTCACAATTTTACGCTTAATCACTTTCTTTATGTTTTCAACGTTTTTTCGACTTTATAATTTTTTGCTTATTCAGTTTTTCAAATTTTCAATCTTTGAATTTTAAATTCCTAAATTTTCCAATTTTAAAATTTTTAAATGTAGCAATTTTTTAACTTCTCAATAATCCGATTTTCCAATTTCTTTAATTTTCAATATTTCGGTTTTACACTATTTCGTGTTTCGATTTTGCACTTTTTCAATTTTGAAGTTTCATACTTTTTAATCTTTCGATTTTTCAATTTTTAGTTTCTTCAGTTTTGCAAGTTCTTGATTTTTAAATTATTCAAAGTTTTCATTTTGTACTTTTTCGTAATTTCATTTGTATTTTTCAATTTTACAATTTTGCAATTTTTCAATTTTTTTGATTCGAAAAGTTGAAAAATCGAAAAATTGAAACATTTAAAAACTAAAAATCGGGAAACATAAAACTAATGAATTTTTTGGATTAGAAAACCCAAAAATTGTGAGATCGAAAAATTATAGAATTCCCAACATTATAAAATCGAAAAACTGTAACATTGAAAAATAGAAAAGCTATAAAATCGGAAAATATTGAAAAATCGATAAAAACTAAAAAATAGAAAAATGGAAAAACAAAAATTGAAATAATGGAAAACTAGAAATCGAGAAACTTAAAAATCGAAATAATTATTGAACCGGAGAACTGGAAAACCCAAAAATTGTGAAATCGAAAAATTATAGAATCCTCAAAATTATAAAGTGGAAAAACTAACACTGAAAAATCGAAAAACCAAAAAAAAATCGGGAAAAACGAAAAATTTATAAAAACTGAAAAAACGATACCTATTGCAAAATCTAAAAACTGGAAAATCTAAAAACTGAAGAAACGAAAAATTGAAACTTCGGAAAACTAAAAATCGAGAAACTTAAAAAAACTGAAACAAAAATTATTGAATCGAAAAATTAGATACCCAAAAATTGTAAAATCGGAAAATTATAGAATCATCAAAATTATAAACTCGAAAAACTATAAAATTGAAAAACTGAGAAAATAAAAAACTGGGAAAAAAACTTAAAAATTAGAAGAAAATAATGAATCGGAAAATTGGAAAACTCAAAAATTGAAAATCTAAAAATTATGGAGTCCTCAAAATTATAAATTCGGAAAACTGTAACACTGTAAAGTCGAAAAGGTGAAAGACCCGAAAAAATTGAGAAATCAATAAAAAATGAAAAAACAATAAATTCCAAAATAAAAACAATTGCAAATAGAAAATTGAATAAACAAAAAAACAAAAAAAAAACGGAACATTGAAAAACAAAAAATCAAGGAACTTAAAAATCGAAAAAAGTAATGAATTGCAAAATTGAAAAACACAAAAATTGTGAAAGCAAAAAATTATGGAATGATCAAAATTATAAAGTCCAAAACCTGTAACATTGAAAAATCGAAAAATTAAAAAGTCGGAAAAAACTGAAAAATCTATAAAAGCCTGAAAAACGATAAATCGCAAAAGCTAAAAAGTAGAAAATCAAAAAATTGCAAATCTAAAAACTAAATAAACGAAGAATTGAAACAATGAAAAACAAAAATAGAAAAAACTTTAAAATCAAAAAAAATTTAAGTATCGGAAAATTGGAAAACCAAAAATTTTAAGATCGAAAAATTATAAAATCCTCAAAATTATAATGTCAAGAAATAGAAAGATTCAAAAATTGAAAAATTAAAAAGTCGAAAAAATAAAATTGATAAAAACATGCAAAATCTAAAAAGTGAATAATCGAAAAATTTTCAGGCGAAAAACTGAATAAACAAAAAAAAAACGAAACATTGAAAAACAAAAAATCAAGAAACTTGGAAATCTAAAAAAATATTGAATTCTCAAGACAAAGTCGAAAAACTAATATCTATTGAAAAAGTAAAAATTTCATAAAAACAAAAAATGATAAATTGTAAATTGAAAAACTAAAGAAACGAAAAACTCAAACAATAAACAACGAACAAAAAATTAAAAAAATAAGGAATAGAAAATTGGAAAACCTAAAAATTGAAAAATCAAAAAATTACCTATAGGTAGAATCCTCAAAGTTATAAAGTCAAAAAAATGTAATTTTGGAAGATCTAAAAACGAAAAAAATCTGAAAAAATGAAAAAAAATTATGAAAACTGAAGAAAAACAAAAATTTCAAATTCTAAAAAGTGGAAAATCGAAAAACTAAAGCATCTAAAAAAACGAAACATTGAAAAACAAAAAATCAAGAATCTAAAAACTCGAAAAAATTAATCAATCCGAAAATTGAAAAATCCAAAAATTGTAAAAAAAAAAATTATGGAACCCTCAAAATTAAAATTAAACATTCTAACAATGAAAAAATAACTAAAAACTAAAAAATCGGACAAAATTGAAAAATCGAAACTGAAGAAACTCAAAAAGCAAAAATCTAGAAATTCAAAAATCTAAAAAAATTAATGAACCGAAAACTTGGAAAACCCAAAAATTATAGAATCCTCAAAATTATAAAATCGAAAAGTTGTAACACCGAAAAATCGAAAAACTAAAAAATCGTAAAAAATAAAATAGCAAAAAACTGAAAAAAACGAGAAATTGTAAATCTGAAAAGCGGAAAATCGACAAATTGCAAATTGAAGGACGGAAGAAACGAAAAATTGAAACATCGAAAAACCAAACGTCGATAAACTTACCTAAAAATAAAAAAAATAATAATAAATTAAAAAATTGGAAAACCCTCAAAATTAGGAAAGTCGAAAAACTGTCCCTAACCTTAAAAAATCGAAACATGGAAAATTTAAATATCCAGAAATTCAAAAATTAAAAATCGAAATTTTGAAAAATCGAATAAGTAAAAAAGTTTAAAAAAAATTGAAAATTCGATAAAAACTAAGAAAACGATGAATTGAAATATTGAAAACTAAAAATCTAAAAACTAAAAAATACAAAGAATTATTATGAATCGAAAAATTGAAAAACCCAAAAATTATAGAATCCTCAAAATTATAAAATCGAAAAATTGTATCTAACATTGGAAAATCCAAAAATTGTAAATCGAAAAATTATAGTACCCTGAAAATTAGGAAAGTCGTAAAACTGTAACCTCGAATCGAAAAGACAAGACAAAAATTAAAGAACGGAAAATTGAAAAATTGAGGAACTGTTTAAAAATCTAAAAATGAAAGATCGAAAAATAAAAAAAAAGAAAATTGAAAATTATCCCAGTGAGAAAAAGAAGTCATAAAATCAAAACATTAAAAATTCGAAACATTGAAAAAATTAAGTAAATAAAAAATCGAAACGCAAAATTGCAAAAGCGAAAAATTACCAAATCTAAAAATTAAACATTCAAAATTTGTAAAATAGTAGAACTGAAAAATTGAAAAATGAAAACTCGAATAGGTACAAATAATAATCATAAAATAGAAGAGACAAAAAAATGAAAAATTGAAAATCGAAAAATTGAAGAAACAAAAAATTGAAATTGAAAAAACAAAAACTGCTAAAATTGACAATAGAATTCAAATCTGTAGCAATTTTAAATCGCAAAATTGCAAAATCTAAAAACTATGAAGAGGGATTTATTGGGCGGCATTTTATGGGCGAGGGAGAGTCTGTCGAAATAACCTTCGATCAATTTTTTTATATATATAATAGTGCCAAAATTAAGAAAAATCATTGAAATTTTTATTGACAGTTTTGAAATTTTTTAGACTTCAAAATCGCTACAGTGCTAACTAAAAAAAGAAACAGGTTTACTGAGTGGAAACTACGTATCTTATTTAAGTATATTACTTATTTATCAGAAAACGTCATCCTTGTGTTATTATTTATTTATTTTTAAATGCGAACGCGCATTTTATAGCGCTTAATTATTAGGTATAGGAAAATGATGTTAACACTTTTATATTTTTATTGCCAAAATTAGGGGAATTAAAAAAAATGTTTAATTAGTGTAAGAAATAATATGTAATTTATACTAATAATAATCACAAACAGTTTATTTACATTAAATTAAACCAGTTATACCTAAACGTTAAACCTTTATTCTTCTTATACTAACTTCCACTGGTGAAATCTTCAAAGTTAAATAAGTATTTTTCGTGGAGTTTCAAAAACAGCAATCTTTGTATTTATTATCGTCAATCTCGTTAAACAAAACCCCCCTTTGTCCTCGCACCACACTAACTCAATTTTCTTAGCGCAAATTTCGCGTCCAACCGCCCCCCGAGCCCCCCGCCTCGGCCCCGCTCCCCCCGGCCCGGCCCTGCCCCGTCCGAAAACAGGAAGTGTCTACCGTTCCAATCCGCTCCGCTCGGGTCGCCATCGCGAAAAAATCCGAACTTTGTCCCATAACGTCGAATAATCGCCCGCCCATTATATCTAATAAAAAACTCAACCGGACCGCGTACAAGCATCTAATTCGTCTATTTTTGTGTGTTGCGGAGAGAGCCGTCAAGAACCGCCATTTTTCTTCTAACGCTGTCCCATTGACAGCGGTGCGGCAAACGCAAATCTCTTCTCGCCGCGAATATTTCGAGATTATGTGTTCGACGACGGTAGAAAATATTGTTCTTATCTGGGTCATAGTTGTGAAGTAAAAGTTATCTTTTAGCTTATTTTAATCCGCGCGCCGGGCGGGCGGGGGGGGCGCCTTTTCGAGTACGGCCCTGGGCCGCTGTTTGTCTTAGATAAAAATTCGGCGAGAGCGATAAAAATTTCCGAGGGTATTGGTCGAGGCGGCGGTGATAAGGCGGCGGCCATTTTGGGGGATTTTCGGTGATTCACTGGGCAAATATGGCGCGGAGGAGTATGGCGGAGGATGGACAAGTCGGACGGAAGGGGTGGTGGTGTAAAAAAAAAATTCAATGAGTCTGAGCAGTGAAAAAGTCTTAGGACTTAAGATTAGTAAGACATGCGGTTTTTAATTGGGATGTTTGCAATATCCGTAGAAAAGGAACACAGGTTGTGTAGAAAGTAGACCACAACGTACAGAGCGAACTTAATTGTATATAATAAAATAATAAATTATAATAAAATATTGAGGCTAGAGTTGTTTATTCCAAAGAATTATACAAAATCTTTTACAGAGAGACAATTATCTCGATTAAACTATATGTTTAAGAGGATAAAAAATAACAAATCCGAAAATGACACTATTGTGTGTATTTATTTTAAATGACAACTAACTTATTCTTCAGAAGCTGCCATTTTAAACTCACACAGCTCACTATAAACGTACTACACTTTTAAATTGACATATCAATCTAAAATAGTCAGTTGTCAATTTAAAATGTCATTTAAATAGTTTCAATTCTAACCAATAGGTATGTATCAAATTCAACTTGGTTGTCACTTATTACTAATTGATATAGCAACTAAAAAATAAACTATGAATTTGTCATTTGCCAATTTAAGCTGACAAAAATTCAAACTTATTATTAAGTGTTATGTATTGAGGAAACAAAATGACAAATCTAAAAATTACAACACTATTTTCGAGTTTTAATTAGGTTTGTAAACTGAGAATGGTAAAACTGATATTTGACAGTTTTATTACTTTAAATGAAAAACAATTTGTTGTACAGAAGTTGTTATTTTAAACTCACACAGCATACTTTAAACGTACCCCACTTCTAATTTAACATATCAATGTAAAACACTTAGTTGTCAATTTAAAATCTCATCTAAATAGTTTCGACTCTAACTAATCTGTATCTAATTCAAACTGGCTGTCATTCATTATTAAAATGTTAAAGCGACTATCTTGAACTATAAAATAATTTATTAGTTTGTTACTTATTTGCCAATTTAAGCTGACAAAAAATTCAAACTTATTCTTATTATCAACTCTTTTTTGTCGAAGAAATAAAATAACAAATTAGAAAATGACATTATTTTTAAGTCTTACTTCGGTTTTTGAATAGAAAATAGTAAAAATTATAATTGACAATCTTATTATTTTAAATGACAACTAACTTATTCTTCAGAAGCTGCTATTTTAAACTCACACAGCTTACTATAAACGTACTACACTTTTAAATTAACATATCATTCTAAAATAGTCAGTTGTCAATTTAAAATGTCATTTAAATAGTTTCAATTCTATCCAATATGTATCAAATTCAACTTGGTTGTCACTTATTTCTAAATTGATATAGTAACTAAAAAATAAACTATGAATTTGTCATCTGCCAATTTAAGCTGACGAAAAATCAAACTTATTATTAAGTGTTATGTATTGAGGAAACAAAATGACAAATCTAAAAATTACTACACTATTGCCAAGTTTTAATTAGGTTTGTGAACTGAGAATGGTAAAACTGATATTTGACAGTTTTATTGCTTTAAATTACAAACAATTTGTTCTACAGAAGTTGTTATTTTAAACTAACACAGCATACCTTAAACGTATCCTACTTTTAATTTAACATATCAATGTAAAACACTTAGTTGTCAATTTAAAATGTCATCTAAATAGTTTCGACTCTAACTAATCTGTACCTAATTCAAACTGGCTGTCATTTATTATTAAAATCTTAAAGCGACTATCTTGAACTATAAAATAATTTATTAGTTTGTTACTTATTTGCCAATTTAAGCTGACAAAAAATTCAAACTTATTCTTATTATCAACTTTTATTTGTCGAAGAAATAAAATAACAAATTAGAAAATGACGTCATTATTTTTTAGTCTTACTTCGGTTTTTGAATAAAAAATGTTAAAAATCATAATTGACAAACATATTATTTTAAATGACAAGTACCTTTTATTCTACAGAAGCTGCTATTTTAATCTCACACAGTTCACTACAAACGTACTCCACTTCGAAATTAACATATCAACGTAAAATAGTCAGTTGTCAATTTAAAATGTCATTTAAATAGTCTTAATTCTAACTAATATGTATCAAATTCAACTTGGTTGTCATTTATGTATTACTAACTTGATGTATTAACTAAAAAATAAATTGTGAATTTGTCATTTGCCAATTTAAGCTGACAAAAAATTCAAACTTATTATTAAGTGTTATTGTGGAAACCAAATGACAAATCTAAAAATTACAACACTATTGTCAAGTTTTAATTAGGTTTGTAAACTGAGAATGGTAAAACTAATATTTGACAGTTTTATTACTTTAAATGACAAACAATTTGTTCTACAGAAGTTGTTATTTTAAACTCACACAGCCTACTTTAAACGTACTCTACCTCTAATTTAACATAAGATGTCATTTAAACAGTTTAGACTCTGACTAATATGTATCTAATTCAAGTGGGATGTCACTTATTATTATTAAAATGTTATAACGACTACCTTGAACTATAAAGTAATTTATTAGTTTGCCAATTTATGCTGACAAAAAATTCAAACTTATTCTTCTTGTCAGCTGCGACTTCGGTGTAAAACAGTAAGTTGTCAGTTTAAAATGTCATTTAAATAGTTTGAACTCTATGTAATGTGTACCAAATTCAACTTAGCTATTATTTATTATCAAAATGGTGTAGCAACTATCTTGAACTATAAAAAAATGTCAAACTAATAATTTATTTTAGAGTACAAGATAGGTAATTATTAGTTTGTCATTTGCTACTTTAATTTGACAAAAAATTTAATATAGTTGTCAATTTAAAGTGGCATTTAAAAAATCATTTCAGCTCTAACTACAATTTATCAAATTCACCTTCACTGTCGCTTATGTTTAAAATGCCGTTTTAAGCGGACAAAATTTCAAACTTATTGTCAAATAAATGTTATTTATTCAGGATAGAAAATGATAGATCTAAAAGTGGCAACCCTGTTGTCAAATTGACAGTGTTAAAACTTGAATTCATCGAAAGTTGTAATTTTAAACGTACTAAAATAATCTATGACCATGAAATATATTAATTAGTTTGTCTCCAGTTGTTACCTATCGAGAAAGAAAAATAAAAAACAAATTTGAAAATAAAAACGTTACGTTAATTATAACACACTTAACATTCTTATCACGTTAGTGATAAGGTGATAGTCTGTCAAGCTTTGAGCAATTTAATTTTAATCCGTTTTAGATTAACATTTGACTGCAGATTCTGTTTTTCTTGTGCATTTAAATATAAAAAAATCGTAGCTAGTTTAACACGATATTTAAATTATTTCAGTTTATTAGGACAACTTTTTTAACTGGTTGTCTTGAATGCATTTTAATTAAACTGACAAATAAATCCAACCTGATTTTTTATTGTCGAGGATGAAATTATGATGAAAACTCTAAATAATAGCCTAAAAACGATATAAACTTTGAATTCAATTGCAAGTTGTTTTAAATTCGTAACAGTTATATTTTTTATAAAATAAGGGGTATTATCAGTGTATTTGACAATTATTGTTATCAGCGATTTTTTTAATAGACACTTGTAGACAGAAATGGGGGTAATTAAGCATTCATTGAGCATTTATGGTTATTTAAGTCATTATTTTAACTACAGTACAGTCACGCGTTCACAGTACGGATTCAAAAGAACAAAAAACACTAAAAAAAAGTTATGCCAGTCATGGTTGTGCCAGATTTCGGTGTTGTCATTTAAGAGAATCATTTCTGGCTGAATAAATTTAACGATTCACGTGTTATTGTCCATAATCTTCTCTTTGTAAATAAACTGTTACAAAACATATTGGGAGATAATTTATAACCTTCGGCAGTTAATTGTCATAAAATAAGTCATAAACCAAAATAAAGCGTGTCAGATATCCGCAACCTTTACCAAATAGAAAGAAAAAATGTCTATTTATACGACTGTCGGATAATCGGCGTTATCACCGGCGAAAAAGGGAAATCTGACGATAATTCGTGCGATAAATGTGCAATTGGAGCGGGCTTAAAAATTGCTAAAAATTACGTAACCTCGCATGCTGAAAGCGACATTAATAACCGAGCATACTTATAATATCGGGCATTTATCTAGATAAAGTTTTAATTTATTTGGTCAGAAGTTACGTCACAGCAGCCTGCACTCGTCGATTTTTTCGTCGAAATAATCGCGTGTTCAAAGCGCCAAAACCCCCCAAAGTATCCGCAAGAAAAAATAACGAAACAGACTATTTTATAAGCCGAGTGTCTGTCCTTATCCGTTCCAATGCAAAATGCACTGTGTTCTAAAACTTATGCAATTTCGTATCCCCCCACCTTCGCCGCCTTCATTTCTATATGCAGCTTTCTTACTACATACTAAGATGTTCAACTCTGTTTCAAACTCCAAATCATAGACACCTATGGTCTAAAATGAACCATTTCCCAGTAAAACCGTCGTGAAAAAAAAGACGATCGCGTACCACGTGCGTCCAGTGCCACCGCGACTGTGTGTTTATGTTTTGGAATTTTTTGTTTAGTGAGGTTATAGTGCCAGAATGTGGGTAAAAAGTGGCTCAGATGGTTAGTGCATTTTTCCCTCGCAATAAGTGCATGCACTTGCGGCAATCGATAGTGAACGCACAAATTTGCATAAATTCAATAATATTGGCGCACTTTTCCGCCAGAAAAATGGCTTCCACAAATATTAGAATTTAACGATAAAAATAGCGTGTTTGCACAGCCATTTTGGTTTTTATCGCGCCGAAAAAAGCGCCTTCTCACCCTAAATTTTCCCGAGCTCGAGTGAGATTCCTCCCCGAAATCGCTCGCCAGCTTCGGACGCCGGATTTTTTCCCATGTAAGTTCTTGTTCTGATTGAGAGCCTCAGCTTCCGCTTACTCCAAATAAACAATTTTCGACCGTAAAGCGCTCGTAAAGCGGCTTAACTGCATTCGAAACGACTCGATTTTCACCCGATAGACGAAAAAAACCTTATCGGCGGCCTTCCGCACTTTTTCGCGCGCTATCTTTGTTTGTGTTCATCGGTTTGTTTTGTTTCCACCGTTATCGGTGTTTGGGCTTGCTCCTCTTCCGCTCGCCGATTTTTTCGCAAGAAACGTCAACCGAAGAGGAATGTCGGAGCTTCCGTTATTTTTGACTTGCGTTTTTTTCTATTTGCTGCGGGCTTATTTTAAAAATGACGCCTTTGTGTTATCTTGTTGACTCTACTTTGAGGATTATTTTTACGTCTGGTTTTTACTGGAGGAGATTCTCGGCGAAATCACTGATTTGACATGAGTGTTAATCAGGTGATAGGCGATAACCTGCTAAAACTGGAATTGATCGCTTTATCAAACTAATCTAATAAATCGAATAGATGAAAAATGTGATGAGTTTCTACGGGGATTATGAGTGTTTGTGTCGGTAATTTATATTTTATTGTTTATTGTTCGATTTTTATTTGTGGGGATTATGTTACCGTTTAAACTTGGAGTTTGAGGAAAACGCATTCTTTAAACATTTTATGTTTTGTTGTGGTTTTTCTAAAATTCGTAATGATTTTCTAACTCCAGCGCCCGCATAACAAAGAGACAACACAATGACTTGTAAATTATGACTGGTTAAGGGTGTTCGATCGTTTTAAAAAAGTTAAGGTAGCACTGAATATTTTACAAATGAAGCGGTACTTAAGTGTGGTCGTTCTCTTCTTTTATAATGTTTGGACACTAAAATTTATCTACCTATTAGAAAATGTTTTTTCCTATACTAACAACAATATACAAGGTGTAGTTATGAAAGAGCATCATTCATATTTTGTGGTTATCTAGTTTTAAAACAAACATCCATAACTTTATTACCTATAAAACAAATTACGAATGCACCTAAAATTTACTACACTAAAATATAATTTACAAAATTTTGAGTTTTTGCTCTTGCGTTTTTCATTTAATTTTTATTGTAAATTTGTAAATTTCGTAATGCCTATTCAGTTGTAAGATTTTCTTTTTTTTGTTTCATATTTAAAAATTCGTGCCTATAAATTTTGTAGAAATAGTAACAAACCTTTCTTCAAGTTACACTGAATTCGTATATACCTACCACATGACTCATCAAAAATTTTTTGATCAACGGAGGTTGTGGTCAGAGCATGTAGGACATGAAAAATTAATGTGTGTCAATAAGAAACAGTCTTATTTGAAACTTCATTAAAATGACATCAATCGAAGATAAACTTTCAAAAATTCATGGGTGTCTTTGATTGTGTTTTTATTATATCGAGAACTCAGATTTTCCAGTTTTTTTTTGTTCAAAAGTTGTTCTAAAATTGCTTTTTATGAATCAACATACTGAGAAAATTTTGTACATTCTCTTATTTTTTTTATGTTTTTAAACTGATTAGACTGCTGAATTTTGATTTTTGTTTCAATGGGTTCAGTCAAAGTTTTATTTTTAAATTTCATTGTGCTTCTTTAGGAATCTTCCACAATGAATTTTTAACCTTAAAAAAAAACAAAAAAACAGCATTGCGAAACATTTCAAAATTAAAACATAAAATAAGTATTCTTAAAATATTTAGAAAATCCTATAAATTACACAAACATTTTTGTTCTTTATTATTTCGTCTACGTGTAATTAACCCAATAAATGATACATTTTAGATGGAAATTTCATGTTTGGCGTAGAACTAAAAAAAATAATAAAAATCGACTAAACTCCTATTACTAGTATTATTATTATTATCCTAAGCCTGTGTGACAAACACATCACACTTACGCCGTATGTGATTAATTCAATAGAAAACGCACTTTATTTTGGAAATATAAACAGCAATAAAAAACAAAATCAAAGATAGCCATGGATTTTTAAAGATTTCGTCTTTGACAGAATTTTCGTCTTGTTAGAATACGGTCAATTTGACAGTTTGGATTGAAAAGACAAACTTTCAAAAAGTCAAGGCCATCTTTGATAGTGTTTTTTATTGCTTTATCGGTATTTCATTATTACAATACTTGAAGTTAAATTAAAGTAAAAAAATACTCTTGGAATTATGTTGGGAGGTCAGATTTTCCATTTATTGTTTTTTTTTTGTTCAAAAGTTGTACTAAAATTGCTTTTTATGAATCAGTGAACATATTAAGAAAATTTGGTGCATTCTTCTATACTTTTCAAAATTTTTATACTGATTGGACTACGAATTTTGATTTTTGTTTAAACGAGTTCTGTTAAAGTTTAAAGTGTATTTTCAGGTTAACAGAAAAAGCACTTTTTCGTTTTTAAATTTCATTGTATTTCTTGTAGAATCTTCCATAATTATTTTTATCTGGTAATTACATTGTTGGTTCGTTAAAAAAAACTGAATACAGCACTGCGAAACATTTCAAAATTAGAATGTAAAGTTGTTTCTTAAAATTTATAGAAAATCCTATAACTTATAAAAACATTTTTTTCCTAGAAATATTTTGACTACCTGTAATTAACCCAATAGATTACACATTTTACAAATTTCATGTTTCGCATAAAACTGAAAAAAGTTAATGAAAATCAACTAAATTCCATAATTACCTTAAGCCTGTGTGACAAACACACCACACTTAAGTCGTATGTGATTAATTCAATAGGAAAAGCACTTTATTTTGGAAATAGAAAGAGAGCAATAAAAAACAAAATCAAACACAGTGATGGATTTTTTAAGATTCAGTCTTTGACAGAATTTTAGTATTATTAGATTACTGTCAATTTGACAGTTTGGGTTGAAAATGCAACGATCAAAGACAAACTTTCAAAAATTCATGGCTATCTTTAATCGTGTTTTTTATTGCTTTGCCGGTATTTTATTATTACAGTACTTGAAGTTAAATTAAAGTAAAAAAATACTTTTGGAATTGTGTTGAGAAGTCAGATTTTCCGTTTATTGTTTTTTTTTTTTTGTTCAAAAGTTGTACTAAAATTGCTTTTTATCAATCAATGTACATACTAAGAACATGTTGTGTACCTATCCTTTTATATTTTTTCCAAAATTTTTAGACTGATTAGACGACGAATTTTGATTTTTGCTTAAACGGATTTTGGCAAAGTTTAAAGTAAGTATATATTCAGATTAACGGAAAAAGCATTTTTTCGTTTTTAAATTCCATAATTATTTTTGTCTGGTAGTTACATTGTTGGCTTGTTAAAAAAAATGAATACAGCACTACAAGACATTTCAAAATTAAAACGTAAAGTTACTTTTTAAAATTTCTAGAAAATCCTATACTTATTAAAAAAAAAAATTCTTAGAAAATATTTTGACAACCTGTAATTAACTCCTGAAATTTCATGTAAAACTGGCGTAAAACTGAAAAAGCCAATGAAAATCGATTCTTTTATTATCGTAGGCTCAAAAACAGCTATGGATTTTTAAAAATTTGTTTTTGATAGAATTTTCGTCTTGTCGGAATACTGTCAATTTGAAAACTTGGTTTGAAAATGCACTGATCAAAGACAAACTTTCAAAAATTCATGGCTGTTTTTGATTCTGTTTTTATTTTCTTCGCGGTATTTCATTATGATAGTATTAAAGTAAAAAAATACATTTAAAATTATGTTGAGAAGTTGGATTTTCCATTTGTGTTTTTTTTTCTGTTCAAAAGTAGCACCAAAATTACCTTTTATTTAAATTTTTACAATGATTAGACTATTGAAAGTGTTAAGATTAACGGAAAAATCACTTTTACATTTATAAATTTCATTGTACTTCTTGTAGAATCTTTTATAATTATTTTTGTCTGGTAGTTAAATTATTTGCTCGTTTAAGAAAAAACTAAAAACTACATTACGAATTATTTCAAAATTAAAACATAAAGTTATTTCCTAAGATTTGCAAAAAACCTATAAATTATACAACCATTTTTTTCTCAGAAATTATTTTGACTAGATCTAATTAACCTAGTAAATGATACATTTTAGAAATTTCATGTTTGGCTTAAAACTAAAAACGGTAATGAAAATCGACCAAATTCCATTATTATCCTAGGCCTGTGTGACAAACACACCACACATACGCCGTCTGCGATTAATTCAATATAAAACGCACTTTATTTTCGAAATCGCCAGGCATTCCCCCTAGAGAGTAATAAAAAAACAAAATCAAAGACGTCTATGCATTTTTGAAGATTTGTCTTTGACAGAATTTCCGTCTTTTCAGAATACTGTGAATTTGAAAGTTTGGGTTGAAAATGCAACCATCAAAGACAAACTTTAATCGTGTTTTTTATTGCTTTCTCGATTTTATTATGACAGTACTTGAAGTCAAATTAAAATAAAAAATACTTTTGACATTATGTTGAGACATCAGATTTTCCATTTAATTATTTTTTTGTTCAAAAGTTGTACTAAGAAAATTTTGTACATTCTGTTATATTTTTTATAAAATTTTTACACTGATTAGACTGTTGAATTTTGATTTTTGTTTCAACGGGTTCTGTCAAAGTTTGAAGCATTGAAATTAACGAAAAGAGCACTTTTTAATTTTTAAACTTCATTGTACTTCTTTTAGATTCCTCCGCAATGATTTTTTGACGTTAAAAATATCAAAAAACAGCATTGGGAAACATTTCAAAATTCAAATATAAAGTTACTTCTTAAAATTTTTAAAAAATCGTATAAATTACACAGAGACTTTTTTTTCTTAATTATTTTGACTACTTGTAACACTGGTCAACAGCTAAGTTCTAACTTTTATTATAGCAGTCAATTATTATTTAATTAGCAATTTTAAATGATATTATAAAGGGCTAAACCAAAACTTAGCTCTCATTTAAAAGTAATCTTAAAATATTATTCTTGAAAAATACAAAAATCGTACTATTAAGTAATAGGAAACTTTCTATAAGGTGTATTTTTTTGTAATCAAATTGCTACAAACTTCTTGGGAAACAATAAGAAAACTACTTTTAGTAAGTAGAAGACATGTTCTCATCATATAAAAAATTTAAAATTAACATATTCCTAAAAGTGCATTTTATACACTCGCACTTTGATTTTTTCCCCAAAAATTGTGACGACATGAGTGACCATCATAGAGAACACATCCATCTAGGCATTTTGTCGATAGAAAAACGTTACCAAGATCAATGGAACACCTAAATGCTCGCAGAATACTGCGGGACCATCAAGCGAGAGATCTCCAATAAAATCTATAGGAGGCAACCGAAAAAACGTTGGTCTTCGCTGTTTCATTTGTTTTTTTCGTTTTTTAAACTACATTCGTTGTTTTTTTCTTATTTATGGTTGTTCTTTTGTTAATACTACATTTTTTGCCGTTAAAGATACAAAAATTAAATTGTTTTACCTGATTTTGTGTTTCTAACATCAAATATGCATATTTTCTTTAATTGAGCTAAGTTATAAGATTTATGCTCTTTGTTACAAACACAGAGACAAATTAAACGAAAACATTACAATTATGTCAAAGTTAGAGAGAAAAAATTAAATTTTGTTGA
This sequence comes from Zophobas atratus, assembly GCA_022388445.1. Classification (NCBI taxonomy): domain Eukaryota; kingdom Metazoa; phylum Arthropoda; class Insecta; order Coleoptera; family Tenebrionidae; genus Zophobas; species Zophobas atratus. Next base: position 12,032,728 of record CM039446.1, read on the forward strand.
CCAGTGAATTAGCCCAACAAATAATGCATTTTAGAAATTTCATGTTTAGTGTAAAACTAAAAAAGATAATGAAAATCGACTAAACTGCTATTATTAATATTATTATTACCCTAAGCCTGTGTGACAGACACACGACACGTAAGCCGTCTGTGATTAATTCAGTAGAAAACGCACTTTATTTTGGAAGTACAGAGAGGGAGAGCAATAAAAAACAAAATCAAAGACAGCTATGGAATTTTCGTCTTGTCAGAATACTGTCAATTGGAAAGTTTGGTTTGAAAACGCAACGATCAAAGACAAACTTTCAAGAATTCATGGCTCTTTTTGATTGTGTTTTTTATTGCCTTCTCGGTAACTATAACAGTACTTGAAGTTAAATTAATGTAAAACATACTTTTGAATTATGTTGAGATGTCAGATTTTCCATTTATTGCTTTTTTTTGTTCAAAAGTTGTACCAAAATTGCTTTTTGTGAATTAATGTAGGTAGATACTAAGAAAATTTTGTAGATTTTCTTATATTTTTTCTAAAATTTTTACACTGAGACCAAGAAATTTCATTTTTGTTTAAACGAATTCTGTCAAAGTTTAAAGTATTTTAGATTAACGAAGAAAACACTTTCTATTTTTTAAATGTCATTGTACCTCTTGTAGAATCTTCCATAATTATTTTTTGCCTGGTAGTTACATTGTTGACTCGTTAAAAAAAAACTAAATACAGCACTGCGAAACATTTCAAAATTTCTAGAAAATCCTATAACATATAAAAACATTTTTTCTTCTTAGAAATTATTTTGACTACCTGTAATTAACTCATGAAATTTCATGTTTGGCATAAAACTAAAAAAGTTAATGAAAATCGACTAAACTCTTTTATTATCCTAAGCTTATGTGACAAACACATCACAGTTAAGCCGTATAAAAGGCACTTTATTCTGGAAATCGCCACGCATTTGCCCCTAGAGAGCAATAAAAAACAAAATCAAAAACAGCTATGTATTTTTGAGGGTTTGTCTTTGATAGATTTTTCGTCTTGTTAGAATACTGTCAATTTCAAAGTTTGCAACGATCAAAAACAAACTTTCAAAAATTCATGGCTACCTTTAATCGTTTTTTTTATTGCCTTCTCGTTATTTCATTATGACAGTACTTGAAGATAAATTAAAGTAAAAAAAATACTTTTGGAATTATCTAGAGATGTCAGATTTTCCATTTATTTAAGTATTTTTTTGTTCAAAACTTGTAATAATATTGCTTTTTTTGAATCAGTGTACATGCTAAAAAAATTTTGTGCATTCTTTTATATTTTTTACAAAATTTTAGACTGATTAGAGTGCTGAATTGTTTCAACGGATTCTGTCAAATCTTAAAGTATTGAGATTACCGAAAAAAGTACTTTGTCATTTTTAAATTTCACTGTACTTCTTATAGAATCTTCCGTAATTATTTTTTGTCTGGTGGTCACAATCTTTACTCGTTTAAGAAAAAACTAAAAACTAGACATTGCGAAATATTTCAAAATTAAAACATAAAGTTACTAAACACAAAACATCTATTAAAATGTATTTTCTATTCATCCTCTGTATAAAGTTGGCTATGTCATTTAAAAAATTTATGAAATAAATATTTGGTAAAAAATAATTTTATAGAACTTCAGTCAACACGATTTCTTAGCTAGGTCAATGTAACAAGAGCCTTAAGAACTGCGAAATTCGATAAAATATTTAGACAAAATAATTTCACAAAATAATCACAATTTGAAACTTTTTAGTTGACGTTCTTTTGAAAGCCCTAATTTAGATATTTTTTCTAGACAACTCAAATATTACAAAAAAAATGGAAAATTTTCGCAAGTCACTAACATTGAGTGAATAAACATAAAACATCTGTTGAATATTTGGTAAAAAATACTCTTATGGAACTTCAGTCAACACATTTCTTAGCTAGGTTAAAGTAGCAACAACTTTAAGAACTACAAAATTCGATACAAAATAATTTGACAAAATAATCTCCAATTGAAATTTTCTAGTTGACGTTCTTTTGACGTTTAATTAAATTTTATAATTTGTCATAGAAACCTATTATAAGGAATTCCTATTGAAATTTTCGCAAGTCACTAACATTGAGTGAATAAACATAAAACACCTATTAAAATGTATTTTATATTCATTATTTCTATAAAGTTGACTTTGATAGAATTTCCGTCTTTTCAAACCGTCATTTGACAGTTTTTTGAGTTGAAAATGCAGCAATCAAAGACAAACTTTCAAAAATCCATGGCGGTTTTTGATCGTGTTTTTAATGCTGTCTAAAAAAAACTTGTGTTTTCATATGGAGTTATTGTCAGATTTTCCAATTTTTTTGTTCAAAAGTTGTACAAAAATTACTTATTATTTATCAACATGCTACGAAAATTTTGTTCATTCTCTTAGATTTCATGTACGTAAATACGCAAGTTCATTTTTATTAAATATATGTTTCTACAGTGATTTTACTTCCAAATTTTGATTTTTTAAAATTTAAATTTCATTGCACTTCTTATAGAATCTTCCACAATATTTTTATAACTGATATCACATGTTTTTTCGTTCAAAATAAAGTTAAAAACAACATTGCCAAATATCTCAAAATTAAAACCAGTGGCGGCTCGTGATCTTTTGAGATGGGAGGACACAATTTGATTGACGAGTTAAATACAAAAATTTAAAACAGGCTGTTATTAATTTATTACCAATTAATAGACGAAATTGTGTAACGGAAATAAATACAAAAATACATTCAATAAAAGTAAAAAAATATTTGTTCACGCACGTTTAGTTTCAACTTACTAGTGAGGATACATACAAAACAAAACAATGTATTATTTTTTCACAACCCCACATCCACAAAAATTTATCATACGTGTTATGTCTAGGTATTAAAATATTTATGAAAGTCTCATTTTGCCATGAATATTTTTATTAATAAATCGCGGGTGGCTCATTATTCACTACAATTTTATGGTCATAAGATAGAGTAAGTACAATTTTTTAATAAATATAAAATCAAACAATTTCAGCCAAATGCAGCGGCTAGAGGCGCGGTTTCCATGGCAACGGTGTAAACATAAAGTCTAAATGAGTCATGATTGAGCCGACACCTTACCATCGATTCTCGTAGATTTAATAGACATTTATAAGCAAGTTTTTAATACACATTTTTACACTAAATTTTTGTTTTTGTTTCAGCGTTTTCTGTCAAAGTTTAAAGTACTGAAATTGGCCAAAAAGCATTGTTCCATTTTTAAATTTAATTGTACTTCTTATACAATTTTTTATGACAGGACTGGTAGCCACAAGGTATTTCATTTTATTCATTCTTTAACTATTTTACAATTAAAATACAAATAATGGTTAATTATTTACCACTATGACGTATAATTAACGTAAAACGATAAATTTTATAATTTTCGACACACGATTGGCTGAAATGCAAAAAGATAATGAAAATCGAGCGAACCGCTTTATTATTCTAGGCTCGTGTGACAAACAGGTTAGACTACAAGTCGTCGATAACAAATTCAACAGAGAGATTATATTTTTCTCGAAATTTCAGCATATTTGTGTGTCATTTGATCACAGTATTTCAAGTTATACTGAGTTCTTTTTTAATATCTCAATGCACTGTTGCCGGATTTAACATTGTTAGCTAATTCTGATAAAATTGTTACAAGTGCGTTACTCAGCGTTTTTTTTTTTTTCATTTATTTACAAAACATGTATAAAAATTTGCTTTTAAAATTGATATAGAGTCGGAATATATTTTAATGTTTTCAAATTTGGCTGAATTATTATTCTGTGTTTTATAAATAAAATCATCGTTAATCAACACCTCTTCACTCTAGTCAACAATCCATGACACAACAAATTTTCAAATTTGACGTGAATTTATGTTTGCGGAATTTTTAATTTTTTTGTGGAGATTACGTTACTCCTTTTGCAGCTTAAATTAATTTTTACAATCCTTATCAACGTGTCATAAACTTAATGAGTTATTTTTTGAATACCCCGTATATTAAAAAGATAATTTCGGGAACTAGGAAACCAGTCTTTGAAACTGTATGTGTACTTCAAGGTGTACATAATAAGGTGATTACGGTGACGCCATGCCAAGATAAACTTTAAGACTAAAAGTAAAAGTAAATTTAAAACTAGACACAATAACAAGCTTTGCGAGATTACAGGTCAGCTGACATTTCTGTACTCATGCCCTCGAAAAAGTATGTGACGTCATCTTCTTTTTTAAAATAGTTTTTAATGTGAAGTTTGTGTACATGAAAAGAAAATTCTGCTGGGAAAATGTAAAAATGAAGTCATTAGCTTTTTAGAGAAGATAACTACACATTCTTACGATAACTCGTAAAAGTAGGCATCATTAAAATGTGGAAACGAAGTAGCCTATAAACTTCAAACGAAACTTACTCAATAAAATTGAGAGATGACGTCATCACATTTTCGGAAGGGATGAAAACATAAATTTTGTTATAATATCTAGGGTTGTATTTAGAGCTAACTTAAAAAAATGCCTGTCGTTTGGTGTCGATTTTCAGCTGCTCAAGAGCTTAAGAACTAACCCAGTAGCATCAATATTGTGTCAAGGTGACAATATTTCATGTACTTACATCCAATGAAGATAAATAACTAGGGAAAGGTCCTTTATTACAGGCATTAGAGTAATAACACATTTAAGTGAACAACCACCATTTGCATTGAAAAAACTGAACCACTTTGTTAATATAAGTTGCATAATAATAGGTCATGCTGCATGAATAAAGAAATAAAGAAACCACATTAGAACTCACTGCGTGATTTACTTTGTTGCAAACTGTACACCGTCATTGCGATAAAATTACTTCCAGTGCAGACGTTAAACCTAATTAAAAAAAAATTTGGCGAATTTGTGGATAATAAGGCGACAGATAATTTTTAAACGTGTTTCGAAATTAATAAAAATAATTAATATCGTGTTAATTGGACGTGATTTACAAGTACAGTTCACAGTACGTAATATAAAATCACGTAATAAATATGAAAAATCGCAAATTCTATCCAAGTAGGTATTTCGTTTTTTCCATGTACCAAATTCCCACCGCCCACAAGTACCAGTTTCGCACGATCGTAAATGCGTAAAACTCTCCCGATTATGTGTTCCAGTGTTTATTTTCGTCGTTTAAATACTCGAATCGAGTATCTAAAATAACATAATATCGACCCATTCCTCAATGAGATCAACGCAGGAGAATAGAAAAGCCCATCAATAATGCTAATATCAGCGATTTCCTTTAAAGCTCGTATAAATTAATATCCCTTATTAAAACTTAACTGTTTTCTATGAATAATTTGTGTGAAAATGGTCGCTTTGCTGCGTCCAGTTCACACGCTATCGTTTTTTTGCTTTCGTTTTTCGTTTTTCTCTTCCTTTTCTTCATCGCGATGTGAATTCAAATCTGCGATAGTAGAAATAATTAGCGAAAAAACGGGAATGTTTGCATAAACGCTGCTAGTTATTCTAAATGCATAAATAGATCACTTTTTGGTTTATGTAGATTTATTTATATTGTGTGAATTGACGGGAACTTGTAACAAAGCGTGACGAGCTATTTTTAACTTTTTGAAATCTTTTTTTGACGATTTCGTAAAAATAAATAACTAATTTTTACAACAAATATGATTAAATAAAATATAAATAAAGGGCCTAAGCTGAGTGTAGGCAACTACAGCTAATGGATTTTATTAATAATTACACTGATAAACACAGAGAAGATAATCTTGTTGTAACTGCAGATATCATAACAAAATGCTATTATTAGGTACAATGGAACCTTTCATTAATTATTTGAAATAATAATTATTATTCATTTATAAATATCGTGGGCACGGGTGGTCAAAACGTATTCGTAATAATTAGAAGAAATGTAGGTATACCTAAATTAAAACAAAAAATTTGCTGTGTGTGTTTTGAGGAGTTTAATTGCGACTAAATAAATAAGTATTTTTCTCTGAATTTTTCTAATCTAAATAGCGTTTGCCCCGAGTTCTGATCCTTCGATGTTATCTGAACGTGATAATCACGATTGGAAAGAATGCACCAAATCTAAACCTCGTTTAATTATTGTTTTCGTTTATTAGATTTTTTTAACATTGAGTATGAATCATTTCAAAATATCGTAAAAATAAAATTTGTGGAAAGCTCTTTTTACGTGGATTTCGACTTTCGATTTCGCTTTGAATGTATAGAAATTTGAATTCTATTCGCTGTCGAAAATTGACTGTTAGCAATTATTTTCGAATTTTAATTATTGTCTGTAGTTACATGAAATAACTTAAAAAAATACCAGGAAAGATGTGCGAGGCCTTGTTTTTCTTTATTCATATAAAACAGTTATTTTTAATTTGGAAAATATCAATTGATTTAACGATAAAAAATTTAAGTTGAAAAAGATAACAGATTGTAAGTAAGCGTTTAATAATAGATGTGATTATTTGTCTAACAAATTCTCAGCGAACACACGCCAAAGGGAAACCTACAATTTCGTATTCTATGAGTCGTGAAAACCAGGAAAACATGAAATTCGACATTTGTCAAAATAACCCTTTTACAATAAGTACAATTAAAATTATTTAGGCCACATTCAATTAGAACTCTGCCAAAGAACCGAAGAAAGTTTGGTATACATAACCTCACACATTTTGTTAAATTTTAATATTCTGTTTTAATGATGCGAAAAATTTATTACCAATTTCAGAAAGTCTTTTATATTGGGCATTTTCACCCATGAGTCTCACATCTTGCAGAATTTCAAAAATTGTGTAATTTTTTTTTCCAATATAAGCAATTTTTTTGGTATTACGGGTGTGCACAATATATTAGCGAATCCTGGAAAACGATTTTAGGCAAAAAAACTTTCAGTACCTACTTTTGTGCAAATTTCTATAAAAACAAAAATTTCTGTCAGTTGCTAACATAAGACTGATTTGGCTAATGGCATACCTTCTAAGAAAAAAAAAGGGCGGGTGGGCGGGGCTACTACCTGCTAAGATACTGACAGACGTAAGTTCCTTAATTTCAATTTTAATTATATATATTTGTATTAGCTAAAAAAGTGTTCCTAAAGGATCCATTCGACAAGTGGCTACTTTCATGTTTTTTCAACATTTCATGACTCCTGGAGTATGAAAATATAGGTCCCCCTTTTTCGCCGAAACTATTGGACCCATTGTTATTGGACAGTGATGTTATTTAAATTTTATAAGCATATTCCTTCACTTGCAGTTTATGAAACCGTCTGATTTTTTATCCTAAGCATCCAAATTTTTGGAAAAAAGATCAAAATTTCACAACAAAGATTTTAAGGTTATCATAAGCATGGTAAATTGTTGATCAAAATTTCTTTATTGTTTTAAGGGACTATTGTATCTGATTTTTCTCTTTTTGGAAAGATAAAATATATTTCAAAACTAAACTTGCAGTACTTTACTTTGACAAATACTTATTATAGTGTAATTCTTTTAATTTTGGAAAGGTGTTGTAAAACGGTAGTTTCTTTTTCTGTCTTCTTCCGACACACTATATTTACCCCTCTAAAATGCTAAGAAGTGTAAATACACTGTGTTGGACAAAGACAGAAATAGTAACGTACCAGATGTTTTAATTAGTACAGTTTTTACAACACTTTGCCTGAATTTAAAGAATTCTACTGTACATAGATAAAAAATTATTAGAAAAATAATCTATACCCTATTTTCAGATTTACGCTAGACATTGATTTGACTCTCCTTTTTCCTATTTTATTTGGAAATTTGGAAATAATTTTTTCTTTCTAAACATAGTAAGTCTGAAAACAGCTGCTAATCCTTTAATTTTTTTTAATCCGTTTGCATATTTTGGTACCAAAAAAAGCGTTGTTTATGGTTTGAAAAATATTACGATTATTTAAAATTTTTAAACTTGGAAAATTCCACTTTTTAATGGTAAATTTATATACTTTCCCTTATCTAGTATGCCATCATTGGTAATGAAATTTTTTACTTCCCGGGCGTAAAAATGGATTTCTAGACAAATAATCTCCAAAACTACTGGACTAATTATTGTGAAATTTTAGGTATGCCAGAAGTGTCACGTAGATCGTAAAACACTGACCAAAATTTGTCTAATCGTTCCCACCAACAATTTGATGACGTCATCTCAAAATTTTGCATAGTAAATGCTACTTCAATTTGATAAAATAACATATGGTAGCGTTTATGAATCCACCCTTGTTTTCATCTTCGACACCCAAATTTTTGAAAAAAAAATCAAAATTTTTCCTCAATGTATAATTTAGAAACTGCAAAACCGAATGCTATAAATAACAAATAATTCAAAATTTATTTGTTTATCCCGCCTCAAAAAATCCTAAGTAAAATATGTAAAATGTTGTAAGACTTGTATGTGTGGAAAACATTTTTGCTAATAAAAATAAATAATTTCGCAAAAAGAAGCATTCTAGTATTTTCTTCAACTCCTCGTTAATTTGTATTTTTTCCTTCTTCTTCATGGGAATCTGCCGTTTCTAACTCTTTTGTGATATATCAGTACTATTTCATTCAGTAGGAAACGTCTTCTCTACAGAATTTTCTAGAATCTTTAAAAAATGTGCTACTTATCTGTTTGTTCTTGTTGCTTCTCTTTCCATATAGAATTCTTTTATCAGAATAAATTGAGGTCAACTGGCATTTTTTTCTTAAAAAAAAATGTGCCCAAGGCCACATTTTTCTTTTTTTTCAGATTCAGAACAGAAGCATTCTAGAACTTCTCTCTTCAATCTGGCTACTTATCTGTTTCTTCTTGTTGCTTCTCTTTGCATATAGAATTTTTTTATCATAATAAATTGAGGTCAACTGGCATTTTTTTCTTAAAAAAATGTGCCCGAGGCCACATTTTTCTTTTTTTCCAGATTCAAAACAGAAGCATTATAGAACTTCTCTCTTCAACCTGTATTTTTTCCTTGTTTTCGAATAAAATTCTTCTAAAACCACTTCTCTTCTCGACTCCTCTAAAATCCTTTTCATAAATGATCTCACCAAAACTTCGTAACAAAAGCATTCTAGAATCTTTTGGAACTTCTGATTAAATTCTCTATTCAACGTCTATTTGTTTTCTTTGTCCCAAATAGAATATCATCATAACTTTGCTAGCGTTCTAGAATTTCAAGGAAATCTCCCGTTTTCAACTTCTTTTTGGATAGTTGAATTCTTCAAGACAGAATTTTCTAGAATCTTTGTAAAACTTACCGATTATCTGTTTCTTGAATTTCATTCTCCTATTGCTTCTCGTTCCACATATAACTCTTCTATCATAATAAATTCTGGTAAACTAACATTTTTTTTTTCAAAAATAATGTGCTTAAGGGCACATTTTTATTTTCCAGCTTCGGAACAGAAGCATTCCTGAACTTGTCTCATTAGCCTATATTTTCTTTCTTATTTCCGAATAAAATTCTTCTAAAACCCATTTAATTCATGATCTCACCAAAACTTCGCAGCGAACGCATTCTAGAATCTTTTGGAACTTCTGATTAATTTCTTTGTTCATTGTCCATTTTTTTCTTTGTCCAAAAAAAAATATTGTCATAATTTTCCCAGCTCCCATTTTCAACTTCTTTTTGGATAGTTCATTTCTTTTCGATTGAATTTTCTAGAATCTTTGTAAAACGTGCAAATTATCTGTTTTCTGAACTTAATTCTTCTATCGCTTCTCGTTTCACATCTCTTCTGTCATAATAAATTCAGGTCAAGTAGCAGTTTTTTTTTCAAGAATAATTTACTTAAAACGACATTTCTTCATTTCTTCCAGATGTTGAACAGAAGCACTCCTTTATATTTTTTCTTGTTTCTGAATAAAATTTTTCTAGTAGCGCTTCTTTCCTGGATTCTTCTAAAACTCTTTTAATTCATGGTCTCACCAGAATTTCGTAGCAAGAGCATTCTAAAATATATTGAAACTGCTTATTTATTTCTTTCTTCAACGACTATTTTTTTTCGTCCCAAATAGAATATCATCTTACCAGCGTTCTAGAACTTTCTGCAGACCTGCGGTTTTCAACTCTATTTGGACAGTCCAATTCTGCTGGATAGAATTTTCTGAAATCTTCGAAAATCTGCCAGTTATCTGTTTCTTGAAACTCATTCTTTTATTGCTTCCCGTTCCACATAGAATTCTTCTATCATAATAAGTTCAGATCAACTAGCATTTTTCCTTCGAGGATATTGTGCTCAAGGCAAGGTTTCAATTTCGAAAAAGAAACATTCTGGAATTTCCTTTAACTCTCCATTGATTTAAGGTCAATTTTTTTCTTCTCAATCTGAACATTATTCAACTTTTCCCGTTTTTAAGTTGTTTAAGTTATTTCGGCAGTACCTACTTCAATTTTTCTCGATAGAATGTTCTAGAATTTTCGTAAAATGTGCCAGTTCTCCATTTCTTGAACTCCATTCTCCTATTGCTTCTCGTTCCACATATAACTTTTCTATCATAATAAATTAAGATTAACTAGCAAGTTATTTTTTTCTAGAATAATTTGCTAAAAGTGACATTTCTTCAGTTCTTCCAGATTCTGAACAAAAATTCTATAGAACCTCTCTTCAACCTCTATATTTTTTTCTTATTTCCGAATAAAATTCTTCTAGAACCACTTCTTTTCTCGATTCTTTGAAAACGTTTTTAATTCATGATCTTACCAGAACTTCGTAGCAAAAGCATTCTAGAATGTTTTGGAACTCCTTATTAATTTCTCTGTTCAAGATCTATTTTTTGTCTTTGTCCCAAATAGAATATCGTCTTAACTTTGCCAGCTTTCTAAAACTTCATAGAAATATCCCGTTTTCCACTATCTTTGGACAGTCCAATTCGTCTCGACAAAATTTTCTAAAATCTTCGAAAACTTGTCAGTTATATATTTCTTGAACTCCATTGTTCTACTGCTTCTCTTCCACATATAACTCATGATAAATTCAGGTCAAGTATCATTTTTTTCTTCAAGGGTAGTGTTCTGAAGGCGACTTTTTTTTTCATGTTTGGAACAGAAGCATTCTAGAACTTCTCTCTTCAACCTATATTTTTTCCTTGTTTTCAAATAAAATTCTTCTAGAACCGGTTCTCTTCTCGATTCTTGTTATTAATTCCTTCTGTTCTGGAACTATTCTTCCATTTCTTCTCGTTTTACATATAGCACTTTTTTCTTCAAGGATAACATGCTTAAGGCAGCATTTATTCATTTTTTCCAAGTTCGGAACAGAAGCATTCTAGAACTTTTCTCTTCAAAAATTCTTTTGGCCCTCTTTATAAATGTCTCCCTTTAGTGTCTATTTTTTCTCCTTTCAAAATAGAATATCATCTTGATTTTCCTAGTATTCTAGAACTTCATAGAAATTTCTCATTTTCAACTCTTTTGGATAATCCGGAAATAACTAATAAAAAACATCTTCTCGATGGAATTAAATTTAAATTTCGTTAAAATGTGCGAGTTATCTGTTTCTTGAACGTGATTCTTCTATTGCTTCTTGTTCCACATAAAATTCTTCTATCATAATAAATTCAGGTCAACTAGCAACATTTCTTCATTTTTTCAAGTTTTCTTTTTTCTCTAGTTACAAACACATTCATAATTTTTAAAATTGTTTATACAGGATGACTAAAAAAAATATTCAAGCAAGTTATTTTATTGATCAAATCAGGAACCAGTTCCATTTTTTATTAGTACTGAGAGAGAAATAAAAAAATGAGATTGATTATAGTGTTGTCCAGTTTAAGAACAATAAAAAATTCTAAATTAGAGCTTTAAAACAATACTATCTTTGTAGACATTTGAAGTCCCGAATTATATGCATAAACAGTGATCAAAACATACAAGATATCATGTTTAAATATTTTTAGCTAAAAACGTTTGACGTAAATAATACTTAGATATCCCTAAGATTTTCAGAAATGGAGAAATGAATGAATTGCAACTTTCTCAGATACTAAAAAAAAAAAAAATTGTAACAGATGTTATATTAGTTCATTTCTATTTTTCTATCACCACCCCGACAACAAGCACAAATCCCCTTCCACCCAAATCCCAATAATCTCTCATATTTGCAAATCAGAAAAACACACTTAGAGGTCACATCTATCTCGCCCAGCTCCCATCCGCGATTTTTATTGGACAATATATTTATCAAGCCGAAGCCAGCTGATAAGACAAGCTCCAAGTTCACCCATCAAAAAAAGCAACAAAACCGCGAAAAATCGCCATTTTTCGGCAGACCCTCGCCGGTGCGGTAGTGCCAAGTGCATCCTTCGCCCCCCAGGTACGCACGTCACTGTTTGTACGACTCATTATCACCAACGCGCCATTTTATCAGGCCTCGTCAAGCCGGAGCGCAATGTCTAGGTCAGGGAAAGTGATTTTTTGCGGGATGAGACGCTTCGGGACAGGCGACGCCATCTAGCGGCGGCGTCGCGACGCCGCCCGTCTCGGGGACGGGTGGCCGCACACCTGCCCTGTTGCGTAACGGCGCGGACAAGGACACGTGAGCACCTTGCTCGTGTCGGATTAAGAGGATTTTTTGCCTTTCGAAGGGGGAATAAATTTGAATAATTTGATGGGTTGGTGGTCGGCGGTGGGTGTGATGGAATCAGTGTTGCGGGGTTTCGCGCTGCGGCGGAAGAATGGTGGAGATGGGTTGGATGATGGTATCGCTGGAAAAATGCTGGCTTTAATAATAAATCGGAGTTCTCATGGAGAACTGCAACGTAATGGTGCCGTAATTGCACTAATAACGGCTAGAATTAGCGCGATAACGCGGTTTTAAACGAAAACCTAATGTTTGTCGAATTCTCAACCTGATAAACGACGACGTAACAATAGCAAGACCTATTGTTACGCAAGCAACATTCATTTCGGATTTTGGAAAATTTATTTTTTTTAATTCTACACAGCCAAAGTTGCATTTTAAAGATCCACCAACACCGTAATTCACCCAGAAAATACACGTGATCGCTAAACTTAAATTCTGTCGAAAAAAATTTAATGTAATCTCCCGTAATCTAACTGTAATCTGAAAATTCAAGTTTTTCAGGAAAACGAATACGTTTTACAGATTTTTTTGCATGCTTACGTAAGCCGCTGACACTTCAAAGAATCGCTTAAAGCGTTACGTATTTGAATCAACAGGTGATGAATTTTTAATACGTGAACAGAATGTACAATACAAATTTTTAACCGATTTTAATTCTTCTAAATGATTTTTTAATATTAAAATAAAGGTTAAATTTAAACTTCAAAAAATTACATTATTACCTAACTCGTATCACGAGCGTTTAATTAAGAACTACAAAATTAAGTTCTATCAAAAAATTGTATGGAAAAGGGGATAATTTAAAATTCGTGTACACTAAAAACGAATTTTCTTACTGTTACTATATTTAGAATTTTTTGCTTAAGCCTCTGTACATTTACTATATCCTCAACAGCTTATTTTTTTATTATTTCACTTTTTTTTTAATTATTTGTTTAATTAAAAAAATGGAGTTGCTTCAACTGCCTTGAGATGTAACAGGTGCCCAGAATTTTTTTACGTTTAGACTGAAAAAAAAGTGATCAAAGCCGCCACGGATTTATGAAGGTTTCTCTTTGAACGTTGTATTTTCAACTCAAACTTTCAACGGTAATTTGACAAGACGAGACTTCCATCTATCAACGACAAATTTTCAAAAATTCGTGGCTGTCTTTGATCATGTTTTTTATTGCTCTCTGGATAGTTAAGAGTTAATATTATTAAAAGAAAAAAAATGCTAAATCTCCACTTCATCATTTATTTAGTAAAAATTGTATTTTTTTAACTATAACAGTTATACAAATTAGTTAAATTAGAGGGACAAGAAAAAATATTCTTTTAACCTGTCCTATATTATCAAGATTTAAGGCTTTTATAGCTAATTCTCATTGTTTACAAACCAGGCTTTTATGTTTAGTAATGTTTGCTATAACGTAAAAAAATAAATAATTATGGTTATTGTTAATAAACAAAAAAAAAACAATTATAACTATCACCGACTTAAATTTTTTTATTAACGTAATTGCTGTAAATCTTGCACAATTTATAATTTTTTTAAGTTAATAGTTAATATTATTAAAAAAATGGCTAGTTACCAACTTCATAGATCAGCGAAAAAATGCCTAAACATCATTTATTTAGTAAAAATTTGTATTTTTTTAACTATAAAAATGATAAAAATTAGTTAAATTACAGGGTCAAGAAACATCGTTCTTTTAACTTGTGCTCTGTTATCAAGCTCGCTAGAAAAAATGACAACTCTAATAGTTTCAACTACTATGTATAACAGAAATAACGCTTTTATAGCTAATTCTCATTGTTTTCAAACCACGCTTTTATGTTTAATAATGTTTGTTATCATGTAAAAAAAATAATTCATTATTATTAATAAACAAAAAAATATATAGCTATCAACGGCTTAAAAAATTTGATTAACGTAATTGCTACTAATCTTGCACAGTTTATAATTTTTTTTTAACTATAATTGATTCGGAGAATCTTTTTGATTGTTAGACTTTGTTTTATTAGCTAATTAGAATAATCATGTTCTAGTTTTAATGGTGGTTATAGAACTAAGATAGACCATTATAGCTCTTATCGACGTTATAGTCACGTATCGCAAATTATAGGTTTTTTCGATATAGTTACTTTTTATTACTATCATATAACTATTTTAGAAATAATGAAATTTCGTAGTTATACTTCATTCTAATTTAAATAATGTAAATTAATGCATATTTTATGTTTACTAGGTGATAATAGAATTCAGAGACATCATTTGACAATAATTATAGTTACATAACACAAACAGTTACCTTTCATTATTATATATTTATTTCAGAAAAGCTGATCCTAATTAAATTAATAGATAATTTTATTTTAACTACAATTATTGCACAATTCTACGATCAAATCAATCTTTCCTTAAAGTCAACTCTAAACCAGTTTTTTTTCTTTTTGTATCTATACCCAAAAGAACAAGTTCTGTATTATGTAAATGAGTTAGTTTTTATTAATTATAAATTAATGCATTATTTTAGAATTACTATAATTATTGCACAATTATACGATCAAATAGAAATCTGTTTCAATTGGAGTTGGCTATGATTAACACAATACAGTGGACATTACTGACGTTAGAATTCTATCTTCAACTGTTGCTTTGCTATTCCACATCATCACAGAACATTCGTTAAAATCAACTCTAAGTCAAAATTTTTTCGATCACTCAGTAAAATTCGTGTTTTTTGTTTCTATGCTCCAAAGATTTATTTTTTCTAAATAAATGAGTTTTTGTTTGTTTTTATTAGTTATAAATTAATGAATTATTTGGTGGTTTATGAATTCGCCTCGATTTTGTTCTCTAGACATCCAGATTTTCGCAAACAAAAGTAAAAATTTGATAACAACATTACAATAATGTAAGTGGAAATATGAGCAACGGCCAATTAGCTCATGGGCCACTTTTTGTTACATTGTGACTAGCATTATTTATTTATTTATTTAAATAAAATTTACACAACTTTATAAAATATGGGCATATTTTAAATTTTTCTATACAATTCTAAAATATTTTTTTTTTTATCTCTATGAAAGATTTTAATAGTCGAAGAATTTAGGATTTTTTTTTGATAATATTTTGCATATTTTTTTATCTGGAGAGCTTTTATCTGTAAAAATTAGCAGTAAAATGCTCGACAATAAAATAATGTGGACCAAATTTATCTCAGATAGAGCCTTATTTTTGCCAAATAGAAAAAAAAGATAAAACCCAGGCTATACTTTTTCAGCGGCCAGTGAAATGCGTTTGTAATTGATAAAACACCATCACCTGAAGTTTTATCGCTGTAAAAACACAGTAATGATTCGATATCAAAGAAACACCGTTTGGTTATATTTTAACTATCTGTAGCTATGGAAACTCCTATTATCATACGGATAATAATAATTAATAATAGTAATAATGGATCTAAAATAACTTACCTACCCAGCACAGAAGGCGGCCAGTCGCTAACATCTGTCCTTGTGCTTTTGTAAAATATTGCGTATTACTCTTTAATTTAAATGCTCAATTTATTTTAAAAGCAATTTGCGTAATTACTCAATATTTTAGATAAAAATGACGGTAACCAATGATGTGACAGTAATATGTCTAACAGCCGCCGTTAATGTGGTTATAAAAATATATATATTTTTTTAATTTTAGCTAATTGACTGAGAATAGCAAGATTTAAAGTCAATTAATCGCCAGGTGTAGAATTTTATGTACGAGCTTTTTGTGGCCGATTTTTACAAGTTAAAATTAGCTGAAAAACATAACAACAATCTCAGTTATGGCAATAATATGTGAAATTTTAAATTACATCATGTTCCTGTCACGCATTGTTACATAACATAAATGACAAAAATAACAAGAGAATGCAATAAGTAGAATAACGTGTATCATTATTTATGCATCTAACACTTATTGAGTAAATAATGATGGATAAGTTATTTATGTAATTAATATCTGGTGACAGTTTTTGTAATTTATGAAACGTCAAACGCAATTTTAAAAAATAATTGAAACGTTTGGAGTTGTTAGAAACACAGGAAGAGAGAGTGAAAGTTACAGTAAACTTTTTACTTGTTGTTTATTTTTGGAAAAAAGTGAACTGACGCTTTTGAAACTCACCCTGTATATTCACTCACCACATTTTTTTAGTATTTTATATATAATTAAAAAAATCGGTAAATCGTTTTTTTGTGTATTCTTGAAGTCGTTTGTAGAAAATCTAAGGGTTGTATTTGTCGTTAAAAGCACTTATTTTATTACGTGTGTAATACACCGGTGAGAAAAAGTGTTAATTATCGGTTGTCGTTCATAGTAACTTTTTATTGTCCCTCATGTGTGTTGTGAGCGCAAAAATATCAATACTCTTCGAAACAAATCCGAAAGCAGCCCCATCCCCATTTCCGGCCGACCTTGAGCGTCCATCTGTCGCACGTGTTCGTCCACCCTCCGAAAAAAGTGGTGTGGTCTTTAAAAAAAGAGGGAGGTCCCTCGAAAAAAACCCTCTCCAGTGGTGGCCGTCTTAGATCGGTGGAGGGGCACATGTGGGTAGGGGGTCGAATGATTCATAAAAATCCACGATGCTTCGCCGTCCCGCCGCCGGCCACGACTGCCGCCGTAAAACCGTCCCTTAGACTGCCTCCCCTCCGTGGTGGGGCGGGCGCAAAAAATGCAAGGAGGCTTTTTTTCGAGGGGCGGCAGTGGCGGGGGAAACTCCGGCGGATGACTCCTTATCCTTGCCGGGGGTTGCGCCTGCGCCACCTAAGATACAATTCTAAGGTTCTCCCGTCCTTCTCCCGCCCGTTCTGCTTGCGTACGTCCGTTTCTCTCTCAACCCTTGCCCGCGCTCGCCGTCTCGCTCCCGCGCGCCGCACTTGCGTAAGCCCCTCTCTCTCGTTCCTTGTTCGTATTTGTTCGGCATCTTCGTCTTAAGCGCCGGTCTTGGATCGCGCCCTCTCCCTCTAAGAGATTCTACCCTTATTTTCTTAGTTTGAAGGCGTCGTTTTCAGACGCTGGTCGTCTTTTCGCGACGCCGTTCGTTTTCTTAGTTATCTACTGACTTTCTTATCGTTTAGACGCGTCGGGACGCTCGCACACGGACTCGCGACGCGCTGCAGGACCGCACTTGCATTTTTTTCGGGATAACGTGCTAGTCAACGCTGTGCTGGGGTTCGAATTTTTCGCGCGATTTTTCGAGTGACACCTCCACTGTGCTTACCTCATTTTTGTGCAATATTTTTATACAACCGTAAGTACGAAAAACTTTGCTCGATTTTCGGGAGCTGGAGCGTCGCGACGGACGCCGCGGCGCTTTTGCCGCCGGAAGACACTTTTATGCACATGCACCTATAAATAAACCGACGCAAAATTTTAATTACGCCGATTTTTTCGGGATTGTCACTTGCTCCAAAATCGCGCCGCCGGATAAATACCGGGTGATTAATTTAAATTATTTAATCCCAATTATTGGCCAAGGCGGCCGCTCCGCGGCCTTGGGGCGAGGTATTTTTAAAATATTTATAATCTCAAAAGCCACTTAAACGTACGCAACAAGTTTTTCGACACAAACTGGCGACTTTTTTACAACAATTTCTTCCGAGATTTCTCATGGTGTTGTTGATAATTTCTCGGATTTTTCTCCGGAAAAAGTTATCAATTCCGGCCTTGACCCGCCACGCAAAAACACCAGTTTGTTTTCGATATTGTTTCAATAAAATAATTTTTGTTGCTCGCGTGGCGCTAATTTTGTGTTATCTGTGTTTGTCTGGATTTTCGATTATTATTTTAATCTAAGTAGGAAGCCGGCGTTTGCAATAAAGTTGAAAACAGTTTTGTGGAAAAACACTCACCTGAAATTATTGCAGAAATTACATCCGAGTTTTATTATTTTATGATCTGAGACTCCGTGTGTACTTTCCAAGTTTCTAAAGCCCCAAAGAAAATTAGTGTAATTGTTTTAATTGTTTGTAAAAATTTTAGCGTAATTAGCGAATTTTAACTGACGTTAATTCCCACATTTAACAAGTCGCGAAAATTTTCCCCGACGTTTTTACCGTGTTTATAATTTTTCTAAATATTTTATAAATTAGTGTGATGATTCTGAATTATTCACAATTTTGTTCACTTATTAAAAATGATAAAAATGATAAAAATGAGTAGTCTGTCGGTGTTTTATTTCGTAGTTGTAGAGACGCGGCGAAATTATACTCTACGTCGTGTGTTTATTTTTATTTTTAATTAATTATATATATGCGAATAAGTAAATTTACAATAAGTATTATTTGTTTAGTTCCTGTTCCGTTTACTTCACATAGATGGCGCTATGTCTTTTAATTATGACCACAATATAATGCACAACTTTACAACATCTTTCTCTAACTTGCGGAATTGGCTCTAAAAAAGACACTTCTTCAACAAATTTTTCAAAAGAAAATTTTTAATTTATTATTGTGTTTTTTCCTATTAGACGTTTGACAAATACGCAAAATATATTTTAATAAAATTACGTCGGGTCTGTGACAAAATGCGACATTTTAATTAAGTTATGATTGAAATATTTCCTTCAAAATTATTACTTCTTCGGACACGCTGTATTTTTTGCTGTATAAATTTAAAAAAATGTTTCTCAATGAAAAATAAGATAGGTCCTATTTTACGCCAGTTTTTGTGACTAAATTCCGTTGAAATTATGTTGCAAAATAATCGAATTATTTTTAATGTTTCAATTTTTTAATGTAGTTGAAACGTAACATAGAAAACAAAAACAAAAGTTTGATGATAAAATTACATGTTTTGTTAAATTTTAATAAGACATAGTGTATAAAAATATGAACAAATTGTTTACCAAGACCAAGCTCGTAATTGTAAGATAAACCGAAAATATTTTTATTGTCATTAAATTATGCTATACTTATGTAACAGAGTAGTGTAAAAGCAGTTAATTAAAAGAAAAATTATTGTTAAAATTTAGAAGAATTATGAGCATATTTTTGCAGAATTTCTATTCCACTGTAACGAAACCATTTTTTTGTGTGATTGATTGATGTGGTAATTTTTCGTATGTTAATTAATATTAAAAAAATATTTTGATATTATGTACCTATATATTTTTTTAATTACGTGTTTGCGTTAGTTGTTATAATTATTTTAATAATTTGTTTTTGAGTGATTAAAATTTATCTAAATGTAAATGACTTCTACAAACGAAACAAACTGTAGATTCAATAGTTTCCCCAGAAATAACAGCAAACATTGTGATTGTACGTCTTGATTTCCAGATATTTAATCAAATTCTACTAAATAAACTAACTTTACGTTTAAAACATTTTTAATGACCTTTAACTGTATTAATTATCGCAAATTATTGTCATTAAAAACTGCACTAATTTTTAAAAATAATTACATGCATCTGTATTGGACACAAATCTACAAATAATAACAGAATCAAAAGTGTTATTTACGTCAAATGAAAAAAATAACAAGAATGATTAAGTACATATACAGGGTGATTCAACAAATCACATCAGATTCCTCGTTTCCTAAGTGCTTGAGAAAGCATTAAATGTACAATCTGAAATAATTCTCCAATGTACAGGATGTTTAACTTGTAGTTTATGTATAAAAAAGTAGATAATGCTAAAATTTTGTTACTAATAATTACTGATATATGGTTAAAATACAAGCATTTAAACCGCTTAAATAATTATACAAAATGTAAACTTTTCTTAAACTCGCTAACACAAAATGTTTTTAATTTTTTTTTATCACTTGTTTGTAATTATTATAGTTGTTTTTACGATTTGTTTTTGTTACAGTATTTCGTCATCAGCTGCAGAACTGATTAAAATTTTTCTAAGTGCAAATCCTTCTACAAACGAAACAAACTATAGATTCAATAGCTTCACCAGAAACAACAGCAAACATTGTCTTTGTAAGAATTGATTCACGGATATCTAATTAAATTCTACAAAAGAAAATAACTTTCAATCTGAGACACTTTTAATGACCTTTAACCATATTAATTTTGAGAAATTAATGTCATTAAAAATTATAGTATATTTTAAAAATAATTACTTGCAAATTAGTCATAAGTCTAAAAATGATAACAGAATCGAAAGTGTTATTCAAAATTGTACCAAATCCCTTCTACAAACGAAACAAACTATAGATTCAATATCATTCAATAGCTTCACCAGAAACAACAGAAACATTGTCATTGTAAGAATTGATTCACGGATACCTAATCAAATTCTACAAAAGAAAACAACTTTAAATCTGAGACACTTTTAATGATCTTTTACTGTATTAATTATAACAAATTAAAGTCATTACAAATGTTACTATTTTTTTAACAATAACTTGTAGAGTAGACACAAATCTACAAAATGAAACAGATTCAAAAGTGTTACCTACAATTGCCAAATAAAAAAATAAACAGAGATGATTAACTACGTATACAGGGTGATTCAATAAATCTCATTTTATATATTAAGTATGGAATCTGAAATAATTTTCGAATGTACAGGATATTTCAAAATTTTATTAACAATAATTATTGAAATATTGGAATCAAATCACTAATAATAATAAAAGAATTAAAAAAAATATATTAAAATATAAGCATTTAAATTGTTTTGGCTACTATAAATAATTATACAAAAGTGTAAATATTTTCTAACCTTTTTTTGTTTAATTTTACAGCCAAAATTGATTTAAAGTGGTTAATTTTTAGGATTTTAGTTATGTTCACCCAAGTAAATTTTACAAGAATTTACGAATGTACAGGATGTTTCACTATTTTGTTATAAAATTTGCATAAAACCGCTAACAAGCGAACATTTCGGCAAGTAATTATTACTGGAGCATCCTGTATGTAGGGTAAATGTGTACAAGAGTACGCACTTAGTGTAAAACTGTCAACAACTTTTTAATTTTTTTGGATAGACAAATTTTATGATATAGGTTCGTTATATACATGTTTAGAGATCAGATATATTTAATTGTACGCCCCAACACCACTATATTTTAAGAGTAATTTCAATTTTTGTCAAGATGTGTAAATGCGCACTGTTAGACAGTTCATTGCACAAGAGTGCGCATTTGAACGCTTATGAGTACGCATTACATTTTATGAAAAAATATTTGTTTCTAAGGTGAAAATAAATGGGAATAAGTGACTACAGACTACACATAAAACGGGAGACCTATTTCTTCGTACTCTAGGGTCTTGAAAAGACGAGAAAACGTAAAAATAGAGAGTCGGTCGACGGACTCGATTACAACACGCTTAGGAAGTAAAAATAAAAAAAAAATCACCATAACCATCACCACACAACTTGAGAAGCAGAGTACAAAGTAGTAGAGTTAAATAATTCATTATCGTATGATATGTATCTCCAAGACTATTAGACTACGTATTGCAAGCAATGCGCACTCTTATAGAATACCTCGCTGCGCACTCTTGTACATTTGTACATAACCTAATGTTTTCAAAGTTAAAAGCTTTTGATGGACAGAAAGTGTAAAACTGTTAGTGTATAACGACACCTTAAAAGTTACAACTAATGAAAATTATTACTGTAAAATAAAAGAACTGGTACGTACCTTACAAAAAACTAAAACTATGAGCGGTAAAAATTACATCCACACAACGTGTGAACATAAAATCGTCAGTACGACCAAACTATAAACTATATTCAGGTCACTTTTGCACCTTTATCTCAGGTTTAACGTTAAATTCTGAATGGTATAACTTCATCTTACCCAGATGGCACTAATAAGCAGAAATCATCAGTGCGTACTCTTATACATATGCGCACTCTTGTACACATTTACCCTATAATATATGTATAAACCTCTAAAAATACAATTATACGCCTATTGGTTAACATTGCAGTACAAAAATACACAATAATACGTAATTATGATTTTCTCAGCATGTTAAGGTCGTTCTCTCGTAAAAATAAAGCTACAAAATAAATCATGAAACAATTACTTTAAATAATATACATGCAAATATTCAAGACAGCAATACAATTACATTATTTGATTTGTTGCCTCTTCAGGACGTTTAATTTATGTCACTACACATTTTGATTAGTGTATTGACTTTTTTACCAAATAAACCCAGTATATTACACAAATTAAAACAGTCATACAAAAAGTAGGAGTGACAGCCCGAATATCGATTATTTTTATTAATTACTTTCGCAGCGATTAAAAAAGAACGAAAACTAATCGGTAATATATTCCTAATAAAGTTTTTTGTTCTTTTTTCTTCCACACACGTTTTTTCCGCATTCCATCACGTTAATTATTCCACAAATGGGACAAACTCTAAATTCGAATAACCCACGGGTGTCCACAACCGAAACAGCTACTAGATAATTGTTTTACCGTTAGCAAAATCTTCCCATGGTCCGTTTTTTCGTCTTCCCCCTGCACGCGTTTTTTCCACGCCCAAAATTAATTCCATTACGTTAATTGTTTCAGATTGGAATTGAATAGAGCGCGTCGGCAGCAACAGAAACAACAATCCGGAAGAAAACATCTGCCAATCGTCCGCGTAAAAAAAGTAAGAAATCCGAGAGCACCCATTGTGGAAGCGAGACGGAAGCAGATCCACCCTTTTCTACATATACATATACGTCGGTACGACCTTAGTGCCGATCTAGCCGGCTTAGGAACCGAACCCTATCATACACGACAAAAACCAAACAGAGACACGCAAATCGAGTGCAATAGACAGACCGAAGACGAGCTAGGGAAAATTACTTACGATTTAGTCATAGCAGGACCCGTTTACACAAACGGGACTTATTTCCGCCTTTAACCGAAAAACCGTCAACATTTTCAACACGGAGGACCAAAATCTAATCAACAATCTCAAGGTGAGTGGGGGGCGAACGCGGAGAGGGGGAAGTGGAGGGGGGTGGTATTTATTATGATAGTTTCAATGAATTCTACAAACGAACCAAATTATAGATTTATTTTTTTATATAAGATAATAATTATTATTCTAGAATCAACTAAATTCGACAAATGAAACAACTCATACCTAACTAATTTTAGTAGTAAATTAATCTTGGTTCGTATTTACTATAATATATTTTTAATATTTTAGAAAGTTAGAATGTTATCACAATTTTAATTTTTTTCAAAATAACAAGCACACTTGAGCCAAGTCTAAAATTGAAACAATTTTATCGACAGGTCATTGACTGTCTTAAATAATTCCAATATTTCTTACAGCCCATGACTATCCTAAAACATTATTATAATAGTTTCAATAAATTTCACAAATGGACCAAATTATAGTTTCATTGTTTACTTGTCGTAGATTAAAATTATAATCCACTTTTTATATTTCGTAGAGTGAAACAAATTCTACATTATTGTTTTTCCGCAATAACTTAACTCCACAAGTGCTCCAAACTCTACCTCAAACTCTTGTCCCCCAGGTCGAACATGAAAACCTCGTAGCGAAGTGGCTCCAGAACTCATTCAAGGCCCAGGAGAACGCCGCGCTGGACCTCCGTTCGACGCCGCTGTCCCTCCAGATCCCCATGGCCGAAGTCAACAACAGGCCCGTATTCAAAATGAACAACGACTTCTGGAACCAGGCCCGGGGGCCCCCTCAGAGCATGGCCCAGAACCTGTCCAACTCAAACCAGAACTCGCCAGTGCCTGGCTCCACGAACTCCATCCCGGCCCACTCGCCGTCGCAGCAGAGCAACAGCAGCCAGAACCACGTCATCACGCAGGGCGCGCTGGCCCTGCAGAACCAGCAGAACCAGCAGCAGCAGCAGAACAGCCAGCAGAACGCGCAGCAACAACAGCAGCAACAGCAGCAGAACGCGGTGGCGCAGGGCCAGAGCAACGGGCAGCAGCAGCAGGGCCAGCAACAACAGCAGGGCCAGCAGCAGCAGCAGCAAAACCAACAGCAGCAGCAACTGGGCAGCCCCAACTCGCACTCTCAGGTGGCTCAGGCCCACGCTCACGCTCTGGCTCAGGTGCAGGCTCAGCAGCAGCTGGTGCATAGCATGTCGCAGCAGCACCAGCTGTCGGGAGGGCAAAATTCGCCGGACAAGATGGCGGAGAAGTTGGTGAATGATTTGCAGGTAGGTGTTGTCCGATTTTGATTTTCGCATGGGGGTGGGGTTGGGTTTTGGGGTTTTTGGTTGGGTTGGGTGTGGGTGGAGAGTAGGCTGGTGGCGAAGAGGTGAAGGAGATAGAGTGAATTGAAATTGTTGTCTTGGAAAAATGAGGATTTTTGCATTAAATATTAATATTTGGAATCTTTGCAAAAAAGAAGTTCTTGGCTTGGTATAAGATTTAAAAACAGAAGAAAAATATTGAGGAAAAAGATAGATCATCAGGAAATGTCAATTCCAGCCCCTATCATATTTACAATTTTTGAAAAAAAAATGAAAAATTACTAGCTTTTCAAATTATTACAAGAAATCTAATAAAATTTGAACAATCATATTTTAAAAAATTAGGTCTTTGATTTTGTGGAAAATTTAAAATCAGAAATTTAGATATTACAAGGATTAAGACTAAGAATATCTGATAAAAGAAGTTTCAAATTTTCCAGATTATTAATCATTAAAAAGAAATTCTGGATATTTACAGATGTGAAGCTTGAAATTACGGCCTCATAATATTGAACCTGGTTGCTATAAATTGATTGTAAATTGAACATTTAGTTGAAAATTAAAATTTTAAAATCCTATGAGTGAAGCTTAAAATTACGGCCCCATAATATTGAAACTGGTTGCTATAAATTGAATGTAAATTGGACATTTTGTTGAAAATTAAAATTCTAAAATCCTATGAGTGATCGGATTCAGATTATCAGGGAATGTCAGTTCAAACTTTTATTTAATTTACAAGTTTAGAAAAAAAAAATGGAAAATTACAAGCATTTAAAATTATGACAAGAAATTTGAATAAAGTTTCAACAATCATATTTAAAAAAATAGGTCTTTGATTTTGTGGAAAATTTAAAATCAGAAATTTAGATATTACAAGGATTAAGATTAAGAGCATCCGATAAAAGAAGTTTCAAATATTCCAGATTATTAATCATTAAAAAGAAATTCTGGACATTTACAGATGTGAAGCTTGAAATTACGGCCCCATAATATAGAAACTGGTTGCCATAAATTGATTGTAAATTGAACATTTAGTTGAAAATTAAAATTCTAAAATCCTAGGAGTGATCAGATTAAGATTATCAGGGAATGTTAGTTCAAACTTTTATTTCATTTACAAGTTTAGAAAAAACATGGAAAATTACAAGCATTTAAAATTATGACAAGAAATTTGAATAAAGTTTCAACAATCCTATTTTAAAAAAATAGGTCTTTGATTTTGTGGAAAATTTAAAATCAGAAATTTAGATATTATAAGAATTAAGATTAAGAACATCCAATAAAAGAAGTTTCAAATTTTCCAGATTATTAATCATTAAAAAGAAATTCTGGATATTTACACATGTGAAGCTCGAAATTACGGCTCCATAATATTGAAACTGGTTGCTATAAATTGATTGTAAATTGAACATTTAGTTGAAAATTAAAACTCTAAAATCCTATGAGTGATCAGATTAAAATTATTAGAGAATGTCAGTTCAAACTTTTATTTAATTTACAAGTTTAGAAAAAAAAAAAAATGAAAAATTACAAGCATTTAAAATTATGACAAGAAATTTGAATAAGGTTTCAACAATCATATTTTAAAAAAATAGGTCTTTGATTTTGTGGAAAATTTAAAATCAGAAATTTAGATATTATAAGGATTAAGATTAAGAACATCCGATAAAAGAAGTTTAAAATTTTCCAGATTATTAATCATTAAAAAGAAATTCTGGATATTTACAGACGTGAAGCTTGAAATTACGGGCCCATAATATTGAAACTGGTTGCTATAAATTGATTGTAAATTGAACATTTAGTTGAAAATTAAAATTCTAAAATCCTATGAGTGATCAGATTAAGATTATCAGGGAATGTCAGTTCAAACTTTTATTTAATTTACAAGTTTAGAAAAAAATGGAAAATTACAAACATTTAAAATTATGACAAGAAATCTGAATGAAGACTTCAATCATATTTTAAAAAATCAAGTTAAGTCTTTAGTTAAGTGGAAAATTTCAAATCAAAAATGTGGATACTATAAGAATTAAGATTATTAGTCAGACTGTAGATAAAAGAAGTTTAAAAGTTTTCCAGATATTCAATTATTAAAAAGTGATTTGAAAATTTGCAGCTTTGAAACTTCATTTACGTTCGCATAAAGTGAAACTGGTTGATATAAATTGATTCTAATTGCACAATCAGCAAAAAAATAAAACTTTATAACCCAGAAAGTGATCAGATTACCAGGAAATGTCAGCTTAAGCTCTTAAATGATTAAATAATAAATAATATGAATTAGAAAATTTAGAAAAAAAATGAAGATTATAAACATTTTAGATTATTTCATGTATGATGACTTTCCACTAATCATGGCTGAAAAAATAAACGTTTAGGTTTGTAGAAAATTTAAATTCTGAAATCTAGGTATTATAAGAATAAGATTATTAGTCAGACTGTGGATAACAAAAGTTGAAAAATTTTCCAAATATTTAATCATTACAAAGAGATGTGAGAATTTTTATGCCTGAAAAATTTAGAAAAAGAGGAAAACAATTACAAATATTTAAAATTATTTAAAGAAACTTTATTAAAAATTGTTTTTTCACATTTTACAAAATCAAAACAGCTACAAAATTAAACCTTTAATTTTTTATAAATTGAAAGTACTGTTTAATCAAGAATTGTAATTAAACAAACTCGAAAATAAAGAAAAATTTGCAAAAACCACGTATACACGTGCCAAAAACAGAATTCACAAGGTGAAACTTGAACAAAAAATCAAGCCCGAATCTATTTAGTTCATAAGGAACTACAACACAAAGTTTTACCAGATTTCGCAAGTAAAAAAAACGAACTTCAACAACTCAAGAACTTTACAAATTTTAAGATAAATACCGCAAAATAAAGACGCCTCGTAGTATTTTTTCTCTTCCACAAACCAAAAAGAAAAAAATATATCCGCAAAAATATCCACCAAGCACTTCATATCTGAACCGCTCCTCCGGCAACAGCCTACTTGACACGTGACACACACACCCCCTAATTTATTTTCGTCCACTTCTTCCTCCTCCATAACCGACGATTTTTTTGTGCTTCCACTACATTCTGCGCTCGAAATTAATTACACACTTATCGGGAAGTATTTATTAGCCGTATTGAGTATGAACCGAGACGGAGAGCGACTTTAATTACATACAGTCACTGTTTTAAAAAAATACCGAACATATGTCGGCAACATATGCTCAACATTTTAGTACGCATTGTCTTCGATCGGAAGGGTTATAATTTAAGTAAGAACGCCGATTAGCCGATCATTTCGGGCGCCAAAAACGCGCCGTTTTAATTGGACGGTGGCGCCCTCTCCTCGGCGACGTCTCAAGGTTTTTATCGACACGCCAAGACGCCGGCACCCACGTGGTGCGCGTCCGCGCTGCCCGCACGCTTTTTCAATTTTGAATTTGGGGTTTTTGGTTCGTTTTCGCCTTGGTTTCGTCCTAAGACGGGTCGAGGAAATTTTCTGAAAAATTTAATTACCTAGTTTAATTGTAGATAGTGACAGTGCACAGTTGGTTATCCTACTTGAGTCACACAAGACAATGTGTCAAAATTAATGATAAGTTATCTGATACAGAAATTCCTCGAACCGTCACCACTTTCCTTGTTTCGTTCGTTTTTTTTTTTTATTTTTTATGGTGTTGTGTCCGTCTTCTTTGGTCTCTGTTGGAAATGTACTAATGTATACTAAACAGTTGCTTTCCCAACTAACGCTGCCGGACTTTAACCAACTGCAGAGGAACTCGACCTCCTCGGCCATCTCCGAAAGGACTCTCGAAGAATGCTGGACAACACTGCAGCGAGTGAGTTGGATTCTATTCAACCGTGTAGAGTATTCTTCCAGTACCAAAAACGAGAAAACCGATCCCCTATTTTTTCACGTCACAGCACAAAGGTGTACAGTGGCCTGCGCGAAAAAACGGGCGCTGTGCTGTCGTTACGAAACGGTTAATTGCCGCGGACCGTGCGATAATTGTGGCATTCCATAATGGGTAGTGAGGCGAAAATGACAAGTCATTACGGCTTTGAGGCGCGTTTTTGCTGGATGCATATGGCGGAAAAAATGGCGACGCGATTTTTTGCAGTGTCGCTGTTTGCCTCTGCAATTGTGACGCGATTATGCAAAGCAAACGGAGAACGCTGGATTGTGCAAATATTTGAACGTTGCGACGTTTGATTGTTTTTTTAGAGCGGGAGGTGCATACAGGGTGATGGGTTTTGGAGGATGGGAAACTTAGCAGATTGAAAAACTTGATTCAGGGCAATCAAAATTTGTAGTTTGGGTCTATATCAATAAATATCTAACAGTTTTTAAAATTCTTTGAACAAAGGTACAAAGTTTTGGAAATTTATTTTCTACTGTTCATTAAAAAATATTTTAAAAAGCTTAGAGACTTGAAGAATAAATAATAAATAAATTTACTAAAAAATATAAAAAATATAGAATAATCTCATGACAATGTAAACAATGTTGCGATGTTTTAAATTTCTATGATTTGTTTTTTAAAAAATTGGCAGTAAATGCTCAAATGTTAATAAATCCTAGAATTTTGAAGATGCTTTTCTAGGAATTTGATGGATAAATATTGTATAATTTAAGGCAAAATAATAAAAAAATGTACTTATATAAATTAATCTTATGACAATGTGAAAAATGTAGCCATATTCTAAATCTCTATGATTGATTTCGTAAAAAACTGCCAATAAATGATAATTTAGTTTTATTTCATTAAAGCGATGTTTTTCTTTTCGAAAAATAATTTCAAAAATACTTACAGCGTTTTCAAATTTTGAATTTTGTAATTTTAACATAGAAATTTTGTCATTTTTAAAAATCGTAATGAGGAAAAATAAAAAGGTGAAAATTTGGAAAAATCAAAATTTAGAAATTATTGTTCATTTCGATTTGGATAAATTGGAAAAAAACCGCCATCCTAGACGTACAATAATTAAATTTATATAACAAAACAGAAATTAGTTCGTGATTATATTATTTGTGGATTGTTACTATTTTAATGAGTAATATTTAAATTATTTGAATTAAGACACAAAATTTTCAAAATAATTTTTCTATTGTTCACACAGAACTATTATTCTTTAAAAAAGAGATCAAGTATTAACAAATCCTAGAATTTTGAAAATAATTTTCTAGGAATTTGAAGGATAAATAATATATAATTTAAGGCAAAATTTACAAAAAAATTTATGTTAATATGAAAAATGTGGCCTTGTTCTAAATCTCTATGATTGGTTTCCTAAAATCTGCCAAGAAATGATAAATTAGTTTTATTTCCACAAAGCAATAGTTTTCTTTTCGAAAAATAGTTTGAAAAATACTTACATCGTTTTACAAATTTTGAATTTTGTAATTTTAACATAGAAATTTTGTCATTTTTAAAAATCCTAATGAGGAAAAATAGAAAGGTGAAAATTTGGAGAAATCAAAATTTAGAAATTATTGTCCGTTTCAATTTGGATAAATTGGAAAAAAACGTCATCCTAATAGACGTACAATAATTAACTTTATATAACAAAACAGAAATTAGTTCGAGAATATATTATTTGTGGATTGTTACTATTTTAATAACTAATATTTAAATTATTTGAATTAAGACACAACGTTTTCAAAATAATTTTTCTATTGTTCACACAGAACTATTATTCTTTAAAAAGAGATCAAGTATTAACAAATCCTAGAATTTTGAAAATGATTTTCTAGGAATTTGAAGGATAAATAATATATAATTTACGGCAAAATTTATAAAAAATTTTATGTCAAAATGAAAAATGTGGCCATGTTCTAAATCTCTATGTTTGGTTTCCTAAAAATTGCCAAGAAATGATAATTTAGTTTTATTTCCTCAAAGCGATAGTTTTCTTTTCGAAAAATAATTTGAAAAATATTTACAGCGTTTTCAAATTTTGAATTTTGTAATTTTAACAATAGAAATTTTGTCATTTTTAAAACTCCTATTGAGAAAAAATAGAAAGGCGAAAATTTGAAGAAATCAAAATTTAGAAATTATTGTCCATTTCGATTTGGATAAATTGGAAAAAAAAACCGCCATCCTAGACGTACAATAATTAAATTTATATAACAAAACAGAAATTAATCCGAGATTATATTATTTGTGGATTGTTACTATTTTAAGGAGTAATTTTTAAATTATTTGAATTAAGACACAGAACTTTCAAAATAAATTTGATATTGTTCACAAAAAACTAATTTTCTTTTAAAAAGAGATCAAGTATTAAAAAATCCTAGACTTGTGAAAATGATTTTCTAGGAATTTGAAAGATAAATATTGTATAATTTAAAGCAAAATATATAAAAAATCTCATGACAAAGTGAAAAAAGTAGCCATCTTCTAAATTTCTATGACTGGTTTAGCCAAAAACTGCCAATGAATGACAATTTAGTTTTATTTCCTCAAAGCGATCTTATTCCTTTTCGAAAAATAATTTGAAAAATACGTACAGCGTTTTCAAATTTCGAATTTTGTAATTTTAACATGGTAATTTTGTCATTTTAAAAATCCTAATGAGGAAAAATAGAAAGGCGAACATTTGGAGAAATCAAAATTTAGGAATTCGATTTGGATAAATTGAAAATAAAAATGCCATCC
This sequence comes from Zophobas atratus, assembly GCA_022388445.1. Taxonomy (NCBI): domain Eukaryota; kingdom Metazoa; phylum Arthropoda; class Insecta; order Coleoptera; family Tenebrionidae; genus Zophobas; species Zophobas atratus. Next base: position 12,064,216 of record CM039446.1, read on the forward strand.
TAGAAATACAATAATTATAATTATATAACAAAACAGAAATTAGTTCGAGATTATATTATTTGTAGATTATTAATATTTTAGGAGTAATTTTTAAATTATTTGAATTAAGACACAGAAGTTTCAAAATAAATTTGTTATTGTTCACAGAAAATTATTTTTTTTTACAAATAGATCAGGTTTTAAAAAATCCTAGAATTTTGAAAATGATTTTCTAGAAATTTGAATTTAAGCCAAAATATATAAAAAATCTCATGAGAATGTGAAAAATGTGGCCATGTTTTAAATCTCTATGACTGGTTTAGTCAAAAACTGCCAATGAATGACAATTTAGTTTTATTTTCCCAAAGCGATCTTCTTTCTTTTCGAAAAATAATTTGAAAAATACATAGAGCGTTCTCAAATTTCGAATTTTGTAATTTTAACATGGAAATTTTGTCATTTTGAAAATCCTAATGAGGAAAAATAGAAAGGCGAAAATTTGGAGAAATCACAATTTAGGAATTATTATCCATTTCGATTTGGATAAATTGAAAATGAAAATGTCATCCTAGAAATACAATAATTAAAATTATATAACAAAACAGAAATTAGTTCGAGATTATATTATGTATAGATTGTCAATATTTTAAGGAGTAATTTTTAAATTATTTGAATTAAGACACAGAAGTTTCCTAGTAAATTTGTTGTTGTTCACAATTTTCTATTAAAAAGAGATCAAGTCTTAAAAAGTCCTAGAATTTGGTAAACGATTATTTAGGAATTTAAAGAATAAATAATCCACAATTTATGTCGGAATATGTAAAAAATAATATCTAATAAATTAATGTGAAAAATGCAGCGGTTTTAAATTTCCATGAATTGTTTCTTAAAAAATTTGTACAATTGAAAATAAAAATGCACCATCCTAAATGTACAAGAATTAACAATAAAGTAAAAATAGAATTTTTAGTGATTGTATTACTTGTGCATTAAATATTAACACCTCGCCCTGTGTACAAATTCGGTCGCAATCAATACAAAAAATGAAAACTTGTCTAAATTTAGTACAGTTTGCCTCAGTAGCCGATTTCCGAGGCAATTAACCGTTTGTGCACCTCTCCCTCCTTTTCTGTGTAACCGTGTTGTGGTCTGCATGCTGTGTGTGTTGTCCGCACCTTTCATGTCCACTCTGTATATATAAATGTGTACAAAGACATGAAGTTTTTGGGGTATTGGCAGAAAATCATGTCTCCCGGTGAGTATTCCCCCAATTCCACATACGCCACACTCACCACCCTTACGGGGCGATAATTGCCGCCGCCCGCCCATCGCCACCCTCCATTCAGCAGCATGGCGACAGCTTTATCTCCCGCATAAAAATCGCAATACTTAACCCGCGATTTAAGAACGAATCTCGGTTTCGGGGGCGGTCTGCCGCCGCCACAACATCCGTTTCCGGTAATATTTCACCCCTTTCGCTCCGAGATCAACACGTTACATCTTGAAGGCGTTCTTTTCGCCGGGGCCGCGAAAAAATTCAATTTTTAACACTCGAACACGTTTTAATTTCGTTACTGTGCAAATAGAGGGTCGAGCGCCACCCCCGAAATAAAATAAAATTCCGTTTGAGAATCGTCTGCAGCGATCGTGATTTTTTTGCGAGTGTGTGAAAGGGAGGAAAGCATAATTCAATCAGCCCCCTTCGACTGGAACGAGTTTAATGAAACAATAACCCCTTGTGATGGCATTTAGAATATTAGAAAAAACGATTCACACGGAAGCGTTCTAAAACAAAAAATTATGCATGTCATTTACGGAGGGTCGAAGCATCCCGTCGCAGCGTATTGTTTCAGGCGGGTTGAAAAAATTTTTTAAATTAACCCTCATGCATGCAAATGAGAGCAGGTAAAAGAATAACACCTTTTGTGTTAAGGGGATGAAACGAGGAAGTGGAGCCGAGACGCGCTTTCCCACGTAAAAAATATCAAGAACACCCCTAAATAAGCGGGGCTGAGACTAGGACTAAGTCTTAAGAGTTCTGGATCCAGAGATACGGTTACTGATTGTCTTCTGATCCGTGTCTGTTTGGACGACAATAAGATTTTTTCTAAATACTCTAAAGTGATTTCTACCAAGTAATTTCTTCTATTGTTATCATTATTATTAAAATTATAAAAATGGAATAGGATTTCCATTAATTCTATGAAACTCTCTATACATATAAAATATGTAAATTTTTAAATTGACATTTATAAAATTAACAACAATTTAGAAAATCTATGTAATCTCTAAAATCTGCAAGATCTACCCATCTCCGCAATCTGTGACACCGCAGAATTGAGCAAATCTCTAGAATCTATGTCATAAAATTGATGAGATATTTTAAATTATACAGTCTATGAAAAAGTAACATTTTTAATAGAAAATCTATGTCATTTATTGATCTAAGATATTTATGGCGTTTGTGGCATCCGTGGCAACCAAGGAACAAATGGAGATTCTTAAACGAATTTTTTTCATTAATGATATGACACTTCTAAAATTTCTTCAAGGAACGATAAGCAAATGATCTATGTAACCTACCAAATCTGTGAAATTGGACGCAATTTGATGTACAAAATCTATGAAATCGTATTTTAGGAAATGGATTGTTTCAAAATTATAAATATGACAAACTTTACAATGCAAAATCTGCTGAATTTTTATGTATTTTTAATATGAAACTGACGTTTATAAAGTTAACAAAATTTTTGAAAATCTATGTAGTTTCTAAAATCTGCAAGATCTACTAACCTCTGCATTCTGTGATACCGCAGAACTGAACAAATCTCTAAAATCTATGTCATAAAATTGATGAGATATGTTAAATTATGCAATATATGTAAAAGGAACATTTTTAATAGAAAATCTATGTAATTTAATGAGCTAAGATATTTATGGCATTTGTGGCATCTGTGGCAACCATGTAACAAATGGAGATTCTTACACGAATTTTTTTCATTAATGATATGACACTTCTAAAATTTCTTCAAGGAACGATAAGCAGTTGATCTATGTAATCTACCAAATCTGTGAAATTGGACGCAATTTGATGTACAAAATCTATGAAATCGTATTCTAGAAAATGGATTGTTTCAAAATTATAAATATGACAAATTTTTACAAAGCAAAATCTGCTGAATCTCTATCTATTTTTAATATGAAACTGGCAATTATAAAGTTAACAAAATCTTTTGAAAATCTATGTAGTCTCTAATACCTGCGAGATCTACTAATCTCTGCAATCTGTGATACCGCAGAACTGACCAAATCTCTAAATCTATGTCATAAATTTGAAGAAATATCCTAAATTGTGCAGTCTATGAAAAAGTAACATTTTTAATAGAGAATCTATGTAATTTATTGAGCTAAGATATTTATGGCATTTGTGGCATCTGTGGCAACCATGGAAAAAATGGAGATACTTTAACGAACTTTTTTCATTAATGATATGACACTTCTAAAATTTCTTCAAGGAACGATAAGCAGTTGATCTATGTAATCTACCAAATCTGTGAAATTGGACGCAATTTCATGTATAAAATCTATGTAATCGTATTTTAGAAAATGGATTGTTTCAAAACTATAAATATGACAAATTTTTACAAAGCAAAATCTGCTGAATCTCTATGTATTTTTAATATGAAAAGTGGCAATTATAAAGTTAGCAAATTTTTTTGAAAATCTATGTAGTCTCTAAAACCTGCAAGATCTACTAATCTCTGCAATCTGTGATACCGCAGAACTGACCAAATCTCTAAAATCTATGTCATAAATTTGAAGAAATATCCTAAATTATGCAGTCTATGAAAAAATTACATTTTTAAAAGCAAATCTATGTTATTTATTGAGCTCAGATATTTATGGCATTTGTGGCATCTGTGGCAACCATGGAAAAAATGGAGATACTTTAACGAACATTTTTCATTAATGATATGACTTCTAAAATTTCTTCAAGGAACGATAAGCAGTTGATCTTTGTAATCTACCAAATCTGTGAAATTGGACGCAATTTCATGTATAAAATCTATGAAATCGTATTTTAGGAAATGGATTGTTTCAAAATTATAAATATGACAAACTTTACAAAGCAAAATCTGCTGAATCTCTATGTATTTTTAATATGAAACTGGCAATTATAAATTTAGCAAAATTTTTTTAAAATCTATGTAGTCTCTAAAACCTGCAAGATCTACTAATCTCTGCAATCTGTGATACTGCAGAACTGACCAAATCTCTAAAATCTATGTCATAAATTTGAAGAAATATCCTAAATTATGCAGTCTATGAAAAAGTAACATTTTTAATAGAAAATCTATGTAATTTATTGAGCTAAGATATTTATGGCATTTGTGGCATCTGTGGCAACCATGGAAAAATGGAGATTCTTAAACGAATTTTTTTCATTAACGATATGACAGTTCTAAAATTTCTTCAAGGAACGATAAGCAATTGATCTATGTAATCTACCAAATCTGTGAAATTGGACGCAATTTGATGTACAAAATCTATGAAATCGTATTTTACACAATGGATTGTTTCTAAACTCTATGTCATAATCTTGATGAGATCTCTTTAATCATGCAGTCTATGAAAAATGAACGTTTTTAATAAAAAATCTATATAATTTATTTCCATTTTAGAAAATGTATTATTCCAAAATTATGAATATGGCAAACTTTGAATACAAAATCTGTCAATTTTCTATGTAAAATTCAGAAATTTTTTAATATGGAACTGCAATTTACAAAGTTAACGAATATTTTTGGCACTCTATGTAATCTCTAAAATCTGTCATATGTGATAAATTTGATGAAAACAAAGGGACATTTTTTAATAGCAAATCTATGTCATTTATGGAGATAGAACGTAGATACCAATTTATGGATGCCATTCAATGTACAAGATCTATGAAATTGTATTTTAGGGAATGGGATTTTCCAAAATTATGGATATGGTAAACTTCACAATGCAAAATCTATAGACGCGCTATGTAAAATATAGAAACTCTGAAATATGATTGTGAGATTTATAAATGTAACATAATTTATAAAATCTATGTAGCGTACAAAATCTGTGACAACTTATTTAAGTGTATTTACTTCATGCCATTGAAATTAAAAATTATTAAATCTTACTCAATGATACAATGCAAATCTATCGACTGTGCAAAATCTAAAATTATGAAATCTGTGTCAAATGTAAAAATTATGAGGTATTAAAGCGACATTTATGAAGTTCAAAAAATTCATAAAATCATTGTAGTGTATAAAATTTGCGGGATTTACCAAACTATGCAATATGCGAAAACAACATTTACTAAAAATATTTTTGAAAAATATGAGAGTTATTACGTCAGCGTATATCTAAGCTATTTCATAGAAGAGAAATTAAATCTATAAATCTAAAAGTTCTAGATATTAATTTATGACAGGCAGTTTGTCAATAACCATTTCTATGCACAGAACGTACAAATAGATTTATATTCTATTCTACAGAATATAAATTCTATAATTCATGATTACGTAGATTCAGTTAGCGGATTTACGCAATTTATAAGTGTATATGTGACATTGAATCCAATTAATAACATCCATTCATCAAACTTACAAATCTGGTAAATTAAAAGGCGCAGAACTTGTTAACTAGGTCAAGGTACCTAGAATATAAAATCTGTGGAATGCATGAAATTTACGGAATCTATGCATTAATAAAAACTGTGACTTACGAAATCGATGAAATATTGTCCACTCAATCTAGAAGATTGGCTAATCTGAAAGTATAAAATGAATTTAGACTACTTTCTGCAGTTTAATTTTCCTCAGTATTAGTCCAGAATTGCTTTTTTCTTATCTTCAGTGGAAAAAAAATAGTGAATTCTACTTTTAGTCATTTTCTTTCCCCGGAATTATTTAAAAAATGGTCATTTCTCCCGCGACTCGAAACTGCCTCGTTTGGCCGGCGATTTACATAACCCTCCTCCAGTTTCTATTTTCGCTCAGGAAACGAAATTATCTAGTAAGAAAACGGATAAAAATGGGGCGGACGATAAGATCAGCCCGTTCCGTTCACGCACCCTTTTTCCAAGGGGATGACGTGTGCGTCAGAGTGAGATAACCGCGTTTTACAGGAATTATTGTTTTGTGTAGTGGTTGTGTACGCATTTTGTACCATTGGGTACCAGTGTGATGAAAATCGCTCGATATGATCTGGAAAACTTTGTGTTTTATTGCCATTTTTATGGTTTTTATGGGGTTTTGATGGGGAATTTTGTACCGGACGAGATTGATTAAAATTCCTGCTGGGGCATTTTTTCCGCAAAGTGCGATGACTTCGCGTTGCCACCAATTTCCGTCGTCTTTGTGCCTGTTATTAGTATTGCTTTTTTTCGTTTAATCGATCACGGTGTATTAGGATAATTGATAGGCGAAGAGGAGTCGATTAAGAATTAAACAAGGGTCAGGCGGATGATCGATTCCAGAAAAACGATTGACGATTGTGTCGCGGATCGGAGGGTTAGTTATTTAGGGGTGGTCAAGGAAATTGTCGCGCGAAAACTTCCAGACGGGGTGTCTAACTTGTGGACGGTTTTGCTGGTAATTTCGAAGTGGTGCGGAGATTGAAACACGTGTAAATTCAGAGGTTAAGTGCCAAATCAATTAAAATTGCGATAAACCAATGATCACGTTTTAACCTTTTTCCTCCTCGAGTTTGCCGGAGTTTTTCGGGCTAAAAATAGCCGACACATGCATGCGTTTAACCAAAAGCGATAAAAATAATTAGGGAGAAAAGTACAATTTTTGATAAAGTTGTGCGTCAATGGAGATCAACAGGATGTTTTTCACATTTTAATGCAACCTTAATAGATAGATTTTATTTGTCTACGGAAATCTACAATGTCGAATTTACCACTAAATTGAAAAGATAAATTTTCCAGAATTTCTATTTGTATGTAGTACGTGATATTTTTCTAAGAGGCGGCACATTTAGTGCTAAGTCCGCATTTCAGGTAAGCGGCAATTTTTTTAGTGAATAAACATCACAAACTAACTGAATTGAAATTCAAAACTGCGAATTGTATTAAATTGTCAGATATTATGAATTTGATATTTGTGAAATAAACAAAATTTATAAAATCCGTGTTGTCTATAAAATCTGTAAAATCTAAAAAATACCACGTTTAGATATGTCACAATTTCAGAACGTGTAAAATCTACTAAATCGGTGCCACAAAATGTATGAAATATAAATATAAATATAAATTTGCGAAGTTAACAAAATTTACAAAATCTGTAGGATCCAAGTACCTAAGTAAAATGTGTCATATTCCGAACAGCTAAAATATAGAATCTATGTCGCAAAATATATGAGATATTTTAAATTACACAGTCTATGAAAAATTTTTTGTAATTAAAAATCTATGAAACTTATAAAAATATGAAATTTATAGCCTCTATATCATTTTTAAGAACTCTAGTACAAATGAAGAATCTAAAAGGTATTATTTTCATTAATAACATAAACACATAGAGCCTCTTTAAAAATATTTATAAACGTGATCTATGTAATATACAAAATTATTAAAATCTATGGATCTTATTCAGTGTTATAAAAATGTATAAAAACTTATCGAAATATAAGTATGACTGAGAAATATTATTAAATACCTGTTGACTTTGCGAAATGTAAAATTATAAAACCTACATAGAATATAAAAATTCTGACATGGATAGTGACATTTGCGAAGTAAACAAAATTTATAAAATCTGTAGGCTCTAAGTACCTAACTAAAATGTGCCATATTCCCAACAGCTAAAACATATAGAATCTATGTCACAAAATATATGAGACGTTTTAAATTACGCAGTTTATGACAAATTTTTTGTAATTTAAAATCTATGTAAGTTATAAAAATATGAAATTTATAAATTCTATATTATCTTTAAAAACCCTAGTACAAATGGAGAAACTAAAAGATATTATTTTCATTAATAATATAAACACATAAAGCCTGTTTAAATATCTTTATAAACGTGATCTATGTAATCTACAAAATCAGTAAAATCTATGGATCTTATTTAGTGTTATAAAAATTTATAAAACTTTATCGAAATATAAGTATGACGAAGAAATATTATTAAATAACTGTTGACTTTGCGAAATCTAAAATTATAAAACCTACATAGAATATAAAAATTCTGACATAGATGGTGACATTTGCGAAGTTAACAAAATTTATAAAATCTGTAGGATCAAAGTACCTACGTAAAATGTATCATATTCCGAACAGCTAAAATATATAAAATCTATGTCACAAAATATATGAGATATTTTAAATTACACAGTCTATGAAAAATTTTTTGTAATTAAAAATCTATGTAACTTACAAAAATATGAAATTTGTAGACTCTATTTTATGTTTAAGAACCCTAATACAAATGGAGAAACTAAAAGATATTATTTTCATCAATAATATAAACATATAAAGCCTCTTTAAAAATCTTTATATACGTGATCTATGTAATCTACAAAATCAGTAAAATCTATGGATCCTATTCAGTGTTATAAAAATTTATAAAACCTTATCGAAATATAAGTATGACGAAGAAATATTATTAAATAACTGTTGACCTTGCGAAATCTAAAATTATAAAATCTACATAGAATCTAAAAATTCTGACATAGATGGTGACATTTGCGAAGTAAACAAAATTTATAAAATCTATAGGATCTAAGTACCTAAGTAAAATGTGTCATATTCCGAACAGCTAAAACATATAGAATCTATGTCACAAAATATATGAGATATTTTAAATTACGCAGTCTATGAAAAATTTTTTGTAATTAAAAATCTATGAAACTTATAAAAATATAAAATTTATAGACTCTGTTTTATCTTAAGAACCCTAGTACAAATGGAGAAACTAATAGATATTATTTTCATTAATAATATAAATATATACAGCCTCTTTAAAAATCTTTATAAATGTGATCTATGTAATCTACAAAATCAGTAAAATCGGTGGATCTTATTTAGTGTTATAAAAATTTATAAAACCTTATCGAAATATAAGTATGACGAAGAAATATTATTAAATAACTGTTGAATTTACGAAATCTAAAATTATAAAATTTACATAGAATATAAAAATTCTGACATAGATAGTGACATTTGCTAAGATTACAAGATTCATAAAATCTGTAGGATTTAAGTACCTAAGTAAAATGTGTCATATTCCGAACAGCTAAAATATATAGAATCTATGTCACAAAATATGTGAGATATTTTAAATTACACAGTCTATGAAAATTTTGTTCTAATTAAAAATCTATGAAACTTATAAAAATATGAAATTTCTATACTCTATTTTATCTTTAATAACCCTAGTAGAAATGGAGAAACTAAAAGATATTATTTTAATTAATAATATAAACACATAAAGCCTCTTTAAAAATCTTTATAAATGTGATCTATGTAATCTACAAAATCAGTAAAATCCATGGATCTTATTCAGTGTTATAAACATTTATAAAACCTTATCGAAATATAAGTATGACGAAGAAATATTATTAAATAACTGTTGACTTTGCGAAATCTAAAATTATAAAATCTACATAGAAAATAAAAATGCTGACATCGATAGTGACATTTGTCAAGTTAACAAAATTTATAAAATCTGTAGGATCTAAGTACCTAAGTAAAATGTGTCATATTCCGAACAGCTAAAATATGTAGAATCTATGCCACAAAATATGAGATATTTTAAATTACACAGTCTATGAAAATTTTTTTCTAATTAAAATCTATGAAACTTATAAAAATATGAAATTTCTATACTCTATTTTATCTTTAAGAACCCTAGTACAAATGGAGAATATAAAAGATATTATTTTCATTAATAATATAAACACGTAGAGCCTCTTTAAAAATCTTTATAAACGTGATCTATGTAATCTGAAAAATCAGTAAAATCTATGGATCTTATTCAGTGTTATAAAATCTATAAAACCGCATCGAAATTATGCAGACTAAAGAATACTCCTACATATTATTAAATGACTGTTGACATTTTCGGAATCTAAAATAATAAAACCTACATAGAATGTAAAAATTCTGACATGAAAATGACATTTGAGAAGTTAACAAAATTTATAAAATCTGTAGGACCTAAGTACCTACGTAAAATGGCACAAATTCCGAACAGCTAAAATATATAAAATCTATGTCACAAAATAGGTTTATGAGACGTTTTAAATTACGCATTCTATGAAAAATTTTATGTATTTAAAAATCTATGTAACTAAAAATATGATTTTCATGAATTATGTAGAACTTGTTTAGAAATCTGTGATCTATGTATAAAACCAGTAAAAGACGTGGTTGTTATTCAGTGTTATAAAATCTATAAAATCTCAATTACCACAAAATAAAAAAAAACTGTTTTCGCCATTTTTCGTGACATGTAGTACGTGGAGTTTTTTCACGAGGCGGCACATTTAGCACGGACCCCACATTTTTGGCAAGCGGCAAACTCATTCCCAAAAACTGTCCCTCATTCGTTTAAAAAAACCCAAAACTCGAAAATTCGTGCTATATTCCATTTCCGACGCCCCTCACCAGTCATTACCCCTAACCCCCCATCGTATCTTCTTACACCTCAGGGCCGGCTCGGCTCAAATTGCCTCGAATTATGGAAATGCTTTCCGGACTCCCCACTATTACTTTACACGATTCCGGGTCCGGTGTCGTGCTCCGGAGCAATTTTCGAGTGCTTTCATTTGAACATCGAATAATTCCGAATTATTATACACCAAATCGCCCATTACCAGCAATTTACCGGAGTTATTTCGAATGCTTACAATAACTCGAAATTATGAATCCGACCCTGGAGGGTGGGGTGGCCATTAAAAATTTACACGTCATCGTCGGAATATTTGTTTAAGTTTTTTCGAGTACAGAGACGTAATTAAATTTTCATTGTGACCGATTCATCGAACCACAATGAAAGTGTTTAGTAATCTTCGGTAAAAAAACCACCCTTGCCTATTCGAATGCAATAAGGGGAGTTTTTTGTTGGTAAGATGCGAGCTTTGTAAGCAATATGGTTAAGGTCGTGTTGGGCTTGTAAGTTAACCGCCCTTGATTTAGTGCCGACGAAAATGAGAGTTTGACTGTTAAAATTAAATTGGTGGTGTTTTTCTTGGTGTGGGTTTAAGTGGATCGGGTGCCCGAGGCCGCGGCTGGAGGCACATTAACATTATATAGTTTAGTAGACTGTACAAAGTTACTTTGAAACACCTGTGTAATTTCAGATTACAAAAAGAAATCAAAAATAACAGGAGGTTCTCCAATTATTGCTTAGGTACAGCTTTTAATAAGCATAAGCTATTAAATTGTTTTATCAGTGACTGGTTTCGCCTTTTATGCGGGCATCAGCATGGACACACACAGCTCTTTCACTCTTTTGACAAGATTCATGAAAAAATCAATTAAATCGTTAAAAATACATACATCCCGTATTGATAGTAGCAATTTAATGAACAAAAAGATTATTACTTCGGATCTTGAAGGTGATCTTTATAATCGTCTAAATAATTATCGAGTTACACGCCAAGACACTGAACATCTGTTCGGTGATGACTGCATCTGCCATTAAAAACTGTTAAGAAAATTGCCACTGTCTAAGTAAATTCCAAAATTTTGCTTTATGGATTAATAATCTCTGTAAAATTGTGTTTTAATGTACTACGTTAAAGTGGTACTCCGTCGATGTACAGCTCAATCCGGATGTAATAATAATTGAAGGCTAAGAGATTTCTTACATTTTATTTTTTGTTTATTCTATTTTTGGAATTTTATCAATTTTAACCTTGTTCGTTTATTGAAATTAAGTCATTAAAAAATAATAAGTAAAGACCTATATATATGCTGTGACAATATACCACAGCCCACATCAAATGTCAAAGTAAATTCTTGCCGATTTATAGTACATTTGTTTGATTTCTAGATTTTTCTGGATCTATAGACGGTTTCATTTGTCGAAATTTGGCCTATATTAAAAAAAAAAACAACACTTTTAACCAAATTTTAAAGTTTTACTTTGTTCTTAAATAACTTTCTAAAAAAAACTGTTTTCGTTCAAAATCTATGTATCTTCCACAGGCTGTTCTATTAATTGTTTAATTGTGATTAAATAATATACACTAAATTATCCACATTCCACTTCAGACGCGAAAATTATTACTCGATTATTATTTTTTGATATGATAAGTAAAACCATGGCGAATTTTCATATATTTGTTCGAATTTTAAATTTTTCTGGATCTATAGACCGTTTCATTTGTCGAAATTCGACCTATATTAAGAAAAAACACCATTCAAAAACATTTTAAATTTTCTCTTTGTTCTTAAATAACTGTCTATAAAAACTGTTTCCGTTTAAAATCTATGTACAGGCTGTTTTATTAACCTCAGATTTAAAATTATCTAAAATGGACAAACTGAAAGAAATTATATACACTAAATTATCCACAGCTCACTTCAGACGTGAAAATTATTAGAGGATTTTAATTTTTCTTTAGATGTGATAAGTAAAATTTTAGCCAATTTTCATATATTTGTTCGACTTTTAGATTTATCTGGATCTATAAACTGTTTCATTTGTAGAAATTGATCCAGTATTAAGAAAAAAATTAGACTGTTTATAAAAATTTTAAATTTTTGCTTAATGCATATATAAACTTTTACTAAAATTATTTTCTTGCATAATTTATATTTACTTCTTCCACAGACTGTTTTATTAATCCCAGATTTTAAATTATTTTTATAAAACGACATAAATAGATCTATTCACAGGCTATTTCAGACGTGAAAATTATAGCAAACCTATTATCATTTTTTATATGTACTACGTAGAATTTTAGCCAATTGTCACACATTTGTTTGATTTCTACATTTCTCTGGATCTATAGACGGTTTCATTTGTCGAAAGTCGGCCTATATTAAAAAGAAACAACACTATTTGACCAAATTTTAAAGTTTTACTTTGTTCTTAAATAACTTTCTAAAAAAACTGTTTTCGTTCAAAATCTATGTATCTTCCACGGGCTGTTCTATTAATTGTTTAATTGGGATTAAATAATATACACTAAATTATCCACATTCCACTTCAGACGCGAAAATTATTACTCGATTATTATTTTTTGATATGGTAAGTAAAATCTTGTCGAATTTTCATATATTTGTTCGAATTTTAGATTTTTCTGGATCTATAGACGGTTTCATTTGTCGAAATTCGACCTATATTAAAAAAAACACCATTCAAAAATATTTTAAATTTTCTCTTTGTTCTTAAATAACTGTCTACACAAACTGTTTCCGTTTAAAATCTATGTACAGGCTGTTTTATTAATCTCAGATTTAAAAATTATCTAAAATGGACAAACTGAAAGAAATTATATCCACAGCTCATTTCAGACGTGAAAATTATTACAGGATTGTAATTTTTCTTCAGATGTGATAAGTCAAATTTTAGCCAATTTTCATATATTTGTTCGACTTTTAGATTTATCTGGATCTATAAACTGTTTCATTTGTCGAAATTGGTCCAGTATTAAGAAAAAAATTAGACTGTTTATAAAAATTTTAAATTTTTGCTTAATGCATGTATAAACTTTTACTAAAACTATTTTCTTGCATAATTTATATTTACTTCTTCTACAGACTGTTTTATTAATCTCAGATTTAAAATTATTTTAAATTAACAGATTTTTATAAAACGACATAAATCGATCTATCCACAGGCCATTTCAGATGTGAAAATTATAGCAATCTTATTATTATTATTTACATGTACCACGTAGAATTTTAGCCAGTTGTCATACATTTGTTTGATTTCTAAATTTTTCTGGATTTATAGACCGTTTCATTTGTCGAAAATCGGGCTATATTAAAACAAAACAACACTATTTAACTAAATTTTAAAGTTTTATTTTATTCTTAAATAACTTTCCAAAAAAACTGTTTTCGTTCAAAATCTATGTATCTTCCACAGACTGTTTTATTAATTGTTTAATTGTGATTAAATAATATACACTAAATTATCCACATTCCACTTCAGACGTGAAAATAATTACATGATTGTTATTTTTTGATATGATAAGTAAAATCTTGGCGAATTTTCATATATTTGTTGGAATTTTAGATTTTTCTGGATCTATAGACGGTTTCATTTGTCGAAATTCGGCCTATATTAAAAAAACACCATTCAACCACATTTTAAAGTTTTTCTTTGTCCTTAAATAACTGTCTACAAAAACTGTTTCCGTTTGAAATCTATGTACAAGCTCTTTTATTAATCTCAGATTTAAAATTATCTAAAATGGACAAACTGAAAGAAATTATGGACACTAAATTATCCACAGCTCACTTTAGACGTGAAAATTATTACAGGTTTTTTTTTTAGATGTGATAAGTAAAATTTTAGCCAATTTTCATATATTTGTTCGAATTTTAGATTCATCTGGATCTATAAACTGTTTCATTTGTCCAGCATTAAGAAAAAAATTTGACTGCTTATACAAGTTTTAAATTTTTGCTTAATGCATACATAAGCTTTTACTAAAACTATTTTCTTGCATAATTTTTATTTACTTCTTCCACAGACTGTTTTATTAATCTCAGATTTAAAATTATTTTAAATTAACAAATTTTTATGAAACGACATAAATAGATCTATCCACAAGCCATTTCAGACGTGAAAATTATAGCAATCTTATTATTATTTTTTAAATGTACTACGTAGAATCTTAGCCAATTGTCATACATTTGTTTGATTTCTAGATTTTTTTGGATCTATAGACGGTTTCATTTGTCGAAAGTCGGCCTATATTAAAAAAAGAAACAACACTATTTAACCAAATTTTGAAGTTTTACTTTGTTCTTAAATAACTTTCTAAAAAAACTGTTTTCGTTCAAAATCTATGTATCTTCCACAGGCTGTTTTATTAATTGTTGAATTGTGATAAAATAATATACATTAAATTATCCACAACCCACTTCACACGTGAAAATTATTACACGATTGTTATTTTTTGATATAATAATAAGTAAAATCTTGGCGAATTCTCATATGTTTGTTCGAATTTTAGATTTTTCTGGATCTATAAACTGTTTCAGTTGTTGAAATTCCGCCAATATTAAAAAAAATGCTACTATTTAAACATTTTAAATTATTGCTTTACGTTTACATAACCTTTTACTAAAACTATTTTCTTAACAAATTTATATGTAAATCTTCCGTGGACTTTATTATTAATTTTAGATTTAAAAATCTTTTATATTGAAAAATGCGCTATTATTTAAAAGATTTTAGATGTTTGCTTGCTCAGGCTGTTTAATAATTTGACATTTCAAATTACTTTAATTAGCAGACAAATGTTAATAACGCTGTTAGCCTGTCACAGTTATGCTGAGACACACTGTATATTCCGCAGCATAATTTATCGCGTCTGTGCTTTCCCTCCGTCATTACCTCTCGTGCATACAAGATTTGTTTATTCGAAACTTTCCGAAAGTTGTGGGTGTCGTGAAGTGTCGAGTGCGTCCCTGTACAAAAAGGAGGCGGGGTGCAAAAATACCAGCCCTGGCGTGTTCTCCGGTCATTATTAACTAAAAATTTTCAAATTATAAGTTTGTAACGTAATTTTATAATATTGCATGTCAATATCTTCTATATTAGGAATCAAATTATGGCTTGAGAAATTTAAAGCCTGAAAAGTTTGTGTTGATATTAAAGCGGAATCGCTGGAAACAAGCGAGCGCCAGCCCGAAAAATCCACACATAAAATTTTTATTAAATTTTTACAATTTGCCAATATCCAACTCGACTGCGCGAATTTTCCGCGTGCGCCCCTGGATTTTTCGAAGATGACGGGCTTTTAAAACTGAAACCGTCCCGCTAATCGAATTATCTTTAAGTGCTCTTTCTTTTATTCTTTTCGAGAAAAACCGCCACTTAGCGGCCCATCCCATTGTTCCCAACCCCAAACGGAAAACAAATACAAAATAACGACGAAGGAGAGCCGAGTTGGCGGTGGCGCGTTCAACTTTTTTCCGATTTGCTTTTTTTGCGTAGTGCGCGCCGCAGGTCACTCGATTTTTCAGCGTAACCGGTTTTTTACTGCTGGTTTTGAAAGCAGACGTTGACTTTAAGTCCGGAGCCTCGCGCGATTTTATATTGTGCGGGTCAGTTATGTTTTTATTATTTTTATCGCGTTGTGTACTACTCGGGGCAAAAAAGTACGCACACAATCGCGTTATCTGCGGAATTTCTGGAGTTTTTTATTGGGAGCGCAAACACTCGAGCGCGCAGGGCCGGGCTGAGGACAGACACTAGATCACACTGGTTTAATTGGCCCTTGATCGTAGTAATTTTAAGCTGATTTTTACTAAAAAAAAATAGTAGGATGTTTTAGTTGAAGGTTGAGTCAGGTCTTGCAGTAATAGTGCCCTGTATATACGTAAAAACAATTTGAAAAATTAAACATTAACTACGGAAAAATAATGCTTTAATTTAAACACACTCTCAGAAAATTCGTTATCATCACAAGAAAAGAGTAATCATTTTGAAAAAATAATTAATCAAGTTCATAAAATTCAACATGGCATTTTTAAGAATTCGTTATAAATTTGCAATAAACAACTGCTCTTATTTCAAAATTTGGACAAAAATTTTACCATTTTTTCAAAAAAAAGGACTGTAGTCAAGTTCTTAAATTCGTCTCGCTTGTTATATTTCAATACAATATTTTCAAAAACAATTTAAAATTTATTACAAATTTCCAAAACATGAAAAAAAAAGAATTTATTTTATAAAAATAACTTATATACAGAATGTCCCACCAACTATTCTAAGAATTATTGGATGCAGCCTAATAATACCTACTGAGGGTTAATATTTAAAATTAGTTTCAAAGACACAAATATCAATTAAAGTGTACACACCAATTTTTTTTTACTAGCAAACGCTCTATATATTTCTATAAGCTGAGATTCTTCGTGAGAACAGGAAAAAAACTGTATCGACTGCAATGGTTTTTTTGTCAAGATAGATATATATTTGTATTTTCATTGAAATTAATACTTAAAAAATTACAATTTCGCCATTTTTAAAGATGGAGGTTTAAAAATTGCACAAAACTGTGAAATGACATGATCTTAAGAGTGTATAAGAAGAAGAACAGAAATCTATTTGTACAGAGTGATTAAATTTACACACTGTCAATTTTTGGAACACTGTAGTTTTTGCGATTACCTTTCGAAGTATAAGCTTTGTTCTGATAATAAGGCGTTGGTTCTAACAGTAATCTTAAAAGATTGTAATAAACTTGATGACATTTTCTAACAAAAGTGGAATTTACTAGACATAAGCTCAAAAATCAGAAAAAATATACCTATAGGCTGTCCCATTTAAAAATTCTGAAAAAAATCGATCTTCTGCAAATTTGTTCGCAAGGTTTAAATAATTTAAAATAATCCAGTTTTTCATGTTAACTAGTAAATTTTGTGCAAAATCTCTGTGCTCTATTATTCAGTATTTCACTATACTGAAACTATACAGAATTTTTAACTGCACAAAATGCAAATATGCTGAAAACTGTTAATCAAAAAGTGTTTGTGTCTGAAATTATTTATCTTCCTTTTTAATAAGGAATGGAATTTCTAAAAATATACAATTTGATACTTTAAAAAAAATAATACTATGTATAGTGTAAAACTATCAAACGGAACACTCTATATATTTGAAAAGAAATTTAAGAAATGTATTTGGTACAATTCTGTCAAATCACGCCAATCTATATAAATTTTGCAGCTAAAGTTTCAATTTTCAAATAGACACCCTGTATATCGCCAAAAGGTGCCAATATGTCACCATTAATAATAACTTATTTCTGTGCAACTGCTGCGGATAAAGACAGAAAATATTAGAAAATTCTTACTGTATTTTATTTAAAGACCATATAAATTTTGCAATTATAGTGTACAATTTTTGAAACAAAACACCCTGTATATTTAAAAATAATTTTAGTTTGTACTAGAATTATATCAAACTGCGTCAAAAATTTGTTTCAATAATTCCTGGTTTCTGAAACACCCTGTTTATCACCTAAAGCTACCAACATATAAGAATTAATAGTAACATATTTGTATGCAATTGCTGAAAATAAAAATAGAAAATACTAGAAAATTCTTACTGTATTTAATTTAAAAACTGCATAAATTTTACAGTTATAGTGATCACTTTTCAAACGAAACATCCTGTATATTTAAAAATAACTTTTAACTGTACTCGAATTATATCAAACTACGTCAAACATTTGTTTCAATAATTCCTTGTTTCTGAAACACTCTGTATATCAGCAAAAGCTACCAACATATAAGAATGAATAGTAACCTATTTGTGTGCAACTGCTGAAAATAAAAATAGAAAATATTCGAAAATCCTCACTGTATTTAATTTAAAGACCACCTAAATTTTAGAGTTATAGTAATCAATTTTCAAACGAAACATCCTGTATATTTAAAAATAATTTTAAACTGTAGTCGAATTATATCAAACCAAGTCAAAAATTTGTTTCAATAATTACAGATTTCTAAAACACCCTATATATCTGCAAAAACTATCAACTTGTAAAAATTATTAATAACCTATTTGTCTGCAACTGTTGAAAGAAAACCCGAAAATTATACAAATTCCTTACTGTATTTAATTTAAAGATTATAATTAAAATTTTTGAAACAAAACACCCTGTATATTTAAAAATAATTTTAGCTTGTATTAGAATTATATCAAACTGAGTCAAAAATTTGTTTCAATAATTCCTGGTTTCTGAAACACCCTGTATATCGGAATAATGCTACAAACATATAAGAATTAATAGTCACCTATTTGTATGCAATTGCTGAAAATAAAATAGAAAATATTAAAAAATCATTACGGTACTTAATTTAAAACTGTATAAAATTTAGAGCTATAGTGATCAATTTTGAAATAAAACATCCTGTATATTTAAAGATAATTTTAAACTATACTCGAATTATATCACACGCCGTCAAAAATTTGTTACAATAATTCCAGGTTTCTGAAACACCCTGTACATCGGAAAAAAACTACCCACATGTAACAACCTATTTGTCTGCAACTGCTGGAAGAAAATCAGAAAATATTAGAAAATCCTTATTGTACTTAATTTAAAGACCATATAAATTTTACGGTTGTGGTGATCAGTTTTTAAAACAAAACACCTTGTATATTAAAAATAATTTTAAATTGTGCCAGAATTATATCAAACTACGTCAAAAATTTGTTTCAATATTTACATATTTCTGAAAACCCTGTATATCGGCAAAAGCTATCAACATGCCAGAATTAATACTAACTTACTTGTGTTCAACTGCTGAAAAAAAAGAGAAAACATTAAAAAAAAATTACCATATTTGATTTAAAGATTTCATAAATTTTACAACTACAGTGTACAATTTTCAAACAAAACAGTCTGTATTTTTAAAGTTATTTTTAAGTTGTACCAGAATTATTTCTGGACATTGAAATCTACAAGAAAATGTCTTCAACTAATTTTCGCATATAGTTGAAAAATGGTCGAAAATGTCAAGTGCCAAAATCAGTCTTATCTTAGCAAATACTAGCCCCGCCCACCCACCCTATATTTTCTTGGAAGGTATCTCATTTGCCAAAATTAGTCTTACCTTAGCAAGTACTGCATAAAATTTTTTTTCGAAAATTCCAGATCTCTGAAACACACTGTATATCAGCAGAAGCTACCAACATGCCAGAATAAAAATAACCTATATAAATTTTTCAACACAGTGCTTACAATTTTCGAACAAAACACCTGTATATTCAAAAATAATTTAAAGTTGTACTAGAATGATATCAAACTGCGTCAAAAATTGTGTACAATAATTCCAAGCTGAAGCACCCTGTATATCAACAGAAGCTACCAACATGTCAGAATCAATAACAACTTATTTGTGTTTTTTTGTAGAACATCCTGTATATAGAAAACACACACTACACAGTAATAATGTTCCAATGTCTAGTTTAAGCGGACCTCAAAATGACAAAGTCAATTTTTTTTTAGATATATATTATAATAAAATAATAAAATTTTTAAATCGACGTTATATTCTTTTCTACGATTTCAGTATACTTTTTTAGAATGACTCGTCTGTATTTCTTGCGATTTCCTAATCTTTTTTTATCACCACTTAATAAATAAAATGTATTTATTTATTTTATAGCAACTTTAACTGATAAAATTATTTAAAAAAATTAACAACCTGTATTTCACACCTCGTATTGACACAAGTGTGAACAAACAACTACTTAATTCGTAAATTTCATTGTAAACTAGCATAGTTTAATCTAAACTTGTCAGAATCAACTTCACCGACTATACAAAAGTAGCAAGTGCATAAACACATTTAGAGAACGAGATTTCTATATTTAATAATAATATTAATATTTTGCACCTTATGTTATTAAATGGATTTAGGTTACGCATGGTATACAAGTGCGACTATATTTTTATAGTAAACATTGCGTTCGATAAAGTATTTTACACGCCTGCCTTTTGCTAAAAGGTTGTGTTAACTTATCGTCGGTGTAGAACAACCTTAAGCGATAAAAGTATATTGTTTTGCGGTATTTATAAACGTAAAAGGTTTAAAAAATAAAACCTTCTATTAAAAAACAAAAATAAATAATTATCAATCATTATCCGCTTATCTCAAAGCCACCTCGATAAGAAAACGGTGTCGCAAGGAGGCAAACACTCGCGCAAAAATTAGGTCGCTTCTTTGGTACGCCCTGTATATGTACATTTAAATATAACCGCGGAAACGCCGCACATCGATAAAATAACAAAATATGTGTTTCTCCGCCAATCTTATTTTACCCTTGAAGCTCCCCCCACTTAAAAAAACTCCTTTATCCAGGGTTTTATGCATTGCAAGGCCGACAAATGCAGTTACTTGCATTAGCACAAGTACATTTTAAACCACGCAATAATGTGTTGTGCTGTTCGAGAGACGTCTTCTCGATCGCTCGCTCAAACAACGTAAAAAATTCGGGAAAAATTGTCGCGAACACGCGAGTGCCCGAGCCCCTGGGAAGGGGGAAGACAGTGGAGTTCCTTGGGGAGAGACGACCATGGAGACTGAAAGCGCGGTCAGTATCTCGAAAATTCTTCCGGGCCAATGGGACGCCGCCGTTTTTATCAATTGTTATCATTATCGAAATTATTGGCTTCGGGTTATCTAAAAATCCGAGGATACTTGTGACATTTTTATTCACAAAATGGCGATTTTCGCTTGGGCGTGTAGTGAGTTTTCGGGGGTTCTTGTGGCCTAGATGGAACTCCCCCGCCTCGAACAGGTGAAGAAGTGCTTTCGTTTCGAAAACTTTTACTGTGATAGTTTGCATAAAGATGGCGCTCGATTTTTTACGCTTTTTCGACCGTTTTTGTCACATTCTCGCCACTCAAACTCCAACCGCCACATTTTAACACCACACACGAACTAATTCCAGCCGGATGCGAAAAACCACCGACCACCACGCCGGAAAAACCCCGTTCACGACCCGCCAATTTCGACTTTTCGATTTTGGCGATTTTCGAAATACGCGCCAACTTCAGGGACTGTCAGTGAATTGCAATTGCCTGTGCATATTAACCAGTGTCGTCTGTCATTTTAAGGTCCAGTTTCGCACGCGTGGTTCGTAAAAAATCAGGTAAATTTTTTCGAGCTAGGGTGCGCAATTTTGATTTTTTGCAGGTTTGGGAACTCGGGTTTGAGTGGGTGGTGGGATGATTTCAAATGGGAGATTGTTGCGTCAGGTTGGTAATTTGCGCGTTTCGAAAATTTTGGCTTTTGGGGATTTTTCGAGCGATGTTTGAGCGTGGTGCTAGGTGGAATCAAAATTTTGTTTGTGAATTGTAGTGATTTTTGGTTTTGGTGGTTGGTAATGCAGGGAGCTGTCGGATTTATGTCGGATGGTTTTTCAAAGTGGAAACGTCTAGACGGAAATTTTGTTTCTAAATATAGAAATTTCGTATCAGATCGATAGATATGGGGGTTTAGGTTAATTAAATGAGTGCGTTTGAGTGGCATGTAGCAGTAATGTTTCTGTTTTTAAATATGGTGCTAGAATGTTGTTTACTAAATGTGACGTCATTTTGTTTGTTATTGTATTGTTGGTATTGAAGTGACAAATGATTCTATTAATTTGTCTAGGTTATGAGTCTGACAGTTTAGTTAGTTAGTTTTGTTTACAAGTTGGCTACACTTTTTTCATTTTGATTGATCATAATCATAAAAACCGGATCACTGAGAGTAACAAGTTCAAGATAAAATCTGCCTTCGAAGGATTTTTTTAATTAACTTGATTGACTTTAGTCTGAGTTCATTCCAAAACTGTTTGGTTTTTTTTTGTTACCAGTATACTGAAAAATTATCGCATTGTTGCCAACTACACTTAGATACTTCGTCAATTACTGGACTAAGTGTGAAATAAATAGTTTTAAAAACTTTGAAAAAATACTTTTTTTTGTTTTCTAAATTTTGAAGTATTATATTCCGCAACAAACAATTTTTTTACGGATAATTTACATTTCTTTGACTTTCAAAAAGTTAGACTACATTTTTCAAAAAGTTCAAAATTCTTAAAAATTTTTGAAAAGTTAATTTTGACTTCTACAACAAATTTTGAAGACCTAGATCTAATTCACAATAATTTTTTTAACAATTGTGTTTCACTGTTGTGAACTTATTTGCAATATTAAATCTAGATACGTAATTTATGTTAATTATAAACTTTTATAGAAAAATCAATAAATCAGTGTTTCCTAAAATTTAGTGGCAGAATCTTTAAAACCGACTGAACATCTAAATTTTTAACCCACTTTTAAACAATATAAACGGTTTAAAATTTTTGAGTTAGTCTACATTCAAAAAACTGCAAATTTTGAAATAATACTTATTTTGCATTCTAAATTTTAAGTGTTATATTCCATATAATACAGTAATTTTTATACGGAGACCAAATTTTTTTAAAAATTCCAAAATTTTTGCAAATTTTACGGTTAATTTTCATGTTTGTACCATTTTTAACCAAGTGTTTCAATCTCACAAACTTCCAAGATTTTTAATGTTAAAATATCCTGTTCTAAATTTGTTAAATTTGAAAAAGTTGGATCATATGTTTCAAAAAGTTCAAAAATTCAAGTCATCATAAATTTTGAAAATTTGGAGTTAATTCACAATGATCCTTTTAAGTATTATGATTTGACGATTTTGTTTTAATTTTTAATAAACATATTTTTTTTAATAATTCCGAAAACGAATTTACCCTTTAAACAATTAAAGCTAGTTCACAATGATCATTTTAAATCCTGCGTTTTGATAGATTTTTTAATTTTCTATAAACAAAATTTTTAAATAATTTCTAAAATTAATACACAAGAGTTTCACTATTAATGAAATTATTTACAATCATTAAATCTACGTAACTGAAAAATTAATAATTTAGAGTTTTTAAGTGAATAACTGAATCGTTAAAACTGATGGAAACTCTAAATTCTTTAGGAACTTTAAAAAAATGTAAATGCTTATGAGTTATTCTAAATTCAAAACACTACAAAGTTTAAAATAGTACACGTTTTGTATTATAAATTTAAAAGTACGTTATTATGTACCGCAAGTAATAGAGAATTTTTTCTACGGAAGACAAAAATTTTCCAAAAATTCTAAAATTTTTACTAAGTTTACACATAATTCACAAATTTATCATCATTTTTAACCAAGTATTGAGACCATCACAAGTTCAAAGACTCTGGCATTAAAATAATGCTACTTTGAATTTGTTAAACTCAAAGAATTATAGTACATATTTCAAAAAGTTCAAAATTTGAAGAAATTCCAAAAAGTTTTGACCGTTAGAAGAACTTGAACCTAATTGACAATGGTATTTTTAAATTTTGGAATTTGACAGATTTTTAAATAATTTTTAAAATCATAATGCAGAAATTTTTATACGGAAGACAAAATTTTTCCAAAAATTCTAAAATTTCTACCAATTCTACACCAAATTTTTTTTTTTTCATAATTTTTAACCATGTATTTAGACCGTCACAAATTCAAAGACTTTGACGTTAAAATAATGCAATTTTGAACTTGTTAAAATCAAAAAATTGGATTACATATTTCAAAAAGTTAAAAATTACAATAAATTCTTGAAAGTTTGATAGTTTTTACAGTTATAAGAAATTTGTAAACAATTAGAGCGAGTTCACAATGATCTTTTTAAATCCTGTGTTTTGGTAGATTTTTTTATTTTCTATAAACAAAATTTTTTAAATAATTTTTAAAATCAATTCACAAAAGTTCCACTGATGAAATTACATATTTACAATCGCTAAATATACGTATTTTTTGTTTATTATAAGCTTCTACGAAAAAATGAACAATTTAAGGTTTCTAAAATTTTTTAGGTCTTTAAAATTGCTCAAACAGTTAAATTCTTAAAAGCAACTTTTAAAAAATAATTTTTTGAGTTATACTAAATGCCAAACACTATACAAACTTTAAAGTTTAAAGAATTTTGTTCTGTAGTAGAGAAATTTTTCTACGGAATGCCTAAACATTTTTCAAAAATTTCACATTTTTTACAAATTTTACGAATAATTCACATTTTTCGTCATTTTTAATCAAGTACTTAGACCATCACAAGTTTAAAGACGTTGATGTTAAAATAATGATGTTTAAATTGGTCAAACTCAAAGAATTATTTATAAAAATTAGATTCCATTTTTCAAAAAGTTCAAGATTCTAATAAATTCTTAAAAATTTAATAATTTTGAGTTATAAGAAATTTTAAACACTTAGGGGTAATTCACAATTATCTTGTTAAATATAGCAATTTGAT
This sequence comes from Zophobas atratus, assembly GCA_022388445.1. NCBI lineage: Eukaryota > Metazoa > Arthropoda > Insecta > Coleoptera > Tenebrionidae > Zophobas > Zophobas atratus. The sequence continues at coordinate 12,089,238 of CM039446.1, forward strand.
AGATTTTTTAAATAATTTTCTATAAACATACTTTTTTTATATATGTAATTTCAAAAATTAATACACATAAATAAATTTGACTGTTATTGAAATTATTTACAATCCTTAAATCTACAGAATTTATGTTTATTACAAACTTTTGCAGGAAAATTAATAGCTTAGGGGTTTCTAAAATTTAACAGCAGAATTTTTAAAATTTATGGAACATCTAAAGTCTTAAGCAACTTCCAAAAATATAAATGTTTTAAAATTTTTAAGTTATCCTACATTGAAAACACTACAAACTTCGAAATAATACTTGGTTTGTGTTCTAAATTTTAGAGTTTTATATTTCCTAATAGAGAAATTTTGATACGAAAAGCATTTTTTTGTATTCGAAAATTGTTACAAATTTTACGTAAGTATAATTTACATTTTTTCTTCATTTTTAACCAACATCCCAAGTTCGAAAACACTGACGTAGAAATAATGCTGTTTTTAATTTGTTAAATGTCAAGAAATTAGGTTATGTATTTCAAAAATTTTAAAATTTTTAATTCTTGCAAGTTTCATAATTTTGACAGTTATGGCAAATTTTAAACGCCTAGAGATGATTTACAATTATCATTTAAAAAAAATATTGCGATTTGTTTCATTGATTTTCGAATTATTTACAATTGTTAAATTTATTAAATTTGTATTTATGATACACTATGAACTTTTATAGAAATTAATAACTCTGTAAAATTTAATAGCAGAATATCCAAAACTAATGGAACATCTAAATTTTTAAGCCACTTTTAAAAGATGTAAACCCTTTCAAATTTTTGCAAACTTTGAAATAATACTCGTTTATTCTAAATTTTAAAGTATTCTGTTCCGTAATAGAGAACTTTTTATACGGAAAGCAAACACATTTAAAAAATTCCAAAATTTTTACAAATTTTACATTTAGTTTACATTTTTTCATAATTTCAAAGCTTCCAAAATCTGATTTGAATTAGTTACACCTGAAAAAGTTGGATTACATATTTTAAAAATTTCAAAATTCTTAAAAATTCTTGAAACTTTAATAGTTTTGACGCTCATAACAATTTTTGAACGTACGTAATTTATGTCCATTATAATTTTTACAGAAAAATAAATGATTTCCTAGTTTTTCGAATCTATAGTTCATCCAGCTACCATCAACCATCGACTAAAACTGCGTCGCGACCTTGACCTTGAAACCTAGCCCTTATCGAATCTCTTCTTTTCGCCGATTGGCATCCCGTCGAACTTTCGAATTTGGCGCCCCGCGCCACGTGACCCCGCGCGCCCAAACGGCTCGCCGCATTTCGGTCACGTGCCGCCATTTTTTCGACCTTATCGATCCCATGGCTCGATAACGCCGTCAAAATGCCATATCGAAGGTTTTCAATGAATATTCACTCGCTGCGATATGAATAAACAATACGCCGCTCCGTCATTTGTTTTTTCACTGCATCGTACACACAAACACACACACAATAATTTTTATCGCTTATTGTACGTGGAGACTTATTTAGATTACCGTGGGGTAGGTCAGGAACCTCTTATCAATGGCGACGTCGTTTGTTTTTATCGGTCGGCGATTTTTTCGCCTAGCAGTCCTCAAACTTTGCCGAGATCGGCGCGGAAGCGCTTTTTTCCGCGTTGCGCCTTGTTTTGGCCCGAGGGGGCAAGAACCGCGCCGATGATTGCGAGAAAGTATGTATCCCATCCGCAGCGACTATATGTAATGGTTAATAACCGCATTTCTTATTAAGTTATTTTCTTATAAACCAATATGGTACTAACTGGTAGTTAACATAAAGTTTAGAATCCGTTAGGTTTTAAATGAGTTACGGCGGTCGGCGTTTTGCGCTTTTTGCGACGAAAATAATTGCGCGGATTTGCTATATCAGATTGACCTGGGATAGAAAAGTTGGCTGAGAGCGCGCGTTGGCAAACAGATGAAAGACGGAACAGGCGTAATGGCATTCGATGGGAATATCCGGCGCGAAGGACCAAGCTTTTTTCGATAAAACGAGATAATTGCGGTGCGCCGCAAGGCTGCACTGATAGCTGAAATGGGACGGAGACGGACATGGGCGCTGGAGTTCGTTTGTTTTGTGGTAAAAAATTCATCGGGGGTAATTGCGAATAATGGCGGATCAAAAATAACAAACAAAATGTTCATTAATTATCTAACAGTTCATTGATTAATTTAGAAATGTTACAATCTATTATTTACCGGACAAACACAGGAGAGTCATTATTATTACTATTTAATTAACAGTAATTATTATGCATGTACACGGGGGAAAAAATGCTCGGTGTATATATACGTGATTAAAATTTGAGCTAAAATATTGCGCTGGAATATAGATTCGTTAATTTTGAAAGAGCTGATGAATATGATTTATTTCGTCAATGTATTCTGCATTCGTGATAAACTTTTATATAGTCTGTGCATGCGCTGGTGAAGTCATAAAATGTGTTGGAACAACTATGGCACCTACATTTTATAAGAAATCTGTGGAATTTATGAAATATGAAGACACCTAAAACTCAAATGTTCATAATTTTTGGATTCATCAAGTTCACGGGGTCCAGGAAATCATGTCAAAACAAAACATTTATAACTTTTTTAAGGATATAATTTCGATTACATAGAACGTACAGAATTAAGTAAATATCTAGACATAGATTATTCCGGTTAAATTTGTAAAAACTTGGTTAATAAAACATATGGAGTTGATTATATGCTGAAATGTAAACCAACACCAACATCTGTCTAACTGATTAAACATTACATTTGTCAAGACATTTTTATTAAATGAAATTATAAATATGTTATAAAATCAATGAAATTAAAAAAAAAATTTAAATCTTACATCTGTGGACTGAATTTAGATTTATGAAACTCACTTATTGTCTATAAAACTATTATTTAATAAATCTATGTAATTTTTGAAATTTATCAGTCTCATGGGGTTCAGGGAATTTGCGTCAAAAGTAAAATAGATAGATTTTTTTAAGCATATAACTTAAAATCAATCTATTACATAGATTTTAAAGAATTTATTAAATAAATCTAGACATAGATTATTCCGGTTAAATTTATAAGAACTTGGTTAATAAAACATATGGAATTGATTATGGTGCTCAAAAGTAAACCAACACTAAAATCTGTGTAACTGATTAAACATAACAGCTGTCAAAACATTTCTATTAAATCAGATTATAAATATGTTATAAAATCTATGACATTAAAAAAGAACTATTAAATCTTACGTCTGTGGACTTAATTTATATCTATGAAATTCATAACACTTATTGTCTATATATCTATTACTTCATAAATCTTTACAATTTTGTAAATTTATCAGTTTCATGATATTCAGAGAATCTGTGTCAAAATTAAAATTTATAAATACATAGATTTTACAGAATTTATTAAATAAATCTAGCCATAGATTATTCCGGTTGAATTTATAAAACTTGGTTAATAAAACATATGGAATTGATTATGGTGCTGAAATGTAAACCAACACTAAAATCTGTGTAGCTGATTAAACATAACAACTGTCAAAACATTTCTCTTAAATCAAATTATAAATATGTTATAAAATCTATGTCATTAAAAAAGAACTATTAAATCTTATGTCTGTGGACTCAATTTAGATCTATGAAATTCTTGCCACCTATTGTCTATATATCTATTACTTCATAAATCTTTACAATTTTGGAAATTTATCAGTTTCATGATATTCAGGGAATCTCTGTCAAAATTAAAATCCATAAAAATTTATAAATACATAGATTTTACAGAATTTATTAAAAAAATCTAGACAGATTATTCCGGTTAAATTTATAAACACTTGGTTAATAAAAGATATGCAATTGATTATGGTACTGAAATGTAAACCAACACTAAAATCTATGTAACAGATTAAACATAACAGCTGTCAAAACATTTGTATTAAATCAAATTATAAATATGTTATAAAAACTATGACATTAAAAAAAAACTATTAAATCTTATGTCTGTGGACTCAATTTAGATCTATGAAACTCTTGACACTTATTGTCTATATATCTATTACTTCATAAATCTTTACAATTTTGAAAATTTATCAGTTTCATGATATTCAGGGAATCTGTGTCAAAATTAAAATGTATAAAAATTTATAAGTCTAGCCATAGATTATTCCGGTTGAATTTATAAAACTTGGTTAATAAAACATATGGAATTGATTATGGTGCTGAAATGAAATCAACACTAAAATCTATGTAATGGATTAAACATAACAGCTGTCAAAACATTTCTATTAAATCAAATTATAAATATGTTATAAAATCTATGACATTAAAAAAGAACTATTAATTCTTATGTCTGTGGACTCAATTTAGATCTTGAAACTCTTGACACTTATTGTCCATATATCTATTACTTCATAAATCTTTACAATTTTGGAAATTTATCAGTTTCATGATATTCAGGGAATCTGTGTCAAAATTAAAATCCATAAAAATTTATTAATACATAGATTTTACAGAATTTATTAAATAAATCTAGCCATAGATTATTCCGGTTAAATTTATAAAAACTTGGTTAATAAAACATATAGAATTGATTATGGTGCTGAAATGTAAACCAACACCAAAATCTATCTAACTGTTAAACATAACAGCTGTCAAAATATTTCTATTAAAACAAATTATAAATGTGTTCTAAAATCTATCATATAAAAAAGAACTATTAAATTTTACGTCTGTGGACTCAAATTAAATCTATGAAAGTCTTGACATTTATTGTCTACATATCTATTACTTCATAAATCTTTACAATTTTTGAAATTTATCAGTTTCATGAGATTCAGAGAATCTGTGTCAAAATTAAAATCTATAAAATTTTTAAAAATATAATTTAAAAGCTATCTATTACATAGATTTTACAGAATTTATTAAATAAATCTGAACATAGATTACTCCCGTTAAATTTGTACAAGCTTGGCTAATAAAACATATGGAATTGATTATAGTGCTGAAATGTAAGCCAACACCAAAATCTATGTTAACTAATTAAACATTGCATCCGTCAAGACATTTCTATTAAATCAAATTATAAATATGTTATGAAATTTATGAAATTTAAAAAAGCTTTTAAATCTTACGTCTGTAGACTCAATTTAGGAACTTGTGACACTTATTGTCTATAGATCTATTATTTTATAAATCTGTGCAATTTTTGAAATTTATGTTTCATGAGATTCAGGAAATGTGTGTCAACATTAACATCTATAGAAATTTTAAGGATATAGCAACTTAAAAGCGATATGTTGCATAGAATTTAGAGAGAGAAGTTATTAAATAAATCCAGACATAGATTGAAGAATTCCATTTAGATTTGTGAATATTAAGACATCACTTTTTAAGACAATGCTTTTATAAATTTGATAAAATAAAGTAATCTGTTGTAACTACAAGATCGTGGAATCTAAAAGGTATTATTATACAATAATTAAAACCTATGGAATGGAATATTTATAAAATCAAATATTTTATAAAATACGCATACTATTACAAAATCTATGAAATATAAAATGTATACATGACTACATTAATATACGTATTTTTATCGACTTTGTGAAATTCGTGAAATCTACCTATATAGTAGTTATAAAAAGTTATAAAGACCGCACAAAATGTAACATTTCTTTAAGTTTATGGTTTTTTGAAAAATATAAACGTTGCTATAACTTACCACCTTGTTAAATTTTGCTTCAAGGTTTTTTGTTGTTTACTGTACTTATATGTGTTTACTTTTCTTATCTATATACATTTTTATATTTTTTTCTGATGACACAACTTTGTGTCACTTAAGTTAATACTTAACGAGTTTTTACATTTTTTCAAAATTTGTCTCCATTTTTCACGACATAATAGCTTTCAACTCGCTAGTCTTTACATGAATCTAGAAATCTTTTTTTGCTTTTCGAACTATTTTTCAATAGCGCCCCACTTGTTATCTTTATTGCTGCCCCCGGCCTGCCAACAACCCAGTTCCCCATCACCGCCGCCCACCGCCCCCGGCCCATGCCGTCCCCGTTTCCACGCCTCGTGCACAAAAACCCCTGCCCCCATCCGCGAAACCGTTACTCCACACGTTTTCCTCACGCCGATTTCGCCTTATCTGCCGCCGCCATCTTGATTTTTCAACAACAAAATCGGCGAGCGCTCGTTCATGAGACACTCCTATTTTTGTAGGTGGCCGCGACAGACGAGGCCATTCTAAAAAAAGGACAATCGACACTTGCCACTAGATTTGAGAAAATCGCCCCCTCCGCCCCCCGCGCCTCCCCGCCCCTGCCTTTTTTCCCATCCGTACCAGATTAAATGCTATTTTTAAATCTACAAACAACATTTTCAAAGTTGAGATAGGTTATGGCTGTGCAACGGCCCAGCGTGAGTTACTGGCGCGTCTGCTAGGAATCACGATGAGAGCTCGTCTGGTCCACTATAGGTTAATATACTTTGAAAAAGCAAGTCGTTTAAAAACAAATAAAAATAATGAAAAAAGACGGCCGCTTGTAGAGGCATGTAGAGGGCGTTGCGATGCTGCACGGCCTGCTGCGATCGGGAACTTCTAATTGTTATCATCAGCGTTGCGATGATTAGGGTGCCACCTTAAGATTTTCGGTATAGGGGCCCTTAATTTTTTGCTCGGTTGCGGCTCGCGCTCATGGCTGTTATTATTCGTGCGTTTGGGCAAAGGGAACGAGGCCGTCTTAATCGTAATTATCATTAATAAATAACTTTCTTTCCTCTACTATTTGTGACAGATCGCAAATATTCATTAGATTAATTAGATTGACATTTACGGACAAAAACGTGTGTACACAGCCAACTGAAAAACAGACAAAAGTGAAAATAGAGACATAAATATCTATGAAAACGTAAGAAATTAAGAATGTACTAATTGAATGGGTTTAATTCGATGCAGGGAATAGAAATCGTCATATTAACAAACCACATACAATAAATTTAATTGCACGTAGTGCCTCCATCTCCGTCGCACTCACGGCCCTAAATACCCCGATCCGACAGAGACGCTTGACATACGCCACGACAAGTATCGCTTATGGCCGCCATAAATTTCTATAGTAGCTAGAAAAAATCCTAGTGATTGTCCGCTACAGTTCGATTGTCGCCTCGAATACGCGTCCGCGTCAAAAAAAACGCAATAATAATAAAAGTGAGGCATTGAAAAATCCAGACGTGTAAAAATAAACACACATGAATAAAAAGGCAACAAACTTAGCGCGGCCTTGTAAATAAAATGCGTGTGTTTACACGACGATTTATAGGATCGAGTCATTGTTTCGTCGTCACGTGACCGATTTTTCGAGAGCGAGATGCGGGGAATCGCCGCAAATGCTCAGACTGTGACGATATCAAATATGGATTGAGGCAATTGCTTGCGGTTAATGCGTTGTTTAAATTCAGGCGCTGCTGGACGCATGATGGACAGGCTCGGTCACAGTCTCAGGGGAAGAAGTAAAGGGAAGATGTCGCCTGAGTCATGTGTAGCTCTTTCTAATTAACGGTTTCTCGATGACGATTTTTTTTTGTTTGAAAATTGTTGTGGACAAACGGGTTGGATGAGTAAAAAGTCAAGGTTTTATGCAGTTTTTATTAAGTGGTTGCAATTAAGGTCATTAGTGGAGCGGAAAAAATAACGGCAAAAATATTTTCGAACTGTGGTTGGGTTGTGGTATGTCTGAAAAAAAGTTCGTGGTAATGACAGATAACTGAAAGTGGTATTTTCTGGTTGGATATAGAGATGCACCATGATTTAATTTCAGCGATATAGTAGTAACTTTATTATCTAAAGACGTTCTTGTAAGTTTCTGATTTCTAAAAAAATCCTAAATAATAGGTATTTTTATTATCTTTTTTGCGTTTATACATCACGCTATATCTACATCTTTATTTTCTCTATTTTCGTATTTTTTTAACATAATAAATAATAATAGTAATAATTTTAGTTTTATTTTCGTTGGTAGAAAAATTCACGTAAACGTTTCCTACATCGCAAGAAACTATAAGCATCATTATATCTGAAGACATTCTTATAAATTTCGGATTTATAAGTTTTTTGTTTTGGAGTCCCTATAAGTTAAGGTAAAGATAACTGTGGACTGTTAAAGTAGATAAAGGAGCATGCTGTATAGGTGTTTCAAGTGGTTTTTTTTTTTTCATTATAACACTTTAATTAATTCACATTCACACATTTCCTTGAATCTTTCCGTATAAGTAATTTAATTGGTCGAACATTATTTCCGCAGAACTTTCCTCGCTCATAGAGTACAGCACATCAAATCCAGCTGTTTCTAAAAATTATTTGATTTGAGTTTGCGATTTTTTTTATGAAAACCCTTATAAAGTAAAATAAAGATATTATATACGTAGTTTTTGCAACAAGAAACTTAAAACATGTTTAAAACGAGAAAAATGGATTATGCACATACGCTCCGCCCCTCGGTCTGACAACGAATCGAAAATTCATAACCATTCAGATCCAGACGGATAGGTGGGGCTTATCTTTTGGCTTTTTTGTTTAATACAGGTAGTTTTTTCTTTGAGCAATACAACCACTGAAAAACACGTTTCACATGGTAATTTTTGTAAAAACATACGGATTTTGCAGTTAAGCTCCGCCTCCTTGTTGACAATGAACAAAGAAAAATCGTCAGAAATGAGATAGGGTGGGTGGGCGGGGTTCGTATTTTGCATTTTTTTTTCTTAACATACATAGTCTTTCCTTCACAACAGAAAACTGAAAACATGTTTAAAATGGTAAATTTTATCCCTCAGACTTCTCTAGAAATTTACCCTTTTAAACATGTTTTCAATTTATTGTCGTGAAAAGAAAACTATGTACACATATTAAAAAAATAAAGCATAATACAAACCCCGCCCACCCGCCCCTGTCTCAATTGTGATAACTGTTTTTATTCGTCGTGAGCCGGGAGGCGGAGCTTAATTGCACAATCCTTATTTCTCTACAAGAAACTAGACGGATACGTGGGGTTTATCTTTTGGCTTTTTTGCTTAATACAGGTAGTTTTTTTTTGAGCAATACAACCACTGAAAAACACGTTTCACATGGTAATTTTTGTACAAAAATACGGATTTTGCAGTTAAGCTCCGCCTCCTTGTTGACAATGAACAAAGAAAAATCGTCAGAAATGAGATAGGGTGGGTGGGCGGGGTTCGTATTTTGCATTTTTTTTTCTTAACATACATAGTCTTTCCTTCACAACAGAAAACTGAAAACATGTTTAAAATGGTAAATTTTATCCCTCACACTTCTCTAGAAATTTACCCTTTTAAACATGTTTTCAATTTATTGTCGTGAAAAGAAAAGTATGTACACATATTAAAAAAAGAAAGCATAATACAAAGCCCGCCCACCCGCCCCTGTCTCAATTGTGATAACTGTTTTTATTCGTCTTGAGCCGGGAGGCGGAGCTTAATTGCAAAATCCTTATTTCTCTTCAAGAAACTACCAGGTGAAACATGTTTATAAGTATCATGTTGAAAAATTATTTTTGTCTATAGAATGATTGCAATATTATAATTCAAAATATGTATGTAGATCTTACTGTGTTGGGAGATTTTAAATATAGAAGGATAGTATAGAAAAAAATGCTGAACGCGAACGAACCTCATGACTCTATGTTACATATTAGGGCGAGCCCAGCGAGCTATATTTATTGAACAAAATCTTAAATAATAGGTGTTTTTAGCTTTATTTCGATTTTTACATCACGCTGTATTCTATATTTACGTGTTTATTTTTTCTGTTTTTGTAATTTTTCGTGAAACATTTTAATTTTTAAAAAGAAATATACAATCCATAGTTTTCCTTCATTTTTCTCTAAGTAATATGTCACTCGCCGTAATTTCTGCTGCCTGAAACACCATTCTAGTTATTCACGATGTCGTCAGTTTTTCTTTTTGAATATAAGCAAAAATAAAAATAATTTTAAAGTTATTTTCGTTGATAGAAAAATTCTAGTAAATGTGTCCTACATCAAGAGAAACTATATTCGGTGTTATCTAAAGACATTCTTATAAATTTCGGATTTCTATGTATTTTATGTTACAACTATTAAGTCCAACGCTCAAAAATTATGTTTGTCTATAGAATTGTTTCAAAATTATATCCAAGAATAGGCATGCAGATCTTAGTTTGTTTGGTGATTTTAAATGTAGAAGAATAGTACACGAAGAAAATACTGGGAGCGAACGAAACTCGTGACTATATATTACATATTAAAGCGAGCTCAGCGAGCTATATTCATTGAACAAAATCTTAAATAATAGGTATTTTTAGCTTTATTTCGAATTTTACATTACGCTGTATTCTATATTTACATGTTTATTTTTTCTGTTTTTGTAATTTTTCGAGAAACATTTTAATTTTTAAAAAGAAATATACAGTCCATAGTTTTCCCTCATTTTTCTCTAAGTAATATGTAACTCGCCATTATTTCTACTGCCTGAAACACCATTCTATTTCTTCACGATGTCGTCAGTTTTTTTCTTTTAATATAAGCAAAAGTAAAAATAATTTTAGATTTATTTTCGTTGATAGAAAAATTCTAGTAAATGTTTCCTACATCAAAAGAAACTATATTCAGTATTATCTAAAGACATTCTTATAAATTTCGGATTTCTAATTATTTTATGTTATAACTAGTCAATCCAAAGGTCAAAAATTATTTTTGTCTATAGATTTGTTGCCAAATTATACCCAGGAATAGGCATGTAGATTTTAGTATGTTTGGTGATTTTAAATGTCGCAGAATAGTACACGAATAATATTTTGGGAGCGAACGAAGCTAGTGACTATATATTACATATTAAGGCGAGCTCAGCGAGCGATATTCATTGAACAAAATCTTAAATAATAGGTATTTTTAGCTTTATTTCGATTTCTACATTACGCTGTATTCTATATTTACATGTTTATTTTTTCTGTTTTTGTAATTTTTCGAGAAACATTTTAATTTTTAAAAAGAAATATACAGTCTATAGTTTTCCCTCATTTTCTCTAAGTAATATGTAGCTCGCCATTATTTCTACTGCCTGAAACACCATTCTATTTCTTCACGATGTCGTCAGTTTTTTTTTAATATAACCAAAAGTAAAAATAATTTTAGATCTATTTTCGTTGGTAGAAAAATTCTAGTAAATGTTTCCTACATCAAAAGAAACTATATTCAGTATTATCTAAAGACATTCTTATAAATTTCGGATTTCTAATTATTTTATGTTATAACTAGTAAATCCAAAGGTCAAAAATTATTTTTGTCTATAGATTTGTTGCCAAAATATACCCAGGAATAGGCATGTAGATCTTAGTATGTTTGGTGATTTTAAATGTCGCAGAATAGTACACGAATAAAATTTTGGGAGCGAACGAAGCTCGTGACTACATATTACATATTAAGGCGAGCTCAGCGGGCTATACTAATTGAACAAAATCTTAAATAATAGGTATTTTTAGTTTTTTTTTCCATTTTTACATCACGCTGTGTTCTATATTTACGTGTTTATTTTTTCTGTTTTTGTAATTTTTCGAGAAACATTTTAATTTTTAGAAAGAAATATACAGTCCATAGTTTTCCCTCATTTTTCTGTAAGTAATATGTAACTCGCCATTATTTCTACTGCCTGAAACACCATTCTAGTTCTTCATGATGTCGTCAGTTTTTTTTTTTTTAATATAAGCAAAAGTAAAAATAATTTTAGATTTATTTTCGTTGATAGAAAAATTCTAGTAAATGTTTCCTACATCAAAAGAAACTATATTCAGTATTATCTAAAGGCATTCTTATAAATTTCGGATTTCTAATTATTTTATGTTACAACTAGTAAAGACAAAAGGTCAAAAATTATTTTTGTCTATAGATTTGTTGCCAAATTATACCCAGGAATAGGCATGTAGATCTTAGTGTATTTGGTGATTTTAAATGTAGAAGAATAGTACACGAAGGAAATACTGGGAGCGAACGAAGCTCGCGACTATATATTACATATTAAGGCGAGCGCAGCGAGCTATATTAATTGAACAAAATCTTAAATAGTAGGTGTTTTTAGCTTTATTTCGATTTTTACATCACGCTGTATTCTATATTTACGTGTTTATTTTTCCTGTTTTTGTAATTTTTCGAGAAACATTTTAATTTTTAAAAAGAAATATACAGTCCATAGTTTTCCCTCATTTTTCTCTAAGTACTATGTAACTCTCCATTATTCTGCTGTTTGATACACCAATCTATTTTCTCACGATGTCCTCAGTTTTTTTCTTCTTCCTGCACATATTAAATAATAACAAATATATTTTTGTTTATAGAAAAATGCATGTAAATATTTCCTACATCGCAGGAAACTATAACCATTAATTATCTGATAAATTTCGGATTTCTGAGTATTTTGTTTCACAACTAGTACAGATTACACTCAGCGTTTTTAGTCCACAGTATTATTGCCAAAATATAATTAAGAAGGTGATTTCGGCCGGAATTGTAAATATAGGAATATGCTTTGCATACAAAAAAAATATTCAAAGAGAACGGACCTGGTGACTAAGTCGTCCAGATTTTTTCTTTTGGTTTGTTATTTTTTGTTCATTCCACTTGAACCCATCTGTTATTTCTTGTTCTTTGTATGCGTTTCTGTTGTGTCTATTTTATCAGTTGTTATGCTTAAGTTTTTGGTGTGTCATTTCCTTTATTTTTAGTTTCTAATTTTACCCCATATCTTTGTTTTATTTTTGCTTCTTCTTATTTCCGTTAATTTCTGTCTGAACTCCTAAAAATAACATTGCGATAACTGATTGATAATCTGTTATTTTCAACTGTTGAATAATATTATGACGATATTTAGTGGTTACTTTAACGTTCTAACATCGAAAAAATCAGCCTGCACAAAATTATTTAAAACCAAAAGAATGCAGTCAGTACCTATTCAATCACGCCAATCAAAAAATATGTAAACCATAAAATCCCATTTACAGAACAAGAAACGAAAAAACCTTTTAGCGCTTCAACTAAACAAACAACCAAATGCAATTACTGCAAAAAAATGATAAGATCCGCCAGACGTCACAATCGCTTCCTTGACTTTGGACCATGTCTAATATTTGCACGCGCCGCTTGCGTCACCATGACGTCACCGGTTCCGTTTTCCGTGACGCTGTCGATGACTTCACCTTTTTTGAAAAAAGCTTGTAGTTTTTCTGATTTGCGAAACCTCCCGACTTGCGTCGCAGCTGCGTTTTTCCGCTAACGTCACTTATTATCGCACACAATGTCCATGTTAAAATTTCTGCAGCCTGCACTTGTTATCAAGTAAATAAATTGACCTAATTACAATCGCCCATTTGGATTGTGTGCGATGCAGATCCGGCGTTTATCGGCGACAGTCGATTGGTCCGACCGTGCGAGAGCAAATCTAATTTGTAAGCAACGAGACCAAAGCTCGCCTGGAATAAGGAGCAAATTTGCGTAATTACAAAATAAAACAAAAACGGATTTGTTTTAGTTCGATTTTATATTAATTATTTATAAATATGGAGCATTTAAATTGTTATTTAGTCGTTTGACAACTTCTTTCAGTTTTCTTGCGCTTGTCGCTCGGTGAACGCGTGTGAACGGGCCTTTAGGCCAAGCCGCCCCTGTGACGCTGTAATCATTGTTATTTTTTTTGCGGTAATATCGACAATCGACGTGGTACGCTGGACGGGACGACCCACAGGATGTCTCAATTGTAATTTTTTGCCTGGAGCGATTATCATTGTGATTCGGAGACGGTAGAGCGAAAAGCGGCAATTTAGCAAATGAAAGATGTACGGGGGCGGCGGCGGCGAGAGCGAGTGGACACCGACGACGACGGCGGCGGCGGCCGTGCCGTACTTCGACGCCGTCCCAGGGCCGTCGGCGGGGATTTACCAGCCCAATGTTTACTATTATCCTCCGGTCATGCCGTTCGACTACTCCTCGCACCAGGTTAGACGCTTCAACATTTACAAAATAAAATAAAAAAATTACGTCCTTTCAAAAAAAAAAAAACGGGAATTAGAGTTGGCTTGTTTCGGTTCTGCCAATGATAGTACTTAAAGTTCAGCTAACTCTGATTCGTTTTTTTACGACGTTAATGTCGCGTTTTTTATGAAAAGCTAATATTCAACTTTTTGTTGAAAAGCGGTTTTAAATTTCTTGTAACATCGGGATGGTATTTCAAACTGGAAATATGTGAATAAGTCTACTAAAAATATCTTCTACCGAAAAAAGATAAACATACTAAAATTATAACAGAAATGTAAACACATAATAACCTATTTTGGAACACTTGTTAATTAACAAAAATGTAAACCACTGAAAACTTAACCATGTCGTGATTTAAAGAGATGCTTTATTTAATGTTTTAATTTAATGGAATGAAATCGATAAACCGAAAATTGTGTGTTAAAGAAAAAGACAAATTTCTGGAAATGTTTAAAATAGTCACAAAAATAAACAAGCGGAAACGGCACTTACAATTTTATAAATGTACTCTTGTGCTTGTGGTTTATGAATCTACCTTGATTTTGTGTAATTTTCATTATTTAATTCTTCCTTTACTTTAGATACGTAAGTAATAAAATCTTAGGACATTCTTTTTTTTATTGATCAAATCAGGAACGGTTCACCTCATTTTCTCAAAAATGTAAGAATACAGTAAAGTCGCGCCGCCTATATTCAATGATAATAAAATAATCATCGTCATCTTAATAAAAAATCAGTTAAATTCCTTTTTACACAAATGCACCTTTAATTTATCGCCACTGATACTGGTTATTGGTATATGCTTAATAGTAAAATTCTTTCGAAATATAAACATAAACAATCGAAGTTAAACCTGTACTGAGAATTCATTTTTGCGTTGGTTATCTGCTGTGTAAGTCAAATTTGGTTTGATTTTTAGTTTTAATATACAGTGTGAGCATTTCGCTCGATATCTCGTTAATTAATAGAAATAGAAAAAAAATCGTAGAGCGAAGATATACAGTTCTTAGAGGACTATATATCAACATTATTTTCAATTATACAGAGTGTTTTGTTTTTAAGACGTAACACATATCTTAGTTTTTTAAGTAGAAAACTCTATAATTTTTATATATTTTGATTGATCCTTTCTTAGGCTTTATAACCATGCTATTTATTCCAATTGCCTTTAAATGTTTGAGCATTGGAAGGGCTCATAACAATATAATATAAAATATAATATAATATAAATATAAATCAAGAAATACGCGAGTGTGTATAAAATAAATCAATTGTAATCATTTTCAAAGATGTATCCACATTTCAGTTTTTTCAAATAAAACACCCCGTATTTTATTATTGCATCTTATTTTGTTTCTTGTTTTCTTCCTTTTTTGTTAAGTATTTTCTTTTTGATTTTGTATAGGTATATTTATTTTAAATATATTTAAGGTTGAAATACAGATATTTGAAAATTGAAAAAAAACTTTTTTATAGAAACACTCTGTATATGAAAATTTTCATTAATTAATACAATAACAAACCTGTGTTTACCTTTCCATAAAATATTGCGACACAGATCTTAAAAATGACGTTATCGCGATTTTTTGTAAACCCTGTGTTTTTTTTCAAAAAAAATTAAAAAAATTGGAATGTACTAGAATTTCAGAAATAAACTCTAGTTATAAAGCCTAGGAAGGGGCTAATAACAATATGTAAAGGTATGTGGGGTATTCTAGTAAAAAAATAAGTTGTGTGCTATACCTCGAAACAAAACACTCTGTATAGTCGAAAATAATTTTAGTATGTGCTATTCACAAAGCCGTACAACTATAATTCAAAAATGTAAATTTAAAACATTATTTGCAAATAAAATATACAGGATGTCCTATTAAAATTGGGAGAAAAGTGAAAATTACAAATTTAATCATCCCGTACAAATAAGTTGTGAGGTTGTTCTATTTTTCTAAGTATATTAAGGGTAAGGTATCTGAAAGTTTTTGTGCAAAATTTCAAACCTCCATGTTTAAAAATGGAAGCCTTGTGAATTTTTAATATAGAAATTTATTTTCATATCTATCGAAAAGTGTTGATCAGTATAGCTTTTTCCTTCTTTAAATATATAATCTAAATTTATAAAAATATATAGGGTGTTTCATTTAAAAATGTATAAATTTTGTATACAAATCTTAAGTAAGTTGTATTAAACTGCAACGACAATTTTTTTTCAAATGATCCCGAAAGTAAAAGAAATGATACTTCTTATAATATTATAGACTATGAGAAGAAAAATTATCATCCTGTATAAGTAAGCTGTAAACTTCTTCTATGTTATAAGTATGTTAGGGGTAAGGTGTGATGAAAATTTTTGTCTAAATGCAGGGATTGTGAATTTTTAAATTTGGTAACTTATTTCCATATCCATCGAAAATTGTTGACTAGAAACTCATGTATCAGTGTAGCTTTTTCCTTCTTTAAATAAATAATCTAAATTTCTAAAAATTTATAAGGTGTTCAATTTAAATGCATGTAAACTTCATCTACTTTTATCCTAAAGAAGCTGTATTAAAGTGCGGCAAATATTTTTTTCATTTTTTTTAATAATCGCTAAATTAAAAAAAATATTACTTCTTGTAATACTATACACTCTGAAAGGAAAAATTGTCATCCTGTATAAACAAGTTGTAAACTTTTTGTTTGTTCAATGTAACTTTTTCCTTCTTTAAAAAAATAATCTCGATCTGTAAAAATATATAGTGTGTTTCATTTATAAATATACAACTTTGGTATATAAACTTCATCTACAGCATAAGTAAGCTGTATTAAACTGCAACAAAGAATAAAAAAAAATAATAATAATAATCACGAAAATAAAAAAATATATGTGTACTTGCATTATTTTAGACTCCGAAAAAAAAAGTATGATCCTTATAAATAAGATATAGATTTCTATTTTATAAGTATGTTAGGAGTAAAAATGTTTGTCTAAAATTTCAAACCCGAATTTGAAATGTTTTCCTTCTTAACAAAATCTAAATCTATAAAAATATATAGGATGTTCCATTTAAACTACACCAAAGATATTTTCAACTTTTTTTGAATTAATTACGAAATTAAAAAAATATATATACTTCTTGTTACACTGTAGACCTTCTATTTTGTAAGTATATTAGGGGTAAGGTGTGGTGAAAATTTTTGTCTAAAATTTCAAACCTCCATCTTTAAAAATGGGGGTCTTATGAATTTTTAAATATGAAAATTTATTTCTATATCCATCTAAAAATATATACGACTTTCCATTTAAAAATATGCAACTTTTGTATGTAAACTTCATCTGCATCCTAAGTAAGCTTTTTTAAACTGTTGCAAAGATTTTTTGTATTTTCTTCAAATAATCACGAAAATAAAAAATATATACTTCTTGTAATACCGTAGACTCCGAAAAAAACAATTATCACCCTGTATAAAGCTGTAACTTCTTCTATTTTATAAGTGTGTTATGTTTACTTGAAAAATGAAGGCCCTGTGAATTTTTAAATATGGAAATTTATTTCCATATCAATAGAAAATTATTGACCAGAAACTCGTGTATTATGTAGCGTTTGCCCTCTTTAATTAAATAATTTAAATCTCTAAAAATATCTATCTACTTATTTTTTATACTGGTTGTATTAAACGTCGCAAAGATTTTTCCAAATTTTTTCAATCGCGAATTTAAAAAAAATATATTGTCTTCCTAGTTTAAAGTGGTTTTTACGATAGGTCCATTGTGTCGAAGTTGATGATGGGAAAAATGGAGTAAATCCCTAGCCATAAATAAGAAAATGGTCGGTCAACTCATATTGTCCGTCGCAGGGTAATAATGAGGTGATAATGTTTATTTTCTTGTCATAAAAACCACTTTATACTGGGAGTACAATACTTGTAATACTGTATACTCTGAAAACATAAATTATTATCATAAGTTCTACAGTTCTTCTATTTTAAAAGTATGTTGGGGGTAAGGTGCGGAGAAAATTTTTGTTTAAAATTTCAGACCTCCATCTTTAAAAATGGAGGCGTTGTGAATTTTTAAATTTGGGAATTTATTTCCATATCCATCGAAAATTGTTCACCACAAGTTCGTGTATCATTGCAGATTTTTCCTTCTTTAAATAAATAATCTAAATCAGTAAAAATATATAGGGTGTTTGCATTTAAAAATATACAACTTTTGTAGGTAAAACAGTAACTCACTATGTTTGTATTACTATCACTATAGAAAAAATATAAAGTCAGCAACAAGTGCTGCATTTAATCAAAATGTAAATAGGAAAAGTCGTCTATCCGCAGAATTATGCAAGCAATAATCGCATGCGTTACCGTAAATCAGTAATAGTAACTCATTATACTAATAAAAACCCGAAAGCAAACTCGATTTATCTACCAAAAAAATTCCTAAAATTACTTATAATTCCCCACACTTAGCAACTGCATTTTATCTTTATGTCGCCACATATACACAAATGTTCAACAACCCAAATTAGCATAATTTAACAGTTGAACGCACCTCGTACATAAACGAGACTACTTTTATCCGACATAAAGGTTATGGAGTGTTACGGAGGCAAACGAGGAAGTATAATTGGGTTCTTTTACCGTATGAGATCGTGTAGGAGTGCTTATATTGTGTGCCGAGTTTTCTCCTCAATCTTAGCAACTTATAATAAATCCTCAGAAAAAAGGAGATTGCTAGCAGATGTTGGTCATCGTGAACGCTTGCGTTATTTCCGAGCGCCGCTTACCGCTCTCGACCGGTCACTAGAAAATTTGGAAATGTTAATTAACGGCTCGACGGTGTCAATCAGCGGATCCGCCACCGTTAATTCGTTAAATCCGGCGAATATCGCCGTAAAATGGCCAATTTACGGTCGAATCTGCGCTCATTAAAAACCGCTAATTAAAAAAAGGCAGTTCTTCCAGCGTCCGACCATATAATATCAATTTTAGCGCAGCCCCATCATTACGTGATTATTATTACAATAATCAAGCTAATACTACCATAACGGCTCCGCTCTGACATTATTATCTTTTCTTTTAAAAGCAATTAACGGTACGCTTGTATCCGGAAAATCGTAACTCGTTTATGAATCGATAGCAATACTGTAATTAATAATTACGAAAAGATTTATTTTAATATCAATTATTCATTAATTACGCCGGTCCAGTCGGAGCTATGCAAGAAATAAATTAGTCACTTTACCGTCAGACGACCTCAAACTCGCCCGTAATTCAATTAATTCTAAATTATTACGCGGCTTGGAAAAAATCGGCGCAATCAAATCAGATTTATGTCCGATGGAAAAAAGGCGGCCAATTATTGGACACCTGTGTAGTCGCGTAATTCGCTCTGAAATAATTATGGGATTATAGGTTTTATGAAATATTTGTAAAGTTGCTTGATTGTCGGATTATCATAAAAATTTCAACGACCCCTTCAATTTTGTCTGCGTTATTCCCACTTTGCAATTTCCATTGATTGTATGGTGTTTTATATTAGCAGGTGTTCCAACAATCTGAATTTATAATAGAATGACGTGACGTTATAAATTACGAGTTTCTTACACAAATTTTTGCGAGGGGCTTAATCTCGGACGGAATCTCGGCGGACGGAGTGTACAGGGCGGCCAAAAATCACCCACGCCGACATATCCCAAATATTATCATTAGTAATGATAAGTTCTACACAGTTTTTCGCGCCACCCTGTATACCCCTCGTTGTTTTTAATCCGCTTATCGCTTTAATTGCCCCATTCACATGCATTCCATTGTTGTTTGTTTAAAAGTGGCAATGATACTCCACAGGAACATCCTTGACGTGTCATAGGTCATGGAAGTGCATACAGGGTGTTTCAGGGGGATTATTTTTTGTGGCTCGAGGTGTCATGGTAATAAGCCCGCCAACTTGATATACGATCGTGGTGGTTTCGCGGAATTGCTTTTTTCATTTAGAGTGTATGAAACAGTTGTTTTTATCTCTTGGGGACGGTCGCGGCGACAAGACAATGCGATAAATCATGTCCGGAGAAAAAAACGACGGAAACGAGATCATTGTGGGGTGGTGATTTGCGTGGAGGGAGGGAGAGGCGCAGGTGGGTGATTAGAGGGAAATTGGGGTGGGTTTTCGGGGAATTTTTGTAATGGATGATTGGAGAAGTGTCGATATACAGGGTGTGTATGATCTGAGACTTGCGTTGCTCTTAATTAATTTTTTAATTATAAGTATTAATTGGAAGTAATTAGCTCGGATAATTAATAAAACGTGGAACAAAATATTCACTAGAAATAATTTATATGGCAAAACAACGTTGTTGGGTCAGCTAGTAATTATTATAATCAATATATATTACATTAACTAATTATAAATTATATGACTAATTCAAACTCACAAGAACAAACAAACAAGTTCTATTTCCAAGAGCTTACTCTAATGGATTCAAAAACAAGTACATGTAAACATTTTTAATTTAATTTTTTACTTACGAGACCTTCCCAAGTATGACTAATTTGAAGAGAAAGCTGTGGCAGAAAAGTGTACAGTATTTATGCAGAAAATGAGAACTGGCACAAAAATTAGTGTTATTAACTCCCCATATTTTTCATTTGCGTATTTATTATCTAACGTATTCAAGCACAAGCACAAAAAGTATTTTTAATTTTTTTGTTAATTGTGGTTAATTTTACAAAATTATTTCAACTGTGGTTAAATTAAGTTTTGGATCTAAATTGTAATAAAAGATAGAATTACGACATTTATGGTATTAATTTCCATTAACCTTAATTAATTTAGTGAATTGTGGCTAATTTTACAAAATTATTTCAACTGTGGTTAAATTAAATTTTGGATCTAAACTGTAATAAGAGATAGAATTACGACATTTATGGGATTACTTTCCGATAACCTTAATTAATTTCATAAATAAAAACAATTATCTGGGATAATTAATAGAATTAAAAAAAAACCTAATTGTACTGTAAAAGTAAAATTGCTTTTGATACAATAATTATTGTGTGGATAAATTAATTATGATTAATTTTACTTAGATGTTTGTGTGGTTAAAAAATTATTTAATTATGATATTAATTTCTAGTACGTAATTAGAATGTTTTCAATTATCGCTAACTTAATTACTAGCGATTTGAATGAATTTAAATTATACACATTTTGACAGTACAAGCTAAATGGCTTTTGATACAGTAATTAATGTTTCGATGAAATAATTATGATTAATTTTACCCACATGTTTGTAATTTTTTTATTAATTATGACTAATTTTACGTAATTATTTCACCTACAGTTAAATTAAGTTTGGAATCTATAATAAAACCGGAAATAGGATTACATCGTTTACGATATTAATTTCCTTTATTAGTAATTACTTACAATTATGTCTACTAATTAGTATTTATTATCTGGGATAATTAATACAACTTATATAATTAAATGCAATAACTCACTATTCATTACTAAAATTTTAAACATTATCTAGCTGATTATGACACCAAGTTGAGTTTATATTGCTATATTTCTTTAATGTAATAATTATTATTATCTTGACTAATTATAATGATTAGGACTAATTCAAAATGGATGAAAATAAAAACAAAAATGTAACTCACTACTACTAATTGAGGTAAAAATGAGTATTTATACTAGCAAGTAAATATTGATATTTTTCATTTAAGTTAATCGTAATTTAATTAGTGGCGATTTGAATGAAATTAAATTATAATGTTACATTTTTAATGTAGAAATACTTAAAATTGCTCTTGACACAGTAATGTTTGTTTGGATGACATAATTACGATTAATTTTACTTATATGTTTGGGATTTTTTGTTAATTGTGACCAATTTTAGGTAATTATTTCAGCTATCGTTAAATCATGTTTTGAATCTAAATTCTAATTGAAGATAGGATTACATCGTTTACGCTATTAAGTTCCACTATCCTTAATTACTTCCAAATGATGTCTTTTAAATTGAATCTGGGATAATTAATTAAAATTATGTAACAGAATTCAATAACTGACTGTTATTTACTAAAACTTGAACATTATCTAGTCAGGATACACCTAATTATGACCCTGAGTTACATTTATATTACTAATTTTTTTTAAGTACTAATTATTACCTTGATTAATTATAACAATTAGGAGTAATTCAAAATTACTGAAAAATAGAAACAAAAGTCAAGCTTCAAAGTTTTTAGTGCTTAAATGTTTAAATAGTGCGATTAATTGTAACTCACTACTACTAATTTACAAATTAATATTATACTAGCAATTTTATATTTAGTAAATCTTGATACTTTTCATTTATTTATTTATTAAGATATTCAACTACAAGCACATAAAAGGTCATTTAATTATGATAGTAATTTACACTGAGTACTTAGGACATTTTTAATTATCACTCATTTAATTACTGCCCATTTGGCATAAATTTAAGTTATATACTTAAATTTTTACTGCAAAAAAATGGGTCTTGATACAGTAAAAATATTCTCGATGCCATAATTACGATTAATTTTACTTATATGTTTGTTAATTGTGACTAATTTTAGGTAATTATTTCAGTTGTGGTTAAATACTGTTTTGAACTCAAATTCTAATTGAAGATAGGATTACATCATTTACGGTATTAAGTCCCTTTATCTTTAATTACTTCTAAATGATGTCTTCTAAATGGAATTACAAATTTGGGATAATTAATTAAACTTGCATAACAAAATTCAATAACTGACTGACAATTTACTCAAACTTTATTATTATCATTCAGGTCAGGATACAGTTGATTATGAGCCTAAGTTAATTTATATTACTAATTTTTTTAACGTAGTTTAATTATTGCCTTGATAAATTATAACAATTAGGATTAATTCAAAGTGACCGAAAGATGGAAATAAAGTTTTGCTTCCTAGTTTTTAATGATTAAATTTTTGAATAGTGCGATTAATTGTAACTCACTAATACTAATTAGCGTAAAAATTAGTATTTATACTAGAAATCTTATATTTCGTAAATCATGATAATTTTCATTTACGTATTTATTAAGGTATTCATCCACCAAGTACATCATGGGTCATTTAATTATGCCAATAACTTCCAATACGTACTTAGAATATTTTTAATTATCGCTAATTTAATTACTGGCCATTTAAGAGAAATTAAGTTATATAATTTTTTTCTGTAAAAGCAAAATTTCTCTTGATACAATAGTACTTATTTCGATAAAATAATTACGATTAATTTTAGTTAGATGTTTGTGATTTTTTTGTTAATTGTGACTAATTTTACCTAATTATTTCAGCTGCGCTTAAATTAACTTTTGAATCTAAATTCTAATTGAAGATAGGATTACACCTTTTAGGATATTAACTTCCATTGTCCTTAATTACTTTTATAATTATGTCTACTAAATGGAATTAATTATCTGGGATAATTAATAAAACTTACATAACTGAACGCAATAACTGACTATCCATCACTAAAATTTTAACATTATCTAGTCAGGGTACACCTAATTATGATACTAAGTTGAATTTATATTACTATAATTATTACATTTACTAATTGCAACAATAAGGACTAATTCAAAACCGCTGACAATTGAAACAAAAGTTCTGCTTCCTAGTTTTTAATGTTTAATTTTTTAAATAGTTCGCCTAATTGTAACTCACTACTACTAATTGACGTAAAAATTAGTATTTATACTAGCAAAGTTATATTTAGTAAATCTTGATATTTTTCATTTACGCATTCAACCACGAGCACATAAAAAGTCATTTATGATAATAATTTCCAATACGTACTTGGAATGTTTTTAATTATCGCTAATTATATTACTCGCCATTTAAATGAAATTATTTTATAAACATATTTACTTTAAAAAATTGCCCTTGACACAATAATGATTTTTTGACAAAATAATTCTGATCAATTTTACTCAGATATTTGTGGTTTTTTTGTCAATTGTGACTAATTTTACGTAATTATTTTAGGTGTGGTTAAGTTAAGTTTTGAATCTAAATTACAAATTAATGCCGGAAGACAGTGTTTACTTCTAATGTTGTAATTATTTTTATAATTACTATGTCTTCTAAATGGAATTAATTAATTTACTAAAATGTTAATATTGTCTAGTCAGGAAACAAATTCTGTTTTTGAGTTTCCTTCACATTTTTAATTTATCTACTATATTAATTACTTCCTTTATTAGTTATAAATAAAAATTATGATGACACAATTGCAGTTAGATAAGTTTATTGTTTCAGTAATTGATATAATGGTTTTTAGGAAGTAGAAGATGTGTCCACTTTTACTTTAAGTTATATTAATTAATAATTTTAACACTATCAGCGAGTGATAGCTATGAATTTTATTTATATTGCTGACTTACTACTATATTAATTTATAACAAATTATGACAATTATGACTAGTTAAAAAAAAAATTAAAAGCCGTAGAAACAAATTTCTGCAATGTTTTACTAATTACGACAAGTCTAATTGATACCAAAAAAACGCTTGGGTATGACGATTCGGGCGAATTTTATTTCAGGTGTTTTACAGTAGCTAATTAAAATTGTACGAAATTTATTAAACAGAATCATTTTCACTGTTTTGGCGTAAAAGTACTTATGACCTCATTAATAATACGGTTTCGATCTATACTTTTCAATTTGTAATTAAACTTGGACATTACATGTTTTACTATCCTATAATAAACGAAATGTCAGATATTTATTACAGACAACCGTATAATTAGAAACAAGCATAATTTTTTTTTTAATAATAAAATCGTTTGATTTTATTTGAGGCGGAATTATTATCGTATCGGTCACTTGCATATACTTTCGTTCAATAATTTATAATATTGCATAAACAGTTCCTAACTGCATTTGTGATGCATTAATGTTATTAATATTAACAGGCGAAGTTAAAGTATGTATAAATAATTAGAACCTGCAATTATAGCTAAGTACTATTAATACCACCATTACCATTTCACTATCCCTGTTTAAAATTAATCAAGGCAAATCTACACATCCTCCCGCACTATCTTACCTCGCCCACCCCTCACCACCCCCTTCCAATAAAACGAAAATCTCGTCGAAAACTCTCAGCGGGCCCTATAAAAACTCACCCTTCCGCCCCTCGCCCTAATGAAATATTAAAACTGAAGCATTATTTTAATAATGACGAATTAAAACGGCAGGTAAGCGTCGAAATCTCAGAAAGCTGTGATTAAAAACGAGAGGGCAAAACGAAAAAACGGAAAGGACGGGGTTAAAAAGTTGGAAAGAAATTAAAAGGGATAGTCTCGGCGCGCCAGGACCGTACTCACACAATCCACCACTCTCAACACCGCCGTCTCGGAGGGTTCAAGCGCTGATTTTAGGGTGTTCTTTCAGATTTTTATGCACAAGTCTGCGATGCAGATGCACGCGAGGGAGCTGACGGGGCGGTCAGAGGTCAAACCACACCAGTGCCAGCAATGTCTCAAGTCTTTCAGCAGTAATCATCAGCTAGTTCAACATATCAGGGTGCACACAGGAGAGAAACCCTACAAATGTTCCTATTGCGACAGGAGGTTCAAGCAGTTGAGCCACGTTCAACAGCACACGAGGCTGCATACGGGTGAGTGAAGTAGTGAGGGACAGGGTTTGACTCGACTGAAAATATACAGGGTGTGTTGTGATTAAGGACCGAGTTTGTTTCACTACGTTGTAGGTTTAAAATTAGTTCAGAAATCGTGACCAAAGTGGCTTATTTTGATTAATAACCGAGTTATGGCAAGTTAATTACAGCACACTGTTCAACTTACTGTTTTTTTGACATCGCAGAGACAACAAAATATTTATTATTTTCAAATAACAAACTGTGCGATAAATGGAATCTAAACCTTTAACCCAATAATTTAATTTAAAATAATTTAATAAGTACAAAATTAACAGCTAATGAATATTGACGTTAATCATATATTGGATCTAAAATTCAATGCAATAAATGTATAGAGATAATAAAATTGTGCACGCTAAAATATCCATTATGTTTATGTTGCAAAAATTATTAATATTTATCTACTATACAGTTGTGCGACTTTTATAACTTTCAAATGTCAGTGTATTTTAAGGTTATGTTTAGGAACAACACAATAACTGCAACATCACTCATTAACTCATATTTAACGTCGATTGACACTTTGACAGTTTCACAACAATGTGTTTAAATAGTTCAAATTAAATAACATACTTCTACACTTGTAGTTTATGAATCCGTATTAAGTTTTAACCCGTGAATCCAGATTTTGGACAAAATTGTAATTTGTAATTTAACTTTGAAACTGCATAAGAAAATGCAAAAATTCTCACATTAATAATAATTTAGCTTCCCAAAGACAACGACGAATGAATGTTCTCGCTGCACTCGCAATGTTCTTTTTTTAATTATTTTATTCTCGGCATTTCTTTGAAGGTAAATTACTATGATAAAATCAACCTTTAAAAGGCGAGCGTAGCCAGCGTTATTTTAACTAACAACAAAATTGTTATAATTTAGCTTGTCAGGGACACCAATAAATATGTTTTTAAAATACACCTGAACGTGCTCGCTGCGCTCGCATTTTTTTCAGCTTTCTTCTTCTTATAGAAATATACATCAAAGGGTTTTAGGGAAATTGTTTGAGTCCTATTGTAAGAATAAATCTCTGGACTTAAAAAAACACCCTCAGTATACAAGCGCAGCGAGCACGCTTAGATTGCTGGAGTCTCCCCAACTAGAATTCATCATTTTTAGACAAAAAAATCCTGTTAATAATAATTTAGTTTCTCAGGGACACTGAGAAGTAATTTTTAACAACATCTAAACGTTGCTCGCTGCGCTCGCCTTTTTAATATTCTTTTTTAAAATAATATTCAGTCAAAAATCTGTATGAATGAATCGTCAATGAATTTCATCTTTTGTTTAATTATTTTATACAATTTTTGAATACTGTTAAGAAAATTTTGTTTATAAATTAAACTAAGAAATCTTAAAAAACATTGGAAATTAATAAAATTCGGTTTAGTTGGAAGAATTTCAGATTTTTAAGAAATCGTCAAAATTCCAACTTTTCAAGGTATTTTTGGGTTTTCTAAAATCTTCAAAACGTTTTCTTATTAAATATTTACAACTTTCAGAACATAAACATGTTAAAGAAATTATTCGGCAAACTTTCAGTCTTCTAATTAACAACTTTTTCAAGGTTTTAGAATCTTAATTATATTCAGAAATTTCAAAAATTATTTTTCTTTAATGTTTCAATGTGCTAGTATTTGCTAAGATAAGACTGATTTTGGCAAATCACATACTCACTAAAAAAAGAGAGGGTGGGTGGGCGGGGCTAGTATTTGCTAAGATAAGACTGGTTTTGGCAAATCACATACCTTCTAAGAAAAGAGAGGGTGGGTGGGCGGGGCTAGTATTTGCTAAGATAAGACTGGTTTTGGCAAATCACATATCTTCTAAGAAAAGAGAGGGTGGGTGGGCGGGGCTAGTATTTGCTAAGATAAGACTGATTTTGGCAAATCACATACCTTCTAAGAAAAGAGAGGATGGGTGGGCGGGGCTAGTAGCCGCCAAGACAGTATTGATTTTGGCTAATGAGATACCTTCTAAGAAAAGAGAAAGCGGATGGGCTGCTAAGATAAAACAAATTTTGGCAAATGACATACCTGCTAAGAAAACAAGAGGGTGGGTGGGCGGGTCTAGTTCCTGCTAAGATAATAGTGATTTTGGCAAATGAGATATCTTCTAAGAAAAGAGAGGACGGGTGGGCGGGGCTAATACCTGCTAAGATAAAACTGATTTTGGCAAATGAGATACCCTATATGAAAAGAGAGGACGGGTGGGTGGAGCTAGTACCTATGAAGACTGATTTTGGCTAATGACATATTCTCTGGGGCTAGTACCTGCTAAGATAAGACTGATTTTAGCAAATGACGTATCCTCTAAGAAATGTAATTAAATTATTATAAGAAAAGGCACTAGAGGTTCCAAAACACTTTCAAATTCTTTCCAAACATAAATACCTAGAACCTCAAGATGCACAATTCAGCAAAAATCGAGTAAGAAGTTAAAAATGTTTCACGTATTAAAAATTGTCTAAGTTTTCAAAACTTTACGTTTAAAATGTTCACATTTAGTTTTAGGTCCCCTGGTGTTTTATTTTCGGATAAATTTAAAAGAATCTGGTATTTTGTTGCTGGATGAACTAGAAAAAATCTTTTGAGCTTTTAGTGTTTTATTTTTTATGAATCTGAAAAAGTCTTGAGTGCCGCAGTGTCTTTTTTTTCGGGAGACTCTTGGGTATCCATGGTGTATTATTTTGGGAGCTCATGGAGTTTTTTTAATAAATTACCTAAAACAGTTTTGGAGGACTTTGGTGCTCTATTTTTGGAGAATTATGACCTGACCTGTTTTTGAGTTAATTTTGGGACCCTATTTTGTTTTTTGAAAAATTGAAAACAATCTTAACGTTCTAGGCAATCTTGTTTGGAAAGAATTTTAAAATGCTTTGGAGCCTCTAGTGTCTTTTCGTATACTAATTTAATTAAATTTGTTAGAGGATACGTTATTTGCTAAAATCAGTCTTATTTTAGCAAGTACTAGCCCCGCCCACCCACCCTCTTTTTTCTTAGAGGGTATGTTATTTGCCACAATCAGTTTTATGTTAGCAGGTACTAGGCCCGCCCACCCACCCTCTCTTTTCTTAAAAGGTCTCTAATTTGCCAAAATGAGTTTTATCTTAGCAGGTACTAGGCCCGTCCACCCACCCTCTCTTTTCTTACAAAGTATCGCATTTGCCAAAATCAGTCTTATCTTAGCAGGTACTAGGCCTGCCCACCCACCCTCTCTTTTCTTAGAAGGTATCTCATTTGCCAAAATCAGTTGTATCTTAGCAGGAACTAGACCCGCCCACCCACCCTCTCTTTTCTTACAAATTATCGCATTTGCCAAAATCAGTTTTATCTTAGCAGGTACTAGCTTAAAAAAGAACAGGGTCCAAAATTAACTCAAAAACAGGTCAGGTCAAAATAAATTACTTTTTGAGATTTTTCAGAGCTTTTGGAAACTATTTTTTTTTTCGGTCAGTTGTTAAATTACTTATTCTAGAAATGTTAAATATTTCGAAAATATTGCTATCTGAAAAATGTGTTTCCAAGTTTTTTTTTTTCAGAAATCTTAAATTTGTGGCATCCGCAATTCGTGTTTTTTTTACTTTCGAAATTTTGAAATTTTTGTAATATTCTTAGATTAATATTTTTAGTGTTGTAAGTTCCTGAGTTAGTTCTACAGAGTTAGAAAAATTTGGAAACTTTCAACGTAAACGTGGAATTGATATATCAGCAGGATTTCAATTTTTTGTTCATTTCTTAGAGGTTTTGAAATTCATAAAAATCTTGATTTAATTTTTAGTAAAAACTAAAATTTCTACTTGAAGATTAATTGCCATTTTTTAAAAATGATTTACATTTTCCTTATCGTTAAATTTAAATGTTTAAATGCCTACATTCTAAAATTTCCAAAATATTTAGATCGTTCTGATATTGCTTCGAATTTTTGAAATATGTGTTAAAATATGAAGGGGGCAAATTTTCTGTCTTTTATAATTTTTTTCGACGTTTTAGAATCTCAGACTTAAATATTTCAAAATTTTTAAAAAATATTAAATTCTTCGGGTTAAACTGCTGACTATATTAAAGTTTCACATCTCTGTATATTTATTAATTTCCTAAATTTTTTAATATTTTTCATGCGATTTCAATTTGCATCTTTCAAAAATTAAAAATAGATTCTATATCTAGACAGAACATTTTGAAAATTCATTGAATTAAATATTTCAGAGTTACTCAGTTTTTAATATTTCCTTTACAAAAAAAAATTTTGAAGCTTCCAAGTTCTTGTGTTCGGTACTTGCAACTTATAAGATATTTAGAACTAAAAGTTTAAAACTTTTAATTTAAACTCTCGTGGAACGATTAAAAACACTAATTTTCAACAATTTTGATTTCGACGTCTCATGTCTTTAAATTTAAATCTGAAAGGCTTTTACAATTTTTGAAAATTTTCAAATGATACTCTCGAACTAAGCATATACCGACAAAATATATCAACACGACAACCGGACCATCACCCAGAAACTCGTATTTAATCGATTTATTGGTGGTTTTACAGTGTTTCACCATAATGTTTCTATTTATTTTAAATTGGTTAAAACTGATTTTTGTAATGAATTAATTTTTGAAAATTTTCAGAGCTTTTGGAAACTGTCGTTTTCAGTCAGTTGTTAAAGTATTCAAAGAACTTTAAGCATTTCTACTAAAAATGTGTGTTTCTATGTAAATGATTTTTTACAGAAACCTTGAAATTGTGGAACTCGCAATTTATGCTTTTTTTTTAACTTTTTTTCTGAGTTATCAAGATTTTGAAACTTTCAGCGTCAACGTGGAAAAACTTAAATTTTCACGTTAACATTAATTTCCAACTTTCAAAATGTTTTACATTTTTCGTGTCGTTAAATTAAAATAGTTAACTACATTCTAGAATTTCCCAAATCTTTAAATCGATCTACTGTTGCTTCAAACTTTTAGAACATAAAAATATTAAATAACTTTAAATATTTCAAAATCTGTAGAAAGTGTTTAATTCTTCGGGTTAGACTGCTGACTATGTTAATGTTTCAACATATCTGTATATTATTTAATTTCCTAAATTTTTCAATATTTTTCATGCGATTTCAATTTTGCTTGCTTCAAAAATTTAAAATTTATAAAAAAGTTACCCAAAAATGTTCAAGCTTCCAAGTTCTTATTTTCGGTTAGAAGATATTTAGGACTAAAAGTTTAATAAGTTCTATTAATTAATCGAAACTTTCGGATATGAATTAAAATTGTTATGAAACACCAATTTTTCAACATTTTTTTTTTATTTTGGAATTTTCTAAATTTTTCTATTATTAAAAACTAAGTAATGAAACTGATTTAAATTTTTTCGTTGTCACTCAATTTCTGATATTTCCACATGTAAAAACAATAGGCAACATCAGTATCAACAACATTTTAGTTCAAAGTTC
This sequence comes from Zophobas atratus, assembly GCA_022388445.1. Classification (NCBI taxonomy): domain Eukaryota; kingdom Metazoa; phylum Arthropoda; class Insecta; order Coleoptera; family Tenebrionidae; genus Zophobas; species Zophobas atratus. Next base: position 12,120,476 of record CM039446.1, read on the forward strand.
AGCTCGTTCTACTGAAATCGATGATTCATGCCCACAACCAACTCCAAATCAAAAAGCTTTTGCTATTTATCAAACAACACACTAATGACTACGTCATTACGTTCAATTTTAGTGCTAAACAACAACGTTGAGTTAATTGCCAAAGATAAAAATATATTAAAAGGAAATTATGCATTGTATAGTAAAAAAAATATTAAGGTTTAACTTTCATAAAAACATTAGCCTTGAGTAAATTTTACGTGTAAAAATAGTCTCCATAATGATAATCTGTCGATGGAAGTAATTACTTTTAATATAAAATTATTCGTTAGTCGACAATACCACCTAATTGGGCTTTTTCTTGGTCTATTTTTACCCACTAATCTATTTGCCTAAAAGCGGCTCGTCAAGGGCGCCTTTTTCCATAACTTCACCCCCTATTAAGCATTGATTTCAAATAAGCATCCCCTCCGTATATTTGCTCGCTAGTAAAAAACAACACCCATTAAATGAAATATTTTTGTTGAAACCCGCCAGCGCATCTATTTACTGTCCACTTTTTCCTCTAATTACACATTAAATATTTGATCTGGCCGATCCAGGGTCAGTTTAATCTCATTGTTTTTATCTTGTAATTATATCGACTTCAAAAGGGCCACCCTTTTAATATTATTCCAAATTTTTTCCGTCCCTCCTTGGCTCATAATTAAAAATCGATCGCAGACACATTTTTTTTGAGTTTAGAAATAGGGCATTGAGCCAACGGCCACTACCCTCCTTGAAAGGGTTAGGGGATCTTCCCCCGTGGAAAAGGGTGCAGTTTTTATTTCAGATTTCGACCACTATTTAATATTCGCTGCAGCCACTCGGCTATTATCGAAAGTATGATGAATGAAAAAATTCAAATGTGCACCTAATGCCGCCGAGTTCAATATATCAAATTAGGGCGGGAAAAGCTCGTTTAATGACCGGAAAACGACCGAGAAATTTTAAAAAGCTCACGGAGAGGTGGAAAAAATTTTTAGTGTGAACGTGCGCAGAGGGAAAAATATAGGCGCTAATCGCCGATTAATCGGGGGGCTTGAGGAAAGAGGATTAAGCTTTAGAAAAGTTCAACGAGCTTCCAAAAGCTGCAAAATGAAACGGGCGCTTTTGCGAATTGGTCGGTTATTAATTTTTTTCGGGTTGGATCGGTTTAAAGCTCTCTGTCAGGAATTTAAAAATTGGACGCGACGCGAAATTTGCCATTTTGCAAATAAAATGAATTAGTGAATGAAACCAAATTCTAAACAAAGAATATTATATTTCTAATTATATTTTTACCCTGCGGGTTTTTAAACATTTATTTATTTATTTATTATTATTAATTATGATTGAAACTCCTGAACGGCCAGCGGAAAACATTGAACGGTTTATAAATATTGTATTTAAATAGTACCAAAATATATATAAACATTTTGAAATATATAAAAACTTGTGATTTTTAACAAATTACGAAAAAATACATTAATGGAAGCGTCGTGAAGATACAAACGTTTCAAAACTCAGAATAATGAAAGTCCCAAAAATTTTTGTCATCTAATAAAGGCAACGGAAATATCAAAGACTGAATAATTCTGAAAAAATTTAACTCACAATGAATTTTCTAAATTTTAGTCTACGAAATATTTACATTTTGTTCTGATTAGAATTGGATTCATTTTTCATTTCTCAAATATACAAAATTGAAATTACATGAAAAATACTGAAAAATTTAAGAAGTTAAAAAATATAGGGTATTAGTTTCATCCAAAGATTTAAAAAAAATCAGAATATTTAATACTAAGCTCGCAGCGCTCGTATGCAAGGGTTCCATTAATAGAATAGGTTGGCTCATTCACTTTTTTAGGGCTGTATAAGTTATTTATTTTGAGAAGGTTATCTAAAAATTCACAAAAAATTCTGCGATATATAGATTTCGAAATTCGCGTTACAAAAATATGAAAAATTTTTGATTCTGGAACAATATTTTTAAAATTATTCGACTTTTTTATCCTAAAAATGACAATATTTCATTGGGCGATTCTGGAAAAGTGCTAGCAGTTTTGGAAGAAATGAGGGAGAAAGTAATTTCCGAAAATCAAAATCCACAAATACATGCCTTTCAGTAATTTTCGAGGGTTGTAGAGAAAAAGTTGAAATTTTCATAGAAGGGGAGTATTCAAAAATTAAACATTTGAAAAAGTTGTCTAAAATTAAAAGTTCAGGATCCAAATATATAAAGTGTTTATGATTCTGCATTAAGATTTTAAAAGTATTCGATTTGAAAATCTTTTTTTTTTTTAAATTCCAAAATTTGTCATATTTCGTTGGGCCATTCTGGGAAAACAACAAGAGTTTTCGAAGAAATCAGTCCCGAAGGAGCTTCCAGAGGTGAAAATCTACAAAAAAATCCCTTTAGGTAATTTCCAAAGGTGGTCGAAAAAAAGTCAAAATTTTCGTATTGGAAGTGTTGAAAAATTGACCTTTTGAAAAAGTTCCCTAAAAATCCACAAAAATTCTGGGATTAAGATTTTAAAAATATTCGGTTTGAAAATCTTTTTTTTTTAAACAATGAATTGACTGATGATAAACCACAAATATGACAAGAATGGCAATTAAAAAAAATGACTAGAATGCGAGCGCAGCGAGCACGATCAGGTTTTATTTAAAAAAATGTTCTAAAGTTATAAAATTTTTAGGAGTGAGTCGTTCTTGAGTCCATTATTTTCATTAATAAGTTAGGTTGGCTCATTCCTTTTTTTTTAGATACCCTGTTTTTATTTAAGGAAAGTTGTCTAAAAATTCCCAAAAATTCTGCGATATATAGATTTCGAAGTTCTAATCACAAAAATATGAAAGATTTATGATCTCGGAACAATATTTTAAAATTATTGGACTTGAAATTCAATTTTTTCTTTAGTCTAAAAAATGACAATATTTCGTTAGGGAGTCTGGAAAAATGGTAGCTGATTTGGAAGAAATGAGGGCGAAAGTAATTTCCGAAAACCAAAATCTAGAAATACATGTCTTTCAGGAATTTTCGAAGGTTGTAGAGAAAAACTCCAAATTTTCATAAAAGGGAAGTATTCAAAAATTAAACATTTGAAAAACTTGTTTAAAATTCTGAAATAGAGACCTCAAAGTTTACGATCCAAATATATAAAATGTTTATGATTCCACATTAAGATTTTAAAAGTATTCGATTTGAAAATCTTTTTTTTGAAATTTCAAAATTTGTCATATTTCGTTAGGTCATTCTGGAAAAACAGCAAGAGTTTTCGATGAAATCAGTCCCGAAGGAACTTCCGGAGGTTAAAATCTACAAAAAAATCCCCTTAGGTAATTTCCAAAGGTGGTCGGAAAAAAAAGTAAAAATTTTCGTATTGGAAGTGTTGAAAAATTGACCTTTTGAAAAAGTTCCCTAAAAATTCACAAACCATTCTGGGAAATAGATCGCGAAGTTCAGATTCCGATTATATAAAATGTTTATGATTCCGCATTAAGATTATAAAAGTATTCGGTTTGAAAATCTTTTTTTTTATAATTCCAAAAATTGTCATATTTCATTGTTCCATTTTGGAAGAATGGCAGGAGTTTTCGAAGAAATCAGTCCGAAAGAAACTTCCGGAGGTCCAAATCTACAACAAAATCTCTTTAGGTAGCTTTCGAAGGTGGTTGAAAAAAAGTCAAAATTTTTATAATGAAAGAGTGTTGAAAAACTGACCTTTTGAAAAAGTTCTCTAAAAATCCACAAAAATTCTGGGATATAGATTTCACAGTTTTGATTCCAAAAATATAAAATATTTATGGCCCTGGATTAAGATTTTAAAAATATTCGGTTTGAAAATCTAATTTTTTTGAAAACTGAACTGACTGATAAACCATAAGTATAACAAATTAGCTAAGACTCTTTCTTGAATACTATTGAGGCTAAACTTAAAACAAAAGAATCCTTAGAATGCGAGCGCAGCGAGCACATTCAGGTTTTATTTAAAAAAATGTTCTAAAGTTTTTTTGAGCCACATTGTATAAGTTATTTATTTTGAGAAAGTTCACAAAAAATTCTATATGAAAGATTTATAATCCCGGAACAATATTTTAAAGTTATTCAATTTGAAAATCTATTTTTTTATCCTAAAAGAGGCAATATTTCATTGAGCCATTCAGGAAAAATGATAGCAGTTTTGGAAGAAATGAGGCCGACAGTAATTTCCGAAAAACGAAATCTACAAGTACATGTTTCAGTAATTTTCGAAAGTTGTAGAAAAAATGCTGAAATTTTCATAAAATTAAAAAAAAACTAAAATTAAACTTTTGGAAATTTTGACTAAAAAATTCACAAACAATTCTGGGATATAGATCTCGAAGTTCAGATTCCCAATATATAAAATGTTTATAATTCCGCATTAAGATTTGAAAAGTATTGGGTTTGAAAATCTTTTTTTGAAAATTTCAAAAATTGTCTTATTTCATTCTGGAACAATGGCAAGAGTTTTAAAAGAAATCAGTCCGGAAGGAACTTCCGGAGGCCAAAATCTACAAAAAAAATCTCTTTAGATAATTTCCGAAGGTGGTCGAAAAAAAGTCATAATTTTCATAATGTAAGAGTGTTTAAAATTTGACTTTTAGAAAAAGTTCTCTAAAAATACACTTAACTTTAAAAAAAGAATGTTTAGAGCACAGGGAGCATGTTCAGTTCTTATTTAAAAGAATGTTCTAAAGTTATAAAATTTTCACGAAACCCGTTCTTAATTCCATTAATAAAATAGGTTGGTCCATTAACCATTTTTTTGAGTCACCCTCTATAAATAACTATTATGAATTGACTGATAAACGATAAGTATGGAGCCGTATATTTATTATCTTTTATACTATTTTTTTGATAGGCTTTATTCGGCCGAATCTTGAGATGACGTCATCAATGTTTTGGGAGGGGTTATCTAAACAGAATTTTGGTTAGGATTTATCAAGCCTACGATAGCGTAGAGTGTTTGCAGAATTTCAGAGTGTTCGGAAATTGCAAAATGTTGTCAAACAATTTTGATTTTTTTTTCCAAAAATCCTGTTGTTTTGGTTAAAATTTCAAAACAGGTTCATAAACTGCACGTGTATTAGCATGTTATTTTATAAAATTTAAAACACAATTTATTAATTTCATATTCACGTTGAAAGTTTATACATCTTGATAACTCTGAAGAACTAACTCAAAAATTGCAATACTGAAAATATTAACGTTGAAATATTACTAATGTTTCAAGCGTTAAAAAACCGAAAACCGATAAATTGATATTAAATGTGAGTTTCTGGGCGTTGTTGCGGTTGTTGTGTTAGCATTAATTGGCATAAATAAAATTCTCAGCACAGCATTATCGATAGGAGTATTAAAGTAGCCAACTGTGACAACCTTTTTTTCTTATCACACGTAGATAATAATATCATAAAATAATAATAATTTTTCGAACGTAAACATAATAGACATTTTAGTGTGCATGATTTTATTATTTCCATACATTTATTGCACTAAATTTTAGATTAAATTTAGCAAATAGATATATGGAAACTTTAACACAGTGAACAGTCTAACCAGATTTTAGAATCCATATAATAAATATCAAAAAATTGCTTAAAAAATAAAAACCTGGAAACTGTGAATTCTTTTAGCCACCACTAGTGTCTAAATATTTCATTTTAATAACCGTGAAAACCCTAGATATGTTAACGCGGTGCTAGAATATGAAATTGAAAGTCCAAAATATATAAAAAAAATCGTCTTCTCTTCTAAAACCAAAAAAAAAAGATATTTTCCCTCCCTGTCTGTGCATTCGTAGAATCAAAAACTGCACTGCCACCCACTCGAAACCCCCGCCCCCGCACCCCCAATTTCAGGCATTAACACCCCCTTTTCACCCCTTTTTCAGCAATTTTTCCCGTGCCCATCCCGATCGATCTGAAAACACAATTGTGTGTTTGCTGATGCAGTTTCAGTTCGATACGTGTGCAATACAGTCGGCCACGTGTTTATTCCATCATCATCGCAAGTTTCGCCACCGCGAACTCGCTGGTCCATTTCGATGGTTTGATGTTAAGTGTGAAAATCGCCTACCACTGCGCCTATTGCCGCTACCTTTAATTTAAACGACCGGCCTGGACGGAAATTTGGACCGTAATAGCGTTCGTTATTTATTCAAAATTAATGATTTCATTGTAAATGTATTTGTTGTTATGATATTTCGCGTAAATAATTGGGAGCACTGTCTGGAAATTCAGGTTCGATGGAAACCGAAAAAGTGGAAGCTCGCTAGTTTTCGAACGCTGGGAGCTTCCGGGCCCGGATTTTTACACAGAGAACGGCGATTTGGCGTAATTGTTATCGGTAATTAAAGACCATTAGGCGCATGATGGTATTTAATGAAATCTGATTTTTTGTTAATGGTGTTTGGCAATTACATTAAATTAAGTAAACTCTACAACCGCGCATTGTTATTTTATCGGTTATATTGATACAAGTGCGATTGGGTTGGGTTTAATTACCTGTATTTATATAAATAAGCGCTAGATATATATGGAATTATTCGCCGATTTTGTGAAAACGGATCAAATGTAAAAATTACAGAACTGGTTATTATTTAGTTCCGTAGGTAGGTGTGAGAGCGGACGAAAGTTCGTAATACACATAAGTTTTCCATTTTTCGCAATGTTTTGCTCAATTTCCAATTTTTTCGAAATTATATATGAGGTCGAATTTTTCTAAAATAGATAATTATGACACAACGCTGGATGACTCAACTAAACAGGAATTTATTATTATTAAATATGTAAATTTTATAATAAGGTTGAGGACACGTTTAGCCTGTTACTGTGCCTTTGTTTATTTTATTAAAAGTCGCTTCTAATAAATATTTTTCCGACCACACGTTTTTGTGTCACTGTTTCCCCGAAAGCAGCCAACATGATACATATTTTTATATCCTCGAAATTTGTAAACGTGAATTTTTGTGTTCTAGATACGTTTTTAATATTCGCACTAGTTAGTCAGAAACGAAACAGTTTGTTGTTTTCATATACTTCAGTTAGTGCTAATTAATTTAATTATAATTAATTACAACATGGTTTCAGTCTATAATTAAAATTATTTTTGTTATCGCATAATTTTACTGTTATTAAATATTCAATTTATCAAAATTAATGTGCATTTGACGTGTTTTTATAGTTGCAATAATAATTATTTGTAATTAGTATTGACTGCGGATAAATTTAAAATAGTTTTTTCCAGTAGTACTGTTTTTTTTTTGTTATACTTAGATTTACTAATTTGTCAACGTTAGAATTGTATTCTCTTTTTCAATTCTATTTTCTTATTGTAGTCAAAAGTTCTCTGAATTTTAGTTAATACTAATTAATTCGTCGGTATTTTCGTGATTAATTACTAAGTAATTTATTAATTTGTTCGAATTAAGACGAATAGAAAGAATCTGTAATTAGACTGATTTTTTACCATTGAGTTTTTATAATTGAATCTATAAATTCTACTAATTATGTTTTAATCAAATATTTAATTAATTTTATTAATTTTGCGTAATTTTAACTATTCATTGCTATCTGTCCACTTTTAAAAGCAATTAACAAAATCATGTCAGGTTTACACAGTAGTTGTTGAAGTTCCAGATTTTTTATTAATTTTACTACTTATTAAAATTTACTGATTTTTCATTACTTAATTAATTCACAAGCAACATAATTATCAAGAATATTTAATTAGGTGACTAATTAAATAATTAATTAAGATTGAGTAATTTGAATTTGCACGTACACTTAGATTTAAGTCTGAAATTTTTGCTTTCGTTACAAATTAACGTTCCTAAATTTTCCTAAGACTAATTATACGTTTAATAACAATAATAATTTATTAATTATTTAGACAATTATAATTAACATTTTTTAAATTAAGAGTAAGTCGAACGAATTTAAATTTTGTAACCGAAATCGTTTCTAAATTTCTCTTAGTACTAATTATACATTTAACACAAAATTTCTATTTTGCTTTTGTTATAGATTAACATTTATAAAGTTCTTTTAAAACTAATTATACGTTCAAGACAAAATTTGTGATTGCATTTTAATTGGGTCTTTATATAGTAATTTTAGTATTAGAATCTTTACGCATTAATTAATTATGCAGACTTTCCAAAAAAAAAAAGTTATGAATGCATTTTAATTGGGCTTGTGTTAAGTAATTATTGATAATTGTAATCTCTAAGCACTAACCTTATTTGTTAATTAATTAATTATTTAGACATTTTTAATTATCATGTTTTGCAGACAACGTACGAATTAATCAGTCGGTGTGTTTTACGCTTAATTATTTTTCTAGCAATTTATTATGTATTTGATAATGCAATTTATTTAAATTAAGAGTAAGTAGAACGAATTTAAATTTTGTAACCGGAACCATTTCTCTTTTCATTTTGTTACAACTTAACGTTTCTAAATTATTCTTAATACTAATTATATGTTTCAGACGAAAATTATTTTGTGACTGTATTTTAATCGGGCTTTTGTATAGTAATGATTAGTAATTAGAATCTCTAAGCGCTAGCCTTATTTGTTTATTAATTAATTATTTACGCATTTTTTAATTTTCATTTTTTTTCAATTTATTAAGTGTTTGATTATTTAATTTTTTTAAATTAAGAGTAAATTGAACGAATTTAAATTTTGTAACCGCAATCGTTTCTATTTTGCTTTAAACACAAATTAACATTTCTAAATTTCTCTTAATGCTAATTATACATTTAAGACAAAACTTATTTTGTGATTGTAATTATGAGTAATTAGAATCTCTACGCACTAACTGTATTTGTTAATTAATTAATAATTATCCAGACGTTCCGAAAAAAAATATTTTGTGATTGCATTTTAATCGGGCTTCTGTATAGTAATTATTAGTAATTATAATCTCTAAGTACAAACTATATTGGCTAATTTATTAATTATTTACACATTTTTTAATTAGCATTTACTGTAGACTATAACAACTTACACATTAATCCGTCAGTGTGTTTTACACGTAATTATTTTTCTTAAGTATTTGATAATTTAATTTCTTTAAATTAAGAGTAAGTTGAACTAATTTAAATGCTTTAGTTAGCTTATGTCATAAATTAACATTGCTAAATTCATTTTAGTACTAATAATACGTTTCAGACAAAATTTATTTTTTGGTTGCATTTTAATCGGGATTTTTTTGTAATTGTTGCTAATTAGAGTCTCTAAGTACTATGTTGGCTAATTAATTAATTATCAAGAAATGTTTTAATTATTATAAATGCAGGTTATAACAACTTACAAATTAATCCGTCAGTGTGTTTTATACATAATTAATTTTCTTGACAACTTATTAAGTGCTGAATTTTTTTAATTAAGAGTGAGTAGAACGTTAATTATACTGATAATTATACGTTGTAGACAAAATTTAGTTTATGATTGCCATTTAATCGAGTTTTTTTATAATAATTATTGGTAGTTAGAATCTTTAAGTACTAAGTCAACATTGTCGTATAATTTTCAAAATGATTTATTGAGCTGAACCATTTCTGATATATAGATCCATTACTCTATAGGATGGAAAAACTCTTTTAGTAGGTCATAATAATATTGGTAACACTGTCAAACAAAGTGTCAAATAGTTGCACTGCCAACATCATTATTTTAAAAATAAATTTCATAGTCTACCAGACGACTTTTTTCGATGACGTGGTATTATTTTACATCATGTACGTTTTATAAAATAAAAGCGCAAAGCAGAGGCAGTACGTACGTCAGAGTGTATTTTTCAGTTCGGATTTATTTAATAGGGAGTAATTGTTTTGAGATGACGTCACCACGTCTTTGTTTTCCATTTTTTGTCCACACTATATCTACTTTTAGAACCACCCCTCGCCCCACAATCGCTCGAAAACTAAAAATCGCCCGAATTTCCGACTTCGTCCCCAATACCGCCGCCTCCCATGAATAAATAATCCGCCCGCTCAAAAAATTTCACTCTACGTCCCGCCCCCGAAAAAAGCCGCCCGCCGCCCTCAAAGCGGCCGATTTCGTGGTTTTCTTTCGTCGATCGGCACTTCTTCGAACCGCCATCCATAATTGATGCGCCTTCCTCCGTGCCGTCCGGCGTTGCAATTCCGCCGCTTTTTCTCCGGATTTTTCCGGGCGGGTGACGTGGCGCAGAAATAATCCGGAGCATGTGAGCCCGGAATCGGCACAATACTGTGTTCCGTTAGTACATAGGCAAAGCGCCGCCCCGTAGATATATCACATGTCCGCGCCCCTCGCCTCCCGCGCTGCATTTTCCACCCCCTCTTTGCCACATGCATGGTCGAACCCTATGCACACATTCGCAATGATTGCATACACTGGCCGCCATTTTGAATAATGGCAAAATTCCGCAAAAATTCCAGCAGAGCGATTGATCGGACAGTTATCGAAATGCGACAGACGACGGGAAAAAGGGACTTCGGGAGACTGGAAAAAACAAGGGGGTGGGGGATGGGGTTGGGGTAAGGAGTGCGGTGGGTTTTTTTTTGTTGTGGGGGTAAGTTAAAGAATTTGGAGTAAACGAGGTTTGGATAAATTGTGAGTCATGTGGGTGACAGTTGTGGATCAAACGAACGTGAACTGTCACGGGGTCATTTCACGCCAAATCACCCATTTAATGGATGATTTAGTGACTCAGCAACGTAATATTTTTTAAACCAGAAAGTTAAATGATTTAATGGGTGTTTTTGGGGTTGTTATCAAGATTATTCTTGCCGCTATGAGAAAGCATTTTTTTTAGGTCACAGTTTCCATAATGTAACACAACAGAATTTTTTCAAAAAAAATCAAACTAATTTTAAACGTCTTTTTTTTATTTTCGACACCACCATAGTCTTACTATCATCATCGGCATTCAGTCAAGACATCCATTAATACGGGTACTAATGTACTGCCATTGACCCATACTTCCCTCGAAAAGCGATCGGCACTACTCTGATGTCACCTGTTTGGAGATAAATTATCCTATTATCACGATCCAGCTCTTCAAAGTATAATACAATTCGTGTATGACATTGTTTAAAGCTCTCGAATTCTCAAGTGTATTTTATTTATTGTTTATTGCACAAAGCAATTTTTTTAGTAATTTACGTCATATGATTTTTCCTGGTAAAAAATATTCGATAGATAATAGGGACAAATTATTCAGAAATTCCAAAACCACGCCACATTGAGCCACATTTTATCCGAAAAGTGGTTAAGATACTCTCATTTAATCCCCTTGGAGCTAAAATATCCCAATACCACGGTAAAACTCTTCAACTTATTGCAATTACTGGCTTATTTTTATTTAAAAAAGATTTCAAGTCCTCAACCCTATTCAAAAAAAAATAAAATATCCAACAAATAACAGATTGTATAAATATTTTGGCTTTCCAAAACCACGGCACATCAATTTGACTTTATTGGTTCAACGCAAATTCTGATCTAACCTGCTTGGAGCTAAACTATCATGGTAATCACTAATTTGTCATTAATCGGTATTAAAATTTCAAAATTATCCACCGTACTTTATTTATCCCTTACTCCACGGCTAATTAATTAGTTGTTCTATTAATTGAAGCTCCAAGTTAGATCAGAGTAAATCTAACCAGCTTAGAGCTAAGTTATCCTCATATCAATTTCAAGCTTTTAAGGATAGGTATAACTGAATTATTTTAAGGCAATTTATTATTATTTAAATACCTTTAAATTATTAACCATATTGTACTTGTTATTTACTGTATAAAATAATTTTTCTATTATTTTCCGTATTGGTATTTTTTTGGTAAAAATATATAGGAAATCATAGAGTCTATAACAAAAAATTTGGAGATTCTAAAACTGCGACACGTTAATTTGTATACTATTGATGGGAGGTTTACACGAAAAGTGGCCTCAACTACTCCAATCTAGCCTGTGTGGAGCTAAGTTGTGCTGATATCACGATCAAACCCTTCAAAATATAATTGAATAGTTTTTGGCAATTACTAATTTTTTATTATTTAATATATCTCAATTTTCAACCATATTTTATTTATCTTTTACTATTTGTGGCAATTTTTCTTCGATTTTAATATTATGGATTTTTTTTAATATACAACAGATCATAGAGTCCATGATAAAAATTTCGAGATTCAAAATCACGGCTGGTTAATTTGTTTTGTATTAATTCAAGTTTTACACGAAAATTTGCTATACGTTACTCTGATCTAATCAGTTAAGAGCTCAACTGTTCCCATATAAATTTCAAGCTCTTGATGATATAATTGAATTACTTCATGGTCATTCTTGATTTATTATTATTTAAAAAAACTTTAAATTGTTAACCATATTGTATTTACTATTTACTGTATAATATAATTTTTCTATTATTTTCCGAATTGGGAATTTTTGGTTAAAAGTACATAAAAACTTGGAGATTTTAAAACTACGACACGTTAATTTTTATACTGATTTTGGAAGCTTTACGAAAAGTGACCTCAACTACTCCAATCTAGCCTATGTGGAGCTAAACTGTGCTGATATCACGATCAAAGCCTTCAAAATATAATTGAATAGTTTTATGGCAAATACTAATTTTTTATTATTTAATATATCTCAATTTTCAACCATATTTTATTTATCTGTGACTATTTGTGGCAATTTTTCTTCTATTTTAATATTATGGATTTATTTTAATATACAACAGATCATAGAGTCCATGATAAACATTTCGAGATTTAAAATCAGGGCTGGTTAATTTATTTTTTATTAATTCAAGTTTTACACGAAAATTTGCTATGCGTTACTCTGATCTAAGCAGCTTAGAGCTCAATATTCCCATATAAATTTCAAGCTCTTGAATGATATAATTGAATTATTTCATGGTCATTATTGATTTATTATTATTTAAAAAAAAAATAAATTTTTAACCATATTGTATCTATTATTTACTGTTTAAAATAATTTTTCTATTATTTTACGAACTGGGAATTTGTGGTAAATATATATATATATATATATAGTAAATCAGTAAAAAACTTGGAGGTTCCAAAACCACGAAACATTAATTTGTAAACAGTAGATGCAAGATTTGTACGAAAAGTGGCCTCAACTACTCTCATCTAGCCTGCGTGGAGTTAAACTCTTCAAAATATAATAGAATTATTTTATGGCAACTGCTAATTTTTTATTATTTAAAATATTTCAATTTTTCAACCATATTTTAGTTATCTTTTACTGTTCGTGGAAATTTTTCTACTAGTTTAATATTACGGATTTTTTTTAAATTTACAGCAGATTATGGAGACTTCAGATTCACGACACCTTAATTTGTTTTTATTAATTCAAGTTTTATACGAAAATTATATTACTCTGATCTAACCAGTTTAGATCTAATCTATTCCCCTGTCAAGATCAAACTCTTCTGGATATAACTGAATTGTGTTATGGCAATACTAATTTTTTATCGCATATAACAGAGTCTAAAATTTCTAGATCCCAAAACCACAACACGTTAATTTGTGGTCCATTGATTGAAGTGGTCTAAACTACTCGAACCTAACCTACCTGGAGCTCAATTGTCCTAATTTTACCATCAAGTTCTTCAAAATAAAACACAATTATTTTATGGCAATTCTTAATTTGTTATTATTTAAAGCTCTAAATTTTCAACCGCATTTTATTTATTGTTTACTGCACATAACAAGTTTTCTACTCTTTTATTATTAGGATTTTTTTGATTTATTTGATTTCAGGTTAATTTAATGTTTTGTTTTCTATGAATTCAAGCTTTATACGAGTAATAACTTACACTACTCTGATCTAACCAGTGTGGACATAATTTTTTTTACTACTATTTTACGCATTAGAATATTTTTTGGTCACAATATGTAGAATTTGTGGCCCCAGATTTCAAAACCACTTAATTTATACTCACTCATATCCTGGCCTAAAAGTGACGTACGCTACTCTGATTTAATCCGTCTGGAGCTAACGCCGATATAACATACCTATAAAATCTCAATAATATTTTTTTATCATTTACTTTACAAAGCCATTTTTCTATTATATTACGTAACATATATTTTTTCAATAAAATATTCAAGAGAAAAAAGTCATAGTTTCCAAAAATTGTCATTAAAGATCTCATAAAAATAAAAATAAAAATTTATACTATAAAGCTGTCATTGTCACATACTGTTCTTTTAAACTTTTACCGCCTCCCATATTCTTAACATACAACATTTTGCTTATACTAGAGGTATCGATTTGCGGTAGAAAACCAAGTTTAGCAGCCAGTTACATGTGAAATAACAATGACTTTGATAATGTTATAGCGCCAGCCGCCCCCATGCCGCCCCAATATTTTACTGCACTAATAATTTTCCATAACGCCATATACAATTTTATAAAACTTGTGAACGTTAAATTCGAATTCATAGCCCTAAATCAAGAGAGTTTTTAAACGTTGTGGCAGCTGGTTTACGTCCGAAATTACCGTCAAGTCACATAAGCATGGCATAATTTAATTTACTTCAGTAGACATTTTTTTTATTAGTTATTTTTAGCTTAAAATTGGTTTAGTCAGAAGTAAACGTTTTTTTTTTTTAATATTAAATTGCAATTTGCATTTTATATTTATCGAGTAACAAGAGTTTATATGTATGAGTAGTCAGCAGGATATGAACTGAGGGGTGAAATGTATTCAACTAGAAAATGGGACACCATATTTTAGTGTCTTGTTGAACAACAACGACGATTTCGAAAAATATCACTTTGTTTTGGAGTTGTACACTGCAAAATTTTGTAGTGAGACACACTGTATATTTATAAAAAAAATATGACTGTTAATACATGCAACGACTTTTCTTTTGTCATCACTTTTCACCACATCCTTTTTTTCAAACCCTAGTCGCGAACGTAAAAAATCCGGCAAGGGTTGTTCAACCCTCCGCTGCGAAGAAAGAAATAATACGGAAGAAACGCGTTATTAATGTAATGGAATCGTATGAATTTATTGTTGTGGTCGGGAGAAATGGCTCGTGAATAATTCCGGCCGAGGATAATATGGCAGATTTTGTTTCGAATTTGTTCCGGGAAAAAGTCGCCTTTTGGGAAAAAAGCTCAAGGCTCGATTACGCGAAGAGCGTTGTTAAAGGTTGTGGGGCTTTTAAGGATTTAAGAGTGTTTTATTTCGCGGAAGCGTTTAGGAAAAATAACGCGTTTAAGAGCGGGAGCTTTTATGCAATAAAAATACTGTTTATGAAATTACATTTAAATATTATCTTTAGAGCTTTAATGGAGAGCGGTTTTTGTGACGGTGGCTAGTGCAGCTTTCAGCTCCGAGTTCATGAAAGAGACCTGAAGGGGTCTGGAGTGTTTTTTGTGTTGTTTTAGATGTGTGTCGTTATGTTATTAAAACTCACCCGAGATTTTTAAAGAGATTTATTTAATTTTATTCAAACTGCAAAAAAAATAATTCATTCAAAAATCGCGTCACCTGTTTCCCCACGGATGATTTTTTGTTGTCCCATTCCGAATGGGTTTGCTCCCATCCGGGCCAATTACCAAGGGTTGTACACCATCAAGCACAAATGTGTCGACTTCCTTAAACTAACGGCGTCTTGATTATACGTTATCTGTAAAATTTTAAATAACTTTATCGAAGCAATTGATGCTATCACCGGCAATATGGCTATTACGGGTGGAACTTTCACTTTTTGTTCATTTTTTCTGTTGACGGATGGACGTTGAAAGGCATCTGTTGAACGGGACCCAGGCCGCTGCTTAAAAAACACACACGAGCGTACGATTTTTATTTACAATCCTTTCGACCAAGGTAAAATTTATTTTCATGTTAAATAATGCCGGTTAAAACATGTCGGGTCATTTACATACAACACACGGCTTTTCGATCCGAATCGGAATTTATTCGTTTCCTTCGAGCTATTTCAAAGTAGGAAAAAGGGGTGCGAGTCGCGAAACGGGGCGGACAGTGGCGGCGGCGAGGCCGGGGACGAGGAAGCGCGAAAATGTTTAACATAATTGGGGATAATTATTGTTTTAGGCTTTCATGTTTTTTGCGATTAAAGTGTTTGGATTATTGTAATTTGCCGTAATTTATACAACAGCTGTCCATAATATACGTCTAAAGCTGCAAACAGTACTGTTCCAGTACAAGCGAATTTTTCAACAATTTTTGTAAATTAGAATTAATTTAATTTTCCACCAAAAAATACGTCAAACAGATGTTTAAACAGGGTTTAAACTGATTAGAGTTTCTCTCTAGTTGTTTGGTTGATTAAAAACCTATTTCAAACACTTAAATGTAATAATGTATATTGATTTTTTTTTTCAAAATTTTCTAAATTTGCGAATTTTTGGAAAACTAAATTTTTACAATTTAAAACTAATATTAATGGTTTGTATTTTAGTTGTTTGATTATTCAAAAACTTCTTTCTAATTTTTAACGTAAAATTTTGATTTCGTTTTTCCAAAATTGTCCAAATTTGCCAACACACCACTTATATACTCGTATTTTGGAAAAGCTAAATTTTTACATTCAAAATTTATATGAATGAGTTCTATTTTACTCCAATTTAGTGCTTTTTTTTTTATTTTGATCGATTTCCTGTTCCCGTCTGTTTGTCCTCTGCTAACATATAGATAGATATTGAAAATCGAAAAATTATAATTCTAAAATTTTATGAATGTTTCAAGATTATCGTGCAAATGGTAAAACTAAACCAAAGTTTTTCCAGTCATCCTCTTTAGAAAAAATGTGACGTCATCTCTAACTATTTTGAGTAAATCTCATTCAAAATGTATAATAATGCTGAAAAATATAAAATATGAATTTAGAATTTGCAGTTCTGGTGTTAGGACAATTGGAAAAATTTTAAAATGATTTTTAATTATCAGTATGTATATTTTTACACTGATTTCAAGGACAACAAAATTTTACATCAAAACAGATCAGTTTAAACCGATTATAGTTTCTCTTTTAGTTGTTTGGTAATTAAAAAATTTCTTTCTAACTTTTGAAAATAAACTTTTGACTTATTTTTTCAAAATTTTTAAAATTTGCCAACACACTACTATTATATTTTCGGAAAACTAAATTTAAACAATTAAAACTGATATTAACTGGTTCTTTTTTAATCCATTTGTATGTTTTTTTTATTTTCATCTATTTACAATATTGCCAATTCCCCATTTCCGTCTGTTAGTCCTCTGCTAAAGTCTGGATAGATATTGAAAATAGAAAAATTATAATTCTAAAATTTTTTGAATTCTTCGAGATTATCGTACAGAAGAAAAAACTAAACCACAGTTTTTTCAACCATCCTCTACAAAAAACCTATGACGTCATACCAATATATTTGAAATTAATCGCACTGAAAATGTACAATTATGCTGAAAAATAATAAAATATGAATTAGAATTTGCAGTTCTGGTGTCAGAACAATTGGAAAAATTTTACATTGATTTTTAATTATTAATATATTTTATAACTGATTTCAAGGACAACAAAATTTTACCTAAAAAAATTAGTTTAAACCGATTGCAGTTTCTCTTTTAGTTGTTGCTTATTAAAAAAATTCTTTCTAACTTTTGAAAGCAAAATTTTGACTTATTTTTTTCCAAAATTTTCCAAATTTGCCAACACCGCTTATATATTTTTGGAAAAACAAATTTATACAATTAAAACTCATATTAACTGGTTCTTTTTTAAACCATTTTTATGTTTTTTTTTTATTTTCATCGATTTACAATAATGCCAATTCCCCATTTCCGTCTGTTTGTCCTCTGCTGAAGTCTGGATAGATATTGAAAATAGAACAATTATAATTCTAAAATTTTTGATTACTTCGAGATTATCGTGCAGAAGAAAATAATAAACCACAGCTTTATCAAAAATCCTCTACAAAAAACCTATGACGTCATACCAATATATTTTAAATAAACCGCACTGAAAATGTACAATAAAGCAGAAAAATAGTAAAATAGGACTCTAGAATTTGTAGTTCTAGAGTTAGAACAATTGGAAAAATTTTACATTGATTTTTAATTATTAATATATTTTATAACTGATTTCAAGGACAACAAAATTTTACATAAAAAAAAGTTCAGTTTAAACCGATTGCAGTTACTCTTTTAGTTGTTGCTTATTAGCAAAATTCTTTCTAACTTTTGAAAGTAAAATTTTGACTTATTTTTTTCAAAAATTTTCCAAATTTGCCAACAGCGCTTATATATTTTTGGAAAACTAAATTTATACAATTAAAACTAATATTAACTAGTTCTTTTTTAATTCATTTTTATGTTTTTTTTTTTATTTTCATCGATTTACAATATTGCCAATTCCCCATTTCCGTCTGTTTGTCCTCTGTTGAAATCTGGATAGATATTGAAAATAGAAAAATTATAATTCTACAAATTTTTGAATACTTCGCGATTATCGTGCAGAAGAAAATAATAAACTACAGCTATTCCAAAAATCTTCTACAAAAAACCTATGACGTCATAACAATATATTTTAAATAAATCGCACTGAAAATGTACAATAAAGCAGAAAAACAGTAAAATAGGACTCTAGAATTTGCAGTTCTAGAGTTAGAACAACTGGAAAAATTTTACATTGATTTTTAATTATTAATATATTTTATAACTGATTTCAAGGACAACAAAATTTTACATTAAAAAAAGATCAGTTTCAACCGATTGCAGTTTCTCTTTTAGTTGTTGGTTATTAAAAAAATTCTTTCTAACTTTCAAAAGCAAAATTTTGACTTATTTTTTTCCAAAATTTTCCATATTTGGCGACACCGCTTATGTATTTTTGGAAAACTAAATTTATACAATTAAAACTCATATTAACTGGCTCTGTTTTAATCCATTTGTATGTTTTTTTTTTATTTTCATCGATTTACAATATTGCCAATTCCCCATTTCCGTCTGTTTTTCCTCTGCTGAAATCTGGATAGATATTGAAAATAGAAAAATTATAATTCTACAATTTTTTGAATACTTCGAAATTATCGTGCAGAAGGAAATAATAAACTACAGCTATTCCAAAAATCTTCTACAAAAAACCTATGACGTCATAACAATATATTTTAAATAAATCGCACTGAAAATGTACAATAAAGCAGAAAAACAGTAAAATAGGACTCTAGAATTTGCAGTTCTAGAGTTAGAACAATTGGAAAAATTTTACATTGATTTTTAATTATTAATATATTTTATAACTGATTTCAATGACAACAAAATTTTACATAAAAAAAAGAACAGTTTAAATCGATTGTCGTTTCTTTTTTAGTTGTTGGTTATTAAAAAAATTCTTTCTAACTTTTGAAAGTAAAACTTTAACTTTTTTTTTTCCAAAATTTTCCAAATTTGCCAACACCGCTTATATATTTTTGGAAAACTAAATTTATACAATTAAAACTCATATTAACTGGCTCTGTTTTAATCCATTTGTATGTTTTTTTTTTTTATTTTTATCGATTTACAATATTGCCAATTCCCCATTTCCGTCTGTTTGTCCTCTGTTGAAATCTGGATAGATATTGAAAATAGAAAAATTATAATTCTACAAATTTTTGAATACTTCGCGATTATCGTGCAGAAGAAAATAATGTACTACAGCTATTCCAAAAATCTTCTACAAAAAACCTATGACGTCATAACAATATATTTTAAATAAATCGCACTGAAAATGTACAATAAAGCGGGAAAACAGTAAAATAGGACTCTAGAATTTGCAGTTCTAGAGTTAGAACAATTGGAAAAATTTTACATTGATTTTTAATTATTAATATATTTTATAACTGATTTCAAGGACAACAAAATTTTACATTAAAAAAAAGATCAGTTTAAACCGATTACAGTTTCTCTTTTAGTTGTTGGTTATTAAAAAAATTCTTTCTAACTTTTGAAAGTAAAACTTTGACTTATTTTTTTCAAAAATTTTCCAAATTTGCCAACATCGCTTATATATTTTGGAAAAAACAAATTTATACAATTAAAACTCATATTAACTGGTTCTTTTTTAATCCATTTTTATGTTTTTTTTTATTTTATCGATTTACAATATTGCCAATTCCCCATTTCCGTCTGTTTGTCCTCTGCTGAAGTCTGGATAGATATTGAAAATAGAAAAATTATAATTCTAAAATTTTTTGAATACTTCAAGATTATCGTGCAGAAGAAAATAATAAACCACAGCTTTTCCAAAAATCCTCTACAAAAAATCTATGACGTCATACCAATATATTTTAAATAAATCGCACTGAAAATGTACAATAAAGCAGAAAAATAGTGAAGTAGGACTCTAGAATTTGCAGTTTTAGAGTTAGAACAATTGGAAAAATTTTACATTGATTTTTAATTATTAATATATTTTATAACTGATTTCAAGGACAACAAAATTTTACATAAAAAAAGATCAGTTTAACCTGATTGCAGTTTCTCTTTTAGTTGTTGGTTATTAAAAAACTCATAAGTAAAATTTTGACTTATTTTTTTCAAAAATTTTCCAAATTTGCCAACACACGATTTATATATTTTTGAAAACTCATATTAATTGGTTGTTTTTTAAAACTGCTAAAGTTTACATAGACACTGAAAATAGAAAATGTATAATATTTTATAAATTCTTTAAAATTATCGTGCAAAGTAAAATTTTTCCAAAAAAAAAATGGTGACGTCATCCCAGAGTATTTTAAGAAAATCTCACTTAAAATACACAATAAAACTTCTAAGCTCTTTTGCCTGTGGTTCAACATTTTCTATCACAAATTATATTTTCTCGATTTATTTAATTTTCGTCAGGTTTAAAAATTAGTGTTACATTGTACATATCAACTCAAAATATTGATTCCTTAAAAAATATATAATTTTGACCGGGTTTAAGTAATTGCTGTTTCACAAAAGTCTCAAAAAATAATAATAATAAAAAAAAAACAGTAAGTTAATAACTTCTTGATTACGTTTTTAGACATTGAATAATATACAATGAACTGGGTATCTCACCAGGGTTCATTCTGGGACCACTATCCACCTATCATATTTAATTTAGATGAATGATATTAAAATATTTTTTATATACTTAAATTTAAGTCACAATAAGCTAGAAATTTCATTAAAAAATACTTAAGGCCTCAAAATTCATTCTCTGTGATATACTTGTTACGAACATTTCAGAAAATCTATTTTTTAAGTTTTTTATATATTTTCCAGTACACATATATGTATATAAAATATATAGACATATTTACGTCATAATGTATTGCCAGGATCTACTCTGAGATCCGTACTATTTTTACTTTATACAAATGACATTTTTTTATACACAAAGCTGTTATTTGTATTGCAAAAAAAACAATATAGTGCCACCTGTGAAATCTAAAGACATTTTCATTTTTTATTTTAATACCCGCAAAAGAATCCAATTAAAATCAAATTAAATTCCACGATTCTCGATTTTTTTCAGCGCATTTTAAATTTTTCCAGGAAACAATCCACCAATCTGCATGCTAAAGCGGTTACATAAACATAGTTATAACCCTATTATCCAAAACTAGTTTTGTTTTTTATAGATTTAGATAGCAATTTTAGCGCAGCCGTTTCGCTTTCCCAATTTTTGCACCCACGATACCCTCTAATCTCTCGCCCTCTTCCCCCGGTGTAAATTACACCACCTGATCGCGAAGAAATCTCAACGACATCAAAATTATAGCCGTTTAAATCTGTGTGAGGACCCTCGGCAAAAAAAAGTAAAAAAATTCCTCGCCCATCATGCCATGTGGTATCTTTAATCACACGTTCACTACTCACCTGTTTCGTATACGTAGAGCCCCCATTTTTCGGGGGGCAGGTGTTCTTTAAACGCATTCTTGAAACAATACACATGGGGTTAAACGTATTAATATTATAGTGGGTGGCTTCCCGAAAAGGTGTACTTGAATAAGAAGTAATTATTCTTCTTGCATGCGCCATATGTTGCTCTTTTTTTCGAGGTTTTTTTGTTTATTCATTCGATGGGTAACGACTCGGAGGGAAACAGTGGTTCCGTGGTCAGTGAGGAGCAACCGTAAGTCTTGTCTATTGTTGTCATGATTACTATAATTAATTAATTAAGTAAGTAATTAGGAGTAGTGGTAGGTCGTGTGTTTAAGTTATTAGTAAGGACGATTTAATTAAGAAAAGTAATAATGGTTTCAAAATCTTGGTTATTAAGTGTTTGTTTAAGGGGATCTATGATTTTGGATAAGATACATTTTAAACTAAACTAATAGCGGCACTAATAATAGATATTAATGTTTTTCAATTTTATGCTACTTACTGTAAAACGCTACACACAAAAGATTAATTTAACCCTTTTGTGAATTTTGATTGAAATTTTTGCGAAGATTACAAAATTTCACGTAAAATTACTTTCAATTTTCTAGTATAAGTAAAATTTGATGTTGAGGTTCAATTTAAACTTTTAAGTTTAAAAGCCGGAAAACGAAATGTTGGGACAAAACAGAAGCCTAAAATCCAAATTTCTTGCCAGAATTTTGATCAAAGAACTAAATATCAACGTTGAAAGAAACTTCAAATTTAATTTTCATACTTGAACTGTCCCAACTAATACGTTAAAGGACAGCAGTATATTTCAACTATTTATTGAAAAAGACCATCAAAAATCAAGACCAAGAAACTTAGATTTTAACTTGTGTATTTATGAACCAAAATGTACAATGCCAACAGTAAATTAAAAAAGAAATCAAAATCAAAATCTTGGGACAGAAGAGAAGTTTAAAATCCGAATCTCTTACCAAAATTTAGCTGATATAGTTATTGAAGAATTAAACATCAACTTTAAAAAATAGCTATAATTTTACGTAGAAATTTGAGAACTCTTATTTTTAATCTCAAAACTATAATTTGAGGCACATATTCAAAATCAAAAGTTCCAGTTATTCCAATGATGAACTAAGAATTATATTTTCCCAAAAAGTTGAAATTTCATACTTGGCAAGTTTCAGCTAATAAGTCCAAGAACAGTACTCAAAGCTCTAAATTTCAAAAGAAACACACAAAAATTGAAATATTTTTCGAAAAAGACAATAACAAATCAAGATCATCAAACTTAGATTTTAACTTGGGAATTTATAAACCCAAATCTGCAATACTAACATTTTTTAATTTCTAAATATATATTTTAATTTCTAAATTAAGTTAGAACTTCATCCAAAGAAATTAAACTCAAAAATTAATTTAAAAAAAAAAAATCAAAATCTTTGGGCAAAAGAAAAGTTAGAAATCTAAATTCGTTACCAACATTTTGATAATATAGCTACTGAAGTAGTAAACATTAACGTAAAAAAAATACCTAAAATTCGACGGGGAAATTTGAGAACTTTTATTTCTAAATTTGGAAATATAAAATAAAAAATCAAAATTTTGAAACTCAAATCTATAACCTAAGCATAGTGTTCAAAATCAAAAATTCTATCTATTTAAGTCGTCAACTACGATATAAATTTTTCCAGAAAATTTAAACTTTATATTTGAAATGTTCCAACTAATAAGTTTAAAAACAATACACAAAGCTCGAAATTTCAAAAGAAACAAAATACAGAAACTGAAATATTTTTGCAAAAGACCATCAAAAGTCGACACCATTAAGCTTAGAATTTAACTTAGGAATTTATAAACCAGAATCTACAACGTTAATATTTTTTGATTAGTAAATATAAATTTTAGTTTCAAAATTAACTTAGAATTTCATTCAGAGAAATTAAACTCAAAAGTAAATTAAAAAAAAATCTAAATCAAAATCTTGAGACAGAAGAGAAGTTTGAAATAAATTAACTAATATAGTTATTGAAGAATTAAATATTAACTTTAAAAAATAGCTATAATTTTATGTCGAAATTTGAGAACTCTTATTTTTAATCTCAAAGCTATAACTTGAGGCACATATTCAAAATCAAAAGTTCCAGTTATTAGAATGATGAACTAAGAATTATATTTTCCCAAAAAAGTTGAAATTTCATATTTGGCAAGTTTCAACTAATAAGTTTAAGAACAGCACTCAAAGCTCTCAATTTCGAAAGAAACACACAAAAATTGAAATATTTTTTGAAAAAGACAATCAAAAATCAAGATCATCAAACTTAGATTTTAACTTGGGAATTTATAAACCCAAATCTGCAATACTACCATTTTTTGATTCCTAAATATAAATTTTAATTTCTAGATTAAGTTAGAACTTCATCCAAAGAAATTAAACTCAAAAATTAACTTAAAAAAAAAAAAATTCAAAATCTTTGGGCAAAAGAAAAGTTTGAAATCTAAATTCGTTACCAACATTTTGATAATATAGCTACTGAAGTAGTAAACATTGACGTAAAAAAATACCTAAAATTTGACGGGGAAATTTGAGAACTTTTATTTCTAAATTTGGAAATATAAAATAAAAAATCAAAATTTTGAAACTCAAATCTATAACCTAAGCATAGTGTTCAAAATCAAAAATTCTATCTATTTAAGTCGTCAACTACGATATAAATTTTTCCAGAAAATTTAAACTTTATATTGAAATGTTCCAACTAATAAGTTTAAAAACAATACACAAAGCTCGAAATTTCAAAAGAAACAAAATACAGAAACTGAAATATTTTTGCAAAAGACCATCAAAAATCGACACCATTAAACTTAGAACTTAACTTAGGAATTTATAAACCAGAATCTACAACGTTACTATTTTTTGATTAGTAAATATAAATTTTAATTTCAAAATTAACTTAGAATTTCATTCAGAGAAATTAAACTCAAAAGTAAATTAAAAAAAAATCTAAATCAAAATCTTGGGACAGAAGAGAAGTTTGAAATCATTTAGCTGATACAATTATTGAAGAATTGAACATCAACTTTAAAAAATAGCTATAATTTTACGTAGAAATTTGAGAACTCTTATTTTTAATCTCAAAGCTATAACTTGAGGCATATATTCAAAATCAAAAGTTCCAGTTATTCCAATGAGGAACTAAGAATTATATTTTCCCAAAAAAGTTGAAATTTCATACTTGGCAAGTTTCAACTAATAAGTTTAAGAACAGCACTCAAAGCTCTATCTAAATTTCGAAAGAAACGCACAAAAATTGAAATATTTTTTGAAAAAGGCAATCAAAAATCAAGATCATCAAACTTAGATTTTAACTTGGGAATTTATGAACCAAAATCTGCAATTCTAACATTTTTTAATTTCTAAATATAAATTTTAATTTCTAAATTAAGTTAGAACTTCATCCAAAGAAATTAAACTCAAAAATTAACTTAAAAAAAAAATAAAATTCAAAATCTTTAGCAAAAGAAAAGTTTGAAATCTAAATTCGTTACCAACATTTTGATGATATAGCTACTGAAGTAGTCAACATTAACCTAAAAAAAATACCTAAAATTTGACGGGGATATTTGACAACTTTTATTTGTAAATTTTGAAATATAAAATGAAAAATCAAAATTTTGAAACTCAAATCTATAACCTAAGCATGGTGTTCAAAATAAACATTTTTATCTATTTAAGTCGTCAACTACGATATAAATTTTTCCAAAAAATTTTAAACTTTATATTTGAAATGTTCCAACTAATAAGTTTAAAAACAATACACAAAACTCGAAATTTCAAAAGGAACAAAATACAGAAACTGAAATATTTTTTCAAAAGACCGTCAAAAATCGACAGCATTAAACTTGGAACCTAACTTGGGAATTTATAAACCAAAATCTACAACGTTAATGTTTTTTGATTAGTAAATATAAATTTTAATTTCAAAATGAACTTAGAATTTCATTCAGAGAAATTAAAAATTAAACTCAAAAATAAATTTAATTTTTAATCTCAAAGTTAGGTATAACTTGCGAATGGTATTCAAAATCAAAAGTTCTAGTTATTCTAATCACGAACTACAAAAATCTACAATGATAATAATTTTTGATTAGTAAATATAAATTTTAATTTTAAAATTAAGCTGGAATTTCATCTAGAAAAACTAAACAAAAAAAAAACGAACATCAAAATCTTGGAACAAAAGAAATCTTGAAATCAAAATTTTAAACGAGAATTTTGATATTATGAGAAACTAAAATTTTTAAACAGAAAGCTACAACCTGAAGTTGGTATTCAAAGTTCTCCGTGTTCAAATCATGAACTAAAAATTGCATTTCAGCACCAGTGGTATTATAAATTCACAAGATTTATTTCGTGACTTAAATCACTCTGCGAAGAGAAAGGTTATTATTTTTTTAATTATTTACAAAATTGCCGAAATTGCTTAATTCGATTTGTGTTTTAGTTGAATTATTACTGAAACTTCCGCTTAATAAAATATTACAGTCGTGTCAGCTATCGTCCACTATCGATTAAAACGCACAATGAAAAGCTCGTATCATAGAAAATCCAGATAAAAGAAAAGTAGATGATCGAATAATGCTCTCAGAGGAAAGCAATATGAAATGTAAATAGCCTACTTAATAATGTATAATATTCTGAACTGCAAGGACAGGTTATAAATAAATTCATTTAAAATGGAAAGTAATAAAGCTTTAAAATGTAATAAAACCCAGCGATTTGAAATATAAATTTGCCAAAACTCTCTAGCACAAACCCGCCCCGAAAAAATCCACGAACAATAATCAGTCCTTTCGTCCCGAATAAAGCGCCGCTCCCCTCCCGATTTTTTCCTGATTTGAAATTCCCTTCGACATTTATCTTTTAATAAAAGCGAACTCACAACGGATTAAAAATCCGTAAGAATTTCACGACCAATTTAATGGAAATAATAAAACGAAACTTTTTAATTCCACATTCTTTCGAACTGTGACATATTTTTAATAAAGGAGTTATTGAAGGAAGAAAGCGCCATTATTGGAAAAATCGGAGGGTCTCCCAAAAAAATTAATTCCCACACCAGCAGGCGCAATCAAAACAAAGCCGAGTCGACGAAAGGAAATGATGTTGTTTTTTTCCTCGCCCATTATTATGTAAACCGAATTAGTGTGAATCGAAGCCTAAAATTCCCCAGGAAAAAACTTGCTTTACATATGTTTAGTTAATAAAAGTGAATGATATCACAATAAAAACTCATTATCGCATTCGATATGCGGCCGGGGCGCGCCTGCCTTTTAATTTGGTTTTCTTTTATAATTTTCTTTTTGTACGCGACGATGACCCTAAAGGCAGATGGTACACTTTTATTTAAGGGTTACCTTTACTTGACCATATGCATGTCGACAAAAAATTCAGGATCATCGGCGGCTTACGGAACCGGAAAAAATCCAAACAGTGCTCGTAAAAACTGTTCTTTATTGTCTCTTTGTTTTAGGGGTGCTGGGGAGGGGGAGTGGAGCGGTCAGTCGAAAGAAGGGCACGGGGAACCGTTCCACAAAGAAACGTTAGTACTCAGCATAATTAAATTCGAAATATTAAATTCCTTTTTTTTGGTTTATTTTATTAAGGGTAGTGTTGTTATCGTTGTTACTATTTTTAGCATTTATGCTTGAAAAAATCAAACTGTCAATATTTTTTTAAATAAATTATTTTGAGCATGGGGGATGATGGGGAAAACAAACTACAAACACAATATATTTTTTTGCCCACTCCAACTTGGATGCGATTTTTTTTATTAAGCACAAATGTGAAAATTTTTAGTAATGTAATTTTAAGTTTATTAAACAATAAATTTTGGCAGTTGCGTAAGCTAGAAGAAACAAACTTAATATTTGAATTTTGTTACAAGTTGCTAACTATTCCGACATAAGTTAAAAAATATAAATGGCAGTCGAAATTTTTGAATAATAAAAAAGATGGCGGCACAAAACTTGTAGAAAATTACAATAACGTACAATAACTCCTTACGACTAACGTTACGTAACGTATAAATAAGTTCCGCAGCCGGAACCAAGTTAGTAAAATATATAAAAATTTAATGATGACACCAAATATTATTTTCCTGGTTTTTCGTAATAATACGGATAAAAACACCCGCGCCCCCTCGATGCGGCCCTGGCTCGATTTTCCTATCATAACTATCAACATTTAACTATAATCCACTCTAGCTGCGCTCACAGAAAACTTAGCTATTATTATATACATAAAAGATGAAAAAGTAACTTAACATTAACTTGTGTTAACACAACTAACATTGAAATAACTATCAAAATATTTTTGCGAGTTTTTTAATATTAGGTGAATTTTTGACAGAAGCAAGCCGAAATGTTGTAATCACTGTACTCCGAACCGGAATTTTCCTAGTGTAAGTGTGTGTGTGAATTTCGGTTTATTATTTTCGTGTGGATGATCTACAATAGGACGCTATATATTTTTGGGCCCTTTGAACACCGAAAAAAGTCAAATTTGGTCAAAACTCTATAGTTGCCGAAATTTTTAAGGTGTTGTCCGGATTTGGTAGCACAGCAGTGTACATCGAGCCACAATTCTTGTTATTTTTTATTTTCATGTGTATCTTGATAGATAGATAACCTACAGAGTGTGCAGCGTCTTTAAAGTTAATCCAGATTACGATCGTTACCATTATTATTATTATCGTTGTCATTCTAGGGGAAAGGCCCTACAAGTGCCACCTCCCGGACTGCGGCCGGGCCTTCATCCAACTCTCCAACCTCCAGCAACACCTCAGAAACCACGACGCTCAGGTCGAAAGGGCCAAAAACAGGCCCTTCCATTGTACAATCTGCGGAAAAGGCTTTGCCACGGAATCCAGCCTGAGGACGCATACTTCGAAAGTAAGCCATGTATGTATACACTGGTTTTTATTATTTTCCTTATAAATAAGTGTGGTTTGGTTTTTTTTGAATTTGGTTGAATTTTGGAAAGTGTTTCGCATATCGCGTTAATTAAACTGCGTGCAATTAAGTAAAATTCCATACACTTTCTAAAGCGATATTGGTTTTTTTCGTTTTTCGATATGCTTGAATACGGTCGTATTTTTAGCAGCGTGGGGCCGGCTGTGAAACGAAAAAGGTGCCAAGTGTGTATCGGAGCAGTAATTATCACATCAAGTCCTCATTATCATAATACTAGCATTAGCATGTGTGTACAAGTCAAAGTAGTCATTAAAATTTGAATGAGATTAAGATTAACGGGAGAAATGAAGAGGTTTTAGGCAAATTGATGCGTAATTTGTAGATTGGGAGATTAACGGAACGGAGTAAGGGTTTATCAAATTGGTTTAGGGCTCGCACTGGTTGGAAATTTTTCTTCAAACTGAGTGTTTTCTAACAACAAAATAAATAAATGACTCAATTAAACAAAACTTACAAGTACGTATGTCGTTAACGTACAAGAGGAAAAGCAACGGGCCAAGGCCACCTCCTTGCCGAACTCCAGCACCAACAATTGTTCAAATTCCTCTTGCTCCGAAAAACTCGACCGCAGACCTTTAAGGATACCGCCAATGTCACGGCGGAATGTCAAGTTTGAGTGCGCTAAATGCAGGCTGAAAATTTGATAAACCCAATCAATATCAGCGGCTTGGGTCAATTAACCCGGAATTCAATTAATAAGTACCTTGAAGGACAATGCCGGACAAGTTTTCAATAACTTTAGAATGCACGGTATGCATCCGGAAGTGCGGCGGTTGCGTTGTCTCGGGGCGCGGATTTCGTCGGTGGAGATGCGATGACACTTTCCAAAAGAAGACGTTCACTTACATTTTCGTATTGATTCTATTAATTTAAACACAGTGGCCTTGTTGTTTTGAGTTGGTTGGTTTGTTTTATCTTTTTGTTGAGTTGGCAGCACCAGGGGAGTGTGGGGCGCGGGTCGAGGAGTTTCGGGATTTTTGTGTATTGCTGAAGCCGCCAGAGTTGGGTTGTTTGCTGTATTTTGGTTGAAATATGAAGTTGTGGTGATTTTTTAACGACGTTTTTAGTTTTTCTTTATTCGAATTCCGTCAATAGTTTAAATGACTGTCGATCGTTTAACACAATGAAGTTCGTTCATTTTTTGAAAGAAATATTGTTGGCAGTACGCAAAGTATTTTGCATATGTTACACGTTAGTGTCAAAATTTTAAATGACTAATTTTCATTTAACTAAAGTTGTTCTACTACAACTGCTAAAATGACTATTTGACAATCAAAATATTACTTAATTTTGAAGAGCAGTTATTAATTTCAAAGTATGTCATAATTATTATTATAAAAGAACTTTTACGTAGTAAATATTTCACTTGTTTAAATGACAATTTAAGCAACTTATTAAGTACTGTCAAAATTTTAAATGGCTATTTGTCAATTAGAAAAAAAAATTTATTAACTTTTATAATAAACAATGCATTTTTATAAATTTTTAAATGACTGTTTCGTTAGAAAATAAAAGAATTTTATTGTAAGATTGTCAAAAATTTAAATGACAACTACATAAATGAGTCAACTGCTTTTGTTGCCTTACTTTTTGAACTGACAATTAGGTTTCACTATTTCTTTTGACTACAAGATGTTTAAAACATAATCTAAGGAATATGTGCGAGTTTCTCAGTGACAATGTTGTTGTTTTTTTTTTAACAACGTTGTCAAATAGTATTTCTTAGAGCTAAAAGTTAAAGATGAAAGTTATATACTTCTTTGAGAACCATAAACTATACAGAGTGTTCTGTTTTGATGCAATATTGCCACGTTATTCCAATTTTCTTAAAATTTTTTAGTACGTAAAATCACAATAAAAAAAATCGCAAGAGAATTATTTTTAAAATCCGTCTTACAATATTTTATGGAGAGATAAACAGAGGTACGGATTTTGTTGTGGTATCGGTTAAATGAAATTTTAATATACCGAGTGTTTATAAAAAAAATACAATTTTCAGAAACCGACATTTCAGTTTGATCAAATAGAATGTCCTGTATTTTATCACTCCATTTTAATCAAGTTTTTGTTCTTTTTTTTCGATGTATTTTTTAAAAATGTGAAAAATTCCAAAAACTTCAGATATAAAAAAAACATAACACCAAAGAAAAAAATTAAAACAGAGTAAGATGCAATAATAAATTACAGAGCGTTCTATTTAAAAAACCTGAGCTATGAAAATTGTAGTAATTTTGATTTTTTTATAAACACCCTGTATTATTGACTAAACAACGTTGTCAAATGTATTTCTTTGTACTATGAAAATTATGATATTAGATAAATTTGCAGTGACAGAGTTAGAAAAAAACTAAAATTATTGTCAACTATACAGAGTGTTTTGTGTTTGGGGCGTAATATACAACTTCCTTTTTTTAAATAGGACACACTGTATACTTTTACACGCTCTGATTGGCCTCGTGGCAGGCTTTATAACTGGAGTTTATTTTGGAAATTTTGATGCAATGTTGCCACGTTATTCCAATTTTCTTGAAATTTTTTCCTATGTAAAATCACAATAAAAAAATCGCAAGCGAGTTATTTTAAAATTCCGTCTTACAATATTTTATTGAGAGGTAAACAGAGTTATGGACTTTGTCGTGGTATCAGTTAAATGAAATTTTAATATACCGAGTGTTCATAAAAAAAATAAAATTTACAATTTTCAGAAACCGATATTTCAGTTTTATCAAATAGAATATCCTGTATTTAATTACTCCATTTTAATCTACTTTTTGTTCTCTTTTTCAATGTATTTCTTAAAAATATGGAAAATTCCAAAAACTTCAGATATAAAAAAAACTTAACAAAGAAAGAAAATAAAAACAAAATAAGATGCAAAAATAAATTACACAACGTTCTATTTCAAAAAACTGAACTATGAAAATTGTAGTAATTTTGAATTTTTTGTAAGCGCTCTATTATTGACAACTTTGTTTTTTTTTTTTTTTAACAACGTTGTCAAATAGTATTTCTTTGGACTATGAAAATTATGATATTGTTCAAATTTGCAGTGACAGAGACAAAAAAAACTAAAATTATTATCAACTATACAGAGTGTTTTGTTTTTAGTGCGTAATATAGAACTTGGTTTTTAAAATGGGACACGCTGTATATTTTTACACGCTCTGATTAGCGTCGTGGTAGGCTTTATAACTGGGGTTTATTTTGGAAATTTTGATGCGCTGTTGCCACATTATTCAATTTTTTTTTATTTTTTTATTAATACACACAAAAAAAAATCACAATCGAATTATTTTCAAAATTCGTCTTACAATATTTTGTGGAGAGGTAAAGAGAAATACAGGCTTTGTTGTGATATCAATTAAATGTAATTTTAATATACCGAATGTTCATTAAAAAAATGTAAAATTTACAATTTTCAAAAACCTATTTTTAGTTTTATCAAATATAATATCTTGTATTTTGTTCTCTATTTTAATCTACTTTTCTTTTTTATCTTTCGATATGTTTGTGTTCCTTAAAAATGTGAAAATTTCCAAAAAATTCAGATATAAAAAAAAACTTAAAACACTCTGTGTACTCAATTTAATTTATTCCATAACAAAGCGCGTACTTTTATGTATCTCTTTATAAAATATTGTAACATAGATTTTCAAAATAACTGCGACTTTTTTGTGAACTATTACAAAAAATGTCAAAAAAATTGAAGAAACGTGGCAACATCGCAACCCAACTTGAAAAATAAACCATGGTTTTAAAGTTTAGAAAGACGCCAATAAAAATATATAAAAAAATGTTGTGTGTTTTGTCTCAAAATAAATATTTTGTCTCAAACACAAAACACATTGTAATGCTGAACATAATTTTAATGTATGATACTCAATATGATACAACTTAAGTTTTAACATTTGTCTCAATTTTCAACAATTAGTTCAGTATTAAGGAATCCGTCTTTAATGATTCACCCTGTATACTAAATTTTTTAGCTTTAACACATTTTGAGAAAAATATCAGTTTGGACAAAATATATTTTTGAATTGTTGTAAATAATAATATTGTCGACAAATTTTGTGAAACGAAACTCATTTTTTAACCTTAGATATTATTGTATGATATTTTCAACATTTTAAATGACAACAAAAAAAACAAATTAAAATATGTCTAATTTCTGTCACATTACAGCTTTTTAGTTGTGAAAATAATAAACAAATTTGTCAATTACATATTAAATAGTAATAATTTTGACCGAAATGCATTTTTGGAGAAATTGCGAATTTTTTTATTTGGACTTTTTTAAATGACAACTTTTAAATTAAAATACTCAAATAATGTTTTTTAACGCATTAATTTTTATCCTCTTCTTGTTGAGCTGACAGCTGCAGACTCATCTTTTGACTAATTTTTTGCATTTTTGACATCAAAGTGTTTTTTGGAACAAGTTGTCAAGACAATATTTACTTGAGGAATTTTTTTATTGGCAGTTTTTTAAGATGATGGAATATTATTTGGAAAAAATTCTAATAATATGTGAAAAAATGAACACTTTTAAATGACAATAAAAAACAAAATTATATACATATAATTATAATATGAAATAATTTTTAATATAATTATCATAGTAGCGTTTATCTTGAGACAATATTTTAATAGCATATGTTTCTACAAAATTTTGTAGAAAACGCAATATTTTTGTAATTAATTACATAATTAAATTATATCTCTTTAAATTAAAAATTCTAGGCATCTTGTCAAAATTTTAAATGACTATTTCATTGTCAAAACCTGTGCGAGATATGTTTAATGTTTTATTAAGAAAATTTGTTTATTTTACTAGACATTTATTTAATTTTGGTAATAACGTAGTTGAGAATTTTAAATGACAACTGACAAATTATTATATAAAAAATATATTATGGAGTTTAGAAACAAAACGTTTACAGATAATTTTTAGTAAGTTCTTCCCGTCTGAAAAAATGTATCCTGTCTATAATCATATTTTGTCAAAATCTTAAATGACTAAATAAAACTGATGGCAGACAAAATATCGTAAGGAGCATTATTTAATTGTTTAATAATGTCAGTCTCAGTAGCAAACTAAATATAATCATAACTTGTTTAAACTTTAAAATTTAACGTTGTCTAGTTTGTAGTAAATGACACATTTGACAAAAAAAACCTTACCTTAAAATTTTGTTAAAATCTCAATAGTTTTCCATAAATTGATGTTTAATTGACAAATGAGTCGTTTGAATTTAAAGTACAAGTGTTGAAATTTTGTTAAAATGTCATTTAAACTGCAAATAATAATAATGTTTAAAATATCTACCTGAAGGAGTTTTCTAATTTTTTTAATGACGAAACTTCGTGACTGCATCAATTCCGAACGCTCCTTATGTTACCGACATTTAATATTCATGCGGGAAAACAAATTTAAAATAACTATTCTATTTCGAAACCATTTTTCACGAAGAAACGACATCTTTAAAACTCCCCAAGCCGACATCGCGACGTTGTTTTTAGATTTGTTCGTTTCGTTTTCCATTTTTCGTGAGGTTGGCAGCACGCAGCGCCGTAATTTCCCTCCAGATATTCAAGAAATTCCGTATCAGGTGCGAAACCTAATCGAAAAATCTCGTTATAATCCCCAATTATTCCCGAAAACATCCGAAGGGGTGAGAATTGCCCGAAAAAATCCCGCATTGCTCGCCGAAAGAATTTATAGATGAGATCGTTAGTTAAGATTGTGACGTGTCGACGTTTTTATGGCGGCCTTAATGCGTGCTTTTGGGCAAAAACAAATAGGGCCAGGGCCGGCTCGAGGGGTTCCTAACGAACCCTCCGTTTCAATTAGCTAATTGTGTGAAATATCCCCGGAATGAGTTACGAAAATGATTAAGAAAAAGATGCGTGTACTGAAGACATTAAAAAAGATCGCATGTTGGAAACCATTCAGTTTTAACCCTTTTGTGCTAGTCCGGTACGTTATTGCTGTTAAGTCCCCGATAATTATCCTAAGTTATTAGGGAGAAAAAGCGGCGGCGCTCGTTACGAATGGTGATTACGACTAGATACTTTATATTAAGACAATAGCAATATAGTTTTCTTTAATTTATTTCAAAAATAAAATATGTAGGGAATAAATTCAGGCTTGTAAACATAAAAGGCATAACTTTTGCGTACAAAAGGTAATTTATTGGGGGATTTTGTCGGTTTGTAGTAAAAACGGGGGCTGGGGAGAAGAGATTTTTTTTCAGGGGTTTCATGGCAAAAATTAATTACTTACCGACTTAATTACCGAGGGGTTGTTTGATTTTTTTCTACTTTGGCTTTATGAGACTGCGGCGAATCGATCGTGATATGTTTGTTAATCATAACTGCATTGGAGAAAAAGAGGAAAAGTTTCTTCGGCCGTCTTTGACGCGAAATGTGGCTTTTTGTTGAGGTAATAAGGCGAAGAAAATCATTTCTAGGTTTGTTACTGAAATTAGCTTGTCCACGATTTGATTGATTGTCTTCATTTCTTCAATTTCTCTACTCGGAAAGAGTTATGCCAATCTTCGGGATTTCTTCGCTTAAAAATCGCACACGCTTTTTTCTAACATTTACACGGGATTGTGAAAGAGCTGTTATTTTACACTTCAACTACTTTTATTGTACGTAGTGTGCACTATTATTTGCGAACTGTTAATAAGCGCAAATCATGTATCTACAGGCTGTCTCAAAATAATTGCATTGCGACAATACAGATAATCAAAATGTCAATCTTTAAAAAAATCTTACATTTTTTATTAAAAAAATGAAGGTTTTTTTTAATAATTGTTTTTTGGCGTTTTACAAATATGTCACACTTGTTCGTTAGAATCTCATTAACCATTACCATTTGCGGCTACAGTGTAAATACTTAATATTAATTCTTGCAGACTTTCTATATGAATTACAGTAATATAGGCAATTTTTTCATACGTAACAATTATTCCATGTAATTTACATGCGCTGAAAATTTAAGAATTTCGTAATTATCCCACTCCTTTTCCTTTTTCTTGTTTTATTAAATTTCACTTTCGACCGACTTCACACGTTCTGCAAGCGCAAAAAGTGAACAAAAGTTTATCCTAGGGCAGTCGTCGGTCCGATTTTATTCAACAAAAAACTACAACAAACAATATCTCTTATTAAGTTAATGGCTATTTGTGATTTTTGTTAATTGGTGAGAAACACGTTTTGTGTTTTTTTGTTAAAGTGTTGAAAAAAGATGTAAAAATCGTGTCAATTAAGTATTTTCAAAATAGACCAAAAATTTGATTTAATAGGGGTTGTAATTGAAAAAAGTGAATTTGAACCCCTTCCAAAATTTGGAATATAGTTTTATTTTCTTATATTATTATTTGACTGTTCATCTTCAAAAAAGAACTAAAAGAAGTTGTATTTTTTCAAAACCAAAATTCAATGTCGTGTTGGAAATCTGGCTGATTAAAAACGATTCAGAGTGACAATTTGGAAGTTCTGAAGATGGTGTTGCACTTATGGACGAAACAAGGATCCATTATGACAATTCCAAAACAGAAGAATTAAACCATGGTGGTGTTTTGGTGTTTTGGTTTTTGTTCTCCGACTGCCAACTATGCTCTTGTAATTACCTTCTATAGCTCTTTCTTCGTCCTTGTAGTCAGTACAATATCATATGCATAAGCAAAACAAGTGTCTATTGTTAAAGATCGTTGCACTACACTTAGAACTCGCTTTCTGTGAGTAGGTATATTTTCAAGCATTGAAAATTTTATGAATAATGGATTCCTCTGCGTCAGATTTGTTTTATTCTGCATCTTAACAACGCACTATTTTGTCCTTGTCTTCTTCAAAACATTTCTTCCAGATCTTCCCTTCCGTCGCTAGTATTTTTTCTTCTAATATTTTTCCTTTATTTCTTTCTAAAATAATGTCATCTAAATTACAAGAAAATTACGACTTCGAAACATGAGAACATTTTTCAGAATTGCCAAATATCACAAATCTTTGCTATGAATTTTCTTCTTTAACAATTTCTTTTGAGTTGGTATTGAAAACTTCAGAAATTGGTTGCTTCAAAGCTTGGTCCAATTTCCTATTTTTCTTCTTATCGTTTTCCTTCTGACACTTTTCAGGCGTCGAGTAATAAATTCTTCAATCAATTTCTTCCATATCTTCTTTTACCATTTCTTTAGATTTGGTGTTGAAAACTTCAGAAGTTGGTTGCCTTTTCAAGTGTCTGGTAATGAGTTTTTCAATCCGTTTCTTCCATAGCTTCCTCTCCATTGCTGGTTTTTTTCTTCTTAAGTTTTCCCTTTATTTCTGTCAGAATTGCCAAATATCATAAAGTCTTCCAACTATCTTCTTCTTCTTCTTCTTTTTATTTTTCTCTTTCTGTTTTCTCAGGCGTCGGATAGTGAATCGTTCAAAACATTTCTTCCATAACTTTCTATCCATCGCTAGTGTTTTCTCTTCCAAAGGCTTCTCTTTATTTTTATCTACTTATTATTTCGAAACATGAGAACGTTTGTAGACTTTAAACACACAATAAGAATTTTCAGATGTCACAAATCTTTCCAACTTCCTTCTTCTTATCGTCCTTCTTCTGTCCCTAATCCATTTCTTCTGTATTTCCTTTTATTACTAGTATATTATCTTCTAAAATTTTGCCTTTATTCCTATCTACTACTTCGAAACAACATGAGAACATTTGCAAAATTTTAACACGCAATGAAATTTTCCAAAAATCACAAATCTTTCCTATAAATTTTCTTCTTTTACCATTTCTTTAGATTTTTTGTTGAAAACTTCAGAAGTTCGTTGCCTTTTCAAGTGTCTGGTAATGAGTTCTTTAATCCATTTCTTCCATATCTTCCTCTAAATTGCTGGTTTTTTTCTTCTAAAGTTTTCCCTTTATTTCTATCAGAATTACCAAAAATCATAAAATCTTCCCAACTATCTTTTTCTTCTTCTTTTTATTTTTCTCCTTCTGTTTTCTTAGGCGTCGGATAGTGAATCGTTGAAAACATTTCTTCCATAACTTTCTTTCCATCGCTAGTATTTTCTCTTCCAAAGGTTTCTCTTTATTTTTATCTACTTATTATTTCGAAACATGAGAACGTTTGTAGACTTTGAACACACAATAAGAATTTTCAGATGTCATAAATCTTTCCAACTTCCTTCTTCTTATCGTTCTTCTTCTGTACTTAATCCATTTCTTCTATATCTTCCTTTTTATTACTAGTACGAGTATATTATCTCCTAAAATTTTGCCTTTATTCATATCTACTACTTCGAAACAACATGAGAACATTTGCAAAATTTGAACACGCAATGAAAATTTCCAAAACTCACAAATCTTTCCTAAAAATTTTCTTCTTTTACCATTTCTTTAGATTTGGTGTTGAAAACTTCAGAAGTTGGTTGCCTTTTCAGGTGTCTGGTAATGAGTTCTTCAATCCATTTCTTCCATCTCTTCCTCTCCATTGCTGGTTTTTTCTTCTAAAGTTTTCCCTTTATTTCTATCAAAATTACCAAATATCATAAAGTCTTCCCAACTATCTTCTTCTTCTTCTTCTTTTTATTTTTCTCTTTCTGTTTTCTCAGGCGTCGGATAGTGAATCGTTCAAAACATTTCTCCATAACTTTCTTTCCATCGCTAGTGTTTTCTCTTCTAAAGGTTTCTCTTTATTTTTATCTACTTATTATTTCGAAACATGAGAACGTTTGTAGACTTTGAACACACAACAAGAATTTTCAGATGTCACAATTCTTGCCAACTTCCTTCTTCTTATCGTTCTTCTTCTGTACTTAATCCATTTCTTCTGTATTTTCCTTTTTATTACTAGTATATTATCTTCTAAAATTTTGCCTTTATTCCTATCTACTACTTCGAAACAACATGAGAACATTTGCAAAATTTGAACACGCAATGAAAATTTCCAAAAATCACAAATCTTTCCTATAAATTTTCTTCTTTTACCATTTCTTTAGATTTGGTGTTGAAAACTTCAGGAGTTGGTTGCCTTTTCAGGTGTCTGGTAATGAGTTCTTTAATCCATTTTTTCCATATCTTCCTCTCCATTGCTGGTGTTTTCTCTTCTAAAGATTCCTCTTGGTTTTTATCTATTACTTCGAAACATGAGGATATTTGCAGAATTTGAACACACAATGAGAACTGCCAGACATCACAAAATTTTTCCAACTTCCTTCTTCACCTTGTTGTCCTTTTCTTTCTGCTTTTTCAGAAGTCCGATAGTGAATCCTTATTGTCCTCTTCAGAACATTTCTCCTATATCTTCCCTTCCATTTCAAAAATCCTATTGTTCGTTAGTTGCGCAATTCGTTTCTTCTCCTTTCTTCTAAATTTGGATTACCAGATTATTTTCCCATTTGATGGTGTTTTTAGGTTCCTCGTGCTTCTCTAAATATTTCTTCTAAGCAGCTCTTCCCTTTAAGATTCCAGGGGCTACTTCATTGTCTGCACATGCTTTTCCCGTTCTAATTTTTTTATTTCCAAATTTCTGTAAAATAAAGAACTCGCACTCCGTTCCGCCAATATAGTGGCGGAGGACTTCCTAGAACAATGACCTGTATAATTTCCAAGGTGTTTCAATTACACTTTCGAAAATTGTTCTACCTTTAAGTAAAATTGTTGGCTTTGAATGATGTTATTTTGCGTTTCCGTTGTGAAGAAAAATCAAGAACTCTGTCCAAATTAGAACTTTCATCTTCTATGTAGAAAATTCGAAAAAACTTCTTTGTTTGTTGATAATAGTTGTTATTTCAAGCATATGGACACTCACGCCAATGAAATAATTCGTGATACAATTAAAACTCATAAAAGCTCAAATTTGAAAGTGGTTACAGTTTAAATTAAAGTAAACATTACGGTCCATCTCGACGGAAATCCTACCAACCATCTGGTAGTCATTATCATTACACTGACTGTGTTTTACTATAGGGCCGCTATAAACCGTTTAAACAGTGAAAGCGCTAACCACACTATAATTTTAGTCGGACTATAACTATGTACATACAACTGCATCAAACACATATATCCCCTACAATTTTCTTCCTCCCGTACTGAAGACTCCAATTTCGCTTTCGCCTTCACGCGTTCTCGTTCTGGTGAACTCCAGAAAAAGTCCTCGTCGTCATCCGCTCCGATTTCATTGAATACGTAATGCGCTCGAAAAAAGCGCAATTTAATTTCCATAGAAAAACGACGAAAAACGCGTTTCCTCTCGACGGTACGAGGCATCGTCCATTTTTCCCGGCATTATGCAATCTTCAGCAAAAATCTTCACGGCCAATTCGCACCGGTGCGAAGAAAATTTCACACGTTATCTCGCCGATCTTTCTGCCTATTTGTTCGTTATATTAACGGCTCCACCCCGTATTTATCCGACAAATGAGATGCATTTTTTATCGGGAATTTTTTCACGCACGCGATTTTATCCACGCCTACTTCCTCTGCACGCCGAACCAGGGAAAGAAAAAGGAATGGGGAGAAAAAAATTACACACCCTCGACCGCGCCACCCCCTACAAATTGTTATAAATGATGACAGATGACAGCGATGGGGAATTGACCTATATATGATGAGTCATAACATCCGAAAGGGGTGAATAAAAAATGCGTACCGGCGATTCCTTCGGCAGGGGCAGGGGCGGATTCAGGGGGGCGGAAGTGGGGCGGTTTATCAGGTTTTGGTGTGGGTTAGATAACACAATTTAACTAATTTATTAACTATTACGATTTATTTCAAGGCTTACTTGAGAAATTTAGTTTATATGAATGTTACAAACAACGGAATAAAAAAGAAAAATGTTTCTAACTAATACCACATGTTCGAAAAAACTTGTTAAGTGTGCTTTGGAATTTATTTCAAAAAAATATGTTGGCAGTGTTATTGTTTTTAACTGACGTTATTTAAATTGTGAATATGCGTTATATGATATATTTATACATGCATAAATAACCCAAATTAATGCATTTTA
The DNA here is from genome assembly GCA_022388445.1 of Zophobas atratus. Lineage (NCBI taxonomy): Eukaryota > Metazoa > Arthropoda > Insecta > Coleoptera > Tenebrionidae > Zophobas > Zophobas atratus. Next base: position 12,161,423 of record CM039446.1, read on the forward strand.
TAAAAAATGACAGAAATGCATGAAATCATTAAAAAAATATCCAAAACAAATTCACTACTCATATGTGTAGCTGAAAAAAACATCTTCAATATGTGTCAAATTATTTTATAAAAAAATGACAAATAGATATAATTTTCTTAAAAATTATTTAAAAATCAAAGTCAATATTCATGTACGAGACAAATTTGTCAAGTGTACAGAATTTATTAAAAAATATAAGAGACATTTTTTGATGACATATAATCTTCCAATATATTTGATACAATTTTTAGACATGTGACATATTCAAATATAATTTATCTTGTCAATTTATTTTTATTTTTAAATTTAACCTAACTAATTTTATAGTGATCATTCTAACAATGTGTTTTGAGAATTTTTGACAAACAAAGATTTCTTAATATTGTTGACTTTAATAGAATAATTAAAGCTAATATTTTGTTACATTTTTTTTTTTTTTTTTTGGAAACAAAATACGATTGACATCATACAGAAAATAATGTTTCCGAAGTTTTCTTAAACAATGATAACATTATATTGAAAATTAGCAATTATATGTAATACTTTTGTCGGAAATTGCCATTAAACGTACGTTGTTTTCACAGCATTATATCAATATACTAATTAATAGCATATGATCGAAAAATAAACTTGTCAAGTGTACTTTGGAATTTATTTCAAAAAAATATGTTGGCCGGATTATTATTTTTGACTGACGTTATATAAATCTGTCAATTTGACATTACGCTTTGTATAAAATTAGTTATCACTGACAATACTGACATTGATTTACTTCACCTCGAAATATAAACGTACCACTTCTCATACGAAAATGACAGAAATCGCCAATGCTGGAAATACAATTAAAAAAATTTCCATAGCGCACCTCGTAATTTTTTTTTCTTTCATATGGTAGTATAACTTAAAAAAGAAAGTCTAAAATACCCGTATGTGTCAAATTCTATTTTATAAAAAAAATACAGAAAATAATGTTTATTAAATTTTCTTAAAAAAATTTTCACAGGATATCAATGTCCCAGCTAATGCCATATTTGCGAAAAAAAAACTTGTCAAGTGTGCTCTAAAATTTATTAAAAAAATTGTTTGTAGTAGAATCATTATTTTTGACTGACGTTATTTAAATCTGTCAATTTGACGGTATGTTTGATACAGAATGAGTTATTAAGGACATTGATTGACATAACTTCCAAATATAAACTTGATACTTCTCATGCGACATATGTCAAATTTTATTTGATATTTTTAAAATCTAACCTAACTAATTTTATAGTGATCATTCTAACAATGTGTATTGAGAATTTTGACAAACAAGATTTCTTAATATTGTTGACTTTAATAGAATAATTAAAGCTAATATTTTGTTACATTTTTTTTTTTTTTGAAACAAAATACGATTGACATCATACAAAAAATAATGTTTCCGAAGTTTTTCTTAAACAATGATAACATTATATTGAAAATTAGCAATTATATGTAATACTTTTGTCGGAAATTGCCATTAAACGTATGTTGTTTTCACAGCATTATATCGATATACTAATTAATAGCATATGATCGAAAAATAAACTTGTCAAGTGTACTTTGGAATTTATTTCAAAAAAATATGTTGGCCGGATTATTATTTTTGACTGACGTTATATAAATCTGTCAATTTGACGTTACGCTTTGTATAAAATTAGTTATCACTGACATTGATTTACTTCACCTCGAAATATAAACGTACCACTTCTCATACGAAAATGACAGAAATCGCCAATGCTGGAAATACAATTAAAAAAATATCCATAGCGCACTTCGAAATTGTTTCTTTCTTTCATATGGTAGTACGAGTATAACTTAAAAAAGAAAGTCTAAAATACCCGTATGTGTCAAATTCTATTTTATAAAAAAAAATACAGAAAATAATGTTTATTAAATTTTCTTAAAAAAATTTTCACAGGATATCAATGTCCCAGCTAATGCCATACCTATTTGCGAAAAAAAACTTGTCAAGTGTGCTATAAAATTTATTTAAAAAATTGTTTGTAGTAGAATCATTATTTTTGACTGACGTTATTTAAATCTGTCAATTTGACGGTATGTTTGATACAGAATGAGTTATTAAGGACATTGATTGACATAACTTCCACATATAAACTTGATACTTCTCATGCGACATATGTCAAATTTTATTTGATATTTTTAAAATCTAACCTAACTAATTTTATAGTGATCATTCTAACAATGTGTTTTGAGAATTTTGACAAACAAGATTTCTTAATATTGTTGACTTTAATAGAATAATTAAAGTTAATATTTTGTTACATTTTTTTTTGGAAACAAAATACGATTGACATCATACAAAAAATAATGTTTCCGAAGTTTTCTTAAACAATGATAACATTATATTGAAAATTAGCAATTACATATATGTAATACTTTTGTCGGAAATTGCCATTAAACGTACGTTGTTTTCACAGCATTATATCGATATACTAATTAATAGCATATGATCGAAAAATAAACTTGTCAAGTGTACTTTGGAATTTATTTCAAAAAAATATGTTGGCCGGATTATTAATTTTGACTGACGTTATATAAATCTGTCAATTTGACGTTACGCTTTGTATAAAATTAGTTATCACTGATATTGATTTACTTCACCTCGAAATATAAACGTACCACTTCTCATACGAAAATGACAGAAATCGCCAATGCTGGAAATACAATTAAAAAAATATCCATAGCACACTTCGCAATTTTTTTTTCTTTCATATGGTAGTATAACTTAAAAAAGAAAGTCTAAAATACCCGTATGTGTCAAATTCTATTTTATAAAAAAAATACAGAAAATAATGTTTATTAAATTTTCTTAAAAAAATTTTCACAGGATATCAATGTCCCAGCTAATGCCATATTTGCGAAAGAAAAACTTGTCAAGTGTGCTCTAAAATTTATTAAAAAAATTGTTTGTAGTAGAATCATTATTTTTGATTGACGTTATTTAAATCTGTCAATTTGACGGTATGTTTGATACAGAATGAGTTATTAAGGACATTGATTGACATAACTTCCACATATAAACTTGATACTTCTCATGCGACATATGTCAAATTTTATTTGATATTTTTAAAATCTAATATAACTAATTTTATAGTGATCATTCTAACAATGTATTTTGAGAACTTTAACAAACAAGATTTCTTAATAATCTTGATTTTATTAGAAAAAATTAAAGTTAATATTTCGTTGCATTTTTTTTTAAACACCATTGACATCGTATTAAAAATAATGTTTACGAAGTTTTTTTTTTTAATGATAGCATTGTATTGAAAATTAGTAGACATATGTAATATTTTTGATGGAAATTGCCATTAAACCTTGTTTTTGCAGCATATAGACGTCCCAACTAATACCATATGATCGACAAAAGAAAATGTAAAGTATGCTTTGGAGCATTTAAAAATATATACTTATTCACAATATCTATATTTTTGACTGACGTTATTTCAACCTATTAGTTTGACGTTATGTTTGATACAGAATGAGTTATCATTGACAGTGGTTTACAATTTAGATAACCCCAAAATATAAACGTGACACTTCTCGTGCAAAATGACAGAAATCGCCAATGTTAGCAATGATAAAAAAAATCCAAAGCACACTTGATGAGTTTTTTTTTTTCAACAATATGGTAGTAGAACTTAAGAAACAAATCTAAAATATCTGATATATGTCAAATTTTGTTTCAAATTTTTAAAATTTAATGTAACTATTTCTACAGTTGTAATCCTAAGAACTCGTTTTGAAAACTTTGACAAATAAAATTTTCTTAATAATCCTGAGGTTATTTAAACCTGTTAGTTTGACGTTATGTTTGATACAGAATGAGTTATCGTTGACATTAATTTACGATTTACATAACCTCAAAATATAAAGCCGACACTTCTCATACAAAATGACAGAAATCGCCAATGCGGGCAATGGGATAAAAAAAAATCCCAAGCACACTTGACAAGTTTTTTTTTCGATCATATGTTAGTAGAACTAAAGAAGCAAATGTAAAATATCCGATATATGTCAAATTTTGTTTCATATTTTTTAAATTTAATCTAATTAATTGTCTAGTTGTCATCCTTAAAGCGGGTTTTGAAAAATTTGACTAAAAAAATTCTCTTAATAATCCTTAACTTTAATGGAAAAAATGAAAATTAATATTTTTTGTTTCTTTTTTTGTTAATTAAAATCACGTCCTACAGAAAATAATGCTACAAAGTTTTCTTAGAAAATGTCTTTGGTGCAAAAAAATTGAAAGATTATTTTAAAATGTCATTTAAAGCTCAGTGATTCGTTACCTTAAAACAATTTGACAACAATAATAAAACGTTCCGGTTTCAAAAATATTTTTTCGGGCACTTAATTTTTGTCAAACTAGCCCTAATCTAGGTCCCAGACCGGCCCTGCCCCGGGGGTGGAATTAGAGGGATTGTTCTCTGTTTTGACGAAGGGTTGAAAGTGTGTTAGTGTTTCTCAGATCGATCGGCGGACGAAATTTTTTCCGGGGGCGAAGGGGTGATTTATACACGAAATTAACTATTTGACGGAGGAACTTTCACAATACCATTTCTACTCGAAGAATTTTTAATTTCGGTTCTTTATATAGATGGCGACAGGTGGGGATTTTCTCACACTTTTAATAAAACCGAAGAAATAAATTTTCTTACTGCGACTTTATAAAGGGTGAGCGGGGAAAAAAAGGAACGTATTCCAGATTTCGAGCCGCGATTTATTTCGGAATTATCAGCGGGAAAAAGGCGAACGTTGGAAAAGAGAAAGTTGCTAATAATAATTCGATTAGAACGATTGCCTGATAAAAGAATTCAAATTAACTGGTACGAACAATATAATAATATTGCATAAGCTCACTTGATTTTGCCATACGTAAATAGCGGGAAAGAATTCCTGTTACGAGCTTATTTGTGCCAAGAATTTCATTAAATGCAAATAAACAATATTCGCAAAAATACAATTTTCAAATTAAGTACAATTATTCATTTCGGTGCGCACAAAAATAAGTGTTAGTTATATAATTAGTTACGTGAAGTGACAGTTGCGAAACAAAAACACCGCCAACTTGACTTTTACATGAAAATTTAGTGCCACCGAAAACACTATTTTTTTTTTTTTTAGTTTAAAAATTAATTTTTGATATTTTCAGCACCTAATAAAAACACCGTTTTTACAGCACTCATAAAAATTTCCGTCGTGTTGCCAGCACGTATTTTACCATTACCGTTGGCAAAAATACAGGTTTGTGATGCGCCATAATCAGCGAAACACGTTTTTACAAAACCAGAGCAATAACGATAAACTCCTCTCATTTTTAGCTCGGCCATGAAAAAGTCCGTAAAAGAAATCAGGAAAATACAGCAAATAACCTGACATTTCCTTGCAATTTAATATTTAATTAGTACCATCGCCCATCCTTGTCCCCCTCATCGCAAACCTCTAAACCCGACAAACGAAAAAATCAACTCAAATGAACTCAAAATGCGATAAAGAATGCATGATAATTACGAGGAGCAAACGAAAACTTAAACTAAGCCATAAGAAACGCGCTTTATCTTTTTTCTTATCGACTTTAATTAGCCAAAACGTACCTCGCAGATTACTTCATAAATCTTAAATTAAAAACAAGGTAGATTGCTGTTAAAAGGTCTTTAATTTTTAGGAACTGACTCGAGTTGTATCCAGAGATCTCGTTTTTTTCGCGCCCCCACCCCCAAAACACCCTCCCGTCATCTCTTCTAATAAAGTTTTAAATAATTTGGGACGCTTGTTCGAGCCAGGGGCGGCGCAGAGAATTTCGAAAACACAATACCCCTCCTAGAGCAAAATTCGCGCGTCTAGTTTGAGTTCAATTCGGACGAGTCCGCCCCTGCCCAGGTCCTTAGATGCCAACCTCGTAAAAATCGCAGTACCATGTACCATGTGTGGGAAGCCGTCTAGTGAGAGTCAGTCATCCCACCATCGCCCATCTCTTTCCAGTCTTCAAAGAAAGGGAGTGGTGAACCTTGTTGAAAAAACCTTCCCAGTTCATTCACTTGATATTTATTGTAACCTTCCTAACCTATCTGGCGGCGCAGGACCGTACTCGAAAAAGTTCGAATCAAACCAAACCAAGGAGAGATCTGTGTGGTTTGGTTTGATCGATGCTTTTTGATTAACGCGAGCTTTTGTCAACAGTGTATTGGTCGTTTGCAGCAACATGCAGCTTTGATTGGAGGACCGAATGCCACTTCTTGTCCGTTATGCCATAAGATGTTCTTAGGAGGAGAGGCGCTGATGGAGCACATGAAGCACACGCATAAAGATCCTAACGCTTCCGGGGTTGCCAGTAAGTATCTAATTTTGGTGGAGGTGGAGGTGTGGTGCATGATGGTGTGTGGGCGGGGAGACACGACGGACAAACGGGGGTTGTACAGATTTTTTTTGCACATTTTACATGAACATATTAAAAACAAAGAACATTTTCGTAATAGATATCTTATTTAATTTTGTTTCACGTAAATATAAAAACGTTCTTAGAAAATATGAAGAACATTTTCTTAAATATTGAACATACGTAATTCTCTTAACTGGAGCACATTTTTCTAGAAGAACATGTTCATTTCCATCTTTAAAAACGTATGACTTACTATTTAGGAACATTTTCTTAAGAAGACTATATTAGGCTTTAATGTTCCTGGGAAAATTAATATTAATGAACATTTTCTAGTACTAGACGTTTCCGAGAAAAATATATAATATACAAAGTTTATACAATCCCTCGATTTTCATTTGCAACAATTATTTTGAAAGTGTTTTAAATATAATCAAGATTTGTAGGTGCACAAAGAACATTTTCTAAGGCCTCCAACTCTATTTATTCCAAACAAGAATCCAGTGGAAAATTTCAAGTACAATGTAAATATTTTATATGAGGAACATTTTATAAGCACATACACTATTAAAAAAAACCGGTGATAAATTTAAAATACAAGGAACATTTCTCGAATAATGAGCATAATTGTGATGTTTACTGCATGAGGCCCGTTTTTCTAGAAGAACATATTAATTGCATACAGATATTCTTTCTCAAATTATTTCATTTTCAAAACCCACGCTTGTTTCGTATGTTTAAATATTAGTTCTGTCAAAATTCAAATTAAGGAACATTTTCTCAAAAAACTATTCTTTACTTTGACGTTTCCGGGAAAAATATATAATATAGAGTTTTCCTATATTTTTCATTGACAGCAATTATTTTTAATATAAACAAGATTTTTACAAGTATAAAGAACGTTTTCTAGAGACACCATCACTATTTTCTCCAAAACAGAACCTGGTGGAAAATTTCAAGTACAACATAAATATTTTTCGTCAAAACAATGATCATTTTTTTTACCAAAGAACACTTTCTAGAAGAACATGTTAATTTTTAGCTGCAAAAATGTATATAACATTTTTGAATGTACCTACCTTATCTTTGAGTGCCACTTTTTTTGGAAGTTAAAAATATTAATTCTTTTAGGAATAAAATCAAGAACATTTTCTTAAATTACACTAGATTTTAATATTTTCGAGAAAATTCTAATATATATGTAGAGTTTGTTCAGTTTCAATTTTCCCGTCAAATTTTCCATTAGCAGCAAGTATTTTCAAAATGTTTTTAATCTAAACAAGACTTTATGAGGACATGAGGAACATTTTCTGGAGATATCAGATATTTCAAGTACAAGATAAATATTTCCCATCAAAACGAGAACATTTTTTCTAACAATCAGCTTAATCGTGACGTTTATTGCATTTTTAACTGAAGAACGTTTTCTAGGAGAACATGTTAATTTCTGATTCCACAAATATTTGTTTTTAAATGTATTCCATCTTCAAGACCCGTGCTTGTTTTGTAGGATAAAATATCAGTTCCTTCTAAATTAAAATTACAGAACATTTTCTAAAAAAAAACATACCTACTATATTTTAATATTTCCGAGGAAAATCTTAGTTGTACAGTGACCGTCCAGTTTCAGTTTTTCCCAGGTCTTACATTAAAAACAATAATTTTTAAAGTGTTTTAATGTGTACAAGATTTTATGAAAATATGAGGAACATTTTCTAGAGACAGCATCCACTATTTATTAAAAAAATCCGCTAAGAAATTTAAAAAACAAGATAAATATTTTCCATCAAAACAGGAACATTTTCTCGAATAATAAGCATAATTGTGATGTTTGTTGCATTTTTTAACTGAAGAACGTGTTTCTAGAAGAACATGGTAATTTCTAACTGCACAAAGATATTTTTTCTGAAATTGTTTCATTCTTTTTTGTATGTTTAAATATTAGTTTCCTCAAAATTCAAATTAAGGAACATTTTCTTAAAAAATATACTTTACTCTGACGTTTCCGGGAAAAATAATATAATATACCGTTTGTACAGTGGCTGTCAAACTTTAATTTTTCCTAGATTTTTCATTGACAGCAATTATTTTGGAAGAGTTTTTAATATAAACAAGATTTTTAGGGGTATAAAGAACATTTTCTAGAACACAAACACTATTTAAGTCAGTAACCGGTGGAAAATTTCGAGTACAATGTAAATATTTTTCCATCAAAATAGTACATATCGAACTGTGATCATAATTCTGAAATTTATTACATTTTTGTTACCGAGGAACATTTTTCTAGAAGAACATGTTATTTTCTAGCTGCAAAACTGTATAGTAGCTGCTAAAATAAGACCTATTTTGGCAAATGATATACCCTCTAAGAATAGAGAGTGTGGGTGGGCGGGGCTAGTACCTGTTGAGATAAGGCTGACTTTGGCAAATGACATACTTTCTAAGAAAAAAGAGGGTGGGTGAGCGGGGATAGTACCTGCTAAGATAAGACTGATTTTAACAATTTCTTATGTTAAAATATGAGTTCTTTCAGGAATAAAATCAAGGAACATTTTCTTAAAAAGAATAGACTAGATTTTAATATTTCCGGAAAAATTGTAATGTACATTACATTAACAACAAGTATTTTGAGTGTTTTAAACATAAACAAGATTTTATGAAGATATGAGGAACATTTTCTGGAGACACAACACTATTTATTAAAAAAACAAAAAATTTGCGAGGAGTTTCAAGTACAAAGTAAATATTTTCTATCAAAACAAGAACATTTTTCCGAACAATGAAGAACGTTTTTCTAGAAGAACATGCTGATTTCGGATTGCACAAAGATACTTTTTTCTAAATCTATTTCATCTTCAATACCGACGCTTGATTTGTATGTTAAAAAATCAGTTCCTCCAAAATTAAAATCAAGGAACATTTTCTTAAAAAAAATTTGCTTGATTTTAATATTTCCGAAAAAAATTTAATACATGTATAGTTTGTAATGTGGCTGTCCAGTTTCAATGTTCCCAGGCGTTAGTTTAGCAGCATTAAAGTGTTTCAATATGAACAAGATTTTATGAAGATATGAGGAATATTTTCTATACCCTTTATTCCAAAAAAATCTACTATGAAATTTCAAATACACGATAAATATTTTTCATCAAAACAGGAACAGTTTTTCGAATATTGAGCATAATTGTGATGTTTTGTATGTTTAAATATGAGTTCCTTCAAAATTTAAATTAGGAAACTTTTTCTTAAAAAACTATACTTTAGTTTGACGTTTCCGGGAAAAATATATGATATACAGGCTGTCGAACTTAAATTTTTGCTAGATTTTTCATTGACAGCAATTATTTTTTGAAGAATATTTAATATAAATAAAATTTTTAGAAGTATAAAGAACATTTTCTAGAAACACGAACACTTTTTATTCCAAAACCAGATTCCGGTGGAAAATTTCAAGTACAATGTAAATATTTTTCGATCAAAATAGGAATGAACATAATTCTGAAGTTTATTGCATTTTTGTTACCGAGGAACAATTCTCTAGAAGAACATATTAATTTTTAGCTGCAAAAATGTATATAACTTTTTTTAATGTATTCCATCTTCGGGATTCATTTTTGTTTTGGATGTTAAAACATCAGTTTTTTCAGGAATAATAAATTAAGGAACATTTTCTTAAAAAAATATACTTTACTTTGACGTTTTCAGAAAAATTATGTAACATAGAGTTTGTACAGGGGCTGTCAAACTTCAATTTTTCTTAGATTTTTCATTGACAGCTATTATTTTTGGAAGAATTTTTAATATACACAAGATTTTTAGGTGTATAAAGAACATTTTCTAGAGATACCTACACAATTTATTCCAAATTAGAACCCGGTAGAAAATTTTAAATACAATATAAATATTTTTCCATCAAAATAGGAAAATGTAGAGCAATGAACATAATCATTCTGAAATTTATTACATTTTTGTTATCGAGGAACATTTTTATAGAACATGTTAATTTCTAGCTGCAAAAATGTAGATAACCTTTTTGAATTTATTCAATTTTCGAGAGCCACTTTTGTTTTGGGTATTAAAATGTCAGTTCTTTCAGGAATAAAATCAAGGAACATTTTCTTAAGGGGATTTAAAGAACCTTTTCTAAAGACACTATTCACTATTTATTCAAAAAAAAATCCGATCAAAACAGGGAATATTTTCTTTGAAAAATGTATTGAGAGAAAGAAATAAATTTATTAAATAAAATCACGTTTGTTTTGTATTTTATAATATCAGTTCTTCCAGGATTAAAATCAAAGAACATTTTCATGAAAATATTACACTAGACTGTAATATGTATTGAAAAAATGTAATAAATACAACTTATGCAGCGGCCACAATTATTTTGAAAGTGTTCTAAATATCATCAAATTTTTGTTCGGATATGAAGAACATTTTCTAAATACACCACACACTATTTATTCGAACTAAGAATCCGGTGAGAAACTCCAAATACGCTATCAATATTTTCCAATCAAAATAGGAATATTTTCTTAAACATTGCATTAAAATAAAGGAACATTATCTTTATCTTAATGCAATTTATTTATCTATACTAGGCTTTAATATTTCTGGGAAAAATCTAAGATTTCAATTTGTCAGTTTTTATTTGGAACAATTATTTTAACAATGTTTTAAATATCAACAAAATGCCAAAAACTATTTCAGTCGAGAAATCTCAAATAGTACAATATAAATATGTTCTATTCAAAATATGAACATTTCTGAAATAAATGTTCTTCTAAGCTCGAAAGCTCTGCACTGCAGAATTAAAGCACCTGACTGAAGTGTGAATGGGGAATATTTTGCTTATAATATGTACCCAAACCGAGGAGTTTTGTAGGGGAACATATTATTATATCAACTTATCGCTTGCTGAATTATGTTGCTTTATAGATAAAATGAAAACATAACACAAAAACTACAATAATAATTAATGAAAATTAGTAAACTTTTCCTCTATGTAATTTAAATATCAATACTTTATATTTAACATATTACGCATAAAGAACAATTTCTCCGAAGCAACATTTTTCCCTGCGGAATTATAAATCGATAAATTGGCTATATCGTAGAACAGCAATTAAATTGACTTAAATCAACCCCGGCAGTTCGGTGTTGGTGTGAAAAACCTTGCACACTTCCCTCCGGCGGTAAAAAATGCGAAACAACCCCCATAAATCACTCTTTCTCGTCGTGTCTCCCAACAAGCATTTAATGTTGTTCGATTAAGCTTTCCCCAATGTTTACACATGTCGACCGCAAACCTCTAAAAAATCCCGTTTCCAATATTTTTCCGCGTCCGGGACGTTTCGCCCAACGTTATAAATCAACGTCAAGTCTCACTTAAAAATTGAATGGCTGCCCTTTTTCTCACAGCCCTCTTGTATCCTTGTAAATCACGATCGATTAGGGCAAAAGCTTAAAAGCATTTTTGTTCGCCGCTGTTTATTTTTTAATTGTACACTCATTAACTTTCTTTCGGCCCATTTTTAATCCATAATGCCATTGATACGTTGCCGAAAAGAGAAGCAGCGATTTTTTCCCCTTCTACAACCCCCACCCTCTCGTCTTTGAAAGGATTTGTAACTTCCCGATACAAAAACATTTTATTAAGTTTTCTTTTCACAAAGAGAACTCCGTATTGCTTTATTATTAAAGAATTAAACTTCCTAACAGTTATGCGCTGATGAAAAATTTCGACGGGGGCGGGGGCGGCGTGTTTCCTGTTTTTTTTTTTAATTTATTTATTTTTGTTTAGTTAATTTTACTAACAATATTTTGTTTAGTGCTTGAGCGGTTCCTGTCCTTTCTTAGTGCATCGCTTTGTTGGTGTTTGAGCTTGTTAACTTGACGCTAACGAGACGTTGCTAACACGTGTAACGTCTGGTTAGAAATGTGTTGCGTTCCGGGGACTCCCCGACTTAGACTAGTCTAAAATATAAAAATGCTTTGATAAAGATCCTTGGGGTTGCTTGGCTTGATCTTTTTTTCTCTCTCTGTTGACGTCATCGATCCTTATTTAGCGAAGAGAAGGACAGCGAATCATCCTTGTCCCGTTTGTGGAAAGCATTATGTCAATGAAGGATCCCTCAGGAAACATTTGGCGTGTCATCCGGAAACGTCACAATTATCAAGTTCGTTGAGAATGTGGCCGTGTTCTGTTTGTCAAGCAGTTTTTACACATGAGTCAGGTACCACGTCACTTTCTATCCTTTTTTCGTTTTTATTTCACGTTTATATCCTCATCAGTTGACGCGATTTTTTCTTTTTTTTTTTCATTACTTAGTTAAAAAAACTCTTGACACCGCGCCGACTGCTAAGCCACTGCTCATTCACTCTTTCCCTTAAGTATCAACTGATGAGGATATAAATGTTTGCTTTTGTTGTGTCTTTTGTTTTCACTTTTCGCGATTGCGACCACACCGTGCGACCGAGAAAATTCTGACTCGCAGAAGGCCGGGTTTTCGTTTTGCAGTTGGCACCGCTGCTGCGTCAAATTAACGCCTCATCCGCAACAAAGCTCTCGAATTAATTTTTTTTAGTGTAGTGCCAACCGCAGAGCGCGCCTCACAGCCAACTGTGAATCAGAACGATTCTGACGAGCGCCTTTTTCATGAAGTTTTTCTTTTTTAGGTCTTCTTACCCATATGGAACATATGAGGATGGATCCCAAACATCAGTTCGCCGCCCAGTACGTGTTATCGCGAGCCGCCGCCGAAAGGAGAGAACGAGAGACTTTATTGGCGGCTGTTTCCGCATCTGCTTCCGGTAGTGGTCTTTTGGGCCTAACAGGAATGGCTGGGGCAGGTAAAAATCGATCGTTTTATTAGAGGGATGAGTTGTGATATTGGATTTTATAATTAGTATCTAATAAATATTGGCAGAACGTGTGCAATGAGGTTGTGTTTTTATTTTGTTGGTTTGTTGTATTAGTCGATGTTGGGGGGTTTGATCGAAGGAAATTGGGCCATTTTTGGGCTAAATAATATTGGATAAGGTAGTTAAATTAGAAGCAAGAAAGTAGTATAAATTTATTTTTTTTAATTCACGAAAATAAGCTGACAATATTTGTATGTAATAATATTGGATTATTTTTACGATAATATTGGACTCTAACTAGAAAAATATAAATTATTTAGACTATTTTCTTTCATTTAAAAAATTCCTGTGGATAGATTGCCTAACAAAAATTGTTTATATTTGATGATTCAGTGATATTATATAAAACTAAAAAAAAATTAATCAGATTCTAGACCTAATAATTTTAATGGCGAAAATATAGGCTACAGCTACTATTGAAACAATTCTAAATTCATTTTACTTATATACCTATATTTGTTTGAAATAAGAAATTTTTGTAGAATTCTTAATTCCGCCTTTAAAATTGTGAAATACAAGAAATATTGGATTAGTTTATACAACACTGAACTCAATTAATAGCTTTCAAAAAGTAATTAAATATTAATTGAAATACACAGTATAAAACATGGAAACAATATTACGAAATATTGGCAATAATATTGGACATATTTTATAGAAAAAACGTGTTTTTTTAAATTACAATGTCTGAGTTTTTTTATATTATTTCCACTTTTAGTTTCATAGTTCATAACTTTCAAATATTGCAATAACATTGGACTATATGAAGTCCAATATTATGAATTACACTAATTTAATCACCTTGTATAAATAACTGTAAAACTTGTCAATTTTTGTAGACGCACTTTAAAGCAATGTAATTAAAAATTTGTATGTAAAATTTCAAACCTCCATTTTTAAAAATGGCTGCACTACTGAAAATTTTAAAACGATCATTTTTTTGCATAAAAATACAAAAACCTTAAAAACTGGAAATCAAAAGAATTCAAAGTTATAAAAATATATATATGTTTCATTAAAAAACGTACAACTTTGTCGTGTAACATCCAAATGAAACACCCTGTAGATTTGGAAATATTTGTAAAATTTTTTAAACAGACAATTTTTATTATACTCATTTCGAGGATCTAAAATATTTGTAATAATATTGGATCATATTGTGAAATTAACTGAGTACGTTATCTACCACTAAAAAACTAATGAATTTGTTTATTATTACTTATCTAAGATAAGCACAAACTTCCAAAACATCTACACTAGGTTTTATGAATTATAAATATTGGTAGATAATAATATTGGCAGAACGTGTACAATGAGGTTGAGTTTTTATTTTGTTAGTTTGTGTTGTGTTGTTCAATGTTGGTGAGTTTGATGAAAGAAAGTTGGGACACTTGGGCTAGATGATATTGGATAAACCACTTAAATTGGAAACAAGAAAGTAGTATTAATTAATTTTTTGTGACTTCCAAAAATAAGCTGAGTATATTTTGGGTAGAAATGTTGGATTATTTTTACGATAATATTGGTCCGTTATTTTCTTTTATTAAAAAAACCCTAACAAAAATTGACTATATTTGTGATAATATTGGGGATCAGGAAGATTCAGTGATATAATATAGAACTTAAAAAAATAATCAGATTCTAAGCTCAGTAATTGTAATGGAAATAATATTGGCTACAGCATAATCATTTTTTTATATATAAAATTTCGTAATACCAGAAATATTGGACTGATATTCTGCAACAATACTAAACTGAACAAATAGTCTTCAAAAAGTAATTAAACATTAATTGAAATACAAAATATGAACACAATAATACGAAAATATTGGCAATAATATTGGACATGTTTTATAAAAAAAACATGTTCTTAACAAATTATGCTGTCAGAGTGTTTATATTATTTATAATTTTAGTCTCATAATTTTCAGATATTGTAATAATATTGAACTATATGCAGTGCAATATAAAAAAATCTTTAAAAAATAGGAGTAATATGAGAATATTTAAAGCATCTATTTCTTGAATTATGTATAAATAAGTTCAAACTTTCTGTACTTTTGTAGACGTTAAGGCAATGTTATTAAAAAATTGTGTTTACACTTCCAAATCTCCATTTTTAAAAATGGTGGACCTGTGAATATTTAAATACGACCTTTTTTCCAATAAAATATAAATATCTTAAACTAGAAATTGAAAAAATTTAAATTGCTAAAAATGTATATTCGCTTCATTAAAAAACACGCAACTTTGGTGTGAAACCTTCAAATGAAACACCCTGTACATTTGGAAATTGTAAATTATATTTCTAAATGAGTTCTGCTTGTTTTTTATGCATTTTTTTGTTGCACCGATTTTGATTATGTAAAACATCTGTACCTAATAAAATTGGATCATCTTGTGAAATTAATTGAGTTCGTTATCTACCACTAAAAAAAGGGTGAACCTGTTTATTACTACTATAAACAGTCTTATCTAAGATAAACACAAACTACCAACATTTCTACACTAGGTTTTATGGATTATAAATATTGGTAATAATATTGGACAGAACGGTTAACATAGAACAAACTTTGAAAATCGACTCTCATAATTCCTGTTTCTAAAATTCATACATGTTTATATTTTTGTGTATTTTTTAAATCTAGTAGTGTCCAATATTTACTTGGAGATACGTTCCCTTAAATTGTTCGTAATATTGACGATTTGTATTATATTGATGTATATTTTCCAGTCCTATAAACCTATTAACAATTGTATTTGTCGCTAGAAACAAAAAGTAAATTTAAAAGTTTTAAATACGTATAATATAGGCCACTTATTTTCTTTTTTTTTGTATGTAAAAAAAAGAGTTTGCAAGGTTCATAAAAAAGATAAACATTGAAAAACATGCAAATAATAAAATTTAAAATAATATTGACATCGGTTGTTGCGTAATGTCAACCTCATAATAAATAAACGATGGTGGTCTCATGATTTATTTTTCCAAGAAAAATAAATTATTAACTAAATGGAAATTCCCCAAAAGTGATTACCTTCATCAGGAGCTACCGATCCTGTTTTTGGTTTTAAATTTTGTTTTTTTTTTGGTTTTTGTGTTTATTTCGTCTATTTTGTAATACCAATAATATAAGATAATATTGGTTCTGGCTTTAAACTGAAACCACGTTGCCAATTCGCACCCAGTAGAGTAGCACCGGACCTGGTCTATGCATGCACACTTCTCCCCTCTTCTCTCCATCTTCTCTCTCGCTCTACTAAAATTGGCTACCGCCTTCCTTCTTTAACTCTATCCCTCTCACTCACAGTAGGTATGTCGCACCCCCACACTCCTGCAAACATACTTAAACCACGTCAAAATTTCAGCGAGCGGAAGCCCCATGTGCGCCTCCCCCAGCGCCCACAGTGACAGTTCCTCAGGCAACGGCCGCCTCTCGTCCGCCGGCTCGGAGGCCGGGGGCCTAAACAACAACAACAACAACTGCACCACCAAGCTGAACGAGATCCTACGCAGCAACAACGGCCTCCACCAACAGTACAACGTCGAAGAACAACTGCACAACGCCAACCGGATGGCCGTCATCGCCAACATGGTGGGGCAGGGCGGCGTGCCCCCGGGGCTGGGCTCCGACTCGTCCGCCGCCGCCAACATCGCGGCCGCCAATATTGCCAATCTTGCCATGCGACTTGGCGTCACACAGGTACGTCGTGCGTACAATGTGGCGTCCGTGTATGAAAATTGCGCTTCCAGGCCAACCAAGTGAACAACAGCAGCAATCCCTCGACGCCGCCTATCACGAACGACACGTTATCGGCGTCGATGAACGCCATGAACGCGATGAGGGCCTCCATGGATAGTATAAGGAATATGGACGCGATGCGGTCATCGGTGATGGACATGTCTTCGCCGCAGCAGTCACAGCAGCAGCAGGATGCGCTCAGGATGCAACAGCACGCGGAAGCTTTGCTCAGGTCGCAAGCAGAAGCTGCGCTACGTTTGGCTATGAGTCAGGCGCTGCCTCAGCTCAACCAACACCAGCAGGACAACGGCAGTCCGCTGCGCCACAACGGTGAGTGGCTCTGAAAACTGGAACTGAGTGTCTCTAGTACAAATAACAAACGATGTAGCGTTCAGGTTTTTCTCTTACACAATTCAATTTTAATTGTTATATAGAGTAGATCTTTGAAAACGTCATTAATTAAAATCAGAAACACGTAGGTCCGAAGAGGAACCCTTGTGTGATTCTTCTGTCGATTATGTCTGTGTGAAATCCACTTTCGGTTTCAAGCTGTATTTCTATAACATTTTTTATTGATTTTGTCTACATTCTTCAAAGGTTTGAACAAGCCAATGACACATATTTTTAATTAAAAGTCTAGTGAAAATGAGAAACAACATAGAGCTAAGAAAAATCCTTGCATCACTTCGTTACTAATTAGACTTCTAGAGGTTCCAGTACCAATTTCTTATTTTATTGTAAAACTTTTTGGATTTGCCTCCATCTATTTCAGAAGATGTTGCTGGTGATATTTATAAACAATGTAGCCCTAGACGGAATTTTGCAAAAAAAACGTGTTTACTGAAAGCAGCTGCAAGAGTTTGTAAGTTTTGGTCTTAAATATTCTTCAGTACATCCTACATTTTTGATTATGTCGTTAATAAAAATATGATATAACAAAAGGTTAAAAACGAATCCTTGTACTACTCCTCTGTTAACAGTACAACTCGGTTTTAAATCTTATCATTAAATAATATTGACATTTTTATGTTTCACAATAATTTTAAGAATGCCAGTGATAAAAGTGATCATTCAAATAGACCTTAGAAGGAGGAATACTTTTTACTTGAAACCTCTGACGATCGTTTTAAAATTTTTCTCTTACACCCTTCAATTTTAATTGCTATAGATTTCTGAAAATGTCATTATTTAAAATCAGAAACACATAAGTCTGAAGAGGAATCCTTGCGCGATTACTTTCTTGATTAGGTCTGTGTGAAATATAGTTCGGGTTTAAAGTTGTATTTCTACAACTTTTTTTTGATTTTTCTCTACATTCTTCAAAGGTTTGAACATGTCGCTGACACAAATTTTCAATTAAGACCTTTTTAGAAAAAACCTACAGAAATCCTTTATTAATTAAAATATTAAGAACAAATTACAAGTATTGTTCATGAGTATGTTATAGCTTTTTCCTCTACTTGATTTGGATTTTTGAAAAAGTCTTTAGTAAAAATAAGAAACAACTTAGAGCTAAGAAGGAATCCTTGCATGATTTCTTTACTAATTGGGCTTCTACAGGTTCCAGCACCAATTTCTTATTTCATTGTAAAACTTTTTGGATTTGCCTCCATCTATTTCAGATGTTCCTGATGATATTTATAAACAGAGTTGCCCTAGAAGGAATTTTGAAAAAATATTATGTTTACTGAAAGCGTCTGCAAGAGTTTATAAGTTTTACTCTTAAATATCCTTCAAAATAACCTACATTTTGAATATGTCGTTGAGAAAACTATGATACAACAAAAGATTAAAAAGGAATCCTTGTGCTATTCCTCTGTTGACTGTATTGTGTATTTTCTAATCACGGTTTCAAATCTTATCGTCAAATAATTTAAGATTTTTATGTTTCAAAATTTTAAGCATGACAGTGATAAAAGTTTTAATTCAAGTGACCTTAGAAAGAGGAATATTTTTAATTGGAAATCCTTGAGGATCGTTTTCAGTTTTTCCCTTATATATTTCAATTTCAATTGCTACAGATCTTTGAAAATATCATTACTTAAAATCAAAAACATGTAAGACTGAAGAGGAATCCTTGCGTTATTCCTCTACTGGTGACGTTTATGTGAAATCTAGTTTCCGTTTCAAGTTGTATTTCTACAAAATTTTCACTTGATTTTCCTACATTCTTCAGAGGTTTGAAGATGTCGCTAAAATAAATTTTCATTAAATAATTCTTAGAAAAATCGTACAGAAATCCTTTATTGTTTAAAAAATAATGAGGACAATTTTCTGGTTTCGTCCATGTGTCTGTTATTGTGTTTTTCTTTACGAGTTCGAATATCTTTACTAAAAATAAGAAACACCGTAGAGCTAAGAAGGAATCCTTGCATTATTTATTTTCTAATTGAGTTTCTACACGTTCTAATACCAGTTTCTCTATTTTATTGTCAAATTTTTGGAATTTTTTCTATATATTTCAGAAATGTTGTGGATAATATTTATAACCAGTGTGGTACTAGACGGAAT
Source organism: Zophobas atratus (assembly GCA_022388445.1). NCBI lineage: Eukaryota > Metazoa > Arthropoda > Insecta > Coleoptera > Tenebrionidae > Zophobas > Zophobas atratus. Next base: position 12,181,037 of record CM039446.1, read on the forward strand.
TTTGTAAAAAAATGTATTTATCAAAGCTGCTGCAATAGTTTATAAGTTTTGTTCTTAAAATCCTTCAGAATAACCTACATCTTTGATTATGTTGTTGAGAAAAATATGATGTAACAAAAGATTAAAAAGGAATCCTTGTGCTATTCCTCTGTTGACGGTATTTGTGTATTTTCTAATCTCGGTTTCAAATCTTATCGTCAAATAATTTTAACATTTTTATGTTTCACAATTTTAAGCATGACAGTGATAGAAGTTCTAATTCAAGTGGACCTTAGAAGGAGGAATACCTTTAATTTGGAATCCTTGTGGATCGTTTTCAATTTTTCCCTTATATATTTCAATTTCAATTGCTGCAGATCTTTGAAAATATCATTATTTAAAATCAAAAACACGTAAGTCTGAAGAGGAATCCTTGCATGATTCCTCTGCTGGTTACATTTATGTGAAATCTAGTTTCCGTTTCAAGTTGTATTTCACAAAATTTTCACTTGATTTTCCCTACATTCTTCAGAGGTTTGAAGATGTCATTAAAACAAATTTTCAGTTAAGTAGTTCTTAGAAAAATCGTACAGAAATTCTTTATTGATTAAATTATTGAGGATAATTTTCAGGTTTCGTCCATATGTCTGTTACTGTGTTTTTCTTTACGAGGTTCGAATATCTTTAGTAAAAATAAGAAACAACGTAAGAGCAAAGAAGGAATCCTTGCATCATCTATTTTCTACTTGGGTTTCTACACGTTCTAATACCAATTTCCATTTTATTGTCTAACTTTTTGGATTTTTTTCTATATATTTCAGAAAATTTTGAGGATAATATTTATAAACAGTGTGGTACTAAACGGAATTTTGCAAAAAAAAATATTTATTGAAAGCGGCTGCAAGAGTTTATAAGTTTTGCTCTTAAATATCCTTCATTATAGCCTACATCTTTGGTTATGTCGTTGAGAAAAATATGATATAACAAATAATTAAAAAGGAATCCTTGTGCTATTCCTCTGTTGACTGTATTTGTGTATTTTCTAATCACGGTTTCAAATCTTATCGTCAAATAATTTTAACATTTTTATGTTTCACAATTTTAAGCATGACAGTGATAAAAGTTCTAATTCAAGTGGACCTTAGAAGGAGGAATACTTTTAACTTGGAATCTTTGAGGATCGTTTTCAATTTTTCCCTTATATATTTCAATTTCAATTGCTACAGATCTTTCAAAATATCATTATTTAAAATCAAAAACACGTAAGTCTGAAGAGGAATCCTTGCGTGATTCCTCTGCTGGTTACGTTTATGTGAAATCTAGTTTCCGTTTCAAGTTGCATTTCTGCAAATTTTTCGCTTGTTTTCCCTACATTCTTCAGAGGTTTGAAAATGTCGTTAAAACAAATTTTCAGTTAAGTAATTCTTAGAAAAATCGTACAGAAATTCTTTATTGATTAAATTATCGAGGATAATTTTCATGTTTCGTCCATATGTCTGTTACTGTGTTTGTCTTTACAAGGTTCAAATATCTTTAGTAAAAATAAGAAACAACGTAGAGCTAAAAAGGAGTCCTTGCATCATCTATTTTCTAATTGGGTTTCTACACGTTCTAATACCAATTTCCATTTTATTGTCTAACTTTTTGAATTTTTTTCTATATATTTCAGAAAATTTTGAGGATAATATTTATAAACAGTGTGGTACTAGACGCAATTTTGCAAAAAAAATGTTTTTATTGAAAGCTGCTGCAAGAGTTTATAAGTTTTGCTCTTAAATATCCTTCAGTATAACCTACATCTTTGATTATGTCGTTGAGAAAAATATGATATAACAAAAGATTAAAAAGGAATCCTTGTGCTATTCCTCTGTTGACTGTATTTGTGTATTTTCTAATGACGGTTTCAAATCTTATCGTCAAATAATTTTAACATTTTTATGTTTCACAATTTTAAGCATGACAGTGATAAAAGTTCTAATTCAAGTAGACCTTAGAAGGACGAATACCTTTAACTTGGAATCCTTGAGGATCGTTTTCAATTTCTCCCTTACACATTTCAATTTCAATTGCTACAGATCTTTGAAAATATCGTTATTGAAAATTAAAAACACGTAAGTCTGAAGAGGAATCCTTGCGTGATTCCTCTGCTGGTTACGTTTATGTGAAATCTAGTTTCCGTTTCAAGTTGTACTTCTGCAAATTTTTTACTTGATTTTCTCTATATTCGTCACAGGTCACTGACCCAAATTTTCAATTAAACAATTCTTAGAAAAATTCTTCTATCCAATTTTGAAAATGTTTTTAGTAAAAACAACATAACATTAAAAAAGAATATTTGCATCATTTCTTCACTGATTTAGCTTCTACACGTTCTAATACCACGTAGTAAATTTGTTGAAAATTATGAGCAGCTCAAATTTAGAAAACAATTTTTGTACTCAGTCCGATTAAGCATAGATTTTTTATTACGTATATTTTTTGTTGTTGTAGGTAACTACCAGAGCCACCAGGGCCAGTCGTCGCAGCAGCTCAGCCCGGACCTGACCGAAGCCCTCAGGCTGCAGGAGCAGAGATTGGAGCAAGCTTTAAGGCTGCACGGGAGCGATCCAAGAACACTGGGCTTCTCCCTAAGCAGCCAGCAGCAGAATCAACAGCCATGAAATTTTAGCTATTACTGAACGCATTCTAACGTAAAGTACAAGAAAGGGTTGCAGCCTTCTTCCACAGCTCTCCATCAATCTTCCAACAGTAACGGATTCTCTGACGCACCCATATTCGAAGAAAATGTGCCAAATTTTTCGTTTTTTGTTGATTTTTTAAACGACACGTTAATGCGCTCAGTATAATCCTAATGGCTACGCCATATGAAGTAATGATTAAGCGCACTTTAAAAGTGCATCACTACAAAATCATTTAAACAATGTATAGTAAATAAGTGTTGAGAGGAAAATACCTAAAGTAAGTGTTTTTAGGTATAAAGAAGAAGAAATACTTAATACATATATTTAGGGATAAGTTGTAAATAATATTACAAATAAGATTGTTTTAGATGAAAAACAATGGATGAATGATAGAGAATTTGTAATTATACGATGTAAGTACGATTTTTTATTTAAACATTTAAGAAACGAAGCGAAAAGAGGTGAAAATCAAATTGGGGAACTTTTTTTCAAACTGTGATTTTAGTTATTTGGCCGGATAAAGATTAGCAATAAATAAATAAAAAAAAACTTTAAATAAAAATATATGAGAAGAGAAAAATGATGATGAATTTGCAATTTTTACTGTGATTTTTTATTAATTTTAGAAAAAATCGGAATTTATTGCTCGTTTTTCAAGTACAAAAGGGACAAAGTCCCGTATTATTTTTTTTTATGTGTGAGCGACAGGGTATGAATGTATGAGCGACTGTGCGATTATCATCCAGAATTTTTGTACCAAGTACTTAATGAAATGTTCACTTTTTCGGTTTCTCGTCGATCATGTGGTTTTATCTGATGTACATAATTTATACGTAAGAGCCTGTACATAAGCAATCCGGCACGGTCTGAAGGGCGCCGGCGAGTGGAGAGGGTCCAGACGAAAATTACTCACTCAATTTTACAACCATCAAAAATAAAGAACAGTTTCAAAAAGACAAAACCCTCAGGGTAAAACATTGTATCCATATTTTAAATTTTGATAAAAATATATCTAATAAACAAAAGATGCAAACAAATAACTAGAAATTAAAAAAGTTTCGAAATTTCTAAAAAAAAATATTTTTTTAGTCCAAAATATGGGCGTCTGCGGTACAGATTTGACAGAAAGTGTAATCAAATTCAAATATAGTTCCAAATTTAGCCTTGAAGTCACTACGTTTTCGGTAAGAGTCTGCTCTCTGTCGAAATTGTCTGTAGATGTCTCTGTTGCGGCCGTCTGGCCCCGCCCCACTCGCCCCCACCCTTCTCACTATCACTAGATTTCCCATATATTACAATAGCCATATAGACAATAGTTAAAAAATCTACAATAGCCACGGCACTCAGCCACCATCTTTCCTAAAAAGTGACGACTTAGAACCGGTTTCACACCGTGAAACAAGCCACAATCAGCGACAAACGGCACGCCATCTGGCGCAACCCTCGCGACTAACATTCCTCAGTAAACCGTCGCTACAAGCGAACAGATGGCGCTGCAATACGTGAATCCCCGACTTCGACAGATAAAATACATAACAAAATCTTACAATAGCCCGGTTGCACTAAGTGCTACAAACATTTTGCCCACCAGAATAATTACGTCAACGTAATTATTTCCATCTTAAAAATTCTACAATAGCCCAATCGGACCACGTCCGACTACAAACTTTCAGTAAGCCCACTGGGGTCCGCCCCCTTTTTAATGTATTTTACATAAATATTAACGTCTAGTGCCCGAATGGACAAATATTTATCGTAAAATTACGAAATTTTTTTTGCAATAGCCCACACAACATCAGTGCGGACCAGTTCCGCACAGTTTTTTCAAGTTCTAACCGGATTTAGTTCGACTTTTTAGTTCGGTGTTAAACGGTCCTGCAGGTGGCCCTCTCGAAGGGACCCAAAAACATATAGCGCACCCTTCCCGATTGCTGTCAAACCGTCCGCTTGTAGGTCATCTATACGAAAGGTAAAAAGCAAAAAGCCCCCAGAGAGGGCCGCGTGCAGGGCCGGCTCTTAAAATTTCAGTTAAAAAGCAATAGTCTAAACGCATAATGATTCTCTTATGCTATACAAAAAATTTCGGTAACCATACTTCAGTTCGTGTTTGTTCGGTCGCGACGCGTCGCGGCCATTTTCATTGTTTTTACAATAATCTGATCACACACACACTTACACTAGAGAAATTCCGGTTCGGAGTACACTGATATGATAAAAATTGGGGTTCGGCCGAGTTCACACCACACACATACACAAATATGTCTAAAAGTCACTTTTGGGAAATACAAACGTTTCGGCTTACTTCTGTCAAAAACACGGTCAAAAATTCGATTTAAAACCACATATAATAAAAAAAATCGCAAAAAAATATTTCTATAGTTATTTCAATGTTAGTTGTGTTAACACAAGTTAATGTTAAGTTACTTTTTCATCGTATACGTATATAATAATAACTAAGTTTTTTGTGAGCGCAGCTAGAGTGGTGCGCCCCCTGTCGGTGCAGCCGCACAACTGCACATGATAGTTACAGATTATAGTTAAATGTTACTGTTGATAGTTACGATAGGAAAATCGAGCCAGGGCCGCATCGAGGGGGGCGCGTGCGCTTCTATCCGAATAAATGTAACAATACGCCATTTTCGTGCAAACTAGTTTCCGTTAATTTAATGCTTAAGCTATGATATACGTAACAATCGGCCGAGTCGGCTGCGAACCTATGGGAGAGTGGGCCGACTCGGCCGCTGTTGATCACTCAATGTTTTTTTTCAGTTTTCCTAGTTGTACTGTATATGTTAATACTACAGTTGTTTTTCATAGTTTATGCTTTATTGTAATTTATTGTCTGTTTGAATTTTTGCGTATTATTACGAAAAACCAGGAAAATAATATTTGATATTATCATTAACTTTTTTATATATTTTACTAACTTGGTTCCGACTGCGGAACTTATTTATATGTTACGTAACGTTAGTCGTAAGGAGTTATTGTACGTTATTATAATTTTATACAAGTTTTGTGCCGCCATCTTTTTTATTATTTAAAATTTTCGACTGCCATTTATATTTTTTAACTTATGCTTTTCGTAGTTTTTTTTAAGTTCCTATTACAATGTTTTCGGCTGTAGTTTGCTATACAGTGAAAAATCAATTAACGTGTGAATGTTGTGCGACTGCCAAATTTTCATTTCGGAACAGTTCTTCGAAAAATTAGCAAATTGTAACAAAATTCGAAACTCGAGGCATTTCTCTTACACGCAAAATTCATACTTTGTTTGTAATATATAGGGTTAACAAAAATTAATGATGTGGATTTAGGAGACATTATGTTATCATGTTTTTATTCGACAAATTGATGTATGAACTGTACGTGTGAAATGTATCTTACTTACTGGAAATAGCAAATATAAAAGAAATAAGTGCGTCTTCTTTCAAACCCGAGCTCGTTTTGCCAGCTTGATCCAGCATTAAATTCATCGTAAAAAGAATCAGCCCTTCTTCCATCACACTTCCATTGTATATATAGAAATTCAGTAGCCATTTTAACACAAAAAACAGATCTAGTGATTTGATAGTAGCTCTAAAACACTATTATAACTTTGATTGTTGACAGAGTTTTGTCTACAACACTTCTCAAATTATGTCATGTTTTTTTCAATTTTTTTCTTGTAGTTTCAAATTTTTAAACTATGTAATAATAATCAAATAACCACGAATCTAAAGTTTAGTTTACATCTTTTCTATTATCATCAACTCTTCATACGTTGTTTAATCTTAGGAGGCGGGAAAATACAGCGCCATCTGTAACTTATACTTCAAAGGAACGGACTATGACTGAAGAGATATCTGTTTGGTTACAGTTCCCTAGTTTCAGTGAACAGAATTCAGACTTCTCGCTCTGTATTGAACGTAATCTGTATCAACAATTCTCTTAATAAATGAAACCTACTTCAAAATCTCTTAAGCAAAAATATTATTTCTTAAAGTTTAATTTTAGTTTTAGAGTTAAAACACATCAAAGACTATAACTTTTTAAGTTATAAAAATATAGGTAAAAAAAGCAAGATTTTGTTAGAACAGGCAACCAAATATACACATTATAAGTTACATTTTTTTTAAATAAACTGTTATGAATACCAGAAACTAAATTCAGAGTTGTAACCGGTGTTCAGTTGAAAAATTACTCAAAGGAGGCGTTGGAATTTCATTTGACACAAGCAGCATGTCTGTTCTTATAACATCCATTTGACAGAAAGATAACCTGTTGTATGGTTGTATGTGATATGTTATAAGAACAGACATGCCGTTTTTGTCAAAAGATATTCCAATGCTACTCTGAATGATTTTTCAAACGTACACCCGTTATTTTTTTCTACAAAAGTTCGATGCTTCTGTCTAAAATGTGTCAGCAATTTAAATATTTTCTTCCCTCATCTTACATAAACATATTTATCGTTTTGTTTTGATTGTAATCTACTAATTTTGGACTTTGAAATGCAGAATCGGACACAAAAATGTATATATGGTTGCATAACTGAATTTTTATTTACTAATTTTGAAGATTTCGATCATCGAAAAAAAGCTGTAACTAACACTTCGGTTACTTACTAGTTTACAATCTCTGCGGTTTTCATTAACCAACTCGTTTGTTAAATAACTATTTCGAACATTGATGTTTCGTTCTTAAAAAGCTGTCATCAACACTCCATTATGAAACCTTTCAAGTTGCCTTTGGTACCAAAACCCCGGTTTTTTACTTTTTTGAATGAAAATGTTAATGTTTATTTTTTCAGAAAACTCTTCCAGCGAAAAAAAGCTTGAAACCAAATTCAAGCTTCTTCTTTTAACCCAAAACTGTGTCTCGATGGAATTAAGTTTAAAATTTAACTCAAAGATTTTTAGCAATAACCCACAGTCCGCCTCAGTAAAAGTGTAATTAGTGTAAGACCAGACAATTAATGATTTGTAAATTCTCAGTTCATATTATGATTTTAAACTGTTCATGGTTCTACCTAAAACAAATTAACAACAACAACGTAAAAGTTTATATAAAACATTTGCCAGTTTTTGAAGATGGTTAATTTTTGGAGAGGGTGGGTGGGTGGGGTTAATAGCTGCTACGATAAGACTGATCTTGGCAAATGACATACCTTCTAAGAAAAGAGAGGGTAAGTGGGCGGGGCTAGTAACTGCCAAGATAAGACTGATTTTGACAAATGTTGATACCCTCTAAGGAAAGAGACGGTAGGTGGGCGGGGCTAATAGCTGCTAAAATAAGGCTGATTTTGTCAAATGACATATCCTCTGTGATAACCTAAACTTCCCTATGTTATTTGACCTTGAAAAAGTTTGAAAGGCCAGCGAAAAATTCAAAAATTCAAAATTTGGCCTTGGCTGTGATTGTCTAACAAATGGGAACCTACGTTGTGTTTTTTTTTTTGAAAAGTGGCGGGAAGACGTTCTTTCATACAAGTGCATACACTGCGTGTGAGTCGAGAGTGCAAGAAATAATAGACAAAATTTGGGAGGGGCCGCAATGGCACCCTTCCTTAGGAGGAAAAGAAACGAAGAGCGAAAGTGACTCCGCGTGCCCTTCTGGCCGTCCCGCAGGGCCAAGTCGTTATCGGTCTTCATCCCCAAAGACCCCCTAGGGCTATATTCACAGATATATTACATTTCAAACACCTTAAGATATATGAAAGAAAAACACTCGCGAATTGACAAACATACACATATGAAAAACGAACAAACGCAAAATCCTATACATCTGTTTGGAATCAATGTAAATATTTGAATATCACAAATTTAATAAAAACAAAGCAAAATCTGAATTAAGTAACTGGATGCAAATACACAAGTTATTACAGGCGTGTGACGGCAGATCTTTAATGTTACGGCAGTTAACAGGAGCACAGCAAAAGTACCCCTGGGGCGTTGTAGCACAAGCGGAGTTTGGGGATACCGGTCTGGGGCTGTTCTCCCCCCACGACGGTGATTCTATCTATCACAAAGTCTACCCCACACGCATATCTCCATTACGAACGTGCCCTGCGGAACTAGGCCATTACGGTCGCCAGACCCGCAAGTGGATCTCGACTAGGCCGAACTTCGCTTCTGCCACGTTTTCTAACCTCAGTTCCATTTTTAAATATTCAATCTCTTATAACTCTGATGTTAACAACAACTGAACAAGTGTTAAAGTTTCAACGAGCAATAAACAACATTTAAATTCGCCATACAATCTTGTGAAATTTTAAACAACAAATAATTCTTATGCGAAATTAAAATTGGACATCAAATAATTTATATGATAGAAACATTCATCAACAAAGTATTTACAAAACAAACTTAGCAAGGATTTATGAAACAAAAGATCTGGTGTAAAATAAACTTGTACAAATAGAAATATTATGTGAGGTTAAAACTGTAGAACATGAAATTTACGTTCATTTAAAATTATACAAAAAATAAAATTACTGAAGTTAAAACTGTGAGATTTAGAAATATTGTACGAGGTTAAAAATTGCAAATTTGCAGGAGATTGATATTTGCCACACTTTATCAACGGTTCAAACAAAGAGTTTACGTTATGTTAAATTATGTCTTGATCTAAGTGATTGGTTACTTCAAAAAAACAATTTACTTTGAGAATTTAAAATACCGCGAACTGGTTATGCCAACAAAACACATAATAAACAAACACAAAAATATCCAATCATCGCTCCGAGGGAAAAAGCGTCTCGGTGATATAAATTTTAAATCGTTGTGAGGGCATGCCTTGATAAATTAATCAATCTTTAGCGTTTTGAGAGCATGCCTTGATAAATTAATCAATTTGTAGCGTTGTGATGGCATGTCTCGACATGGGCGCCCATAGAAACCATTCTCAGGGGGGGCCACCCTGAAATTTTTGTAATATACTCTATTCTTGTATATACAAATAATATAATGATACAAATCTTTACTGTTACAAATATATATTTTAATCATCAACTGCATTAATCAAATCCACTCGCACATAACCCTATAAAAACATTATTCTTATTATTAACAAAAATAAATGTAAAATATTAAAATTAAAAAGTTATAATAGTTATTTATTATACAAACGGTTAAAGTGAATGTTTAATGAGCGGTCAGTTTAAGGCGAGAGCGGCGTATGCCGCGAGCGCCTTAAGACCGCGAGTTACACATTCATTTTAACCGCGAGTGTAATACAAAATTTTATTCAATTTTGACAACCCCAAGTCCCAAATTGTGAAAAAATTGGTGATTCAAAGTTCAGACGCGAGAAACGTCAGAATTGACAGCGACCAAATAAAAGTTTTATATGCGTAGAATTTAGTGTACAATATCAGGTCTGTGTGTGTAGTATGTGACTTTGGCGACGGTGTTTGTTTATTTTAAACAAACTAAAATGATCGAAAAATTGCAAAATCATGCAAGATTCTAACGACAAAACTTGCTCCCAGAAAAGACCAGATCAGAAAGTGTATCAAAAGTTCCTCAGATGGAAAGAGCAGCAAGACACTGGAGAAATTACAGAAATGGTAACCATGGTTTTAAAACAGCAAATAAAAATTTTATTTCGCTAGCGGTTTAAAAATTTTATGGTGCTACCGGATAAACCAAAGCTTTAGTGGCCTACTGACGGCAAAATAAACGTTTGTTTACATGTCAAAATTGAATAAAAATATTAAATTAATCAAAAATTTTTTGATACTTGGAAAAAACTAACATGCTCTTTTGGCAAATCTTCCATAAAAATACTACTGTCAAGGTTTTTTATTTTTACAAAATCCTGCCAATTTTGGATTTCGTCTGATAAATTGTCAGTGGAGTAAAATTCGCCCAACCCTTTAAAGCAACTTGGTTTTAAGTTATGCATATTCTTTCGATGTAAAGAAAATAATGAGTATAGTGACAGTTTTGTTTCGGAAAATCGTGTTGTTAGGGAAAGAATTAAATGATCCAGGTATGGAATAAAAGTGCCTATTTTAAAATAATTTTCAATGCTATCTGTGTTGTGGTTCGTACGCCCACTGGTGAAACAGTTCTGGAGCAACCGAAATTTCCACTCGACGTCGATGGCTACTCTGAAAAACCGCCATCAGTAAAGTGTTTGCCATTTCTATTGAAACACCACTTGTTAATCGTAAATTTGGCAACGTTCATATTCAGACAATTTTCTAACTAAAAGCCGTTGTCAATCAACCGAAAGCTGTTATCAATTGCTAAATTTTAAGCAAAATCAACAGGTGGTGTTTCAATAGAAATGGCAAAGACAATAGTAATAAATAACACCACTAGTGCACATTGTTACGTTATTACCGCTATCACGATCAGCCTTGTCACTTATTTTATAGTTCTTATTAGCTGAAGTATCATCAGTATTTGTAATTTTTCTCTTGAAGAATTTTCGAATATCTATATTTTTCTGTTTCTAAATAAAATATTAAATTTAAAATTTAAACAGATATTTAATTTAATTTAATGAAGAGTACTTACGCTCAAATTTTGAAATAAAGAAATAATAATAATTATAGCCAATAAAACGCCGGTTCAACAACTGTTCGTCTTTAAACGTCACTTCACCACATATAAAAAGTGAAAACGGAATGGGTATAAGCAATAAAGTGTTTGCTCTTGTAATAACTGTAAAAAGCAAATAATGAAACAACCCATAATTCAGTACCGGTTAAAAACGATAGATTTATGACGTTTCCAGGCAAATCTGGGCCGAACAAAGGGTTTCAAAACCAGATGGTCTAAGTTTGTCACATTTCTGTGTTTGTGTGGCAATAAAACTGAAAATGTAGGGCATGTTGTAGGTACCTACTCTTACAAATGTGCTGAAGTTTAAATTTGACAAATAAAAAGGAAATTGACGTAGAATCTCAGGGGGGGCCATGGCCCCCCCTGGCCCCCCCATATGGGCGCCCATGTGTCTCGATGAATTAATCAATCTGTGGCGTTGTGATGGCATCCCTCGATGAATTAATCAATCTGTGAGAAAACATTTTAAACCCCACCCGCCAGTTCGCAGTGTAATGAACTTGTTTAACTGCCGCAAATGAACTATGTATTAGCAATCTTGTGTGAAGAATTTAGAAGTGTTATAATGTATGCACCCAGAAACTTACTCGTAATTAAACAAATAGGTGTTTTCCTGACTAAATTAATTTCATGAAATCTTTTAGCAAGGGGTTTATTTAAATAATCCTGATTGTTAAACTGTGTTTGCACTAGCTGACTATTAAGCAAAACTAACTTGATTGGTGAATTTACAAACAATGAAACAAATTTACAGCACGTGTTTCGAGTTGACTGGAAGTCCGCATTATTAAAAGGCAGCAAGAACTACCGCGCGAGTTGGGGACAACTGTGTGATTATGAAAGTTACGATTGATTGTCGTTAAACAAAGGCTTTCTCCCGTTTTATTAACTACCAAACCAACTAATTTAAACCTAGCGCTTACCACGTGTTTACACTCAGACAAGCACATTCATAATGACCCTACGCCATGCAGCTTCTCTACCAACCCTCTAACCCTGTAACTAAAAACTCCCTAGCGATACCAAGCCCTCATCTAACTCAATAATCATGCAAAACTACCCCTAAGCGCTACGTGCATATTTGGTTGCCTACGTTTAACAATTTCCTTTTTTGTGATTGATTTTGTTAATTAATTTCAAAAAAAATAACTCAAGAACAGATCAGGTAGAATTTTCCAAAAATAGAACATCAAAGTTCCCCAAAATTGTTTTAAATAATTTACAAAAAAATCTCCATTCAAAATGATTCACTATGAGTATCCAAGAGTCTACCGAATTAAAAAAAACGCCATTTCCAGACACCCGGTTTATTAAAAAATTTTGTATTAGTTTTTCAATTTTGTTTTAAACATTTTCGCGTAGTTATTAACAGGGGTATAAAGACTATATTCCCGATTAACACACTCTTCTTGGGTATTTAACACATCCATAACACCAAAAATGTGAAACTTATCTTGATGTATCACAAAGAGTCCTCCACCTCCATCCATCGCACAAAAAGGAGTATCTAAGAAAGTTCCAATATTCAACAAATATCACTACAATTTCCCACAAATGCTCACCTTTCTCTGAATAATGAACACACAATTTTTCGTCTGTCATATCCATATATTTTTCTGGTAAATTCATCCTACACTCTTCAATTGATGCCAACTTTACTTTAGCAGTTGTAGGATTATGCGAAAAATTGGTACTAGTACCGTTGGAGTTCCAAAGACTGAGCTACATTATAAATAAAATATTTTTACGTGGTTAAAAAATACATTAAAAAAGTATACATAGCCTTCATCGTTTTCTTTCTTCAATTCTCCATCCCAATCTATACACACCGGTTGAACGGTTCGTGAAAACTGGAACTCCTTTTCTAGTACTATAATAAGCAAATAACCATAATTATCAACGTGATGAATACTAGAAGTTTGTACTTTATCTGAACCTCTAGAAGAAAAATATGAACCAGCAGCTACAATGTATTGTTTAGATATCAATTTTTCGTTGTTAACTACTCCGAAACAACGAGCAACTAGAATACATTCGTTACAGTACCGTCACAAAGTTTGTTGTAAATCTTTACCAGTGAGCACAATTTTGTCACTTAATAAACTACCACTGCATATCAGTTTGGTATCATTTTGTCTATAAATCCCCACTACCCATGGAGAATCTATGGTACCATCAGATATATTAAGCACGAGGTCCTTGACTGATATATGTCCGCATTCTGAAATTGTTATCACCACAGATAAAGCCGCACCTATTTATAGTAAAGTCGTACTTGGAACACAATGGGGAGTCCCCGGCTTCCAACGCCCACTCTCACAGTACACAGGATAATCCATCAATTTCACGTCTTCGTAAAACGGAGCACACTGGTACTTCACACTGGCACCAACCACAGGCTCAACGCAGTTTTTCATCTTCGCCATGTTAAAGTAGCATGTTACATTCATCTCTTTCGCGTTGGCTATAGTTGGACAAGTTCCTAAAATCGTCATTGTAGACATAAAAATGAGTTTTGTACAACAGTACTTAAGCATTTTCCGATGTCAGACGACCAGGTACCATTTTCACAAGCAAGTATGTTGTTTCCTTCTAATTTGTAACCTTCGTGACACATTGTTTTCAAAATGGTACCAGTTTTCACGAGAGTTCCTGACGGGAAATTAGTGGTACCACCATAAAGCGACCATTGGCCAAATTCTGGGGGTTTGGTTAGAAGGCAGTTTGTGCTTCAAGTTAGTGGGGTTATTGTAGCCACGTTGTGGTCAAACGTACGTACCTGTTTGCTGCTGGAGTGGAGGGGGTTGTTGTAGAGGTTGCCATTGAAGTACTAGGATGAGTGTAAATGTGTGTGGTCGGCGCAGTGGTATGTACTACAGGGATGGCCAGTCTGTGGAATTTTGCAATAATATGGAGGCTTCTGTAACACAAGCAGATGCTTACGGTTTAAATCGGGCGTAATACTCCCTAATAAAATCGTCTATGTATTGGGAGACATGAGTGAAAAGGGAATATTTTTGACTGTCACACCCTCCATTTTCTGTTTGTGCTAATAAAGAAATGCTAACTATTCCAATAAGATAGTGTTTGCCTTTGTGGTTGAAAACCATTCCGCTGCCACTATCACCGTGACAGACCGATTTACCTAAAATGGAAAAATCCATTGTTATAGAGGATTTTCCCAAAAGTAATACACCTGTACTGGAAATGTACGAAAATCGCAAACTTACTTTTGTTTAAATATCCACCGCAGAGTTTATCCTGGGTAAGGTACTCTCTATAATCTACATCTTGTAACATATTCACACACTTTTCTCTAGGGATTACGGGAAGTTCCAGACTTCTTAACATATCTGACGGTTTATTGTATTCTAGTGTATAACCCCATCCACTAACCTGGTCAAAATAATTTAATCTCACTTTTATTCACGTTACATTCTTTTGACACAGTTCGTACACAAAATAGTTCTTACCAGCCCCATTGGTTTCGCAGCTTTATGTAATAAATGTTCATATTCTGTCGTCCAGTCGATGCATATAGGTTGTACTGTACTCGACAATTTAAAAGTCTCTGTCGGGACAATGAGTGCAATATCGCCATAATAAAATCTGTCACCACCTGCATATCCATCAGGTATATATATAGCGTGAATCTAAAAAAAATATGAACTTATAATTTTTCAAAATTGACAAACTAGTACCGAAGAATTTTGAGCGCCATCTTCAACACTTGCAAACTTGTGTCTGCGGCGGTGGTTTCCAACAATCACATTGTAGATGTGGGTGGGGTTGGGGTTACCATCAACATTAGATACACAGTGCGCGGCTAAAATTTTGCTTTGTATTTTAAAATTACGGTTTTTTGATTACCTGTTAAGATTAGTCTTTCGTGTAGTAAAATTCCTCCACATATGAAGCTTGTGACGTGGTAAATGGCCACCTGCCAGGGAAATTCTCCTTTAGTACTAATGGTACCGTTTACGATTAACGGCATTCCTTTTTTGGATTTTCGGCGGCCACATTCTGATTATTTTTAAAACGAAGATAAAATGAATCAAAATTTCTCTTCTACACACCTGGTACACACTGGGGTACTTTTTCGCTCCACTGTCCATTGTTACAAGTCGCTTTAAATTTCGCCTTTCTCTCGTCTTTGTAAAAAGGGGGACAAATGAACTCGACTTGAGTATTATCAATGGGGTCTTCGCAATTTTTCACGATTTTATTATCAAAGGAACACCTGACTTTCATCATTGATGAAGAAAACATAGAAGGACAAGTTTCTGCAAAAGTTAACTCTGAAACACAGGTTGGTACGTGATAATAGTGGTACTAACTTAAGCATTTTGCGATTTTTGGGTACCACTTTCCGTCTATACAAAGAGATTTTGCTGAACCGTCCAACTTGTGGGTTTCGTTGCAAAATATTTGCAATGTGGAACCAGTTGGTACCGCTGTTTCTGGTGGTTTTGTTAACTGGTATGTAAGGGTCCACCATCCGAACCATGGGTGAGGTGGTAAGATGCAGGAGTAGCTAAATTTAAAAGAAACAACTTTTAGTGTGAAATTTACACCAGTACAAATTGTTGCTTATTTACCGTAACTGGAAATTCTTTTTCGTTGCTATATTGTAATTCCTATGGTACAAAGACACTCCTAATAACACTAAAACAAACGGCTTGACTGTTTTCTTGTATTTTTTTTAGTTACTTACCAATAACGCTAATACAACAAAATGTTACGAAGTTCTCAATGTTGGACATCGTGACTTTTTAACAAATGCGTAAACACGCACTTTTTTAAACAAAATCGATCAAGGTAACAGCTCAAATACAGTTTAAATGTTATCTTATTTACTAAATATTTATTTAATTTATTCTTTACGCTGTAGGTACATGTTTATCTGCACATAATTGATTAGGATTACCACGAAATCTCTAATGTGGGATGACTGTCAAATATTACATCAATTTTGTGTGTGCCCAACTTTTATAATTTTAACCTCCCATAGGACAAGCAAATATTGTAATTAGATCCATCCGGCGAGTTCTAGAATACGACAAAATACGTCTCCCGTTTCCGTCTGGCCGTTGTCTCTCTGTCATCTGCTACAATTTTTTATTCGATTTTGCGTTAAAAATGTGACATGATAAGGTCGCGGAATATACGAACACTATAATAGTCAAAAGATCGTCAAAGAATCCTTCGATTGATGTCAAAATCTTAAGGCCGAAGAATAAGGGGCACATTTATAAAAGATATTTTTTGTTAGCGAGAAGTTAAAAAATTAGTCTAAAGTTATTTAGACAGGAATTCCCTAGCACCTGAAGACAAATATTTAAACAACTTCAATGTGCTAGAAAAAAATGTCGACAAAGTCGAAGGGATCGAACTATTGCAAGCAGAGAAATCCACACGTCCACCGACAGTCGTTATGCACGTAACGCTATGCGCACAGAAATTTTCGTAAAGTAATTGTGATTAAAATCAAGGCAGACTCATTAACCACAAATATAGGAGCATGTTATACTATAAAGTGTAAGTATGAACAACAATTAAAAGACTTTACGTCATTTAATTGTTGGTGGAAATAATTAGATAAATTTTGGTCAGCACGATATTTTTATCTAAATGGATAGCGATCTCAAAGTTATCCAATGTTTAACAAGACAAGATCTACAGATAGAAGTCTACGTACGTGAACTTTTACAACTAGTATTGAACAACGTGAATAAATCAACGAAGCTAAGTTCTTTGTACGACCAAATTGAAGCACAACTCCGATCTTTAGAAACTCTAAGTGTGCAGTCCGACACTTGTTTAGCTATTCTGCATCCCCTAGTCGAATTATGCCTTATTTGCTAATAATTTGGGAAAGATCAACATGTTTTAACGATGATCATAGTTCAAAGGTGCGTTTAGATCGACTCATGAGTTTTTTGCGTAAAGAAGTTGAAAGCGAAGAACGAGTAGCTCTGCTGTTTCTGGTCTTGGAGACAAATTTCGACGTAAAGATTCTCCAAAAGGCGTTCCTACAGCTACAGGATTGTTGACGAAGAGCACGAGTAAACTGCGATGCCTATTTTGCCACGAAACACACTACAGCTCCGAGTGCCCAGAAGCTAAGAAGAAATCTTTTACTGAACTAAAAAAAATCCTGTCGGAAAAAGAACGTTGTCATGCCTGCCTTAAATTTGAACATACTAGTATAACCGTCAAATAGAATAGCTGCCAAACTAAAGTGTCAGTCCTGTGAAGGTAAACACGTAACCTTGATATGTTCGAAATTTCCTAAGTTGTCAAATGGAGAACCTTCAAAAGCTCCACAAACAGAAGGCTTGTGCAACACTCTAAATAACGCTACATATTATGATGGATTTTTACAGACATTAGTGGTCAATTTAAATGCTAAAGGTATCACACGTCCAGTAAGAGCAATTATTGACACAGGATCACAGTGATCATATATCAGCAGCGCAGCAGCCAAAGAAATGGGTTACGAAATCCTTAGAACAGAAGAACTTATTCATGCTTTGTTTGGAGGTTTTTCATCTGAAGTCACTTTTCATAATTGCTATCGTGTCTATTTGGAGAATCCTGATAAAAGTTATACTTGTAATTTTGAAGCCTTGGACCAATCAGTCATTTGTACTGTGATGACCGAATTTAAATCAAAATTTTCGCGCTGAAATTAATTAACAGCGGCGCGAAATCACACTTGAATAATTTGAATTTGAAAAAAAATTTAATCACAAAACAAATCGTTAAACATAGGCAACCTGGTGCACGGAAGCGCTTGCTTGGTAGTCAGACAATTAATAGCACTTAGGGGTTAGTTTTGCATGATTATTGAGTTAGATGGCGGCACGTAGCGCTAGGGGATTTTAGTTAGAGGGTTGGTAGAGACAGAATGCATGACGGAGCGTCAGTCTGAATGTACTTGTGTGAGTGTAACCACGTGGTAAGAGCTAGTTTAAATTAGTTGGTTTGGTAGTTAATAAAATGGGAGGAAGCCTTTGTTTAACGACAATCAATCATAACACCGACGTCGCTCCGTTGTCCCCAGCCCGCGCGACTAATTCTTGCGGCTTTTAATAAAAAAAAACATGTGACCTTTCAACGCGAAACACGTGCTAGACGTAGCTAACTTTGTTTCATTGTTTGTAAATTCACCAATCAAGTTAGTTTTTCGTAATCATCAGCGAGTGCAAACACAATTTAACAACCAGAATTATTTAAATAAACCACTTGCTAGAAGATTTCATGAAATTCATTTGGTCAGGAAAAACACCTTTGTTGTTTCATTACGAATAGATTTCTGGATGCATATACGTAAGTGTTACATTATAACACTTTTTAATTTTTCACACAAGATTGCTAATAGTTCATTTACGACAGTTAAACAAGTTCATTATACTGCGAACTGACGGGGGTTATGATAATTTCTTCCCTTAGGTGGTTATCATCGTTATCATGATTAATTCATCGAGGCAATTCCTCGCAACGATTTTAAAATTTACATCAGCGAGAAGCTTTTTCCCTCGGAGCGATGATTGGATATTTTTGTGTTTGTTTATTATTTGTTTTGTTGGGGTAACCAGTTCGCGGTATTTTAAACTCCCAAAGTAAATTGTTTTTTTTTTTAAGTAACCAGTCACTTAGATCATGATATAATTTGACATAATGGAAACTCTTTGTTTGAACCGTTGATAAAGTGTGGCAAATATTAATCTCATATAAATTTTGTTAACTCTGCAATTTTCCACATCATACAATATTTCCCAATCTCACAGTTTTAACTTCAGTAATTTTATTTGTTGTATAATTTTAATAGAACGTAAATTTTATGTTCTACAGTTTTAACCTCACATAATATTTTTATTTGTACAAGTTTATTTCACACCAGATCTTTTGTTTCATAAATCCTTGCTAAGTTTGTTTTGTAAATACTTTGTTGATGAACGTTTCTATCATATAAATTGTTTGATGTCCCATTTTTAATCTCATATAAGAATTATTTGTTGTTTAAATTTTCACAAGATTGTATGGCGAATTTAAATGTTGTTTATTGCTCGTTGAAACTTTAATACTTGTTTAGTTGTTGTTAATATCAGAATTATAAGAGATTGAGTATTTAAAAATGAAATTGAGGTTAAATAACACAGAAAACGTGGCAGAAGCGAAGTTCGGTTCCTAGTCAAGCTGGCGAGATTGATTGCGTCAAGTCCGTGGGTTTGTATAGAGTCAGGGGGCTATCGCCGGTGTTGTAACACTGTCGGCTTCGTGCTAGCCGAGACCCAACTACGGATCTACGATTGTAGCGGCCTAGTTTCGCAGAGCACGTTCGTAATGGAGATATGCTTGCGGGTAGGCTTTGTGATAGATAGAATCACCGTCGTGGGGGAAGAACCGCCCCAGACCGGTAGCCCCAAACTCCGCTTATGCTAGAATGCCCAGGGGTACTCTTGTTGTGCTCCTGTTAACTGCCGTAACCTTAAAATCTGCCGCCACACGCCCGTAATAACTTGTGTATTTGCATCCAGTTACTTAATTCAGATTTTGCTTGATATTCAAATATTTACATTGATTCCAAACAGATGTATAGGATTTTGCGTTTGTTCGTTTTTCATATGTGTATGTTTGTCAATTCGCGAGTGTTTTTCTTTCATATATCTTAAAGTGTTTGAAATGTAATATATCTGTGAATATAGCCCTAGGGAGTCTTTGGGGATGAAGACCGATAACGACTTGGCTCTGCGGGACCGCCAGAAGGGCACGCGGAGTCACTTTCGCTCTTCGTTTCTTTTCCTCCTAAGGAAGGGTACCATTACGGCCCCTCCCAAACTTTTGTCTATTATTTCTTGCACTCTTGACTCACACGCAGTGTATGCACTTGTATGAAAGAACGTCTTCCCGCCACTTTTCAAAAAAAAAAAAACACAACGTAGGTTCCCATTCGTTAGACGATCACAGCCAAGGCCAAATTTTGAATTTTTGAATTTATCGCGGGCCTTTCAAACTTTTTCAAGGTCAAATAACGGCGGGAAGTTTGGGTTATCACAGTACTAATGTATTGGATATACGAAATGGTCCATGGATGAAAGAACTGCAAGACCTTAACATCAAAATCAACGACAGAAGCCAAGCGCCCATCGAAATCTTAATTGGTGCTAATATAGCAGGAAAACTTCTGTGGTGAACAACATTCTAAAATACGGTTTAGTTCCCATGAAAACTAAACTAGGCTGGACTCTGATGGGTAAAGTTGCCACTCCTCCTCCATCAGATGCACACAAATCCTGCAACATTGTCGCTCTGTCACTTTTGTTAACAACACCAAAATTGACAGATTTATGGACTCTTGATGTTTTGGGTATTGGAATCCAGAAGAGTGGAAATCTAACCAAGAGCACTAACAAGAAATCCTTGATAATTTTCGGAAGACAGTGACTAGACAACCGAATGGAAGATACGAAGTCTCAATGTCATGGATTCAGGAACACAAACCACTACATGATATCCTAAACATAGCTAATTTTCGAATATCAAAAATTGGTATCATTTCTGATAAAAGAAACGCCTTTCTACAAATCAGTCTTTATCCATCCGACAGAGATTTTTTAAAAATTTTATGGTATGACAAAGATAAAAGGCTTGGGGTATATCGACATGTTAGAGAAGTAAATATTTGGCGTCACATGCAGTCCGTTTTTATTGAAAGCAGTTATCAAACATCACCTGAACACTTTGCTAGAAGATAAACGAGTAAGTTTACCAGAAGACACCATTTTGAAGTTGAGGAACTCCTTTTACGTTGACAATTGCGTAACTAGCGTTGACACGCCAGAAAAGCTACGAGAATTCATCACAGAAGCTACTGAAATTTTTGCTGAAGCTCAATTGGACCTACGATTATGCGAGTTCACGATACTTGACCCTACTTACGAAGAAAAACACATGTCTTCTGTACTGGGAATGATCTAGATTAGAGGTGATGACAGTCTACACCTCTACCTAGAAAATTTGAAACAAGTTGCATAACGACGAGGGTAACTTTGTCCATCACCAACAAAATTTTTGATCCACTTGGATTTGTGTCGCCTGTATTTTTACTGCCGAAAATATTACTTCAGAGAACTTGGATGATACAGTTGAACGATTTGAATTGTCTTTCATCACTGTGTATCCCTAGATGTTTTTTCACACAGAAACCTGAGAGAGATCAACTGAGTTTTCACACGTTTTGCGATGCAATAAGTAAAGATGCTTATGCAGTCGTCGTTTTTGTCAGATGTGAAACAGATACAAATATATCTGTTCAAATTGTACAAGCCAAATCGCGATTGTCACCTACTACAAGTATTTTAGTCCCAAGACTAGAGCTTTTAGCTGCTACCATTGCTACCAGACTTTTTGCTGCTGTAAAAAAAAACATTCAACTGTTTTTTTGGACTGATTCTGCAGCCGTTCTCTCTTGGATTAAGTTGACTGAAAACTGGAACCCATTTGTTTGGAATCAGATAGAAGAAAATCACAAGCTGACCAACGCTGCCGACTGGGACTTTGTACCTGACACAATAAATCCAGATGATTTGTCATCTAGAGGTTTCACAGTACCACGGTTGTTAGATTGTTCTTGGTGGGAGGGTCCGAATTGGTTAAAAGAAGAGGGACAATTTTGGCCACAACAGAATTACGAAACTGACGAAGACAAAGTTATGGAAGAGAGAAAGAAAACTTTCACAACAATGTTGTCACCAAAAAAAAATTGACGTTGCTTGGGCTTACAGAAAATTTTCCAAATGCGAGCAGATAGGTAGATTGTTTGGTTTGTACCTCACCGTAAAAAGAGAACTATGTGGCGTGCATCCAAAAGAACAGGCTCACCGGACAGTTATAGAATACATAGGGAATTCTCAAACCAGTTGTCATCTGTCACTAAAGAGGCTCTTGCTTATGAAAAGAAATTTGCGGACGACAAGGATTCCAAGCGTCTGTTCAAACTTGAAAGAAATCCATGTCACAAATACATCCGACACAATTATCAGTAATGCTAGTAGGATGGCAGATATATTTGCTGAACCTTTTTCAACTGTCTTCACAGTAAAACCACCTCTCGGAGGGTCCACCAAGTCGAAGATCTATCCAAGATATTGATTTCATTTCTGAAAGGCTAGTCAGTAAATTAAACAAGCAGATGATCAACAAATCACCGGGTCCTAAAAATATCTCGGTTAATGTTTTGAGGAACTGTGTGGGGTGTAGTGATCTTCCTCTGCGTCCAATTTTTAAAAAGGGAGACAAGTTTGTTGCCTTAAATTTCAGACCGGTTAGCCTGACATCACTTACACTCAAAGCTATGGAGTCGATCATCTACGATCATGTAATGCAATTCTTCCTGGACGAATGTCTAATCCCCAATGAACAGTATGCCTTCTTGACAGGTAAATCAGTCTAATCGATTTGTACAAGTTATATAATCTCTGAGTGCGTGGAAGGTTGCTTCGATGGATCGGTTCCTTTCTCTCGAACAGAACTTTCCGGGTACGTGTCGAGGATGCGCTTAGCAAATCAGTTCAGGTTATCAGTGAAGTCCCTCAGGGATCTGTCCTGGGTCCGTTGCTCTTCATTGACTACACGGCGGACACCAAAGAAAAGATAATATCACTATTTGCTATGTACGAGTACCTATTCTAGTTCCTATAGTTTTTATTCTACGCTGGCGACTTTAAAAACTGCTTTCAACATTCTAGACTTAAAGTTCTTTACCCCTTCTTCATTTCAAATTCTGATCTCCGTTTC
The DNA here is from genome assembly GCA_022388445.1 of Zophobas atratus. NCBI lineage: Eukaryota > Metazoa > Arthropoda > Insecta > Coleoptera > Tenebrionidae > Zophobas > Zophobas atratus. The sequence goes on from CM039446.1 coordinate 12,204,051, forward strand.
TTGACAATCTTCATCTTTCTTTTTTCGTAATTCTCTATCTCATTTGAGTGTAATGTCTAATGACAGATGTTCCGATACAATTCTTTTGTCTTTTCTTAAAATGTATCGCTTCCCCTTCTGCCTCAGTATTTACAACTGTATGATCTATCACCGATTTTCCAATTTTTCCTACTCATGTCCATTTTGCATCTTCATCTCTCTCTTCATTTAGTATTTCCCACAATCTTGGTTCTTTGTGTGCTAATTCCTCCACACAACATTCTTCTTCTTGGCGTTCTATTTCCACCTTTTTAGACGTCCGCTAATAAGTTTTTGACCTCTTCAACTCATTTCTTCCATATGTATTTTTCTTTTCACCCCTAGTGTTTTCTCTTCTATCTGTTCTAACCACTGCTTTCTTGGTTTGCTTCTACGATTTGTTTTATTTTCCTGTCTCCATTATGTCTGCTTTTCTTTCTGGGTTCATTTTTAATGCTTCGTAATGCTTCCTAATCTTTTTCGATATTGATGCTTGTTTTGTACTGTGATCATCAACAAATTGAACCCTACATTATGTGTGTTTTTTTTTGAGTGGTGAACCCCAAGGTTGGAAAAGTGGTGTTAAATAAAATGCAAAATATGGAGCACAAATTTTTTATTGCTTCACTCTGGAGAGGGAGCATCTGGAAACCAGTTACAAAAACCCTCTCCAGCTTTCAAAAATGAAATCAAAAATTACAAATCGATACAAATATTTGAGTACCACATGTTTACCTACACAAAGAAAAATAAAAATGTTAATTAAAGTAACTGAATGGTAACTGGTAATATTCAAGTCGCAGTCGAGCAAAAAAAATATAGCGATAGCGGCGCGAAGGGCGTCTCCTCGTGAAGATCTACTTGTCCTAACCATAGCCGCAGCACTCGCTGTGTTTTCGCAAAGGATGTAGCCACCTAGAAGGCCTGATTCACCAAGGTTGAAGACAAAAATTCGCGATTTGGGTGTGTGATCCTGTTTATTTCGGTTAAATTTAAAATCGCCTAACTTTAGTAAATCATGCATTAATTCAAGTTAATGATTAAATCAAATTGAGTTCGTCAGATTAGAAAACTCATCGTCATCGACAGCGGCGTTCCAGTAGAGAAAAACCTAGAAGCGGTTCTGCATAAATCTCAGTGCCGCTCCAGAAACACTCGAAGCAGCGATCGCGAACTTTCTAGAAGGAACGCGTGGCTGTTTAAATAGGAATTACTGTCGGGAGTCTGGATAAATCAAATACAGTTATATATTTATTACAAATTTTGTATCACTTTTTCAGTTTCGTTCTAAACATTTTGGCGTAGCCATTAACAGGGATATAAAGACTATATTCCCGATTAACACACTCTTCTTGGGTATTTAACACATCCATAACACCAAAAATGTGAAACTTATCTTGATATTTCACAAAGAGTCCTCCACCTCCATCCATCGCACAAAAAGAAGTACCTACGAAAGTTTTAAAATACAACAAATATCGCTACAACTTGCCACAAATGCTCACCTCTCTCTAAATGATGAACACACAATTTTTCGTTTGTCATATTCATATATTCTTCTGGTAAATTCATCCTACACTCTTCAATTGATGCCAACTTTACTTTAGCAGTTGTAGAATTATGCGAAAAATTGGTACTAGTACCGTTGGAGTTCCAAAGACTGAGCTACATTTCAAATAAAATATTTTTACATGGTTAAAAAATACATTAAGAAAGTATACATAGCCTTCATCGTTTTCTTTCTTCAATTCTCCATCCCAATCTATACACACCGGTTGAACGGTTCGTGAAAATTGGAACTCCTTTTCTAGTACTATAATAAGCAAATAACCATAATTATCAGCCTGATGAATACTAGAAGTTTGTACTTTTTCTGAACCTCTAGAAGAAAAATATGAACCAGCAGCTACAATGTATTGTTTAGATAGCAATTTTTCGTTAACATCTCCGAAACAACGAGCAACTAGAATACATTGGTTACAGTACCGTCACAAAGTTTGTTCTAAATCTTTACCAGTGAGCACAATTTTGTCACTTAATAAACTACCACTACATATCAGTTTGTTATCATTTTGTCTATAAATCCCCACTAGCCAGGGAAAATCTCTGGTACCATCAGATATATTAAACACGGGGTCCTTGACTGATCTGTGTCCACATTCTATAATTTTTATCACACGAATAACTAAAATTGCACCTATAAGTAGTAAAGTCGTACTTGGAACACAATAAGGAGTCCCCGGTGTCCAACTCGCATTACCCCAACTCCCATTACAATACAAAGAATGCTCCATCAACTTTACGTCTTCATAGAAAGGAGCACAGTGGTACTTCGCAGTGGTACCAACCACAGGTTCAGCGCAGTTTTTCAGTTTCCGTATGTTAAAGTAACACGTAATATTCATCACTTTCGTGCTGGCGATAGTTGGACAAATTCCTAAAATCGTCATTGTAGACATCAAATTGAGTTTTGTACAATAGTACTTAAGCAGTTTCCGATGTCAGACGACCAGGTACCATTTTCACATGCAAGTATGTCGTTTCCGTCTAATTTGTATCCTTCGTGACACACTATTTTCAAAATGGTACCAGTTTTCACGAGAGTTCCTAAGGAGGAATTAGTGGTACCACGATAAATCGACCATTGGCCAAATTCTGGGTGTTTGGTTAGAAGGCAGTTTGTGCTTCAAGTTAGCGGGGTTATTGTAGCCACGTTGTGGTCAAACGTACGTACCTATTTGCTGCTGGAGTGGTGGGGGTTGTTGTAGAGGTTTCCATTGAAGTACTAGTCTGAGTGTGAATGTGTGTGGTCGGTGCAGTAGTATATACTAGAGGGATGGCCTGTCTGTGGAATTTTACAATAATATGTAGCAAAAGCAAGATTTACACGAAGACTTACGGTTTATATTGGGCGTAATACTTCCAAATAAAATCGTCTATGTATTTGGAGACTTGAGTGAAAAGGGAGTACTTTTGACTGTCACAGCTTCCATTTTCTGTTTGTGCTAATAAAGAAATGCTGACTATTCCAATGAGATAGTGTCTGCCTTTGTGGTTGAAAACTATTCCACTGCCACTATCACCGTGACAGACCGATTTACCTAAAATGGAAAAATCCATTCATATAGTGGACTTTCCCAAAAGTAATACACCTATACTGGAAATGTACGAGCAATCACAAACTTACTTTTGTTTAAATATCCACCGCAGAGTTTATCATCGGTAACGTACTCTTGATGTTCTATATCGTCTAACATATGTATACACTTTTCTCTATCGATTATAGAAAGTTCCAAATTTCTTGACATATCTGAAGGTTTACTGTGCTCTATAGTATAACCCCATCCACTAACCTAGTCAAAATAATTTACTCACTATTATACAAGAACTAAACTTTCACGTTCCATTCTTTTGACACAGTTCGTACACAAAATAGTTCTTACCAGCCCCATTGGTCTTCCAGTTTTATATAATAAACGTTCATATTCTGTCGACCAGTCGATGCATACAGGTTGTACTGTACTCGACAATTTAAACGTCTTTGTCGTGACAATGATTGCAATATCAATGTAATAAAATCTGTCACCACCTGCATATCCATCAGGTACATATATAGCGTGAACCTAAAAAAATATTAACTTATCATTTTTCAAAATTGCCAAAAATACCGAAGAGCTTTGAGCGCCATCTTCGAGACTTGCAACGTGGTATCTCCGGTAGTGGTTTCCAACAATCACAATGTAGATGTAGGTGGGGTTGGGGTTACCATCAGCATTAGATACACAGTGCGCGGCTAAAATTTTGCTTTGTATTTTAAAATTATGGTTTTTGGATTACCTGTTAAGATTAGTCTTTGGTGTAATAAAACTCCTCCACATATGTAGTTTCTGTTTTGATAAAGGGCTACCTGCCAGGGAAATTCTCCTTTGGTACTAAAGGTACCATTAGCGATTACAGGCATCCCTTTTTTGGATTGTCGGCGGCCACATACTGATTATTTTCAAATCGAAGACATCAAAATTGTGTCAAATGTATACTGTTTTGACTTTCTAACACACCTGGTACACACTGGGGTACTTGTTCGCTCCACTTTCCATTATTACAAATCGCTTTAAGTTTCACTTTTCTTTCGTCTTCGTAATAAGGGGCACAAAAGAACTGAGCTTGAGTATTATCAATAGGGTCTGTGCAGTTTTGTATAATTTTATTATCAAAAGAACACTGGATTTTCATCAGTGACGAAGAAATCATGGACGGACAAGTTTCTGTAAAATTTAATTTTGAAATAAGGTTGGTTTTGGTACGTGATAACAGTGGTACTAACTTAAGCATTTTGCGATTTTAGGGTACCACTTTCCGTCTATACAGAGAGATTTTGCTGAACCGTCTAACTTGTAGGTTTGGTTACAAAATATTTGCAATGTGGAACCCGTTGGTACTACCGTGTTTGGTGGTTTTGCTAATTGGTTTGGAAGAGTCCACCACCCGGACATTGGGTGCGGTGGTAACACGCAGGAATTGCTAAGACACAAAAAAATTAAAGTGAAATTTTGTGACAGTAAAATGACTGCAAATTTTATTTAATTATAGCTAACTTACCGAAATTGGAACTTATTTTTCGCTGATAGATTGTAATTCATGTTATACAAAGACACTCCTAACAACACTAAAGCAAAACAAAAATTGCATCGATGTATTCTTTTCATTTTTTTTTTTAACTTACCAATAACACTAATATAACAAAATGTTACAAAGGTTTCGATTTTGGACATCATGATTTTCTTACCAACACATGAACACTATGTTTTTTAGAAAAGATGTCTCAAGCTATCAGCTCAAATAAAGTATAAAATGTTATCTTATTTTTTAAATATTTATTTAATTTATTCTTTACCGGCTATGTTTATCTACACATAATTGATTAGGTTTACTAAGAAACACATCACTTATTTCAATATGAGACGATTAGTAGGTAAATATTACATTATTTGTGTGTATGTCACACGTTAAAAAAATAAGCAGCAAAGAAAAACAAAGAAAAGCCCAGTTGTCTTAATTTTTCGAAGGTTAAGTCAGTCCGTGTGTGAATAGTAATCTTATTCCATTGACAATATTGTCTTTATTTTATTTTCTGATATTTATTACACGTAGAAGATTATTGTTGTACGTGTGCATGTGGACTTAAATCGAGTTATTAATTTGACAGCTTTGACCTAGTTAGATTTAACTTGTTATCAATCAATTTTAAGTAAACAACGACTAGAAGTTTACGAATTCAAAAATATGCAACATATATCATATAAATCCCAAATAAAGCATTTACGAGGACATAAAATTTTATAAATCAATTCAAAATACCCGGCAAGTATTCTAATTTTTATTTTTTCAACTAAAAATTATTTTTGGTTATATTTTAAGGGGGAACGCTAGAAGAGAGACAAGTTTGAATTGGGGGCCATTTGTTGCCTTAAACGCAACCAGCAATTCTTCTTTAAATCTACCTGACGCGCTGGGATAGACGACTAACGGACGTGGGTCATAAAAGCATCGTAAGCCGATAATGCAGAATAATGATAATTTATGACAGGCGGCCCACAACATACCTTCAGCACAGAATAATCATTTCTCGTATTCTTTTGACATATTAATTTTAATATTCGAGATAATTATTATATTATTCAAACACAATTTAGACACTGTAGAGCAAACAAGGCTTATCAAGCCCATCTATTAGTTTATTCCCCTAAATGTATTATTAATACCGTTTTCAAATTACACCAAAATTGAAAAATCGAAAACTTAATAATTGAAAAATTGAAACATTTTAAATAAAAAAAATCGGTAAACCGAAAAATTGAAAAATCTATAAATCGAGAAATTGAACAATCTAAAAATTAATACAATTTAAAAATCGAAGAATTGGAAAACCAAAAAATCTAAACCGAGAACTTGAAAAATCGAATGATCGAGAAATCAAAACATCAAGGAAAACAAAAAAATTTACGGAAAATCTAGAACTTATTGACGAATTAAAATACCTATCGAAAAATTTAAAAAACCGAGAAATCGAAGCATCAAAAAATGGAAAAATTGAAGAACCGAAACATTGCAAAATCTCAGAACTGAAATACTGAAAAACTGAAAAATGGAAAGAAAATTGAAAAATCGAAAAAGTGAAAAAATTCAAAACTGAAATCTTGAAAAACTGAAAAATGGAAACAAAATTGAATAATCGGAAAAGTGAAAAATCCAAAACTGAAACATTGAAAAATCCAGAAATCGAAAAATTGAAAAATAACAATTGAAGAAAGAATTGAAAAATCAAGAAATAAAGAAATGGGAAAATCAAAAAATCAGTTAATCGAAAAGTTGAAAAATCGAAAAATTTAGAAACGTCAAAAATTGAAAACTGGAAAATAAAAAAATTTTAAAATCGTAAAACTGAAATATTGTAAAGTTAATAAATTGAAAAACTGAAAATTTAAAAAAAAAATCGTATCAAAAACTAAAAATTCAAAACATCGAGAAATTGAACAATCAAAAAATCAAAACATTGAAATCCCAGTAAGTTGATAAATAGGAAAATTTAATAAACAAAAATTTTAAAAATCCAAGAATTGAACAACAAAAAAAATCTAAGCCTGAAAACTCAGAAAATTGAATGATCGAGAACAAAAAATCTAAAATTTAAAAATTCGACAAATTGAAAAATCATGGAACTGAAAAATCGAAAAGTCGAGATAGTGAGAAATCTAAAAACCTAAAACTTTAAAAACTGAAAAATGAAAATATCGAAAAATTTAAAAACCGGGAAAACGCAATATCAAAAATTTGAAAAATTGAAGAAACGAAATATTGCAAAATTCCAAAGCTGAAATATTGAAAAACCTAAAAATGGAAGGAAAATTAAAGAATCGAAACAGTGAAAAAACCCCAAACTGAAACATGGAAAAATTGAGAAATGGAAAAATGGGAAAATCAAAAAAATTGGTCTAAAGAGTTTAGACAGTACTTCCCTCGCTATCGGAAACGTGACGACTGCATGCCTATTTGTTTTTTTTTCACAATAGATTTCAAAGCATTCGGTTTTGTAGTTCCTGATTAAATCAATAAAATAAATTTGCGCATTTATTAAATTTTTTGAGTCACCCTGTATATCTGAATCCAAAAAATATGAATGGAATGATAAATTACAAGAAGAGACTCATCATATTTTGTAAATTTTAAATAGGATTATACGGCAAACTTTTGAGCTGACGTCATCAATTTTTTGGAGGGGATAAGCAAATATATTTTGACTAAAAATTTATTATGCTCTTCATAACCTTAAAACATTTGCAAGATTTCAAAGCATTGGGTTCTGTAGTCCCTGATTAAATCAATAAAATAAATTTGCGCATTCATTAATTTTTGGGATCATCCTGTATATGCAAATCCAAAAAACATGAATGGAATGATAAATCACAAGAAGAGACTCATCATATTTTATACAATTTAGATAGGATTTATTCAGGAAAATTTTGAGGTGACGTCATCAATTTTTTAGAGGGGATAAGTAAATATATTATGATTAAAACGGTCCTGATTTAATAACAAAAAATATTGTTCGTCTATAAAATAAGCTCGTCTTAGACAAAGTATTCGTAAAAAAATATGTCGTAAAAAAATTTACGTATGCTGGTCCCGACTGCGAATATGGTTTAAATATTTTTTAGAAAATCCTGTCATGGATGTAGAAACATTTGTGACAGCCAAAGAGGTTTTTTTGAGAAAATTATCTTTGAATTTAGACCAAATTGGAATAGACACTAGGCAACAGGCACATTTGGGCAAAAGAAGGAGAAATTAGGGTTATGGCTTCAAATTTTGGGCGTATTTACAAACTTAGACCGACTACAGCAATGGCTAAAACTGTGGAGTCTCTGTTGTATGTACAGTACATTTAGAGGTAATAGTCATACATACTATGGACAGCAAAGTGAGGAAAAAGCTGTCAAGTGTTTTGAAATAAATAAAAATATAAAAACTGAACGGTGTGGCTTCTTTATTTCAAAACAATTTCCTTACTTGGCTGCTAGTCCAGACAGGGTTCTAGAGGATAGGAGTGCATTAGTCGAAATTAAATGCCCTTCAAAATCACAAGATTTGTCTCCCGAAGAAGCGGTTAGAAAAGAAATAATCAAATTTTGTACATTGACAGACAGAGAATTGAAACTAAAAAAAAATCATGATTACTACTTTCAAGTCCAGGGACAAATGCTTGTTACGGGTATTGCACAAGTTTATTTTGTTGTATGGACACCCATAGGAATAAATATAGAAAAAATTTATAAAGACGAAGAAATATATGTAAAAAGATGGCAGATAAACTTGGCAGATTTTACTTTGGCGCATTATTGCCCGAAATAATTGATTCAAGAAGAAAGAGGAACCTGCCTTTGCGACAGATTTTTTTTTTAATAAATAAAATTTGTTTCTATTTTTTTATGTAATTTAATAATTTATTAGGAGTACATTTTTCATCACCATGACTTGCATATTTTAATTATAAATATATTTTGAAAATGATCTCTCGGCAAATGAAAACATATACGAGCACTTTTTTCGAGTAAACAATGAAGGGAGAAGTTACTGGGCGTAGGGCTTTTTTAAAACACCTCCTTTCTGAGATAAATAGTAGATACACTTAGCTACTTATACGTCTTAAACAAAAGCTGTATTTTATATATTTTTTATTATTATTATAAATAGGTTTATTAGTTTTATTAATTAACAAAGCAAAATATATATTAACAATAATATTACAATGAATTTTTAGTAATCATGTGTATGGAATTCAGGATCCTGAGTGGAGTAAAAATCTTATAGTTCCCCAGTTTTAATTCGGTTTTATGATAGTCATATATCTAATAGTACTATATTGCTAACTCTTCAGAAGTAACATAGAAACGGTGTTCACGAACAAAGAGAGACAGAAGATGTTGTTTTCTGTCTATAAGAGTACCGAGGGTCTGTGCGCATCTACACAAAATAGAAGCGAAAGTGCGAAATGTCAAAACGCATCCAGTCACGCTATCCACTACAAATCAACCAAGTACGAGTGCATGCGCAGTACTGTTTGGTACCACAGAGAGACAGAGAGGTCCGATATATTGCTCTGCCGTTATGTTTTCGGAATCTTTTGAGGCCAGTTAGCAATATAGTACTATTAGATATATGATGATAGTACATCATTGCGTAAAAGTTAATTTCCTTAACAATAGATTACTCCGGCCGGTCCTGGCGGCTTGTTATAAAACTGAGTTCCTTGCCATAAATTAGAAAAATCAGCCGAGAACGCTAACAATCAGCTTATGGTAGAGCAGGCGATACGGGTTTTACCTGGAAAATCGCTTCCGTAAATTTTAGTGGCGCTCCTATCGGCAAAGTACTGAACTAACGGCACAAATTCTGTCGAATTGATACCCATTTTCTTCAATAATTGTTAGTTTTTGTTAAAAACTCTGCTAACCAATAGATCATTAATTTTCCTCTGATATTCCTGTTAAAATTATTCGACGTATTTTGCATTAATTTGTGGTATATTTTGATTTTAATAAACACATTATTATTTAAACAAATTGTACCACTAACAAACATTTAATGACTCTGCGCCCTGCAAAAAGTGATGTTTTATCCATGTGCGAATTTTCAAGCGATTCTATGATGGTTATGACTCAAAAAACTTGAAAAGAAAACATAAAATGGTGCTTTTTTTACGATATTTCTCAGCCATATTTTTTTAGTTGATTGAACAGGTCTCTGCGCTCTAGAATATGAAAAAAGCTGCAGTTTGATGTATCATACATCTATATTAATATCATTTTTTCATACAAAAAACCAAAAAAATGTTATACCTCGTCTAGCGAGTCCCCTTAACCCACTAATCGCTGACTCGTCTACGCCAATGGAATTTTGTAGCCATTAATAAAAGCACAGATAGTTGTTACAAAATTGTACTTTACTTTCGCTGCAGAAAAATATAGTAAATAAATAAATAAACAAATAAATAAATAACAGGCATTTTACAATATAGGCAACCCGTTATATTAAAAAAAAACACACACAAAATTTTTATATTCTCCGTAGAAATAAAAGCCAATAACGAAAAACACGAATGCTTTTTAGTACTTTTTACGCATTCAATCTTCTTTTTGCATTATTATTTTAAAGATTTTTTCCGCCTTCCACCTAGCACCTTTCACGCCGCACCGTTGGCACCCCCAAATGTCGTTTCCCAAATGTCGCCCTATCCTAACCTCTCAAATATCGAGTGCTTATTAATAAGAAATTCCATCATTTTTCGAACTTCCCGTGGCATTCATACCGAAAATGGCCGAAATGTCGCCCTCCTCGCATGAACACGAACTCTCCAACGTGAAGAAACTCCTCTGGGGCGACGACATCAAACCTGACATATTTAGGCGCTGGTCCCAAGGTACCCATAAAGGCCTCATTTGCCACCCGTAACGCCGTCCTCTCTTCCAGGCTTCTACTTCAGTAGCAGCGAACCCACAGCCTTGGAGCAATCCGAAGGCGGCCCCTGCGCCATCCTAGCCCCCGTACAAGCGTTCATTCTAAAAAATTTGCTACTAAAATACAAAGATTTATCGTTTCGGGAGAAGGTAAAGTAGCTTTTGGGGTTGCAAGGTGGCTGATTGCTGGTTTCAGGTGACCTCGGACATGCAGAATATTCTCCTCGTGAATGCGTTGAGTGAAATTTTGGAACAGTGTCACAACCAGAAGTATTACATAGTGTTTTTGAATAGTGACGTGAACGATGTGAGTGATGGGTTGTTTTCCAACCACCAGGAGAACGGAGTCGAGCTAGAACCGGCGTTGTTCCACGAGGATTTTATTTTTCACGAAAATTTGCGGATACACACGTTCCAGAACGTCGAGGAAGTTAGGAAGTTTTATTTGGATAATATACAACTGCTGAAGTCGCAGTTTGGCATTTTGGTGTTTTTATACTCTGTTCTTATGACTAGGGTCTGTATTGCGAGTTTTCGTGATAACTATTCTAAAAATGTCTGTCCAGGGTTTAGAACGCGTCCAGTCTGATAGTTCGCACGATATCTCTGAGCCTTTAATTGACGACACTTATGGCTATGGCAGCCAGAGTTTAATCAATCTTATGATAACAGGTAGAGCGACTACTTATGTGTGGGACCATGAACAAGACGTCGGCGGCTTGAGTAGGTTTCGTTTCATTTATATTTTTACTAAATTTGTGGAGAAATAATCATGGAAATTTTGTAATAAGGTTTCTAGGTTAATCGTTGATTTTAGAATTGAAGGGGTTGGAGAAACAGAGCCAAATTGGGTTCATTACAACTATGGAGCACTTGAGGTATTGTACAGTGGGGTCGTTTTATAAGAATCCCATACACCCAGTTTGGGTGTTGGGGTCGGATACTCATCTAACAGGTGAGGTTTTTAGGTTAGGTTTTTGAGTTTGTGTTAATTGGGGATTTTAGTATTATTCAGTACAGAGAGGAGGCTCGTGAGCCCTGAAACTAAGACAGATCAGGCCAAACGTGTCTTCAAGCATTTTGATCCCGATGGGAACAACTTTATTAGCTCGTCGCTTCTACAAGATGTCCTCCAAGCTTTAGATCTAGTCAGTGAAGAAGCATAGTAAGTTGAAATTGTAGTTTTTGTAGTCATTCGTTGTTTTTTACGAGCGCTTAAAGTTAAAACCTGAAGTTTACAACAAAATTTATCGTTTTTGTTAAAATTTACTTCGTTTTTTTTAGTGAAAGTGTCAATTTTTAAACTTGGTTACTAAAACCTTACAGCCCCAAAATACCTAACTAGCTGTTGCTAAAATTTTCTTTTTTGGTGGTTTTACGTTGGCGATTTTATTTTCCTACGCTTCGTAAGTCTTTACAATGGACCAATTATTTTAAATGTAAGTAACATAAAGTGACCAATCATTGTCGTGGTCTGGCCAGGTGCACGCCATCTTTTCATCAAATAACCATTAATTTTTTAATTTTCTTGCATTTGTGGCGTCAGATTTTTATTAATTTAAAATTGACACTGGAACTACTTTTAGATGCGGAGATTTCAGTAACTTTTATCACACTCAATCGAAGTAGAGGAATCACAGTTGACTGCAATTTGAACTTGCGGTTGGCAGTACTGTGGCTATTATATAAAAGCATTGTTTAAGCATATTATAGTTGGACAACCTATACAGAGAATGACCATCCTATGTATAAAAGAATGAACATATATTTTATATCTCCCTCGCTTCACTTTGAAGTGGCGATACCTTACGAAAGGGGGTAAAAATAGTGTGTAAGCACGGGATGTCGATAAGGTAGTAAACTGACGTATTAGTCAGTATGTTGTACGGGGAACAGTCACAAAATAAGCAAACGTACGTATTGAAGACTTATGCATATATGTATATGTTTATATGTAGTGCATACCTGTTTCATGTATGTAGTAGCACGCATATTTGCACAAAAACAAATAAAGGTTTCTTGTCGTATTATAGAACTCGTATACGCGCCGGAATAGGATGTCGAGTTCCAGCTATGAGTTCGGTGTCGGTGTTTGGTGTCGAGGTCACCGAGACCGGACCGAACCGAGTCTGAACATCGGTATGTAACGCCGCGCTGTCGAAAGAGGGAGAGATAAACGTGTGAATGTGTGTGAATCGAACCGCACAAACATTGCTTGCCGAGAAGGCGTTTTTTTATTAACAGTAGTAAATCATTAAATACATATTATCTTTGAAACTGAAATACATTTTATCACAAAATATAACACAGTAAATCCTCAAAATCGAAAATTTAAAACTTTGAAAAATTCAAATATAGCAAAATTGTAAAATTGAGAACTCCAAACATGAAAAAATCAAAAAAATAAAAATTGGAAAGTCTAAAATTTTAAAATCGAGAAATTGAACAATCGGTTAATTGAAAAATCGAAACATCGAAAAATTGGAAAATCCAAAATTTAAAATTTCCGAAAATTGAAATATAGAAGAACTGAAAACCCGAGAAATCGAAAAACCTAACATTTTAAAAATTGAAAAATTAAAATTTAAAAAACGGAAAATTGAAAATCCAAAAAGTAAAATGTGGAGAAGAAAAATTTTAAAAATTGAAAAGTAAAAATATCGAAAAATTGAAAAATTGAGAAATCGAAGCATAAAACAGTTAAAAAATTGAAAAATCTAAAGTTTAAAAAGCGGAAAGTTGAAAATCCAAAAAGTAAAAAGTCGGGAAATCGAAAAATCCAGAACTCGAAAAGTCGAAATACTAAAAAATGGCAAAACTCAAATATCGAAAAATTGAAAAATAAAAGAAAAATTGAAAAATCGAAAAACTGAAGAACTGAAAGATCGAAACTTTGGGAAGTGGAAAAGTGGGAAAATAAAAAATAAATTAACTGAGAAATCCGAAAACTGAAAATTCAGAAACGTTAAAATTTGAAAAATTAAAAAATATTGAAGAACTGAAAAATCGAAAAATCCAAAATTTAAAACATTGAAAAATTAAAATATCGTAAAATTGAAAAATGGATAAATCCAAATATCAAAAAAATACAAATCGGAAAATCTAAAATTTAAAAATCGAGAAATTGAACAATCGGTTAATTGAAAAATCGAAAAAATTAAAAAAAATTGAAAAATCCAAAATTTAAAAATTCCGAGAATTGAAATATAGAAGAACTGAAAACCCGAGAAATCGAAAAAACCTAACATTTTAAAAATTGAAAAATTAAAATTTAAAAAACGGAAAATTGAAAATCCAAAAAGTAAAATGTGGAGAAATCGAAAAATCCAGAACTCGAAACGTCGAAATACTAAAAAATGGCAAAACTCAAATATCGAAAAATTGAAAAATAGAAGAAAAATTGAAGAATCGAAAAATTGAAAGACCAAAAACCCCAAAAATCAAAAAATTGAACTGAAGAAGTGAAAAATCGAAACTTTGGGAAGTGGAGAAATGGGAAAAAGAAAAAATAGATTAATTGAGAAATCCGAAAACTGAAAATTTAGAAACGTCAAAATTTGAAAAATTAAAAAATATTGAAGAACTGAAAAATCCAAAAATCTGAAATTGAAAACATTGAAAAATTAAAATATCGTAAAATTGAAAAACGGAGAAATCCAAACATTAAAAAATCAAAGAAATAAAAATTCGAAACTCTAAAATTTAAAAATAGAAAAACTGAAAAATTAACGAATCGAGAAATCGAAACTCGAAAATTTAAAAATTGGAAAGTTGAAAAATCACATAATTAAAAAAAAATCGGAAAACCGAAAAATAAAAAATCGAAAAACCGACAAATTGAAAAATCAACAAATTGAAAAATCGCGGAGTCGAAAAGGGAAGTGGAAAAATCGAAAAATCTAGAAATTTAAAAATTGAAAAATTAAAATATGGAAATGTTGAAAAATTGAGAAATGGAAATATAAGTATAACAATCGAAAAATTGAAAAATTTAAAGTTTAAAAAACGAAAAACTGAAAATCGAAAAATCCAGAAGTCGAAAATCGAAAACTCGAAGAATCGAAATATTGAAAAAATCTAGAAATTGAAAAATTGAAAAATCTGAAGTTTAAAAAACGGAAAATTGAAAATCTGAACTCGAAAAATCGAAATACTAAAAAATCCCAAAACTCAAATCGAAAAATTGAAAAATAGAAAAATCGAACTGTAAAGTCACAAAATTGAACTAAAAATCCAAAAATTAGATAATGAAAAAATTGAGAAACCGAAAAGTCAAAACAGCAAACTCAAAAAATCGAAAAATTTAAAAATCAAAAACCTGAAAAATTAAAAAATTGAACTGAAGTACTGAAAGATCGAAACTTTAGGAAGTAGAGAAATGGGGAAATAAAAAAATAGATTAATTGAGAAATCCGAAAGCTGAAACTTCAGGAAGGTCAAAATTTTAAAAATTAAAAGATATTGAAGAACTGAAAAATCGAAAATTTGAAACATTAAAATATTAAAATATCGTAAAATTGAAAAATGTAGAAATCCAAACATCAAAAAACCAAAAAATAAAAATTCAAAATCGAAAAAACTGAAAAATCAACGAATCGAGAAATCGAAACTCGAATATTCAGAAATTGGAAAATTGAAAAATCAGATAATTAAAAAAAAAATCGAAAAACTGAAACATCGTAAAATTCAAAAACTAAGACATCGAAAAATCAAAAAATCGAAAAATCGAGAAGTCGAAAAGTCTAGAAATTGAAAAATTGAAAAATCCAAAGTTTAAAAAACGGAAAATTAAAAATCCAAAAAGTAAAAAATCTAGAAATCGAAAAATCCAGAACTCGAAAAGTCGAAATACTAAAAAATGGCAAAACTCAAATATCGAAAAATTTAAAAATAGAAGAAAAATTGAAGAATCGAAAAATTGAAAAATCAGAAACCTGAAAAATCAAAAAATTGAACTGAAGAACTGTAAGATCGAAACTTTGGGAAGTCGAGAAATGGGAAAATAAAAAATTGATTAATTGAGAAATCGGAAAACTGAAAATTTTTAAATGTCAAAATTTGAAAAATTAAAAAATATTGAAGAACTGAGAAATCGAAAACTCTAAAATTTAAAACATTGAAAAATTAAAATATCGTAAAATTGAAAAATGGAGAAACCCAAACCTGAAAAAATAAAAAAAATAAAAATTCGAAAATCTAAAATTTAAAAATTGATAAACTGAAAAATCAACGAATCGAGAAATCGAAACTCGAAAATTTAAAAATTGAAAAATCGGATAATTTAAAAAAAGATCGAGAAACCGAAAAGTAAAAAATCGAAACATCGTAAAATTCAAAAACTAAGACATCGAGAAATCGAATAATCCGAGGAGTGGAAAAAACGAAAAATCCAGAAGTCGAAAAGTCGAAGAATCGCAATATTGAAAAATCTTAATACTGAAACAAATATCCAAAAATTGAGGAATTAAACAATTGGAAAATTGAGAAATCGAAAACCCAACAAAGCGAAGTCGAAAAATCGAAGAATTGAAGAACCGAAAAATCGAAAATTTGAGAAGTGGGAAAATCAAAAATAGATTAATTGAGAAATCGGAAAACTGAAAATTTAGCAACATCAAGGAATCCAATAATCGAAACATGGAAAAATTCAAACACTGAGACATCGAGAAATCGAAAAATCAGAGGATCGAGAAATTGAGGACTCGGAATCCGAAAAGAAAATTGACAAATCGAGAAATTGAACAATCAAAACAACGAAACATCTGAATTCGATAAATCGAGAAATCAAAAAATGGAAAAATCGAAACATTTTAAAAAGGAGAAACTGGAAAATCGAAAATTTAAAAATTCTCAAAATTGAAATATAGGAGAAAAACCTAGAATTTAAAAAATTGGGATATTAAAACATCGAAAACTTGAAAAATTGAGAAATCGAAGTATAAAAGAGCCGAAAAATTTAAAGTTTAACAATAAATTGATAATTCAAAAAGTAAAAAATCGAGAAATCAAAAATCCAACAATCCAAAAATCGAATAATCGAAATATTGAAAAATTTCATAACTGAAAGAAATATCCAAAAAATTGAGAAATTAAAAAATTGGAAAATGAGAAATCGAAAAACTAGAAAAGCAAAGTTGAAAAATCCTAATTATTTTGTAACACCACGAACCTAAATTTTACTAAATTTTGTAAAACTAAAGTCTTTTAGTAACAAAGCCTTAATACCCGTAGTGAAAATGCGCGTTGACAAAAAATTTGTCCCACGCATCCTGGATTCCTTGTCCCAAAGCTCACAATTTAGGCGAAGTAAAGTTTGTATTACTGCCCATTCACAATGGACATAAGACATAAGAACGAGCGCATAACATAATTTACGTTTTTGGTTTGTGTATGGCTTATGCTTATCTACGTTCACAGTGGACAGAGTGAACTCTGTAAGAATTGTTAAACTGCGCAAACGCAGAACGGAATAACTCCTGGCTAAACATAGAAACGACTAACCTCAAACTGAGTCAATCAAAATATCTAACCTACAATTTCAACGATATTCGAACTTGACAACTCGCAGTACAGAACAGACTCGCAGTGTGAAGCTTTGATTATAATTTATATAATTTAATCAAAGGTGTGAAGTGCCAAGTGCCAACTGTCATAGGGAATTCAATAGCAGCATTCAAAAGTCCCTAGATTTTAACATAATTTTGACATAATTCGTGCACAAAGTTGAACTTGTTTCAACTTTGTGTACGCACACAAGGATTACATAAAACGTTCATAAGCATAAGAATTACGTTCGTCCATTGTGAACAGGGGTACACGTTTTCCATCGTTTCAACTTTATGTATTTATGTAAGCTTTATGTACTTGTTATGCCTTATGTCCATTGTGAATGGGCAGTTAGGTTGTCCAACTAAAATGTATTTAAACAATGCTGAAAGTATAGGATCACAGTTGCCTGAAATTTGAACATGTGGTTGGCAGTACTGTGACCATTATATAAAAGTGTCAAAGTGCTTTTAATTACCGTTCTAATTTTAAACGTTTTCCAGTGTAGATATTATGAGGAAAAAACTGGATCCGGAAAATTTAGGCATAATTTTACTAAATAGTTTTATGGACGAGTTTTTTCCCAAAGAGGATAACCCAATGCCCGACTTGTTCTCAATTGTGCATTATAACGGTTTGGCGCAGAGCAACCTCGACGGACAGGTGAATTAGCGGTGTCCACGTTTTCGTTTGAATTGTTTTATTATTATTATCGTGTTCTTAGATTCGATACAGGATAGGCGAGTGCGTGCTCCTCGAGTCCGACCTACGAGCCATTAGCGAGTCGAACCCGATGCTGACCATCCTGCAGACGAAGTGGCCAAACATAGAGATCCGATGGAACGAGCTCGGGACGCCGTCTCTCAACTAACGAAGATTTTATTTCGCATTTATTCTATTTAATTTTTACTGTCTTATTGTTGCAAGGAGATACCTAATTTATTGTTGCTTAGTTTTGTATTTTAAAATTTTTAATAAACGTACTTTTTTTAATTTTTGTAACACTTGCACTTTAAGTTTGGCGCATTGGACGAAGTCTTCCCGACTTATATTTTTGTAACTGCAGCGTCTGGAAGGTTCGTCGAGTGTTTTCATTTGAGAGCATTGTTAATATTTGTTATGTCGAAATGTAAAATTGCAGAGAATATTGATTAATAAATGAGAAGTATTTTAGTTTTGGGACGGTTTTTATTTTTACATTTTAACAAAGTATGAAGCCGCAAGCAAAAATTACCTCAATTTCGCATCATCACCTTTCAACCTATAGCGAGATTGATGGCGGGAAACGTATTTCATTTAAATATAACAGTCGTTAAAGAAAAAATCTTCTGATATGTCGTCACTGTTTCTTTAGAAGGGATGAAAAGACATATAGAAAGTATCAATTTACTACTCTTACTGTGATCTTAAAAGATGTCTTAAACTTGAAAGTAATGGGTTCGCTAGTTTCACATACATTTTCGTATTTTTGATCAATGTAAAGAACATAATCTGTATGTGTTTGATTGTATATATTTTAAAATTACCAAATGAGAAGGTACTAAAGGTACATAATAACTTGAGGAAAACCATTAAGCCATTTAGATCGAAATATTAGAATTTAAATAATTAATCCTGAATAAGTGAACTTCTAACACGTGTTGTAAGTTAATAATTATTTCAACAGCAACTCTTTAGACAAAAGCTAAACTCAACTCCGCCCACCTTTTTTTTTTTCCTCTTTTTCATTGACCTATTTTATTTGCTCTAAAATGGGAATTAAATTCTATTTTGACATCGGTAGAATCTAAAATCCACCCACTCACCCCTATTCTTTTTTGCCCATTCATTCTTATTGGTTCTAAGGAGCGGAAGTTGGATTTTATATTGATAAATAAGAGAATCTACTCAATTAAAGTTAATGATACAATAAATCCATAGAAATGATTATTATAATGATAACAACGATTGTTTTTAACTGTTCGTTACT
The DNA here is from genome assembly GCA_022388445.1 of Zophobas atratus. Classification (NCBI taxonomy): domain Eukaryota; kingdom Metazoa; phylum Arthropoda; class Insecta; order Coleoptera; family Tenebrionidae; genus Zophobas; species Zophobas atratus. The sequence goes on from CM039446.1 coordinate 12,223,098, forward strand.
TTAACTGAGGTTGGTGAAATCCGCTCTAAGTTTTATAATCAAACTTAATTTGTTTAACTGATTGTGAATGTTATTAATTTTTTAATTTTATAATATCATGTAGATGGTTAAATGCTGACCAAAATTTGGCTACTGATCTTCATCAAGAATTTGATCAAGTCATCTCAATGAACCGTATTCTAAAATGATTTTTGAATGTTATACAAAAATGTACTCCGGCACTTGCAAGATACGAATCCGCTTTCAGTTTGTTCGCTAAACGTTCAAATTTTTTTGGAAAATTTTGGAAAATTTTTGAACCATATATTACCTTTATTTCAATAGATGTCGTGAAGGCGATTTCGGATTTCTAACCGAAGGGAGATTATTTACAATTTGACAACAATTTTCAGTCGATTGAACCTATTTTAACCATTTTTTTTGGAAAATTTTTGAAAATTTTGTGTTCACTTTTCGTGTTTATTGGAACAGATACCCTGACAGCGATTTCAGATTTGTAACTGGTGGAAAATTATCTACAATTTGACAACAATTTTCGGTCGATTGAAATGATTTTAACCATTTGTTTGGAAAATTTTTGAAAATTTTGAATTCACTTTTCGTGTTTATTGGAGCATATGTTGTGATAGCGATTTTAGATTCGTAACTGGCGAAAGATTATATACTGTTTGACCACAATTTTAGCCTTTTTTTTGATAAATTTTTGAAAATTGTTATTTCACTTTTCGTGTTCATTGGAACGGATATCGTGACGGCGATTTCGGATTTGTAATTGGCGGAAGATTTAGATTATCAAGAATTTGATACCAATTTTCGGTCGATTGAACAAATTTTAAGCACTTTTTTTGGAAAATTTTCAAAAATTTTGAATTCACAAATCGTATTTATCCAATCAGATATCGCGACGGCGACTTCAGATTTGTAACTGGCGGAAGGTTATCTACAATTTGGCACCAATTTTAAGCCAATTTTTACCATTTTTTTTTAATTTTCAAAATTTTGGAATCATATTTTACTTTTATTTTAACAGATGTCGTGAAGACGATTTCGGATTTGTAATTGGCAGAAGAGTATCTACAATTTGACACCAATTTTCAGTGGATTGAACCGATTTTAACCATTTCTTTTTGGAAAAATTTTGAAAATTTTGAATTCACTTTTCGTGTTTATTGAAACACATATCCTGACGGCGATTTCAGATTTGTAACTGGCGGAAGATTATCAACAATTTGACACCAATTTTCTGTCCATTGAACCGGGAATTTTAACCATTTTTTTGAAGTTTTTGAAAATTTTGGAACCATAATAATATATTACCTTTATTCCAATAGATGTCGTGAAGGCGATTTCGGATTTGTATTCGGTTGAAGATAATCTACAATTTTAACCTTTTTTTTTTGGAAAATTTTTGAATAATCGAAGAACTAAAATATTGAAAAATCGAAAAACTGAAGAAAAGAAAATTGGCAAAGAAAAACAGAAAAATTGAAACACTAAAAAATTAATGAATCAAAAATTTGGAAAGAAGAAGAAATGAATCGATCGAAAAATGGGAAAACCCAAAAATTTTAAAATCGGAAAATTATGGAATCGTCAAAGTTGTAAAGTCGAAAAACATAACATTGAAACATCGAAAAATTGAAAAATTAGATGTCGAGAAATTGAAAAATTAACTTAAATAAATGAAAAAGTTTTAAAATCCGATAATTGAAAAATGGAAAAATTCTAAAATCCCAGAATTGAAAAAGTGAAAACTTTGAAAAATTATCATTATTATTACGTATTTAAACCAAAAACTAGAAAAATTGCAAATTAAAAATTAAACAAATGAAAAATTGAAAAATCGAGAAACTGAGAAGTCCAAAGTTGAACAAACGAAAAATTAAAGAATACAAAAATTGAAAAACCGAAAAACTGCAAATCAAATAATTGAAAAATTTCATACTGATAAAGAAAAATAAAAAATCAAAACATCGAAAAACTGAAAAAACAAAGAAAATAAAAGACGTGAAACAAAAAATTTAAATAGAGCAAACAATTCTAAAATCAGAACATTGGAAAATCAAAAAATGTAAAAATAAAGAAAATAAAAACCGAAACAAAAAATTGCAAATCGAAAATTTAAAGAAATTAAAAATTACAGAATCGAAAATTTTAAAACTTAGAAATTGAAAACTTGAGAAGCTTTAGGTAGAAAAAATGAAAAATATAAACTTGAAAATTAAATAAATTGCAAATCTTCAATTTTATTTTTTTAATTTTTCTATTTTTTTTGCATTATAAGGTCTTGGGGAAGTAGCTTAAGCCGCGGATTGCATTTGTTCCAATAATACAATTTTCATTATCAGCTAAAGACCAATTTTTTAATTCCTAGCTTACAACTTGAATATTATTTTCTTACATTTTATAATCTTCTTTTTTTATTATGAAATACCGGGGAAGTACTTGGGCGGCGGGTCCTACTCGATTCAATAATATAATTTTATTGCTGACTCAAAATTTATCATTTAAATTTTAGCCTACGTCTTAAAACTTGTTTTCTTAATTTTTCTAATTCTTCTTTTTATCATTATAATAGTTCAGGCAAGTTGTTTAAGTCGTCGATTCTAAATCATTCAATAATGTAATTTTTATTCTGAACTAGAAACTCATATTTTTGAGCTTCGAGCCTACAACTTGTCTTATTTTATTAATTTTTCTAATCCTGCTGATTCTATTCCAGTCAATTTTACTTTTATCGCTAACTGGAGGTCTATTTTATAGTTCTTAAATCAATCTTCAATGTTATTTTCTTCCTTTTAAAATTTTTTCGCGATTTTGTTTGTTTTTTGGCGCTAAATTTCATTTCGAAATGGGACACTACAATGCATCACTGATGTTATTAGTTTTATATATGCTACGCAACAAGATTAATGCATTTGTCCCCTTTAAAGAGGTAATAACATTCTGACAAAGTTTTATTGGAAAATTTCACTTCCATTACTTTTTTTTATTATTATTTTAATATCTAGAGTTTAACACGAAAAATATATGAATTGTGATACTTTTTAAGGTAAGAAAATAGAAGGAGAAAGGGCGGGGCTAATACTTGTTCAGTTAAGATTAATTTTTTCAAATGATATACTACCTAAGAAAATAGGGGGCGGGTGGGCGGGCCTAGTACTTGCCAAGTTAAGACTGATTTTGGTAAATGATATTTCTTCTAAGAAATAGAGGGCGGGTGGGCGGGGATAATAATTATTAATGTAAGACTGAACAATATTAAGAATAGTCCTTGAAATGAAGAGGGGGAGGTGGGTGGGACTACTGTTTGCTTATAAGACTCTTTGGAAAAAAGCTAACCTCAGCTGTTTTTTTTTCTCTATTTCATTGACTTATAGCGGTAGAACCTAAAATTTCAAACAAAGTAAAAAATGAAAATACCATATGATCAACAAAAAAGTTGTCAAGGGTGCCTTGAATTTGTTGGGTGTTAAAATTTGTCAATTTGACATTAAATTTATTTTTTAAATTATGCTCAAAGTCTTCAATCTACTTTTTTAAATATTTTAATTATCCTTTATCGTTATAATATTTAGGGCCGTAACTAAAGTCGCGGATTCAATAATATGATTTTTATTCTTAACTAGAAACTAATTTTTTAGCTTCTAACCCATAACTTGATTCTTATTTTCTTATTTTTTCTACATCTACTTTTTTTCATTATAATATTTCATGGAAGTTGTTTAAGCTGCGGATTCTACTTCATTTAATAATGTGATTTCTCGTATAACTTGGATCTTATATTCTTGTTTTCCTTTTTTTATTGTAAGTCTCGGGAAGTATCTTAAGCTGCAAGTTCTACTCGACCTAATAATGTAATTTTTATTGTTAACTAAAGCTCCATCTTTAGTTCTTAAATAATTCTTCGATCCTATTTTCTTCATGATTCAATTTTTTTTTTATTATAAGGTCTTGGGGAAGTACCTTAAGCCGTAGATTGTACTCGTTTCAATAATACAATTTTGAGTATTAGCTAAAGACAATTGTTATTTATTCCTAGTTTACATTTGAATATTTTTTTCTTAGTTTTTCTAATTTTCATTTTTTTTATTATAAAATCTCGGGGAAATACCTTGGACGCCAAGTCCTATCGACTCTATAATATAACTTTTGTTTTTGAGTAGAAATTTATTTTTTAACTTTTATCCTACTTTTTAAATCTTATTTTCTTATTTTTTCTAATCCTTCTTTTTTGATCATAATATTTCAGGGAAGTTGTTTAAGCCTCGGATTATACTTCATTTAATAATGTGATTTCTCGTATAACTTGAATCTTATTTTCTTGTTTTTTCTAATTCTCCTTTTTTCATTCTAGGTCTCGGGGAAGTATCTTAAACTGGAAGTCCTATTCGATCCAATAATGTAATTTTTATTGTTAACTTTTACTATTATTTTTATTTATTTATTGTTAATAGGCCCAGCTTTTAGTTCTTATACAATTCTTCAATCCTATTTTCTTCATGTTTCAATTTTTTTTTTCATTATAAGGTCTTGGGAAGTACCTTAAGTCGCAGATTGTTCTCGTTTCAATAATACAATTTTGAGTATTAGCTAAAGACAATTGTTATTTATTCCTACTTTACATCTTGAATATTATTTTCTTACTTTTCCTAATTTTCATTTTTTTATTAAAAAATCTCGGGGAAGTACCTTGGACATCAGGTCCTACTCGACTCAATAATATAACTTTTGTTGTTGAGTAGAAATTTGTTTTTTAACTTTTATTCTACATTTTAAATCTTATTTTCTTATTTTTTCTAATCCTTCTTTTTTTATCATAATATTTCAGGGAAGTTGTTTAAGCCTCGGATTATACTTCATTTAATAATGTGATTTCTCGTATAACTTGAATCTTATTTTCTTGTTTTTTCTAATTCTCCTTTTTTTCATTCTAGGTCTCGGGGAAGTATCTTAAACTGGAAGTCCGATTCGATCCAATAATGTAATTTTTAATGTTAATTTTTATTATTATTTTTATTTATTTATTGTTAAGAGGCCCATCTTTTAGTTCTTAAATAATTCTTTCATCCTATTTTTTCCATGTTTCAATTTTTTTCTTCCAATATAAGGTCTTGGGGAAGTACCTTAAGTCGCAGATTGTACTCGTTTCAATAATACAATTTTGAGTATTAGCTAAAGACAATTTTTTTAAATCCTACTTTACATCTTGAATTTTATTTTCTTACTTTTTCTAATTTTCATTTTTTTTATTATAAAATCTCGGGGAAGTACCTTGGATGCCAGGTCCTACTCGACTCAATAATATAACTTTTGTTGTTGAGCAGAAATTTATTTTTTAACTTTTATCCCACTTTTTATATCTTATTTTCTTATTTTTTCTAATCCTTCTTTTTTTATCATAATATTTCAGGGAAGTTGTTTAAGCCACGGATTGTACTTCATTTAATAATGTGATTTCTCGTATAACTTGAATCTTATTTTCTCGTTTTTTCTAATTCTCCTTTTTTTCATTCTAGGTCTCGGGAAGTATCTTAAACTGGACGTCCTATTCGATCCAATAATGTAATTTTTATTGTGAACTTTTATTGTTATTTTTATTTATTTATTGTTAAGAGGTCCATCTTTTAGTTCTTAAATAAATCTTCGATCCTATTTTCTTCATGTTTCAATTTTTTTTTTTCATTATAAGGTCTTGGGAAGTACCTTAAGCCGCAGATTGTTCTCGTTTCAATAATACAATTTTGAGTATTAGCTAATTAGCTAAAGACAATTGTTATTTATTCCTACTTTACATCTTAAATATTATTTTCTTACTTTTTCTAATTTTCATTGTTTTTCATTATAAAATTTGGGGAACTATCTTAAACCGGGGTCCTACTCGATTCTATAATGAAATTTTTATTGTTAACCAGAGGTCAATTTTTTAGCTCTTAAATAAATCTTCAATCTTGTTTTCTTTGTGTGTGCGGAGTGTACTCGTTTCAATAATACGATTGTTATTATTAGGTAAAGACTAATTTTTTAAATCCCACCTTACATCTTGAATTCTATTTTTTACTTTTTTGAATTCTTCTTTTTATCACTATAAGATCTCGGGGAAGTACCTTAAGCGGTGAGTTCTATTCGACTCGATAATATAATTTTTTTTGTTTACTAAAAATTTGTTTTTTAACTTTTGGCCTGCGGTTTTAAACTTCTTTTCTTAATGTTTCTAATTCTTTATTTTCATTATAATATATTTCGGGGAAATATTTTAAGCCGCGGATTCTACTTGATTCAATAATGTATTTTTTTATAAATTAATTACTCATTTTTTGCTTATTTTAACAATTTTCCAAATTCTTCTTGACGTCAGTCGGCGCCAAATTCAAATAAAACCCCATTTCAAAAAACCCTCAAACCACAAAACCCAGTACCTTTATAAAAAAAAACCCATTATCACCGTAAAACAACCCACCATTCCACACCAAACCCGACCTTATCGCACTCCATGTACTCTTATCGCCTTTTTTTGTCTCTCCAAATGCGCAAAATTCGCTTGCGCCCAAAACGGCGCCGTTCCCGAACTCGATCGGTCCCTTTGAGGTTAATAAGGCCATCTAAATATAGCGCAGTATGTTTTGAGGCCCGACATAAAGCCGGCAGTTCCATTTGACGCAAGCATTTTCCGGAATTTTCCAAAATATCCCCGCGGGAGAGCGCCCCATCGCCGCCTCCGCATTCAGGTAACCCGCAGCCACCTTTCTCGCGCGCTTTCCATCATTTTCCACGCGAAAACCCGCCGACATTGCGACGAAAATCAAATTCAACAAAACGGCAACTTTATTGATCTGCGGACATGTTCTATATTTAGGTCCCCGGCCGATGAGCGGTTCCCAAACGGAGGGGCGGAGCGGAGCCGGATAGACACAACGCGAAGGCGGCTGTGACGGGAACGACGCTGCGCCCTCTAGCGACAGGTGACGCGAGTGCGGGGACAAAGGATGGAGGACCAAGTGGAGGTTATCAAGTCGAATAAGGGGGGAATGAAGGTCATACATAAGGGGTACATGTACACGGTGCACAAAAAGAGGCAGTGCGGAGGGATCAGATGGCGCTGCGCGCAGAGGAGTCTACACTGTAAGGTAATTCAAGACTTTTGACAACTTGTATACATAGTTTTGTGGGTTTTTTTCGTTTCTGGACGAAGAAAATGGCAAGATTTTGATATATTTGTGACTTCCTTCTAAAACTAACCTCAAAATGAAATTTTTCGGATTTATTTTTAGCCAAATTGTAAACTAGGGAATTAAAAGTAAGTCTCCTGAAAATGACATTCGATTATTAGATCAGTGAGTTTTTATTATTAACAATAATAATAAAACCACCCACACCACCCAGTATTATTCGGTACATAAACTACAAAGTAGAACAATGAAGTGATCAATGTGTATTAATAAGGATTATCACATTTACATATCAAAAATAACCAAGTGCTATACGCGATGCACAAAGCTACTGCGCATGCGCATTAACGAACTACTTGATTTAGAAGAAACATTCTGCTGACGTATGGGACTCGATTCTGTGATTTTATTTAGTATTGATTGGTTGCTGAGTGAGGTTATGTTGCTTAATTATTAAAACTTGATAGTTCTAATGGTGCTTAAGTGTGAATATCAGTGTGGTTTTCGAGATAACAGGGGGCTATAAAGAGAGTGCGATAAGTGAAAACTTTACACAATGTGAAGTGGAAGCAGAGGCAATCTTTTATGAAACCTTTGATTTTTTAACAACCTGTGCAGAACTGAACGCTTTTAGAGACGCCACTGCACAGGCGGCGTTGCCATATCGATTTAGGTATATCCAGACTTTGGCTACACATTGTACATAATTTTGTTTCTTTTGTCATTTTTGGATTTCATGTAGGTATTTCAAAATTTCAAAATCAGATTTTAAAGTAACTTATTTATTTTAGAAAAAATACTCCTGAAAGTGACATTAGATCCCTAAGTTGGTGAGTGTTCATTGCCAATATAAAAACGACAAAAATAAAAGAGCATTAGAAGTACCATGTGCCATAGGCGACAAATAAAGCTACTGCGCATGCGCACTGCTTACTATATGGCTGAACGGACTACTTGATTTCGAAGGAAACAATGTGTTTATGTGTGGGTCCATGACTAGAGTTAGTGATTTTATTTGATTTTCAGTGGTTCCTGAGTGAGGTTATGTTGCTTAAATATTAAAATTTGATTTCTAGTCATTCTGTGTATGCAGAAAATACATATAAAAGTGTGATAGATAAATAGAGATGTTAAAAAACCATTTTTTATTAAATAAGTTAATATTTTTGTTTTTTTTTTTGTTAATTGTAAATAAGCAGTTAAAATATAGTTTTTTCCGTAAATTAGCAAGTATTTGTTGTTTAATAGAGTCAAGGTTTTCTTAAAATCCCCAAAAATGTTAAAATTTTCGGTGGCGCCGTCTTTGGAACTAAATTTGAACTAACTGGACAACAATGAACAGTTCAAAAACATGCTGTCATAACCTCAAAAATTTGAGTATAAACTAGAACAAATAATTTTGTTGGTGTGTTTCATGATACAATTTTACATTTATATTTATGGAATTGTTAATATTATTAATTAAAAAATATATATAAAAAATACATTTATTTCATTAATTTGAATGTATATTGTTCTAAAATTTCAAAATTTCTGCTTTTTCTAACAAATACTAAAATCAATCATATCAAACATCAGAAAAAGGTAATGAAACCAAAATAATGAAAACGAAAAACACATCTCATGTTTTAAAACAACAAAAACAAACAATTTTTTATTTATTAATATCTCTAGTGATAAAAGAATACTTTACATCACTATGAATTTTAAGTAGAAATAACTTCTCACGGTACCTGTGATTTCTTGACAACCTGCGCAGGACTAAACGGTTTGAAGAAAGCAACTGCACAAGCGATGTTGCCATATCGATTTAAGTAATTCACTAATTCCAGTTCAGCAATTTTACCAAGAATGTTAAATATAATATATCACCTGCCCGCCCTCTATTTTCTTAGTGGGTATGTCATTTGCCAAAATCAGTCTTATCTTAGCAAGTACTAGCCCCACCCACCCGCCCTCTATTTTCTTAGGAAGTATATCATCTGCAAAAATCAGTCTTATCTTAACAAGTACTAACCCCGCCCATCCATCCACGCTTTTCTCATTCTGTGGACTAATTTTATTTCTGTTCAGTATGGGATTCACTTTCTATCAGAGCAGATAAAATGAATCAGTGAAATGGAGGCGGGGTGGGTGGGCGGGGTCAATTGTATGTTCTTGTGTTAGATGGAACCTTAATTCACTTGTTTTGACATGTTGACAACGTTGCAATACCAATAGTACCTAATTCGCAAGAAAGAAAACAAATCGATACAATTTTCAATCAAATATAAATTCACACTTTACTGGAAATAACCTCAAAAATTGAGTGAATCAATAGTAATTTTCAGTGGAATATTTCTGTATAAACAGAAGAGAAAGAACTTTCACACTCAATACAAAAATTGACACATAAATGGTACATTTTTCCTACAATGAATTATTTTTCAGTGCTACAGATTCATTGTTGCATTTTTTATGAAGATTTGACAAAATTTAACCCAAAACAGGTTTTTCCCCCGAATTTGAATTTGTGCGGCGTTGCCAGCTGTTTTTTCAAGTTAATCGCAGCGTTTCAGTTTTTTTGATGTCATTTGTGGGTCTTCAACCGGTCTTAATTCGAACACCTCGTCGTTCCCACCTTGGTTTTCCCTTTTCGCACTGCTGTGTCCATTGGCCGGCGGGCGCGTTGCCATGGCAGCCCGTTCAAACCCGCCAATCCGCTCCTTGCCACGTTGTAAGTGGGCGTGTGTTCCAGGGCAGCATCTCCACCGGCGCCGACGGTCCGCCCAAGGTCAACATGCCGCACAACCACCTGCCCGACCTCCACTCCGTGGCCTTGGCCCGGGGGCGGCAGGCCGACGATCTCGCCCCCATCAGCCAGTTTCTCGACGTGAAGTTCGAGGAAGACCCAGGTTCGAAATTCCCGCTTTTCCGCATGCCTTAGGTAGAGCCCACTAATTTTAATATTAATACCGGCGAGGGTTGTATAATCGTCGATCGATTGATTGGGGGATGATAGTTTTAAATTTTTAACGTGATTGTGGCGCCGGCACAACTTTTGAGAGCCGCAGACACGACGTGTTTGCGTCTCGTATATTTACCTCCAGCCGAGACAAGTGTCTGTTCGGTTTTTTCGCGGGTAAAACGGGCGAAACCGCGCGGTTTTCGGTGGAAATAAGGGCGAGTGACAGGGGGCGAAAGGGCGAGTCGGTTTACGTGGGGGATCAAGAGCGCCGTGGATGACAAGTGTCACGGGAACGCATGGTAAGGTTAGGTCGAGCTGGGTATTCCTTTGCCACGGGGGGTGTTTGCGGTGGTCCCGGGGGTAGTTTCGGGGGTGTCAGGCGTATTTGGCATTGTTTGTGTTGTTGGAATGCGTGGTGCTGGACTGTTTGGGTACTGCTGGTTTTGTTAATGTCGAGGCTAGCTTGGATCTAGTCGGCGTGTGCTGGTGGAATTTTCTCGAAATTTGGTTAGTTTGAGGTGGTTGCTGATGGTACGCGGGCCCGAATGGGACGGTTCTAGGCCACTCCGGGTGGTTTCGTTGATGGAGGCCGCGTTTTTGCCCGTCTTTCGCTTCAGTGCTAAACAAAATGGCCGATTGGTCGCTCCCCAGGAAGCCTCGCAAGAGCAACTTTTCCACCGATGAAGTAGACGTCCTTGTGGACTCGGTTAAGGCCCACTATAACGTCCTCTACGGCAAATTCGCCAAAAGGGCCACCAACAGATGGATCAGGCAGAAAGCGTGGATGGACATTTTGAAAAAAGTCAACGGCGTCAGCATCGAGAAGCGAACGTTACAAGAAGTTAAAAACAAGTGGAAGAAGTGTCAGTACGCGATGAAGGAGAAAGTGAGCAAGGGGGGCCTGGCGGACGACCCGGGCGAGAGTTCGTGGGACGACATGGGTAGGTTTTTGAGAAATTTTTGCGGCTGGCCGGGTTTGTTTACACTACGTTTGGGAGTCGCTGGTTTCCTAATGGATGACACTGTTGACGTTTGACGTGGCGCGAGATTTGAGAGTTTGTTTGTATGGATGCAGTTTAATTGGCCATTCATTTTTCAGTAGGGCGATGATCGATTGATGGCGCGGGGGCGGGACGTACTGTGCCGGCGAAAGTAATTACACGCTTTTTTTCAATGTTTTATTCATCGTGGACGCTGTGGAAATTGATGAAATTGGAGTTCACTGTTAAGTTGGTTGCATACTAACGGGCGTAATGGATGCGATTGTGCGATACATACCATGGGCGTAGGCGGAGGGAGCATGATGGAACACCCAATATTTATTAAGCATTTAAGCCTTCCCGAATTTAATATTACTATTATTATTAATAAAGACTATTGAAAAAAAGCGGTGAGATTGTTGACTAGCTATTAACCAATGTGTTAGTCACAATATTTTTTCAATGACTGAATTCTAAAACGATAATTAAATGATGCAGCAAAATATACATTTTATGTTATTCCATTTGTGTCCCATCTTCATTTCAAAGTCCAACATTTACACATTACAACCAAAACAAAACGATAAATATGTTTATTTTCAAACGTCATATAATTGACTTATAATTGAAGTTGTTGCCGGGTTTAAGTCCCGTTTCTACAAGCTTTATTAAATTTAATACAGTCTTCATTGTCTACAATTTTACATATTCTCGGCACTTTTGTTTTACATGACATAATAGGTACAAAAAATTCAGATGTTCAAGTCTTTAACATCTGTCTTTTCAAGTTTAAAAAGTTTGTTTTTCTTAATATTCCAGCCAGTCCAAAGATTAATGCCATCTGTAAAGTGATTTTGAAGTTTTTTTTTTTATTATATTCGTCGTTACGAAGAGGCTGTTGGGAGCGTCAGATATGAATTTTCGGATATATTTTTCCTCAGTGCTTTGGATTTTTTAGGAGTGTGACTTTCAGGTTTTCTCTTGAGACACATGTTTAATTCATGAGACTTATTACTGATGTCAATATTTTTTCAGATTTAAGGTGGATTTTAGTATTAAATATTTTGACCATAGGCTGCTTATTAAGTCCCTTTCTGCAACTTCAGAAAAATAAGTTTGATGTTCAGTATAGAACTAAAATTCTAAAACTTTCAGAATCTCAAAATTCTTGATATCTCTAAATTATAGAACTCCATAGATTTCTAAACTTCTGTAATCACTATGGCTTCTGAAAGTACTCCAAATTATCATAATCTTTCAAATTTTTAACACCTCAAATTTGAGTGAATTTATGAAATTACCATAAACTCTTCTAAACTGTAGAATTTCTGAAATACGTAAATTTGCAGAAATTTTGGAAACTTCCAAATATCTAACGTGTTGGAAATCTCTGATAATGCAAGAATCTCCAAAGTGCTCAAAATTTCCAAAATTTCAAAAAATTAAAAGTCCAGAAGCTCTTGTTCTGTACATGTTTAGTTTTTCCCAAATGTCCAGAATTTTAGAGTTTTTAGACCTCGAAATTCTTGAGATCTCTAGATCTTAGAACCCTGCAAATTTTTGAAGTAATAAAGTTTTAAGATACTTAAAATTGTGAAATTCTAAGTTTTTTAAGATGTCTAAAACTGTAGAATCTCTTGAATATTTAAATATTTAGAAAGTTTTAATTTTCTGCAAATTCCAAAATCATTAAATTTTTCAAAATTTTTTTAAAATTCTACGCTTATATATTCCAGAATCTTCGAATCCAAATTTTTAACACCTCAAATTTGGTTGAATTTCTGAAATATGTAAAATTGAAGAAATTTTGAAAATTCGAAATATCAAAAACCTCCAGAGTAGCCAGAATTTCGAAAATTTCAAAAAATGAAAGTCCAAGAATGTACCGAAGCTCTTGTTTCTGTCCTTTTTGAAATCTTTAAAATGTTTAGATTTTCCAAAATGTCCGGAATTTTAGAATTTGTAGACCTTCAAATTCTTGAAGTCTTTAGATCATAGAACCTTCCATATTCTTGTAGTAATAAATTTTCTACGGTACTTAAAATTGTGAAATGTTGAATTTTTTAAGACGTCGAAAACTGTAGAATCTCTTGAATATTTAAATATTTTCAAGATTTTAATTTTCTGCGTTTTCAAAAAAAAAAAAAATTAAATTTTTCAAAAATTGTTGAAAATTGTACGCTTAAATTTTTCCAGAATCTTCGAATCCGAAGTAACAAAATCTTTCAATTTATGAAATTACCAAACTGTAGAATTTCTAAAATATGTATGTAAAAATTTCGAAAATTTCAAAAAATTAGAAGTCCGAGAATTTACAGAAGCTCATGTTATGTACTCTCTGGTATCTTGAAAGTCTTTAAATTTTTTAAAATCTCTAGAATTTTAGAATTTCAGGACCTCGAAATTCTTGAAATTTCTAATTCATACATAGAACCCTGTAAATTCTTGAAGTAATAAAGTTTTTAAGATACATACTTAAAATTGTGAAATTATAATTTTTCTTAAGACGTTCAAAACTGTAGATTCCCTTGAATATTTAAATAGTTAGAACATTATAATTTTCTGCCAATTCCAAAATCATTAAATTTTTCAAAAATGTTTCAAACTTCTGCTCTTAAATATTTCCAGGATTTTCGAATCCAAATTAACAAAATCTTTCAAATTTTTAACCCCCTCAAATTTGGCCGAATTTATGAATCAGCTAAAGACTCTTCGAAACTGTAGAATTTCTGAAATATGTAAAATTGCAGAAATTTTGAAAACTTCGAAATATCCAACGTGTTTGAAATATCTGAAAATTCAAAAATCTCCAGAGTACTCAAAATTTTCAAAATCTCAAAAATTTGAAAGTCCAAGAATTTACAGAATCTCTTGTCTGTCCTCTCTGAAGTCTTAAAAATATTAAAATTTTTCATAATGTCCAGAATTTTGGAATTGTTAGACTCGAAATTCTTGAAATCACTAGACCAAAGAACCCTCTAAATTCTTGAAATAATAAAGTTTCTAAGAAAATTAAAATTGTTAAATTTTAAATTTATCAAGACGTTCAAAACTGCAGAATCTCTTGAATATTTAAATATTTATAAGATGTTAATTTTCTGCCATTTGCAAAATTATTAAATTTTTCAAATATGCTTGAAAATTCTACGCTTAAATATTTTTGAATCCAAATTAACAAAATCTTTCAAATTTTTAACACCTCAAATTTGGCTGGATTTATGAAATTACCGAAGACTTCGATATTGTAGTAGAATTTCTGAAATATCTAAATTTGCAGATATTTTAAAAACTTTGAAATGTCCAATGTGTTTGAAATATCTGAAAATTCAAAAATCCAGAGTAGCCAGAATTTCGCAAATTTAAAAAAATTCAAAGTTTTGTCCTCTCTGAAATCTTTAAAATGTTTAGATACTCCAAAATGTCCAGAATTTTAGAATTTTTTGAAGTAATATAGTTTCTAAGATACTCAAAATTATGAGATTCTAAATTTTTTAAAACGTCCAAAATTGTAGAATCTCTTGAAAATTTAAGTGTTTAGAACATTTTAATTTTCTGTCGTTTCGAAAATTTAAAATTTTCAAAAATTTTTGAAAATTCTGAAAAATATTTCCATAATCTTCGAATCCAAATTACCAAAATCCTTCAAATTTTTAACGCCTCAAATTTGGCTGAATTTATGAAATTACCAAAGACTTCCCGAAACTCTAGAATTTTGAATTATGTAAATTTACAGAAATTTTGGAAACTTTGGAATATCCAACGTGTTTGAAATGTGTGAAAATTCAAAAACTTCAGAACAGCCGCAATTTCAAGAATTTAAAAAAATTAAAAGTCCAAGAATATACAGAAGCTCTTGTATTAGTAGTACATTTTTCGAAAATTTTTGAAAATTCTAAGTTTAATTATTTCCAGAATCTTCGAAATTACCAAAGATTTTGCGAAACCGTAGAATTTTTGAAATATGTAAATTTGCAGAAATTTTGAAAACTTTGAAATATCCAACGTGTTTGAAATCTGAAAATTAAATCTCCAGAGTAGCGAGAATTTCCAAAATTTCAAAAAATCAAAAATCCAAGAATTTGCAGAGCCTGTTATGTTTTCTATGAAGTATTTAAAATATTAACATTTTTCAAAATGTCCAGAATTTTTGAACCAAAATCATTAAATTTTTTACAATTCTTAAAAATTCTACACTTAAATATTTCCAGAATCTTCAAAATTGTGAATACATTAAAGTGTCTGTTATTTATAGAAGCTCTATAGTCACGAGAATTAAATACCCAGAGTCTAAAATTCTGCATTTTCCTCAAACTCTTCAAAATTGTAGATTTGTTTGCATTTCAAAAACTTCTACAATGTTTAGAATTTTGTGAATCTCTAAAATTCTAGAATATTGTTACGTTGGAGGGGCTTTTAAAATCGGCGTGGGTTGAACTGAACAAATTATTTCTCAATAACTCGAATTTACACGACTGATTGCACAGCGATTATGTAGAAAATAAATTCGGCGCAACTTGACTGTAATTCCCGACGCTGGCCTCTATTTAAATCTAGACGTTCCTCTCGATGGATCGAGAACGCCGCTTCGAGGCTTTTCTGGGCCCCGCAATCGAGACTTCCGGTAACCCGCTCCAGACTTGTCTTTATGGAACGGCCCATAGGCGTCGTAGGCCTAGTGTTGGCAACCTGTCATAAATTATCAGTAGTCTTCAATATCAACTTACGATGGTTTTATGACTGTAATTGTCTATTTCTGGTTCCACTTAGGGCAAAAAATGGCGCCTAATTCAGACTGCCTGTTATCTAGCGTTCCACCTTAAACGTGTATGTTTGGTTGCATATACTCGAGTAAACAACTTTACTTTAATTGAAAATTAATGCATCATTTCTGAGTAAATTATTAATAATACTAGTAATACACAAGTTCCAATCAAGCTCCGCCCGCCACGCTCTTGTCATATCACCCCCCCATCTCTGGCAAAGAAATACCCCCCGCCTGGCCTCTTACCCCGCCCCTTTCTAACTCCTCCCTCGACAGTAGCCCCGCCCAGCATGCGCCGTAAAAACCGCTACACCCGCCACCTGTACAACGCGTACGACCTCGACCTAAAAAAGTCGGTGGTCATCTTCGCCGAGGAGAATGGCAACAAAGAGGCGCAGGCGCGTTACGGCATCAGCGAGGCGAACATCCGCCGGTGGCGCCGCCTAAAGAACGACATTTTCGGTAAACCGCACGACTACGACCGCGGCAAGCTGCGTTCGCGCAAACGCGTCAATTACAATTACAAAGTCGAGAAAGTCAGCTGCGACAGCGTGGAACAGGAGAGTCAAAGTAGCGTTGGTGAGTCGACAGGGCGCAGGCAAGCTTATGGGCCGGTCGGAGCAGGAGGGGCCGGTAAAGCGGAGGTTGGAAGTTCACGTATGTACAGGGTGATCCGCGGAATTGGGCGCCAGTAGGTGAAACGACTTTTTTTAATTTGTTTTCTTTCAATTATTGCGAGCCCTCCTGAATACCTGAGCAGGAAAGGCGAAATTCGTTTCACCGAGTCCTGACCCCAAACCCGCGGTCAGCCCACACCCTGCTCTGACCGAGGTGCTAAATCCGGCCGGAACACGGTGTGTTGAATGGACTTGTCGTAGATTCGATGCCGTTGCAAGAGAGGCTGAGTAAGGTGGCGGCGCAGGAGAAGATGGCGGCGGGGGCGGCGGGGCCGTTGAAGAGCCAGCCGCTGTCGCCCACCAAACTGAAGGTGACGCGGCAGAGCCCCAAGGCCAAGCAGGTGGAGCCGCCGCAGAGTCCGGTCAACGAGGAGATGTGTCTGAGGTGGAATAGTCACCATAGCAACATGCAGACGGCGTTCCCGAATATTCTGAGCAAGGAGCAGTACGTGGACGTGACGCTAGCGGCGGAGGGGAAGACGCTTAAGTGCCATAGGGTAAAACCCGACTTAACACACACCTATCACTTTTTTACATTATTATTTCTTGTAGCTTATTCTTTCATCGTGTAGTCCGTACTTCGAGGAGATCCTAAGCGGGATTAGCCCCTTCCAGCACCCCGTTCTCTTCATGCGAGACATACCGTTCTGGATTTTGAAATCTTTGTGTGATTTTATGTACGCTGGGGAAGTACACATTTTCCAAAACAAGCTCGAAGAGCTGTTGACGGTCGCAGAAGCGCTGAAAGTAACCATTCGTCAATGTTCGTGTCTTATCCTAATCGAATACGTTCCAGATTAAAGGTTTGGCAGGTAAATCCACGCCGCCAGAAAACCAAGAGGAGAATCCGCAGAAGAGTGAGAATAACAACTCAAATAATAATAGTAGTACTAATAACAAGGAGAAGAAAAAGCAGCCGCAAGAAAAAGAAAAAACGCAACAACAGCCTCCTTTGAAAAAGAATCCCGTTTTTACACAAACCAATAATTTCGAATCGACTAGTCACGACTATGACGATGATCTCTTGGATCCGCTAGATCTGTTGGAACCTCTGTATGAAGAGGCAGCTGAAGAGAAGAAGCCGGCCAGTACTGTGGTGAAGCCGAAGGAGAATAAGTATCAGTATCAACCTATGAAGAAGCCGTTTACGAGGAGGCTGCGGAAGAGGAAGTACTCGGAGCAGAGAGAGCCCGTGAGTAGAACTTCTGTAAGGTCTTTATACATATTTTCTACTTTTTTTACCTTAAGTTTAATATACCGGGCATTTTTTTAAAATTTGTGATCTAGTTACCCAAGAATTTGAAAAACGTCCATTGTGATGAATTTGCAACATAATGTGCAACTTCCTGATTTCCTCTTACTACTACCAGTCTCACGAAATTTTATCACTTAACTGAGTAAAATTGAAAACAAAGTACAGTTTACGTTGTTAAGACGCGAGATTGTAGGCAACCCAACACAACACAACACAAGTCGTATGTTCTAAGATACGACCTATGTAATAGAGACAACTAGATCACAAGTTAAAAAATCACACGGTATTATTTCTACACACCTATGATTATGCCTTGGTGGCAGAATAGACGATATTTGTAAATAGTTGTTTTATTTTGAATTTGAAAGATTTTGTCATTTTTTGTAATGAAAAAAATAATTAGCAGCCGAACTTAAAATTTAAATCTTAATTATTATTTTTCGTCTAAAAGAAAATAAAATCAATCCCTAAAATAGCGACGTTGGTGGGTGGGGCTAATTTCAACTTCTTATGTTTTAGAATTTGCTATATATTTAAACTAATATGATTTAGTAATTCCTTAAGATGAAAGTGTTATTTGTTCAGCAAATATTGTCACTACTAATTAATTACGTCGATTTATACTTTTGGCTTCATAAAATTATTGTAAAAAAGCAATGAGAGAGTACGTAGACATAAGAAGGAAAAAATTAGCCCGGCCCACTCACCCCTTCTTCATGTGAACGACTAATTTCATTAGTGTGAGATGAAACGTAACAAAGTAAACCTAAAATAAAATTAAAATTAGCTAATCTTAATTTAATTTTATATTCTGCTATTTAAACTTCCATGATTTGGGTAATTCTAGAACATGAAAATTTTACTTATTCATTAAATATTTTTAAAACTGTGTATTAACGTTAATTTATATTTGGGAATTAAAAAAATAATTCGTTAAAAAAATAATTTGCCGGGTGGGCGGGGCTAATTGCAGTTACTTACAAAGGGTGTTAGCTCCACCCACCCGTCCTATCTCTATCTATTTCCATGACTCATTTTATTGCCTTTGAGAAGAGAGGTTATTTTAACACATGTTGTGGTCTAGTAGAATTTGCCCCGCCCAGTCGGCAAATTTATTTGCACGGATTATGTATTGACAAATAGAAAATCATTTTAAAAATGTATAAGGGGAGAGTAAACTTAGCCCCGCCCACCCACCCCTTCTTCTTGTGAACGACTAATTTTATTGCTGTGAGATGAAACGTGGATTTTACATTACCAAATAGTAGAATTTAAGATGAAAACCACAAAGTAAATCTAAAATAAAATTAAGATTAGCTAACTAACCTTAATTTTATTTGATCAAGAACATGAAAATTTTATTTATTCACGAAATATTTTCAAAGCTGTGCATTAATGTTAGTTAATATTTTAGAATTACAAACAATCATTCGTTAAAAAACAAAATGGGCGGGTGGGCGGGACTAACTGCAGTTACTTGCAAAGAATGTTAGCTCCACCCACCCGTCCTATCTCTATTTCTATGACTCATTTTATTTCCTTTGAGAAGAGAGGTGTATCTTTTTTAACAAAGGGTGTGGTCTAAGGTAAGAATAAGTAGAATTAGCTTCACCCTATGGCAAATTTATTTGCATGGATTATCTATTGATAAATAGAAATTCATTTTAAAAATGCATAAGAACAGGGTAAAATTAGCCCCGCCCACCCACCCCTTCTTCATGAGAACGACTAATTTTATTGTTGTAAGATGAAACGTGGATTTTACATTAGCAAATAGTAGAATTTAAGATGAAAGTCACAAAATGAACCTAAAATAAAATCAAGCGTAGCTAATTTGAATTTTATTTTATATTCTATCTACATGATTTGAGTAATTCTAGAATATGAAAATTTTATTTATTCACGAAATATTTTCAAAGCGTTGTGTTAATGTTGGTTAATATTTTAAAATTACAAAAAATCATTCGTCAAAAAATAAAATGGGCGGGTGGGCGGGGCTAACTGCAGTTACTTTCAAAGAATGTTAGCTCCACCCACCCGCTCTACCTCTATCTATTTCCATGACTCATTTTATTACCTTTGAGAAGAGAGGTTATTTTAACAAAGGTTGTGGTCTAGTAGAATTAGCCCCGCCCACTCGACAAATTTATTTGCAGGATTATGTATTGATAAATAGAAAATCATAAAATGTATAAGGAGAGAGTAAAATTAGCCCCGCCCACCCACCCCTTCTTCATGTGAACGACTAATTTTATTACTGTGAGATGAAACGTGGATTTTACATCGGCCAATAGTAGTCTTAAGATGAAAATCACAAAATAAACCTAAATTAAGATTAGCTAATTTAAACTTCCATGATTTGGGTAATTCAAGAACATGAAAACTTTACTTATTCATTAAATATTTTTGAAAGTGTGTATTAATGTTAATTAATATTTTAGAATGAAAAAAAAAAATCCTTCAAAAAATAAAATGGGCGGGTGGAAACGTAGATTTTGCATTGGCAAATCGTGAAGTCTAAGATGAAAACCACAAAATAAACCCTAAAATAAAATTAAGGTTAGCAAATCCTAATTTTATTTTATATTCTATTTAAACTTACATGATTTGAGTAATTCTAGAATATGAAAATTTTATTTATTCACTAAATATGTTCTAAGCCGTGTGTTAATGTTAGTTCATATTTTAGAATAAAAAAAATAATTCGTTACAAAATAAACTGGGCGGTGGGCGGGGTTAATTTCAGTTACTTGCAAAGGATGTTAGCTCCACCCACCGGCCACGAGTCATGTATTGATAAATAGAAATTCATTTTAAAAAAGTATAAGGAAAAAGGTAAAATGAGCCCCGCCCACCCACCCCTTGTTCATGTGAATGACTAATTTTATTGCTGTAAGATGGAACGTGGATTTTATATTGGCAAATAGTAGAGTCTGAGATGAAAACCACAAAATAAAGCTAACATTAGCTAATCTTCATTTTATTTTATATTCTGCTATTTATATTTCCATGATTTGGGTAATTCTAGAACATTAAAATGTTATTTGTTCATTAAATATTTTTAAAACCTTGTAATAATTAATGTTAACTAAAATGTTAGAATTACAAAAAATCATTCGTTAAAAGCAAAATGGGTGGGTGGGCGGGGCTAATTGCAGTTACTTGCAAACGATGTTAGCTCCACCCACCCGCCCTATCTATCTATTTCAATAACTCATTTTATTACCTTGGAGAAGAGAGGTATATCTTATTTTAACAAAGGGTGTGCCCTAAGATAAAAATACGTAGAATTAGCCCCGCCCACTTTGCAAATTTATTTGCACTAATTATGTATTGACAAATAGAAATTAATTTTAAAATGTTATAAGGAAGAGGGTAAAATTAGCCCCACCCACCTCCCACCCTTTCTTCATGTAAACGACTAATTTTATTATTGTGAGATGAGACGTGGATTTTGCATTGGCAAATCGTGAAGTCTAAGATGAAAACCACAAAATAAACCCTAAAATAAAATTAAGATTAACGAATCTTAATTCTATTTTATATTCTATTTAAACTTACATGATTTTGAGTAATTCTACAATATGAAAATTTTATTTATTCACTAATTATGTTCTAAACCGTGTGTTAATGTTAGTTAATATTTTAGAACTAAAAAAAGTAATTCGTTACAAAATAAAATGGGCCGTTGGGCGAGGTTAATTTCAGTTACTTGCAAAGGATGTTAGCTCCACTCACCCGCCCTATCTTTATTTCCATGATTCATTTTATTTCCTTCGAGAAGAGAGGCGTATCTTCTTATTTTAGCAAAGGGTGTGGTCTAAGGTAAAAATAAGTAGAGTTAGCCCCTCCCACTCGACAAATTTATTTGCACGGATTATGCATTGATAACTAGAAATTCATTTTAAAAAAATATAAGGAAGAAGGTAAAATTAGCCCCGCCCACCCACCCATTCTTCATGTGAACGACTAATTTTATTATTGTGATATGAAACGTGGATTTTGCATTGGCAAATCGTGAAGTCCAAGATGTAAACCATAAAATAAACCCTAAAATAACATTAAAATTATCTAATCTTAATTTTATTTTATATTTGGCTATTTAAACTTCGATGATTTGGGTAATTATAGAATATGAAAATTTTATTTATTCACTAAATATTTTCAAAACCGTGTATTAATGTTAATTAATATTTTAGAATTAAAAAAAAAACATTCGTCAAAGAATAAAATGGGTGGATGGGCGGGGCTAATTGCAGTTACTTGCAGAGGATCTTAGCTACCCCCACCCGCCCTGCCTCTTATCTATTTCCATAATTCATTTTATTACCTTCGAAAAGAGAAGTGTATCTTATTGTAACAAAGGGTGTGGTCTAAGGTTAAAATAAGTAGCACTCGGCACATTTATTTGCACGAATCATGTATTGTTAAATAGAAATTCATTTTAAAAAGGTATAAGGAGTTTTCATGCTGAAAGATGAAAACCACAAAATAAATCTTAAAATAAAATTAACATTAGCTAATCTTGATTTTATTTTATATCCTGCTATTTAAACTTACATGATTTGGGTAATTCTAGAACATGAAAGCTTTATTTATTCATTAAATATTTTTAACAGCGTGTATTAATTAATGCTAATTAATATTTTAAAATTAAAAAAAAACATTTGTTAAAAAATAAAATGGGCAGGTGGGCGGGGCTAGTCGCAGTTAGTTACCCACCCTGTCTCTATTTCCATGACACATTTTATTTTCTTCGAGAACAGAGGTGTATGTTATTTTAACAAAGGGTATGGTCTAAGGAAAAATAAATAGAATTATCCGCGCCCACTCGGTAAATTTATTTGCACGGATTATGCATTGACGCATGGAAATTCATTTTAAAAGAACATAATTAAGAAAGTAAAATTAGCCCCGCCCACCCACCCCTTCTTCATGCGAACGACTAATTTAATTACTGTGAGATGAAACGTGGATTTTACATTGGCAAATATGTAGTAGCGCCTAAGATGAAAAAATTGCAATCGATCCCGCCCACTCGTTATTTCACACTTTTAATAACCGATTTTATTGGCCGTAAAATGAAAAACAAATAGTAGAACGTAAGTGACTTTTATATTAATGATAATAGAGTATTGTTATGTTTTAGAGGTGAGGGAAGTAGTTTCCTCGTATTCCACTCCATTAACTCCAATAGAAACTGTGTATTTTTTTGTACACGCAAATTTTATTCATTCTTTAAATATCTTTAAAATATTTTTTTAAGTAAATTTATATTTGAGAATTAAAAACAATAAATAATTCGGCAAAAAACGAATTCGAATTGGGCGGGTGGGCGGAGCTAATAATAACTTTTTTTATTTTAGATTCTACTATTTAAACATGATTTAAGTAATTCTAGAACATGCAATTTTTATTTATTCATTAAATATCTTCAAAATAATTTATTTATGTTCATTTATATTTTACAGTTAAAGAAATCATTCATTAAAAAATGGGCGGGTGGACGGGGCTAATTGTAATCTTTCGTTTACGAAGAAATAAAGTGAATCCTTGAAACAAAAGAGAGGCATTTGGGTGGTGCTAATTTTAACTTTTTATTTTAGATTCTATTTAAGCTAACATGATTTAGTGGTGATTCCAGAACATGTAAATTTGATTTATTTGTGAAAAATAACTTCACTACCATTTACTTACGTAAATTGATGTTTCAGAGTTAAAATAACTTATTATGAAAGAGAAAACGCGAGGGTGGGTAAGACTAATTGCTATAATACTACTAATATGAAATAAAATGAATCCCTCAACGTGGATGATGGATAATTTAATGATTTTAGAACATGAAATACATATTTCAAAAATGTTAAAATTAAAAAAAAGCTTCAAATATTTTATTCATACTCTTAATATATTTAATTGCAATTATTTACAAAGGAGGTTAGTTCCACCCACCTATCAGTGACTCACTTGTTCCCTCCAAATCGAAAGATATGTTTTATGTTGATAAAGATCACAGTTTAAGCTAGAAATAAGCTAGTTAACACGCTCATTAAATGAAAATTAGCCCCGTCCACCCACCGCTTCGTCTTTCAAATGACTAATTCTACTGGCTTTGAAATGAAACGTTTATTTTATATTGGCGGATTTCATCAGTTAAATAAAAGGCGGATCTTACATTGATTTTTTTCTGTTCTTGACAGGAACTGACTGCACTATTATGCAATTTCTTTTTAAGTTAAATCTCATTGCTTACTATACCTTACCCTAATCTCACTTTCAGTCCCCTCCGCCCGTCTTCTCTTTCCGCAAGGGCACCAGATCCCGGCCCAACGTGAAAATCCCCAAGTACTACCACAGCGACTACAGCAACCCCACCAAGCCCGCGTCCAACGCTCAAACCGACCCCCTCCTCGACGTCGATGAGATCAAAACCGAGCCCATCGACGTCGAAGACAACCTGATCGTCTACAGCGACGAGGACCATTACATGGAGAACTCCCTGGAGCCGGCCAACTGCGACAGCCCCATCATAATAACGAGCACAAAACCGGCTGTCCCCCCTCAACCCGACAAGTTCAAAAAAATCAAACTCTCCAAGCCGATCATAACCGAAGTGCACACGATCGAGGAGTCGAACACGACCGCCGGCGGCTTGGAGGTGATCAAAATCACCGTCCAGCAGCCGGAGGAGTTGAACAAGAAGGTGGACAGAGGGGACGAGGGCGACCCGTTGCTGGGGGTGATCATAACGGAGAACGTGGAAGGGGTGGAAGAACCCGCGGTCGTCATGGAGACGGAGGAGGCACCGGCCGAGGTGGTCCGAGTCGCAGAGGACGGCCAGGTTGAGGAAGTGGAAGGGGGTCGAGAGGAGACTGAGACTGGGGAGGGGGTAGGAGAGAGTGGGACTGAGGAGGTAGCTAAGGAGGTTCCGGTGCCCGTACCGGAAATACCGGAAATAAAAATTGCTGATGTGAGTACGGTGGAAGAGGAGCAGCAGCCAGAGGGGGATGTGCAACAAGTGGAGGGGGTTGAGGTACAAGAGGGTGATCAGCAGGTTGATCAACCTGTGGAAGAGACTGAGCAGCAGAATGAGGTGCAACAGGAGACGGAAGAGGTCAATCAGCAGGAAGAGCAGCAGCCGGAAGAGGTCAATCAGCAAGAAGAGCCACATCCAGAAGAGGTCAATCAGCAGGAAGAGCAACAACCAGAAGAGGTCAATCAGCCGGAAGAACAGCAACCAGAAGTGGTTGAAGAGGTTACTCAAGAAGAGCCGGTGGAAGCGACTGATCAACCTCCAGAGGAGATTCCACAGCAAGAAGCAGAGGTTAATGAACATGTGGATGAACGTGTGGATGAACGTGTGGATGAAGGACTTCAAGAAATAGAAGGGATTGATCAGATTGATCAACCAATGGACGAGATGAGTGATCTTCAGCAACAATCATTGGAGGAGGTTGATCAGCTGGTGGAAACCGTCGAGCAGCAAATGGATGAGGACGATCCACAAGGAGGAATGACATCTCTAGATCACTTGGAGAAAGAAGCTATGAATGTAGTTAATGTAATCAATATGGAAAATCAAGCTGGACCGCCTGACATTGAATGATATCTCTCAGAATTAGGAATTGAGTTTTAATCCGTGGAGTCACTCCGTCTGATTAAAACTACTATCTGTACAAGAAACGAATGGTGGATAGTATGGGAAATGGCGCCCGATGGGAGGGTTTATGGTGCTCCCACTCTTCGTCCACAGTTCAAGCTTCATGTATAGATACGGTATTCCTAAAAGTGTTGTCACCTTGTAAATAAGATTTTGTTTTTATTTCAGCAAGAATGTGTATTACTTTGTTGTTTTATTTTATAGAATTTCAAAAAAAGTTCTTTTTATAATTGTAATTAGAGTGTAATAATATCGATAATGTTTACTGAAATGTGCTTTGTTTACCCGTTCTCCCGTAGGGTGGACTTCTCTCGAAATTTTTGTAATGTCAATTCAAGATGTGATACATGAATCTATTTGAGAATTTCACATAATAAAAAATACTAAAAGTGATTGGATTTTTCAAGTGACGGGTGTTCAGTAGTAATTTGGTGGAAATTCTGATCAATTGCTCTTCAGTAAAGAATTTTGATAGTGCAACAAAACTGCTCTTAAATCTACCACTATAAAGTAATTTCAATGTTAATTTTACAGCGCCATTGTGATTGTTTGGTAGTCACTGGTCAACAAATGTCAAGTATTGCAGAATCTTACTTGGTCGGCGGAAAATAACACAATAATGTTATGTAGTGCAATTATGAGTAAAAAAGTACTCCAAACTGAACTCTGTACGATATTTCCTAACTAAAGAACGAATAAATAGCCAAATTTGTCGATTTTATTGGTGTATAGGCAACCAGCAATACACTCACCTTGACATATGTCAAGTCATGTGCCCGAATTGTCAAACGTCATCGTTCCTTTCACTGGAACCGCAACAATGAGTGCTCCTGATAAAATTAATTAATAACAACACTACCAAAACCCGATAAAAAATGGGAAATTACCTTTTTCCTCGAATAGCCGCCAACCACTAATTAATCAACACATCCACAGGTATTGATTTTTACTCATTCACCAAACCCACACACAGCCGTCTCAATTTCAGTAAACAATGAACGACACCCTTGTGCAGGACCCCTCGGGGGCCAGCATCGAAAACCTGTATCCAGCTCTAACCAAATGTTTCGCCATCATCATCTGCGGCTACTTTGCAGGTCGTATGAACTTAATTTCAGAAACAGAAGCAAAAGGAATCAACACGTTCGTGGGCACTTTTTCCCTACCGTCGCTCATTTTCATGTCTTTGGCACAACTGGATCTGACTTCCGTGAACTGGTTGTTTTTGCTGTCGATTCTCATTTCAAAAAGTATTGTTTTTGTGGCGGTGATTGTGATTACGTTATTGGTTGGTCGACCGGTGAATTTAGGAAGGGCTGGAATTTTTGCGATTTTTTGTACCCAGAGTAACGATTTTGCGATTGGGTACCCTATTGGTGAGTTATTTGTTTAGTTAGTTTTTTTTGTTAATAAAGTGAGTTGTAGTGGCGGCCCTGTACAAAACTACACATCCGGATTATGCTTCATATTTGTATTTAATGGCGCCCATCAGTCTTGCCATCCTAAACCCCATTTCTTTTATTTTTATGGAAATCGGGCGCCGCAGGGCTGGCAACACGACTGATATTTTAATGGACGGCGAATTGGCAACGTCTGACAGTATTCATAAACAAAGATTCAAGGTGGCTGTGTCTGTGGCTAAAAGCATTATTTTCAATCCTATAGTTTTTATGACGGTTTTGGGTATTCTGGGGAATTTGATTTTTAGACACACGATTCCTTGTTATCTAGGGGAAGTTCTAGATACTTTAGGGTCGGCTTTTTCGGCTAGTGCTTTATTTTTATTGGGGCTACGCATGGTGGGTAAAGTCCACCAACTACGTGGAGCCACTCTTGTAGTTCCTGGAATTTTAATAATGGTCAAACTGTACGTTCTCCAAATTTTCTAAAAAAAAAAAAAAAATAGTTTAATTGTGGATTTTAGAATCGTTCTCCCTCTAGTCACTAGGGAAGTCGTCAGCGTGATCCACGCTGGCTACAACGCAAGCGAAACGGTAGATCTGAGCACTTATGGGTTCCTTTATGGTACTTTCCCATCAGCGCCTACTGTGTTTGTTTTTGCGACGCAGTATGCCATAGACATCGATTTAGTAAGTCTTTGACTAACCATTGAAATTATAATCAACAACAAAATGTAGATCGCTAGTGCTATGGTCGCTTGTACTTTCATCAGCGCCCCCTTGATGTTTGTATCCGCAAAAATGATAACCTTGACGAAAACCGATCCTTCTGAGTACATCAAGCAACTAGATTCGTTTACGCTAGATGTCAGTATTGTAGCTACCATTACTTGTTGTTGGGTGATTTTCGTCTTTATACTGACAAAGAAAATCTCTAGGTTACCCCACAAGGTCACTGCTTGCCTAGTCATATCGCAGGTGAGCCTAAGCGAGCAACACGTCCTGAGTAGTAGTTGATATTTTTGTTTTAGCTTGTTAGTTGTCTTGGGGCCATTTTGTGGAATACTCTGGAACAAAAAGAGGGTTGGGCGGGATTTTTCCAATCATCCTTGTTTATTACAGGGGTGTACAGTTCACGGCTGTGGACCACAATCTTGGCCATCACTTTGTTATTTTTACAGTGTAGAAGTTTATGCTACGTTTTAAAACTACAACCGTTATTTTTTATTGTTGGTTGGGGAGTTCCCCTAACTGTGACTGTGGTATTATTGTTACTTGAAACGAAGACGAGTTTACCACTTGATAAAAGAAACCCGAATTTCGTATATGGTACGCCGCAAGCGATTATTGCAATCGCGCTGTTGGTGTTGTGCTTCATAGGTAAGTTAACATCAATCAGATCAATTTATCATTAAATTGAGTTTTTACTAACACTTTTATTGCTACGTTTTAGTAACCGTCGGCTGCTTGATCCTACAACAGCGCCACCACCGTCGCTTTACCCGCTACCTAGATCTAGCTCAAGACGTTTCGTCCGAGCAAGAACCTTCACCTTCGAGCAGCACCGAGGTTGAAACCAACATAGAAAGTCCCAACCCCGGCACAAGCTCCGACAGCGGTATAAGTCCCGGTAAAAGTAACCTCTGTGGAGCTTTACCCACAATCAACGAAGGCTGCTGCGAGGAAAGTCCAGTCGTCGACATCGAAGACCTTTTCGTCGGTACCTCCAGCGACATCAAGAATCTCCTTCCGGCGAACGACAACGAAGGCCTTTGTCCGTCGCGATTCGGCTGTCAAGGCCCGAAGCGGCGCCAATGCCAGGGCATTGTTCGCCAATACCAGGAACAAATCGACGACGATCTCGAATACATCGAAGAGGAGCCGGAATCGCACGAACCCCAATTTTTGAGACACACAGTGTTGTTGATTTTGTTATTATGTTCCATGTTTGTGGTAAGTCATTTACTTGTCATTTATATTTCGAATAAAAATGACGGTCACAGGGTCTGGCTCTGTCCATCTGGACCCTCGTCATGGAACAAATCTCTGGAATCTACGTCGAGTTGTCCTTCCTCGACGCGACTCTCAACTTCGGTCAAAGTATCATAGTTTTCGGTATTTTCGGTCTGGATTTGAAAGAAGTGGCCCTGCCGCTGCTGAAACTGCGCCGTTTGATCTGGTACGGTGCCAATACCTTGGTGCTGCCATCCTGGCACGAACTAACCCCAGAAACACGCCATATCTGCGACCAGTTCGTCACCCACCATTTACAGAGTTGTCGAAGTTCTATAGCTTCCGACAAAAGATGGCGCATCAAGGTTTACAGGAACGTGTTTACTGGTCACCAGTTTGTGGATTGGTTGATCGAGGTGGGTCTGGCCCGGGACCGAGGCGAGGCCGTGAATTACGCACGGCATTTGATCGAAGGGAAAGTCTTGAAGCACATTAACGGGGTTTATCATTTCTATGATAGGAATCTGTTGTATAGTTTTGTTTAAGCTTGATTGTTGATTATGTTAAGGCCAAAGAGTATTTTTGTAACGGGTTATTGAGTATGTTTGTGTGGAATATGTGTAAAAAGTGTGTTGTATGGCGCCAATGCCGGGCTAGAGATTATTTTATTTTTAATATTGTTTGTATTGAGTGATACGACTGTAGCACTACTATAGGCGAATTCGGTTAAGTCTCCAAAAGACAATATTTATAAGTAAATATGTGTGATTGTTGCAAATAAAGCGATGTCAGTCGTGAACACGACGTGTGTGGTTAGTGGTTTTTAGGTTTTCAGGGATTTTTACGTCGCAGGTAAGTTGTAAATAAACTCGAAAATACTGGGCTGAGTATTTATTATATACCAAAGTCAGAAAAATTTAGAAAAACCTTCAGCATCTTGTACGCCGAAACTATGTTTAGAGTCCCCGCGATAAGTTTTTTCAAGAAATTCTCGGCAAGCGATTTCAATTTCTGTTATCAAAATGTGTTTAATTTTCTTCGTATCTATTGGTGTATCGTCAAAGTTGATAAAACTCTTCTCGTACAACACTGATGATATTTTTAGTGTTTTCGTAAATCTTCTGCAGCAGAGGCGTGATGATTTTCATGATTTCGGACTCGATTTCCTAGTTAATGGTGTCATGTGAGCTACCAGTGAGGGCACTGTCAGAGTTTGGGCAAAAGTGTCTTGATAATTTCTTAAGTCGTTCGTCTACAACCCAGATACAAATTTCTCTGATCACTATGTCCACTGTTGTGGTCAGAGTAGCATTAATGTCAGTAATCTCCGAAAACAGCAGATTTGAAGTGGAATAGTTGTTGGTAGACGTTTTCCGACAAAGGAGATACTTTCATTACCACATTAAACTCGACTTCGACCATCATTTCGCCAACATCGTTATTACAACTTCCTCCTTTCAAGCCATAATCAAGTTGGGCCGCAAAATTTTTGACGTAGTTGAAGATGTCATCCAATTCAAGTGTAAGATGAAAAATGGAAGACAATAACACGACCACCGATTTGCCCATTTCCTCTTCCAGCAAATTTAGACATTGTGGCACGAGTTTCCTAAACAGTCTTTCGAGTAACCCTTTCGCCAGAAGCTTTTTAACAGCTTCCACTATGAATTTTCTGTTCGTAGTTTGAAGTTTGAGCATTAACGGTTTGCGATTCTTGATGGAAATGTTCAAACGCTGCTTAAACTCCTCTAAAATCCTATCGGAAATTTTCGTCCACAAAAACTTCTTCGTTATGTCTAACACTTCTGGTGGACTTTTCAAGCTCTTGTCTTACTGTCAAGCAAAGTTCGTGCCGCTATTCAAAACTTCTTTTACTAGAGGTCCAACGAATTTGGACATTGCCATACAAACGTCGAAAATTATATCTTCCACGTAGTTATCTTCATTATTTCCAAGATGGAGACGAGCTTCAAGATCAAACACAAACTTGTCAACGTACAAAATAAACTGCGTTAAGTCGAGGCCCGCTCGAACTGTGGTAAATAACATTCGGAAGTCGTGTGTACCATTTTGCAGGCTTTGACAAAGTTGCTGAAGGAACACCAAAATCTTGTTTCTTTCGGTGTTCATTACAATATTCACAATTGCTACGATTTCATCGGACGGATTTGTGCGCAACTTATCCTTCAAAGATTCGTTAGCATTTAACTTTTGTCTCAAAGAATTCTCGAAAAATTTCACCAGTTCGTTGGCAAGCGATTCTTCAATTTCTGTTATCAAAATGTTTTTAATTTTCTCCGTATCTATTGGCGCATCATCAAAGTTGGTAGAATTATGTTCTTGTACAACACCGATGATGTTTTTAATGTTTTCGTAAATCTTCTGCAGCAGAGGCGTGACGATTTCGGACTCGATTTCGTCGATAATGGTGTCAACGTCGTTGTTATGTGAGCCACCAGTGAGGGCATTTTCGAGAGCTTGGGTAAAAGTTTCTTGAGAATTTCTTAAGTCGTTTAAATGGATAATGATGTCAAAACTTAAGCTCAATATTACAACACCAGACTTACCGAATTCTCTCTGGAAAGAGACTAATATTTCCGGAACAAGCTTTGTCAGAAGTGATTCAAACAAACTTTTATTCAAAACACCGGTAAATTCTTTTTTGATAACATTGTAGTAAGATGTACGAAGTTTCTCCATTAATATTCCTTGTTTCCTTATAGATCTGCGAAGATTTCTTTTAAATTATGCTTCGATTATCTTCGGTTGGAGTAAATTCCAGACAAAATTGATTACCCTCGAGAATTTATCAGAAGTGCTCACAGTCACACCTGCATTGTTTCGTTAGAAAAACAGCTGTTCCAGGAGAGGTTCGACTGATTTCATTAGTTTTGAACCAATGTCTTCAATAATTTCATCAGTGTTGTTTTCGTTTCCACCTTGTAGACCTTTTTCCAGAGAGAGCGCAAACTGGCCGATGCATACAGAAACCCCTGACATTTTAAAAATTGCTTCTAGACTTCCAATCAGTAGCTTTGTTTTTGACATACCTTCGAGTGTTTCGTACAATTCGTAGAACAACTGTAGAATCTTAACGGTGTCATTGCTTAGAATTTCGCTTACTGCAGTATTAATTTCGTCTAAAGGCGTTGTCCGAAGCTTCTCCACCAAACTCGCCAATTTCTTACACCCGGAAATGAGCATCTTTGTTACAAGTTGGAAAAACTTTCCTCGAAATTCGTACATTAAAACATCGACCATGTTCGCGGCAATGGTGGGCAAATTGTCGACGATATCTTCAATTCGAAAACTGTCTATACTTCGAACCGCCGAAACTATGTCTAGGGTCCCTGCGATGACTTTCTCCAGCAAAGGCAAAAGAAAATCCACCATCTTTGATGAAATCATTTCAATAATATCTGCGACTTTGTTGTCGTAGGTAACAGCCACCTCTGAGAGCTGCTTCCAAATCTGCTGCAAACTTGCTACTACATTTAACAAACTTGTAGGTACAGATGGTGACACTAAATCCAGAACTAACAACCCGACCTACAGGCACGATTTCCAACGACTTTAAAACGGCAAACGCGATCTGGAACTGGGCAATTCCATGGTCCCTTTGCAACTGATCGAGCACAACAAATATTGCCACCTGGTCTGTCGTCCGAAGCTTCTCCATCAACTCTGAACGGCTTCTAATCGACTCCTTCAAGGCTCTCTTCATCTCGAATCGAAGCTTGTCGAGGATTTTTGCCAATATTTGCTCCGTTACGAAATTTTCCGCAGTTGAAATGATCAGTTCTTTATGAAACGCAGCTTTATTGTGGTAGAAACGACCTTCTTGACCTTGTTGTAACACTCCTTCAAGAAAGCGATAATTTTTGCAGTCACTTTCCCGCACACTTCTTCAATAATTTGGTCGACGTTGTTGTTTGCAGTTCCACCATGGTCCAGAAGCTTCTCAAGATTCGAAGCAAAGTTGTCAGCGTAGTTCAGAAAAGTCTGCAAATTGGTGATTGCTGCAGCTGAAGATAAAATTTGGTTGAAAGGCACAACATCAAACTTTTCTGACAGTTTTGAGTAAATTGTGCCCACTACAGTCTTAAACTCGATTCCGTTTAACAATTCCTCTACTGCTTTGTCTATGTCGTTTCTTTGTGATGTGAGAAGTTTCAAACGTAAATCGTTGTTCTTATTAAGCGAGTTTCGTAGTTCTTTCATAATTCCATTAAACAGCTTCTCAAAAATTTGATTTTCTATGGGTTTTACAACGTTGTTGTAAAGAGCAGGGTGTTTCACGATTTTCATGCCGGTTTCCATCGTCCCAAATCCAAAAGTAGTTCGACTCATGATACCTGAAGCTTCCCCAGTTTTTCCAGTGCTTGTAGCTTTTCCAGCTTAACACCACAGTCGAGTTTTGCGAATACTTCTGGAGTGGTGCAACACAATTCTTTCAATTTGGTTAACTGTTGAGCTTTGGTTAAGTTTTTCAGTTCAGCAGCCAAACGAAGCTTCTCGAAGTACTTTTGTATCTTGTCAACAACTTTAGCCAAGCGTTCACAAATACTTTTGAAACGGGTGCTTCCACGTAAGAATTTTGACAATCTTTGACAATATTCGATGGCTTTGTCTAGGATCACTTTGAACTGCAAAGCGGCACTCAAACCGAAAGTGAGAATAGATATCCCATAGAAGATAAATTTGGACTTAATAAAAGTCTTTCTGTCGAATTCTTGATAACCTTGTGATAGTACTTCAAATATGATGTCTAAGAGGCCTTCTGAAATTAAGGTTGCAGCGATTGGACTCATTATGGGGAAGACTGGAAGGAAGACGAATCCAGTGGTTAGGGCTGCAATTCCAGCACCAATTTGTATCTGAGTTGCACGAATGACAGTCGGTGGAACATCATGTACTTCTCTTAAAGCAAAAAGAGTATCAATTCCCATAGACTGTACTTCATGAAGTTCGTGGCTAGTGATTACTTCATTCAACTGCGAGCTTTTAAAGACGTCTTGAAACTGTTCTTCCGCTGTTGGACTTTTACCTTGGATCGCCACTGCAGACAGCTGATTAATTTGTTCTGTTAAACTCTCAAGGCGAGAACACATGTGCTTCAAAAACAAATTCTCATCTTCATTGTCTTCTAACGCTTCTTCTGTACAGAAACTGTTGTCTTCGCTCATTAAACAACTATTGATATGATTTATTTCGTTGTCGATAGCTTGTCCAGCTTTTTGCAAATATCTAATTGCGTCAGTTTTATATTCCGTATTCTCATTCATTGTGATGAAAAAAAATTTCTTACGGCTTTCTTAAATCTGTACATTATTTGTCCACCATCGAGTATCGCAATATGAAAAAGTATGCCAATAAATGCAAGTTTTTGTCGTCACTCATTTCGATGGCCTCCTGTAACACTTCAGAGGCTTTATCTCGGTCATCGTTCCTTAAATGGTACTCCGCTAAACCTAGACAATAATACGGATTTTGGTGTGGGGAGAAGATGGTAATGAAAATGAGTATTCTGCCCGTATGCGTCTATTTTACATATATCTTAGCGGACAACTGACTACCCACGTTCTCGCTGGCGCGCGGGGGACCGACTGCCCCTTCTTCTCCCCAAGGGCTTCCGGTCCATTTTAAAGTTTACCGCCACACACTCCCCCACCAGTGATAACGTTAATCTTGGAAGCGAACTGGCAGGCGGATCTTGCGGCCTCTCGTTGTTGTAGCAGGGGTTGGTTTTTCTCGGAATGGGACTATTTGGCGCGGCCGACTTGGCGCGGCCAACTTGGCGCGGCCGACTTGGCGCGAGCCATTTTGGCGCAAAGCCAACTTGGCGCAGGGACACTTTGGCGCAAGCCATCTTGGCGCGAGCCATCTTGGCGCGAGTACGTCGGTATATAATATAAAAAATATTTATTGTTCGTACTTTGGTTGGCACCCTGTTATTTATGCTAAGTGTAGGCAACCAAATACACATTTTCATTCGCACAAATTCCAATAACTAAATGATCTACGGAGCAAGAAGTTCCACGTTTAGGAGTATGTTTATAATGGGGTGCAGGGCGCGAAGCGCCCGTGTGTCCATTAAAAAGTCGACATTACCCCTCCCCGCGTTTGAGACTATAAAAATTAGGTTATGCTAACAACGGGTGCAATTTTTGTATATTTATATCTATTTTTCTTGGTGCAAGTTCATTCGCGCCAAGATGGCTCGCGCCAAGATGGCTTGCGCCAAAGTGTTCCTGCGCCAAAGTGTCCCTGCGCCAAAATGTCTCGCGCCAAGTCGGCCGCGCCAAGTTGGCCGCGCCAAGTCGGCCGCGCCGAATTGTCCTAGACCGGGTTTTTCTGGTTCTTCGGTCTTTTCGTCGTGTTTTGTTGGTTGCTGACTCACTGCGTTGTTTTCGTTGTCGGTAGTGTCGCTCGCACCGAATGCGGGTTTCAACCTGTCAATGCTGACAACTGTTTTCTTGCCCTTAACCTCAATCTCGAACCACTTGTCTTTTTTCGTGATTACTCTGTATGGTCCATCGTATGGCTTTTGCAGGGACTTACACAGAGTGTCTCGTCGGATAAAGACGTGACTGCATGTCTCGAGTTGTTGCGGCACGAACGGTTTTCGCAAGCCGTGGCGCCTTGGTGTCACCGAAACATGTGTATGCATCTGCTGTCGTAGCTGTTGGAGAAAGGGTGAAGTAGGTTCTTGTTTGGAGACCTCGAAGAATTCACCAGGTAGACTTAACGGCTCACCATACACTAGTTCTGCCGACGATGTTTGTAGGTCCTCTTTCAAGGCGGTTCTAATGCCGAGTAGCACCACTGGGAGACAATCGATCCAGTTGTCAGTGTTGTGGCACTTTATGGAAGTTTTCAGCTGACGGTGATAACGTTCCACCATGCCATTCGCTTCTGGGTGATATGCCGTAGTGTGGATGTGTTGAGAACCTAGTAGTTTCGCCAAACCGGTGAAAAGTTCCGATTCAAACTGGCGTCCTAAATCTGATGTAATGACAGCTGAGATTCCGAAGCGTGCAATCCAGCCATGCAAGAGAGCGTGTGCCACTGTACTCGCTCTGATATTTGATAATGGGATGGCTTCAGGCCACCGAGTGTACCGGTCGATGCAAGTTAAACAATACTCATATCCATGTGATATTGGTAATGGCCCTACCAAATCTATGTGTATGTGCTTAAAACGTGCAGATGGAGTCGCAAACTGTTTGACTGGGGATCTTGTGTGTTGCTGAATTTTAGAACTTTGGCATGCCAAACACTGCTGCGCCCAGTTACGACAGTCCTTCTCGATACTAGGCCAGACAAAACGTTGTTTTACCAGCTTTATGGATGCTCTAACCCCAGGATGTGATAGATTGTGTAGCTTGTGGAACGCTATTTTTCTGAAGCCTGGTGTCAGGTACGGGCGAATGGTGCCCATTGAGGTGTCGCATGTGATCTGGCTATCTAAAAAATAAAATGATTTGAGTTGCATGCCTGTGGTTGATTGTAATAATTTTTTTAGTTCAGCATCGTTTTCTTGAGCTTGTTGCAGCTGCTTGTAGTCCAGAAATTGGAGTGACGTGGATTGGATGGCGTCTAGGCGTGACAGGGCGTCTGCGGGTACATTTAATTTCCCTGATACGTGTTGGAGGTCCGTTGTAAATTGACTAATGAAGTCTAAATAACGGAATTGCCGTGGCGATGCTTTTTCAGGCTTCTGGTTGAAACTGTATATGAGCGGCTTGTGGTCGGTGAAGATTGTAAAGGTGCGACCTTCCAAAGAGTACCGGAACTTTTTGACAGCTAAGTAGACAGCCAGAAGTTCTCGGTCGTATGCGCTGTATCGTTTCTGAGTGCCAGATAGCTTCTGTGTGAAGAACGCTAGTGGTTGCCATGCATCGCCGGACCACTGTTGCAGTACGGCCCCGACTGCTATGTCACTAGCATCTACCATCACTGACAAGGGCGCACTATGTGAAGGGTGTGTCAGGAGTGCGGCTTGTGCCAGTGAGTTTTTGGTTTCTTCGAACGCTGCAATGGTGGAGTTGTTCCATTCAATAACCTGTGCGTTTGTAGTGCTAGGTCCTCCTAGTAGCTGTGTTAACGGTGCTTGTATGTGGGCGGCTTTCGGTATGAATCTACGGTAGAAGTTCACCATACCTAAAAATCGTCTGAGGTCCTTGACTGTCTTGGGCCTTTTGTGGTCTCTTATGGCTTGCACCCTATCTTCCGGTGGCTTCGTGCCTTCCGCTGATATGCTGTATCCCAGGAAGGTTACTGTGGGTTGTCCAAAACAACACTTCGCAGGATTTATTACTACGCCATATTGAGTAAACCTTTCGAAGAGTTGTGTGAGGTGCTCTACATGCTGCTCTTCCGTCGTGGACACCACCAAAATATCATCGATGTAGGTGAAACAAAAATCCAATCCTCGAGTAACCTCATCGATAAACCTCTGGAACGTTTGTGCCGCATTCCTCAGCCCAAACGTCATGAACGGGAATTCAAATAGGCCAAATGGCGTTGTTATGGCTGTTTTTGGTACATCGTCAGGGTTCACAGGAATTTGGTGGTAGGCTTTAACCAAATCAATTGTTGAAAAGACTTTCTTGCCATGTAGCGCTTGAGAAAAATCTTCGATATGGGGCACTGGGTAGCAATCTGGCACCGTCCGGGCGTTCAAATTACGGTAGTCCCCGCATGGTCGTAAATTTCCATCCTTTTTGGGCACTACATGTAACGGTGAGGACCAATTACTCTTTGATGGACGAGCTATTCCCTGCTTTATCAGCACTTCGAATTCCTTTTTTGTTGCGCTGTACTTCGCCGGTGGTAAACGCCTAGGTCTACAGGTGACTGGTGGCCCTTCCACCGTCGTGATGAAGTGTACAGTCTTTGATTTCGCATTTGGGGGTGCTGTCGCTATTCGCGGTCGCGTGATCTCGGGAAACTTCGAAAGCACTTGGACGTATTTGTTGTTCGGTATGTCTATAACTGTTTTTACGGTGGGCACCGAGACGCTGCACACGCGGCCTTTCGCGCACACGCTGGTTAACGGGTCGATGAGCTGACTATTTCTAATATCTACCAACAAATTGAAATAGTGCAGGAAGTCTGCTCCTATGATGGGGTAGTCCAAGTCAGCGACTATAAATGTCCATGTAAATTCGCGGCGGAGTCCTAAGTTCAACGTGAGGGTCACTGATCCGTACGTCTCGAAACGGGTACCGTTCACGGCGAACAAATTATAGTTCTCACTTTTGCGATGTCCGCGGATTAGTTTTTTCGGGAAAACACACACGTCCGCACCGGTGTCTATTAAGAAACTAATTCTACTGTCCTTGTCCGTAATAAACAGACGACACTTGCCGGATAAGCGATTTGTCGTTGCTATTACGGGTTGCTGTCCCCGTTTTTTGGGACACTACACGGTGGTTCACATTTTCGCGCCTTGTCACCGAAACATCGGTGATACCAACAGAGGTCTCGCGAAGCTGATTGGCTGCGGCTGCGATTACGACCGCGGCCGCGCGAGCGGTTCCGGAAGCGGTTGTACGAGGGCGTTTGCTTTGCCTGCAGTGCTGCCACCTGTCGGGTGAGCTCGGAAACTTGCTTCGCTAGCGCGCTAATTCCGCTGTCTGCCTGGCCGCTGGCGCTGGATGAGGCGACGGCGACCACGTGCGTTTGGTCGGTCTCATGAATTTTGTCGGCCAAAACTGCTATTTGGTCAAGAGGGCTTGCGTCTTGTGTTGCCAGGATACCTTGCATCACCTTTGGTAGGCGTGCAGTCCACATCGTCTTCAAAAAGTGGTCTGGTACAGCACTGCCGGCTAACTCGCGCAGATGTCGCAGGAACTGCAAAGGAGTTCTGTCTCCGATCTCTTCGCGTTCGAGGAGTCTTCTCGTCTTCTGCTCTTGTGAGCTCGAAAGTCGTGCTATGATTTCAGCCTTGATTTTCCCGTACTTGTCCGTCTCTGGAGGTTTTATCAAGACATCCTTGACTTCGGTCATGTAGCGTGGTTCCAGATTCGCCAACACGTGAAAGTATTTTGTGTTATCCGAGGTTATATTGTTTAGCTGGAACTGACCTTCTAGCTGAAGAAACCAAAGCGACGGGTCCTCTGGGTAAAATGGCGGTACTTTTATGGCCGTAACGCGGTCCACGTGGTTTTGGCTGTTTCCCTCTTCTCCGTCTTTTTCGTCAGTCATCTTCGCTCACGATCACGTCGGCTGGTCACCACTTTTGGTGTGGGGAGAAGATGGTAATGAAAATGAGTATTCTGCCCGTATGCGTCTATTTTACATATATCTTAGCGGACAACTGACTACCCACGTTCTCGCTGGCGCGCGGGAGACCGACTGCCCCTTCTTCTCCCCAAGGGCTTCCGGTCCATTTTAAAGTTTACCGCCACACGGATTATGACAAATCCTTCCACCAATGATGTGCTTTGCGTCTTCACGAAACTTGTCAAATTCAGCTTGTGCACTTGCCTTTTCTATTTCTGCAACTTTGAAGTCTTTCTTCTCCAACCAAAAAGCCCAAAACTCCTTCAAATCGTCAAGAACAAACCTTTCCTGTTTCTTTCGCTTATTTCGTCTTTGGTCACCATAGAATTTTAAAAAGAGACCGAAGAGTTGATCTTTGAACATCAGTTCTTTCACGAGAACATTTTTGATTTCTTCCAGTCTTGCAGATTCCCAGAGGTCTCTCATTCGCTTGATTTCGTCGTCCCCAGGACGAACTTCTTCTATGTTCAAGTGTTCGATTCCGCATTGACGGACGATGATTTGAGCTGAACCTTTGTTCCCTTGGCGAGACGTTCTACCAAAAGCTTGCTCTTCTACTCGTAGGTTGCATGGGAGAAAACCGACGCACACGTGTAGACCCCCTTTCAATTCCAAATCTTCTTGTGTTCGGAAGTTAGTTCCGCGTCCTGCTATGTTTGTGGCTAAAATGATATCCCCGATTTTCACTAGTTCTTCTGGTTCTTTCGCATTGTCTTCGTTTGCGTAAACTCTGGTCTTCTGTATGTTCATAATTTGCTGGTTGAGCTTGAGAAGATCTTCTTCTGTTTCGCAGATTACTAGAACCGCTCTTTCGTTGTTGATTTTTTTTCAAAACTTCTGCAATGACTCGATCAACCCATTTGTCGTCGTCGACAACCATCATGGGATATTCTTCGAAGACCTTCTTTTTGTAAGTGGGGAGTTTTGCGTAGTTCACGTTGTAGACTTTCGAGAGTAGTTGTTGCTCTGCTTGAGAGCCCAAAGTGCCGGTCATTCCAAAGATATTTTTGTCTTGGTATTTCTTGATGTAGCCGATGTTGGAAATGAAGCTGCTGGTCAAGCTTTCTGAAGTTAGGTGAAAGTGTGTTTGAGTTGCACGAATTGGTGTAAGCCGTTGCACCAGACTGTGTTATTCATGGTGACACCGGTGTTTAGGTAGTCCACCGGTGCTATGACTCTTTCGCCTTCGTCGTTAACAATGCGGCGATATTGTTGGTGTTCGTGACAGTGGTACTTGGCGTGAAGAGCGTTTGTAATCAGGACGTCTAATTTACTTTTTGCGTAGTTCCTCAAATGGAACGGAATCAAAGCAATATTTGTGGGATCACTTGCTTTGATTTTTTCAGTCAAGTAGTTCTCCATTTCGATGGTGGATTCTTCATGCATCAAATTATTAATTCCACAACTGTGAGAATCGTTTTGGACTTTGGTTTGGACTTCTTCGCAATAACTTTTTTCAGCTTTGTGTAACTCTTGCCAGATTTTGATGTAGATGTACTTCAGGCTTTCCATTCATGGGTAAGGGGAGGCAAGTTTGGCAACAGATCCAAAATGATTGCGTAAATGATGGCCTACATTAAAAGCCTTGCTTTACCATAGTATAAATAATGATAAATCAAATTTATCCTTTTGTCCTCATCAGTGTTTACTTGTCGTGTCGGATATAAAACAATGGTCGCTGGTTTGTGGATTCGTTCAAGAATCCTGTCATTATTAGTATATAATAACGGCCAATATCAACAAGTATTGCATTTATTAACACAGTTTAGTTAAGAAATATTAGTGTATCAAATACATTGTTTTATTACAAAATACCCTGCATGATCACAGGACGTGACAGTACCTACATTTTACGCTACACGTTGACTTTTTGTTATAAAATATAGGGTGTCTAAATAAAAATCTGGTCAAGAGTGTTATGTCACCAGCTTTTGTTTTCTTCCGTATGTCGTTTTCAAAATCAATTTTGAAAGCTGTCATCCGTTTGTCACATCGACTTTTGTGAACTAACAATTTTTAAATACGAAAAAAAAATAAAATGAGGGGCAACTGCCTACACCAGCTTTTTTTTACACACCCGTTAATTATAATGTTTATAATACATATATACAGACAATTAGCTGTATCAACATTGAAGGACGTCAAATCCCAAATCTAACATAAAATATATGACATTTATGACATATGACATAGATTATTCCATAGAACTAAAAACTTTAATTAGATCCTACATAACTGTGTTGTTAAACGCGGAAATATCTGGTCATTCCTCTATAAATTTTTATAATCTGATCTAAACATGAATAACTTCTATGATATACATTGTTTTATTGTTTTTCTGTTTAGTATGAATCATAGCTAAAAAAATGATAATGAAACTTAATTGTGACCTATGTGCTCATGCGATTCCGTATGTGCGAACATTTTCATAAATAGTACAGAGTCTTCGAGATCATGGTAACTTCAAGCCTCAAACTCGCGATCGTGGGCGTGATAGAACAGAAAGAATACTGCAAGCTGAAGAACAAATTTTGCAACGCGTCTAAGAAGAACGCGACGTTAGCACTCGCCGGCTAGCAATTGAAGTTGGAGTTTAACAGTTTGTAGTGCATCCTACTTTATCTTATTTATGTGTATTAGTAGCCATCATCACCATCCGGAACATCCACTTTCGCACCATTCTTGCACAAAAATAAAATTATTTCGTCTTTCCACCGGTCATTTCTAAACGCATAGTGTATCGGTAACTGACCATCTTCGTCCGGAATATCTAATCGCGCTCCATTCGTTACCAGTAATTGTACCATGTGTAAAGGTCCGCGTTCACAAGCATAATGTATTGGCAGTCGTCCAGCTCCATCCGGAACATTCACTTTCGCATCTTTTTCTTGCAAAAATAAAATTATTTCATTTCCCAACCGGTCATTTCTACACGCGTAGTGCATCGGTAGCTGACCATCTTTGTCCGGAACGTCAAATTTCGCTCCATTCGATGCCAGTGTTTCTATCATGACTAACTTTTCCTGTTCACAAGCATAATGTATCGGCAGCCGTCCATCATCATCCGGAACATCCACTTTCGCTCCATTTTTATACAAATATAAAATTATTTCATATCTCCCCCAGCGATTTCTGCTCGCATAGTGCATGGGTAGCTGACCACCTCTGTCCGGAGTATCAAATTTCGCTCCATTCGTTACCAGTAATTCTACCATGTTTAACTTACCGTGTTCACAAGCATAATGTATCGGCAGCCGTCTATCTTCATCCGGAATATCCACTTTTGCAAACTTTTTACAAAAAAATAAAATTATGTCATATCCCAACCAGTAATTTCTGCACGCATAGTGCATAGGTAATTGACCACCTCTGTCGGGAACCTCAAATTTCGCTCCATTCTTTAGTAGTAAATCTACTATGCTTAAATTTCCGTGTTCAGAAGCATGATGTATCGGCAGTCGTCCATTTCCATCAGGGACATCCACTTTTGCGCCTTTTTTACACAAAGAGAAAATTATGTCATCTCCCTCAATGCAGTTTCTACAAGCATAATGTATCGGTAGCTGACCATCTCTGTCCGGAACCTCAAATTTCGCTCCATTCGTTACCAGTAATTCTACTGTGCTTAAATTTCCGTGTTCAGAAGCATGATGTATCGGTAGTCGTCCATTTCCGTCCGGAACATCCACTTTCGCACCATACTTTAACAGTACTGATGCCACATCTAAATCTCCGTCTTCACAAGCATAATGAAGCGGCAACCGACCGTCTTTATCTAAGACGTCGATTTGCGCTATGTGTTTTAAAAAAACTGAATGGTCTTTTTCAAGTGCAAGATGTATGGGACGTTTTCCATTTCCGTCTTTATCATTCGTGTTCACTTCCCTGATAATTAATGAACGTAACGTCTTAGTGAGATTTTTTTCACATGCGTAATGCATCAACGACTGACCTCTGGAATTTAACACATCTATTCGAAACTCCGGGAATTGTAAAGCAAAACTCAATACTCCATCAATTTCTGAATCCGCAATTAAAAGTTCTTCTACGCAGTCCCATCCGCAATAACTTCGTTCTTCGGAAAGTAATATTTTTAATATTTGCGTTGATCTGTTAAAAAGAGCTAAGGCTAAAATACTTCTTGAACTAATATTATTGTATGTGTTTTTTAAAGGAATAGAATTTTCAATACACTCATAAATTA
Source organism: Zophobas atratus (assembly GCA_022388445.1). Classification (NCBI taxonomy): domain Eukaryota; kingdom Metazoa; phylum Arthropoda; class Insecta; order Coleoptera; family Tenebrionidae; genus Zophobas; species Zophobas atratus. Next base: position 12,266,395 of record CM039446.1, read on the forward strand.
TTGGAAAATCCAACCTAATTGCATAGTATAAAACTGCCACTAAATACTCCTCAGCGAACTGGTTCCCGTCATATAATGGAATCAAAAATGGTAACAAAATCATCAACTTTTTAGAACATGCATCACTCGATGCGCTAAATTTATAAAATTTTGGTTGTATATCACGATAACTGAGAGTTCTAACGACTTTTTTATTGTTATTGATTAACCATTCCGTATTGAAACTTTTACCATTCAAAATAACGTTGTTTTTAACAAGTGGATAGTTTTTATTCCAGGCGCAAGCCACTTCCAAAACGTTACGACCAATGGCGTCTTTTTGATTTAGATCTGTATGTATAAATTCTTCTAAAATTGTAAGATTTTTATATATAACACCTATTATACATTTCGAGTTTCTCGCTAACATCAAATCTAAAAAAAACCGAATGTTTTTGTATCTGCTGTCAGAAATAAATTCTCTTTCCCGTGCTTTAGATGGTTCGTATTCGAATAGATACAACGCTGCAAAATATTCACCGTACGAATTGTGAATGAATTCAACATCGTATTTAGAAATAACGCGACTTATAAATCCTACATCATCTCCTTCGTTTTTAATTTTTTCTACAAAACTGTCAGTTGTCTTGTCGGTAGACAAAAATTTACTTGCAATTCTGTGTCTTAAAGAGTTATAAATGTAATAACTCGCAGCTAAACTTTTATAGTGGTTAATTCTAGTGTTCTTTTCGTTTTCGAAACTCTGGAGATTTTGTTCACTTCTTAGTGGTATTTCGTTTTTGTCGTTGTATAAAACCCGAAACTTTTCATCAATACAATGTTCGTATAGATCAAGAACAGTGAAAATACCGTCTAACAAACGTAGGTATTTGTCTCTGTCTTTTAAAAATAGTTCTGTAAGCATATAAATTTGTAGAGGAATGCCTAAAATTTCGTAATTTCGAAAAGACAATATATTTTTTCTTATTTTATTAAAAGTTTCATTTAACTCATCTTCGGTGATCCGTAACCGGCTTTTAATGTATTCTTGTTGTTCTTCTTCACTGAATTGTTCTATACTTCGTGCAAACGTACCTAACTTATTTTCTAACATATCCTTCAAATTGTTACGAGAAGTCAACCATTGCTTGACTCCTTTTTCCGAAAACGTACTTACTAAAGTTAAAATGGAAGTTTGAGTGGCATCAGATGCTTCATCGAGTCCATCCCATATTAGTTGTATTTGATTTTCTTCCAGCATCGTTTTGAACACTCCCTGGTGGAACCGGCTTGTGCGTTCATTACAAGTATCTTCTAGGATGTATTTTAAGAAATTATCCATATTGGATTCAGATTTCCTAAAGTGTAAGGCATGATTTCTAGCGTAAATTAAAATGGTCCATTTTGACGAAGAACTGCTACTTTTCAAGCTCTTCATTAACGTACTTTTTCCCATTCCAGGATCGGCACAGACAATGTTGATGTTTTGTCTAGAATGACTGAAGTATTCGTTCTCGCTTATGGCATATTCCATGAATTCACTTTGTAGACGAAACCTTTCCAGCTCGATGATAATTCTCACTTGCTATCCATTCCAAACAATGATTGTTTAAATATCTGAGGTGATGAAACTGAATTTTTGGATTTTGTTTGCTCAATGCAGAAAATTTTTCCTGTGAAACTTCGTTCTCACAAACGTAGATCTTCTGTTTATGAACTGTGCTCTGAAGGAGTTCATCGTCTTTCACTTCGGTGACTACTAAATTTGGTAAAAGTGGTTTCAAAGAATTTGCGTCGAGGCAATCAAGTAAAACAATTGTCTGTTTACTGATATTTTTCAAAAATTTAAAATCTATTAAAATTTTTGTCAGTTTTCTTTCAATGTGACTGGGTGGCAAAACATCTTGGTGTTGTCCAATCAGCAATGGAGCTTCTATCATTTCAACTAAATCATCTGTAGTAACGAAGTTGGCGTTATCTTCACACATTTCTATCAAATATTTTAAGTTAACGTCTTTTTGACCTTGTAACGAATATGTAAAATTCGTTAGAAGTTCTTCATACAACCGTGGGTGTTTTTTTAAGTCAGACAACTTTTCAAATAAGTGTGGTTTTTGTTGATCGTCTGTATTGCCACTTCTAAGACCTTCAGTAAACGTTTCTTGATTATCTAGTACAATTAGATTTTGGGTTTGACATAGATTTATTACTCGATAAACTTGTGGACATTCTTCAACGACTAATGGACTTTTTCCCAGTAACCACATGAGCTTCGACACTTTCGTTACGTCCTTATCATACAGACTCTCTTTTGTCTCTATTCCGGTTTCGATAAGTTGGTACTTGTAATTAACTTTAATCGCTTCTTCCACATCAACTACATCGTCAATCGCATTTGACCAAATTGAGTCGATTTTCTTGAAACTGTTCTTATTTATAACAGTCAAATCAAATTTCGAAACAGCTTCTCGAAAAATTTTTCTTTTGGTGTTCACTAGTCCACCCGTAACAAAAGCCAATGGTCTGATATAAGGTGACAATACACAAAGGGTTATCATGTGTTTCATCCACGTTTTACTCAACTTGATTTTTTTCCGTTCCTTCATGCTCCACTGAATTATAAAATGTAGATACTCCAGGAAAACGGTTTCGTTGCTGTTGAAATATGTCTTGAAACTCTCAAGTGTACTCGCTTTTAGTTCTTTGGCATCCGTTTGACCAGTGTAGAGGTAGAAATTTTCAAAAAAAGATCCAAATTTTTTGAACTCATCTCCATTTTCGACAAATCTGTAACACCCTCCTCCCAGTTCTGAAGTACGAGTACTTAGCAAACCGTCTTGTTCACATAGCGTCAATTTGCCATAGTTAAACCGATCTAGGTGCTCATCGTTTAGTTTAGAATTGGTAAACAAGACCATCTTGGTAGATCGTTCAGACAACTTCGGCTCATTTTTGAAGTTTTCGTAGTACTTCTCGACGCTAAAATTTCCGCTCGGTGCGTTTAACTGCTCAATTTGTATTCTTCCTGATTTGGTGATGTGTTTCAACTGAATAGCGAACCTTTCGGTGCGATCTTTGAATTTAATTTCAACTACAACGTCATCGAAAGCACCATATGTGCTATCGTTGGACGACAAATAAAAATTTTCCACGTCATCGTCAATTATTAATTTTAAAATTAAGTTTGCTATGTAGAGGTGTTCGTAGTCTCTCCCGGGGTCAGTGGTACCTCTTCTCTTCTTAAATTTCTGAAAAGAATGTTTAATAAAGTAATACAGTTGACAGTACATCAAGCACACTAGTTTTGAATTTTTTTTTTCAATTCAAGCATTGTAAATCATTAATCAAAATTTATAGTGTTTTAAAGAAGCAAAATTAAATATTCTATAAACGGGTTCTTAGTGTGGAGAATAATTAATTAATCAGTCCTCTGCGTTGAGGAGACAAAACCATCAAATTTCATTTTCTTTTAACCGCTGATGCTTCCAATCTGAACGTGCTTATAGTCGAATTCTTTTGAAGTATACGTAGAAACACTCAAACATTTTTTCCCGTTGTGAAAAGAAATTTTAACGAATTTTACCTATTAATTCCAAAGTAAAAACGATATTTGATTGAAATACAATCTAGGAAAATTATTATCGTGTGACGCGGTTTATTGCATAAGGTTTAATCCACTCATAAACATTTATCATTCAACTATTTCGTCCTAAAGTACAATCTTTATCATTTAAGTACCATGGTGTCATTAAAATGTTGTTGGGAATGATTACACAATACAGTGTGATCAGCAAGTGCTTTTCAGTTGTTAACAATGAATTTTGCATGAAACTGGTAGAGCTGTCACTCCACTTTACCTTCTGTTGACAAAACTGACATGGTTGACAGTGATACTTAATTTACGTCAACATTTGTTGTTTCAGAACTTAAATGGTACTTGTTGATCACGCTGTATTTACAATCTACAGTTACACGTTACTTGTAAAATATTAAATTAATATAAATATTAAACAAACTTACCGGGGAAAAATTTTCAGGTGTTTCATATTGTTCATCGATATTTATTTTACTCGAAATCTAAAAATTCAATTGGAAATAATTTATTATAACATGTATACTTCACCAATAACTTACGGCTGCCATGTTTAATTAGAACAAAAAATAATAATGGTTACACAATTGAAACTTTTTTATTACGTGTATAAATGGACTATTCGTAAATCTATTTTGATAGAAATTTAGTGAAACAATCAACAGATACTAATAAAAAATAATCTTATCTCTTAAGTTGCGCTTCAGAAAAAATATTATGGTTATTATTCAAGGTTATTTACAAAATGGAGAGTACGCCTATGTTGTTCAATTTATTGTTAACGTATTATGATGTTTTATATCCTTTTATTCAAATTTTCTTTCGAACATGAATCAGTGTGCTAGAAAAAACGGACGGGATCGAATTAACACGAGCACCCAAATATCAGCTACGCGCACAAAAATTTTTGTAAAATAATTGTGATAAAAATCAAGGCAGACTCATAAATCACGAATATAGGAGTATGTTATATTATGAAGTAAAATATATTGTCAACAGAATCAAACACTAAATAAAACATAAAACATTTCTGCCTAAATACTCATGTAACATAGATACGGGGTGTTCCAACGGTCAAAGCCTAAAATTTAAATATTTGCTGCGGTCTGTAGTTTGGACGTTTTAAATAACTCAAGTTACGAAACCGACAAAACAACACCTTTAGTTGGTTTTTTGAGTTATATTAAAAATAATAACAGAAAAGAAAACGATGTTCCTAAAGGAAAAGAAAATTTAGCTTTACCTAGAAATTGGAATTTGAAGAAAAAAGAACTTTCTTTGTACAGTTACACAGGTTACGTTGTTAAAAGCTTAATAAAAAATAAAATTTTTGCAAAAAATGTATTGTTGCCTTGGTATCTAAGAAGAATTGTAATGAACACACTTTATTTTTAAATATAAAATATTTGTGATTAGGTCATTTTTTAAATGCATGTATTCCTTATTTTTTAAATCACTGTTAGGATATCCTGAAGTTGAAGGTACCTACCGTAGAGGCCATTGCTGAAGATCACCAACAAAAGGTTTCAAAAATAAAAGTGGTGATTTTGTTTTTTGTCCTTTTGTTTGTTAAATATGAAAATATATAAAATTTTCTTAAAAATCTCACACGACCACAAATATGATTTAGCATAACTGATGAAGTTTTTTTAACGACATTTAACTTCTCCACAAGATGACAAAAGTGAATGACAATAGCATGATAACTTGAACATGCCATCAACATCGAAACCCGCGAAAATTTAAAACGTGACCATGGCCTACGTTGTGTTTTCAAATGTCGGAATTCGTTCACTTGTAAAGTCCGAGGGTGGAAAATGACCTTGAACGAAAATACAAGAAAATGAAGGCAACATCTTTTTTAATTTTATGCGAAGGCTGTCAAAAAAGTGTAGTTCGTTTCTGGAAAAGCGAAAAGTTGCAAAGGCCAAAAATTTAGAAATGTTACTTTTTCTTGTGTTTTGTTGCGTTTCCGGCACCCAACGGGCCCGAAATTACCAAGAAAACAATCAAATTTTACTAAATATTCGACGAGTGACGAGGAAGGGATTTGGGGTCCATCGAGCCTGGAAGTAAGGAGAGTTTAAGGTGGCGATTCGTGGGTTTGAGGTTTGTTCAAGAAACGTGGTATTAGTGTATAACAATGATCAACACAAACAAATATCGCTTTTATTTTCATAGATTACGTAGTTATTAATATACACTATACACATCTTGATGTAATAAATACATGGTTTTGTTACAAAACAGCTTGTATGGTCATAAGGCGTGACAGTACATTTTATGCTACACGTTGACTCTTTGTTGTCAAACATTGGGTGTCTAAATAAAAATCTGGTCGAGAGTGTTGTCACCAGCTTTGAAATGAATTTTGAAAGCTTCACATCAACTGTTGTGAATTAATAACCTTTAGACTGAGTTACTGACAACTGTCTGGAATACAATAATTACAAACACTATGTCATACTCAAAACAAAAACAATAAAGTAGGAGACAGCCTTGACCAGGTTTTTATTAACCTCGACAACCGATGATTTTAATGTTCATAAATTCATAATACATAAAAAATAAACTTAACCGAGTCAGCGTTGATGGACGCCAATTATACATAAAATATATAACATTTAAAACACATAACATATTCTATTTCCATAGAATTAAAATTTTACGAATTCGTCAAATCGATTAATATACGTATAAACCTAAAGAAAACAGTGCAGGTTTCAGTCTTTGACAAATCCTGTACGTTTATATTTAAAACATATACATTGATTAGAAGACATTATTAACGTTTTAAAAATAATTAGATACAACATAACTATGTCGCAAATCGTTGAAATATTTGGTCATTTCTCTACATTGTTTTATTGCTTTTGGTTTCAGTGTAACTCATGCCTAAAAAATTGATAACGAAATTTAATTCTGATCTATATGTCCACTTCCGTTCGTTCGTTAAGGTGCTTTATACTATGATGCACTACAATAATCGTGATACATCTTAAAAGAGTTATGAATGCAATAGTTTAAACTAAAAATATTCCTTTAGCATGTAAACTAATTTTCTTAATTGTGTCTTTATAATGTCGTTTAAAAGGAATCGTATGCTTAATGGCAGTTTAGCAAGTTTTTCACATACAACATTTTTACTTTTAATAGATTTTGATAATTTATAAATACTTTAATCCATATAATATTTTAATTAAAAATAACACAGAAACTGAAATGCAACAATAATTGTTTTTAGATTTTGAACTAGAATATTGCTTTCGCTGATATTCTTAGAAAACTTTGATTAAATGCACATGTAGTTAGTAGTTCATCTTACCAGCTAGGTCCCAATATTTCGCAGCTGTCTGTTTCGATTATAGGGCATGAATATTGCAACTGGTGTATTATGGCCTCAGCGTTTGTTTGAACTATATTCAAATGAAAATGTTTACTAACTATAAAACAGTGGTCACTGGCTGGATTTACTATAAACAAGTCAAATGAAATATAATCCCGCTTATGTATCTACGTAACAAAAATTGCTACTGAATTAACACGACCTCTTACAATCGGTGCACAGTTACGTTTCGTAACTACGTATTTTACGTTTCATGCATTCTAACAGAAATCTTTTTATTTCACTGTCAAAATTTCGATTTTTACACGCGTAGTCTACCGGCAGTTTACCACTTTTATCCGAAACATACACTTGTGACGCCAATAATTTTACAATATCTAAAGTTCCGTGTTCACAAGCGTAGTGTATTGGCCAACGTCCATCTCCATCTGGAACATACACTTCCGCACCTTTTTCAAACAAAAATAACATTACTTCATATCCCTCCCAGCGATTTCTGCATGCATAGTGCATCGGTAGCTGACCATCTCTGTCCGGAACATCAAATTTCGCTCCATTCTTTGCAAGTAATTCTACCATGTTTAACTTTCCTTTTTCACAAGCATAATGTATCGGCAGCCGTCCATTTTCATCCGGAACATCCACTTTCCCACCATTTTTACACAAAAATAAAATTATTTCATATCCATCCGAGAAATTTCTGCATGCATAGTGTATCGGTAGCTGACCACCTCTGTCCGGAACATCAAATTTGGCTCCTTTCACTGCCAATAATTTAATCAAGGTTAAACTTCCGTGTTGACAAGCATAATGTATCGGCAGCCGTCCATCTCCATCCGGAACATCCACTCTGGTGCCATGTTGTACCAGTAATATTATAGTATCTGTATCAAATTTTTGAAATGCGTAATGTATCGGAAGCCGTCCATCTCCATCCAGAACATCCACTTTTACACCGTTTTCTAGCAAAAATAAAATTATTTCATATCCCTTCCGGTAATTCCTGCACGCATAGTGGATCGGTAACTGACCATCTTTGTCCGGAATATTAAAATTCGCCCCATTCGTTGCCAGTAATTCTACCATGTTTAATCTTCCGTATTCACAAGCATAATGTACCGGCAGTCGTTTATTTCCATCCGGAATATCCACTTTCATACCTTTTTTACACAAAAATAAAATAATTTTATATCCATTCTCGAAATTTCTGCAAGCATAGTGCATCGGTAGCTGACCATCTCTGTCCGAAGCATCAAATTTCGCTCTGATCTTTGCCAATAATTCTACCATGTTCAATGTTCCTTGTTCACAAGCATAATGAATTGGCAGCCGGCCAGTTAAATCTTGAACATCCAATTTTGCTCCATGAGTTGCCAGTAATTCTACTGTTTTTAAACTTTCGTATCTACAAGCATAATGTATAGGTAGCTGTCCATTTTCGTCCGGAACATCCACTTTCGCACCATTGTTTATTAGTACTTTTATAATAGCTGTATGACATCTTTTAAATTGATTTTCATTCGGAAGGTCAACCTTCGTACTATTCTCTAGCGGTATCTCAAGTATATCTAAATATTTATAGTCACAAGCATAATGTATCGGCAACCGTTCATGTCCGTCCGGAGCATTCACTTTCGCACCATTCTTTAGCAGTATTTCAACTACAGCTAAATTTCCATGTTGACAAGCATAATGTATTGGCAGTCGTCCATTTTCATCCGGAACATCCACTTTACCACCTTTTTTACACAAAAATAAAATTATTTTATATCCCCACCGGTCATTTCTACACGCATAGTGCATCGGTAGCCGACCACCTCTGTCCGGAACATCAAATGCGGCTCCTTTTGTTGCCAGTAATTCTACCAAGGTTAAGCTTCCGTGTTCACAAGCATAATGTATCGGCAGACGTCCAGCTGCATCCGGAACATCCACTTTCGCACCAGCCTTTACTAGTACTTCTATAACAAATCTATGCCATTTTTGCAGTTTCTGTCCTTATAATTCGTGTTCACTTCTCTGAGAATTAATGATTGTAACGTCTTAGTTAGATTTTTTTCACATGCATAATGCGCCAACGACTGACCTTTCGAATTTGGCACATCTATTCTAAACTCCGGGAATTTTAAAGCAAAACTCAATATTTCGTCAATTTCCGAATCCGGAATTAAAAGTTCTTCTACGCAATCCCACTCGGAATAACTTCTTTCTTCGGAAAGTACTTTTTTTAATATTTTCGCTGACCTGTTGAAAAGGGCTAAGGCTAAAATGCTTCTTGAACTAATATTATTGTATGTGGTTTTTAAGGAAACGGAATTTTCAATGCACTCATAAATTGTTGGACAATCAAATCTAATTGCATAATATAAAACTGCCACTAAATATTCTTCATCGAACTCATTCCAGTCATATAATGGAATCAAAAATGGTAAGAAAATCATCAACTTTTTAAAACACACATGACCCGTTGAGCTGAATTTATAAAATTTTGGTGCTATATCGCGATAATTTAGAGTTCCAACGACTTTGTCTTTTTTATTGATTAACCATTCAGTGTTGAAACTTTTGTCATTCAAAATAATATTGTTTTCAACAAGTCGATAACTTTTATTCCAGGCACAAGCCACTTCCAAAACGTCACGACCAATAACGTCTTTTTGACGTAAATCATCAGGTATACATTCTTCTAGAATTGTAAGGTTCTTATATATAACTCCTACTAAACATTTCGAATTTCTCGCTAACATTAAATCTAAAAAAAATCGAATATTTTTATACCTGGTTTTAGAAATAAATTTTCTGTCGCGTACTTTAGATGGTTTGTGTTCGAATAGATATAACGCTGCAAAATATTCACCGTACGAATTGTGAATGAATTCAACATCATATTTAGAAATAACGCGACTTATAAATCCTACATCATCTCCTTCGTTTTTAATTTTTTTTACAAATCTGTCAGTCGTCTTGTCGTCAGAGAACAATTTATTTGCAATTTTGTATGTTAAAGAGTTATAAAGGTAATAAGTTGCAGCTAAACTTTTATAGTGATTCATTCTAGCATTCTTTTCGGTTTCGAAATTCTGGATATTTTGTTCGTTCCTTAATGTTATCTCGTTTTTGTCGTTATATAAAACATGAAATTTTTGATCAATAAAATGTTCATATAGATCAAGAACAGTGAAAATACCGTCTAACAAAGGTAGGTATTTGTCTTTGTCTTTTAAAAATAATTCAGTAAGCATATAAATTTGTAGAGGAATGCCTAAAATTTCATAATTTGGAAAAGACATTATATTTTTTCTTATTTTATTAAAAGTTTCATTTAACCCATCATCGGTTATCTGTAAACGGTTTTTTATATATTGTTTTTGTTCGTCTTCGGTAAATTGTTTTATATTTCTTGCAAACGTACCTAACATGTTTTCCAACATATCCCTCAAATTGATTCGAGAAGTCAACCATTGCTTCACTCCTTTTTCCGAAAACGCATTTACCAAAGTTAAAATGGAAATTTGAGTGTCATCAGATGCTTCATCGAGTCCGTCCCATATTAGTTGTATTTGGTTATTTTCCAGCATTTTTTGGAACACCCTGTGGTGGAATTGGTTCCAGCATTCCAGTAAAGTATTTTCCAAAATGTATTTTAAAAAATTCTCCACGCTGGATCCATGCTTCTTGAAGTGTAAGGCGTGGTTTCTGGTGTAGATTAAAATGATCCAGTTTGTCGACTTACTACTCTTTTTTAAACTCTTCGCTAATGTGCTTTTTCCCATTCCAGCATCGGCGCATATTATGTTGATATTTTGTCGAGAATGATTAAAGTACTGGCCCTCGCCTATAGTGTACTCCATAAATTCACTTTGTAGACGAAACTTCTGAAGTTCGTTGATACATTTTCGTTCTAGGCCGTAATTCCCACTTTCCATCCATTCCAATCGATGATTGTCTAAATATCTGAAGTGATGGAACTGAATATCTAGATTTTTTTTACACAATGAAGAAAATTTTTTCTGTGAAACTGCCTTTCCACAAGCATAGATCTTCTGTAGATGAGTTGTTGTCTGAATGATCTCAGTGTCTTTCACTTTGCTGACTACTAAATTTGGTGAAAATTGTTTGAAAGATTTCACATCTGTTACGCAATCAACTAAAGCAATTGTATTTTCACTAATATTTTCCAAAAATTTTACATCTATTAAAACTTTTGTCAATTTTCTTTCGACATGACTGGGCGGCAGAACATCTTTGTATTTTCCAATCACCAATGGAGCTTCCATCATTTCAACTAAATCATCTGTAGTGATGAAAGTGTCACTATCTTCGTAGATTTCTAGCAAATATTTCAATGCAACATCTTGTTGACCTTGCAATGAATATGTAAAATTCGTTAGAATTTCTTGATACAATTGTATGTGTTTTTTTAAGTCAGAGAACTTTTGAAACACGTGTAGATTTTTTTGGCCACCTGTACTGTCTCGATCAGAATCAATACTAGGCATCTCATTAAAAGTTTTTCGATTATTTAGTATAATTAGATTTTTAGCATGGCATACTTCGACTGCTTGATAAACTTTTGGGCATCCTGCAACGACTAACGGACTTTTTCCGAGCAACCACATGAGCATCGATACTTTCGTAGCGTCTTTATCATAGAGACTACCATTTGTATCTATTCCGTTTTCGATAAGTTGGTACCTGTGATTAACTTTAATTACTTCTTGCATATCATCTATATCGTCGACAGCATTTGACCAAACTGAGGCGATTTTCTTGAAATTGTTTTTATTTATATGAGTCAAGTCAAATTTCGAAACAGCTTCTTTAAAAATTTTTCTTTTGGAGTTCACTGTTCCACCGGCAACAAAAGATAATGGTTTGATAGAAGATGAAAATACACAAAGGCTTATCATGTTTTTCATCCATGTTTTATTTAACTTGAATTTGATTCCTTCCTTCGCACTCCAGTGGGTTATAAAATGTAGGTACTCCCGGAAAACGGTTTCGTTGCTTTTGAAATATACCTTGAACATCTCAAGTGTACACGTTTCCAGTTCTTTGGCATCTGTTTGACCAGTATAGAGATACAAATCTTTAAAAAAAGTTCCATATTCTTTGAATTTATCTTCTTTTTCTTCGAATTTGTAACACTGTCCTCCCAACTCGGAAATTCGAGTGCTTAGCAAACCGTCTTGCTTACATGGAGTCAATTTGCCAAATTTAAACCGATCTATGTGTTCATAGTTTAGCTTAGAATTGGTAAACAAAACCATCTTGGTAGGACGTTCAGAAAACTTCGGCTCTTTTTTGAAGCCTTTATAATACTTCTCGATGCTAAAGTTTCCACTCGATGCATTTAACTGCTCAATTTGTATTCCTCCTGTTCTGCTGACGTGTTTCAACTGAATAGCAAATATTTCGGTGCGATGTTTGTATTTAATTTCAACTACAACGTCATCGAAGGAACCATATGCACTATCGTTTGACGATAAATAAAAATCTTCTACGTCACCATTAACTATTAATTTTAAAATTAAGTTCGCTATGTAGAGATGTTCGTAGTCTTTGCCTACGTCTGTCGTACCACTTCTCTTCTTAAATTTCTGAAAAAAATGTTTAATAAAACAAGAGTTCCAATTTAAAAAAAAAAAAACACAACATATTAGTTAATCCATAATGGTTGTCGTCGCAAGTGTCTGTAAAAATTCTAAATAAAGTTGGTAGTACTTCAAGCACAGTACCTTTGAAATTCTTTGTTTTCTACTGACTTGTCAGAAATACGCGTGGTGTAATCTTCGTCGGTTTGAATTTGCTTATTTTTACAAATTTTTATAAAAAAAGCATGTGAGGCACACTGATCATTGCCTAATGCGTGACAACCATGGACGAATGAATATATTATATTCTTTCCTGCATGGTGACAATCACTATGAAATATTATTGACATATAGTAACAAATGCAGAGTGCTAGAAAGACGTCGATATTTGAAAATTGTACAGACACCAGATAGACAGACAAACGGAAACGGGAGACCACTTTTTTTGGATGTTAGAGCTTTGTTCCACATATACAATACGTTTTTAGTAACGCAGCACAAATTTTAGGTCCTGTAAATAGACAATTGTCACATTTTTCCTATCATTCAAATAAACTTATTTATTTTTATTTACTTAGACTTCTTTTGGAGACTTCTACAATTCAATCATTTGTCACACATCTACATACGTCTATCTACATATCAAAAAATTAGAAATTCATTGAAAATTAAGAGACTTCGCACAGATTTCACATTTGTTTTTAGATTGTTTATAATTATTACATCCAATTAGATTTTTCTGGGATTTTATTTCACGTTTTAAGCGATAAGCTACGACATATTTAATTATATTAATGTGCTTTTTCTTTCTTTTGTATATTAGTTAATTGTAGTTGCTTGCAAAAAATTAATACCTTATTAAGGGTTGTGATAACCTTTTGTAATAAATAATAATTATCAATAAATGCTTGCATAAAACTTAATTAATTAATATTTATTTCTGACTTACTTCAGAAGAATCCTGCAACGAGTCGGTTGTATTGACAGCATTTTCATGTATGATCTGCAAGGCAGTAGATGTTAAAGTAATAACTGAATTAAAAAAAAACCTGAAGTTATTTAACCAGAACTTCCTCTGTTTCTGAAGAACAATCAAACAAATCAATCAGTTTGGATTAATTAAAACATCTGATTTAGCGAATCTTAGTTTTTATATGACAACCCCTATAACGCAAAATAAAGATATCGATGAGACGATGAATTAGTCTCAATTACTTATACAGAGCGACTTAAAATCATAATGAACGAAGAAGTTTATTTTATTGATCAAATCAAGAAGGGCTCACCACATTTTCCAAAAAATTTGGGAATACAAATTGATATACGTGTCCTTGCTAATATGTTGATGACGTCATCGCAAAATTTTGTAATGCTAAAACTCATTTGAAATGTACGCGTAGCATGCCTCTTTACTTCTGCTTTAACTGTACGTACAACTTTATTTTAACTTATAGAGGTTATCGTAAAAACATCAAATTCGTAGAATTACATTTTATAATTTTTCACAAAAGCTAGATTTTGTTGGATCTTTGTATGTCCTTTTTCACAAAGTAGGTCCACTATCAACAAACAGATATAAATCTACCTGTGTTTTAATTTTTCGTTTATAATAGAATTCATTTTTTTGCAAAATGGAATAAACACAGAGAAAATAAATTTGTTTGATTGATCGAATTAAACGATAAATTAAGATATGTATTTAACTTACCGATGAACAATTTTGAGGTATTTCGCTCCGGTCTTCAATATTTCTTCCTTTCGCAGCCTGCAGATATAATTGAAAATAGTATGTTACAAAATAGATCCATAATGAGAAACTTACCGTTGCCATGTTTAATTACTATAAAAAATATTCGTCATATAATTAAAATTTGCAATTAAAGTCATGCTGTTTCAATTGCTGTTATGGTATTAAATGAATTATTTGGAACCTACTTTAAAGATACTTAGAAAACACGGGCGTAAATATTTATTCATACGAAATAATGTTATCTTTTATTAGGATATTTCCATACATCATGAATGCGAAAAAATGGCGAAATTTGTTTATTTTCTTCTAAATTCAGGACATATATAAATAGAAACAATAGTTAAAATGTGGATTACATGGCAAATTGCAACATATTATTTATTTAAAAACTTTTAAAGTGTGGTCTTAGGTTAGATACACAAAACTTAATACGCGGTGTGACTGGTACAAAACTGAGTTTGAGACCACAAATTAATTGTTTTCTCTATAACGTATCCGCATACTTTAACTTTAAGTGTTTGCATAAATACATTTTACCTGCCGTTTCATTGGTCCGATTGTCACAGTTGGAATTACCCATATAATGTTTAACGAGTATTTTTTGGTTGATCAATGGGAGAAGATAAAATTGTAAAGGTACCTAGTACTAGGGAGCAATCACCAATGGGAAAAAATTCCACGGAAAAACAGCCCAAAAGAGGCGAGAATCATTATAGGTTTGGAAGGAACAAGTTGCAGCCTACATAGAAGTTACCATTATCATACACGAAAAAATGTAGTTTCTCTTTGAAGAAGCGAAAAGCTACGAAACTGGTTTGAGAGACCGAATTTTCTGAGCTACAGCAGGTCTCGTTGTTTCAAAAACAAGATTATAGATCCATATTACAAATTATTATTATTATTATTATTAAAATGACGCGTTCGGGGAGAGACCGAAGTCTGTTATGCCCGCGCAAGACGACAGTTGGCATTACTAATTATGGATAGACAACTATCTACGGTTTCGATAGGTGTCGTAGTTGACCCCAAAATTTAGGAACGGACGCACTTTCGACAACTTCAGGGGTAATGCATTCCATTCGGTGAACACCCTGTTAGTAACGAACGTCTGTCGAATGGAATTTGTAAAAGCCTGAAATGTCGTCAACATGTCACCTCTTACACGCCAGTCGACTAATGATGGCAATTTTGTAAGATTAAATTTGTCAGGGTAAGAGGGGAGCACTTGTCCATACGGTAATCTTGTGGCACGACGCTGGACAGATTCTAGTAAATTAATATTACGTTGTAATGTTGGAACCCAAACGCATATTATAATATCGGTCTAACATAAGTTTTATACAGTTTAGTTACAGTAGTTACATCAGCTTTAGCAAATGTGTTTCCGAGAAGATATAGTAGCTTGTTGGCTTTTTTCATGACTTCTGCGAAATATTCAGACCACGTCAGAGTAGACGTTCAAAGAATCACACTTGGTAAGCTCGGTGTCGTTGATATATTAATAAGTTTGCTTCGCATTGTCGCTGCCTAAATAAAGGATATTACACTTGTCCGTTTTAACTGGAAGTAACCATTTTAGTGACCATCTATAAATAGTTGCTATATCCTTCGTTAAGATTTCATAATTGGAACAAATACATAATTGTAGATTTTTAAATCGTCAGCATACATTGCCCAAGAAGAAATTAAGTAGTCTTTTATATCTGATACATACGTTAAAAATAACGGGGGTCCTAATACAGAGCCCTGTGATACACCGCTCAAAACTGGAATAGAAGAACTAAACATATCACCAACCTTAATCTTAAATGTTCGGTCAGAAATAAAAAATTCAATCCACCTGAGAAGACTATCTTGGATTCCATAATCTCATAATTTCAAAAAGAGCCGGCGTGTCGGCACCCGATCGAAGACCTTCGAAAAATAAAAATAAAAATATGCGATATCCACTGAGCCACCAGAATCGAGTACTCTGGTCCAGTTGTCTAAGCAACAGATTAAACTGATCGTAGATAATACATTCCATTAGTTTGACTACAACTGAAGTGAAACTTATAGGCCTATAGTTCGCCGGAGTAATGATATCAGACCGAAATGATTGCTTCGTCAAGCGGGTGAGCAAGAGAACTAGCACACACTTTTAAAATTTTTGAACTAATAACGTCAGGACCAGGAGATTTGGTAGTATCTAATTTGTGCAACTTATCTTTTATTAAATCGTAGGAGAAGCATATGCCATAAATTCTCCACCCTATTTTTTAATGAAAGTTGAGAATTTATATGCTTGTTGTAATAGTTCTTACAAAATCCCCATGCCATTTCAATTGGATTATATTGACAATGGTATGGAGGTAGTCTAAGAACATCATGGCCACTTTCTCTTAATGTCTCGTCTACCAAATATCTTTTTTTCTATTGTTTCTGAAGGGTTTATTTAAATCCTACAACTGTTTCTTCGAAAATTTTTTGTCAAATTCAACACTATGTTTAAAGAGCTATTCATGCATTTCACTTTTTTTACTAGAAAAAGTGGGTGGTGTCTAAAACCACCACACATTTTTGGTTCAACTTTGCCAAAGCAGGAATCTTATACGATTAAACGAGCAAAGTTTGTATGTATATATATAAATATATAATGGGTTTGTGTGGTACCACCCGAAGTTCTCGGCTGCTCGGCTCTCGTCGGGTGTTCGGTACCACCCCCAAATTGATTCATCACCGCCCTCCTGGACGAACGAGTGGCGGACGAGAGTCACCAACAACCCGTCAACGGGCACGCGTCGCGAAAACACATAAATACTTTCATCATATAATATATATATTGACATGTACATAATAATCAATAAATCGTTGTTAAAAGTGCACGTCGTTCCACAATTAATAATCACTACAGTTTCCACATTGGTCCTTCGAGCCGGATTTTAATACCGCGACTGTATTATTCGGAATTGAAACGCGACGCGTGGTAGTGACGTTCCGTGGTAGCAGTGGGCAGCATTTCTGAAAAAGGAAACACCACCCCATGGAAGAAGTTTTCAACTAACAAATTCCGTGGAAGCAGTGGGCAGCATTTCTAAAAAAGGAAACACCACCCCGTGGAAGAGGTTCATTCAACGATCTCCGTGGCAGCAGTGGGCAGCATTTCCGACAAAGGAAACACCACCCCGTGGAAGAGGTTCATTCAGCGATCTCCGTGGCAGCAGTGGGCAGCATTTCCGACAAGGGAAACACCACCCCGTGGAAGAGGTTCATTCAGCGATCTCCGTGGCAGCAGTGGGCAGCATTTCCGACAAAGGAAACACCACCCCGTGGAAGAGGTTCATTCAGCGATCTCCGTGGCAGCAGTGGGCAGCATTTCCGACAAAGGAAACACCACCCCGCGGAAGAGGTTCATTCAGCGATTTCTGCGGCAGCAGTGGGCAGCATCTCCGACGAGGAAACGCCACCCCGTGGAAGAAGTCGTCATTCAGCGATTTTCGCGGCAGCAGTGGGCAGCATCTCCGACGAGGAATCACCACCCCGTGCAAAAATCTTCAACATCGGAACTAGGGCTTCAACAAGAGGGAGTCAGCACACGTTCAGCTACACTCTTATAAACCATTGAGAGGAGAAAGGTTAGTGGCTCTTTTGTCCTAAGATTTCCCTTTTTTACCATATTCGCACGGCTAGCTTCAACGCGTATTTGTGTATCTAGACATTTTTAATTGGCTTTAAGGTTCATTAATTATTTAAAAACATGTCTAAATTAGATCAGCAAAAAAGCAAATTGAAAACCATTGATGATACATTGAAACGAATAGAGGAATATGTACAGTCATATAGTCCTGGGGTCAGTATTAATCAATTAAAAGCACGATTATCACTTCTTGACGGAATTAGAAACGATTTTAACGAAACTCAATACCAGATAGAGCAACTTGAAAAGGGAGCCGCAGAAGCCTATGAAGGCTGCAGATCGGAATTTGAAATTCGTTATTGCGATGTTGTGTGTCTTATAAACGATATTATAGAAAAAAGTCTCGCGGTTTCGGTTCCATCGACTTCCTTATTGCTTAACCCTACGGACGGTAAAAATCCACGAGATTCTAATGACAGCATGCAATTGAATCTACCTGTTTTAAATATCAAATCATTTAGTGGCGATTACAAAGAATGGTTAAATTTTGAAAATTCGTTCAAATCGGTGATAGATGAGAATAAAGCGTTAAATAACCGTCAGCGATTTCAGTATTTAAAGTCTTCCTTGCGCGACGAAGCCTTGCGTACCATCGAATCTTTAGTTATTAACGATGAAAATTATAAAGAGGCATGGAGATTACTAACTAATCGGTTCAAAAATACTCGTTTAATAGTGCAAGATCACGTAATGTCCATTTTAAATGCTCCTAGTATAAATAAGCAATCACCATCCTTATTGCGGGCTCTTGTCGATACAGTGGTGTCGAATTTAACGTCTCTAAAATCATTAGGAATAACGGTGGACAAGTGGGATGCATTACTTATTCCTATCATTGTAGAAAAGTTGGATTATAGTACAAAACGTGAATGGCAACTTTCCCTCGATAAAGATGTACCGACTTACAAACAGTTTATTGACTTTCTAGAAAAACGTTGTTTAATGTTAGAATCATTAAGTTATATGTCGAATAATAAAACATCAAATGAAGGAAAGGTTTATCATAAACAAAATAATTATTTCAACAAATCAAAGACTGTTTCTCACATAACCACTAATAAAAAACAAGCATCTTGTTCAATGTGTAAAAAATCATCTCATGTAATTTTTCAGTGTATAGATTTTTTGAAAATGTCAATTCCCGAGCGTATAGCGCAAGTTAAACGTCTTAAATTATGCATCAATTGTCTCCGAGAAAATCATCAGGTTGCTACATGTCGTACCAGTCATAAATGTCAAGCTTGTAACAAAAAACATAATACGTTAATACATACAGACGAAGCTGACGCCGATGAAAATAGTTCAGTAACTTTAAGTAATCATTCTTCTAGTTTATTAAAATGCTCAGATTCCGTTTTACTATCAACGGCTATAGTTCTTATTAAAAATGCTAAAAATGAATATGAAACTTGTAGAGCTTTGTTGGATCCAGGTTCTATGTCCAATTACATAACTGAACCGATGATTAAAAAGCTAAAATTGAATACGGAACAAATAAATATTCAAATTAAGG
The DNA here is from genome assembly GCA_022388445.1 of Zophobas atratus. Classification (NCBI taxonomy): domain Eukaryota; kingdom Metazoa; phylum Arthropoda; class Insecta; order Coleoptera; family Tenebrionidae; genus Zophobas; species Zophobas atratus. Next base: position 12,285,845 of record CM039446.1, read on the forward strand.
GTTTAAATGGAGCGGCAAGTTCTTCTCAAAAGCAAGTTTTAGATGTGGGTATAAAATCTATTTATAATGCGTACTCAACCAAAATAAATTGCATCGTGGTGAACAAAATAACCGAAAATCTTCCGTTAGTGTCTATCAACCCCTCATCTTTGGAAATTCCCAAAATCATAAAATTAGCAGATCCCAAGTTTTTCGAGTCGGGTACAATAGATCTTTTGATAGGAGCCGGCCTTTTTTGGAATTTACTTTGCATAGGCCAATTGTCCTCGCCGGGCAGTGGGTTAATATTTCAAAAAACACATTTAGGGTTTATTGTGGGAGGCCCTCTCGGTACCATAAACTTACCGACAAATTTTACAACATGCAATATTTCCATATCCGGACCCGACCCCGGCTTAGAAATACAGGCAAGAAAGATTTGGGAATTGGAAAAACCAGTAATTACGGCGGATTACGATAAGAATGCGTCTAACGAAGAAGAAATTCTTTGTGAAACCCACTTCCGGGAAACTGTCCAACGGGACCATGACGGGCGATTTATTGTACGGTTGCCCATTAAAAATAACAAAATAAATATTGGTAATTCACGAAATGCAGCTCTCAAACGCTTTTTTAGTCTTGAAAGGAATTTGATCAAAAACCCACACGTTAAAACAAATTATGTAGATTTCATGTTAGAATATCAAAATTTAAATCATATGGAATATTTAAGCCAACCACCCAACGACGACAATTGCGTTTATTTGCCTCACCACGCCGTGCAAAAGGAGTCTAGTACGACAACAAAATTAAGAGTTGTTTTTGACGCGTCGGCAAAAACTTCAAATAAACAAAGTCTAAACGATAATTTACTAGCTGGGGCGGTATTACAACAAGACCTATTTTCAATAATAGTACGCTTTAGAACATTTCAGTACGTGTTAAACGCTGATATAGCGAAAATGTATCGTCAGATTAAGATACATCCCAACGATACGAATTATCAATTAGTTCTTTGGCGGAATCATCCATCCGAACCACTAAATACGTATCGTCTTTTGACACTAACATATGGTACTAAACCGGCAAGTTTTATTGCTACGCGGTGTTTGAAGGAGTTAGCTGATCAAAACCAAGCTAGGTACCCTGTCGCGAGCGAAATCATTCGTCGAGATTTTTATATGGACGACCTTTTAACCGGGGTTGACTCGATCGAAGATTTAACTAAAATAAAAAATGATGTAACTGCCATATTGAAACAGGGTCAATTTGAATTGCGAAAATTTCAGTCAAACGAACTAATAAGTGTTTTATCTAATAATGATAATTTCCATGATTCGAACCTACAATTGCATAAGGATAAATTTACAAAAATTTTAGGTTTGTATTGGAACCCTACCGTCGATAATTTAAATTACGAGATTATACTGAAAAATATACCTAATAAAGTAACCACACGTGCCATACTTTCGGTAACGGCCCAAATATTTGACCCGTTAGGGTTGCTCGGACCCATCATAATGCATGCTAAATTAATTTTGCAACGTTTATGGACGCTGAAACTGGGTTGGGATGAATCAGTACCTCCCGATATATATACGTCTTGGATTACCTTTTTAAGCAGTTTGAACCATATACGTCAAATTAAAGTGCCAAAAAAAATTATACCCGTTGCATTTTCCGACATTAGCGAAATGTCCACACTCTTAATACGCATTGAAGCATGTTTAAATGCAAGACCTTTGACCCCCTTATCGTCCGATCCCAACGACCTGAGCATCCTAACACCCGGTCACTTCCTCATCGGAGAGCCATTAACTTCCTTTCCAGAATACGATGTGACGGAGGTGCCGATTAATAAACTGTCCCGATGGCAATTGGTGGAAAAAATTCGCACGCATTTTTGGCGACGCTGGAGTCGCGAGTACCTAACGCAACTGCAATCAAGATCCAAATGGCAGAAACAGCAAGACCACCCGGATGCGCTAGTTGGGTCACTCGCGCTCATTATAGAAGAAAATGTACCACCTCTCACATGGAAAACCGGACGGATCACGGAAATTCATCCAGGGGACGACGGTGTAGTGCGGGTGGTAACAATCAAAACTGTTCATGGACTCACCAAACGCGCCCTACGTAAAGTGTGCGTTTTACCCATAGACACAAATTAGTGCGCGATCAATTGACATTGCTTATGATGCGAACTGACTATTATAGGGGTTTTTCCCGTTTAGACATTTTGGTACAATTTTCAATTTTCCAGGCTACCCTTCTAGGCCAGCCAGTCGTAATATGTTGAAGGACGCACCTTCAAGAGGGGAAGTCATGTGTGGTACCACCCGAAGTTCTCGGCTGCTCGGCTCTCGTCGGGTGTTCGGTACCACCCCCAAATTGATTCATCACCGCCCTCCTGGACGAACGAGTGGCGGACGAGAGTCACCAACAACCCGTCAACGGGCACGCGTCGCGAAAACATAAATACTTTCATCATATAATATATATATTGACATGTACATAATAATCAATAAATCGTTGTTAAAAGTGCACGTCGTTCCACAATTAATAATCACTACAGTTTCCACAGGGTTTCTCGAAAACGGCTCTAACGATTTCGATGAAATTTACAGGTTGGGGGTTTTTTGGGTCAAGAAATCGATTGATCGTAGTTTTAACTTCTGAAAATTACAGCTTCAAACATTTTCAGCAATTTTCAGGCAGTGAATTATATTTGTTGCTAGGCAACATCAGATGACACTACACGAACACGAGATTGTTTTATAAGAGAAGTTTGGGTGACAGTCTGAGACAGTACGTTTGACGTACATTTTTATCTTCAATTGTACGTACCGAAACATACTCCACTGTATAGAGGACGTTAAAATTCACCTTTTGAGGTGAGAAAATTTACGGAAAACTAAACAGTGAGCGTATAAAAGGCACACGAAAGTGCGTTGAATTGACGTTATGTTGTCAAGCATCTTTTTCTAGAGTTGAGAGAGAGAACTAGGAAAAAAAAAAGAACGACACAGAGAGAACTTGCGTAACAAATGAGATTGTAATAAATGTCAAACAATAATTCCAGTTTTCTATTCTTTAATCTCTACATGTCACTCATCAGTGTTTAAAACAAAAACTGCTTATGGAATTTCTTTTTTAATGTGTATTTTTAATTAGAGCGTGTACTTCAAAATGCATACTATACGCATATTTATCTGTCCTAATCTGATCTAATACTACCAAACGAGCCGAGTGAAGCTCGGTCAACCAGATATTGAGCTGATTAATCACCCAATTTTGAAAATCTGGTGATCTTATTTTATATACTGCTCCCAAAAAAACAAGGAAGAGATTTTTGTACAACAATATTTGCTTATTTTCACTGTTATTTACAATATCAAAAAACAAAGAGATTAGATAAGACTTTATTTTTAAATATAAAATATTTGTGATTACGTCATTTTTTAAATGCATCTATTCCTTATTTTTTAAATTACTGTTAGGATATCCTGAATTTGAAAGTACCTACCGTAGAGGCAATTGCTGAACATCACCAACAAAAGGTTTCAAAAATAAAAGTGGTGATGTTTGTTTTTTGTCCTTTTGTTTAACACAGACCTTCATATTGTTAAATTTCTTAAAATTTTTGTTACTTGGGTATACAACTAGCTTTACATCTATTAAATATGAAAATATATAAAATTTTCTTGAAAATCTCGCACCAACACAAATATGATTTAGCATAACTGATGAAATTTCTTTAACGGCATTTAACTTCTCCACAAGATGACAAAAGTGAATGACAACAGCATGATAACTTGAACATGCCATCAACATCGAAACCCGCGAAAATTTAAAATGTGACCATGACTACGTTGTGTTTTCAAATGGCGGAATTCGTTCACTTGGAAAGTGGTGAAACCCCAAGAGTGAAAATGACCCTGAGCGAAAATGCAAGAAAATGAATGTAACATCTTTTATTAATTTTATGCGAGGGCTGTCAAAAAAGTGTAGTTCGCTTTTGGAAAAGCGAATAGTTACAAATAGGTTTGAAGGACCGTGCTTTCTCAGCCAAAAAAGGCCAACAATTTAGAAATGTTACTTTCTCTTGTGTTTTGTTGCGTTTCCGGCACCCAACGGGCCCGAAATTACCAAGAAAACCATAAAATCTTAGTAAATAGTCGGCAAGTGAAGAGGAAGGGATTAGGGGTCCATCGAGCCTGGAAGTAAGGAGAGCTTAAGGTGGCGATTCGTGGAATTGCAGGTCTCTTCAAGAAACGTGGCATTAGTATGTAACAATGATCAACACAAACAAATATCGCCTTTATTTCCATAGATTAGTTATTAATATACACATCTTGATGTAATAAATACATGATTTTGTTACAAAACACCCTGTATTTTACCTTTGTTGTCAAACATTGGGTGTCTAAATAAAAATCTCGTCAAGAGTGTTATGCCACCAGCTTTAAAATGAATCTTGAAAGCTGTCCTCCGTTGTCACATTGACTGTAGTGAATTAATAACCTTTAGACTGAGTTAATGACAAGTGTCTCGAACACAATAGCAAATACTACGACATACGAAAAACAAACAATAAACTAAGAGGCAGCCTCGAATAGGTTTTTAATTACATAGACAATCGATAATTTCAATGTTCATAATACATAAATATATATATAAACTTAACCGTGTCAACATCGAAGGAGGCCAATTATACAAAAAATATACAACTGATATGTAAAACATATAAAGTGATTAGACGACATTTAAACTCTTAAAAATAATTATATCCTACATAAATATTTCGCAAACCGTTGAAATATTTGGTCATTCCTCTACAAATTTTTAGAACAAGATTTGAATATTAATATCTTCTATGATGCATATTGTTTTATTGATTGTTTTTTTAGTATGACTCATATTTAAAAACGTGATGACGAAATTTAATTCTGATCTATATGCCCATTTTCGTTGGTCGGTTAACGTGCTTTATACTACGATGCACTACAATAATCGTGACACATCTTAAAAAAGTTACGAATTCAATGGTTTAAACTAAAAATATTCCTTTAGCATGTAAACTAGTTTTCTTAATTGTATCTTTATGATGTTCAAAGTGATGTCGTTTAAAAGAAATCGTATGTTTAATGGCATTTTAGCAAATTTTTCAGATACAACATTTTTACTTTTAATATATTTTGATAATTTAGTCCTAATATATTTCATTAAAAATCACACAGGAACTGAAATGCAACATTTGTTTTTAGATTTTGGACTATAATTTTGTTTTTGCTAATATTTTTAGAAAACTTTGATGAAATGAACATATAGTTGGTAATCCTTCTAACCAGTTTGCTCCCTATATTTCGAAGTTGTCGGTTTCGATTATAGGGCATAAAAAGAAGAAAATATTGTAGCAAGTGTATTATGATTTCAATGTTTTATGTCTTATTTAAATGCGTATAGAAGTGGCACTAGTAAATGAAAAAGATTAGTAACAATAAAATAGTAGTCATTGGCCGAATATAATATAAACAAGTCAAATGAACGTAACAAAAGTTGCTACTGGAACTACACGACGTCTTTAAATCGGTAACTGACCATTGTCCATATTAAGTTTCGTAAGCTATTTTACGTTTCATGCATTTTAACAGAAATATTCTTATTTCACTGTCAAAATTTCGATTTTTACGCGCATAGTCTATCGGCAGTTTACCACTTTGATCCGGAACATGCACTTTCGCACCATTCGACGTCAATAATTTTACAATATCTAAAGTTCCGTGTTCACAAGCGTGGTGTATTGGCAAATGTCTATCTCCATCAGGAACATCCACTTCCGCACCTTTTTTACACAAAAAGAAAATGATGTTATGTCCCTCCCACTGATTCCTGCATGCATAGTGTATCGGTAGCTGACCACCTTTGTCCGGAACATCAAATTTGGCTCCTTTCGTTGCCAATGATTCTACCATGGTCAAGCTTCCGTGTTCACAAGCATGATGTATCGGCAGCCGTCCATTTCCATCCGGAACATCCACTTTCCCACCATTTTTACACAAAAATAAAATTATGTCATATCCCCCGCAGCGATTTCTGCTCGCATAGTGCATCGGTAGGTGACCACCACTGTCTGGAACGTCAAATTTCGCTCCTTTCGTTGCCAGTAATTCTACCGGGTTTAACTTTCCGTGTTCACAAGCATAATGTATCGGCAGCCGTCCCTTTTCATCCGGAACATCCAATTTCGCACCTTTTGTACACAAAAATAAAATTATGTCATATGCCTTCCTGTCATTTCTGCACGCATAGTGCATCGGTAGCTGACCACTTCTATCCGGAACATCTAATTTCACTGTATTCATCATTTTTACCAGTAATTCTACCGCGTTTAAGTCCTCGTGTTCACAAGCGTAATGTATCGGTAGTCGTCCATCTCCATCCGGAACATCCACTTTCGCACCATTTTTACACAAAAATATAATTTTTTCATATCCTCCCCAGTGATTTCTTCTCGGATTTTGCACCGGTAGCTGAACATCTCTGTCCGGAACATCCAATTTCGCTCCATTCGTTGCCAGTAATTCTACCATGGTTAATCTTCCCTTTTCACAAGCATAATGTATCGGTAGTCGTCCATCTCCATCCGGAATATCCACTTTCATACATTTTTTAAACAAAAATAAAATGATTTCATATCCCCACACGTTATTTCTACACGCATAGTGCATCGGTGGCTGACCACCTCTGTCCGGAACATCAAATTTGGCCTTTTTCGTTGCTAGTAGTTCTACCATGGTTAAACTTCCGTGTTCACAAGCATAATGTATCGGCAACCGTCCATCCCCATCCAGAACATCCACTTTCACACCATTTTTACACAAAAATAAAATTATTTTATATCCAGCCTGGCTATTTCTACACGCATAGTGCATCGGTAGCTGACCACATTTGTCCGGAACATCAAATTTCGCTCCATTGGTTGCAAGCAATTGTACCATGTGTAAAGATCCGCGTTCACAAGCATGATGTATCGGTAGTCGTCCATCCCTATCTAGAACATCCATTTTCACACCATTTTTACACAAAAATAAAGTTATTTCAAATCCCCACCAGCGATTTCTACACGCAGAGTGGATCGGTGGCTGACCACCTCTGTCCGGAACATTAAAATTCGCTCCATTCGTTGCTAGTAATTCTACCATGTTTAAGCTTCCGTGCTCACAGGCATAATGCATCGGCAGCCGTCCATCTCCGTCTGGAATATCCAGTTTGGCACCATACTTTACAAGTAGTGTTATAATATCTGTATCAAATTTTTGAAATGCATAATGTATCGGCAGTCGTCCATCTCCATCCGAAACATCCACTTTCACATCATTTTTACACAAAATAAAAATTATCTCATATCCCCACATGTTATTTCTACACGCATAGTGTATCGATAGCTGACCACCCCTGTCCGGAACATCCAGTTTCGCTCCATTTGTTGCCAGTAATTCTATCATGATTAAGCTTCCTTGTTCACAAGCGTAATGGATCGGCAGCCGTTCATCTCCACCCGGAACATCCACCTTTTTCTAGCAAAAATAAAATTATTTCATTTCCAGACTGGCCATTTCTGCACGCATAGTGCATCGGTAGCTGACCACATTTGTCCGCAACATCAAATTTCGCTCCATTCGTTGCAAGCAATTGTACCATGTGTAAAGATCCACGTTCACAAGCATGATGTATCGCCCAGTAAAAACAGCTGTGATATTGATATGACAGGTACGTACTCACAAAAGACCAATGAGTACATCGCGTGATTATGTCTTAACGATATACTTGGAACGTAAGCTATATAATACTTGTAACATCACAATGGAGTACTCATGCTATGTAACCAACACGTAATGTTGACTACATTTACTAGATATCTCATTATTATGTCGCAGCAATATAGCTTACATATAAACGTTTAAACATCACACTGTGATACTCCTGTTATGTAACTAACACCTAATGTTAACTGCATTTACTAGATATCTCATTATTGTGTCGCAGCGATATAGTTGTCAGGTAAGCCTTGTAACATCACAATGGAGTACTACGATTATGTAACCAATAAGTAATGTTAATTGTAGTTACTAGATTTTTATTAGTTAATTATGTATAATGTTTTTCAGTTCATTTTACAAAATGGCATGTCAAATCGAAAATTAACGTTTCTAACAGGGCAACCTCAAAAAAACATTTAAAAACATACATATCGAGTACTATATAGCTCTAATTTATATTTATTATTTATGCTTGTGTTGCAAGTAAATAGTATATTCATAAACCAAAGATGCTGAGTCTTAAAAAAAGAAATTTCTTCCCTCTCTTAAATCTTGCACAAGCCAACAGTGAGTTGCTCTTAATTTTTTTTTTCATCTTATATTTCCATGTAGTTATAGTTATTTATAATTTTATTTTTATACGTGCATAACGACCTGCGCTTTATAAAACAGAACAAGAGACTTAATGCATATAGTTTACGATCAGAATTAAAAAATGTATCATCTAACAGGTAACACGAATTAAGACTAGTAATGAGACATTATTTTTTAACCTCTGCCTATGCGTCACTGCCAAAAAGGAACAGTTATACATATACAGAATTTTTAAATATGCTCGAAAAATAAAATCATATAGTTCATAATTTTATTAATTCTAATGCAAGATATGTTGATCGGCAACAAAAGCAACACAAAGAAAAAAATCGAAGTTAAAAAACGAATCTATTTCAAGGTCAGCGATATCGTTCTAAAATAAAAATTAAATAATTTCTTCATTTTGATGGTAAGGAAAATAAATAATAATTTGAATACGGAACAATAATTGATCATCGAATTTTGTGTTTTGACTTCGTACTCAGTTATAGGTATATCTGTTTAACATTAAATTTTCAAAAGTTTAGAATTTTCCAATGTAATTTTGGGTTCTAAAATAAACTGGCAATGTATAATAAATAATTATAATTGAGTATTTTCATGGTTGATCTTTAAATTATTATTTTTCAAAAAATTCACTTCATTTTATATCCAATATGTATGTAGCTAACTGAAAACTGATAATAAAGCAGCAGATATGACGAAATAGTGTAGACTCTTTTTAAGAGGAGGTTTTACCCACACGGAAAGTAGCCCGCGCAATGGGTTATAATTTTTCGAATCATTGATTTATTAATGGTTAAAAATAGTTGAAATTTTAATTGAGTGTTGTCAAAGGATGTGACATTTTGCCACCGTGCGAATTTTTTAAATCTGATAAATAACTGTTGCAATAAAAATTAACAAAATCACATAAAATTGGCTTGAAAGAAGCGTTTGTAACTCGGCAATGAAGTGACGTCTTCGAAAAATTCAAACGGGGGCAGCAAGATCAATGTTTCGTAACTGTGTATATAAAATTGCGACGTTGAAAATTACAAAATGTTGCTATAAAACGAAAAAACAGAACGCATGTTTTCGGACAAAATTGCAAGCCGATTTCTTGTCGCCCTCACTCGGGTCAGGCGGGGGCTCACGTCTACTCCCACTCTAAAACGCAAAGTACAGACACGACGATCGTATTTTGAAATACTTTTGTCATATTATAATCGGTGAAGTGTTACAAGTCGACGACGGCACCCGAACTAAGTTTCTGTGTACGCTGTGACTAAGATTCACTTCTTCCCTCGAAAATGTTTACGTCCCTCAGAATTCACTGATTTCACAGTTCGAGAAACGATTGAATGGCTTGAGTAAAACCTGCTCTTAATGTCGGTAATACATAGAGTGTATATATGTATAATACCAATACATCGGGTATGTTTCTGTTTTTGTCTTCGTTCGACACCACTGTATTTACAGTATTTACGCAGGTATACGCTTCCGCCCCTAAAATTCCACGTACGGCATCCTTTACTCACGTAAATACAGTGTCTGGAATGAAGACAGAAATAGAAACATATCAGATGTGGCGATTTACATATAGTTTTACAACACCTTATCAAAATTAAAAAAAACATTATGGTATTATTTGAAATTTATTGTTAAAGATTATATGGTCAGTTAGATGTGGGTCGTCGTATTCTTTAAAAAGTGACCTACGTCAGTGAGTTCGTAATTCTTAATTAATAATTATATTCAGAGCGAAAAATACAACGGCTTTATTAGAAATACACCAAAGACAAGTTTTTTTATTGTAATAATTTCTAAGAATTATTTCTGTAAACTTGTTCACTTGTAATGTTATTTTGTAAGTATCTGCTTGGCAAATTATAAATAGAACATCTGAGGTAATATAGGGAAGACCCAACGACACAAACAAAGTCATAAAAATTCTTTGTCCATTGTCCCTGAAACTGGACAAGGTTTTCAAGAGTTCATTCGTCGAATTTTGATTTTATAAAGACAATTATAAAGCGTTGATGGGTACCAAAAAAATTAGAGAGTGGTTAATTTTTAATTTTATTAAATTTATTTCATCTAATGAAAAAATAACGCTCAACTTCTGCATTTACTAACCACCAGATGTTTGGGAGGTGCAGTCCGACGATCCCTTTTTTCAGTATTTATGTTTATGGCACTTCAAACTCACAATGAAGCTTTCGAATTCCATTTGGCCATTTGGTTCACAACCACCGAACCTTTCTCTTGGATCCGTAACTCACTTCATTTTTAATGCAGTTTGCGAAAATCATTCAGTGTGGGTTGTATTTATACTAGGTAAGTTAATATAATTCTAATGAAGTAATTGTTTTAATTTTTACATGCTTCTGTTGTTTTTGATAACTGTACGTAAATAACAACAACAGTTTTTTCAGATAAGCTGGAAATACCACCATTAATCACTGAAGATACTCCCGCTGATTTTGAAGAACTTACGGTGACTGTTTTTGAAAGTGAGGCGCTTTGCCATAAAATGTTGCAAAGGTATGTTACTGCAATTTTTTATGAACTAGGTGCTAATGAACATAATTTTACTCTAGACTTGAAACAAATACAAATAATATGTGCGAAACAAAAGAAATTCTAAAGGAAACGAGTGAACAAATCTCCAACATGAAAACGTCATCAAATCTGACAAATCAAAAAGAAAACAGTAATAGAAGATATGCCGCCAGACCACAGCTAAACAAATTTTGAGGAATTAGAAGATTATCTTTGCCTACTACAACAAGCAGGTTTCTTTGTAAGTTAAAAAAATACAATAAATTTATATGTACTTACATATAACATAATATTTGATATTATATACAGGTAGATGCCTGCAATACTATAACACTTTTTAGGAACCTATAAACATGACACATTTCGCTTAACACATTACATACATAGTGGGTTGCAGAAAAGTCTTATAGTGAAGCGCCCTGTATGTTATACATACGCGGTGACTTCCAAATAGATTCGGAGAAAAAATTCTTTAATTGTCACACGGGTTCAAAGTAATTAAATTGCTGCTCCAGTTTCAAGAAACAAATACGGAACATCTAGTTAAATGTCAATGATGCGGCAATGATTTATTCAGTTTCCATTGTGACTAAATTTTTTCTTTGTTTTTGCTGTGTATTGCTTAGATGAAAACAAATAATGGCACTGAATGAGGTGTAGATCTTGATATTTTTTCCCCTGAATTAGGACTATATAAAAGAAATTATTTAAAATTTTCTCTACTTCGTGATATTGTGGTTTTATTTTTCGAACTTATTTCACAGTCATTCGGTATAAACACATAAAAATATACACTTTTTCTTATTTCAGGAACTGCTATTGTCCCAGATAGGTGGTAATGGGAAAAAGAACAATGTGGGGCGTGTATTAAAAAAAATATTTTTCACCGAATTTGCTGTAGCTTGTTCGTTCAGTAGGAAAATTTAGAACGGCTGGGACAAAAACAATGAATATCATGAAAGGTATTATTTTGCAATAAATATAATTATTACAGTTTTTATTTTTGAAGAAATTACAATGAAGACCCATTCCGCAATAGAAAAAGAAGTAGAACAACGCTGCTCAGAGTGGCTACGGCATTCTAGTCAACGCCTGAAGAAAGAAAAAAAAACGACAGTTTATAGTTTCTGTGTCTTTTTTTAAGTGTAAATTTTATTGTATTATTTTCGAATTAGGAAATCATATATATATTTATTTATTTATATTATGAATTTATATTAATTTTTGTATTTTATTACTTATTACATATTATATTTTTTCAAACATTGAATAAAATAATAATTTACTGTAAGCTCTAAATTTTACTCTTCATATCCATATCCCTAAATGGTAACTAGACTTTTTGAAATGCCTATTTATATCGCATAGATCATGTTAATAAAATATACTGAGAGTCATATGTTTACGATGTTGCGATATATACGTAACGTCTATGTCCATTTAATACGTTATATTGGCGTTTAAAATAAAACGTAACAGATACATCAAAATATAGAGAATCTAGCGACATACTAACACAACGTTATGATGATGTACCAGCGAGTACGTCTCTAGTCTGAAACAATGTGGATGTCACCAGTATGTTACAAGCATGGGTCACTGTTGATTACATTACATAGTACAGGGAAAGCAAATGTATGCAGTTTGGGATGTAACAGCTAACAAGATCGTAGACAGCGTTAAGTAGCATTAACATCGCTACGACGTAACTGTGTTTACTGGGCGGTAGTCGTCCATCTCTATCCGGAACATCCACTTTCACAGTTTTTATACAAAAATAAAATTATTTCATATCCCCACCGATCATTTCTACAGGCATAGTGTATCGGTAGCTGACCATCTGTGTCCGGAATATCAAATTTTGCTCCGTTCATTGCCAGTAATTCTACCATGCTTAATCTTCCCTTTTCACAAGCATAATGTATCGGCAGCCGTCCATTCCCATCCGGAACGTCCACTTTCACACCTTTTTTAAACAAAAATAAAATTATTTCGTATCCCCACCGGTCATTTCTACACGCATAGTGCAACGCTCGCTGACCACCTCTGTCCGGAGCATCAAATGTGGCTCCTTTTTTTGCCATTAATTCTACCATGGTTAAGCTTCCGTGTTCACAAGCATAATGTATCGGCAGACGTCCACTTGCATCCGGAACATCCACTTTCGCACCATTCCTTATTAGCACGTTTATAATAACTGTATGCCATTTTCGCAGTGCATAATGAATCGGCAGCTGGCGATTTCCATCCGGAACGTCAACTTTAGCACCATTCGCCAACAATATTTCTATTATACCTAAATCTCCATCTTCACAAGCGTAATGAAGCGGTAACCGACCGTCTTTATCCAAAACGTCAGTTTGCGCAATGTGTTTGAGAAAATCTAGATGCCCCTTTTCAAGTGCAATATGTATGGGACGTTTTCCGTTTCTGTCCTTATAATTCGTGTTCACTTCTCTGAGAATTAATGAACGTAACGTCTTAGTTAGATTTTTTTCACATGCATAATGCGCCAACAACTGACCTTTCGAATTTGGCACATCTATTCTAAACTCCGGGAATTGTAAAGCAAAACTCAATATTTCGTCAATTTCCGAATCCAGAATTAAAAGTTCTTCTACGCAGTCCCACTCGAAATGATTTCGTTGTTCGGAAAGTACTTTTTTTAATATTTTCGCTGACCTGTTAAAAAGGGCTAAGGCTAAAATGCTTCTTGAACTAATATTATTGTATGTGGTTTTTAAGGGAACGGAATTTTCAATGCACTCATAAATTGTTGGACAATCAAATCTAATTGCATAATATAAAACTGCCACTAAATATTCTTCATCGAACTCATTCCCGTCATATAATGGAATCAAAAATGGTAAGAAAATCATCAACTTTTTAAAACAAACATGACCCGTTGAGCTGAATTTATAAAATTTTGGTGCTATATCGCGATAATTTAGAGTTCCAACGACTTTGTCTTTGTTATTGATTAACCATTCAGTGTTGAAACTTTTGTCATTCAAAATAATATTGTTTTCAACAAGTCGATAACTTTTATTCCAGGCACAAGCCACTTCCAAAACGTCACGACCAATAAAGTCTTTTTGACGTAAATCTGCATGTATACATTCTTCTAGAATTGTAAGGTTCTTATATTATATAACTCCTACTAAATATTTCGAATTTCTCGCTAACATTAAATCTAAAAAAAATTGAATATTTTTATACCTGGTTTTAGAAATAAATTTTCTGTCGCGTACTTTAGATGGTTTGTGTTCGAATAGATATAACGCTGCAAAATATTCACCATACGAATTGTGAATGAATTCAACATCATATTTAGAAATAACGCGACTTATAAATCCCACATCATCTCCTTCGTTTTTAATTTTTTTTACAAATCTGTCAGTCGTCTTGTCGTTAGAGAATAATTTATTTACCATTTTGTATGTTAAAGAGTTATAAAGGTAATAAGTTGCAGCTAAACTTTTATAGTGATTCATTCTAGCGTTCTTTTCGGTTTCGAAATTTTGGATATTTTGTTCGTTCCTTAATGTTATTTCGTTTTTGTCGTTGTATACAACATGAAATTTTTCATCAATGAAATGTTCATATAAATCAAGAACAGTGAAAATACCGTCTAACAAAAGTAGGTATTTGTCTTTGTCTTTTAAAAATAATTCAGTAAGCATATAAATTTGTAGAGGAATGCCTAAAATTTCATAATTTGGAAAAGACATAATATTTTTTCTTATTTTATTAAAAGTTTCATTTAGCACATTATCGGTGATTTGTAAACGGTTTTTAATATATTCTTTTTGTTCGTCTTCACTAAATTGTTGTATATTTCTTGCAAACGTACCTAACTCGTTTTCCAAGATATCTTTTAAGTTGGTTCGAGAAGTCAACCATTGTTTCACTCCTTTTTCCGAAAACAGATCTACTAAAGTTAAAATGGAAATTTGAGTGGTATCAGTTGCTTCATCGAGTCCATCCCATATGAGTTGTATTTGATTTTGTTCCAGCATTTTTTCAAACACTCTCTGATGAAATTGGTTCCGGCATTCCCGTGAAGTATCTTCTAAAACGTATTTTAAAAAACTATCCAGGTTTGATCCCTGCTTTCTGAAGTGTAAGGCGTGGTTTCTGGCGTAGATTATAATGATCCAGTATGTCGACTTACTACTCTTTTTTAAACTCTTCGCTAATGTGCTTTTTCCCATTCCAGCATCGGCGCAAATAATGTTGATATTTTGTCGAGAATGATTAAAGTACTGGCCCTCGCCTATAGTGTACACTGTAAATTCACTTTGTAGACGAAACGTCTTAAGTTCGTTGATAAATTTTTGTTCCGGGCCATAATTCCCACTTTCCAACCACTCCAGACGATGATTGTCCAAATATCTGAAGTGATGGAAATGAATTTCAGATTTTTTTTTACACAATGCAGAAAATTCCTCCTGTGAAACTTCTTTTCCACAAACATATATCTTTCGATCATGAACTGCGGGCTGAATGATCACAACGTCATTTACTTCGCTGATTACTAAATTTGGTAAAAATTGTTTGAAAGAATTGACATCTGTTGCGCAATCTACTAAAACAATCGTATTTTCATTAATATTTTGCAAAAATTTTACTTCTATTAAAACTTTTGCCAATTTTCTTTCGACATGACTGGGCGGCAAAACATCTTTGTATTTTCCAATCAGTAATGGAGCTTCCGTCATTTCAACTAAATCATCTGTACTGATAAAGTTGCCGCTATCTTGGCAGATTTCTAGTAAATACTTCATTGCAACATCTTTTTGACCTTGCAATGAATATGTAAAATTCGTAAGGATTTCTTCATACAACTGTACGTGTTTTTCTAAGTCAGATAATTTTCCAAACAAGTATAGTTTTTGTTGACCATCTGTACTGTCGTGAGGTGGGTCAGTATTACTTTTTCCAACACACTCATTAAACGTTTCTTGATTATCTAGTATAAGTAGATTCTGAACTTGACATATTTTTATTGTTTGATATACTTGTGGGCATCCTTCAACGACTAACGGACTTTTTCCCAGCAACCACATGAGCTTCGATACTTTTGTTGGGTCTTTATCATAAAGACTATCTTTTGTTTCTATTCCGTTATTGATAAGTTGGTACTTGTAATTCACTTTAATCGTTTCTGCCATATCATCGATATCGTCGACAGCATTTGACCAAACTGGGGCGATTTTCTCGAAATTGTGTTTATTTATAAGAGTCAAATCAAATTTTGAAACAGCTTCTTTAAAAATTTTTCTTTTGGCGTTTACTGTTCCACCGGCAGCAAAAGATAATGGTTTGATAGAAGATGAAAATACACAAAGGCTTATCATGTATTTCATCCACATTTTATTTAACTTAAATTTGTTTCCTTCCTTCATGCTCCAATGGGTTATAAAATGTAGATATTCCCGGAAAACTGTTTCGTTGCTTCCGAAATATGCCTTGAACATCTCAAATGTACACGTTTCCAGTTCTTTGGCATCTGTTTGACCAGTATAGAGATACAAATTTTTAAAAAAAGATCCATATTCTTCGAATTTATCTTCGTTTTCTTCGAATCTGTAACACTGTCCTCCCGACTCTGAAATACGAGTGCTTAGCAAACCGTCTTGTTTACATGGCGTCAATTTGCCAAATTTAAACCGATCTATGTGTTCATCGTTTAGCTTAGAATTGGTAAACAAAACCATCTTGGTAGGACGTTCAGACAACTTCGGCTCCTTTTTAAAGTCTTTGTAATACTTCTCGACGCTAAAGTTTCCACTCGATGCATTTAACTGCTCAATTTGTATTCCTCCTGTTCTGCTGACGTGTTTCAACTGGATAGCAAACGTTTCGGTGCGATCTTTGAATATAATTTCAACTACAACGTCATCGAAAGAACCATATGCGCTATCGTTCGACGACAAATAAAAATTTTGTACGTTACCGTCATTTATTAATTTTAAAATTAAGTTCGCTATGTAGAGATGTTCGTAGTCTCTGCCTGCATCAGTGGTACCACCTCTCTTCTTAAATTTCTGAAAAGAATGTTTATTAAAATATTCCGTCACAACAATAGACGAATGAATATATTTTATTCTTTCCTTCATGATGATTTTGTTATAATTTTGAAATATTATTGATATACATTAACAAATACAGAATGTTCTATTTGAAAAAACGGAAATATCTATATTTGAAAATTTTACCAAAAAAGTTCTTTTTGTAAATACTCTGTACATGAAAAGTCCTTTTTATTTATACCATAACAAGCGGGTACCTTTTCTCCAAAAAATATTGTAGCACTGATTTGAAAATTAACCCTATTGCGACTTTTTTCTTCTTTTATTCATAGACAGTACAATAAGTATGCAAGTCTACCCGAGTATTGTGGACGATTCTTTTTACTCTACATTGAGTAAACTCAATAATTTTCTTGTCTCTTATAAATTTTACAATTTTGCTGTCACGTTAATTCACAAACTACAAAGTTTAAGAGTATATAATCTTATAAAATTTGAATAGCAGTTGCTATGCTAATTTACTGTGAGTTGTAACTAATATTTTAATAAATAAATTGTGTGTACCTACTCAATGTTACAGCTATAATAGGTTTTCAAACTTGTTACAATCTGTCTACAATTTCACAATCCACAAATGATCAAATTAATGATCGACCAGAATTTTATTATTAACCGTATAGAAGACGGAGTTCAAGTTAATTCTACTTACGATAATTTTTTGAAAGCTTTTGTTAGCACACTTCGTAAAAACGTAAAAATAAGTGGTTGTATTTCTAACACTAAATCTGTGAATTCAGGAATTCCACAGGGTTGTCATCGTGGACCATTATTATTCAAACCTACAAATATTGTTAACGCTGCTATTACAAGGGATAATAGTGACGCCAAATCGTTAATCCAGTTTTCTGAAAGTTGTTCTAATTTTATATTTAATATAAATTTAAAATTTAGAAATTAAGTAATGTATTTAATTATTAATAAAATTATAAAATATTAAAGACAACATTATTAATATTTTCAAAATTGACGAAAAAATATAGTTTGAGATTATTTATTATTTGTTTTTAATCCTAGCATTTAAAGGCCTTTTAAATCCTAGGATTAAAAGTGAATGTTGCCTTAGTAACGCAAGTTTTATTTCCTAATTACAAAAACGTCTACTTTTAGTGTTGACATTGTCATTAAAAGTGTCATGTTTTAAGATGGCTGGAGAAAAATACTTTTTTCGCACTTGTGCCTGGAAGATGTTAAGAAATTAGAAATTTACTGGAAAGTAGGAGGCTTAAGGCAAACTTCACATTTGTTTTTAGAGTGTTCAATGGGCTCATTGTTTGTAAGGACATACTTAAAACTTCCAGACCAAATTATTGAGAAATTATCCGACTTTTAAGACACAGCTGCACAGAACAAATAGCAGATTTCTTTGGTATTTCACGTTTTAAGTCAGAGTGTATAAACATATTTAATAATTATTACTCTTTTTTCCTTTTGTAAATCTCGTTTACGTCCTATTTATATTCTTATACTGCTATTAAAATTTAGTGTTTAACATGTTATGAATTGTAACTAACCTATATAAACTTATTAAGAGTTGTTATAATCTTTTGTAATAAATAATTATTATTAACAATAAATACTTGAGATAAAAAGATCGTAGCAGTGGATGACCACATTAAACTAATTAATTAATTAATTAATTAATATTTTCTAACTTACTTCAGAAGAATCTTGCATCGGGTCGGTTGTAGTGATAACTTTTTCATGTTTGATCTGTAACACAATAAAAGTTAAAATGAACAAATACTGAATTAGCAAAAAAATTGGTCTAAAGTTATTTAAACAGAACTTCCCTCATGTCTAAAGAACAATCAAACAAATTAATCATTTTGGATTAATTAAAAAAATCCAATTTAGCAAATTTTAGTTTTTATATGACAACCCCTATAACGTAAAATAAAGATATCGATGACGTAATCTCAAAATTTTGCCAAATAAATCGTATCTAAAATATACAGAAAGTGTAAACAAACTTATTGTTTACACATGCATTTTCATTTTTTATAACTAGTTAAACAGAGTGACCCAAAAAAATAATAAACGATGCAATTTATTTTATTCACCAAATCAAGAACGGCTTACCACATTTTGCAAAAAATTTGGAAACACAAACTGATATACCTACGTGTCCTTGCTAATACATTGCTGAGGGCATCGGAAAATTTTGTAATGGAAAAACACACTTGAAACGTACGTATAACTCTTTACTTTTACTTTAACTCTACACACAACTTTATTTTAACTTATAGGGGTTATCATAAAAAATCAAACTCTTACAATCACATTTTATAATTTTTCACAAATGCTGGATTATGTTGTATCTGTGTGTTAATTTTTAGTTTGTAACAGAATTCAATTTTTTGCAAAAATAAATAAACGCAGAAAAAAAATTGTTGTGTTGTGATAGATGATACCTAATGATGTACAATATGCTGATTGAATTTTAAACAATAAATTAACATAATTATGTATCTAACTTACCGATGAAGAATTTTGAGGTATTTCGCCCCGGTCTTCGACACTTGTTCCTTTCCCAGCCTGCAGATATAATTGAAAACAGTGTATTACGAAATAGATCCATAATGAACAACTTACCGTTGCCATGTTTAATCACTGTAAAAAATAATCCTTATACAATTGAAATTTGCAATTAAAGTTATGTCGTTTCAGTTACTATTATGGTATTGACTGCCTACTACGGAGCCTACTATCACAGATCTGTATTCAGAAAACAAGGGAATCAGTATTTATACGAAATATTCTTATCTTTTATAAGGGCAATTCCATGCATCACGTGGTGGAAAATGACGTGTATTTGCTTATTTTCTTCCAAATTTATAGTTATTTACATTCGAGTTGTGGTAAGTGGGATTTTACCGCGCGACAGCTTCGTTTGCCACCTGAGCACTCGAGAAGGTTTTACATTTTTAAATAAAGAGGGGCGTATTCTCACCTTTTTGAGAAAATGGGGTAATTTCATCAATAAAAAATTTGTTATGCCGTCATAAACATAGATAATACACAATGCGAGAGGAAAAAAACGAAAGACGAAATTTGGAATCGAACGCGCGACGTCTGGTCTGCATTCCTGACTCGTAACCACTAGACCATGTGTGTGTGAATTGTGTTTTTGCAAAAATTTGGACGCCTAGGGAAAACTTCGGATTCACACACACCACACTTAGGTATACGACTATATTGTTGTATAACAGTTAAATCAAATAAACATAGAATTCTTTGAAATGACGTCATCAAATTGTTGGTGGGGATGATTAGCAAAATTTTGGTTAGCATTAACAATCGGTTCAGCAGTTTCGGAGATTACTTGTCTAATAAAAATTAATGACCTGACCTGACCCGACAAACAGACAGACAGAAAAACAGATGGAAACGGGACTATTTTTTCGTACTCTAGGTGTCATGAAACGTCGAGAAAATATAAGTGGCCATTCACCCGATGGACTCAATTAAGTACTATACTTCCTTTTTTTTGTCACACCCTTAACATTTGGAATTATCCATATAAGGCTTAACAAATTTTTTTGGATGTCTAATGCGGAAGATACAATAGAAAAACAGCCAAAAGATGACGAGATTCACTGTAAGTTTTAAGGGAACAAGCTGCAGTTGAATTAAAAGTTACCAGCAGAAGAAAATATTAAGTACTAGAGAATTTATCTGTTTTTGTGAACATACAGATAAATGTAGGTACTACAAAAATCGTTGTTATTTCGATTTATGCTCTGTAACGGAATCGATATGATTAAAGTTATAAATTAGAGCTGATGATCTTATCTCTTATATTGCGCCTAAAAAAAAATGAGTAAACATTTTTTCTATGTCAGTATTTGCTTATTTTTAATTGTTATTTACAATGAACAAACAGTTAGATAAGAGTTTATTTAAAAATATAAAATATTTGTGATTACGTAATTTTTTTAATACACACTTGCACACAACTGATAACTCAAAATAAATTATTAACATATTTAATGAAGAAAACGTGGACAAATTTTCACCTCTAGGTAAAATAGTGGCAACAAATAAAGGATATTAATTTATAATTTTATAAAAGAGCTGTGGAAAAAATGTAGTTCGTCTCTGGAGAAGCGAAAAGCTACGAAATTGGTCTATAAGGGAAGTTTAAGGTGGTGACAGGTGAGTGGTGGGTTTGCGGGTCTCTTCAAGAATCGTAACCAGTGTTGGGAATAGATACTTTTAAAAGTATCTAGATACAGATATAGATATATGGAGGATAAAAGTATCTTGATACAGATTGTTTTCGATTTTTTCGAAATGTATCTATTAGATACAGATACAAGAAAACAGATACTTTTTGAAGGTTTGGCGAATAAAATAACTGAAAACATGTTTATGTAATTTTTATGTATTATTTAATGAATTTTTTAAAATTAACAACATTTCGAACGTATTGTCACCTAAATTATTTCTTCTTGGTGTCAGAATTTGGTTTCCGCTACTAAACACCCGTTCCACAGGTGCAGAAGAAGGGATTGTGGTATTAAATTTAAAAAATAAACATTTTACTGTAGCATAGTTATTCAAGACTGAAAAATCTTTTCTTTTTTCCTGCAAATAGGCCATCGCTTCGCTGTCTGATGTGTCGCAAATCGTGCAATATTTATTAAGTACGCTTAAAAAGTATATTTTTTTTGCCTTTATACCCATACTACAGTGTCCAAATTGTGTTTGAGTACATCTAATAATTATCTCCAGCATTAAGATTAATGTTTCAAAAGAATACGGGAAATGATTATTCTGTGCTGAAGGTCTGTTGTCGGCAACCTGTCATAAATTATTATTCTTCAATATCGGCTTACGATGTTTTTATGACCATGTCCGGTAATCGTCTATCCCGGTGCGACAGGTATATACATTTTAGGAAGAATTGCTGGTTCCGTTTAAGGCAAAATAAGTACAATTTCTTGGAAAGGCATTTAAACCACTATAGGATCAAAGGCTGCCTGGCAGGCCGCAATCACCAGAGTGCAACTTTAAATTTTCAGATTTTTGTTGAAACTCATTTTGTTTTAATCTCGTTTCCTGATTTCTGAGAATATATCACGATAAATTATTCTACCGAGGGTTGTAAAAGTATTAATTGTATTGCCCAAGATTTACACTTAAACATTATCGGCACATTCTAGGGCAAAACGGACCTGCCAAGCCCGCCTCGCGTTAGGTCCAACAATGAAAAAGTGAAGAAATAACACATGTTGCAACAGGAAAAGATGAAGTTTGTCTGAAAAATAAAGGTATAAGACAGTAACAAATATGCGATTTATGCGAGAGAAATGTATGTATTGAACATTCGATTAGTCGATTACAGAACTAATTTGTGCTAATTGTAAAAATTAATCATTATGTAACACGTAATTATTATTTTCTAAAAATAATAACATACCTTAAACAAATATTTTTACTATTAAACTTACTCTTATTTAATAACACAAATACAACCAGCGGGCCTACCGGAACCGGGTTGAACAGGTGCACAGATAAAATGCATTGCCCCGATAAGCATAAAACGCAGTGAATAGTGAATTGTGGTTTATGGTTTTTAAAATACCATCTTACCATGCCTTAGATTTATTACCCCTCAGGATTATATTTAAAGATGTATAAGTACTGAAGGCTGCAATGTAGGAAATGATGGTATTTAAAATACGAAAATTTCCGTGACAGAACACTATTAGTCGACCTCTTACCTCTATTTTTGTTTATCTGACCAAAATCACCAACATGAAGTATCAAAAATTACTACTAGTATAACTCAACTAATAACTACTGAAAAAAAAGTGAAATAAAAAAATGTATCTGTATCTGCGCCATTAATTTTGTATCTAGATACAGATACTAGATACCCAAAAATGTATCTAGATACTTTATTTAGATACAAGTATCTAGATACTGCCCAACACTGATCGTAACATGAGTATGTAACAATGATCAACACAAACAAGTACCTATCGCTTTTATTTTCTTAGTGCAATAAATAAAAATATATACTTTTATTATAAAACACCCTACGTGGCAGTCCATTTTGCTACTTATAAAGTACTTTTTAAGACTTATTCATAACCATAATACATAAATACTTAAATTTAACCTTGTCAACATCGATGGACACCAATTATACATAAAATATAGGAGTATAATATTCAAGACACATAAGACTATTTCCATAGAATTAAAAATTTAAGATTTCATCAAACAGTGCAGGTTCCAGTGTTTGACAAACCCTGTACGTTTATACTCAAAACATACATATTGAATAAATTACATTTATTAACGTCTTAAAAATAATTAGATCCTACATAAATATGATGCAAATCGCTGAAACATATGGTCATTCCTCTATACATTTTTAGAATTCGATCTAAACATTAATAACTTCTATGATGGATATTGCTTTATTGTTTTCTATTCAGTATAACTCGTACCTACAAAATTGATAACTAAATTTAATTCTGATCTATGCGCTCATTTTCGTTAGTCGATTAAAGTCAATTATACTACGATGCACTAAATAAATTGAAACGTTTAAAAATCAATATTTTATAAATTCCCTTAGAGTGTAAACTAATTTTCTTAATTATGTCATTACGGTGTCCAAAGTGATACGGTTTAATTGGAATCGTATCATTTTAATTGCGTATTTAATGGCAGTTTGGCAAATTTTTCACATAAAAGTGATTTCGAAATGTGTGCAATAAAAAAAGTGGAGAATAGCTCAAAATAACACTAATTACACTCTCTAAAATTCACGTTCATTCAGTGATAGCAATGTCTAGAAAAAAAAATTTGAGACTAAAAAATTAGTTAGTAAAGGGTAAAAACACGATAAGGGCGAGTCATGTATCAGTTGGTTGCCGTCGTGTTTTCAGTTAACGTCTTTGACAATGGTGAAGTCAAATTCAGAGCATCTCGACATGGTAATGCTTTATGGCGTAGTTCATGGCAACGTCAGATTGGCCCGCGTTCATGGGGGTTTTGCTCCATTCGACTTTTAATTTGTTTTTTCTATATTTCCACATTACTACAGTGCGTGATGCGGTGGTTCCAATTTTTTCATATATTTCGAAATCATCCTGTATATGCTGTATCTTTAATGCATATCTACCCGTCTCTGTAATAATTGTAGTACATTTAAATTTCCGTGTTCACAAGCGTAGTTTATTGGCAGCCGTCCATCTCCATCTGGAACATCCACTTTCGCACCTTTTTCTAACAAAAATAAAATTATTTCATATCCCTTCCGGCTATTTCTGCAAGCATAGTGCATCGGTAGCTGACCATTTTTGTCCGCAAAATCTAATCGCGCTCCATTCGTTACCAGTAATGCTACCATGCGTAAAGGTCCGCGTTCACAAGCATAATGTATCGGTAGTCGTCCGTCTCCATCCGGAACATCTACTTTCGCACCTTTTTGGTACAAAAATGGAATTATTTCATATCCCTCCCACTGATTTCTGGTCGCATAGTGCATCGGGAGCTGACCACCTCTGTCCGGAACATTAAATTTCGCTCCATTCTTTACTAGTAATTGTACTATGCTTAAATTTCCGTGTTCGCAACCATGATGTATCGGCAGCCGTTCATTTCTATCCGGAACATTCACTTTCACTCCTTTATTACACAAAAATAAAATCATTGCAAAACCCCTCAAGCGATTTCTGCTCGCATAGTGCAGCGGTAGCTGACCACCTCTGTCCGGAACATCCAATTTCGCTCCATTCGTTGCAAGCAATTGTACCATGTCTAAAGATCCGCGTTCACAAGCATGATGTATCGGCAGTCGTCCATCCCTATCCAGAACATCCATTTTCACACCATTTTTACACAAAAATAAAATCATTTTATATCCCGCATCGTAATTTTTGCACGCATAGTGCATCGGGAGCTGACCACCTCTGTCCGGAACATTAAATTTCGCTCCATTCTTTACTAGTAATTGTACTATGCTTAAATTTCCGTGTTCGCAACCATGATGTATCGGCAGCCGTTCATTTCTATCCGGAACATTCACTTTCACTCCTTTATTACACAAAAATAAAATCATTGCAAAACCCCTCAAGCGATTTCTGCTCGCATAGTGCAGCGGTAGCTGACCATCTCTGTCCGGAACATCCAATTTCGCTCCATTCGTTGCAAGCAATTGTACCATGTCTAAAGATCCGCGTTCACAAGCATGATGTATCGGCAGTCGTCCATCCCTATCCAGAACATCCATTTTCACACCATTTTTACATAAAAATAAAGTTATTTCAAATCCCCACCTGCGATTTCTACAAGCAGAGTGGATCGGTAGCTGACCACCTCTATCCGGAACATTAAATTTCGCTCCATTCGTTGCCAATAATTCTACCATAGTTAAGCTTCCCTCTTCACAAGCATAATGTATCGGTAGTCGTCCATCTCCATCCGGAACATCCACTTTCACACCTTTTTTACACAAAAAGAAAATGATTTTATATGCCTCCCACCGATTCCTGCATGCATAGTGTATCGGTAGCTGACCACCTCTGTCCGGAACTTCCAATTTCGCTCCATTCGTTGCAAGCAATTGTACCATGTCTAAAGATCCGCGTTTACAAGCATGATGTATCGGCAGTCGTCCATCCCTATCCAGAACATCCATTTTCACACCATTTTTACACAAAAATAAAGTTATTTCCAATCCCCACCAGCGATTTCTACAAGCAGAGTGGATCGGTAGGTGACCACCTCTGTCCGGAACATCAAATTTCGCTCCATTCGTTGCCAATAATTTTACCATTGTTAAGCTTCCGTGTTCACAAGCATAATGTATCGGTAGTCGTCCATCTCCATCCGGAACATCCACTTTCACACCTTTTTTACACAAAAAGAAAATGATTTTATATTCCTCCCCCCAATTCCTGCATGCATAGTGTATCGGTAGCTGACCACCTCTGTCCGGAACATCCAATTTCGCTCCATTCGTTGCAAGCAATTGTACCATGTCTAAAGATCCGCATTCACAAGAATAATGTATCGGTAGTCGTCCATCTCCATCTGGAATATCCACTTTCATACCTTTTCTACACAAAAATAAAATTATTTGATATCCTTCCAAGTAATTTCTGCTCGCATAATGCATCGGTAAGTGATCACCTTTGTCCGGAACATCAATTTCCGCTCCATTCGTTGCCAGTAATTCTACCATATTTAATCTTCCCTTTTCACAAGCATAATGTATCGGTAATCGTCCATCTCCATCCGCAGTATCCACTTTCATACCTTTTTTACACAAAAATAAAATGATTTCATATCCCCCCTTGAAATTTCTGCTCGCATAGTGCATCGGTAGCTGACCACCTCTGTCCGGAACATCAAATTTGGCTCCTTTCGTTGCCAGTAATTCTACCATGGTTAAACTTCCGTGTTTACAAGCATAATGGATCGGCAGACGTCCAACTTCATCCGGAACATCCACTTTCGTACCATACTTTATCAAAACTGATGCTACATCTAAATCTCCGTCTTTACAAGCATAATGAAGCGGCAACCGACCGTCTTTATCTAAGATGTCGATTTGCGCTATGTGTTTTAAAAAATCTGAATGCCCTTTTTCACATGCAATATGTATAGGACGTTTTCCGTTTGTATCCTTACTATTTGTGTTCACTTCTCTGAGAATTAATGAACGTAACGTCTTCGTTAAGTTCTTTTCACATGCATAATGCGCCAACGACTGATCTTTCGAATTTGGCACATCAATTCTAAACTCTGAGAAATGTAAAGCAAAACTCAATATTTCGTCAATTTCTGAATCCTGAATTAAAAGTTCTTCTACGCAATCCCACTCGGAATGACTTCGTTCTTCGGAAAATACTTTTTTTAATACTTGCGCTGACCTGTTATAAAGAGCTAGGGCTAAAATACTTCTTGAACTAATATTATTGTATGTGGTTTGTAAAGGAACAGAATTTTCAATACACTCATAAATTAGTGGACAATCAAACCTAATTGCATAATATAAAACTGCCACTAAATACTCCTCAGCGAACTGATTCCCTAGATACGAAGGAATCAAAAATGGTAAGAAAATCATCAACTTCTTAAAACACGCATGATCAGATTTGTTGAATTTATAAAATTTGGGTGCCATATTACGATAATTGATAGTTCCAACGACTTTTTCATGGTTTTCGATTAACCATCCTGTGTTGAAACTTTTGTCACCATTTAAAATAACATTGTTTTTAACAAGTGGATAGTTTTTATTCCAAGCGCAAGCCACTTCCAAAACGTCACGGCCAATGACGTCTTTTTGACTTAGATCTGTATGTATATATTCCTCTAAAATTGCAGGGTTTTTATATATAACACCTATTAAACATTTCGAGTCTCTTGCTAACATTAAATCTAAAAAAAACCTAATGTTTTTGTATCTGCTGTCTGAAATAAATTCTCTCTCACGTGCTTTGGATGGTTCGTATTCGAACAGATACAACGCTGCAAAATATTCACCGTACGAATTATGAATGAATTCAACATCATATTTAGATATAACGCGACTTATAAATCCTACATCATCTCCGTCGTTTTTAATTGTTTCTACAAAAGTGTCAATCGTCTTGTCGTTAGAAAATAATATATTTCCAATTTTGTATATTAAAGAGTTATAAAGGTAATAAGTTGCAGCTAAATTTTTATAGTGATTCATTCTAGCGTTCTTTTCGTTTTCGAAATTCTGGATATTTTTTTCGTTTCTCAATGTCATTTCGTTTTTCTCATTGTATAAAACATGAAATTTTTCATCAGTAAAATGTTGGTATAGATCAACAATAGTGAAAATATCATCTAACAAAAGTAGGTACTTGTCCTTGTCTTTTAAAAATAATTCTGTAAGCATATAAATTTGTAGAGGAATACCCAAAATTTCATAATTTGGAAAAGACATTATATTTTTTTTTATTTTATTGAAACATTCATTTAACTCATCATCTGTAATCTCTAAACGGTTTTTGATGTATTCTTGTTGTTCTTCTTCATTGAATTGTTTTATATTTCGCGCAAACGTACGTAACTTATTTTCTAACAAAGCCTTCAAATTGTTACGAGAAGTCAACCACTGCTTCACTCCTTTTTCCGAAAACGCAGTTACTAAAGCCAAAATTGAAGTTTGAGTGGCATCAGACGCTTCGTCGAGCCCATCCCAGATGAGTTGCATTTGATTTTGTTCCAGCATCCCCTTGAACACTCTCTGGTGGAACGGGTTAGTGCATTCGTTAAAAGTTTCTTCTAGGATGTATTTTAAGAAATTCTCCATGTTTGATTCGTGTTTCCTGAAGTGTAAGGCGTGATTTCTAGCGTAAATTAGAATAACCCATTTTGACGAAGAACTGCTACTTTTTAAGCTCTTCATTAATGTAGTTTTTCCCATTCCAGAATCGGCGCAGACAATGTTGATATTTTGTCGAGAATGACTGAAGTATTCTTGCTCGCCATATTCTATAAAATCACTTTGTAGACGAAACCTCTGGAGTTCATTGATATATCCTATTTTCGGGTCATAATTCCCACTTTCTACCCATTCCAAACGACGATTCTCTAAATATCGGAAATGATGAAAACGTATTTGCGAATTTTGTTTACACAACGCAGAAAACTTCTCTTGCGAAATATCGTTTCCACAAATATAGACCTTGTGTTTAGGAATTATGTTCTGAATGTCAACATCACGTGCTTCGTTGATTTCCAAATTTGGTGAAAACCGTTTGAAAAAATTTACATCTGCTACGCAATCAACTAAAACAATCGTATTTTTACTAACATTTTCTAAGAATTTAACATCTATTAAAATTTTCGTTAACTTTCTTTTGGTGTGACTTGGTGGCAGAGCATCTTTGTATTTTCCAATCAGCAATGGAGTTTTCGTCATTTCAACTAAATCATCCGTAGTGATGAAATTGTCGTTACCTTCACACATTTCTATCAAATATTTCAACTTAACGTCTTTTTGACCTTGCAATGAATAGGTAAAATTCATTAGGACTTCTTCATACAACTGTACGTGTTTTTTTAAGTCAGATAACTTTTCAAACAAGTGTAATTTTTGCTGTGCACCTGTATTGTCGAGGTGGAAATCAATACTGATTGTGTCATTAAACGTTTGCTGATTATCCAGTATAATTAGGTTTTTAGTTTGACAAATTTTGACTGCCTGATAAACTTGCGGGCATCCTTTAATGACTAACGGACATTTTCGGAGCAACCACATGAGCTTTGATACTTTTGTTGCGTCCTTATCATAGAGACTTTCTTTTGTTTCTAATCCCTTTTCGATAAGTTGGTACATGTTATTAACGTTAATCGTTTCTTTCATATTATCTATATCGTCGACAGCATTTGACCAAACGGAGTGAATTTTCTCGAAATTGTTTTTGTTTATTACAGTCAAGTCAAATTTTGAAACAGCTTCTCTAAAAATGTTTCTCTTGGCGTCCATTGATCTACCAGGAACAAAAGATAACGGTTTGATAAACGGTGAAAATACACAAAGACTTATCATGTATTGCATCCACATTTTATTTAATTTGGTTTTGTTTCCTTGCTTCATGCTCCACTGGGTTATAAAGTGTAGGTACTCCCGGAAAACGGTTTCGTTGCTTTCGAAATATGACTTGAATATCTCAAGTGTAGACATTTCTAGTTTTTTGGCATCTGTTTGACCAGTGTAGAGATACAAATTTTTAAAAAAAGATCCGTATTCTTTGAATTTATCTTCATTTGCTTCGAATCTGTAACACTGCCCTCCCAATTTTGAAATACGAGTGCTTAGCAAACTGTTTTGTTCACATGGTGTCAATTTGCCAAATTTAAAATGATCTATATGCTCCTCGTTTAGCTTAGAATTGGTAAACAAGACCATCTTGATATGCGGTTCAGACAACTTCGGCTCTTTCTTGAAGTCTTTATAATACTTCTCGATGCTAAAGTTTCCACTCGATGCATTTAACTTCTCAATTGGTATTCCACCTGATTTACTAACGTGTTTCAGCTGAATAGCGAACGTTTCCATCCGATCTTTGAATTGAATATCAACAACAACGTCATCGAAAGAACCATATACATTATCGTTTGACGACAAATAAAAATTTTCCACGTCATTGTCAATTATTAATTTTAAAACCAAGTTCGCTATGTAGAGATGTTCGTAGTCTTTGCCTACGTCTGTCGTACCACTTCTCTTCTTAAAATGCTGAAAAGAATGTTTAATAAAGTAAGAGGTCCCATTAAAAAACAAAGCATATTATTTTATCCATAATGGTTGTCGTTGCAAATGACTGTAGAAATTTTAAATAAATTTGGCGGAACATTGTTTGTTTTCGATTTTCTTATCAGAAACGCTTGTCAGTCCTTGGTGTAATCTTCACGGTTTTGAATTAGTATATTTTTACAAATTATTTATTTATTTATTATATTTACAAGGAACATGAGGCACAAACTCTTGACTTCTCGTTTCTTTTAAATCATAACTTCAAACTTATCATTGTCTAATGCGCCGACAACCACTTTAAAATTTTGCAGCAACAAATACAGGGTGTTCTTGGAAAATTTTGTTTTTGTAAACACTCTGTACATTAAGACTTTTTTATTTGTACCATAACAAAGCGCGTATCTTTTATCTATAGAATATTGTAGCACTGATTTTAAAAATTAAAATTAAAACTTTGTTATAACGTGACAACGTTGTAACTATAAATATTTTTAAAGTAAACTGCATATTTTTATTTTTATTTTCTTGTCTCGTTCACGAACA
The DNA here is from genome assembly GCA_022388445.1 of Zophobas atratus. Lineage (NCBI taxonomy): Eukaryota > Metazoa > Arthropoda > Insecta > Coleoptera > Tenebrionidae > Zophobas > Zophobas atratus. Next base: position 12,316,687 of record CM039446.1, read on the forward strand.
ACAGCGCAAATTATTTTCAAATTCTAATATTGAACGAATGTAAGTTTTATAAATTTTTGCTGTCACATTAATTCATAAATTACAGGTATAAGAGTATATGATTTTAAAAAATTTAAATAGCAGCTGCTATGATTAGATAAATTTTGGTTGGTGTTTTACAATCCATACCATATTCCTAAAATACATATAAGATTTACAAGTCAATTTCCAAAATGGTTCTCTTTTAAATTGAGAAAAATCACACCATTAATAAAGGAACTTCCCCAAAATTAAAAACAAACAAATAAAAAAAAAACTTGTTATCTTTCCTTTAAAAATATCAGTTCATCTGTCTATAATGTATGTAAACCTATTCAAATCGTGTTTAATTTGTCAATTAAATCTGGAATAGTTGCTGTCTTCTGGAAAAATAGTTACGTTATTTCAATTCTCAGCTCTCTGCTATAACGTAAAACAAAGATACTGATGACGTAGTTTGCCGAATAAATCGTATCTAATCAATAACTTGTGGTTTATCAATGTATTTTAATTTTTTATAATTGGTTATAGACAGTGACTCAAAAAATAATGAACGATGCAGTTTATTTTATTAACCAAATCAAGAACGTCTCACCACATTTTCCAAAAAATTTGGGAATGCAAATTGATATACTTGTCCTTGACGTCATTGCAAAATTTTGTAATGGAAAAAGTCACTTGAAACATACCTATAACATGCTTCTTTACTTTTACTTTAACACTTCATAAAGTTTTATTTTAACTAATAGGGGTTAGCATTAAAAATCAAATTGGAACAACCACATTTTATAATTTTTCACAAAAGCTGGATTATGTTCTTTGTTTTTTCACAAGATATAAATCTGCCTGTTTTAATTTTTAGTTTATGATAGAATTCAATTTTCTGCATAAACAAAAAAAATTAACGATACCAAATGATGCACAATATGTTGATTGATTGAATTTTAAACAATAAATTAACGTATGGATTTAACTTACCGACGAAGGATTTTGAAGTGTTTTGCCCCGTTCTTCGACAGTTCTTCCTTTCGCAGCCTGCAGATATAATTGAAAATAGTGTATTGCAAAATATGTCCACAATTAACAACTTACCGTTGCCATGTTTAATTATTACTGTAAAAATTTGCTTCAAAAGTGAAGACGTTTAAATCAGTGTTATAGTATTAGCTGAATTATTTGGAAATTACTCGTACTTTAACTGATACTCAAAAAAAGCAGCCAATAAGATATTTAATCTTATCTTTTATCAAAGCTTAACAAATACTTATTTTTTAAAACATCGATATATGGTTACTCAAGGTTATTTATAAAAAAAGAACAAACAGATTAGACTTTTATCTAGAAAATTTACGCAGTTGCTGCTCCTACGGCAGCATTTTTCAGAAAAGGTGTGGGACATATAGAACTCAAGTAGGGGAAGAATCATCGGTGAATGTGCAGTTACTTTGTCTTCACACTGATATGATTTACTTTTAAAGTAAATCATATTAGCGGGTATCATATTTTTACTCTGGACGAAAAGCCGTCCAGAGTAAAAATAGTCCATCTGAATGACTACGATCCAGAATCGATGGAATCTTAGGTTTTTTGCCTTTTTATATCTACTTCAGGCACTTCAGCGAAATTTATATATTTATCCGAATTTAAAAAATTCTGTTTATTTAACGCCCATTTATTACTACCTGAAATGCCTAATTTACCGTTAGAGACCTAAAGTGTTAATTAAACGACCTAATTGTAAATTTTAAAAGGCTTAAAATAGGACTCCACGACCAACGAAGCGGACGTGCTTGCACAATAGAAATTTTCCGTGAATTCATTGCTTTGGTCGGCAGATTGTTTAAAAATGGGTTGTAAACAACGCCTTTAAGTTTGTTGGTACAAGTTGGTATCGCCAACTGACAACGCTGGCCTGTATTTCATTTAGATTATAGCCGGAAGGAGGTGAATCTCTGAAAAAGCATTTTATTGTAGAAGTTTATTGTTAGTGATACTGAGTGTCTTTGCCTGTTAGTGAGTGTGCTGGGGCCGGTTTTGATTTTTGTGCATACAGTAAAGAATCTTCACAATGCCTAAGGTAAAATCATCCATGAAAGATAAAATCAAATTATGGTTAGGGAATAATTTGGACACTAATTTTCAATTTCCTTCTTCAACCAAAGATAATGAGTTATTCTACAAAGTCTGTGGAAAGGTTGTAAGTAAACATTTAAAATACTGAAGCTTGAATTATGTTCACATTTTTGTTTCCTAGTTTAAGTGCGAAAAAAAAATCACACTTTGAACAACACTGCAGTGGCGATGCACATAAAAAGAACGAGAATAAATCCAGTAAACATTCGTTCCGACAATGATGGTGCTTCATACATGATCAAAACTGGTACTAATTTGAAGGTGTTTTATGAAAATATAACACACTTAACATGTATGGCACATGGGTTACATTTAGTGTCTGAAACAATAAGACTGAATTATCCAGATGTCAATGGGATAATTAGCAATGTTAAGAAAATCTTTTTTAAAGCACCAATAAGAGTAGAGTTTTATATAAACAGTTTACCAAATACACCTCTCCCACCTGAACCTGCATTAACCAGGTGGGGCACTAGGATTCAAGCAGCATTGTTTTATGCAGAACACTTTGATGTTTTAAAACAAGTTAGTAAATGTATAATGGTATTTTTACTATCATTCTTATACTGAATATTTTTAGATTGTAATGTCATTTGAAGCCACAGAAGCACAGAAGCACAAAGCATTAAAAAAGCTCAAGAATTCCTGAATAAAACAAACGTTAAAAATGAACTCTCGTACATTAAAACTAACTTTAAAATTATTGGTGATGCAATAGAACAATTAGAAACTATAGGTTTAAAATTAAACCAAAGTATGGAAATTGTGGAAAAAGTGTATACATCTTTAAAAAACACATTAGGAAAGGTGGGGAAATGGCGTTCCAAAAATTATGTTCTCTATTAAAAAAGAATCCAGGATACGATTTTATATGTTCAGTAAATAACGTAATTTGCGGTAATGGAAATGCTACCAACAATACATACATAAATGAAAACGTAAATTGTTCAATATTTAATTTTGCACCCATCACTTCTTGTGATGTGGAACGCACGTTTTCAAAACTTAAAAGTGTTTTCAGCGATCAAATTTACAATCGAAAATTTAGAGAAATATATAGTTTGCTTTTGTAACTCATTTTAAATACCTGAATTAATGTTTTATTTTCGTTTTATCTATAAGCACAAAGTCAAATTTCGTAACAGCTTCTTTAAAAATTTTTTCTTTGCCGTTAACAGCTCCACGTGCAATAAAAGATAAATGTTGGATTATCTTCAATATTCATTTCAAACTTATCGAAAAAGAATATTTGTGGTGTTCTGTCTTAATGAGTGACATTTGTTGTCCACGTAGGCTGTAAAACTAATAGCGAATAACTGACCATAAAATGTACCATCTTCACTAATAATCTATTGTGGCCATATTTTAATTCAAAGCAAAAATAGCCGCTAAATAATTAAAATTGACAATTAAAATGATACAAATCCAATATTGTATTTTGTATTTCCTATGTCGAATTTGTATGACTTTAATTGCAAATTTTAATTATTTTTAAGATAGTGAATATTAGCGCACTGATTGGTTTTACATACAGTCAAAATGTACTACAAAAGTCGTCGTTTCAATTGTCGCTCCGTAACGATATCGATATGGTTTATAAAGTAAACCTGGTTATCTTACCGCTTTCACTGCGCCTAAAAAAATGACGAGTAGAGATCGGATGATATTTTATTTGAAAATATAAAATAATTTTTTGAATAATGCACACAACTAATAACTCAAAATAAATTAACAGAATGAAGAAAACGTGAAACAATTGCACTTCACTTCTTGGATAAAATAGTGGAAACAAATAAGAGATAAAGCCTAATCATTAAAAATATGTATTAAAATATTAGGATATCTTGAAGTTGGAATAAGTACCAAAAAAGTGTTTTTTTGTTTAACACATACCTTCACATTTTTTTTAAATTTTAATTACGTGAGTATGCAACAAATTTTACATCTATTAAAAATGAAAGTAAAAAAGTCAAATTATTTTAAGCTGCATAATTTAAAAATCCCACACGACCACAAACATGATTTCGCATAGCTGATGAAGTTTTTTTTTTACCATACTTAATTTCTAAATTGTCCTGTAACTGGAAAATATTCTGTAGGACAATTAAATATTTATTTATTTATTTATTTATTCTCTACAAGATGACAAAAGTGAATAGACAATAGGATCTTTAAAACTGTGTTAACTTGAACATTCTGTCAACATTGCTAAATAAAAATAAAATACTAAAAACTTAAAAAAAATCAGAAATGTTTCTTTACAATTTTTTTTTTTTTGTATTTTACAGCTTTTATAGCGACTTGTTTTGATGATTCTGTGACATGACGTACTTAGGTGTTTGCAATATACAGAAACGACCTATTTTGCGAAAAAAACTTCAGAAATATTATTTTTCAAGGTTTTGCTTGTGTTTTCTAGCATTTCCAGCACTCAAAATTACCAAAGAAACTATTAAATTTGACTAAATCGTCGGCAAGTGAAAAGGGAGGGATTAGGGGTCCATCGAGCCTGGAAATAAGGAGAGTTTAAGTCGTGGGTTGGCAACTCTGCTCAAAATCGTGGAATCGTAGTATGTAACAATGAGGAACACAAAGAAGTATCGTTTTTGTTTTCATAGATTAGTTAATATACATACTTATCTTGATGTAATAAATACATGGTTTATTATACCGGGCATTTTTTTTAAAACTGAACATAGGGCTATGTTCAGTTTTAAAACGACGCTGTCAATTCAGGAACATTGTTGGTTGCATAACCACGAGAAATCGTTTGAGTAAAGCAGAGCTTTTTCACCGAAACTACAGCGTGTTATGCACATGTTCAACAATAAACAAAACCATAAATACGACAAAAATTTTATAAAACAAAAACTAAATTTTATAACAAATATTCGAAATGACCGCCTCCCTGTTCCAAGCAATAACCAAGTCTGTGATGGAATCCTTGCACTGCATTTCGTACGAAATTTGGATTCAACTCTTGGCAAGCTCTGACTATTCGTTCCTGTAACTCCTGAATTGTTTGAATTTCTACGTGATCATAAATTGTATTATGTAGGTGTCCCCAGAGAAAAAAATCATTTGGCGAAAGATCTGGTGATCGTGCAGGCCAAGCTACAGGACCAAATCTCCCTATCCAACGTTCACCAAATACATCATTTAAATAATTCGTAACTATTCTACACGAATGTGCTGGTGCACCATCCATCTGGAACCAAATATTCTCAATATTTAGTGGTTCAATTTCAGGAATAATATGGTTCCTTAAAAGTCTAAGACATTTATTTGCATTTAAATTGCCATCAATAAAATATGGTCCAATGAGCCTATTGTTTATTAAGCCAGCCCACACATTTAGTCTTTCTTGTACTTGATGGCGAATTAAATTTTGCACATGAGGATTTGTGCGGGCCCACTATCTGTAATAAGAACATTTTGGCATAAATAGCATTGAATAATAAAATTGCAGAAAATCTAACCGATAATTTTGTGAATTAACTTCGCCATTCCTACTAAATGATGCCTCATCTGTAAACATAATGTTTTCTAAAAGTTGTTCATTAGTGTTCAGTGAATTAAACATCAATTCACAAAAATCCGTCCTCCTAATTTTATCCTCTTCAGTGAGGTATTGATGATTCCTAAATTTATATGGTTTAAATCGACATTCCTTCAAAACTTCTCGAATTGAGAATCTGGAAATACCGAAGTAGTTACTCATTTGCGTTATGGTGGATATTGGTTCCTCTTCAGCGTAGCATAATACGTTTAATTTCATCTCTTCGGTTAAAATGTGACATCTATTTCTTTGATGATGGCTATTAACGACACATCCTCTTGCATTAAAATTTTTAATTATGTTCCAAATTGTTGCGAGAGACGGAATTGGCCTAGTAGGGTACTGTATGGAAAATAAATCCCTTACAATTCGCATGCTACTACCAGCTTGGTACCATTGCAGTATTTGAATTTTTTCTTCTGTCGAATACATTGTGTGCAAGCAGTTTTGACATTTTAGAAAACATTTCAAAGCATTCTATTTGATTCTACTTTTTTAAACGATGGAGTTGTTGTAATGTTGGTTGCATTACAGTTGCAATTGACTGCGTCGTTTTAAAACTGAACATAGGGATATGTTCAGTTTTTAAAAAAATGCCCGGTATATAAAACAGCCTGTATGGTCTCAGGGTGTAACAGTACATTTACGCTTCAATTTGACTTTTTGTTATAAATTTACTTAACCATGTCAACATCGATGGCCGCCAATTATACATAATAAACATAAAATATATAACATGACACATAACACAGAAAAATCGATTGATATACGTATAAACTTAAAGGAAACAATACAGGTTTCAGTGGTTGACAAATTCCGTATGTTTCTACATACTTATTTAAAACATATAAATTGATTGGATGACATTTAACGTCTTAAAAATAATTAGATCCTACATAACTAATTCCCAAACCGTTGAACTATTTGGTTATTCCTCTACAAATTTTTAGAACTGGATTTGAACATTAATAACTTCTATGATGCATATTGTTTTATTGTTTTTTTGTTAGTACTTATAACATATAACACATACTTAAAAAATTAACAACAAAATTTAATTCTGATCTATGTGGCCATTTTCGTTGGTCGGTTGCTTTATACTACAATACACTACAATAACCGTGATACATCTTCGCAAGCAATAAAAGTTTAGAAACTAATATTTTTTAAATTACCTTAGCAAGTAAACTGATTTTCTTAATTAAAATTTTGCACATACATCATCTTTACCTTTAGTAGATTTTGATAAATTATAAATAATTTAGTCGTCTTATATTTTAATTAAAAATAACACAAACACTGAAATGTAACAACTGTTTATAGATTTTAGACTATGCTATTGCTTTCGTTAATACTATTAGAAAAATTTGGTTAAATGCACATACAGGGTTATTCAGCTAAGATGACCCATTTGTGTTTTTAAAATAGTTAGTGGTTCATCTCACCAGTTTGCTTGATATATTTCGGAGCTGTCTGTTTCGATTATAGGGCATAAAAAGAAGAACATATTGTAACTATTGTATTATGGCCCCAAAGTTTTACGTCTTATTTAAGTGAGCATAGAAGTGACAATAATAAGGAGAAAAGACTTCAGTCATTGTTTCTGCCGTATTCAATTGAAGACGATTACTATATGAACAAGTTAAATAAAATATGATCACGCTTGTGTATGTATACGTAACAAAAATTGCTACTAAAACTACACAATATCTTGGTATAGGTATGTGAGCAACGCTTTTAGTCGGTAACTGTCCATTTTACGTTTCATGAACTATTTTACGCGTCATGTTTTCTAGCAAAAACATTCTTATTTCACTGCCAAAATTTCGATTTCTACGTGCATAGTCTATAGGCAGTTTACCATTTTCATCCGGAATATACCCTTTCGCACCATTCGACGCTAATAATTTTACTATAGATAAAGTTCCGTGTTCGCAAGCGTAGTGTATTGGCAACCGTCCATTTCCATCCGGAACATCCACTTTCGCCCCGTTTTTACACAAAAAGAAAATTATATCATATCCCCCCGAACAATTTCTGCTCGCATAGTGCATCGGTAACTGACCACTTCTGTCCGGAACATCGAGTTTCGCTCCATTCGTTGCCAGTGATTCTATCATCTCCAAATTTCCGTCTTCACAAGCACAATGTATCGGCAGCAGTCCATCTTCATCGGGAACATCAACTTTCGCGCCTTTTTTACACAAAAATAAAATAATTTTATGTCCCTCCCAGTGATTTCTGCACGCGTAGTGCATAGGCAGCTGACCAGCTCTGTCCGGAATATCAAATTTCGCCTTATTCGTTGTCAGCAATGCTACGGTGTTTAAACTCCCGTATTCACAAGCGAAATGTATCGGCAGCCGTCCATCTCCATCCGAAACATCCACTCTCGCACCTTTTTTACACAAAAATAAAATTATATCATATCCCTTCTCGCTATTTCTGGACGCATAGTGCATCGGTAGTTGACCACTTCTGTCCGGAACATCAAATTTTGCGTTATACCTTGCCAGCAATTCTACCGTGTTTAAACCCCCGTGTTCACAAGCGTAATGTAAGGGCAGCCGTCCATCTCCATCCGGAACATTCACTTTCGCTCCTTTTTTACATAAAAATAAAATGATTTCATATTCCCACCTGTAATTTCTGCACGCACAGTGCATTGGTAGCTGACCACGTCTATCTGGAACATCCAATTTCGCTCTATTCTTTGCCAGTAACTCTACCATTTTTAACCTTCCGTGTTCACAGGCATAATGCATCGGCAGCCGTCCATCTCCATCCAGAACATGCATCTTCGCACCTTTTTTACACAAAAATAAAATTATGTGATATCCCTCCCGGTAATTTCTACAGGCATAGTGCATCGGTAGCTGACCATCTTTGTCCGCAATATCGAATTTCGCTCCATTCGTTGCTAGTAATTCTACCATTTTAAACTTTCCCTGTTCACAAGCATAATGTATCGGCAGCCGTCCATCTCCATCCAGAACATGCACTTTCGCACCGTTTTTACACAAAAATGAAATTATTTCATATCCCTCCCAGTGATTTCTGCACGCATAGTGCATCGGTAGCTGACCATCTTTGTCCGGGACATCGAATTTCGCTCCATACGTTACCAGTAATTCTATTATGATTAAACTTCCGTATTCAGAAGCATAATGTATCGGTAGTCGTCCATCTCTATCCGGAACATCCACTTTCGCACCTTTTTCACACAAAAATAAGATTATATTATATCCCTCCCAGTGATTCCTGCACGCATAGTGCATCGGTAGCTGACCATCTCTGTCTGGAATATCAAATTTCGCTCCATACCTTGCCAGTAATTCTACCATGTTTAAACTTTTTTGTTTACAACCATAAAATATCGGGAGTCGTCCATCTCCATCTGGAACATCCACTTTCGCACCATTCGTTAATAGTATTTCTACTACACCTAAATCTCCATCCTCGCAAGCGTAATGAAGCGGCAACTGACCGTATTTATCTAAAACGTCAATTTGCGCTAGGTGTTTTAAAAAATCTGAATGTCCCTTTTCACGTGCAATGTCTATAGGACGTTTTCCGTTCCCATCCTTATCATTCGTGTTCACTTTTCTGATGATTAATGAATGTAACGTTTTAGTTAGATTTTTTTCCAATGCATAATGCGCCAACGACTGACCTTTCGAATTTGGCACATCTATTCTAAACTCTGGGAACTGTAAAGCAAAACTCAATATTTCGTCAATTTCCGAATCTAGAATTAAAAGTTCTTCTACGCAATCCCACTCGGAATGACTTCGTTCTTCGGAAAATACTTTTTTTAATACTTGCGCTGACCTGTTATAAAGAGCTAGGGCTAAAATACTTCTTGAACTAATATTATTGTATGTGGTTTTTAAAGGAATGGAGTTTTCAATACACTCATAAATTAGTGGACAATCAAACCTAATTGCATAATATAAAACTGCCACTAAATACTCTTTAGCGAACTGATTTCCTAGATATAAAGGAATCAAAAATGGTAAGAAAATCATCAACTTCTTAAAACACACATGATCCGATGTGCTGAATTTATAAAATTTGGGTGCCATATTACGATAATTGATAGTTCCAACGACTTTTTCATGGTTTTCGATTAACCATTCTGTCTTGAAACTTTTGTTATTCAAGATAGTATTGCTTTTAACAAGTGGATAACTTTTATTCCAGGCGCAAGCCACTTCCAAAACGTCACGCCCAATGACGTCTTTTTGACTTAGATCTGCATGTACAAATTCTTCTAGAATTGTAAGATTCTTATATATAACTCCTACTAAATATTTCGAATTTCTCGCTAACATTAAATCTAAAAAAAAGCGAATATTTTTATATCTGCTGTTAGAAATAAATTTTCTCTCACGTGCTTTGTATGGTTTGTGTTCGAATAGATACAGCGCTGCAAAATATTCACCGTACGAATTGTGAATGAATTCAACATCATATCTCGATGTAACGCGACTGATAAATCCTACATTATCTCCTTCGTTTTTAATTTTTTTTACAAAACTGTCAGTCGTGTTGAACGAGAATTCATTTACAATTTTATGGATTAAAGAGTTGTAAATGTAAAAACTTACAGCTAGACTTTTATAATGATTCATTCTAGCATTCTTGTCGTTTTCAAAATTCTGGATATTCTGTTCATTTCTTAATGTAATTTCATTTTTGTCGTTGTACAGAACATAGAACTTTTCTTCAACGAAATGTTCGTATAGATCAAGAACGGTGAAAATACCGTCTAGCAAAAGTAGGTATTTATCTTTGTCTTTTAAAAATAATTCTGTAAGCATATAAATTTGTAGAGGAATACCTAAAATTTCATAATTTGGAAAAGACATTATATTTTTTCTTATTTTATTAAAAGTTTCATTTAACTCATCATTAGTAATGCCTAAACGGTTTTTAATATATTCTTTTTGCTCGTCTTCACTAAACTGTTTTAAATTTCTTGCAAACGTACCTAACTCGTTTTCCAACATTTCCCTTAAACTGATTCGAGAAGTCAACCACTGCTTCACTCCTTTTTCCGAAAACGCATTTACTAAATTTAAAATGGAAACTTGAGTGGCATCAGATGCTTCATCGAGTCCATCCCATATTAGTTGTATTTGATTTTGTTCCAGCATTGTTTTGAACACACTGTGGTGGAACGGATTAGTGCATTCCTGACAAGTTTCTTCTAAGATGTATTTTAAGAAATTCTCCACGTTTGACCCATGTTTTCTGAATTGTAAGGCGTGGTTTCTGGCGTAGATTAAAATGATCCACTTTGTCGACTTACTACTATTTTTTAAACTCTTGGCTAATGTGCTTTTTCCCATTCCAGCATCGGCGCAGATAATGTTGATATTTTGTCGAGAATGATTGAAGTACTGGCTTTCGCCTATAGTGTACTCCATAAATTCGCTTTGTAAACGAAACCTCTCAAGTTCGTTGATATATTTTCGTTCCGAGCTATAATTCCCACTTTCCATCCACTCCAAACGATGATTGTCTAAATATGTTAAGTGATGGAACTGGATTTGTGAATTATTTTCACACAGTGCAGAAAATTCCTCCTGTGAAATTTTTCTTCCACAAATATATATCTTCTGTGCATGAATTGTGGACTGCATTAGCTCAACGTCATTCACTTCACTGATTAGCAAATTTGGTAAAAATCGTTTGATAGATTCCACATCTGTTACGCAATCAACTAAAACAATTGTATTTTCACTAATATTTTTCAAAAATTTAACATCTATTAAAATTTTCGTCAATTTTCTTTCAACGTGACTGGGTGGTAGGGCGTCTGTGTATTTTCCAATTAGTAACGGAGCCTCCATCATTTCAACTAAGTCGTCTGAAGTGATGAAGTTGCCGCCATCTTCGCAGATTTCTAGTAAATATTTCAGTGGAGCGTCTTTCTGCCCTTGCAGTGAATATGTAAAATTCGTTAGGATTTCTTCATACAACTGTACTTGTTTTTCCAAGTCAGATAATTTTACAAACAAGTATGGTTTTTGTTGACCATCTGTACTGTCGTGACGTGGGTCAGTATTACTTTTTCTAACACACTCATTAAACGTTTCTTGGTTATCTAGTATAATTAGATTCTGAACTCGACATATTTTTATTGCTTGATATACTTGTGGGCATCCTTCAATGACTAACGGACTTTTTCTCAACAACCACATGAGCTTCGATACTTTTGTTGGATCTTTATCATAAAGACTATCTTTTGTTTTTATTCCGTTTTCGATAAGTTGGTACTTGTAATTCACTTTAATCGTTTCTTCGATATCATCTATATCGTCGACAGCATTTGACCAAACTGGGGCGATTTTCTCGAAATTGTCTTTATTTAAAAGAGTCAAATCAAATTTTGAAACAGCTTCTTTAAAAAAATTTTTTTTAGCGTTCACTCTTCCACCGGCAGCAAAAGATAATGGTTTGATTGAAGATGAAAATACACAAAGGCTTATCATGTATTTCATCCACGTTTTATTTAACTTGAATTTGTTTCCTTCCTTCGCACTCCAGTGGGTTATAAAATGAAGATACTCCCGAAAAACTGTTTCGTTGCTTCCGAAATATGTCTTGAACATCTCAAGTGTACACGTTTCCAGTTCTTTGGCATCTGCTTGACCAGTGTAGAGATACAAATTTTTAAAAAAGATCTATATTCTTTTAATTTATCTTCGTTTTCTTCGAATCTGTAACAATGTCGTCCGAACTCTGAAATACGAGTGCTTATCAAACTGTCTTGTTTACATGGCGTCAATTTGCCAAATTTAAACCGATCTATGTGTTCATCGTTTAGCTTAGAATTGGTAAGCAAAACCATCTTGGTAGAACGTACAGACAACTTCGACTCTTTTTTGAAGTCTTTGTAATACTTCTCGACGCTAAAGTTTCCACTCGATGCATTTAACTGCTCAATTTGTATTCCTCCTGTTTTGCTAACGTGTTTCAACTGAATAGCAAAGGTTTCGGTCCGATCTTTGAATTTAATTTCGACTACAATGTCGTCGAAAGAACCATATGCACTATCGTTCGACGACAAATTAAAATTTTCTACGTCATCGTTAATTATTAACTTTAAAATTTAAGTTAGCTATGTAACGATGTTCGTAGTCTTTGCCCGCGTCAGTGGTGCCACTCTTCTTCTTAAATTTCTGAAACGAATGTTTAATAAAGTAAGAGGTTCAATTTCAAAGACAGGATGTTTTATACATGATAGTTTTCGTGACTGTAAAAATTTTAAATAAGCTTGGTAGAACATCAAGTGTAATAATTTTCAAATTCTTTGTTTTCAGTCTTTGAGTTGACGTGATCAAACTGTTGATAGACATGATTAGACAAATTTTGTTTGGCGTTTTACTAGCCATACGATATTCTTAAAATATATATAAAATTTTACAACCATCAGTCTTGTAGTTCAGAGACTATCTTCCTAATAAAATTGTCAACAGACGACAGACAGACAGGCAAACAGACACATAATAGACAGGCAACATAGAGTTGAATACTAAGGACCTATTCTTTCATGCTCTAGGAGTAACGAAACATCAAGAAAACATGAAATACCTGTGTGCCAGATGGATCCTATAACAATAATTCTTTAGCTCACGGTTGGAAAATAAAAATCGTTGTAACAACTAATATTTTCTAAATTGTTGAAATATTATGTTGAAATATATATTGTGTTAATCAAAATAACATTTTGATTAAAAAGAAGAGTGGGATGATTAAAAAAAAAAGTTTGACAGATAGAAAATAGTATCTGAATGTTTAATTTTGTTGATGCTTTTGTACATTTAAATAAATGAATCATATTATGCAATTAATATTAATACATGCTTGACATAAAGAGATCATAAGAGTAAATGATAAAATTACGTTTGCTCATACATGAAAATAATTGTGCATAAATGTGATATTTATTTCTTACTTACCTCTGAAGAATCTTGCAATGAATCGGTTTTAATGGAAGTATTTTTATGTTCTTCAATCTGTAACACAATAAGAGTTAAAGTTATAAATACTGAAATAAGAAAAAAAATTTATGTTGCACTAAACAGGCAAAATTTCATGGGATTTATCCACCATAATATTGGGATGCTAATATTAATTATATACTATTGGTGCGATTTAATTAAACAGATTATTGCACTCACATGTCACATGATGTCAACTGACCAATCAAACGCGTCAATATTTGTAAATTCAACCAATCAGCATACAATTACGTGATAATTGCACACTGTGCAATTACCACTACCGATAATTATCACTAGCCAGATGTGCCAACTATAAGATAAGCAAGTACCAGTTAATTGCAAAAAAAAAACAAGAGGTTACTAACCAAATATTTAATTATGAAACTAAGAATTGTAATTAATTATGGTACAGTTGTAGTAATTTACAGGGGTTTGTGTGCTTGGTGAAGTAGTAACTATATTTTTAGACATTTGTACCAAAGCAGACGGTGCGCAATTTGTGGATTTGTTATTAGACTCTTCCATAGCCGTTGAGTTGGCGCGTAATTTGTCAATCATTTGATAATGATGATCTCCATCGAGCTGAAGGTATGGTTTGATGGAGAAAGTATTGGCATGACCGGTAATCTTTATAAGCTGTTCTTCACCGACTCCCGCTTTTGCAAGTTGCGACACTGCAGTTGACCGTAATGAATGATTACTAATCTTCTTTTTCTTTATGTCGATGCCTATTTCTTCTGCGGCGGTTCTTGTCCATTTCCCCATTTCATTCCTTCCAACGGGTGAATTTTTGAACCATCCTACAGAACTAGGTTCTCTCCATGCAGGATTTGGCGTTAAAAATAAACGATCGGTGGTTATATGTTTACCTCTCTTGCTCAGCATTTTTTTGTAGAGCCTTAAATAATAAAATAATTATTATTTTGTATTTGAAACAGTATTTAATTACCTAACAGGGCAAATTCTAGGATCTGTGGTGTTTGTTGCAAGCCATTTGCTGTCTGTTAATTTATGGCTACCTCCTTGAGCTGTTTTGGAAAAAATACAATTGTATTCTATTCGCCCCGTAGGCAAACCACAATTATCACTTTCTTCCTTAAAATGTTTGATAGTAACGTTAACACCTTCACATCCCCTCCAAGCTAATTCTAATCCAGCCACATAAAAAAACATTTTCTGTAAACCATCTGGCGTGTCTTCGTTATAAATCTTTAGAATCTTGTTGTATTCTTCTAGAGTCAAAATTGAGGAACTAGTTTTGCGTTTTTCCGGTTGTATTTGTAGGTTCCGGCGTTTTGCGTCGCGTGCATTTCTACTACCCTTGAATTCCAGGTCAACAAAAGGATCAAACTTTATACCAAATTTATTGAAATACAGTTCTTGCAACTGCTTTGCCGTTACATTCCACATCGTTTTTATTACTGCTTCTTTGTAGTCATTACCATCGACTTTTTTCATATTGTACCCCAATCTTTGAGGATGAATGCTAGTTTTTCCGTGGAAGTGTTTCCATCAAAAACATATTTGCGTTCACCGCAAAACTTCTCAAATTGCCTCCAGATTGAATTTCGTGAGTTCTTCGTATTTAGCGGCGTAATGTTTGTAATAGAATCATCAATTTCTTTTGGCGTGTTACGACCAAAACGAAAATTGGACATGGTTTTTTAAACCCACACAAATTTTGCAAAATGGCTGTTCTTATTTACTTGCGTCGCCATAGTATCGCACACCAAACTACTTCGTAAATCATTATAAAATTATTTTTAAAATGTTTGTTCTTGCAATAATCTGTTGAATATATTGCGTGCATCACAATGAAATCGATAATTTTGAACAACAATAATCTCTCATGCTTGTTGCCTAAGAAAAATGCACTCGTGCTAAAGCACTCGTGCGTTTTCAATGCAACAAGCATTCGAGTTATTGTTGCTCAAAATTATCGATAACATTGCGATGCACTTAATATATTATAACTGAAAATCTTCGAAGCAGCTGAACCTATTGTTGTCAAATGTTATATAATTTCAGAATATCATGTAGATGGTACAATAACGTTAATCAAAATTTGTCTATTGATCTTCATCAACAATTTGATGACGTCCCATTGTTATTTTGCGTAGTAAAGTTTATCTAATTTTTTTAATAAAATATTTCTCTACCGGTGGTTCATGAATCCACCTTGATGTTTAAGAAAATTACTCTAGATTTTTCGTGTTTCATGTAACCTAAATCTCATCAAATCAAGAAAATTTGATTCACAGAAATTTTTGCAGTGGCAATGTTTTGCAAATTATGGAAGAAGTAATTAGTACTGATGTATTTTTTCCGGTGACAAAATTTCTTCCGTCTTGTAGTCAGTTTACAGAAAGAATGGTTACGTACCGCCTAAAAATCTACAGTAAAAGAACAAAAATTCAAATAAGGAAACAACACAAACTCAAATAGTCCAGCAAAAGCGACGCAGTGCGAGATTTGGTGGAAATTTAAATAAAAATATTCGAGGCTTAAAATGAAAATATCTTGTTGACTGAGTTATTTTAAATACAATATAGAATATTTTCGTCAAATTTTAACTTAATAATTCATTGAATTCATTTATTACAGAATATGAAAATTTAATATCATTAATTATTATTATCATCGGAACTATTTTCTCTTTTTACTCAATATCTAAATTTTACTTGTGACGCTACTGATTATTTGACATAAAACTGAAAAAAATTTGGATCAGCCATTAGCATTTTTTATAATATTTTCTATTGCAGTGTTTCAGAGGTTGATCTTTGTGTAAAATGTTATCTGAGGAATGTTAGAATTCGTATATGTCTAATGTTGAACGAGAATTAAACCGTGACCCACAATCGGTTTGGAAATTTTGAAGAAATAACAATAAAACTAAAGGCATCCGAATGTTATGAACATGTGCAAAACTCTATACTTGTGGTTTATCAATGCAATTTAATTTTTTATAACTGCTTATATAGCGTGACTCAAAAAAATAATATACAATGCAATTTAATTTATCGACCAAATCAAGAACGTTTCACCACATTTTCCAAAAAAAATTGGGACTATTAATTGATATACTTGTCCTTGCTAAAATGTTGATGACGTCATCGCAAAATTTTGTAATGTGTAAACTCATTTGAAACGTACGCATATCATGCCTCTTTACTTCTACTTTAACTCTACGTACAATTTTATTTTTACTTATAGGGGTTATCATAAAAAAAACAAATTTGTAGATAACTACATTTTCTAATTTTTCACAAAAGCTGGCTTATGTTGCATCTGTGTTGTATTTCAGGGGAGAGGGAAGTTCTCTCTAAATAATCATAGGCCAGTTTTTAACAAAATAGATTCATTATCACTAAACAGATATAAATCTACCTGTTTTAATTTTTAGTTTATAATAGAATTAGTTCTTTTGCAAAAACAAACAAAAATTATATCTAACTTACCGATGAAGGATTTTGAGGGATTTCGTCCCGTTCTTTGACATTTCTTCCTTTCGCAGCCTGCAGATATAATTGAATATAGTGTATTACAAAATATATCCATAATTAACAACTTACCGTTGCCATGTTCAGTTACTTTAAAAATTAATTATTGGGTAATTGAAAATTGCTATTAAAGTGATGTTTCAATTACTAATGTGGTACTAGTTGAATTATTCGGAAACTACTCGCACTTTAACTGATACTCAAAAAATAAATCAATCAATATTTATAAGATATTTAATCTTATCTTTTATCAGGGTAATTCTATATAACATGGATGTGACAAAATAACGAGTATTAGCTTATTTTCTTCCAAATTAAAGACATTTATAAGTAGAAACCAAAGTTGAAATGTAGATTACAGTGCCAACATATTACTTATTTAAAAACTTTTAAAGTGTGGTGGTAGGTTAGAGATAGAAAAATTATTTTTTCTGCTTTGCGTCAATAATATCTTCATTATGAAACGCATTTGCGTTTGGAAGGAACAAGTTGAAGCCTACATAGAAGTTACCAGAAGAAGAAGATATTCAGTAAAAGAGAATTTATATGTTTTTAATATTAACATACAGATAAATGTACAACAAAAATCGTTGTTATTTCGGTTTCCGCTCTGTAACGGTATCAATATGATTCATAACTTAAAGCTGGTGATCTTATCTCTTCCACTGCGCCTAAAAAAAAACGAGGGAAGTATTTTTTGTACGTCAATATTTGTTTATTTTCACTGTTATTTACGAAGTCAAAGAACAAACAGATTAGATAAGATGATTTTATTTGAAAATATAAAACATTTGTGATTACGTACTTTTTTGAATGCACACTTATTTATTACACATAACTAATAACTTAAAATAAATTATTAACGTATTTAATGAAGAAAACGTCAAACAATTGCACTTCACTTCTTAGGTAAAATAGTGGAAACAGAAAAGGGATAAAGCTGTAACTTTAAAAACATGTATTATTGATTTTTAAAATCATTAGGATATTCTGAAGTTGAAAGTACCGAAGCACCAACGAAAAGTTCCAAAAAGAAAAGTGGTTATTGTTATTTATTGGAGTTTTAACTCATTTCTTGTCGTATTATAGAACACGTATACGCACTGGAATAGGATGTGGAGGTCCAGTTACGAGCTTGGTGTCGGTGTCGGTGTCGAGGTCACCGAGAGCGGTCTCAACTGAGTCTGAACCTCGGCATATAACGCTGCGCTATAGAAAGAATGAAAGAGAAAGAGAAAGAGAAAGAAAGAGAAAGAGAGCGAGAGAGAGAAAGAGAGAGAATGAATAGGAAAACTATCAAACAATATGTACATGAAACGCCTCATAAAGTAGTGCTGATACCGTCTCTTAGCACCCCCAGGATGTTCTAGAAAACAGAACCTGTCAGCATTCAAACAGTATGTAGACCACAACGATCCTCAGGATGCAGAAGTGTCCCTGGGTCGACGAAATTTTTTTTATTTATTTTTTTGTTTAACGAAGGCCTTCATATTGCTATTTTTTTAAATTTTTGTTACATGGGTATGCAACACGCTTTATTATTTCTCTTAAATAAATATGAAAATTTATAAAATACATGTGAAATTATTTTAAATCACATAACTTAAAAATCCCACACGAACACAAACATGATTTAGCATAGCTGATATCCTGAAGTTGAAAGTACCTACCGTAGAGGCCATTGCTGAAGATCACCAACAAAAGGTTTCAAAAATAAGAGTGGTGATGTTTGTTTTTGTCCTTTTGTATGGTAAAGATGAAAATATATAAAATTTTCTTAAAAATCTCATACGACCACAATTATGATTTAGCATAGTTGATGAAGTTTTTTTAACCACATTTAATTTCTCCACGAGATGACAAAAGTGAATAGACAACAGCATGGTAACTTTTGAACATGCCGTCAACATTGAAAATTTAAAATGTGACCTTGACCTACGTTGTGTTTTCAAATGACGTGGGTTTGCGGGTCTGTTCAAGAGTCGGAATATTAATATGTAACAATGATCAACACAAACAAGTGCCTGTCGCTTTTATTATCATAGTTTAGTTACCCATTTTAGTGTAATAAATACATAGTTTGATTATAAAACACCCTATATGGTTACAGGGTGTGGCAGTACATTTTATGCCATTTGTTGATTTTTTGCTACATATAAAGTATTTTTTAAAACTTCTTCATAATCATAATACATAAATACATAAATAGCTAAACTTAGTCTCGTCTACATCGATGGACACCAATTAAGTATACATAAAATATATAACAGTTAAGACATATAACATATGTCCAAATAATTAAACATTTAAGAATTCAAACCGATCGACATATGTATAAACTTAAAAAAAAAACAGTGCAGGTTTTAGTCTTTGACAAACTTAAAACATACGAATTGATTAGACTACATTTGTTAACGTCTTAAAAATAATTAAATCCTAAATAGATATGTCGCAAATCGCTGAAATACTCGAATCTGGTCATTCCTCCATAAATTTTTAGAATTCGATCTAAACATTAATAACTTCTATGATACATACCTATAGCTTTATTGTTTTTCTATTCGATATAACTCATACGCAAAAAATTTATAACAAAATTTAATTCTGATCTATGTGCTCATTTTCGTTGATCGATTAAAGTCCTTTACAGTACGAAGCACCAAAAAAGGTGATGCATCTTGAAAGCAATAAAATGGGACGCTTAATAACCAATATTTTATAAATTCCCTTAGAGTGTGAATTAATTTTCCTAATTATGCCTTTTAAATTATGTATTTAACGCAAATTTAGCAAATTTTTCACATATGATTGAATTCGAAATGTGTGCAACAAAAATAATGGGGAATAATTCATAATAAGATTTATAGCACTGTATAGAGTTCACGTTCTTAAATGATACCAATATCCAGAAAAAAATATTTGAAATTAAACATGAATTGTTATATACGCTACTGGCCCATTGGTAGTGTCTCTTGACCAACCACAACTACTATTCAATAAATGGTACAAAACGACTAGGATTAAGAACCAAAAAAGTGGCGCACTGATAAGTAACGTGCAAAATCACGATAAGGGCGAGTCTTTGACAAAGTAAATTTTTCCAATTCAGTGCGTGTCGACAGGGTATTATTGGTTATTTTTTCGAAATCACCCTGTACATGCTTTATCTTTAATGCATATCTGCCTCCCTCTGTAATAATTGTACTACATTTAAATTTCCGTGTTCACAAGCGTAGTCCTTTGGCAGCCGTCCATCTTCATCCGGAATATCCACTCTCGCCCCTTTTTCTAACAATAATAAAATTATTTTATATCCATTCTGGAAATTTTTGCACGCATAATGCATCGGTAGCTGACCATCTTTGTCCGGAAAATTTATTCGCGCTCCATTCGATACCAGTAATTGTACCATCTGCAAAGGTCCGTATTCACACGCATAATGTATCGGCAGTCGTCCAGCTCCATCTGGAACATCCACTTTCGCATCTTTTTCCAGCAAGAATAAAATTATTTCATATCCATTCTCGAAATTTCTGCAAGCATAGTGCATCGGTAGCTGACCATCACTGTCCGGAATATCAAATTTCGATACATTCGTTGCCAGTAATTGTACCATGTGTAAAAGCCCGCTTTCACAAGCATAATGTATCGGCAGTCGTCTGCCAGCATCAGGAACATTCACTCCCGCATGTCTTCCTAGCAAAAATAAAATTATTTCAGATCCATTCTCCAAATTTTTGCAAGCATAGTGGATCGGTAGCTGACCATCGTTGTCCGGCAAATCTATTCGCGCTCCATTCGTTACCAGTAATTTTACAATGTGGACAGATCCGCGTTCACAAGCATAATGTATCGGCAGCCGTCCGTCTCCATCCGGAACATTCACTTGCGCACCTTTTTTATACAAAAATAAAATCGTATTATATCCCTCATCGTAATTTCTGCACGCATAATGCATCGGTAGCTGACCACCTCTGTCCGGAAGATCAAATCTCGCTCCATTCGTTACCAATAATTCTACTATGCCTGAACTTCCGCGTTCAGAAGCAATATGTATCGGCAGCCGTCCATCTCCATCGGGAACGTCTACTTTTGCACCGTTTTTACACAAAAAGAAACTTATACCATATCCGCAACAGTTATTTCTGCACGCATAGTGCATCGGTAATTGACCACCTATGTCGGGAACAGAAAATTTCGCTCCATTCGTTACCAGTAATTCTACCATGATGAAATTTGCGTGTTCACAAGCATAATGTATCGGCAGCCGTCCATTTCCATCTGGAACATCCAATTTTGCACCTTTTTCACACAAAAAAAAAATAATTTCATATCCCTCAAAGTAATTTTTGCATGCATAGTGCATCGGTAGCTGACCACCTCTGTCCGGAACATCGAATTTCGCCCATTCGTTGCCAGTAATGCTACTAGGTTTAAATTTCCACGTTTACAAGCATAATGTATCGGCAATCGTCCACCTGCATCCGGAAGATCGACTTTTGCACCATTGCTTACTAGTTCTTTTATAATATCTGTATGCCATTTGTGAAATGCTCGATGAATTGGAAGCTGTCCATTTTCACCTGGAACGTCAACTTCCGCGCCATTCTTTAACAATAGTTTGACTACTGCTAAATCTCCATGTTCACAAGCATAATGTATCGGCAACCGTCCACCACCATCCGGGACATTCACTTTCGCACCATTGCATACTAGTAATTTTATAATATCTGTATGCCATTTTTGAAAAGCGTAATGAATCGGCAGCTGGTTATTTCCATCCGGGACATCCACTTTAGCACCATTCTTTAACAGTATTTCTACTACACCTAAATCTCCATCATCACAAGCGTAATGAAGCGGCAAACGACCGTCTTCATCTAAAACGTCAATTTGGGCTATGTGTTTTAAAAAATCTAAATGCCCCTTTTCAAGCGCAATATGTATAGGACGTCTTCCGTTTCTATCCTTATTATTTGTGTTCACTTCTCTGAGAATTAATGAACCCAACGTCTTAGTTAGATTTTTTTCCAATGCATAATGCGCCAACGACTGACCTTTCGAATTTGGCACATCTATTCCAAACTCTGGGAAATGTAAAGCAAAACTCAATATTTCGTCAATTTCCGAATCCAGAATTAAAAGTTCTTCTACGCAATCCCACTCGGAATGACTTCGTTCTTCGGAAAAGACTTTTTTTAATATTTGCGCTGACCTGTTGAAAAGAGCTAAGGCTATAATACTTCTTGAACTAATATTATTGTATGTGGTTTTTAAAGGAATAGAATTTTCAATACACTCATAAATTATTGGACAATCAAACCTAATTGCATAATATAAAACTGCCACTAAATAATCTTCTCCGAACTGATTCCCATCAAAAATTGGTATCAAAAATGGTAAGAAAATCATCAACATTTTAAAACACACATGACCCGTTGCGCCGAATTTATAAAATTTTGGTGCTATGTCACAATAATTGAGAGTTCCAACAACTTTTTCATTACTATTGATTAACCATTCCGTGTTGAAACTTTTGTCATTCAACAGAATATTGTTTTTTAACAAGAGGATAATTTTTATTCCAGGCGCAAGACACTTCCAAAGCGTCACGACCAATGACGTCTTTTTGACTTAGATCGATATGTATAAATTCTTCTAGAATTGTGGGATTCTTATATATAACTCCTACCAAATATTTCGAATTTCTCGCTAACATTAAATCTAAAAAAAAGCGGATATTTTTGTATCTGCTGTTAGAAATAAATTTTCTCTCACGTGCTTTGTATGGGTTGTGTTCGAATAGGTACAGCGCTGCAAAATATTCACCGTACGAATTGTGAATGAATTCAACATCATATCTCGATGTAACGCGACTGATAATTCCTACATCATCTCCTTCGTTTTTAATTTTTTTTACAAAACTGTCAGTCGTGTTGAACGAGAATTCATTTACAATTTTATGTATTAAAGAGTTATAAATGTAAAAACTTACAGCTAGACTTTTATAATGACCCATTCTAGCATTCTTGTCGTTTTCAAAGTTCTGGATATTCTGTTCATTTCTTAATGTAATTTCATTTATGTCGTTGTACAGAACATGGAACTTTTCTTCAACGAAATGTTCATATAGATCAAGAACAGTGAAAATACCGTCTAGTAAAAGTAAGTATTTATGTTTGTCTTTTAAAAATAATTCTGTAAGCATATAAATTTGTAGAGGAATACCTAAAATTTCATAATTTGGAAAAGACATTATATTTTTTCTTATTTTATTAAAAGTTTCATTTAAATCATGATTAGTAATGCCTAAACGATATTTAATATATTCTTTTTGCTCGTTTTTACTAAACTGTTGTAAATTTCTTGCAAACGTACCTAACTCGTTTTCCAACATATCCCTTAAACTGATTCTAGAAGTCAACCACTGCTTCACTCCTTTTTCCGAAAACGCATTTACTAAATTTAAAATGGAAACTTGAGTGGCGTCAGATGCTTCATCAAGTCCATCCCATATTAGTTGTATTTGGTTTTGTTCCAGCATTGTTTTGAACACACTGTGGTGGAACGGATTAGTGCCTTCCTGACAAGTTTCTTCTAAGATGTATTTTAAGAAACTCTCCACGTTTGATCCATGTTTTCTGAAGTGTAAGGCGTGGTTTCTGGCGTAGATTAAAATTATCCACTTTGTTGACTTACTGCTGTTTTTTAAACTCTTCGCTAATGTGCTTTTTCCCATTCCAGCATCGGCGCAGATAATGTTGATATTTTGTCGAGAATGATTAAAGTACTGGCCTTCCCCTATAGTGTACTCCATAAATTCGCTTTGTAAACGAAACCTCTCAAGTTCGTTGATATATTTTCGTTCCGAGCCATAATTCCCACTTTCCATCCACTCCAAACGATGATTGTCTAAATATGTGAAGTGATGGAACTGGATTTGTGAATTATTTTCACACAATGCAGAAAATTCCTCCTGTGAAATTTTTCTTCCACAAACATATATCTTTTGTTCATGAATTGTGGACTGTATTAGCTCAACGTCATTCACTTCGCTGATTAGCAAATTTGCTAAAAATCGTTTGATAGATTCCACGTCTGTTACGCCATCAACTAAAACAATTGTATTTTCGTTAATATTTTTCAAAAATTTAACATCTATTAAAATTTTCGTCAATTTTCTTTCGACGTGACTAGGTGGTAGGGCGTCTGTGTATTTTCCAATTAGTAACGGAGCATCCATCATTTCAACTAAGTCGTCTGTAGTGATGAAGTTGCCGCAATCTTCGCAGATTTCTAGCAAATATTTCAATGCAGCGTCTTTCTGCCCTTGCAGTGAATATGTAAAATTCGTTAGGATTTCTTCATACAACTGTACCTGTTTTTCTAAGTCAGATAATTTTACAAACAAATATGGTTTTTGTTGACCATCTGTACTGTTGTGACGTGGGTCAGCATTACTTTTTCTAACACACTCATTAAACGTTTCTTGGTTATCTAGTACAATTAGATTCTGAACTCGACATATTTTTATTGTTTGATATACTCGTGGGCATCCTTCAACGACTAACGGACTTTTTCCCAGCAACCACATGAGCATCGATACTTTTGTTGGGTCTTTATCATAAAGACTATCTTTTGTTTCTATTCCGTTTTCGATAAGTTGGTACTTGTAATTCACTTTAATCGTTTCTTCGATATCATCTATATCGTCGACAGCATTTGACCAAACTGGGGCGATTTTCTCGAAATTGTGTCTATTTATAAGAGTCAAGTCACATTTTGAAACAGCTTCTTTAAAAATTTTTCTTTTGGCGTTCACTGTTCCACCGGCAGCAAAAGATAATGGTTTGATTGAAGATGAAAATACACAAAGGCTTATCATGTATTTCATCCACGTTTTATTTAACTTGAATTTGTTACCGTCCTTCGTATTCCAGTGGGTTATAAAATGTAGATACTCCCGGAAAACTGTTTCGTTGCTTCCGAAGTATGTCTTGAACATTTCAAGTGTACACGTTTCCAGTTCTTTGGCATCTGTTTGACCAGTATAAAGATACAAATTTTTAAAAAAAGGTCCATATTCTTTTAATTTATCTTCGTTTTCTTCGAATCTGTAACAATGTCCTCCCAACTCTGAAATACGAGTGCTTATTAAACTGTCTTGTTTACATGGCGTCAATTTGCCAAATCTAAACCGATCTATGTGTTCATCGTTTAGCTTAGAATTGGTAAACAAAACCATCTTGGTAGGACATTCAGACAACTTCGGTTCTTTTTTGAAGTCTTTGTAATACTTCTCGACGCTAAAGTTTCCACTCGATGCATTTAACTGCTCAATTTGTATTCCTCCTGTTCTGCTGACGTGTTTCAACTGAATAGCAAAGGTTTCGGTCCGATCTTTGAATTTAATTTCGACTACAACGTCTTCGAAAGAACCATATACACTATCGTTCGACGACAAATTAAAATTTTCTACGTCATCGTCAATTATTAATTTTAAAATTAAGTTCGCTATGTAGAGATGTTCGTAGTCTTTGCGTGCGTCAGTGGTGCCACTCCTCTTCTTAAATTTCTGAAAAGAATGTTTAATAAAGTAAGAGGTTCAATTTCAAAGAAAGAATGTTTTATACATAATGGTTTTCGTGACTGTAAAAATTTTAAATAAGGTTAGTAGAACATCAAGTGTAATAATTTTCAAATTCTTTGTTTTCAATCTTTGAGGTGACCTGATCAAACTGTTGGTAGACGTGATTAGACAAATTTTGATTGGCGTTTTACTATACATACGATATTCTTAAAATATATATAAAATTTTACAACCATTACTTTTGCAGTTCGGAGAATATCTTTCCATTAAAATTGTCAACAGACGACAGACAGACAGGCAAACAGACACATAATGACATAATAGATAGGTGAAATACAGTTGAAAACTGGAGACTTATTATTTCATGCTCTAGGAGTAATGAAACATCAAGAAAACATGATGTTTCATTCGCCAGATAGATTCTAAAACAATAATTCTTTAGCTTAGGGTTGGAAAATAAAAACCGTTGTGTTATGAGTTGTAACTAATACTTTATAAATTGTTGTAATGTTATGTTCTAAAATAATAATTAAGTAATATCAATACATGCTTGACATAAAGAGATCATCCTACTAAATATTTCGAATTTCTCGCTAACATTAAATCTAAAAAAAAGCGGATATTTTTATATCTGCTGTTAGAAATAAATTTTCTCTCACGTGCTTTGAATGGTTTGTGTTCGAATAGATACAGCGCTGCAAAATATTCACCGTACGAATTGTGAATGAATTCAACATCATATCTCGATGTAACGCGACTGATAATTCCTACATCATCTCCTTCGTTTTTAATTTTTTTTACAAAACTGTCAGTCGTGTTGAACGAGAATTCATTTACAATTTTATGTATTAAAGAGTTATAAATGTAAAAATTTACAGCTAGACTTTTATAATGATTTATTCTAACATTCTTGTCGTTTTCAAAATTCTGGATATTCTGTCCATTTCTTAATGTAGGAGTAATGAAACATCAAGAAAACATGAAATAGCTCTTCGCTAGATAGATCCTACAACAATAATTCTTTAGCTTAGGGTTGGAAAATAAAAACCGTTGTGTTATGAGTTGTAACTAATACTTGTTAAATTGTTGTAATGTTATGTTATAAAATAATAATTAAGAAATATCAATACATGCTTGACATAAAGAGATCATAAGAGTGAATGACGTAAGATTACGTTACATGAAAATAATTGTGCATAAATGTGATATTTGCAATTTCAACTATGGATTCATAAGATTTCTCACATTTTAGACAGGATTTATTCACCATAATATTGGGATGATAACATTAAGTTTTCGAAAGGATAAATTTTAATTATATACTATTGGTGCGATTTTATTAAACAGAAAATCTTCGAAGCAGCTGAACCTATTGTTGTTAAATGTTATATAATTTCAGAATATCATGTAGATGGTACAATACCGTTAATCAAAATTTGTCTATTGATCTTCATTAACAATTTGATGACGTCCCCTTGTTGTTTTGCGTAGAAAAAATTTATATAATTTTTTTAGTAAAATATTTCTCTACCGGTGGTTCATGAATCCACCTTGATGTTTAAGAAAATTACTCTACATTTTTCGTGTTTCATGTAACCTAAATCGCATTTTATGATGAAAATTTGATTCACAGAAATTTTTGCTGTTACAATGTTTTGCAAATTATGGAAGAAGTAATTAGTACTACTGATGTATTTTATCCTGTGACAAAATTTCTTCTGTCTTGTAGTATAAAAACGATCTGAGGACAAAATTTAAGTGTTTTGTGGTTCTGAATCATAAATTAGTCATATTTTTGTCGGCTAAAGATTGGTAATTTACTAAATGGGGTGATAGATTTGACACAATGGGATTCCGACAGTACGACAAGTTTATTAGAAACAGATGCTGATGCATTTCTGGCCGCGTGACCCGACCGTAACTACCAGTGTTCCGGCGAACACATGGAACACTGGTAGTTACGCCACTGGTTTACAGAAAGAATGGTTGCGTACCGCCTAAAAATCTACAGTAAAAGAACAAAAATTCAGATAAGGAAACAACACAAACTCACATAGTCCAGCAAAAGCGACGCAGTGCGAGATTTGGTGGAAATTTAAATAAAAATATTCGAGTCTTAAAATAAAAATATCTTGTTGACTGAGTTATTTTAAATACAGTATAGAATATTTTCGTCAAATTTTAACTTAATGGATTCATTGAAGTCATTTAAGTATTACAGAATATGAAAATTTAATGCTTATCATTAATTATTATTATCGAAACTATTTTCTCTTTTTACTCAATAGCTAAATTTTATTTGTGACGCTACTGATTATTTGACATAAAACTGAAAAAAATTTGGATCAGCCATTAGCATTTTTTATAATATTTTCTATTGCAGTTTTTCAGAGGTTGATCTTTGTGTAAAATGTTATCTGAGGAATGTTAGAATTCGTATATGTCTAATGTTGAAGAAGAATTAAACCGTGACCCACAATCGGTTTGGAAATATTGAAGAAATAACAATAAAACCAGTCATCCGAATGTTATGAAAATATGCAAAACTCTATACTTGTTGTTTATCAATGCACTTTAATTTTTTATAACTGCTTATACAGTGTGACTCAAAAAAAATACACGATGCAATTTATTTTATTGACCAAATCAAAAACGGTTCACCACATTTTCCAGAAAATTTGGGAATACAAATAGATATACCTGTCCTTGCAAATACGTTGATTACGTCATCGCAAAATTTTGTAATGGAAAAACTCATTTGAAACGTACGCACATCGATTCTACGACAACTGGTCGCAAACAATTGATCGCGCGACAATTGATCGCAAGCAACTCGTCGCAGCACAATTGGTCGCACGCGACAATTGATCGCGGCGACAATTGATCGCAGCGACAATTGATTGCACGTAAATTGATCGCAGCGACAATAGATCGTACGTAAATTTATCGCAGCGTCAATTGATCGCAAGGTAAAATTCATCGGGAACTATTTTCTTTTATTAAAACTAAATATTTTGTATTCTGAATTTTAAGTTGCAATAAATTTAGCAACCAGGTAAGGTGTAAATATCGAATTAAAAACAATTTGAATATAGATAAGTGACGAAGTTTGTAGTTGCACTTTAAAAATTAAAAAATACGAGCGTAAACACCTTGTTACATAAGATTTTTTATTAATAAATTGTCATTTTGGTTATTTTTTTTTAAGAGATTGTTTCTATTTATCTCGTTTCTTATTTTACCTATTATATTATAGGAACTAGCTTCATTATAATAAGTACTCAACATAAAAACAAGTGTTTATTGTTCTTAACTAGATTACAGTTATTTAAAAAATCATATTTTTAACAACCTTTAAATTTTAACACATTTTGATACAGAATAATAATAGTACATCTAGAGTATCCATATGCAGCGAATATAAATTCCACTGGACGGATATATAATACTTATTTTAATACCTTGTAAATTGCAACGGATCTTTTACAGGGTTTGAGAAAGGTTTACGTGTATTGTAAATATGTATATATTGCAAAAACTTTTGTTAGAGCGTCAAGAATAATTTTGTGTTACCGGGAAATCTAAGAAATGTAGGTACTTATGCAACTAAAAACTTATTTTTTAATTATTATTATGTGACTAGTATTGTACTGAAGAAAAATTCAGTTGTACCATATGTGGGTGTAAAAAATACATATACAGGGTTAGTCACGAGAAAATTATTTCTGAAAATTATTTTTACGCAACCCAAAATACGAATACCATGTACCACTTGATACTAACAGAATTTAAAATGAAATGCTTAATTCATGATTGCTTTGAGTTTGGCAATGTCATTTTGACAATTCTGGAAAAGGAGGTTACGCGAGTGTCCATGGTGGTACCGCAGCCAATTGGAGATCTCCGCTGGCGCCGCTAATAAGTTTGTCAGGGCTTGCTTCGAGTGCCTCTTGATCTTTTGCAACCGATTAATGACGAGAAAATTATTTCTAAAAATTCCTTTTACGCAGCAAATTTATTAAAAAATATAGGTATATATTTAATTTTTTAAACTAACAAACGTAATGAAAATAATACTTTTTCACTTAAAACTGTAACGAGAGTTTTTTCACGATTTATCTATAACTTTTTAATTTGACAGTTGTAATAATTTTAAAACCATTTTTTATTAAAGAAAAATGACGTCTAACACGTTTTGAAAGCTATTTTTTTCACTCGTTTAATTGACAAACTTTAAACTTGTGAGAAGAAAAGCTTGAATCACTTACTTGAGCGTCTAATCAATAAGACGAATAATCCAAATGAACATTACAGTAGCATACCGAGAGATGTGTCAGCATTAAAAAAAATATTTTACAATATTTTCACTTTTTTGCACTTTGGTTTAGTCGGAAATGAGCCTAATAGTTACCGTTTTTATGGAACTCGTATGTATTTATTTTGACACTTTTTTTAGAAATAATGAAATTTTTGAGAATATAGCACATTAATTTATTTTCCTCATTCTTAACAATTACTTATTTCTCTATAAACGCTATCATTTTTCGCCTGCGATTAATCGTCGCATGCGACCAGTTGTACTTGCGACGAATTGTGTTGCGATCAATTGTGACTGCGACCAGTTGTCGTTGCGACCAGTTGTCGCTGCGACCAATTGACGCTGCGATCAGTTGTTTGCGATCAATTGTCGCGCGACGAATTGTGCACGACGAATTGACGCGGTACCTGTTTACTTTTACTTTAAATCTACGTACAATTTTATTTTAGCTTATAGAGGTTATCATAAAAAAATCAAATTCGTAGATAACTACATTTTATAAGTAACTTTTCACAAAAGCTGGATTATGTTGTATCTGTGTTGTATTTCAGGGGAGAGGGAAGTTCTCTTTAGATCATAGGTTACTTTTTCACAAAATACCTGTTTTAATTTTTAGTTTATAATAGAATTAGATTTTTTGCAAAAGCAAACAAAAATTAATTTGTTGTGTTATGATAAACCGATACCTAATGATGTTGATTGATCGAATTTTAAACAAATAATTAACATATATATATCTAACTTACCAACGAAGGATTTTGAGGGATTTCGTCCCGTTCTTCGACATTTCTTCCTGTCGCAGCCTGCAGATATAATTGAAAATAGTGTATTACAAAATATATCCATAATTAACAACTTACCGTTGCCATGTTCAATTAGTTTAAAAATTAATTGTTGGGTAATTGAAAATTGCGATTAAAGGGGTGTTTCAATTACTAATGTGGTATTAGTTCAATTACCCGCAAACTACTCGCACTTTAACTGATACTCAAAAAATAAAGCAATCTATATTTATAAGATATTTAATCATACGAGTACCTTTTATCAGGGTAATTCTATATAACATGGGTGTGACAAAATAACGAGTATTTGCTTATTTTCTTCCAAATTAAATAAATTTATAAGTAGAAACAAAAGTTGAAATGTAGATTACAGTACAACATATTATTTATTTAAAAATTTTAAGTGTGGTGGTGGATTAGAGATAGAAAAATTATTTTTTCTGCTTTGCGTCAATAATATCTTCATTATCAAACGATTTGCGTGTGGAAGGAACAAGTTGCAGCCTACATAGAAGTTACCAGAAGAAGAAGATATTCAGTAAAAGAGAATTTATATGTTTTTAATATTAGCATACTGATAAATGTACAACAAAAGTTGTTTTTTTTCGATTTCCGCTCTGTACCGGTTTCGATATGATTCATAACTTAAATCTGGTGATCTTATCTCTTACACTGCGCCTAAAAAAAAAACGAGGGAAGTATTTTTTGTACGTCAATATTTGTTTATTTTCACTGTTATTTACGAAGTCAAAGAACAAACAGATTAGATAAGATGATTTTATTTGAAAATATGAAACATTTGTGATTACGTACTTTTTTGAATGCACACTTAGTTATTACACACAATTAATAACTTAAAATAAATTATTAACGTATTTAATGAAGAAGACGTCGAACAATTGCACTTCACTTCTTAGGTAAAATAGTGGAAACAGAAAAGAGATAAAGCTGTAACTTTAAAAACATGTATTATTGATTTTTAAAATCATTAGGATATTCTGAAGTTGAAAGTACGGCAGAGACCATTGCAGAAGATCACCAACGAAAAGTTCCAAAAAGTGGTTATTGTTATTTATTGGAGTTTTAACTCATTTCTTGTCGTATTATAGAATACGTATACGCACTGGAATAGGATGTGGAGGTCCAGCTACGAGATTGGTGTCGGTGTCGGTGTCGGTGTTGTTGTCGAGGTCACAGAGAGCGGTCTGAACCGAGTCTGAATCTCGGCATATAACGCCGCGTTATAGATAGAAAGAAAGAAAGAGAAAGAGAAAGAGAGAGAGAGAAAGAGAGAGAGAAATAAACTGTCAAACAATATGTACATGAAACGCCTAATAAAGTAGTGCTGATACCGTCTCTTAGCACCCCCACAATGTTCTAAGAAAACAGAACCTGCCAGAATTCAAACAGTATGTAGACCACAACGATCCTCAGGATGCAGAATTGTCCCTGGGTCGACGCACTATTTTTTTTATTTATTTTTTTATATAACGCAGGCCTTCATATTGCTATTTTTTAAAATTTTTGTTACGTGGGTATGCAACAGTTTATTACAGCTCTTAAATAAATATGAAAATTTATAAAATTCATGTCAAATTATTTTAAGTCCCATAACTTAAAAATCCCACACGAACACAACCATGATTTAGCATAGCTGATGAAGTTTTTTTAACCATATTCAATTTCTCCACGAGATGACAAAAGTGAATAGACAACAGCATGGTAACTTTTGAACATGCCGTCAACATTGAAACTCGTGAAAATTTAAAATGTGACCTTGACCTACGTTATGTTTTCAAATGACGTGGGTTTGCGGGTCTGTTCAAGAGTCGGAATATTAATATGTAACAATGATCAACTCAAACAAGTACATGTCGCTTTTATTATCATAGTTAAGTTACTCATTTTAGTATAATAAATACATAGCTTTATTATAAAACACCCTATATAGTTACAGGGTGTGGCAGTACATTTTATGCCATTTGTTGATTTTTTGCTACTTATAAAGTATTTTTAAAAATTTCTTCATAAGCATAATACATAAATACATAAATAGCTAAACTTAGTCTCGTCTACATCGATGGACACCAATTAAGAATACATAAAATATATAACAGTTAGGACATATAAGATATGTCCATTGAATTAAACATTTAAGAATTCAAACCTATCGACATATGTATAAACTTAAAAAAAACAGTGCAGATTTTAGCCTTTGACAAACTTAATACATACGAACTGATTAGACTACATTTGTTAACGTCTTAAAAATAATTAAATCCTAAATAGATATGTCGCAAATGGCTGAAATACTCGAATCTGGTCATTCCTCCATAAATTTTTAGAATTCGATCTAAACATTAATAACTTCTATGATGCATACTTATAGCTTTATTGTTTTTCTGTTCGATATAACTCATACGCAAAAAATTGATAACAAAATTTAATTCTGATCTATGTGCTCATTTTCGTTGATCGATTAAAGTCCTTTATAGTACGAAGCACTAAAAAAGGTGTTGCATCTTCAAAGCAATAAAATGAGACGTTTAATAACCAATATTTTATAAATTCCCTTAGAGTGTGAACAAATTTTCCTGATTATGCCTTTTAAATTATGTATTTAACGGAAATTTGGCAAATTTTTCACATATGATTGAATTCGAAATGTGTGCAATAATAAAAATGGGGAATAATTCACAATAAGATTTATAGCACTTTACAGAGTTCACGTTCTTAAATGATACCAATATCCAGAAAAAAATATTTGAAATTAAACATGAATTGTTATACAGCGCATCTTTTTTGAAAGTGGCCATAGGGATTCCCATGTTAACTTATGTTTGAGTAAAGATTCAGAGCTGAAATTTTTACTGGATCTAGCTTGCGTTATCTTTTGTCGATTTTATTAAAAATCATGTTTTAAATTTGTTGGATGTATGATTGTTATTCATACATACGTACCGAAAAAGATTGATATAAATGAAACACAAACATGTGCTGTGTAACACTGTATTTTTTTGTTGTTGACGCTTCGGAGTCTATGTACAAAGTGTTAAATTCGGAGGAGATACATTGCAGGCAGAAGAGAAAGTGGGGACGCTTGTGACAAGGGTCCACAACCCGAACAAAATTAAAGTATATATCTTTAAAAAAATTACAATATTTGGATATTTTTGTCGCTAATATTGTAGGCAGCCATGTAAAAACAAACATTTACCTGACGTTTCTAAACTTTGATTACTCGTTCAATTACTGGTTTTTAGTGACCGAAATTGGTCAACATATCGCAGTACACAATTAATGAAAAAGTAGAAATGGTCACTGATGGATACATTAAAGCCTTATCGACAACAGAGAAACTCCGCCAAATTTTGCTGCAGCATTCCCACATCGTTCCATACCCGACAAACCACAACCACATTTTGAAAATTTTGTGGCAGATTTATAAACACAGGTTTTTTATTGGACATTAAAAACGCAATTTCAGTGAAATTATCTTTTATTATCTTCATTTATGTTTGAATTCCATCATTCTGTTTCTTTTCTAAAAACTGCAATTAAGGTATTTAATGATTAAATTAAAATTATGCTGTCAAAAATGACAAGTTAAAATGATAAGTCAAAACCGTCTATGATGTACCAAACTTTTTTAATCAAAATAATTTTTATTTTTTAAAGCACAAATTAGCAAATTACTGGAAAAAGTGGTAGTGGAAATTAAAGTAGAACCCGAAGGTTATTTTCTCCGCAAAAATCATATCTGGGTTTTCACCCTAGCAAAAGTTAACATGGGGTCTAAAATTTAACATGGGAATCCCAATGGCCACTTTTAAAAAAGATGCACTGTATACGCTACTGGCCCATTGGTAGTGTATCTTGACCGACCACAACTACTATTCAATAAATGGTACAGAACGACTAGGATTAAGAACCAAAAAAGTGGCGCACTGATAAGTAACTTGCAAAATCACGATAAGGGCGAGTCTTTGGCAAAGTAAATTTTTCCAATTCAGCGCGTGTCGACACTTCATCTTTAGTGCATATTATCTGCCTCCCTCCATAACAATTGTACTACATTTAAATTTCCGTGTTCACAAGCGCACTCCATTGGCAGCCGTCCATCTTCATCCGGAATATCCACTCTCGCGCCTTTTTCTAACAATAATAAAATTATTTCATATCCATTCTTGAAATTTTTGCACGCATAGTGCATCGGTAGCTGACCATTTTTGTCCGGAATATTTATTGGCGCTCCATTCGATACCAGTAATTGTACCATCTGCAAAGGTCCGCGTTCACAAGCATAATGTATCGGCAGTTGTCCAGCTCCATCTGGAACATCCACTTTCGCATCTTTTTCCAGCAAGAATAAAATTATTTCATATCCATTCTCGAAATTTCTGCAAGCATAGTGCATCGGTAGCTGACCATCACTGTCCGGAATATCAAATTTCGCTACACTCGTTGCCAGTAATTGTACCATGTGTAAAAGCCCGCTTTCACAAGCATAATGTATCGGCAGTCGTTTGCCAGCATCAGGAACATTCACTCTCGCATGTCTTCCTAGCAAAAATAAAATTATTTCAGATCCATTCTCCAAATTTCTGCAAGCATAGTGGATTGGTAGCTGACCATCGTTGTCCGCCAAATCAATTCGCGCTCCAATCGTTACCAGTAATTTTACAATGTGGATAGATCCGCGTTCACAAGCATAATGTATCGGCAGCCGTCCGTTTCCATCTGGAACATCCACTTTCGCATGTTTTTTATACAAAAATAAAATCGTATTACATCCCTCATCGTAATTTCTACACGCATAGTGCATCGGTAGCTGATCATCTCTGTCCGGAAGATCAAATTTCGCTCCATTCTTTACCAGTAATTCTACTATTTCTGAACTTCCGCGTTCAGAAGCAAGATGTATCGGCAGCCGTCCATCTCCATCGGGAACGTCTACTCTCGCACCGTTTTTACACAAAAAGAAAATTATACCATATCCGCACAAGTTATTTCTGCACGCATAGTGGATCGGTAATTGACCACCTCTGTCCGGAACAGAAAATTTCGCTCCATTCGTTACCAGTGATTCTACTATGAATAAATTTGCGTGCTCACAAGCATAATGTATCGGCAGCCGTCCATTTCCATCCGGAACATCCAATTTCGCACCTTTTTCAAACAAAAATAAAATTATATCATATCCCTCAAAATAATTTTTGCATACATAGTGCATCGGTAGCTGACCACCTCTGTCCGGAACATCGAATTTCGCCCCATTCGTTGTCAGTAATGCTACTAGGTTTAAATTCCCACGTTCACAAGCATAATGTATCGGCAATCGTCCATCTTCATCCGGAAGATCGACTTTCGCACCATTGCTTACTAGTTCTTTTATAACATCTGTATGCCATTTGTGAAATGCTTGATGAATCGGAAGCTGTCCATTTTCATCTGGAACGTCAACTTCCGCGTCTTTCTTTAACAATAGTTTGACTACTGCTAAATCTCCATGTTCACAAGCGTAATGTATCGGCAACCGTCCACCACCATCCGGGACATTCACTTTCGCACCATTGCATACTAGTAATTTTATAATATCTGTATGCCATTTTTGAAAAGCGTAATGAATCGGCAGCTGGTTATTTCCATTCGGGACATCCACTTTAGCACCATTCTTTAACAGTATTTCTACTACACCTAAATCTCCATCATCACAAGCGTAATGAAGCGGCAAACGACCGTCTTCATCTAAAACGTCAATTTGGGCTATGCGTTTTAAAAAATCTAAATGCCCCTTTTCAAGCGCAATATGTATAGGACGTCTTCCGTTTCTATCCTTATTATTTGTGTTCACTTCTCTGAGAATTAATGAACCCAACGTCTTAGTTAGATTTTTTTCCAATGCATAATGCGCCAACGACTGACCTTTCGAATTTGGCACATCTATTCCAAACTCTGGGAAATGTAAAGCAAAACTCAATATTTCGTCAATTTCCGAATCCAGAATTGAAAGTTCTTCTACGCTATCCCACTTGGAATGACTTCGTTCTTCGGAAAATAATTTTTTTAATATTTGCGCTGACCTGTTAAAAAGAGCTAAGCCTAAAATACTTCTTGAACTAATATTATTGTATGTGGTTTTTAAAGGAATAGAATTTTCAATACACTCATAAATAATTGGACAATCAAACCTAATTGCATAATATAAAACTGCCACTAAATAATCTTCTCCGAACTGATTCCCGTCAAAAATTGGTATCAAAAATGGTAAGAAAATCATCAACTTTTTAAAACACACATGACCCGATGCGCCGAATTTATAAAATTTTGGTGCAATGTCACCATAATTGAGAGTTCCAACAACTTTTTCATTACTATTGATTAACCATTTCGTGTTGAAACTTTTGTCATTCAACAGAATATTGTTTTTAACAAGAGGATAATTTTTATTCCAGGCGCAAGACACTTCCAAAGCGTCACGACCAATGGCGTCTTTTTGACTTAGATCGATATGTATAAATTCTTCTAGAATTGTAGGATTCTTATATATAACTCCTACTAAATATTTCGAATTTCTCGCTAACATTAAATCTAAAAAAAATCGAATGTTTTTATATCGATTGTTAGAAATAAATTCTTTATCACGTGCTT
The DNA here is from genome assembly GCA_022388445.1 of Zophobas atratus. Taxonomy (NCBI): domain Eukaryota; kingdom Metazoa; phylum Arthropoda; class Insecta; order Coleoptera; family Tenebrionidae; genus Zophobas; species Zophobas atratus. Next base: position 12,354,256 of record CM039446.1, read on the forward strand.
TAGAACTTTCGTGTTCAAATAGATACAAAGCTGCAAAATATTCACCGTACGAATTGTGAATGAATTCAACATCATATTTAGATATAACCCGGCTTATAAATCCTACATCATCACCTTCGTTTTTAATTTTTATTACAAAACTGTCAGTCCTGTTGAACGAGAATTCATTTACAATTTTATGTATTAAAGAGTTATAAATGTAATAACTTGCAGCTACATTTTTATAGTGGTTCATTCTAGTGTTCTTTTCGTGTTCAAAATTCTGGATATTCTGTTCATTTCTTAATGTAGTTTCTTTTTTGTCGTTGTATAAAACATGAAATTTTTCGTCAACAAAATGTTCATATAGATCAAGAACAGTGAAAATACCGTCTAACAAAGGTAGGTATTTGTCTTTGTCTTTTAAAAATAATTCTGTAAGCATATAAATTTGTAGAGGAAGGCTTAAAATTTCATAATTTGGAAAAGACATTATATTTTTTCTTATTTTATTAAAACTTTCATTTAACTCATCATCAGTAATGCCTAAACGGTTTTTAATATATTCTTTTTGCTCGTCTTCACTAAATTGTTTTATATTTCTTGCAAACGTACCTAGCTCGTTTTCCAACATATTCCTTAAGTTGATTCGAGAAGTCAACCATTGTTTCACTCCTTTTTTCGAAAACGCAGTTACTAAAGTTAAAATTAAAATTTGAGTGGCATCAGATGCTTCATCGAGTCCATCCCATATTAGTTGTATTCGGTTTTGTTCCAACATATTTTCGAATACTTTCTGGTGAAACTGATTCCGGGATTCCCGTAAAGTATTTTTTAGGATGTATTGTAAGAAATTCTCCACGTTTGATCCATGTGTCCTGAAGTGTAAGGCGTGATTTCTGGCGTAGATTAAAATGATCCACTTTGTCGACATACTACTATTTTTTAAACTCTTCGTTAATGTGCTTTTTCCCATGCCAGCATCTGCGCAGATAATGTTGATATTTTGTCGAGATTGATTAAAGTACTGGCCCTCGCGTATACTGTACTCCATAAATTCACTTTGTAAACGAAACCTTCTAAGTTCGTTGATACATTTTTGTTCTTGGCCATAATTCCCACTTTCTATCCACTCCAAACGATGATTGTCTAAATATCTGAAGTGTTGGAACTGAATTTCCACATTTTTTTTAAACAATGCAGAAAATTCGTCCTGTGAAAAATCCTTTCCACAAACATATATGTTTTGTTCGTGAATTGTGGACTGAATGAACTCAATTTCACTCACTTCGCTGATTACTAAATTTGGTACAAAATGTTTGAAGGAATTGACATTAGTTACGCAATCTACCAAAACAATTGTATTTTCAGTAATATTTTTCAAAAATTTTACATCTATTACAATTTTCGTCAATTTTCTTTCGACATGACTGGGTGGCAGAACATCTTTGGATTTTCCAATCAGCAATGGAGTCTCCACCATTTCAACTAAATCATCTGTAGTGATGTAATTGCCGCTAGTTTCGCAGATTTCTAGCAGATATTTCAATGCAACGTCTTTTTGACCTTCCAATGAATATGTAAAAGTCTTTAGGACTTCTTCATACAACTGTACGTGGTTTTGTAAGTCAGATAATTTTCCAAATAAGTATGGTTTTTGTTGACCATCTGTACTGTCGTGACGCAGGTCAATACTACTTTTTCTAACACACTCGTTAAACGTTTCTCGATTATCTAGTATAATTATATTCTGAACCTGACATATTTTTATTGTTTCATAAACTTGTGGGCATCCTTCAACCACTAATGGACTTTTTCCAAGCAACCACATGAGCTCCGATACTTTTATGGTGTCTTTATCATAGAGACTATCTTTTGTTTCTAGTCCATTTTCAATAAGTTGGTACTTGTAATTCACTTTATTCATTTCTTCCATATCATCTATATCGTCGACAGCATTTGACCAAACTGAGGTGATTTTCTCGAAATTGTTTTTATTTATAAGAGTCAAGTCAAATTTCGAAACAGCTTCTCTAAAAATCTTTCTTTTGCCGTCCAGTGATCCATCAGCAACAAAAGACAACGGTTTGATAGAAGATGAAAATACACAAAGGCTTATCATATATTTCATCCACGTTTTATTTAACTTGAATTTGTTTCCCTCCTTCATACTCCACTGTGTTATAAAATGTAGGTACTCCCGGAAAACGGTTTCGTTGCTTTTGAAATATGCCTTGAACATCTTAAGTGTACACGTTTTTAGTTCTTTGGCGTCGGTTTGATCAGTATAAAGATACAAATTTTTGAAAAAAGATCCATATTCTTTGAATTTATCTTCGTTTTCTTCGAATTTGTAGCACTGTCCTCCCAACTTTGAAATACGTGTACTTAACAAGCTGTCTTGTTCGCATGGCGTCAATTTGCCAAATTTAAATTGACCTATGTGCTCATCGTTTAGCTTAGAATTGGTAAATAAAACCATCTTTATAGGGGGATTAGTCAACTTTGGCTCTTTTTTGAAGTCTTTATAATACTTCTCGATACTAAAGTTTCCACTTGATGAGTTTAACTGTTCAATTTTTATTCCTCCTGATTTACTGACGTGCTTCAACTGAATTGCGAACGTTTCGGTGCGATCTTGGAATTTAATTTCAACTACAACGTCATCGAAAGAACCATATATCGTTCGACGACAAATAAAAATTTTCTACGTTGTCGTCAATTATTAATTTTAAAATTAAGTTCGCTATGTAGAGATGTTCGTAGTCTTTTCCTGCGTCAGTGGTACCACTTCTCTTCTTAAATTTCTGAAAAGAATATTTAATAAAGTAAGAGGTCCAATTTCAATAAAAGCATATTATTTATTATTCTAAAATAGTTGTCGACACAGGTGGCCGTAAAAATTCTAAATAAAATTTACAATACATCAGGCATAGTAATTTTGAAATTCTTTATTGTCAGTTGACTTGTCGGAAACAAGTGTGTTAATGACTTAACATCTGCACGGTATTCGTAATACACATATAAAATTAAAATTAGAATTAATAAAAAAATTTTAATTGGTTTAGTAGTTCGGAGCAGGCATGCAGACACACGATAGACAGACATCACACAGGACAAAAACGGGAGATCTATTATTTCATACTCTAGGGATAATGGAACGTCGAGAAAATATGAAAGATCTATTCCCCAGATGAACCCTATTACAATATTTTCTTAACTTACGGTTGTAAAATAAAAACAGTAAGAATTTTCATCCACAACTACAAATTTGCCAGTGGAGACTCAATTTTGATATCTCTAGAAGGAATGGCAACGGCGATATGGGTAAAACCAGTCTTACAGATTGTCAAAACATGTAACTAATATACTGTGAGTTGTAACTAATATTTTATAATTGTTGTAAAATTATGCTTTAAATAAAGAAATCATAACAGTGAATGTTAAGATTTGTAAATTTGTTAATAATACATAATTATAATTAAGCCTAAATGTAATATTTCTTTCTGACTTACCTCTGAAGAATCTTCCAACGGGTGAGTTTGAATGGAAGTATTTTCATGTTCGATCTGTAACACAACGAGAGTTAAAGTTACAAATACTGAAGTAAGAGTATAGAACAAATTGTTTTTTTGCGACGCCGATGCTATATGGATAAAGCATTTCCAATGGTACGCAACAACAAGGCGCATTCTATTATCAAAAACAAATGGATTACGAAAGGAATTCGAATCTCATCGGTAACACTCAAAGAATTATTTAGACTGTCGATTAGATACTGAAGTAACAGTATAGAACAAATTGTTTTTTTGCGACGCCGATGCTATATGGATAAAGCATTTCCAATGGTACGTAACAACAAGGCGCATTCTATTATCAAAAACAAATGGATTACGAAAGGAATTCGAATCTCATCGATAACACTCAAAGAATTATTTAGACTGTCGATTAGAAATCGCGAAAATAAAGAATTTTATGATAAGTACAAAAAAATTTATACCAAGGTTATCAAACAGGCAAAAAAAAAATATAACAACGACTTACTACGCAATGCTTCTAATAAGAATAAGACTGCTTGGCAAATCATTGGCAAAACAAAACCAAAAGAGAAACACATTGAACTTAACATAAATTCAGGACTAATTAAAGACGAAATAACATGTGCAAATTATCTGAATAAATACTTTAACGAAATCGCAAGTACTTATTATAACACCAAAATTAGTAATAGTAAGCCTAATAAAACTACTATTAATATAAATTCATTTTATTTTGAAAATGTATCAGAAACTGAAGTACTGAATGTAATTTATGAGCTAAAAAACAGTCATTCGAATGGGCCCGATGAAATTAATACCATATTACTAAAAGAGTGTGCCACTAATGTAGTTAAACCTTTAACAACAATAATAAACAACTCATTAAACAAAGGTGTTTTTCCAGAACAGCTCAAAGTGTCTAAAATATATCCACTCTTTAAACAAGGAGATCGTAGAGAAGCTACCAATTATAGACCAATTTCTATCTTAAATTGTTTTTCTAAAATTATAGAAAAAATAGTGGCCAAAAAAATAATTGTTTTTTTCGAAAAGTATCATCTTAAAAACGAAAAACAACATGGGTTCACTAAAGGTAGATCAACAACATCAGCAATTACAGAGTTCGTCACCAAATTGTTTAACTGTCTTGATAATAACAAAAATACAATTGGCTTATTTTTAGATCTGAGCAAGGCATTTGATCTTGTAAATCACGAAATACTACTACATAAACTGTGGGCATTAGGAATAAGAGGTAACATATGGGACTGGTTTAAGAGTTATTTAAAAAATCGACAGCATTATGTTGAGATAGGCGGTAAAATATCTAAACGATTGATAGCCGACAAGGGAGTTCCACAGGGTTCTGTTTTGGGACCTCTGTTAAGGTAAGTGTCCACTTGCGAGAAATCGCCTCAAAATCAGCCCTGGAGAGCTCCGAGTCCAGTCGAGTAAAGACGAAACACTGATCGGCTGATCTCGCCGCGAACGATATTCTCTCCAGTGGACAAGCCAAACTGCGTTTACTTGCGAGAGATACTGTCCGTGTGAAGAAGCTTCGAATTGGGGAAGTATTCCCCGAGAGTAAGCAGTTCATCATAAATTATTTCTCGAGTAAAGCCGACTTATTTTACACGTTTATGATTCTATGCAAACAGTCGTGAAAACGACTACGCAATTCGGCCAAATCTGATCGTTTACCTGACTTCAACATTTATACAGCGTTTTGAGATAGGTAACACATTTTTATGAAATTATTAAATACTAAAAAAAATGTAAAACGAAAATAAATGACTAAATTATGTTCATTTGTCGTAAATCTGAAGCAAGTAATGTGAAAAGTAGACTAGATTAACTTTTTTAATTTATAATTAAACATCATAGTTTGTATAAGTGATTCTGATTATAGTTCATTATTATTATTATTATTTTGTTGTAGTACGAGATTGAACTATGCACAACGAAGTAAATTCAATTTTTATTATTCAAATAACGTTTTTAAATGAATTTTTAATAATAATTTACATATTAGGTACTACAAATGTATTGTTAAGTAGCATGAGTATTCAAAAATTAATATTTATATTTATTTTCGGTGTTTATCCACAAGTGCTTTTATAAATTGATACCTGCCTCACCTGAAAATATAATTATTAGGGACAATAATTTTATAGATGTTTTTACACACTACAACATTGCATGTAATTGTCCTTTGATGAATCATAACCTGCCGGGATGATAATCTTCAGGTGCCGGTCGTATTAAGCGCTCTTACCAATCTAACCCGGGAGACGATTTACCTATACCCTTTTTGCTACCTGTTTTCCCAGCATTTACATTTCAGTTGAATTTCTTGAAAGAGGATTAACAAAAAGCTCATAAAATCATAAATTATTTGTCGGTCGAGTACAAATCGCTCGTTTCTCTCGCTAGTGTACCCGAGCAGTGGACAGGGTAGCAAATTTGCTAGAACTTGGGCTCTAGTTGGAAACCAAAGCTGTGCCTCTCTGGAGGTACTTTCACAATACGAACACGTTTCGAATTCCTACAGTTCTGTCCGCGAGTGGTGAGCTTTGCCATGGCCAAATTTGGATGGTCAAAAGACCAAACTGCAGAACTAATTGCACGATATGGAAAAAAAGGACTATAGAAATCGCGTAGCATACACTAAAATTATTTTCAACTATACAGAGTGTTCTGTTTTTGAGGCGTAATATTCAACGTACTTTTTTAAATAGAATGCCTAATTCTAATTTTCTAAAAAATTTTTGTAATGAAGCGGTTCACAAAAAAATCGCAATCGTATTAATTTTAAGATCTGTGTTATAATATTTTATGGGGAGGTAAACAAAAGTACGTGCTTTGCTATGGTATCAATTAAATTAATTTCTAATATGCTGAGTGTTTATAAAAACAAAACTAAAATATTAACAATTTTCAAACATCGTTATTTCCGTCAGCCCATTCTCTACTTTTACGTTTTCTCGACCTTTCATGACCCCTAGAGTACGAAAAAATAAGTCTCTAGTTTCCGTCTGTCTGTCTGTCCGTCTGTCTGCCGTCCCGATTTTTATTAGACAGATAATCTCCAAAAGTACTGGGTCGATTCCAGATTTTTGGAAAAGAAAACATAAAACAACATTTTACAATTTAATTTTGATTCTTACAGCTGTTTTAAAGTTATGATAAGCATAATAAACTTTTAATCAAAATATATTTGCTTATCCCCTCCAAAAAATTGATAACGTCAGTTCAAAATTTTGCCGAATAATTTCCACCCGAAATGTGCAAAATATATATGATCAGTATAATACTTGTAATTTATTGTTGTGTTCATATTTTTTAGATTTGCTTATACAGGGCGACTCAAAAAAAAAATGAATGCGTGATTTTAGTTTCCTGAATAACACAAGAATTGCAAAACTGAATAGGTACTTTGAAATCTTCCAGACGTTTTAAGGTTATTGTAAGCGTGGTAAATTGTTAATCAAAACATATATGTTTATTCCCAACAAAAACTTGATGACGTCATCTCAAAATTTTTCAGAATAAATTCTATCCAAAGTGTGCAAAATATGTTGAGTTTTTAATTGTGATTTATCACTGCATTCATATTCATCTACTGTTATTTTTAGTACTATACTGCACCAATCCAAGTTGATATACGTGACCTTGCAAAAATGTTGATGACGTCATCACAAAATTGTGTAAAGAAAAAACTCAACTCGAAAATGTTAGATATGTTTCATAGTTCTTTCGGTGCGAGGGAAGTTCTATCGAAACAACTTTCGACCAATTTTTTACATTTTTAAGAGATATGTGGAAAGAAGATTTTACATAATATTAAATAAGAGTAATAATTGCAATGTTGATTTAATCAAAATCAACTCTACATTAAAATTATATGACATTATAATAGAGGGTGGGATCATATGAATGTGACAACCTGTGACACAGAAAAGAAAGGTCCAAAAACCCCAAAATGTACGTGACATAACCTATGGAGAACACCTTATTTTGTTCAATGATTTACATAATACTTTTACATATGTACCTGATACAAAAAAATCGTAATGTTACTATTACTCTTTCATGAATAGAAATAGCATCGTGCATTTGCGTATTTCTTAGCACAATTTTAGGTCCAGATAATAATTTATGTCCTCTTACTACCTGTTTTCACAGCTGCAATATTTTACCTTATTTCGTGAAAAATAAATTAACAAAAGGCTCGTAAAATCATAAATTCTTTGTCGGTTCGAGTAAAGAGGGTCCATTTTCCTCGCAAGTGCAACTGTGTAGTGGACAGGGTTTTGAGAGCTTTGTCTGATCGACATCTATCGGCGAGCAAAATTTGCCAAAATATCCTCTCAAATCGACAAGCCCTTGAAAGTAACTCTCGCGAATTCTCGCCAAGTCACTCTCCAGTGGACACGTACCTTAATATATCATTTACACTAACGATTTTAATTTCAAAGACATCATAATGTTTGCTGACGATACTTCAGCTATTATATCTGTGGAAAAGGATCATTCAATCTCTCTCCACACTAGTAAAACAATAACAGATCTAAGTCAGTATTTTGATAATAACAACCTATATATTAATAACAAAAAAACGAAATTTATGAAATTTGAAAAAACGATTAAAAACAGAGAATTTAGTTACCTAGTGAAAACTCCTTTGGGATCTATAGAACAAGTAGATTCTCATTTATTTCTAGGTGTTACTATAGATCGAAATCTTGCGTGGACATCTCATATTAATAATATCTGTCAAAAAATGAATACCTCATGTTTTGCCTTAAAACAGTTAAAACAATATGTAAGTACGGAATTACTAAAAATGTATTACTTTGCCCATATTCATGCAATACTAAACTACGGGATAACTGTTTGGGGCTCATCATCAGACTTACCTCGAGTTTTTAGATTACAAAAAAGGGCTTTAAGAACTATTGTAGGCATAAATAGTAGAACCAGCTGCAAACAATACTTTGTCGAACTTAAAATTATGACTGTACCATGTTTGTTCATTCTTTACCTTGCAATATATGTGAAAAATAATTTGAATAATTTTAATACTTTAAAAGGACACCACAAGTATTCCACCAGAAATGAAAATGTCCTGAAAATACTCAAACATAAAACATCATTTTCGAAAAGAGTCCTGCTTATTTGGGTATTAAATGTTTCAATAAGATTCCAAATGATGTAAAAAAATTAAACGTAAAAATTTTTAAAAAAACATTGAAAGGCTGGCTAACAAATAAAGCTTACTATTCGCTTGATGAATTTCTCCAAGATAGTGTTTTAACTTAAATGTGTTTTTATAGTATTTGAGTACACAAATATATGTAAATATATGTGAAATGTGATATGTATATGTTTTGATTTGACGTATTCTATACAACTTGTAGTTGTCGTATGAATAAAACTATATTATTATTATTATTATAAGTATGTACGTCATACTTATTTGTAATGTACTAAGTTAATATTCCTCCTTCAAGCCCTCAAAATTTCATATAAATTTTCCATTACGTAGTAAATGTTATCACTTCGATCGGTCACAATAAAATGTAACTATTTACTTAAGCCTTAAATAATAAAACTGAGAGATCCATGTCTAATAATGTTGAGTTATGAGTGTTATCAGATTATCATTAATCCTTTATGATCAGAATCCGGACTGGAACTAGTAAACAGGTACAATTAAACTTCGCGTCGGAACGATTAACGTTCAAGTGGCTAACTATACTGTACAAAAAAGAGTTAGTTTGCCTTCAAATTCACGCAACGATTATTGCTTATAAAAGTTTTACACAGTGAAACTTAAAGAAAACAATAACTGTTAACGTATCTTATAGACCATTTGCAGGTTGCTGCTCCCTCTTACCCGAGATCTGCTAACAATCCACTTTATTAGTGTCGCATAGTGCTGACTGATCGACTAATAATAATAACTAATAATAAACTAATATTAGTATCTAACTTACCGAGGAAGAATTTGCGGGTATTTCGCTTCGTTCATCGACACTTGTTCTTTTCGAAGTCTATAAATAAATGCAATTGCAAATAATTTGTTATAAAATGTATGTTTCAGCAACAACTTACCGTTGCCATGTTTAATCACAATAAAAAATAACGTAATGCAATTGTAGTTTGCAATTAAACAGAGCTGTACTTATTATTATAGTGTTAATTTGATCATTCGTAAAACAATTCTGATAGAGACTCAAGAAAGCAATCAATACTTATAAAAAAATAATCTTATCTTTTAATACTGTTATTATTGCATGGGTTACTTTATGATACGGTACATCGTGAAATATGTTGAATGCCCTTTTTTTTCAAGTCAAGGCTAACTAAGATCACAAAAGTTGCGTAAATATGCGAAAGCCAATTTTAATTGGTAGTTTCGGGGATGGTTTATAAATAAAAAAAACAGGGAAAACTTAAAAGAACAGCTAAAAAATCAAAAAATTCTAAAAATTTTGTATGGCAATCGCCACTTCGAATTAATTTCAATAGTTAGCGTTCCTGACGGACCTGTCGTCTAACTAATGTGTCATATAGAACTATTTCGTCCGTGCGATTGTGAAAAGTATATTGCATGTCAAATCGTTCTTTGTTTTTTCGTAAAAAAACGTCCTTTATTTAAAAAAAAAGTCTTGGTTAAAATGAATTTAGTTACACATTGCGAAAGTTTCTTATGAATTTTGATCTGCCATTCTATTTACTTATATTCACTTTGTTGGTTTCGACAAAACCTCAAACTTTACCGTTATTCGAGGATTTAATTTGAAGTTTTCAATATTTTAAAATCCTCAAGACAAAATTTACAGATTTGATTGACTGTGAAAATAATTCTGTGTAGTTTTATGAAGTTCATTACAATGCCGAGAAGACGACAAGCTGACAAACCGCAATGATTTATTTCATGGGTAGAATTACTGATCACCGTTGTCCTCATAATCAACATAATCAAACATTGAGGCGAGACATTCGGTGGTATGAATAAAACTGAGTAGATACTCATACTCGAAGTACGAAGTACCTTCTTCAGTATTACCCTTATATACCTGAGCATCTACTCCATGTACTGAGTACCTACTTGGAAACATTGTATCTCCCCTGACACAAATTGAACATCTACACGTTTTGTGACCATTTAATCTAAAAATGAGCATCGGCGTGGCAAATGACTGAGCTGTCTGTAAAGCAGCTTAGACAACGAATAGGATCGTTGTAAGAGTGAATTTTGACTAAACATTGCGACTTTCATGAACGTAGAATGTCGTCAAAAGGTGCATTCAGTTTGAAAAACACATTAGGAGCGGGAATATCGAAAACTTTTCAGGTAATTAACTTTTATTTATGCATAAATTGTACAGTGCGTTTTTTATAACACTGGCCATAGAGATTCCCATCTCAAGGTGTCTACCCCATACTAACTTATATTTTGGTGAGTCGATTTTTGCTTTGATGGTTGAACACTGTCACTGTTGTCCTTTTTTGTTATATCGAGATGCTACTTGAGCATCAACTGTTACCTACTGAACTATTAATATCATCTAGAAAAACTAGAAATATTTTGATTTGATATTCAAGTAGATACTTCGTATTTCGAGTGTGAGCATCTACTGAGTTTTATTTATATCAACCATTGTCAAAAAATTGATCGAACGTTGTTTCGACAGAACTTCCTTCGCACCAAAAGTATAATGAAACATATTCAGCATTTTCGAGTTGAGTCTTTTCTTCACACAATTTTGTGATGACCTAATCAACAGGTGGTAGAAAGGTGAAAATTTAGCGTTATATGTATTTCTTGATGCCAATTCTTAAAAAAAATAAAAATAAAAAATTTTGTCCAAAAAATAGACAAAAATTTTTTAGGGTGGGCCACTCTTATCACTTAGGGGTTTAAAAATAATTTACAACCTATTCTCAGACCTACCGAATATACATAAAAAATTTCATACAAATCGGTCAACCCATTTCGGAGAAGTTCGGTTACAAACACTGTGACGCCAGAATTTTATACATAATGCATTATTATTTTAGAAGAAATTTCATTACCATAAAAAAGGTTATACTGACTCGACCTTAAAAGATAGACATATGCTGTCGGACTTTTCTTTAGAACTTTTGGAGGGGAACAATTTCGTCATACATGATTTTTACGTAACTTTAACCGTTTAAGCAACGTAAGCAACGGAAGCTGTCAAAGTAGGAATAATTTTCCCGTTTTTCCGAATTTTTCATTACTTCGCTCCTAATGATCGTAGCGTGATGTTATATAGCCAATATGTAGATATGATACATGGACTATCCAACACAAAAAGATTTTTTGAATTTGAACCAGTAGTTTCTGAGATTAACGCGTTCAAATAAACAACAGATTCAGCTTTATTATATAAGTATAGAAGTATAGATAAATTGTGCAGTGCGTTTTTTCTAACACTGGCCATAGAGACTCCCATCTCAAGGGGTCTACCCCATATTAACTTATATTTTGGTGACTCGATTTTTGCCTTGATGGTTGAACACTGTCACCCTTTTTTGTTTGCATGGAGATGCTACTTGAGCATCAACTGTTACCCACTGAAGTATTAGCATCATCTAGAAAAACTAGAAATCTTTTCATTTGATATTCGAGTAGATACTTCGTATTTCGAGTATGAGCATCTACTGAGTTTTATTTATATCAACCATTGTCAAAAAATTGATCGAACGTTGTTTCGACAGAACTTCCTTCGCACCAAAAGTATAATGAACCATATTCAGCATTTTCGACTTAAGTCTTTTCTTCACACAATTTTGTGATGACCTAATCAATATTTACGGTCAACACGTATACCACCTTGGATTGGTGCAGTGTAATACTAAAAATAACTGTATTGTATTCCCAAAATTATCTGCGAAAATCGAGTGAGCCATTCCATCAATTTTTGGGGGGGAATAAATAAATATTCTTAACAATTTACCACGCTTACAATAACTTTAAAACGTCTGCAAGATCTCAAAGTATTCATTTTTGCAACTCTTGAGTTATTCACTAAAATAAATTGACTGAACCATATTTTTTGAGTCACTGTAAAAACAAATCTAAAAAATATGAATGCAATGATAAATTACGAATATATACTGATGATATTTTGCACATTTTAGATAGGATTTATTCGGCAAAATTTTGAGATGACGTCATCAAATCATCAAAAGCTACCATGCTATACAGTAACTTCAAAACGTCTGCAATATTTCAAAATTCAGTTTTGAAATTCTTCACTCAATCAATAAAATAAATTGACTCAGTGATTAATTTTTATGAGACACCCCCTATAAGCAAAACTAAAAAATATGAATGGAATGATAAATCACAAGTATAGCCTCATCCTATTTTGAACATTTTAGATAGGATTCATTTGGCAAAATTTTGGGCTGACGTCATCAATTTTTTGGAGGGGATAAGTAAATATATTTTGAATAAAAATTTATTATACATATCATATGTTTAAAAAATCTGCAAGATCTCAAAGTATTCGGTTTTGCAGATTCAAAATTAAATTGTTGGTGAAACGAAGTTCACGAAGTCAGTTAGTAACTGAGTAAGGGGAGTTTAAGGTAGTGACACGTAAGTGATGGGTTTGCGGGTCTCTGCAATGATCAACACAAACAAGTATCTATCGCTTTTATTATCATAGTTTGGTTACTTATCTTAGTGTAAAAAATACATAACTACTTTTATAAGGATAAAACACCCTACGGGGCAGTACATTTTGCTACTTACAAAGTATTTTTTAAGACTTTTTTATAATTATAATACAGAAATACATAAATGTAACCTTGTCAACATCGATGGCCACCAGTATACATAAAATATAAGAGTGTAACATTTAAAACACATAACATAGACTATTAAAAATTTAAGATTTCGTCAAACCGATCGATATGCGTATAAATACTTAAAGAAAACAGTGCAGGTTTTACTCTTTGACAAACCTTGTATATATATACTCAAAACATACAAACTGATTACATTACATTTATTAACGTCTTAAAAATGATTAGATCCTACATAAGTATGTCGGAAATCCCTGATATATGGTCACTCATTCCTAAAAAATTGATAACTAAATTTAATTCTTATCTATGTCATTTGTACTACGACGCACTAAAAAAAGTGATGTATTTTGAAAGCAATAAATTGAAACGTTTAACAACCAATATTTTATAAATTCCCTTAGAGTGTAATATAATTTTGTTAATTACGTCATTACGGTGTCCAAAGTGATTCGGTTTAATTGAAATCGTGTCATTTTAGTTAATTTGTATATAATAATATTAATAATAATAATAATAATAATAATAATAATAATAATCATGGTGTAACATACTTAAAACCTAAAGATAACGACACAAAAAATCCATCAAAATACAGACCTATCACATGTTTACCAACAATCTATAAAATATTAACCTCATGCATTACACAAAAAATCTATCAACACTGTTTTAACTCTAACATCATTAATGAAGAACAGAAAGGATGTATTAAAGGATCCTTTGGTTGCAAAGAGCAATTAATCATAGATTCCATCATCTGTGAACAAGCTAGAAAAGAAAACCGAAACATATATACTGCTTTTATTGATTATAAGAAAGCTTACGATTCTGTCCCTCATTCCTGGCTATGCAAAATTCTGGAATTATACAAAATTGATACTAAAATCTGCACTTTTCTAAAATGTTCCATGGAATTTTGGAAGACCACCCTTCAAATAACCTTAAATGAACAAACAATTCAGTCAGATCCAATAATGATCCGAAGAGGAATTTTTCAAGGCGATTCTCTTAGTCCGTTATGGTTCTGCTTAGCAATAAATCCCCTCTCCGATATCCTGAACAGTTGCAATTATGGGTTCAATATAAGAATTAACAAACAAAGAGAAAACAGAATAAGTCACTTGCTGTATATGGATGACATAAAAATATATGCAAGTACACAAAATCAGTTAACAAACCTATTAAATCTGACTGAACAATTTTCCGGTGATATTGGTATGTCTTTTGGTATTGAGAAATGTAAGACCCAAGCAATCAGAAAAGGCGTCCAACACCAAGTACCACATATAACCCAGAATAACGAAATAATCGAAGCACAAGAACGAAACGATACATACAAATATCTGGGTTTCTGTCAATCATCACACATCAATCATACCAAAACGAAAACACAGTTGAAAGATCAATACCTAGCGAGATTGAAATTAATATTGAAGACACAGTTAAATGGAAAAAATTTAATGAAAGCAGTAAATACATTCTGCGTTCCACTACTAACATATTCTTTTGGAGTCATTAAATGGTCCAAAACTGATCTTGAAAATTTAAACATCGCAACAAGGAAAATCTTCACACAGTATAGAAGGCATCATCCAAAATCGTCGATTGAAAGATTCTCATTACCAAGACAGAATGGAGGAAGGGGTTTCCAGAACCTAGAAAACTTATGTCAGAGACAAATCTCAGATTTGAAGAAGTATTTCTTGAAACGAGCGGAAAGAAATGAAATGTTTCGCACCATCACAAGAGCAGATTTGAACCACACACCCTTAAATCTGTCGAACACCGAAGAAATCCACACCCCCCACACAATAGATAAAATAATAAGTGGGCTAAAACAAAAACAACTACATGGAAAATTCTACAAAGACTTAGAAGAAACTCATATCAATAAGAAGATGTCATTGATTTGGTTAAAAAAATCAGGTTTGTATGCCGAAACAGAAGGATTTGTGTTTGCTATTCAAGACCAAGTAATCAATACCAAGAATTACAAAAAATACATCATCAAAGATCCGAACATAAAAAACGACTGCTGTCGCCTCTGCAAAGCAAAACCTGAAACGATCCAGCACATAATCTCTTCTTGCAGCATCCTAGCACAAACTGACTACAAAGCTAGACACGACAACGTCGCCAAAATCATCCACAAAGAATTAGCAACACTTATGAACTTAATCGAAGATACGACACCGTATTACACTTACATTCCATCTCCGTTCCTTGAAAATAACAAATACAAATTATACTGGGATCGCACAATACTTACAGACTTAAACATTACAGCTAACAGACCAGACATCATACTTATCAAGAAACACACGAACGAAGCCATTCTCATTGACATTGCTGTTCCCAACACAAACAACATTATTCAAACATACCACACCAAGACTTCAAAATATCTACAGTTATCGATAGAAATGAAATCCATGTTGAATCTTAAAAAAATTTCAATTGTACCTCTAGTTATCTCTAATGTAGGTGTAGTTCCAAATAGCTTAGTTGAGAATTTAAAGTCTTTGCATTTGAATGATTCAATAATTATCAAAATTCAAAAAGCTGTTTTGTTAGGAACATGTCATATTGTTCGTAAGTTTCTTGAACAGTCTGATCATGTTAGTCAGATTAGGTTAGCACCAGTAGGTCAGAGTAGTGTAGGTCAATTTTCAAGTGATGCGCGGATAAATGGTCGGTAGTTACGCTAGACTTTTGGGGATGGGGTGAGATTAGAGAATAATAGCAGACTAATTTGTATGCTGTAATTCTAGAATCTCGAAAGTTGTTCTGTTAATCTAATCAATGCATATCATTACTTGGTCTTAGTACCCGTAATGATAGAAGTCTTGCCTGAATGCCGGTCATTTCCGGGTCAGTGGTGGGTCTTAAATAATGTTTATTCTAAACCAACAGACATAATGTCTATACAGGTAACACAATAACACAAGTGATTAAAAAAAGAAAAAAAAAACAATAATATTAATAAAAGATATAACATAAATATATATAGACCAAAAACAAAAAAATTACTAAAATGACCTAATCAAATTATTGCTTATTGTTTCTTAACTTCGGCATGAGTTCTTAAGACCCAGTACACATACATAGCGATAAAAGTTTCTTTCTAATGTTTTTACTACAGAAATCATGAAAAAATATATCGATGTCATGGTGCATTACACAATTATACAATCTAAGACTACTTACAAGGGGGCTGTTAAAATGCCGATAGGTGTTCGGTAATACATAATAGAATGTTATAGGAGATCTTACATTAATTCGAGGAACGCACATTTTAATTTCACTTAACAAGTTGGGGACTATCACTGCACCTTTTAAGATTTTTTGTAAGAATATTAAGTTAGAAACATTTCTTCTAGCACACAGGGGGGTCTCATTAACTAAATTTAGTAGAGCATTTTGATCGCAGTGTCGTGGTGGATAACACTTGAACATTTTGAAATAAAGATATTTACAGTATTTACGAAGAACATTTTCAAATAACATTACATATATATGTTGAAAGGGGTTCCATATAACAGCACAATATTCAAGCTTACACCTGACCAAACTGTGGAATAATGACCTTATAATGGAAATGTCATTGAAGTCTATAGTATTCCTTATAATAAATCCTAAGATTTTCATTGCATTTGTCACAATAGCCTCAAAATGCGGTATAAATGATAAAGTACAATCCATTATAACCCCAAGATCAGAAACACGATCAGATCTCTTAAGCATAGTACCATTTATGTTGTAATCAAAAACAAGCGTAACTACTTTCCTAGTGTAAGACATAATTAAGCATTTACCATTATTAATCGGAAGTTGGTTATTTTTACAGTAGGAAGTAAATTTATCAATGTTTTGCTGCAACTTTTCGCAATCAGAAAGATCTTTTATAATATTGACAATTTTTAAATCGTCCGCATAAATATAAAATTAAATATAATGGCAGTTTGGTAAATTTTTCACGTACAGAATAGTGGGGAATAATTCTCAATTGCACTGTTCATGTTCATGGGGGAACGCTAGACGAGAGACAAGTTTGAATTGGGCCCCATTTGTTGCCTTAAACGCAACCAGCAATTCTTCTTTTAATCTACCTGACGCGCTGGGATAGACGACTACCGGACGTGGGTCATAAAAGTATCGTAAGCCGATAATGCAGAATAATGATAATTTATGACAGGCGGCCCACAACATACCTTCAGCACAGAATAATCATTTCTCGTATTCTTTTGACATATTAATTTTAATATTCGAGATAATTATTATATTATTCAAACACAATTTAGACACTGTAGAGCAAACAAGGCTTATCAAGCCCGTCTATTAATTTATTCGCCTAAATGTATTATTAATACCGTTTTCAAATTACACCAAAATTGAAAAATCGAAAACTTAATAATTGAAAAATTGAAACATTTTAAATGAAAAAAATCGGTAAACCGAAAAATTGAGAAATCTATAAATCGAGAAATTGAACAATCTAAAAATTAAAGAATTTAAAATCGAAGAATTGGAAAACCAAAAAATCTAAACCGAGAACTTGAAAAATCGAATAATCGAGAAATCAAAACATCAAGGAAAACTATAAAATTAACGGAAAATCTAGAACTTAAAAATTGAAAAATTAAAATACCTATCGAAAAATTGAAAAACCGAGAAATCGAAACATCAAAAAATGGAAAAATTGAAGAACCGAAACATTGCAAAATCTCAGAACTGAAATACTGAAAAACCGAAAAATGGAAGGAAAATTGAAGAATCGAAAAAGTGAAAAAATTGAAAACTGAAATCTTGAAAAACTGAAAAATGGAAAGAAAATTGAAGAATCGGAAAAGTGAAAAAATCCAAAACTGAAACATTGAAAAATCCAGAAATCGAAATATTGAAAAATCACAATTGAAGAAAGAATTGAAAAATCAAGAAATAGAGAAATGGGAAAATCAAAAAATCAGTTAATCGAAAAATTGAAAAATCGAAAAATTTAGAAACGTCAAAAATTGAAAACTGAAAAATAAAAAAATTTAAAAATCGCAAAACTGAAATATCGTCAAGTTAATAAATTGAAAAACTGAAAATTTTTGAAAAAAAAAAATCGCACCAAAAACTAAAAATTCAAAAAATCGAGAAATTGAACAATCAAAAAATCAAAACATTGAAATCCCAGTAAGTTGATAAATAGGAAAATTTAAAAAACAAAAATTTTAAAAATCCAAGAATTGAACAACAAAAAAATCTAAGCCTGAAAACTCAGAAAATTGAATGGTCGAGAACAAAAAATCTAAAATTTAAAATTTCGACAAATTGAAAAATCATGGAACCGAAAAATCGAAAAACCTAAAACTTTAAAAACTGAAAAATTAAAATATCGAAAAATTTAAAAACCGAGAAAACACAATATAAAAAATTTGAAAAATTGAAGAAACGAAATATTGCAAAATTCCAAAGCTGAAATATTGAAAAACCTAAAAATGGAAGGAAAACTAAAGAATCGAAACAGTGAAAAAATCCCAAACTGAAACATTGAAAATTGAGAAATGGAAAAATGGGAAAATCAAAAAAATTGGTTTAAAGAGTTTAGACAGTACTTCCCTCGCTATCGGAAACGTGACGACTGCATTCCTATTATGTTTTTTTTTTCACATTAGATTTCAAAGCATTCGGTTTTGTAGTTCCTGATTAAATCAATAAAATAAATTTACGCATTCATTAATGTTTGGGGTCATCCTGTATATGCAAATCAAAAAAACATGAATGGAATGATAAATCACAAGAAGAGACTCATCATATTTTATACAATTTAGATAGGATTTATTCAGCAAAATTTTGAGGTGACGTCATCAATTTTTTAGAGGGGATAAGTAAATATATTGTGATTCAAACGGTATTGCTTTAATAACAAAAAAATATTGTTCGTCTATAAAACAAGCTCGTCTTAGACAAAGTATTCGTAAAAAAATGTCGTAAAAAAATTTACGTAGAAAATCCTGTCATGGATGTAGAAACATTTGTGACAGCCAAAGAGGTTTTTTTGAGAAAATTATCTTTGAATTTAGACCAAATTGAAATAGAATAGACACTAGGCAATAGGCACATTTGGGCAAAAGAAAGAGAAATTAGGGTTACGGCTTCAAATTTTGGACGTATTTACAAACTTAGACCGACTACAGCAATAGCTAAAACTGTGGAGTCTCTATGGACAGCAAAGTGAGGAAAAAGCTGTCAAGTGTTTTGAAATAAATAAAAATATAAAAACTAAACGGTGTGCCTTGTTTATTTCAAAACAATTTCCTTACTTGGCTGCTAGTCCAGACAGGGTTGTAGAGGATAGGAGTGCATTAGTCGAAATTAAATGCCCTTCAAAATCGCAAGATTTGTCTCCCGAAGAAGCGGTTAGAAAAAAAATAATCAAATTTTGTACATTGACAGACAGAGAATTGAAACTAAAAAAAGAATCATGACTACTACTTTCAAATCCAGGGACAAATGCTTGTTACGGGTGTTTCACAAGTTTATTTTGTTGTATGGACACCCAAAGGAATAAATATAGAAAAAATTTATAAAGACGAAGAAATATATGTAAAAATTTGGCAGATTTTGCTTTGGCGCTTTATTGCCCGAAATAATTGATTCAAGAAGAAAGAGGAACCTGCCTTTGCGAGAGATTTTTTTTAAATAAATAAAATTTGGTTCTTTTTTTATGTACTTTAATAATTTATTAGGAGTACATTTTTCATCACCAAGACTTGCATATTTTTATTATAAATATATTTTGAAAATGATCTCTCGGCAAATGAAAACATATACGAGCACTTTTTTCGAGTAAACAATGAAGGGAGAAGTTACTGGACGTAGGGCTTTTTTAAAACACCTCCTTTCTGGAATAACTAGTAGATACACTTAGCTACTTATACGTGTTAAACAAAAGCTGTATTTTATTTTTTTTTATTATTATAAATATGTTTATTAGTTTTATTAATTAAGAAAGCAAAATATATATTAACAACAATATTACAATGAATTTTTAGTAATCATGTGTATTGAATTCAGGATCCTGAGTGCAGTAAAAATATTATAGTTCCCCAGTTTTAATTCGGTTTTATGACAGTACCTCATTGCGTAAAAGTTAATTTCCTTAAAAATAGATAACTACGGCCGGCCCTGGCGGCTTGTTATAAAACTGAGTTCCTTGCCATAAATTAGAAGAAAATCAGCTTATGGTAAAGCAGGCAATAAGGGTTATATTGCCTGCTTTACCATTGGGTCCCCTGCTGTTTATTGTATTCATAAACGATATTGTTGATGTCATAAATAAACATTCTCTTCTATTTGCAGATGACTTAAAGATTTACTCTCTAATTAATAGTTATGATGACGCCGCACAATTACAAAAATGTCTAGACAGAGTTTATCAGTGGTCTGAAAACAATAATTTAAAACTTAACAAATCTATATGTTATGTTATGACATTTACAAAACGAACTGAGTCTCTATTGTTTAATTACAATATTGATGGTACCACGCTTAATAGACCAGAAGTGATATGTGACCTCGGTGTAATTTTTGACTCTAAACTTTCATTTTCACATCATATTCAGTTTATTTCAGAGGCAGCTTATAAATCCTTAGGTTTTGTTATACGCAATGGCCGTGAGTTTGGTGATGTTGAAACATTAAAAACTTTATATCTCAGCTACTGTAGGTCGCGAATGGAATACGCTTCTATTATATGGTCTCCTATATATAATATTCATATTGCTTCTCTTGAGACAATTCAAAGAAGATTTTTAAAAACGATGGTTTATATTTTGGATGGTACTTATCCACCCAGAGGTTTTTCTCAGCAATCGGTGCTTGCTAGATTTTCTTTTTCTTCCTTGTTGACCAGACGTATTGAACATTCCTTGATATTTCTTTTTAAAATTCTTCAAGGTGTACATGCATGTCCGGCTATACTCTTCAATTTAAACTTTAAGATCAACAGAGCAAATGCTCGAAATAAAAACACTTTTTATCTTCCTGCAGTCCGTACTCTCAGTGCTGTTGCTTCTCCTTTAATGCAAATGCTATCTAACTGTACAAGCCTAGAGAAGAATGACATAGACATATTTAATTGCACGATTAATGACATAAGACGATATCTTAATAACTCTCAGTTCTGATTGCTTGTTGATTTTGCTTGTTCCCCTTGTCCTGTAATTGGGTTATTACCCGTTGGACACTGTAATCAATAATAATAATAATAATATTATTATATTATGTCCTTTGGTATTGAGAAATGTAAGACCCAAGCAATCAGAAAAGGCGTGTTTCACCAAGTACCACATATAACACAGAATAAGGAAATAATTGAAGCCCAAGAACGAAACGATACATACAAATATCTGGGTTTCTGTCAATCCACCCACATCAATCATACCAAAACGAAAACACAGTTGAAAGATCAATACGTAGCGAGATTATAATTAATATTGAAGACACAGTTAAATGGAAAAAATTTAATGAAAGCAGTAAATACATTCTGCGTTCCACTGCTAACATATTCTTTTGGAGTCATTAAATGGTCCAAAACTGATCTTGAAAATTTAAACATCGCAACAAGGAAAATCTTCACACAGTATAGAAGGCATCACCCAAAATCATCGATTGAAAGATTCTCATTACCAAGACAGAATGGAGGAAGGGGTTTCCAGAACTTAGAAAACTTATATCAGAGACAAATCTCAGATTTGAAGAAGTATTTCTTGAAACGAGCGGAAAGAAATGAAATGTTTCGCACCATCACAAGAGCAGATTTGAACCACACACCCTTAAATCTGTCGAACACCAAAGAAATCCACACCCCCCACACAATAGATAAAAATAAGTGGGCTAAAACAAAAACAACTACATTCTACAAAGACTTAGAAGAAAATCATGTCAATAAGAAGATGTCATTGATTTGGTTAAAAAAATCAAGTTTGTATGCCGAAACAGAAGGATTTGTGTTTGTTATTCAAGACCAAGTAATCAATACCAAGAATTATAGAAAATACATCATCAAAGATCCGAACATAAAAAACGACTGCTGTCGCCTATGCAAAGCAAAACCTGAAACGATCCAGCACATAATCTCTTCTTGCAGCATCCTAGCACAAACTGATTACAAAGCTAGACACGACAACGCAGCCAAAATCATTCACAAAGAATTAGCAACACTTATGAACTTAATCGAAGATACGACACCTTATTACACTTACATTCCGTCTCCATTCCTTGAAAATAACAAATACAAATTATACTGGGATCGCACAATACTTACAGACTTAAACATTACAGCTAACAGACCAGACATCATACTTATCAAAAAACACACGAACGAAGCCATTCTCATTGACATTGCTATTCCCAACACAAACAACATTATTCAAACATACGACACCAAGATTTCCAAATATCTACAATTATCGATAGAAATGAAATCCATGTTAAATCTTAAAAAAATTTCAATTCTACCCCTAGTTATCTCTAATGTAGGTGTAGTTCCAAATAGCTTAGTTGAGAATTTAAAGTCTTTGCACTTGAATGATTCAATAATTGTCAAAATTCAAAAAGCTGTTTTGTTAGGAACATGTCATATTGTTCGTAAGTTTCTTGAACAGTCTGATCATGTCAGTCAGATTAGATTAGCACCAGTAGGTCAGAGTAGTGTAGGTCACTTTTCATGTGATGCGCGGATAAATGATCGGTAGTTACGCTTGACTTTTGGGGATGGGGTGAGATTAGAGAATAATAGCAGACTAATTTGTATGCTGTAATTCTAGAATCTCGAAAGTTGTTCTGTTAATCTAATCAAAGCATATCATTACTTGGTCTTAGTACCCGTAATGATAGAAGTCTTGCCTGAATGCCGGTCATTTCCGGGTCAGTGGTGGGTCTTATTAATAATAATAATAATAATGGAAAATTCTACAAAGACTTAGAAGAAAATCATGTCAATAAGAATAAGATGTCATTGATTTGGTTAAAAAAATCAAGTTTGTATGCCGAAACAGAAGGATTTGTGTTTGCTATTCAAGACCAAGTAATCAATACCAAGAATTATAGAAAATACATCATCAAAGATCCGAACATAAAAAACGACTGCTGTCGCCTCTGCAAAGCAAAACCTGAAACGATCCAGCACATAATCTCTTCTTGCAGCATCCTAGCACAAACTGATTACAAAGCTAGACACGACAACGCAGCCAAAATCATTCACAAAGAATTAGCAACACTTATGAACTTAATCGAAGATACGACACCCTATTACACTTACATTCCATATTCATTACTTGAAAATAACAAATACAAATTATACTGGGATCGCACAATACTTGCAGACTTAAACATTACAGCTAACAGACCAGACATCATACTTATCAAAAAGCACACGAACGAAGCCATTCTCATTGACATTGCTATTCCTAACACAAACAACATTATTCAAACATACGACACCAAGATTTCAAAATATCTACAATTATCGATAGAAATGAAATCCATGTTGAATCTTAAAAAAATTTCAATTCTACCCCTAGTTATCTCTAATGTAGGTGTAGTTCCAAATAGCTTAGTTGAGAATTTAAAGTCTTTGCATTTGAATGATTCAATAATTGTCAAAATTCAAAAAGCTGTTTTGTTAGGAACATGTCATATTGTTCGTAAGTTTCTTGAACAGTCTGATCATGTCAGTCAGATTAGATTAGCACCAGTAGGTCAGAGTAGTGTAGGTCACTTTTCATGTGATGCGCGGAAAAATGGTCGGTAGTTAGGCTAGACTTTTGGGGATGGGGTGAGATTAGAGAATAATAGCAGACTAATTTGTATGCTGTAATTCTAGAATCTCGAAAGTTGTTCTGTTAATCTAATCAATGCATATCATTACTTGGTCTTAGTACCCGTAATGATAGAAGTCTTGCCTGAATGCCGGTCATTTCCGGGTCAGTGGTGGGTCTTAACATAATAATAATAATATCTGGAAAGTGGCTTCCGTAAATTTTAGTGGCGCTCCTATCGGCAAAGTACTGAACTAACTGCTCAAATTCTGTCGAATTGATACCCATTTTTTTCAATAATTGTTAGTTTTTGTTAAAAACTCTGCTAACCAATAGATCATTAATTTTCCTCTGATATTCCTGTTAAAATTATTCGATGTATTTTGCATTAATTTGTGGTATATTTTGATTTTAATAAACGCATTATTATTTAAACAAATTGTACCACTAACAAACATTCAATGACTCTGCGCCCTGTAAAAGTGATGTTTTATCCATGTGCGAATTTTCAAGCGATTCTATGATGGTTATGACTCAAAAAACTTGAAAAGAAAACATACAATGGTGCTTTTTTTACGATATTTCTCAGCCATATTTTTTTAGTTCATTTAACTGGTCTCTGCGCTCTAGAATATGAAAAAAGTTGTAGTTTGATGTATGATACATCTATATTAATATCATTTTTTAATACAAAAAACCAAAAAAATGTTATACCTCCTCTAGCGAGTCCCCTTAAGTGGTATCAATATCTAGAAAAAATCATTTGAAATTAAATATAAGTTGCTATACAGGCCACTGCTTGTGTCTCTTGACCACCACAACTACTACATAATGAATGGCACAGAACGACTAGAATTAAGAACCACAAAAACGGCGCATTGATAATCAATGTGCAAAAACACGATAAGGGCGAGTCATAAATCAGTTGGTTTCCGTCGTGTGTTCAGTTAACCTCGTTAACGAAGGTGATAGAACGTGTAGCTGATGTTTTTTCTATATTTCCACTTTACTACAGTTGCTATAGATACATAAAGAAATTTAAACTTTTAAAAATGTTCACTTTTTTAAGAAAACTAACCGATTTTTTTTAGATTTAAAAGTATGTCACGTAGATTAATTTTATTTCTAAAAAATACAGATCAAGTGGGATATTTAAACTTATTACCATTTTTCAAAAAAAATGTCAATAGACAAAATAAATATTTTTTTTTATTTACGAGTGTATTATCCTGTAAAAGGTGGAGAAATGCAGTCATAAAAACCTGCCACGCCCCTGAAGTATGCAACACCGGCAAGTACGCAGGGCGTATATTTCGATATAAATTATTGTACAGTGACAATGTTCCCTTTGTATACAATCAAGTTTTATGATGGCCAGTTAACTTCACAGCGATTCATACCTACCATAAAGTGCAATTTTAAAACCGAACAACTAGAAGACCAATAATCCGAGCGGTCCTTAACTACCTTTCTTCTGGTTGAACAACAGCGACTGTAAACAATTTTTTTTTTAATAAAGTAACTGAATGCACATACACAAATTATTACGGACGTGCGCCGGCAAATTAAAAATTATGGCAGTCAACAAGAGAACAAAAATTTTAATAAAACCCTATGCACCAGAGCGCCTCCCCGTGAATGCCTATGACTCCAAAAGTTGAGGGGGCACCCGGATGGCTAAAAGAGTGTGGCGATCGAACTATTCGAACTATATCAATTTCATTCTAGAGCACAGCACAATTTCCCATAGGTGGCGTTGTAGAACGAGTGGAGTTTGGACCTCCTGGTTGTGGTTGTTCTCCCACCACGACGGTGATTCTACTCTATCGACAAGCACATGCCGCCCAGCACCCCTCTATCTAACAAAGAAACCTGCCGCCGTAACCGGCCGTTACAGTCGCAAACTCGTAGTTGGAAATCTCGACTATTGGGACAAGCGGTGAGCGTCACGCGATAAATCCCGCCAGCTCGACTAGGAACCGCGCTCTCCGTTTCCACACCACATGTTCCTGTGTTATTAACCCCAATTCTATTTAAATTTTAATGTTCAATTTCTATGACTCTGATATTGAACTACAACCAAACAAGTGTAGCATACCATGTCTTCTTGTTCTGGAGTATATCTCGACTTGTTTTGACGACTCTGATCTAGTAGTCTAGTAAGTGTTTATTTTTACCCTACAGGCTTAAAAGATTCTTGACACTACAATTTTTTTCCTAATTAACAAAACCAAATAAATACATTTTATAAACCAAATAACTCATTTTTTTTTCTTTACACCATCCCCCCTTGCCTCAGCCTTACTCTTGTTCTCTCCACTTCTTTCATCGATTCCACCCCTCTTCCGTCTTCATTCAATATCTCTGTCACACTCTCCTCACAGTCATGCAACATGTGCTCTATCGTCTCTCGCCCTTCTCCACACATCCTACACATTCTCTCACTTTCGCTTACCCAAAACTTATTATTTTTTTCTTCATTTCCACACCTAAATCTCGCAATTATTTTTTTTTTTCTTTCGCGCTTTCTCTGTCTAGGTACTTTGGTATTGTTTCTGTTATTATCTTTCTATAGTCTGCATTGTACCTAGATTTACTTACACTCGCTCTTCTCTCTTGTTTATTAATGTCTCTGTCACGCATACACAACTCTTCTCTCATACTCACCCCTATTTCTCTCTTTCTCTCTATTTCCATCCATGCGTATCCTAGTCTTTCATAATATCCTTGTCTATCCTTGTGATGTTCTTTCCCTGCTTCCTTTTTTTTCCTTCCAGCATTCATACAATATCCTACATTCCTCTCTTTCTTTCAACCTTTCATCATACTTTACAGTCCTTTTCCCAGTGTATACTCTTAATTTCTCTCGTTTACATTCTTCTCTTACTATATAGCCTGGCGTCTCTTTCCGTAGCCCTAACATCCACCTCAAATATTTTTCTTGTACTGCTTCAATCTCTGCATATTCCTTCCATCCCCATATCTCCACTCCATACATTAATACACTCCTAACTAAACTATCAAACATTTTCATCCTTCTTCTTACGTCATGCCCAAATATTCTCTCACCTCTACTCCACACCATTCCCATTATCTGCATTGCTTTGACCCTTCTTTCTCTTATGTGTGCTTTTACCGTGTTAGTTGTTGTAAACTTAAATCCTAAATATTTAAACTCCTTTACTGTGTCTATGATTCGATCTTCCCAACGCCACACTTTTTCCTCCCCTTTTCTCCTTTTTTTTCTAAACACCATCATTTTTGTTTTTTCTACATTTACCTCCAGTTTCTTTCTTTTAAAGTATCTTTGCAGATTTTTTTTCATCTCATTCATTCCACATTTATCCTTCGTCAATATTATCAAATCATCTGCAAATGCCAAACACCATACCTTTTCTCTCCTCACCACAATTCCTCCCGCTTGTACTCCTCTAAACATTTCCTCGATATCACTTATGTAACAAGCAAACAGACTGGGACTTAATGGGCATCCCTGTCTTAATCCTTTCGTCATCCAAAACATTTCACTTTCTATTCCTCCCACTCTCACACTAGTCACTGTCTCTCTATAAATCTCTCTTGCTGCTACAATTAACTTTTCACTCAGTCCTCTTCTCTCCATGCATTCCCACAAACACTCTCTGTCCACCGTATCAAACGCTTCTTTTAGGTCTACAAACAGTGCATATACCCGACCTCTTTCCTTTAGCAACTCTTTTTCAATTAGATCATGCAGGATATACAGGGACATTTTTTTAACTCTGAACATACACCATAAAATCCCTATGTTCAATCTGAAAAAAAACACATCAATGTCACACGGATATCCGTAATCTGTGTCAATGTATTGGAAGTATGCAACCAATATTACATGGAACCTACGTGATAAGTAGAAAAAACATATTTAAACTTGTCAACTTGTCAAAATATAATTTGAAAATTTGAGAATACAAACAATGTTTTATACAACGGAAGAGAAAGTACAAATTTTAACTTGGTATCGTAGGCACAGATTGTACGTGATCTTTTTTCAGTCAATTATGCCAATAGACCCACGGATGCGTCGCTAGAGAAACAGATCAAATTATGTCCTAACTGAAGAAGTACGAGTACACAATTAAACATCTTATGTTATACCCGCAAAGTTTTAAAACAGTTTAAAACAAATGTTATAGATTCACCAAATCATCAAAACTAAGTCCAGAAGTAAAATTAAAAGAACGGATTTTTGAGAAACAGTATTTAATTTAAGAAACAATAAAAACATTTTACAAAACATCGTATTTGCAGATGAAGCATTATTATCATTAGATGGTGAAGTCTATTCCCAAAGTTATCGGTTAGTCCTGTTAACTCCCTTGTCCCTTCATATCTTTTTCTTTTCTTTACAGATATTAGTCAAATGCTAATCCTCGTCTGTAAAATTTGACAAGAGCATAATATAACCGTAGGGCTAAAATGTTGGAAGGAAATATAAACCAAACCTTAAACCTGGCCCATTTTTTATTGAAGAAAAATTGAATTCTGATTCCTTTTTATGACTGCTTCGTTACCACATAGTGCACCAAATTCAAAACTTAAATATTAATGATGACTGGTTTCGTTTCAAATGAATGGAAGTCCTCCACATCCAACTGCAATAACACATTATTTACACGAAATTTTTAGAGCAATTGAGCAAAAAAATAATACGTACCTACCCACAATTCGAATGATTACATGGCGATAGAACCAATTTAATATTTGTACATTTTCTTCTGTTGTATTCATTTCTTAAATTTCCAAATTATATTTTGACAAGTTGACAAGTTGGCAAGTTTAATTTTTTTCTATTAATCACGTAGGTTTGATGTAATCTTGGTTGTATACTTTCAATACATTGATGTGTTTTTTTTTTTGTTCAGATTGAACATAGGGACTTTCTGGTGTATGTTCAGAGTTAAAAAAATGTCCCTGTATACATTGTCCATAGCCCCTCTACCTCTTCTAAATCCCGCTTGACTTTCCGGTAATATAGTCTTTTCGTTCATCTCTGTCACCAACCTTTCATTTAACACCATTGCACAGTGTATATGCCGTATTTAGGAGAGTTATTCCCCGATAATTCTCTGCTTTTTCTTTACTACCTTTTTTATGAATTGGGCATATTTGCCCTACTCTCCATTCTCTGGAAAAACCTTTACCCGTCCACACATCATTTCATTAACTCGCTCAATCTTTCAATCATCCCATCTGTCCCAAATATTCACACTTCGTTTGCCAACCCATCCCTCCCCGGTGCTTTTCCTCTTTTCAGTCTTCCTACTTATTTTCCTATTTCCTCTACTCGAATCTCAGCCTCCCTTTCTCTACCACCAACCCCGGTTTTACTATCTTGCACTACAATTCTCTCTTCCTGTCCATTCAACAGTTCCATAAAATGTTTCGTGCACTGCATTATAGGTATGTCTTCACTAATCGTGATTTTGTTCTTGCGTTCTTTATTTACATACTACCATGCCTCTTGCTCAGTTTCTTATGGCTTTAATTTTTTCTTCTTCTTCTTGCTGTATCTATTCTTTCTTTTTTTGCATCGTTTTCTATAATTATTTTTTGCTTGCCAGTACTCTTCTTTTATACCTTTCCCCTTTTTCCACCTTCGTAAACATTTTCTTGCTTCTGTTTTTAAATCTCTGCATCTGCTATCCCACCATCTGTTTCTCTTTTCTAAATTTCTCGTTAAAATTGCTTTTCTTATGGCTGCGTTTTCAGTTTCTCTTTTTAATTTTCCATCTTCTTTTCAGTTCCTTTTTCTTTAAATTCCACTTCCAACATTTTTTTTTATAATGGTCAATTCCTTTTCCATTCCATACCCATATCTTCTTCTCTTTTCCTACTTCATTCCTTAAGCATCCGCTCCCTCTACATATTCCCCTCACTTTTACTTCTAGTGGCATGTGATCGGAGTCCACTCATTCTCCTATCTTGAATGTTTCTACCTCTTCTTCTGCTAATCCGTTTACTATTACGTAGTCGATTACCAATTCCCCTCTTTTACCTATCCAGGTAAATTCCACCTCCTCGTCCCATTCCTTCACCCCATTCAAGACTTCCCAACCTTTCTTCAATTAATTCCCATAGCAATTTTCCGTCTTTGTTTTCTACTTTATCTTTCGATTTTCGTGTGTTTTCCCCGTCTTCTTCCCTGCTTCTGTTCCCTATTCTGGCATTAAAGTCCCCTTCTAACAATAGAACTTCTTCTTCGGACTCTTCGATTTTTTCTTGTATTTCCTGTTTCGTGTTTCTCATTCTTCTACTATATATTGTGTAGATTCTCCATCTTTTTTTATTTACAGTCAGTTTTCTCTCAACTATGCCTTCCATTTCTATTGCCCCCTCTTCTATTTCTTTTATATCTTTCTTCACTCCTGTTATGATTCCACCTTTTGCTCTACCCTTGCGTTTTTCTTTTTTTGCCCCTTGCAATTTCCACTGAAATTCCTTTGGCAACACGTCTTTCAGTTTGTTCCAGTCTCTCTCTAGTATCCATGTTTCTGTTAGTCCCACAAAATCAAAATTTTTCACGTAGTCCCAAAATAAATTATCTTTCTTTTTCAAACCCGCAATATTCCAAAAGAGTAATTTTAAGCCACGTTTATCTTCCCCATTCTTCTTTCCCATTCCCCTATTATGTACAAAATCTACATTTTTAAACCTAAAGTCTTTATTTGTAACATCATTACTACCCCTCCCCTTTTTTCTTCCAATTTTCGTTTATTTTCATTCCATGTATACATTTTGTCCCCTACTTCCAGCTTCTTATATCGCACCCTTGTTGTGTATCCTTTTTTTCTTTCCTCTTTAGCTATCTCCCTAATTTCTTTTTGAATTTTTTGCTCTTGTACTGTCCAATCATTATCAATATTTATTCTTTTTCCTCTCAGTTTATTTTTATTCTTCATCACCTCTTGTTTTTCCTCCCAAAGCGTCTTAACCAGTATTTTCTTGCTTTCCTCTTTCCCTATAATTATTGTTTCCAACACTTTTACTTCTACCTCAATTTCTTTTTTCAAAAATTCCTCTACTTCTTTTGCATCTGTTTTTTCCCTTATTTCCATACCCGTAATTATGAAATTGTTTCTTCTTTCTTGCCACTCTTTTGTTTCCAACTTCTTCTCTAAATCATTGATTCTTTCTTCGAAGCTTCTCTCCTTTTCTGTCCATTCTTGTCTTTCTCTTTCCAGTATTCCATTTATTGTCTGTAATTCTTTTTTTACCCCTCTATTTTCTTCTCTCAATTGTTTCATTTCTTCCATTTGTTGCTTCATCATTTCCATCAACGGCTCTGGTCCTTGCTTTATTTGTTCTCTTTCTTCCATTTTCAATGTTTTTGCTGGCTCACTGTTTACTATGACTTTAACTTCAGCTGTTGCTAACAATGTGCACTCGCTCGCCGCTCAACCAGACGACTCTGATCAATATGACGTACTTGCGATATGCACCTTATTTTGCGAAAAGGAGACGATTGGATTAATTTTGCACATTCTGGCGTTTGTAGGTTAAACAAAGGCTGTGTTACGCGTACCGATTCGGTGAACGACCCACCCCACCCCTGTTAGGGGTATTATGACCGACCGCTTGGGACCTTGAAGACGAGAACGCATTCATTCACTCGAGAGTTTTGAATTGTAACACTTAGTATTGTAACTTAGGTGCACGGTGGCCAATAAATACATTTTATAAATTCTATACGTTTGCTTTACATATACGACGGTCTGCTGTTCGAGCTATACCTAATACTAAACATAATTATGGTCCTTCGAGCCGGATAGCGACTATAAAGCATAAATACCACACATACGCGACCGTGCGCCAGAAAAATACTTGTGAAATACACGTTTGTATCGTTCGGAATATCGATACTCGAGTGAGTCGCAAATACAGCCCCATACAACGCATTCGGGAGACTCCTTATCACCGATTGCAAGAGGAACCGCCGAAGAAGCCGCTATAGAAGCACGTACAGCCGAGTTCTTCGTGAAGTCAAGATCCTGAAGATCGAGGCGTCGTCATATCCATATCCAAATACAGACCCATCAGGAGCCAGGCGTCGACTGAGGACTCCAAATTCCGGAGTTTAGCGAAACAAGGTCAGACACAATATTCTGCTAATTAGCGGTGTCATTTCCTCACACAATGCCCGAAATAACAGAAAATTCGTTTTTAGTGGCTTTTTCAAGTTTGAATGATCAGTACGAATTTGTTTCCGACCCGGAAAATCATTCCAAAATAACTAATCTTAAACGGCGCTTGTTAGATTTAGAAACATTAAAAACACAACTCGTTGAAATCATAGCACATTTCAATGAATCCGGGGTGCATTCATTAGAATTCGAAAGTGACGAGGAAGCGGTCGTTTACCAATTCAAAGATGTAAAAAACAAGATGTACGACACTTTAGCAATGTTTGATAAATTATTATTAACAGACGCCGGTACGGAACAAGTAGAACCGCGATCGGCAT
Source organism: Zophobas atratus (assembly GCA_022388445.1). NCBI lineage: Eukaryota > Metazoa > Arthropoda > Insecta > Coleoptera > Tenebrionidae > Zophobas > Zophobas atratus. The sequence continues at coordinate 12,386,937 of CM039446.1, forward strand.
CCGGGCCAGGAAGCGGCCAATTGTTAAATGTAAAATTACCTAGAATCGAATTGCCAAAATTTAGCGGTAATTTTATCGATTGGGTGCCGTTTTTCGACACTTTTAAGGGATTAATCCACTTGAACTGCAATTTAACGCCGTCCCAAAAACTGCATTATTTAAAGGCCTGTCTAGACGACGAGCCGAAGCGTACTTTAGATTCGTTAAAAATCAACGATACTAATTACGAAATCGCGTTAGATCTTTTAAAACAAAGATACGAAAATAAAAGGCTAGTCATCAATAATCATGTAAAAAATATTTTTGATTTGGGGCATGTTCAAAAGGGGGATTGTAAATCGCTGCGCAATTTTCTAGACGCGATAAATATTAATTTAAATACGCTTAAGTCCTTGAAACGCCCCGTAGATGCTTGGAGCGATTTGTTGGTGCATGTGATTTCATCCAGGCTAGATTATTTATCCTGTGCAGCCTGGGAGGAGTCATTGAACCCCAACGCGATTCCTACACACGAGGAATTATTGTCATTTTTGGAAAAACGATGCCAGACGCTAGAGTCGATGCAGGTTCACAAACAATTTTTTAGTAAAATAGAAAAATCTTCAACTGCAACTAAAAACTCTCACACTTTAAATCCGGGACTCTCCAAAAAACGTGTGTTTTATACATCTCGATCACAAACGAGTAAAAAATTTACAACTCCGTGTTTCATTTGCAACAAAACGCATGGTATTTTCAGTTGCGAAGATTTTTCGAAGCTAACGCCAAACGAAAGATTTGACCGCATCAAAACGATGAATCGCTGCATAAATTGCTTCAGATCAAATCACTCGACGAAAGACTGCAAGGCAAGCGGCTGTAAAAATTGTGGCAAAAATCATCACACCCTTTTACATTTTGAAAACAACGCTTCAACCAATAATAAAACAAATTTAAATGATGCGGAGGAATTTGACAAACTATGCCCCAGTACATCGCATTGTAATTTGGCGGTCACATCTAACATCTTGCTTTCCACAGCATTAGTGACTACATCCGGTCCAAATGGCAAACAAATACAATGTCGCGCGTTGTTAGATATAGGGAGTCAATCCCATTTTATCAGTGAACGGTTGTGTGCCTTTTTAAATTTGCCATCGCAAGACATAAACATGTCCATATTAGGAATAAATGGTAAAAGTAACATCAAAAAAGTAACGGATATTCATATTCAAAGCAGAATAACAAAATTTAGAGCAAATTTAAAATGTCTTGTCGTAAAGACGATCACGGAGCCGCTACCAACTCATACCTTCAACATTAAATCTCTCAACATTCCGTCAACCTTAGAGTTAGCAGATCCGTCATTTCATTGTCCAGGTCCCGTAGACTTACTAATAGGTGCAGAATTATTTTTAGATTTATTAATTTCCGGTAAAATTACTCTGGGAAAGAACAAACCAACTCTGCAGAATACGGTTTTTGGGTGGATTCTGGGAGGCGCCCTTGGCAATATAAGCGGTAACACGGCAAATTGTTTCAAAATAAGTTTAGATGAATCCATCGCTAGGTTCTGGGAATTAGAAAGTAGTGGTATCGGCGACCATAAAGAATTTGTAATAAAGTCTCACGGCGACAGTTGCGAAACGCATTTCAAAAATAGTACCGATCGCCTTCAGGACGGCCGGTTCCAAGTACGGTTACCCTTTTGTCAAAATCCGCCGGATTTGGGAATTTCCAAAGATATGGCATTGAACAGGTTTATGGCGGTCGAACGGAAACGGATGCGAGATCGCAAGCTTGACGAGGGGTATAAAGCTTTTATGAAAGAATATTTAGAGCTCGGGCATATGGAAAGAGTACCCAGTGACTCATCCGAAAATTCCTTTTACTTGCCCCATTCGTGTGTAATAAAAGAGACTAGCGCTACTACAAAGTTTAGGGTTGTTTTCGATGGTTCGGCAAAAAGTTCCAACAACAAAAGTTTAAACGACATGCTATTGACTGGCCCAGTCTTACAGCCCGATCTTTTCACTATTATTTTACAATTTAGACGACATCAATACGTAATGACGGCTGATATTTCCAAAATGTATCGATGCGTGATGATGCATCCCGATGATCGCAGGTATCAGAAAGTATTTTGGCGTGATAACCCTCAGTCTCCGATAGAAACGTATCAATTAAACACTGTCACATACGGCTTAAAACCTTCCTCATTTCAAGCAATAAAATGCATTCAACAAATAGGTTTCGAAGAGCGAATCAATTATCCCTTAGCCTACCGAGTAATCAATAATAATTTTTATGTAGATGATGCGCTTTTTGGTAGCGATTCTATTCCGGAATTAATAAGTATCAAAGAACAATTAAAAACGGTTCTCGCAAAGGGACGGTTTTCGTTGAGCAAATGGTCATCGAATTGTCCTGACGCCCTCCAACATGAAAGGGGTAAATCCACTGATTGTTTGATATTAGACAAGAATCATGATAATAAAACTTTGGGTATTAAATGGAATAACGAAGATGACTATTTTTCATTCACAAATTTAAGGTTCAAAGTCACAAAAAATACAAAACGATCCGTGATGAGCGCTATATCACAGCTATTCGATCCCTTAGGACTAATAAATCCAGTTGTCACGAAAGCAAAAATCATTATGCAACAAATATGGATTTCAAAAATAAATTGGGACGACGAACTTCCGGAAAATCTGAATAAGGCCTGGAATTCATTCGTCCATGATTTGCTTAATCTAAACAAAATACATTTTCCACGGAGTATTGTCTGTCGCGATCCCATTAAGGTAGAACTACACGGTTTTTGTGACAGCTCTGAAAAGGCCTATGGGGCCGTCATTTTTCTCAGATCTATAGATTATCAGTTGAATGTTCACGTAAGATTAGTATGTGCGAAGTCCCGCGTAGCACCGTTAAAAACAATTTCTTTGCCTAGGCTGGAGCTATGTGGAGCGGTACTATTAGCAAATTTATCCTCAAGGGTTGCGCAAATGTACGATCTGTTGCCTGAACACCGTCATTATTGGACGGATTCAAAAATCGTTTTGGCATGGTTAGCTGCTGACTCATACAACTGGAAGACTTTTGTAGCTAACAGAGTGTCAGAAGTTCAGCGCCTGACCAACGCTCATAATTGGCATTATGTAAAGGGCACAGAAAACCCGGCTGACGTAATAACTCGCGGAACTAATCCCACGGAATTAGGCAAAATTTCGTTGTGGTTCCACGGACCTACGTGGCTCCACCAAGTTAATTTAAATATTGATGCTACCGATACACGCGCGGAACTGCATGAAGGCGGGGACATTTTGGAACAACGAGTTATCGCTGCAGTAGCCGTCCAAAATCCAAAATTAGATTTTTTCATTTTACGCGTACATTCAAGGTTTTCGAAGCTAGTGAAAACAGTAGCTTCTTGGAAGCGTGTGATAACAAACTTGAAACACCGAGTCAAACGTGAACCCGAAATCAAAGGCCCATTAACTAACGATGAACTTAAGAATGCGCGACTTCGCGTGTTACAATTGACCCAAGCCGAAGCGTTTGCGAATGAAATACGTTCGTTAAAAAATGACAAAAGCGTCGTTACCAGTAGCATAGCGTCATTGAATCCATTTCTTGATTCCGACATGTTGATCAGGGTGGGGGGTCGATTGAATAATTCATCTTTTCCATTTGATAGAATATTCCCCGTTCTTTTACCTAAGCACCACGTGACGGAATTAATTATTCAGGAAGCGCATCTGAGACAATTGCATGCCGGTCAATTAGGTACGTTGGCCCAAGTAAGATTACTTTATTGGCCTTTGTCCGGGCGTAATCAGGTACGAAAGGTAATCAGGAACTGTCCAAATTGCTTTAAGGTAAACCCAAAACCGTACCACCAAATAATGGGAAATTTGCCGATGGAAAGAGTGACGTCAGCACGTCCCTTTTTAAGAGTCGGAGTGGACTTCGGTGGTCCAATAATGATTAAAGAAGGAAGAGGCAGAGGAAAAAAAACTCATTAAGTCATATATTTGTTTGTTCATCTGTCTCTCCACAAAGGCAGTACATCTTGAATTGGTGGGCGACTTAACATCCGAGTCGTTTTTCAATGCTTTAAAGCGCTTAATTTCGCGTCGTGGAAACATTAGCTATGTGATCAGTGACAATGCTACAAATTTTACAGGCACCAGAAGCGAACTCGCAAAACTACTTGGTAGTAAGGATTTGCAAAATAAGATAGAACGTGAAAAAATCACGTGGAAATTTATTCCACCTCGCGCTCCTAACTTTGCAGGCCTGTGGGAGGCCGGAATCAAATCAGTAAAAGGCCACATAAAACGTGTCATCGGAGATAATCACTTAACGTATGAGGAAATGTACACCCTACTGGTAGGTGTTGAGGCTGTTCTTAATTCGCGTCCCTTGACTCCTCTATCGAGCGATGCTAACGATTTTTCGGCCCTTACACCTGGACATTTTCTCATCGGTCATCCCTTGACCGCCATCATCGACTTAGACCATACCGGACTACCCTCCAACCGACTATCTCGCTGGCAGCTCGTGGAAGCTTTCAAGCAACATATATGGCGGAGGTGGTCTACCGAATATCTGACAAATCTGCACAATCGCTCCAAATGGAAGAAGCCATCCACTAAGGCCCCTCAAATCGGAACCATGGTCCTGGTAAAGGAGGATAATCTGCCACCTTTACAGTGGCGACTCGGCAGGATAGTGGAAGTACACCCGGGCAGCGACGGACTAGTGCGCGTTGTGACTGTAAAGTGCCGTAATGGACTGTTTAAACGTGCCATTTCGAAAATCTGTGCGTTACCATATGAAGACAATATGTTGTGACTCGCTAGTGGGTTGCAACAATTCCTTTAATTGTTCCAAGGCGGGGGGTTATGTTACGCGTACCGATTCGGTGAACGACCCACCCCACCCCTGTTAGGGGTATTATGACCGACCGCTTGGGACCTTGAAGACGAGAACGCATTCATTCACTCGAGAGTTTTGAATTGTAACACTTAGTATTGTAACTTAGGTGCACGGTGGCCAATAAATACATTTTATAAATTCTATACGTTTGCTTTACATATACGACGGTCTGCTGTTCGAGCTATACCTAATACTAAACAGGCTGATTACCTTATTTCTAACTACCAACGTGCATTTTGTCGCAAGTAGCAAGAAGTTGAGTAAAACAATAAATGTTTTGTTGTAAAAAAGGTTTAGCTCATAATCCAGGTGCCTAGATCTAGATATGTAGAAGCAAGGAGAAACGCTTGGGGCAGCTAAATCGTCGGCGAGTGAAAAGGGTTCATCGAGCCTGAAAGTAAGAAGAGTTTAAGGTGGTGACAGGTGGAGCCGTAGGTTTGCAGGTGTGTTCAAGAATCGTAGTATTAGTAGGTATCAAGGATCAACGCAAACAACTGCAGGAACAATCGCAACCTGTCCTACTTTCTCTTCCAGTTTCTAGAATTTTCTAAACTCTTTCTTTACCTACTTCCACCTCTCCAAAACCGAACTTACCTGTCGACAATTGTTTAACCTTCCTTCTTCTTCCTCGAGCCTTCAAACCGTAAGCTTCTAATAAAAATCTGAAAACCGTAACCGTGGCTATTTCTGAAAATCACCAACGATACCAACACAACTATCGCTTTTATTTTCATACTTTTATTTATATACTTATCTTAGTGTGATAAATAGGTACATGTATTTTATTACAAAACACCCTGTATAGTCACAGGGTGTTTTGTATTAAAAAAAAAAGTAGGAGACAGCACCTTTGACGAAGTTTTTAATTACCTAGACACCCGATAATAATGTTAATGTTCATGATACATAAATACATAAACATAAAATAACAATATAACATTTATAACACATAACACAGAATATTTACATCGAGTTTAAAATTTAAGAATTGGTCAAATCCATCGATATACACGTAAGAAAACAGTGCAAATTTCAGTGTTTAACAAATATTGTACGTTTATATTTAAAACATCTTAAAATAATTAGATCCTACATAACTGTGTTGCAAATCGCTGAAATATCTGGCCATTCCTCTACAAATTTTTAAAACTGGATTTGAACATTAGTAACTTCTATGATGCACATTGTTTTATTGTTTATGTTTTTCTTTTATATAACTCATACCTACAAAATTGTTAACAAATTTAATTCTGATCTATGTGCTCATTTACGTTGGTCGGTTAAGGTCCATTTACCACGATGCACTACAATAACTGATATAAAGCAATAAATTCAGTGGTAGTAGACTAATTTTTCGTAATTATGTCTTTTTGGTGTTCAAAGTGACATCGTTTCGATGGAATTGTCTAATTTTAATCGTGTATTTAATGGCAGTTTGTCAAATTTTTCACATGTATCTTTACTTTTAAAAGATTTATGAAAATTTTTAAGAATTTATAGTTCTAATATGTTTTATTTAATAGTAATAGTAATAGTAATAGTAATAGTAATTTATTCATGACAAGAATTACATAGTAATTTTTGATACGTCAAATATAAGTAGGTACACTAGCGAAAATTAAATTTTACAAATTCTTCTAAAGAATAAAAAGCATTCTCAATTAATAAGGTTTTTACACAAAATCTAAAACTGGCGCAATTTCTGTCTTTAAGACTTGGTGGAAGACTGTTAGGGAGCTGATAACAAAAGATTAGGGGAAGTAGCTATAAGTGTTGTATCGTCTGCATACAATATAAAGTTAGTATCATGATCGCAGTCAGGTAAATCAAGATAAAACATAAAATCGGTCCTAAGACCGACCCTTGGGGTACGCCTTGCTGCACAGTTAGACATGACGAATTTACATCATTAAAATGAACAAATTGTTTACGTTCGTGCAACTACGATTCTAACAATTTAATACATGAGTTGTCTAAATTATAATAGGATAATTTTTTTAGAAATAAGCTATGTGAAACACAATCAAATGCTTTTGTTAAGTCTAGGCATAAAGCGTGTGCATACTCTTTGTTCTCAAAGGCATTTAAGACTATATCACTTAATCTGTTTATAGCTAGGTTTGTTGACGAATTGCGACGAAAACCAAACAGATCTTTATTGAATAAGTTATTGTGTTCAAAATGATTACAAATTTGAGTTTTTAAAATAATATACTTTGCCTAGAATGGGAATTAAAGAAATTGGCCTGAAATTCGATGGATCATTCAACGATACCTTCTGATGGATTGGTATAACTTTTGATAACTTTAAAACATCAGGGAATATACCTTTGTTAATACAGATATTGATAAGTTTGGTAAAGGGAGAAACGATAACATCAATTAAGGTTTTTATTATTTTAACGTTGGTACCATAAGCATCATAACTCCACTATTTTTTAAAGTATTGATAGCATCTCTCACATTATTAAATGTCACTTCTTGAAAGATAAATTTAGGAATATTATTATTTGAAAGAAAATTGTAAGATATCTTATTAGCTTGTGGTAATTTATTAATATCATCGGCTATACTAACGAAATGTGTTAAATTGCGTTGATGTTATTTCAGAGTTCGATAATTTATTATGTTGCTTATTAGGATTAATAATATTCGACATTGCTTTTTGTTTATTAATAGAGTTTGCAAGGTATGTATCGTGTGATGCTTTTTTTGCTTTTTGTAATTCACTACGGTATTTCTTTCTGAAAATAGCAACTTCTTTTTAGTTATTAAACTCTTCTTGTTAAGTTCACATAGAAATTTTGAGTGTATCTCTCATATGACGTAAACTGTTGTTGAACCAACTTATTCCATATTTCAGGAACAGTTTTAGTTGGAAAACATGTATTTATAGCTCTAAGAATAGTGTCATTAAAGAAATCAAACTTATTATTTACGTCCGTGTCATGATCATTTATAAAACTCCAATTTTCTAATTCAATTATATTGTAAAGTTATTCTATATTAGTAATTGGTCTGTATGAAGTTAATTGTGTACTGCTTGTTTTGTTATTGCTTAACCAAAAACTGATACACACACCACTATGGTCAGAAATATTAGGATCATGTAAGCATCATTTCTCGTTATATCGAAAACGGTTTGCTTTAAATTGAATGACATCATATTCACAACCGTTTGTGTCTGGTAATTACGACTATTAAGAAAATGCACATTAAAATCCCCTACTATAATGATCAAGTTATTCTTTAAAATTTCTTCCAACAATAAGTTTAGTTGTTCGATAAAAGTGTTAAAATCACCTATACAGACTTATTATGAGTACACTGTCGATTTGTATGCCAGCAAATTCACATTGTTTTCTTGAGAGTATTTGTTCAAATCTATACTTTTTATCCTGTCTAAAAATGAATTTATTACATAAATGCTTACTCCACCATGTGTGGAGACACTTCTACTGAAGAAAGAAATCAGCCCATAACCTTCCAAACAAGTCTGATTACAATCAGAATTATTGAGCCAGTGTTCATTGAAACATAAAATCTCAAGAGGTTGTGAACATTTTAAAAATGACTCAAGTTCTATGAGTTTATTATTAATGCTTTGGATATTAAGATGATATACATTAATTAGATAGTTACGAGAAGAAATTTTGTTGGAGTTTAATTGTTGTTGTTTGACCGTTGATTCACTAAAAAAGACTTAACATTGAATTCTCTTAAACAAACAGATTCAGGCCATCAGCGTTGTAAATTTTGTCATAAAGTTCTGTTGGAACATCGATACTAAAAGCAGAGTTTTTTCCCTTCGTTTGGAGCTTCTTAATCTCAATGTTTTTAATTTCGGCAAATTCACGGATGTGATCGGCAATGTCTTGGACGGATGCAGTGTTTCCGGAGATATGTCCTACATAAATCCATTTGCGTCGAATAGCGCCCTGAATGCTCGAAGACGACGACAATTTTCCAGTACCATATAAGGATTTACCCCTGGATATCCCACCTTTACGAGTATTTTTGTTGCTATTGCTGGATCTACTTTCTACCGTTTTCCACTTTAAATTTTCTTCAGGAACATCGATTTTTGTTTGTCTGTCTTCAAATGTGCTTTTTTTATTTACAATGATATTATTATCTGGTACCTCAGCTGAACTGTAGATTGCAGTAAAATTTCCGTTCCCATGGTCTGAAATTCGACAATTCCATTTCTTTTTTGTCATCACCTTTAAAAAGCGAAGTGAATGTCGGCTTTTCTACTTCCATTGAAGAAGTTGGCGGGATATTAGCCGGTTTTTCTTTATCAATTAACTTAGTTTTTATGTCAGCGACTTCTCTATTGAGTGATCAAATTTCCTCATTTTGCTTGGTAATGATCGCTTTTAGTTTTACAATTTGATCTTGGCAGGATAACAAAGAGGACTTAATGGACATCAGTTATGAACTTACGTTTGTTCCGACGATACGACACTGGTCGCAGAACCATAACAGCGTACCATCGAGAAGGATCTTCAGTTCGGATTTTTTTAGACCCGTACATTTGATGTGATATATTATATTACATATACCACTACACTCAACTGTGTCTTCGTTTTCTTTAAATTGGAGATTGCAAACGGAGCACTTAGGTTCATCGACGCTCATCGTTGCTTACGATGCTAACTTTAAATCTTTTTTTTATGTTCCGTCAAGGATTTCGTGTTTTATGTTATTTAACAAAAAATTTCTCATTTTACTGTCAAAGTTTCGATTTTTATGCGCGTTGTCTATCGGCAGTTTCTCACTCTGGTCCACAACATACACCTTCGCACCATTCGATACTAATAATTCTAATGTCCTTAAAGTTCCATGCTCACAGGCGTAGTGTATCGGCAGTCGTCCATCTCCATCCGGAACATCCACTTTCGCACCTTTTTTGCACAAAAATAGAATTATTTCATATCCCCACCGGTCGTTTCTACACGCATAGTGCATCGGTAGCTGACCATCTTTGTCCCGAACATCAAATTTGGCTCCTTTCGTTGCCAATGATTCTACCATGGTTAAGCTTCCGTGTTCACAAGCATAATGTATCGGCAGCCGTCCATCTCCATCCGGAACATCCACTTTCGCACCTTGTCTCCACAAAAATAAAATTATTTCGTCTCCGTACCAGTCATTTCTACACGCATAGTGCATCGGTAGCTGACCACCTCTGTCTGGAGAATCAAATTTCGCTCCATTCGTTGTCAGTAATTCTACCAAGTTTAATTTTCCCTTTTCACAAGCATTATGTATGGGTAACCGACCATCTCCATCGGGAACATCCACTTTCGCACCATACTCTACTAGTAGTGGTATTATATTTGTATTAAATTTTTCAAACGCATAATGTATAGGCAGTCGTCCATCTCCATCCGGAACATCCACTTTCGCACCTTTTTTGCACAAAAATGAAATTATTTCATATCCCCCGCACTGATTTCTGCTCGCATAGTGAATCGGTAGCTGACCACCTCTGTCCGGAACATCAAATTTGGCTCCTTTCGTTGCAAGTAATTTTACCATGGTTAAGCTTCCGTGTTCACAGGCATAATGTATCGGCAGCAGTCCATCTCCATCCGGAACATCCACTTTCGAACCATTCTTTACCAGGAGTATTATAATACCTGTATTAAATTTTTGAAATGCATAATGTATAGGCAGTTGTCCATCTCCATCCAGAACATTCACTATCGCCTCTTTTTTATGCAAAAATAAAATTATTTCATATCCCCATCGGTCATTTCTACACGCATAGTGCATCGGTAGCTGACCATTTTTGTCCCGAACATCAAATTTCGCTCCATTCCTTGCCAGTAATTTTACCATACTTAACACTCCCTGTTCACAAGCATAATGTATCGGCAACCGACCATCTCGATCCGGAATATCCACTTTCGCACCTTTTTTGCACAAAAATAAAATTATGTCATGTCCCCATCGGTCATTTCTACACGCATAGTGCATGGGTAATTGACCACCTCTGTCCAAAGCATCAAATTTCGCTCCATTCGTTGCCAGCATTTCTATCATGTTTAACCTTTCCTGTTTACAAGCATAGTGTATCGGCAACCGTCCATCTTCATCCGGGACATCCACTTTTGCTCCATTTTTACACAAATATAAAATTATTTCATATCCCCACTTGTAATTTCTGCACGCACAGTGTATTGGTAGCTGACCACCTCTATCTGGAACATCCAAATTCGCTGTATTCGTTGCCACTAATTCTACCATATTTAACATTCCCTGTTCACAAGCATAATGTATCGGTAGCCGTCCATCTTCATCCGGAACATCCACTTGGGCACCATTGTTGACCAGTAGGATTATAATATCTGTATCAAATTTCTGAAAAGCATAATGTATCGGTAGTCGTCCATCTGCATCCGGAACATCCACTTTCGCACCATTTTTAACTAGTACCATTATAATATCGGGACGCCATTTTTGAAATGCATAATGTATTGGCAGTCGCCCATCTCCATCCTGAACATCCAATTTCGCTTTATGAGTTACCAGTATTTTTAGTGTTTTTAAACTTCCGTATTCACAAGCATAATGTATCGGCAGCCGTCCATCAGCATCCGGAACATTCACTTCCGCACCATTCGTTACTAGTGCTTTTATAATAGCTGTATGCAATTTTTTAAATGCACTATGAGTTGGCAACTGGCGATTTTCATGCGGAACGTCAGCTTTCCGTCTATTCTTTAGCGGTAACTCAAATAGAGCTAAATCTTTAGGTTCACAAGCATAATGTATTGGCAACCGTCCATCTTCGTCCGGAACATTCACTTTCGCACCATTCATTAGCAGCATGTCAACTACAGCTAAATCTCCATGATCACAAGCATAATGTATCGGCAGCCGTCCATCTGCATCCGGAACATCCACTTTCGCACCATTCTTTAACAGTATGTCAACTATGGCTAAATCTCCATGTTCACAAGCATAATGTATCGGCAGCCGTCCATCTGCATTCGGAACATCCATTTTCGCACCCATTCTTACTAGTACCAGTATGATATTTGGACGCCATTTTTGAAGTGCATAATACATCGGCAGTCGCGCATCTCCATCCCGAACATCCAATTTCGCTCCATAAGTTACCAGTAATTCTAGTGTTTTTGAACTTCCGTGTTCACAAGCATAATGTATCGGCAACCGACCATCTCTGTGCGGAACATCCACATTTGCACCATTCTTTAGCAGTATGTCAACCACACCTGAATCTTCATGTTCACAAGCATAATGTAAGGGCAGCCGTCCATCTGCATCCGGAACATCCACTTTAGCACCATTCTTTAACAGTATTTCTACTACACCTAAATCTCCATCATCACAAGCGTAATGAAGCGGCAAACGACCGTCTTCATCTAAAACGTCAATTTGGGCTATGTGTTTTAAAAAATCTAAATGCCCCTTTTCAAGCGCAATATGTATGGGACGTCTTCCGTTTCTGTCCTTATTATTCGTGTTCACTTCTCTGAAAATTAATGACCGTAACGTCTTGGTTAGATTTTTTTCACATGCATAATGCGCCAACGATTGACCTTTCGAATTTGGCACATCTATTCTAAACTCTGGGAAATGTAACGCAAAACTTAATATTTCATCAATTTCCGAATCCATAATGAAAAGTTCTTCTACGCAATCCCACTCGGAATGACTTCGTTCTTCGGAAAATACTTTTTTTAAAATGTGTGTTGACTTGTTAAAAAGAGCTAAGGCTAAAATACTTCTTGAACTAATATTATTGTATGTGGTTTTTAAAGGAACAGAATTTTCAATACACTCATAAATTATTGGACAATCAAACCTAATTGCATAATATAAAACTGCCACTAAATACTCCTCAGCGAACTGATTCCCGTCATATAGTGGAATCAAAAATGGTAACAAAATCATCAGCTTTTTAAAACACACATGACCCGATGCGCTGAATTTATAAAATTTTGGTGCTATATCATGATAATTTAGAGTTCTAAAGACTTTTTTATTGTTATTAATTAACCACGCTGTGTTGAAACTCTTTCCAATCAAAATATCATTGTTTTTAACAAGTGGATAGCTTTTATTCCAGGCGCAAGCCACTTCCAAAACGTCACGACCAATAACGTCTTTTTCAGTTCGATCGGTATGTATAAATACTTCTAGAATTGTAAGATTCTTATATATAACTCCTACTAAACATTTTGAATTTCCCGCTAACATTAGATCTAAAAAAAATCGAATGTTTTTATATCTATCGTCAGAAATAAAGTTATTATCACGTGCTATAGATGCTTCGTGTTCAAATAGATATAGCGCTGCAAAATATTCACCATAGGAATTATGAATGAATTCCACATCATATTTAGATATAACGCGGCTTATAAAACCCAAATCATCTCCATCGTTTTTAATTTTTTCTACAAAACTGTCAGTCGTCCGGCCATAACAGAATAATTTATTTACAATTTTGTATATTAAAGAGTTATAAATGTAAAAACTTGCAGCTAGACTTTTATAATGGTTCATTCTAGCGTTTTTCTCGTTTTCAAAATTTTGTCTATTGTGTTCATTTTCTAATGTAATTTGTTTCTTGAGGTATAGAACATGAAATTTTTCTTCAACGAAATGTTGATATAGATCAAGAACAGTGAAAATACCGTCTAACAACGCTAGGTATTTGTCTTTCTCTTTTAAAAATAATTCGGTAAGCATATAAATTTGTAGCGGAATGCCTAAAATTTCATAATTTGGAAAAGACATGATATTTTTTCTTATTTTATTGAAAGTTTCGTTCAACTCTTTATCTTTAATCGATAAACGGTTTTTAATATATTCTTTTTGTTCGTTTTCACTAAATTGTTTCATATTTCGTGAAAACGTATCTAACTCGTTTTCCAACATACCCCTTAAACTGATTCGAGAAGTCAACAATTGCTTCACTCCTTTTTCCGAAAATGCATTTACTAAATCTAAAATGGAAACTTGAGTGGCATCAGATGCTTCATCGAGACCATCCCATATTAGTTGTATTTGATTTTGTTCCAGCATTGTTTTGAACACTTTGTGGTGGAACGGGTTAGTACATTCCCGACAAGTATCTTCAAAGATGTATTTTAAGAAATTATCCACGTTTGACCCATGTTTCCTGAAGTGTAAGGCGTGATTTCTGGCGTAGATTAAAATGATCCACTTTGTCGACTTACTACTATTTTTTAAACTCTTCGCTAATGTGCTTTTTCCCATTCCAGCATCAGCGCAGATAATGTTGATATTTTGTGGGGATTGACTAAAGTACTGACCCTCGCCGATAGTGTACTCCATAAATTCGCTTTGTAAACGAAACCTCTCAAGTTCGTTGATATATTTTCGTTCCGAGCCATAATTCCCACTTTCCATCCACTCCAAACGATGATTGTCTAAATATCTGAAGTGATGGAACTGAATTTCTGAATTATTTTTACACAATGTAGAAAATGTTTCCTGTGAAAGTTCCTCTCCACAAACACATATCTTCTCTAGATGAATTGTTTTCCGAGTGATCTCAACGTCATTCACCTTGCTGATAACTAAATTTGGTAAAAATTGTTTGAAAGATTTCACATCTGCTACGCAATCAACCAAAACAATTGTATTTTCACTAATGTTTTGCAAATATTTAACATCTATTAAAATTTTCGTCAATTTTCTTTCGATATGACTGGGCGGCAGAACATCTTTGTGTTGTCCAAACAGCAATGTAGCTTCCATCATTTCAACTAAATCATCTGCAGTGATGAAGTTGCCGCTATCTTCGCAGATTTCCAGCAAATATTTCAATGCAACGTCTTTTTGACCTTGCAATGAATATGTAAAATTCGTTAGAATTTTTTCATACAACTGTGCGTGTTTTTTTAAATCAGATAACTTTTGAAACAATTGTGGTTTATGCTGGCCACCTGTACTGTCTTGTTCGAAGTCAGTACTAGTCGTCTCATTAAACGTTTGTCGATTATTATCTAGTATAATTAGATTTTTAGCTTGGCATATTTTGACTGCTTGATAAACTTGTGGGGATCCTTTAACGACTAACGGACTTTTTCCCAACAACCACATGAGCTTCGATACTTTTGTTGCGTCTTTATCATAGAGACTATCTTTTGTTTCTATTTTGTTTTCGATAAGTTGGTAGTTGTGATTCACTTCAATCGCTTCTTCCATATCAACTATACCGTCGACAGAATTTGACCAAACTGAATTGATTTTGTTGAAACTGTTTTTCTTTATAAGAGTCACATCAAATTTCGAAACGGCTTCTCGAAAAATTTTTCTTTTGGTGTTCACTAGTCTACCGGTAACAAAAGATAACGGTCTGATAAAAGGTGACAATACACAAAGGGTTATCATTTGTTTCATCCAGGTTTTATTCAATTTGATTTTTTTCCCCTCCTTCATACTCCACTGAGTTATAAAATGTAGATACTCCCGAAAAACGGTTTCATTGCTTTCAAAATGTGTCTTAAACATCTCACGTGTACACGTTTCCAGTCCTTTGGTATTTGTTTGACCAATATAGAGATACAGATTTTTAAAAAAAGGTCCATATTCTTTGAATTTGTCTTCGTTTTCTTCGAATCTATAGCACTGTCCTCCCAACTTTGAAATACGTGTACTTAACAAGCTGGCTTGTTCACATGGTGTCAATTTGCCAAATTTAAACTGACCTATGTGCTCATCGTTTAACTTAGAATTGGTAAACAAAACCATCTTGGTAGGACGTTCAGACAACTTCGGCTCTTTTTTGAAGCCTTTATAATACTTCTCGATGCTAAAGTTTCCACTCGATGCATTTAACTGCTCAATTTGTATTCCTCCTGTTTTGCTGACGTGTTTCAACTGAATAGCAAACGTTTCGGTACGATTTTTGAATTTAATTTCTACTACAACGTCATCGAAAGAACCATATGCACTATCGTTCGACGACAAATAAAAATTTTCCACGTCATCGTCAATTATTAATTTTAAAATTAAGTTCGCTATGTAGAGGTGTTCGTATTCTTTGCCTAGATCTGTGGTACCACTTCCCTTCTTAAATTTCTGAAAACAATATTTAATAAAGTAAGAGGTCCAATTAAAAAAAAACATTATTTAATCCATAATGGTTGTCGAAGTAGGTGACGTAATCAAACTCATCATGATGACCATGGTCTAATGCATCGACAACCATTTTGAAATATTGTTAAAATGCAGTTAAAATGATTGAAACATTTTTCATAAACACGCTGTACATTATTTCTACTTTCTCAGTTAGAGCAGCTTTAATGTGTAGTTTTAACCCAACCCAAATTCAATTTCAGTTGCCAAATAAAATTTGAGTGAGGGCAAATATTAACATGTTTTTCATTAGATATGTGCCATCTTGATGTTGCAAAAAGTCTGTTAGAAAAAAACATAGATATGGCAGTTTAGTTCTTTACTTAATCTCAATTAAAACATTCTATAAACTGGACTTTAGTGTGGTTAATTAATTAATCAATCTTCTCCTGCGCACTGAAGAGTCAAAATCAATCAAATTTCATTTTTTTTTAACCGCTAATGCTTGAAATTTGAACGTGCCAATACTTAAATTCTTTCGAAGTATTCACAAAAGAGTTGAAGTTATGCATGTACTGAGCAATTGAGAATATTGTATTCTTTGCCGTTGTATTAAGTAATCTTAACGAAGGTCAAAAGGATGTTTAATTGAAATAATTGATAGAACCCTGCGAAGATAACGGCCACTTTACCACAGACGATTTTGTTGAAACAAATTCCGCTTGTTTGAAAAATTATAGAAAGTTTCTGTTTTCTGATAACCTTTACACATAGGTATGTAGTAAAAACCAGTGGCAAATAACCAACGGAAAAGGGTGTATTATTGTCAATGTACATGCATAACTTCGATTGTTTATGTTTATACATCGAAAGAATGTCACGTAGAAATTTGTTGAATTTGAATGAGTTGTCTCCTCAAAACAGAATACAAAAATTATTAATTAAGACGCAAAGGAACAAAATATCTTGAAAATGATTATTCTTATTTGATCATAATTAAATAAGGACGTGGGAATTCTCACATTTTCTAAAAATGAGGTTCTGAATTTGATCATCCACGTGATATTTTTAATATGTATACATACAAAATTTGACAGCAAACGGTTCACCAGAGATTACGTGTCTGATAAAAATGGATACAGACAGACAGACGAATGGAAGCAGGAGACTGCTTTTTTCGTATCGTAGGGGTCATGAAACGTCGAGAAATCATAACAGTGGCCATTCGTTCGATGGACTCGATTACAATACCTCCTTCACTTACGCTCGGGAAGTAAAAATACCATCGAATATGCATTCAAAATGATTTGTACCTTAGGATTGAAGAAAGTTGTGTTGAAATACTTTTGGGCCAACTTTCTAAAATTTCATTTATTTCATTTAAACAATAATCTAAAATTATTACCGTGTGACGCAGTTTATTGCAAAAGGTTTAATGCACTCATAAACCATTAATCATTTAACTACTTCGTACTAAAATGCAATTTTTATTAGATAGATTTTTAATAGATCTTACTTTCATTGTGTGGATTAATAAAGCATAAATATAGAAATTATTAATTAAATTGTTGTTGGGAATGATCAGATAATACAGCGTGATCAACAAGTACATTTAAGTGGGTACCAATTAATTTTGCTTGAATTTTATTTACGTCAAAATTTGTTATCCATTATCATTTAAATGATAATGATAACTAGAGAGCGGATTTTATGAAATTTGCGTATCCGTTGTAGTTTGCATATAAGTCTTGATATGTAATAATATGTGCACGAATTATGCTAGTTAGAAATAAATATAGCTACAAAAAAATATTTCACGTAACCCTAATGTAGAAATACGAAATTTCATGAATTATATTGTAAATATTCTCCGGAGTTTCAAATAACCAGGAAAGGTTTGGGTTTTATGGTACTTTGGAAAGACCACTCGGTGTTAAACCGCCCTTCCAGGTAAATTCAGCCCCTAAACACGTGTCAATATATCGAACATAACTCGAATGAATTGTTTCTGGATTAAACAAGTTTGGAAGTGTGCTATTACCTACTTCACTTCAATCTCAAGGGTGGAAAGTGACATAGGGCAATTATCTGTCACTTTCCACCCAAGAGATGGAAGTGAATGTCACTTTCGACCCTAAAACGTTACGCATTTGTAACAATGATAGATATCATATTTCGAAAAGTATCTAAAAATAAATTGTTACCAAAATCGTAATTAAATAGTCGACTACCTACTGCTATTTTTTAATTTGTTCTGTTTAGTATAAGAATATTATCTTTAAAAATGATATTTATGTATATTTTGTAATAAAACGTAAGCTTGAGAAACCTGTTTTGGTAATTTGTAAATAAATTTAGTTCGATTAGTAACCTTTTTTTTTTGTTAATTTTTGGAGCATATGCAACTGCATTTCTCTGCATATATTAATAAAGTTACTGCATATTTGCACAAATTTGATGCATATTATATTAATAGTCATCATTCTTAACATTTTGCTGCATATTTTCCGCTTTCTAGTTATAACTAAATCAACTAAACTGTCTTCAGCGCTTTAAAGTTACATAGCGCCAAGCATTTGACAATAGCAGCCTAAGAAAGTTCCCTCAGAATTAGTAATTTTATTGCCAACTCAAACAGTACCTGTCGATCCCACTGTATTTACCATTTACAGCTACACAATACTTGTAAAATATTAAATTTACATTAATATTTAACAAACTTACCTGGGAAGAATTTTCAGGTGTTTCACATTGTTCATCGATATTTGTTATTCTCGAAATCTAGAAATGCAATTACAAATAATTTATTAGAAAATGTATAGAGCACCAATAACTTACGGTTGCCATGTTTAATTAGAACAAAAAATGATAATTGTTACACAATTGAAACTTGCAATGAAAATAACTTTGGTCACTGTTATTGTGGTACATATAGACTATAAAGCCATTTTGATAGAGATGCAATAAAACAATCAATAGGTATTATAAAAAAAATAATCTTATCTCTTAAAAAGCTTCTAAGAAAAATGGTCCTCCTAAATCCCCCGTTTTGATCGCCCATGTTAAGGCCCATTTTAGCTTTTTACTTTGCGAGCGTAAGCAAAGGAAGTATTGTATCAAGTCCGTCGGCCCACTCTCTACATTTACGTTTCCTCGACCTTGCATGACCCCTACAGAACGAAACAATAGGTCTCCCGTTTCCATATGTCTGTCTGCCGTACCGATTTTTATTAGACAGATAATAAAGTACTGGGCCGATTGTTGAATTTTGTATTTATATTGGGAACGTAAATAGGTTTTAAATTGTATGAAGTAACATAGTCCTACACATGTAGTCTATGATTCCGAATTGAGTTTTTACCCGAAACGTCCAGATTTTTGGAAAAAAAATTAAAATTATAAAACAACATTTTGCAATGCTTTGAAATCTTGCAGGTGTTTTAAGGTTATAACGAGTATAATAAATTTTTAGTCAAAATATATTTGCTTATCCCCTCCAAAAAATTGATGACGTCAGCTCAAAAATTTGTCGAATAAATCCTACCTAACATGTACAAAATATGATGAGCATGTACTTGTAATTTATCATTCCATTCATATTTTTTGGATTTGCATATACAGGGTGACTCAAACAATTAATGAATGCGTAAATTTATTTTATTGATTTACTCAGCAACTACAAAACCGAATGCTTTAAAATCTTGAAGATGTTTTAAAGTAATAAGCATGGTAAATTTTTGATCAAAATATATTTGTTTATCCGCCCTAAAAAATTGATGACGTCACCCCAAAATTTTGCTGAATAAGTCCTATCCAAAGTGTACAAAATATGATAATAATAATAATAATAATAATAAACTTTATTTCCATCGGACAATTCTGTCCATAGTGGACATAGATACACTAATATATTACTTTAACTTAAAAATAAATTTACTATAAACACTAAAAACTAAAAACCAAACAAAATAAAAATAAGTAATAAGAATAAGTAATAAGAAACAACAATAAAAAACTTAATACACTCACCGGCAAAAAAAGCGAATCACCCAAAGTTTGTATTGAAAATGGTTCCTTTTTTAAACGTTTGGCTACAGTCAATATCAGTTTTGAAAAAATCACACAAAATATACTAACACTAGGTTTTTGGTTCTTTTTTGTACATGATATGAACCTCAAATCTGAAGATGATAAGTTTTTTCCAACAATGAGATTTGCAGTTGTGACGTTTAGAGGGCATTAACAGACGGTTTGTTATTGTGATTTGATGAAAACTGTGTTTTTGTCAATTAACATGAGTATTGTGGCCATTAATGCAGCACGAGCAATTGCTCTTATTCAGGATGGTCGAAGTTAACGGTACGTTGCCAATACGTTAGGGGTATCACAAGTGAGCATTCACAGAACTGTACGACGGTTTAATGAGACTGGATCATACAGCCGAAGACCTGATTCGGGTCGTCCAAAGAAAACATCGGCTCGGGATGACCGTTTTTTAACGCTGACCGTGTTCCGTAATAGGGATACGACCGCAGTTGAGGCCAGAAATCAACTTGAAGAAACACGAGGAGTTAGTGTAAGTGAAAGAACTGTAAGAAAAAGGTTAACTGCAGCTGAATTGAGGGCCCGTAGACCTGCAAGTGGCCCAGAACTTCTCCCACGACACAGAGTAGCCCGACTTGCATTTGTTCGAGAACACGTTAACTCGGATCTCGCTCAATGGGGCCAAGTACTCTTTACAGATGAGTCGCGTTTTTGTCTACGTTCTCCTGACGGCCGTCAAAGAGTATGGCGAAGAAGAGGCGAAAGGTAGGCTCAGTGCAATATTGTTTCCAGACTCAGTTTTCATGGAGGTTCAGTGATGGTCTGGGCAGGAATTTCTGCCGAAGCTCGCACGGAACTTGTAGTGGTGGATAGAGGCACAATGAATGCTGATCGATATGTAGCAAATATTCTTCAAGAGCATGTCGTACCTTTTGCTCCTTTTATTGGCGATAATTTTATTCTAATGCATGATAATGCTAGACCACATATCGCTACAGTTGTACAAACCTACCTCGACGAATTCGGGATTTCACGTATGGAATGACCAGCACGCAGTCCAGACCTGAATCCAATTGAGCATGTGTGGGACATATTAGGTAGACGTATCAGAGCACGTGTGCCGGCCGTACAACACATAAGAGATCTTGCAAATGCGCTAGTTGAAGAATTTGACCAATTAGCCCAGGCTGAGATTAGACACCTCATAGAAGGCATGGGAAGACGTATGGCAACCGTAATGCAAGCTAGAGGCGGCAACAGTCGTTAATAATGATATGTTAAGTAGTCTTTTGTTGGTTTAATGTAATGGATTTTCTGGTATTTTTTAATAAACTCGTAATTGTTGCAACTTCAGCGAAGGTCCCGTTACCTTTTCATCTCCTTTGTCCTAGATAAACTAATCTGTCTTATAAATGTGACGCACACCAGAATTTATTGAAGATTTCTACAAAAATACTAATGATTCGATTTTTTTGCCGGTGAGTGTAGTTCATAAGCACCAAAATAAAAAGTTAGAAATCCCTGCTTTTAATCCTTAATTGACATTAATTTTTTACGCATGGCCTTTGTTTGAAACTTATCATGAAATATATCAATGTCCTGATTGCATACACTATTGTACAATCTAAAGCACTTAATTAGAGTAGAGTTAAAATGGTGATACGTTCGAGGAATTGCAAAATAAAAAATGTTAACATTTCTGCGGGTAAAGTTAGGAACAACAATCTTTATTTCACTCAGCAAATTATAACTACATATTCCACCACATACAAGCTTTTGAAGGAATGATAAAAGAAACATATTCCGTCTAGATAACAGACTGTCCTCATTAACAATGCGAAGTAAATCAGCATGATCATGATGCCTTATAGGATAGTAACCAAAGGTCTTGAAATATATAAATTTACAAAATTTCCTATTAACCAATTCAAGAGCATCTATATAGATTTGATGATGAGGTGTCCAGATAATACAACAATACTCCAACTTTGAACGCACAAGTGCATAGAAAAGAATTCTAATGCATGATAAGTTATCAAATTCTCTGGCAATTCTAAAAATAAATCCTAAAGTTTTCAACGTGGTATTTATCAATTGCAATATTTGTGGCACAAAAGTCAATTCATTGTCAATGATAATACCTAAGTCTGACAATTGATCAACCTGGATTAGTACCTTACCTTTTATATTATAATAAAAATAAATATGATTTTTCTTCCTCGAAAATTTTAGAACCCTACACTTATCTTTGTTAACCTCCAAACAGTTTCTTTTACACCAATAAATGAAATTATCTAAGTCCTGTTGCAGTTCAAGACAATCATCATATGAATTAATGACTTTAGCAATTTTTTTATCATCAGCATACAGATATGCATGAGAACTAATGTAATCTAACACATCATTAAAGAACAAAATGAACAAGAGCGGTCCTAAATTCGAACCCTGGGCCACACCTGAATGAGCACAAAAACTCCCTGAGACAAAACCCTTATATTCTACATATTGCACTCTCTTTGTTATAACAGATTGCACCAAAGAAACTAATCCGTCACATAAGCCAAAATTTCTAAGTTTTTTTAATAGAATGCAGTGGTGAACCTTATCAAATGCCTTCGACAGATCTGTATATATAACGTCAACTTCATTACCTTTATCTAATTCTTGTGAAATAAAATTAGTAAATTCACACAAATTTGTTGCTGTCGATTTTCCCTTAACAAATCCATGTTGCTCAGGCATAATCATATTATTGACATGAGAGTATATGATATTGCTCAACATGGATTCATATAACTTAGCGAAATTTGATAAAATTGCTATCGGCCTATAATTTTTTACGCACCCTTTGTCCCCAGATTTAAAAATAGGACACACTCTCGATTGCTTCCACACTACAGGATATTCTGACTTCAGTGCAATTAGGTTGAATATTCGCGCTAACGGAGCCGCAAAACTTCTTATACAATCGACAACAATGAAGGCCGGAATATTGTCAGGACCACTAACACTGTTATTCTTTAGTTTTTTACCCGCTTTAACTATCATATCTTCATCAATCTTAAAGTTGTGCATCATGTTAACACCACCACAGTCCTTTAAATCGTACTCAAGCGAAGGACAACAAGACAACTTACAAAATTCACACTGTTTACTTATGTCCTTGCTTCCACAGACATCTTCACATACATGTTTTACATAAACACCCCCAAAAAACTGAGCAAAAACATTGACAATTGCTTGAGAAGATGAAAATTCTTGACCTTCATGTACTACAACTCCTGGTATGCTGGTTGTTCTTTTCTTGGAGTTTACAAAAGACCAAAACGTTTTGGGATCATTTAATATAGAATTTTGTGTATTACGCAGGAAGATGTCATAATTATTACGAATGTCACGTTTAATTTGTTGTCTTAAGCATCTAAGATTTTCCAAGATATGGGGAGATTTAGTTTTCCGATATTTATTCCAATAATGTTTTTTCAATTTTATGTTGTCAATTATCGTTTTAGTAAACCAAACAGGATATGTATTGATCAAGTTTGAGAACTTGCAAGTCGGAACATGCTTCGAGAAGATTTTATATAAAGTATCGTATAGATAATCGCATGCTAAGTTCACATTGTTAATGTTATTAATTACGGTCCAGTCAATAGCTGCGATTTCAGCATACAATTGAGGAAAATTGGCTTTTTTAAAATTAAACCTAATGTTGTGTCCGTTACCTTCAAAGAACGTGTTGTTTGGCTTAACACTCTCTATAAAAATTCTCAGACATGGATGATGCACATCTTCTTGTAGAAGTGGTAATGGTTCCCTAATTACTTCAGTATTCAATTGATTATTTGATAAGACCAGATCCAGTAACCTATTGTTTACATTCACAATTGCATTACTCTGTTTTAAGTCATTTAATGTTATGAAATTATTATAAGTGTTGTAAAAACCAGTTGTTCTATTTCCAAGCGTACACTCATTCAGTTCTGGAATGTTAAAATCTCCCAATATTAATACGGGATGGGTAAAGTCTACAGTATTTTCAATATAATCAAAAATTTCAGCATAATCATTAATTAAACATGTAGGTGGTATGTACAAATTAATTATAGTTATCCAAAAGAATTTGTCTTCTGTTATCTTCACAGCCACAAGATCAATTTCAGGTATAGGACTAATTAGGTGGATTTGCTGGGCAAAAAATTTTGTATGCAACGCTAATAACACGCCACCTCCACGCCTACCAGTTGTCCTATCTGATCGAAAAACATTGTACGTAATTGGAAATAGTTCAGCTGAGAAAACATTATTATTAAGCCATGTTTCTGATAGCGCAATAATATCGACATCAATTGCACATACATTAAGATAAGTTTCAGTTACTTTGGTATTGAGTCCTCTTACATTCTGGTATATTAAACTAATAGGTCTATATATTGATTCTTGATTCAGTTTTTTGATTTATTGTTCAACGCTACAATTTGAGGAACGCCACGAACATATTTTATTGTAATGTCTGTCTCACCTTTTGATTTTCTTTCATTAAGTTCGTCACGTATTTTTCTCATTTTTTCACGTTGCAACGGCGTAAGGTCATTATTGATTTTAACACCATTTTTACACAGGGATCTCTTCTTTAGGATTTCTACAGCAGCATAAGCCTCATTGCAAATAATTTTTAATGGTCGTGGCCTTAAACCGTCACCTCTCCTACCCAGCCTTATTGCTCTGCTAAACTCAACATTGACCTTTAGATCATCATTCAAAATTGTCGAAATTCTGTCTCGATCCTGTTGAATTCTGGTGTTCGTATCAGCAGAAACAGGTTCTGGAACATTATATACAATAACATTTTTGGATCTAATGATTCTATCCTGAACTTCATTAGATATAATATCCACATCAAAATTAGTGTGATTAGTTTCCCTAACATTAACATTCATTAACTGATCAATTTGCATTTGCATATTTTTAATCATTTCAGTTAACTTCGGTAAAAGGGACATGGAGTCGTCACACTTTTTGCAGAAAAAACGCATTTTCCGATTTTTTAGATCTAGGGCTGCTACTTCCGTCGCTGATAAATCAGCACAGTCCTTACAATAAGCTTCCTTACAAGCATCACATGTAAATATTCTAATATTTTTGTTTTTACAATTTATACACGTCCCCATTATTAGTAAAGAAATATAATCTGAAAAACCTTTATCTGAGCACTGATAAGTTCTTTCACCGTACTTATAAGATAAATGCAATAGCACCTTTATGTAGTCATACAATAAGGAATTATTAATTAAACATACGACGTTATTATGTCAGGTGCTAAAATTACACCTTTCTCCGTTAGGAACAACGCTTCTCCAACTCAAAGAACCCAAAAATCCACCAATTCTAAAGCCAACTCAGCACAATACACTAAAATGCAGGAGAGTTCTGCAAAACACAACCGCACGGATCGTTTACTCACACACCTCTTCTTGATGAGTCTCGTCTTGTGATTTATCATTCCATTAATATTTTTTGACTCAAAAAAATTAATCAATGCGTGAATTTATTTCATTGATTTAATCAGGAACTACAAAAAACAAACAATTATTTGTGATTCATCATAGCGTTCATATTTTTTATTGATGAAATTAAGAACGAGTCACCCCATTTTCACGAAAATGTGAAAATACAGAGGTCTTTATTTAATAAGAATTGTAATAATGATATTCAGGACATTTTGTCGATTGTAGCTTACTACTTAATAGTTTTGCATTTGCTCCACTGTTTTGAGGGGACGAACTCATTAAAATCAGACTAATTTCTACCCGATATTCTTCCGATGTATAAACCTAAACACTTTCAAGTTATTTTTCTTGTCGAGGATAACCTAAGGACGTACAGTAATGGAGTCCATCGACAATTTAGTACTTTTATATTTTCTCCTTCAAGTTGAAGTATGCAACCAAATATGAGTCGTTCAATTTCTGTATTATATTCACTCATTTCAAAGTCCAATTGGCAGATTATTATAATCAAGAAAACAATAAATTTGTGTGAGATAAGAGAAAAAAGTTTTTAAAGTGATTACTAAAGAGCGGATTTTAGGCAAAAAAAATATATATCGCTTTCCCAAATTAATTAATTGATATCAGATTTGCAGGATGTAACCCCCCGTTCGTTCTCGTTTTATTCGTAGTTCGCTGACGGGGAAATCACCAGGTTTTAACTAACGCGTCGCTCGGAGTGCTGATTGGATGACGACTTTTACCGAAAGTGTTTCGTGGGAGTTCGGTGCCACTTGATGTTGCGTTGTAAAACAATTCGACAAGTTTTTTAGTTGTGGGGTGTAGGAAGAAGGACGTGGACGTACTCTGTAAATGTAAGTAAAGATGTGGATGAAAGTTGTGTAATAGTGTTATGATTGCATGGGTTACTTTATGATATGATACATTGTGAAATATGTTGGATGCCCTTTTTTTTTAAGTCAAGTCTAACTAAAAATCACAAAAGTTGCGTAAATATGCGAAAGGCAATTTTTAATTGGTAGTTTCGGGGTCTAATAAAATTGCAAACAGACGACTTGCAAACTCCAGAATTTTTTTATTTCGCACTTTGAGTAAGCACGTAATGAAGAATTTTTATAAATTGAACGTAACATACATAACATTTTTATTATGTTATTAATAAAATAATAGTCATATAGTCTACAAAAGTGCTTTTAACAAACTTACTACAAATTAAAAAAAAAATCTATGTCTGCCCGGAATGTACGATTGTCCATTTTTTAAGACCGGATTGACAGGATAAAGATAAACAAAGACAACTTTAAACATGGTTTACGATTAATGAAACAATGTTAGTTAATATCTCAACAATCTTATCACAACGTTTAAGCTCTACGATAATAGCGATAATTTCAATACAAGTAGAGGTCATCAGCTTCTAGTGGGGACATATATATAATCAATCTCCCTTACCAAAATTGCTAACACAAAATTGTAAAATTTCAATCGATATATATATATATATATATATATATCACGATAGCCGAGTGTTTAAACAATGCTTTTATTATTTATCTATTAAAGAATTGTAGATGATTGCATTATAGATTTATAGAATTGACGGTAAATAAACATTTAAAATACGTAGATCAATATATATGAGAGCTATATTTGTATATCGCATACGTTGCATCATTTCATAAAAATGATATTAAAAACTGCGCCTTAATTTTTGGATTTTTCAATTTCCCGATATTCAGTTTTTCGGTTACTGAATTTTCCGAAATTTTACTGTTAGGATTTTTCAAATTTTCGATTCTTCAATTTTTCAACTCTTCAAATTTTCGATTTTTTGATGTCTCAATTTTCCTATGTTATGTTTAAAATTATAGATTTTTCTGCATTTTGAAGTTTCGATTTTTCAGTTTTTCAATTCCTTAATTTTTCGATTTCTAAGTTTGCGGACTTTTCGATTTTTAGATTTTTGATTTTTCATTTTTTTTATTTTTTGTTACATATCTGAGCATTGACTGTCCGTACATGCTCAGGTATATATAAAAGCAAATACTCGCTAATACTCAAGTAGGTACTTCGTACTTCGAGTATGAACATCTATTCAGTTTTATAAATACTACCCATTGCGTTGTATTAAAATTTTAGATTCGTTTCAAAAAAGAAGACGGTGCCCGACACCATTCTCCGCAAAAGTGTGTGTACTCGTCTGAGGTGAGTTTTCAAATAGTGCAAACCAAAAATGTACAAATCGGAAATTTTAGATTACGCTAACGAGTGTAATGAAGTGAACATGCTGCTGAATAACATCAAGAAAGCCAAACCCTTGAGAGTGTCTTATAAATCGTTCCTCGAAGAAGAAGTCGACAATGAAGAAATTTTATGGAAATTTATATCGATACAACCCTACAACAGGAAGGATGTAAAGAAAGCGTCAAAGTTTTTGATGAAGAGAAGCAAATTTAACTACAAGGGGCAGTACCGCATTTTTAGGAGTCTCGACGAGTTTGTGGGGAAATTCAGCGTTCCTGAAAACGAGGGGCCGCTGTTTGTCGTTTTGCCAAAATCGGTAGATCTTTGGGTTGTTTTTTGTCTGATATGGGCAGATCGTGGTGAAAGCACAGTTTTGTACAAGGACTCGTCCGGTGCTTCCGTTCCTCTAGAAGTTAAGAAAACATTGACAAATCTAGTGCCAGACGTGGAATTTATTGTCCACAAGAACCAAGACCACGAAGAAGACGAAGATTTCCTTTATGGACCCCTCTGTCTAAGAAACTTGGAAATCTTGTTGAAGTTTTTCGCGAAGAAACCACGCGATGTAGCTAACGAGTTTCTTGAAATATCGTTTTGTAACGGATCCGAAATCAACAAACAAAAATTCGATGCTGCCGTCAGTCTTACTTTTCATTTGTCGAAGAATGCCGAATTCAAAGCGTATTTGCAACAGTTCGTAAAGAAGTTGCCAAGAAAACTGGCAAGTGACGTCGCCGACTATCACAAAATTTTGAAAGAAGAGCTCGAGAAAGACGAAAAGGACGTAAACCACGTGAGACTCGAAGAAGCCAGAAAAAAATGTCTCCAAGAAGAGCACATTAAGAAGTTTTCCGAAGACTTCAAAATCCGTGTAGACGATAAAGCGCAGGAGTATCGACTAGAGGCTGCTGAAGATTTTTCCAAAGAAATGAAACGCTTGCGGCAAATTTTTCTGATTCTCCAATCCTGCAAAAATGACGAACGATTCCCAGAAACACTAGAAATGGTACACAAACGGCTTGGTGTCGATTACAACGAAATAAAGTCGCTTGGGCAACAAATCACAGAACAAGAAGAAACAAAAGAAGATGATTCTCTCGTCCCTGAAGATATCAGCACCCTTGTCGAAGACATCGCCAAAAATGGTCAACACAACGAAGAAATTCCATCAGTTGAGTCTACCCCGATGGAAGATTTGTTGCCTCAGATTCACTTTCACATGGACCAAGACGATCCACAACAAGAACAAACTGATCTTAAACGGATACAAGACAAATTGTTATTAGTTAAAACTAAGTACGAAAAGTGGAAAGATAATGGTCTTGAAGCTATCAATAAGTGGGCGAAAAAGAAGAAAGGTCATTTGGGTACTGATGACAACTCTGTTTGTGAAGCAATTGCCGTCATGGATAGAGCTTTCAATTTATTAAAACATAGACGTCGACTTCGTTCAACCCAAATTTTGTCAATACTAATTTTTTTCCACGATCGGAAGAATAAAGGCCAGTTGTGTCAAATACAAACCGGCGAGGGCAAAACGCTCATCGTTTGTCTACTGGCTGTTATTAAGGCACTCCAAGGTTTGACAGTCGATGTTATAACCAGCAATCCAGTTTTAGCCCAAGATGCTGTCAACGAAAACAAAGATTTTTACAAGGTGTTTGGGTTGACTGTTGCCTGCAATAATTACGGTCAGTCTAAGAAATGCTACACCGCCAATATTCTTTACGGATCAATCTGTAGCTTTCAGTTTGATTTTTTGACCGATAGTTGTGAAGGAACTAACATGAGACATGGTAGAGGTTTCGGCCAAGTAATTCTAGACGAAGTTGATAGCATGTTGATCGATAATGGAGGACACATTGCCAAACTTGCCTCACCTTACCCAGGAATGGAAAGTCTGAAGTACATCTACATCAAAATCTGGCAAGAGTTACATAAAGCTGAAAAAAGTTATTGCGAAGAAATCCAAACCAAAATCGAAAACGATCCTCACACTTGTGGAATTAATACTTTGATGGATGAAGAATCCACCGTCGAAATGGAGAACTACTTGACTGAAAAAATCAAAGCAAGTGATCCCACAAATATTGCTTTGATTCCGTTCCATTTGAAGAACTACGCAAAAAGTAAATTAGACGTCCTGATTACAAACGCTCTTCACGCCAAGTACCACTGTCACGAACATCAACAATATCGCCTCATTGTTAACGACGAAGGCGAAAGAGTCATAGCACCGGTGGACTACCTAAACACCGGTGTCACCATGAATAACACAGTCTGGTCCAATGGCTTACACCAATTCGTGCAACTCAAACACAACCTTCACCTAACTTCAGAAAGCTTGACTAGCAGCTTCATTTCCAACATCGGCTACATCAAGAAATACCAAGACAAAAACATCTTTGGAATGACCGGCACTTTGGGCTCTCAAGCAGAGCAACAACTACTCTCGAAAGTCTACAACGTGAACTACGCAAAAATCCCCACTTACAAAAAGAAGGTCTTCGAAGAATATCCCATGATGATTGTCGACGACGACAAATGGGTTGATCGAGTCATCGCAGAAGTTTTGAAAAAAATCAACAACGAAAGAGCGGTTCTAGTAATCTGCGAAACAGAAGAAGATCTTCTCAACCTCAACCAGCAAATTACGAACATACAGAAGACCAGAGTTTACGCAAACGAAGACAACGCGAAAGAACCAGAAGAACTAGTGAAAATCGGGGATATCATTTTAGCCACAAACATAGCAGGACGCGGAACTAACTTCCGAACAGAAGAAGATTTGGAATTGAAAGGGGGTGTACACGTTTGCGTCGGTTTTCTACCATGCAACCTACGAGTTGAAGAGCAAGCTTTTGGTAGAACGTCTCGCCAAGGGAACAAAGGTTCAGCTCAACTCATCGTCCGTCAAAGCGAAATCGAACACTTGAACATAGAAGAAGTTCGTCCAGGGGACGACGAAATCAAGCGAATGAGAGACCTCTGGGAATCTACAAGATTGGAAGAAATCAAAAACGTTCTCGTGAAAGAAGTCATGTTCAAAGATCAACTCTTCGGTCTCTTTTTAAAATTCTATGGTGACCAAAGACGAAGTAAGCGAAAGAAACAGGAAAGGTTTGTTCTTGACGATTTGAAGGAGTTTTGGGCTTTTTGGTTGGAGAAGAAAGACTTCAAAGTTGCAGAAATAGAAAAGACAAGTGCACAAGCTGAATTTGACAAGTTTCGTGAAGACGCAAAGCACATCATTGGTGGAAGGATTTGTCATAATCCGTATTATTGTCTAGGTCTGGCAGAGTACCATTTGAAGAACGACGACCGAAAGAAAGCTTCTCAGGTGTTACAGGAGGCCATCGAAATGAGTGACGACAACAACTTGAATTTATTGGCAGGAGCGTATTTGAAACTTTTTCACATTGCTATACTCGATGGTCGACAAATAATGTACAGAATTAAGAAAGCCGTCGGAGATTTGTTTTTCATCAAGGTGAAGGAGAATACGAAGTATAAAACTGACGCAATTAGATATTTGCAAAAAGCTGGACAAGCTATCGACAACGAAATAAATTATATCAATAGTTGTTTAATGAGAGAAGACAACAGTTTCTGTGCAGAAGAAGCGTTAGAAGACAATGAAGATGCGAATTTGTTTTTGAAGCACATGTGTTCTCGCCTTAGTTGCTTGAAACTACATAAAGGCAACGTTGAGAGTTTAACAGAACAAATTAGTCAGCTGTCTGCAGTGGCTATCCAAGGTAAAAATCCAACAGCGGAGGAACAGTTTCAAGACGTCTTTAAAAGCTCGAAGTTGAATGATGTAATCACTAGCCACGAACTTCATGAAGTACAATCTATAGGAATTGATACCCTTTTTGGTTTAAGAGAAGTACACGATATTTCACCGACTGTCATTGGTGCAGCTCAGATACAAATTGGTGCTGGAATTGCAGCCCTGACCACTGGTGTTGCCTTCCTTCCAGTCTTCCCCATGATGAGCCAAATCGCTTCAACTTTATTCTCAGAAGGCCTCTTAGATATCATATTTGAAGTTCTCTCACAAGGCTCTCAAGAATTCGACAGAAAGGCTTTCATGAAGTCCAAATTTATCTCGTATGGGACAGCTATTCTTACTTTCGGTTTGAGTGCCGCTTTGCAGTCCAAAGTGATCCTAGACAAAGCCATCGAATATTGTCAAAGATTGTCAAAATTCTTACGTGGAAGTACCCGTTTCAAAAGCATATGTGAACGCTTGGTTAAAGTTGTTGATAAGATACAAAAGTACTTCGAGAAGCTTCGTTTGGCTGCTGAGCTGAAAAACTTAACCAAAGCTCAACAGTTAAACAAATTGAATGAATTGAGTTGCACCAATCCAGAGCTATTCGCAAAACTCGACTGTGGTCCTAAACTGGAAAAGCTACAAGCACTGGAAAAACTGGGGAAGCTTCAAGTAACACGAGTTGATTTACTTTTGGACTTCACGATGGAAACCGGCACGAAAATCGTGAACCACCCTGCATTTTACAACAACGTTATAAAACGTATAGAAAATATAGTCTTTGAGGAACTGTTTAATAGGATTATGAAAGAACTACGAAACTCTTTTAATAAGAACAACGATTTGAGGTTCAAACTTCTCAGATCACAAAGAAAGGACATAGATAAAGCAGTAGAGGAACTGTTAAACGGGACCGAGTTTAAGACTGTAGTGGGTACAATTTACTCAAAACTGTCAGAAAAGTTTGATGTTGTGCCTTTCAACCAAATTTTATCTTCAGCCGCAGCAATCACCAAATTGCAGATTTTCCAGAACTACGCTGACAACTTTGCTTCGAATCTTGAAAAACTTCTAGACCATGGTGGAACTGCAAACAACAACGTCGACCAAATTATCGAAGAAGTGTGCGGGAAAGCGGCTGCAAAAATTATCGCTTTTTTGAAGGAGCGCTACAACAACGTTGAGAAGGTCGTTTCTACCGCAAGTAAGCTGCGTTTCAATAAAGAACTGATCATTTCAGCTCCGGAAAATCTCCTAATGAAACAAATGTCGGCAAAAATCGTCGACAAACTCCGATTCGAGATGAAGAGAGCCTTGAAGGAGTCAATTAAAGGCCGCTCAGGGTTGATGGAGAAGCTTCGGACGACAGAGCAGGCGGCAATCTTTGCTGTGCTCGATCAGTTGCAAAGGGACCATGGAATTGCCCAGTTCCAGATCGCGTTTGCCGTTTTAAAGTCGTTGGAGATCGTGCCTGTAGGTCGGGTTTTTAGTTCTGGATTCAGTGTCACCATCTGTACCTACAAGTTTGTTAAATGTAGTAGCAAGTTTGCAGCAGATTTGGAAACAGCTCTCAGAGGTGGCTGTTACGACAACAAAGTCGCAGATATTATTGAAATGATTTCATCAAAGATGGTGGATTTTCTTTTGCCTTTGCTGGAGAAAGTCATCGCAGGGACCCAAGACATAGTTTCGTCGGTTCGGTGTATGGACAGTTTTCGTAATGAAGATACTGTCGACAAATTGCCCCCCATTGCCACGAACATGGTCAATGTTTTAATGTACGAATTTCGAGGAAAGTTTTTCCAACTTGTAACAAAGATGCTCATTTCTGGGTGTAAGAAATTGCCGAGTTTGATGGAGATGCTTCGAACAACGCCTTTAGACGAAATTAATACTACAGTAAGCGAAATTCTAAGCAATGACACCGTCAAAATTCTACAGTCGTTCTACGAATTGTACGAAACACTCGAAGGTATGTCAAAAACAAAGCTACTGAGTGGAAATCTAGAAGCAATTTTTAAAATGTCAGGGGTTTCTGTGTTCAACGGCCAGTTTGCGCTCTCTCTGGAAAAAGGTCTGCAAGGTGGAAACGAAAACAACAACATTGATGGAATTATTGAAGACATTTGTTCAAAACTAATGAAATCAGTCGAACCTCTCCTGGAACAGCTGTTTTATCAACGAAACAATGCAGGTGTGAGTGTGAGCACTTCTAATAAATTTTCGAGAATAATCAATTTTGTCTGGAACTTACTCCAACCGAAGATAATCGAAGCATTTAAAATAAATCTTCGCAGATCTATAAGGAAACGTGGAATATTAATGGAGAAACTTCGTACATCTTACTACAATGTTATCAAAAAAGAATTCAACGATGTTTTGAAAAAAAGTTTGTTTGAAAGACTTCTGACAAAGCTTGTTCCGGAAGTATTAGTCTCTTTCCAGAAAGAATTCGGTAAGTCTGGTATTGCAATCCTGAGCCTGAGTTTTGACATCAGTATCCACTTGAACGACTTAAGAAATTATCAAGATACTTTTGCCCAAGATCTCGAAAATGTCCTCACTGGTGGCTCACATAACAACGACGTTGACACCATTATCGAAGAAATCGAGTCCGAAATTATGAAAATCGTCACGCCTCTGCTGAAGAAGATTTACGAAAACACTAAAAATATCATCGATGTTCTACAAGAAGGTAATTTTACCAACTTTGACGATACGCCAATAGATACGGAGAAAATTAAAAACATTTTGATAACGGCAATTGAAGAATCGCTTGCCAACGAACTGGTGAAATTTTTCGAGCATTCTTTGAGAAAAAAGTTAAATGCTAACGAATCTTTGAAGGATAAGTTGCGCACAAATCCGTCCGACGAAATCGTAGCAATTGTGAATATTGTAATGAACACCGAAAGAAACAAGATTTTGGTGTGCCTTCATCAACTTTGTCAAACCCTGGAAAGTGGTACACACGACTTCCGAATGTTATTTACCGCAATTCGAGCGGGCCTCGACTTAACGCAGTTTATTTTGTACGTTGACAAGTTTGTGTTTGAACTTGAAACTCGTCTCCTTCTTGGAAATGAAAATAACAACGTCGAAGATATCATTTTCGACGTTTGTATGGCGATGTCGAAATTCGTTGGACCTCTAATAAAAGAAGTTTTAAATAGCGGCACGAACTTTGCTCGACAGAAAAACAAGAGCTTGAAAAGTCTGCCAGAAGTGTTAGACATAACGAAGAAGTTTATATGGAAGAAAATTTCCGATAGGATTTTAGAGGAGTTTAAGCAGCGTTTGAACATTTCCATCAAGAATCGCAAACCGTTAATGCTCAAACTTCAAACTACGAACAGAAAATTCATAGTGGAAGCTGTTAGAAAGCTTCTGACGAAAGGGTTACTCGAAAGACTGTTTAGGAAACTCGTGCCACAATGTCTCAATTTGCTGGAAGAGGAAATGGGCAAATCGGTGGTCGTGTTGGTGTCTTCCAGTTTTCAACTTACACTTGACTTGAATGACATCTTCAACTACGTCAACAATTTTGCGGCCCAACTTGATTATGCCTTGAAAGGAGGGAGTTGTAATAACGATGTTGGTGAAATGATCGTCGAAGTCGAGTTTAATGTTGTAATGAAGGTCTCTCCTTTGTTGGAAAACGTCTACCAACAACTATCACACTTCAAATCTGCGGTTTTCGGAGAAGTAGAGGACTTCACTGACATTAATGCTACTTTGACCACAACCGTGGACATAGTGATCAGAGAAATTTGTATCTCGGTTATAGACCAAATGGTAAAAATGATCATCCAAGCGCTGAAAAACTTCTTGGAGCAAAATTCATCGCTACAAAACAAACTTCGAACAGCTACTATGGTCGATATTAATACAGTAGTTGCAAAGATCTTGGCGGAAGATGGTATCAAAACAAGAGTACGTGGTTTCACCAACAAAATCTTTGAACAATTAGATACTGGCTTGGATGAATCAGCTACTAATTTTCTAACCCAAGGGATCGCTGATCTGACAAACACTGTCCCTCTTATTGCATCTTTTGCGTCTAAACTTGAGGAACGCCTTTCCATTGGAGAAAAAAACAACGATATTGACGAAGTAGTAGAAGAAATTTGTTTGGAGATTGCAATTGCGATTCGTGATTGTTTGAAAAATGTTTATGAAAATATGGCGGATGTTGTGGGTAATATAGAGGCAGTCAAGAAGAAAAAGAAGATGTTTGTAGAAGAGTTGGAGAAACAATTGTCTTGCCTGAAAACTAGGCTGAAATCATAGTTATCAACATAAGTTTTTTGTATTTTGCTTTTCATGACATTTGATAAACAATTTTACTGTAATCCAGGTTAAATTATATTAAATGTTTTTACGCTTTTAAACTTTGTGTGTTTTTGTTGTCAATTTTTAAAATGCTCATTTGATGAGATTCTTGCCTCTTCTATTGTAATTGTAGTCCTCAGGTTTTATTTTGAAAGAGAATCTTTAGTTATTGATTCATACAAGCCCCTGCCTCAAGATTACTTCTCAACAGAAACAACGTATTTAAAGCGAAATTCCAGGATTAGCTTATAAAAAATTTCCAATTTCCATAAACGTTAATACACGCACCCAACCATCAAGATCGTCGACGACACAAAATCGACACTGTAAGAGTTCCTACCTTTGGTTCATGGGGTTTTTAGTATATTTTCAGAACGTAATATCTCCGTTTTATGATATAATGTCCTATTGTTATGAAATTTTAAAGATAATAATCTTTCTACACCTTGCGCTACATAAGATTAGAACAGTTTCTTTAAAGCAATTTATTGTCATCTTTTTAGCACTCTGGTGAAATTTTTGTCATGAATTTTTAAAAAACAGTATTTCTATTATTTATAGAGATTTCCTAACGTAGTTTTCACCACTGTTTTCCGCTAACAGAACTGTATCCGTTACTCGGGAAACATTGTCGATTTTTTACGTCGGAAATGTGATGCACTAAAACGAAGCTTTTGCTACATCGTTTTCAACAAAAGAAATCGACAGTGTTTTCCACGTAACATATTGCATAGTGCTATTTTTGATAAAAACTTTACTGTTGTAATCCACTTTTACCAATATTAAATTTTTTATACTTTTAAAACTACTTATTATGTTCTTACTTGTCTTTATACATGCTGTATTTTTGATAAAAGCTGTTACTGTAATTTAGCTTTGCAAAATATTAAACGTTTTTGCATTTTTAAAATTTGTTACTTCCCGAGCGTAGGCAAACAGTTTGAATGTCGTCACGCCAACATTTTGCCTATTAAAGACTATTAAATTAAAAAAAATATCATGATCCTGAACTTGTGGTTTGTGGATCCACCTTGATGTTTAAGCACAATTACTTTACAGAAATCTGCATAATATTTACCACGGGTTTCACGTTCACATACGGAACAAGCAGGTCGCAGAGTGATTAATGCATTGAAATTGAACAGTTTGAACTCTGCGCGCATGGTTTGAATCCCATGTTCGTTAAATTTTTTTTTTTCTAAGACAATGAATTTATTTAAATGTTTAATTTCAAGTGCAAAGGAAATTTTGTCCAAATAAATAATTTTAGAGCAATTCTATTTTTGTGTACAAAATTTGTGTTTCCTGAGATTCTTGCCTTCTTTTTAGAGGCAGCACCTTGCTATAGTGACAAAAGATTCTGTACATCTTGCTCTGCAACTAAATTCATTCGACACTTCTAGGGGAAGTTACATGACGAAAGACTAAATCTTAACTTTAACAACTTCGAAGTGGAGCTTTAGAATTAACATTCACAAAGTTTTTAACCTTCCAGTTTCCACAAAAATGGGCACCACGTCCTCAACCATCAAAATCGTCAACGACACAAGCACGGACATCGTCAACACTTCTGTATACGACTTTGATAGTTTCGATTTTGTGAAGAGTAATGATCCAAGCAGCAATCTAAACGGCTTATCCATAAATGCCAAACGATCAGTAGAACGCATCGTAGACCTCTTCTCACCTGCAAGCCATTGTCCTGTGACTGTCACGTTAACTTTCAAAGACAAATCCGAAGACACTTTCCGCATAGATCTAAAATATGCTGAGGGATGTTGCGCACGATTCGACCATAGCAGAAGATCACACAAAATGTCACACACACTTGACAATAAGAAGATCATTGTAGCTCAGAAACGTACTGTAACATGTTAGTAGTAAGGGAGAGTAATTAGTGATTTTTAATTGCTTTTTGATTGCTTTTTAATTACCCCTTAATTACTAGCGCTTTAATTACCTGTCTATTAATTAGGACCATATTAATTACCTTAATTACTAGCGCTTTCAATTTTAATGACTGTCTTAATTACTAGCCCTTTAATTACTAGCGCTTTCACTTTAATTAGTTGTCTAGTAATTACTTCCCTATTAATAACCTTTTAATGGAGCCCTTAATTACTAGCGCTCTCATTTTTTTAATTACTACCTTAATTACTAGCGCTTTCATTTGTTAAGTTACCCTTAAAAAACGGCGAAGAAGTTTCTCCAAGTGCCCCAAGTGCTAGTTGTGTTAGTGAATATTTGTTACTGTTCGTCGAACCTTCGAAGAAGTTTCTCCAGGTGTTCAAGTGCTAGTTTTGTTACTGTTTGTCGACACTACGAAGAAGTTTCTCTAGGTGGTCAACTGATAGCCGTATTAGTGAATTTTTGTTACTACTGCACTAAATAAAATGAAGGTGCTCAAGACTCCGCGAAATGAAAAAAAAGAATTAGTTCGTCTGCTCAAAATCAGAGTGAATGAGCATTTAAAGAATCTTGATCGATTGAAGAGCGAATTACTATTGTGCGAGATTCGATGCGGTTTAAAAAACATTAAACTGTAACTGAATTGAAGACAAAATTTAAAAAACTTGGTTGTGGCAATCTTAATTATCATTATCTGTTGAGTCTTTATCATGTCGTTTCATTTTCTTGGTACCATTACCTGAATCACATGCGCTCACTTTTCTATGTAAATCCCTGTAAAATGCTAACTTTATCGCTCATTATGTTCTAACGACCGTGACGACTACAGTTAGCGAGAAGCCGAAATATCTTCTTAGTTACTAGCTCTCAAGGACCTGCCGTTGCATTTTTCCGGGTATTTTGTCTTAATCTTCTTCGTTTACTGTCCAGGCGCTATTACAGACCATGCGCTGTCTCTTTTCCAGGGTAAAATTCCAAAAATTGTTTTACGATTGCCTTAATTATTATTATCTCTTGAGCCTCCTGTCTTTTCAATGCCGGTCGTTTCATTTTCTATTACCTGAATCGTAAGTACTTTTCTTTGTCTAAGTAGACCCTGTAAATCTGCACTTAGGGTTGAAATTCGATTTACATTACTTCGTCCATTAAAATTGAGAAAGTTTTACCCTTGGTGTATTTAAGGCTCTGAAAATTTAGTTTTACCTGCCAGTTTGTGATAGTTTTCGGCTGTGTTTGTGCTATTCGTCGTTCGCTGTTGTCTACGTATTTTACGTAAATATGGATAATTTCGAAAGATTTTTAAATGGTCAATCTTGGCATCAGTTGCTTTACTTGCTTCGTGGAGGATTTTTTGAAGATCGTGGTACATTGTCTATAGTACGAGACCATGTGAACTTAAGATTTATTAACAATTTTTTGTTAATGTCTGCTGATGAAATAGCGTGGTGTGAACGTTTACGTAATGAAATAGAACTAAAAGTTAAGACGAGTAAATATTTATTTTGTTGTTTGTATTAAAAAATGAAAAACTGGCAGGTTCCTTCCAAGCAATTCCTCAGGAGGTCGTTGAAGAAATATTCAGCAGTGCGGGAGTCAAAGAACAGAGCCAAGAAATTTCATCATCGCCGAGTCTTCTAAATTATACGAGGTCACAATTAAACAGAGGTGTGTTGTATTAAAACTGTAGAAAAACAACAAAAAATAAATTAAATTTGCTGGTTCCAGGTTTAAAATTTAACCAGCCACTGCCCACAAAAAATGAAACACTCAGGAGTACAGCGATTTCAAATTCGACCGCTGAACACGACGACGTCGTCGAAAATCATGTCTGCGTGGAATGTCTACAAGACCCTTTACCATCATCATCGAGAAGCATTCCCAAATATCCTCATCGCGATGTAAAAATAATCACCGCAAAAGCAACACCAGGGAGTGTGGTGTTTTCGAAGTCCAACGGTTTGTGCACCATAAAATCGCAAGCAGAGCCACGGAGCGTGATTGAAGAAGACAGAGCTCAGAGTCAAGACGTTTTATCATCACCAAGTCTTCTAAATTATACAAGGAAAAAATTAAACAGTGGTGTGTATTATATTAGAACTGAGAGAAAAAATTATATTAAATTTATTGTTTCCAGATTTAAAATTTAACCATCCAGGAACGTGCACAAATTTAGTTACAGCGAAAGGAACACCGGGGACTGTGGTGATTTCAAAGACCAAAGGATTGTGTATCATTCAAAACGACGAAAATCGTGGATGCGTCGAATGTATTCAAAACCCTTTGCCGTCATGTTCGAGAAACATTCCAAAATGCCCTCATCGCAATGTAAAATTGTAAAAATACAGACAGGACGTGGTGAAAGGCTCCCATCAGCCGAAGTTCCGGGTGGAGCACTTCCAAACCGTAAGTTATTTTTCTTGTATTACATGCAACTATTTTAACAACTCCTCATTATCAAAAGATCGTATAAATTCAGTCAATATACGTCGAGAACAACTGAGCCATTTGAACATCGCTCAAGAAACTGGGCGACTTATAAAGAAGTTTGGGCTTTTGTCAAGAACGCTCAACTTTACTATAAAGCCCATAACTGAAGATTCCACTGATAACCCTATGCAATGGTTAAAGGTATGTAGCTTATTGCGCTCACATAAAAATGATGAATTAATATTTTAATTCGATTTTTAGAAAGTCATTGATGAACTTCTTCGTTACACATGCAGGGAGTTTGAGCCATGTGATCTTGTCGGAATTACTCTGAAAAATGACAACTTTCCCGACAGGCCGGTAGGGATTTCATTTAGAAAATATTCAGAACTTCGGCCCAGGGTGATCTTGGACGTGATAGCGGTTGTTCTCCAAAGCAACGCACATTTCTTCGTGCGCGACCAGTTGCATATCCAGGTCGACCGCGTGAGGCCACCTATCGGGTACGGTAATATTTCAGCAGTCGACGGCAAGACTGTAAGTTTTTCAGAATATAGCATGTATATGACTAAAAGTAGCATATATGTAATTGACAATGACGACAATGCGTGTTTGGCTACTGCGTTGGTGGTTGCAAAAGATTATTGTGATAGCGGGTACAATCGGTCTGTTTTAAAGAAGTTTTCGGGATTAAAAGGCAAGGTGTTTTTGAAACAGCGCGTAGCAGAATTATGCAATTTGGTGGGAGTGGATCTAAATAACGGTGGCCACTATGTACACATAGACGACTTCCAGAAATATTTTTGCGAATACACTATTGTCGTGTATGACCATCGCTTAGGAACATCAGTCTACTATGAAGGACCTCGCCTGCCTAATAAAAAATGTTTAAATTTGATAATGGAAGAAAACCACTTTAACGTAATTCTTAGTTTAACAGGGGCCTTTTCTACACAATATTACTGCAACTTGTGTCACGTGCGGTTTTCTAGATCTGATCGTCACAAAGCGTGTCCCTACATATGTCCATGCTGCCATCGTACGCCGCCTTGTAACATCAGTAATAATTTAATAAATTGTAACCTCTGTGGCCGATATTTTCGTGGACCACATTGTTTCGAAAATCATAAAACAAAATTATGTGGCAAACTGAAAAAATGCACAAGCTGTTATAAGCATTTTTGGATTACCAAAAATTCAAAGCATGTTTGTGGGGTTAAATATTGTGCAATTTGTAAGTGCGCCAAACCAATTAGACATCTCTGCTATATGCAGCCAAATAAGCTTTCACCGTCCAAAGCAGGAGAAAACAAACATTCATTTTTATTTATTTTCTACGATCTGGAAATTATGCAAGACAATCAGATAGCCGATAATGTGTA
The DNA here is from genome assembly GCA_022388445.1 of Zophobas atratus. Classification (NCBI taxonomy): domain Eukaryota; kingdom Metazoa; phylum Arthropoda; class Insecta; order Coleoptera; family Tenebrionidae; genus Zophobas; species Zophobas atratus. Next base: position 12,428,573 of record CM039446.1, read on the forward strand.
TTTACATGAGCAAAATTTATGTGTTCTGCAAAAAGCGTGCAGAGTTTGCATTTTGAGCGGCCTGTAACAATGTTGTTAGAGCATATAGCGGAAATGTCTAAAAGGTTTAATGTCACGGCCATTGCGCACAACATGAAGGGTTTTGACGGCTGTTTTATCCTCCAAGAATTATTTAACAACGTAAGTGGATGGCGTCCTGAAGTCGTACGTACCGGAACAAAACTTATCACAATAAAATGTGGAAATTCAATTAGATTTATAGATAGTTTAAATTTTATTCAGTTACCGTTATCACGTTTTTCTTCAGCATTTAAAATACAAGGCTGTAAGGGGTATTTTCCCCATTATTTTAACACACGACATAATCAAAATTATGAGGGTTCCATTCCTGACAAACATTATTACGGGTGTGATTCGATGCATCCCGAAGAACGAGCCAAATTTATCACATGGTACCACGAACAGTGCTCTAATAATGTATTATTTAATCTAAAAGAGCAAATCACGAACCACTGTGTAGCTGATGTGAATTTGTTGCGCCGCGGCTGTTTAAAGTTTCGGGAATGTTTTATAACAGCGTATGGTTTAGACCCTTTCTTGGAGTCTTTAACCATCGCATCTGCTTGCAATCTCGTGTTTAGACGAAATTTTTTAAAAAAGGACATGATAGGTATCGTACCCCGAAACGGATATCGTTGTAGCGATAATCAGTCTATCGTAGCTGTCAAATGGCTTTCTTGGGTTGCCCGTTCAAACAATATATTTATTAATCATGCCGGCAATGGACCTGAAATCAGATTGCCGGAAAATATATTGGTTGATGGTTTTTGTCAGTCCACTAACACTGTTTACGAATTCCACGATTGTTGGTGGAATGGCTGTGAGCGATGTTTTTTTGACAAAACATGCAAATTGTCTGACAAAGATGATGCACTTTTTTTAAGGCGCGAAGCGACGATAGAAAAAGAGCTGCGAATTAGGGCTGCAGGGTATAATCTGATAACGATTTGGGAATGCGACTACAAGAAACTAGTAAAGTCGAGCGAATTATTGCGCAATTATCTGAAGACACTCGATTCAGATAAATGCTCTCCTGAAAATAGTCAAATTTTAAATTTTGATAAGATTATGAGTATGGTTTGCAACGACGCCGATGAAATTGTTAGCGTAAATGATCGGTGAATTATTAGAAACCAGAGATACGACGTTCTAACAAAAGATGCATGTAAACACTACCGCATAAATGCCACTAAACGCCGACGTATCGAAAATTCATACGATAGATTACCATACGGTTATGTAGATAACGAAACTTTACTGTTTTAGATTTCCTACATTTATTTGTACTATATATATATATATATATATATATATATATATAACGGGCCCACGCAATACCAATGCATTACAGTTTTTCCGTTTATTGTGATCAATATTTCGCTTATTGTGATCAATCTCGCAATTCTTCTACAAGCGGGAATTGCTTTTTAGGAGAAGCGAGACGACTGAAACTAGCATTGTGTTTTAATGCACATTCTTTGGTCGCAAAAGGTACATTCGCTTATAGTACTCACTTTATAGACCTACAATCAGTGACAGACTTTAGTAATCAGTGCGTTTTCGTCTTTTGAATGAACGATTTTTTTTTGTTTTAAATTTGAGTAGTACTTATGTAAAAATGAGCACGTCAAAACGATGAGATGTCGGTTTATCAGAGGAAAAAAAAATCTCAGCCTTTTCTTAACAAATTTCTAAAATAACCAAAGGAAATCAAGAGTTCCTTTCTCAGAATGATAACCATAATTAAAAATAAATTCTAATGTTTATGTACCTTCATCTACCAGCATAATGAACACTGTCTTGTTCATGATTTTGCTTTGTTTCAAGTTTTACTGTCTCTGATGGTGGTTTTCGCTTATTGTTATCAGTCGGTTAGTGTGATCAATTTGTCCAAGTCCCAAAGTGATCACATTAAGCGGCGTCCACTGTATATATTTTTATTGTATGTTTAAATGTTATCATGTTATGTAAATAAAAAAAATATTATTTGTATCTTTCTTTCTTTTATTCTTTTCCCAACTCCCATTATGTGTTGAAGGGCACCTGTATGTGCCTTCTCGTGGCCGGATGCCCGCCGATCCGCCGAACCGCCCGCCCGTGCCGCCCCTCCCGCCCGCCCCGCCGCGCCGCCCGCCCGTCCACGCCGACCGCCCCGCCGCGCCGCCCGTTCACCAGTATACATTTCGCGTTTATTTATTTATTTAGTGTTAGTGTTAGTGAAGTGAATTTTACATGCGGGGATTGATGGTAAAGAAAAACTAACGTATACCATTTTCATTTTTATTTATTTCTTGCAAAAATAACGCTTAAGCATTTTTTTACAAAGCAAATCATTATATTTATAGTCGTTACTAAATAAGTTTAAGAAGTTATCTACAGAGTTATTTAGAGCATAGTTTAAAAGGAACAGTAAACAATAAGGCCCACAGAGGTTCGAAGAGGTATCCTGAATTTGTCGATAGTTGTAGTTCCATATTTTGGCATTTCGTTTAATAAAACTTGAAATATTTTTACGAGGTGTTCTTCCGAAGCTATCGAAAAAATAAGCAAAACCATATTCATCGATGTAGACGCTCACCCAATGACTTCCAGGCATGTAATCGGGATCTTCGTTTATAACAATTAGAGCAGGACAACTTACGTGGAAAGGTAAAGTATTATTAGCAAAAACAGCAAAGTAGTAATTGTCCGTTAGGACAATTTTTTCTAAGCAAATTTCGAGCTGTTTCGTATTCATTGTTCTGATACGACGGTACTGACCGTTATTTTATAATTTCGGGTAATTTAAATTTACCGTATATGCCTAACTACCGTCGTCTACAACAACGTTACGTTTTTTATCAATTTCTATGACACTATCAAATTCGCCATATACTAAACAGTTTGTTGTTTCAGCCAAGGCTTCATTAAATCCAACTTCTAATCTAACACTACCGCTTTTTATAAGATTCCAATGTGTTAAAGAACCAGCTGAAAGATCAGGTGTCAGGTCAAAAACTGCGATGCAGTATCCGTTTGGATACGACTCTCGTGTTATATCATTTCCTTCATTAAGAAAATGTATTCCTGTCCCTGAAAACAATGTATGATACATTGTAATGTATTTTTTACTTGTAAAGTTTGGTTGAAGGGGTTTGCATGGCATTTGGTGCCCGTCAATATAGAGTACCATAAAGTTTAAATTAAAATGTTGAAAGTTGAAAGGATTTAATGTAAAATCACCATTAAAGGCTTTGTTTGATACGAAACATACGGCTATTCTCTTTGGTAATTGACCCAAGAAAATGTTATCTAGGGATTTTGAAAGTACACCTGCTGGTAATGTTAGTACTTTTATTTCTGTTCGAGTGATGGGGTACTTGGCTGTAGATATTTCTAAAGCTTTGGCGTGCGCCAACATAATGGTCGGCTTATTTTCACCCTTCTTATAAGTAATGTCGCGTTATTAATTTGTATTTTTCCTTTTGATGGCGCAGCAGTCATCAATGCAAAGTTGTTCCTTGAACGAACTAATTTTACGCGTAACTCCAACCCGTTGATAAGAAACTTATTCTGATTGAAAAGATCACAGTTAAGGTGCCCTATCAAATCAACTTCTTTACTTTCCTTGGTAAATGCGTTTCGTTGTTTGTATCCTGCGTTACTGTCATCTGTCGTATCCATTTTACCTGGTGTGTCCGGGTACCACAAGCCACATGTTAAGTGAGATGCTTTAGCTGGCGGTCCATAATTTAATAACGTTTCAATATAAGATTTGTACGCGTATGTGTTGTTTGGCGGTGAAATTAATTTTTGGTTTAAATAAACATCCACTTGACTAAATACTGAATGTAAAATATTGTTGACTGGTACAATCTTATCAGTTGCAGCAAAATTTGAACCATCTTCTTTAAGCAGTTTTACATTTAGGACAAGCAATGTATGTGATAAATCAATATACTCATCAGCCGTGTTCACTACAAATTCCAAAGGTCCATCTTCACTGATACTGTTCAAAGTGTTGTAATGTATCCATTGTCCGCTTTCAACGCTGATTTGGGTAGTTGGTAACGAAAATAAATCTAATTCTGATTTCACATATTCGCAACTGTACGGGTGTAGCAAAGCCATGACTTAATATTTAAAGTAACTAACAAAATATATCTTTAAACTTCGAGCTGTTGACTCTACGACGGACAGACCGTTTCTGACTTTTGGACGATTTGCGTTTGCGTTTTGTTCGGCCAGAACCGATTAATTTCTCAATTTTATCATGTGCCTTGCGTTTCAAATTTTCAGCACATTCAGTAATACGGGTTTTTAATACATCTCCAAGGGGTCTGTCGTTTGCCATATCGCCAAGAATGTTTGAACCAGAACGAAGAGTTTCTTGACCTAGTGTTCTTAATCCGCTCTTGATTAAAGGCATGACCGAGCGGAATAGACCTTTGAAAAAACTTCCGAAGCCGTTACCTTTTTGGTAGACGCTACCGCGATAAATAGCCCTTACGCCGCCCCCCGCTTGTGTTACGTAATATTCGTGATAACAGGGACCCATTATGACAGCTTTTTGAAATGAAGCTTAACACTCACCGTACCAAATTCAAATGGTATTTTTTCACCAGTGTTGCTTCTTATATCTATTTCAATATTTTCAAATTCTCGTTTTAGTACAGGCACATAATGCGGTTGTGAGAAAAATCGTACACGTTGTACTCCGTATATATACTGCGCATTATCCAAAACTGTTACTCTTAAAACTTTTGCCAGAACATCGCCAATTAATTGCGGTTCTATTATATCGGTGTAAATGAAAAATAGGGAAGGAAGGCCTAGTAAAATATTCGTGGGATGTGCAGACATTTTGTTTAAAATATTTACATCTGGTACAAAACCCAATTGTAGACATAATTTTGATGACAGTGTTAATGAAATCATATGCGGACTAGAGCATGCTACGTGAATTTTTCTTGTTTTTTGATCTACAGTAAATTTTACGTTATTTTTATTTAATACTACATTTTGATTTAAAGCCTCTAATATTTCATCTATTGTTTCGTAATTTCCAGCATCGATCTTCGTTTTATGTTGTAGAACATCTACGGGAAAAAACTCATTGTTTTCACGATTCAAAATTTCGTCGACTGAATCGTATTGGTGGTGTTTCATTTTGTTCACGAAACCAGTTCGATGTATGTTCATCTTCAAGATATCCCGTCAATATATCGCGAGTTAACGCGTTTTTAAAATTGACATTATATGTGCAACAAATAACATTTTCACCCTCTTGTACTGTTAAAAAAGAACAAGGATACTGGATTTCTGTTAAACCCACACACCATTCACCGTCCAAGTGTATCGATTTTGCTAATTGAGTGCAAAAATGGGTAGAAGTATTATCTGGAAAATATATCTTAGAACTGTCCGAAAGTAAGGTAAAGTAAAAATCTTGGGAACTCATCATATTTCATGGAGTGAATCTTTAGATACCCACGAGTTAAACTTTGAGGGATAATTTTTCCATTTAACAAAAATTTCGCATTGTCCGTTCTTATTTATATCTCTTTTTCAAAATTTTTTCTACGTGAAATGATTTCTCAGGATTATACACTACGCATTGAATTTCAGGCTGATAGAAGACACCGTCTACCGGCTCTCCTAGCAAATCTTTTATTTTATATACAACGGGCTCTCTTTCAATGACGTCAGTAATTTGAAATATCTCCCCACTCCAATTGTTTATGTAACCTTTTTCGAATACATGTTTGTAGCGGGTAATTCGTACTACCTCATACAAAACTTTGACATTTTTCGTCAGCTCTGCCCCTGATTTCTTAGTGTAAATGTTAAAGTAAACTTGAAAAATGTTATCGGCGTTCACATCCTGCGGGGCCATTTTAATGGTTCTGTGATAAGAGCGATTGTATGACTGTACAAAATCTTGTAAAACGTCAATATAACGATGTGTATTTGAGTAAGTAAAATATTTAAACATTTTTGTTTTCAATGTTTTATTAAAACGTTCAATAATTGCGGCTTTTACATCTGGATTTTTTGCTACATAGAAATTTATGTCATATTGGGACCTTACTAGCTAAAAATTCTTTTCCTTTATCAGTTTAAATGTTTAAAGGTACACGTTCTTTGAAGATTGATTCAAATGCAGAAACTACTTCGGTTACCTCCTTTTTGCACGAGTATTTTTTTCTTTTTAACAAAGGACTCACGAGGTTTTACCAGACAGCTTAAAGTTTTCTTATGTTTAGATAATTGAAGTTTTTGACTTTTACTTAACGGCACTTTTCCTAGAAGTGTATTATGTGCACATTCACAGATGCATAGTACAAGATTTTTATCAGCCGAACTTAACACAGCTTCGCGATAACAGGGTTTAGCTTTTCGCAAAAATTTTAAGGCGTCCTCGTTTTTACATAACAAACGCGACATCCCAATTAATAATGAAGATTATGTTATAATGCGTCGATATTTATATCCCTTCCTCGGTAAGTACGCACACGCTGGTTGTTCATCAGGCAGCACATTGGTTCGAAATCTAAAATTTTCTGGAGTTTCTTGCTTCAGATCTAATAACAAATATCCATGCGGACGAGATGTTGCATCGTTATAAGCTTCTTGAATGAATTTTACGTCTTCAGGAAATATTTGTCTAGCTAAATGGATAATCTGAGCGCGATCTCTAGGATTTTTAAAATATATTATGTAATTTGAATTCAGCGAAATATCCCTTTGACCCTTGCCTTGGTGAAATAAGTTCTGTGTAATGTAAAATACACTGACTTTTCGATGATGACTACCTTTTGTAAATATATCGACTATACATCCGTTTGTTTCTCTCATTAAATCGTCTATAATGATTAAAGTCGGTTCTTCTCCATCAAAAGAATTAAATCAGGCATACCTTGGTGAAATTCTATGTTCAATTGTTTCAACTCTTTATTTTCATACAAAAGCTGCCATTCATCAAAGTACCAGTGAATTCTTCCGAATTTTTCATCGTACATAATATTTAAATATTTCAAAAATCTGGTGACAAAATGTGATTTGCCACAGCCTGTCGGTCCGGCTATTATGGCCGTAAAAGGAGCTTTGAATCGCGGATCCATTTCTTTTTTTAAACTGTCCTTCTTCAACGAGTACTAAATTCAAATAACACAAGCACACTCACATTTCGACTATTTTATGTTTGTCTCTTGTACATTCCTTCCCTCCTCCTCCTCTTCCCTTTCAAGAAAAAATCAGTTTATTTATTTATTTATTTATTTCCTTTATCGAGTAATTACAATGTATTACACTTGGCCTAACAATGAACAATTGTAATCGTTGTGTTCCCTAAAATATCCAATGCGGTTCTGAATATGGTACCTTAAAGTTTGTGGCATTTTTAACAATATTTCGTACAATATCGGACTGCTTTCGTAACGTTCCTCGATCGTCCTTAGTATGGTTTGATCAAAATTTCGATCGTCGCCGCCACCGTTACTCATAATTTCAAGAGCAACCGCGTCAATAAAGTTATCGTAGTCGGGAAAGACACGACGCTGAATGGTACATTGTTATAGAGCGTTTTTAAAAAATTGACCAACACCTAACAGAGTTTGAACTGTTTCTACACTCAAATGTAACGCTTCGTATACTTCGTTGTTGGCGATGTGCGTCTTGAATTGTAGCACTTTATTCTTACGCATATAAACACTGTACTTCGTTAGCTCGCACAACAACACATCGTTTTCTACGCTTCTCACCAGCGGAATAAAGTCTTGCATTTTTTTCAGAAGTTCTTCAAATGCATTTTTGTCGAAGGTCGCGGCACTGGTCAACTCCCGGTTAAAAATTTTCGCCACTGATTCATAATTACGAAGAGGCCGAACTCCAATACTTATGAATTTGTTTCCAGACTTTGTCAATGGAAAGGTTTTCTCGTTTAATAATCGGTACTTCTCATTTTTGATTTTACGCTGTTCCCCTGCTTCCAGTGCTTTCTCCAATTTATCCGCTGCAGCACACATTTGCTCTTCTAATTCAGTATCGCCATCCCAGTCTTCGTATTGTCTCTCCGGCACTCGCTGACTATGACGAACATTAGACTCTTCAGAGGTCGAAACAGAATCTTCCTCGATGTTAAAACGTGAATCATTTAGAACCAGGGGCATGGACCAGTGGCGGCTTGTCAGGTGAGGCAGGTGAGGCAGGGCCTCACCATACATAATCATAAAAAATGTTTTTCTTCCATTAGTATGAAAAATGGATTTTTTGTACGGGGTAATTTAAAATTAGCGCGACAACTGAACTTTCTATGCCAACCACAAAATAAAGGCGCAGGGTTGATTAAAATGTGGGAATAGGAGGCGAGCCTCGAGATGTTTTTATAACGCACAGTATTACCGGTTCCGTTTATTATGGGAATCAAATGCTTTAGGACAGATAGTTTTGAGGCCGGCCGCAGCTCTTATCTGATTGGTTCTCCTTCTCAGCTCAGTCCACATCATAGGTCAACATGCACGTGCGTTTTGCATTTTGCAGAGTGCATAAATTTTAAATTTCAGTCGTTGTCGTTAAAGAGTTCGGTACTTGGTTAAGTAGTGGATTGTGGATACTCCGATTAATTTTATTTGTAATTAAATAATAATGAACATGGACGCAGGCCCATCTGGTACTCAGGTAATCTCCACCGTTCGAAATACAAATGACATTGTTATTAACTTTCTCGTGAATAAATGTCCCTCCAATAAGTTAACATACGAAGATAAACTGTTTGTAAAGTAAAGCAAACGTCCATTAATTCAAAGAGAAAAACAAAAAAACAGGGTGTTCAGTCTCAATTGGTATACAAAATATGATTGGCTTGCTGGGAGTACAACTGTGAATAAACTTTTCTGTTGGCCATGTATTTTATTCTCGAATAGTGGAGAATCGGTTTGGTGAGAAACTTGATATGCAGATTTGAAAAATTTGTCGCGTTCCTTGGAAAAATATTCCAAAAGTAAAGATCACATATCATCTACTTCCAAGTTTGTTCTTCTCGGCCAACAGAATATTGCCAGTACTCTAGATTCTGCTCGCAAAATTGAAATAGAAAATTTTAATGTCAAAGTTCGCGAAAATAGAAAAATTATTAAAAGGTTAATTGATGTTGCTATATGTACACAAGAGCTTACCTTTAGAGGACATGACGAGTCAGAAACGTCTTTCAATCGCGGAAATTTCAAAGAATTAATTTCATTGTTGAATAGATATGACACTTATATGGGAAATTTTTTGGAAAAAGATTCTGACAATAAACCCGTGTTTTCAGAACGAGTTAGCTAAATCAATTTCTTTTGCCATAAACAAGAACATTAGCAAACAAATTTTTGAAGCTCCTTTTTTTTCCTGCCAGATTGATGAAACGACTGACATAAGTTGTAAATCGCAATTATCAGTTATTTTTCGTTACGTTATCTCCGGTAAAATTGTCGAAAGATTCATGGGGTTTTTCGATGTTAGTTCTGGACGAACTTCTGAAGGTTTATTTCAATTGCTACATAATTTCAGTACATACAACCTACAAGATAAATTAATCCATAAGTATTGTTATTGTTTATATATTTATAAATCTTTTTTTTGTTATTAACCACGGCTTTGAAGTGGTTGTTCGAAAGCTACAATTTTATTAAGTTTTCATTTTACTTATATTACTATTGTTTTGCCACATTTTTTATTTACCTTTGTTTTAAACCTTCATTCTTGTTTCCTATTCTGCCCTATCCTTCTTTCTTGACAAGAAAACTACACCTCCACGTCGGTTCTTGCCGGACAGTTGATTATGTGGTGCATTTTTGTTAATATTTTTTTATGTTCAAATTTCCTGTGATCAAAAAACGCCGAATTCGTGATAAAATAAATTTTCATCTAGTATTGACGTATAAAAGCAATTTACAATTCCAAATTTCTTAAGTAAGTCGCCAAGTGTGGGAAAAATGGAAGTGGAAATTTTTTTAATCTCAGGTATCACTTTCAACTGACAGAGTAGAGTAATTTACAGATATAAAAAAAAATTATATGTATTTAACTATTTTTACGTCATAAGGTGTGGCCTCACCAAAATTTTAGGTCACGAGCCGCCACTGGCATGGACGGTGATTGTTGACTGGACTGTGAGTCTATGACTATTACTCCGGGACTCTGCGATGAGCATCTCTGTATTTGAGAGTCCATGGCTATTACCCCAGGAATCTGCGATGGGCTTCTCTGTGTTTGAGAGTCGATAACGTTCACTTCAGGGTTTGTCACCGTTTCCTGAAAACGAGCCTTCTTGCGACGATCTAATGACAATGATGTACCATCAGCGGAATCGTTAGTCTTCGAAAAGTGGTACGGTTGCACACGTTTCATGTTCTGAAATGAAAGAGTATTTAAAAAAAAGAAAAAAATAGGTATGAATGTTTTCGTACTTTTTACTGAGGATATTTGGAACAGTAACAAAATTCACTGACGCAACTATCACTTGACTACCTGGAGAAGCTTCTTCGAAGGGTTGATGAACAGTAACGACAATTCACTAACACAGTTATCAGTTTGGGCACTTGGAGAAACTTCTTCGAAGGCTGAAGTGTTGTAGCAACTAAAGACCTGGAGGTCGGCGGCGAATTTATAAGGGTAACTTAACAAGTGAAAGCGCTAGTAATTAAGGTAGTAATTAAAAAAAAATGAGAGCGCTAGTAATTAAGGGTGCCATTAAAAGGTAATTAATAGGGAAGTAATTACTAGACAGTTAATTAAAGTGAAAGCGCTAGTAATTAAAGGGCTAGTAATTAAGACAGTAATTAAAATTGAAAGCGCTAGTAATTAAGGTAATTAATATGGTCCTAATTAATAGACAGGTAATTAAAGCGCTGGTAATTAAGGGGATAATTAAAAAGCAATCAAAAAGCAATTAAAAATCACTAATTACTCTCCCTTACTACTCATGTTCAGATATACTCGACTGCATTTTTAAAAAAAACCTCATTGACATTTTCCCGAATCGGTACACAGTAGTTAAGATCTTCTTGACACTGCCAGTGACCAGTTGTGAAGCTGAAAGAGCTTTTTCTAAATTGAATTTTATAAAAAATAAATATAGATCGACAATGAAAAACGAAAGACTATGTTCTTTGTCGATTCTTGCAATTGGGAATGACATCACAAGGTCAATTACGTATGACGGTGCCATACGAACGTATGCTGACATCAAGTGCAGAAAGAAAATTGTTATATAATTTGTTTCTGTTTGTTTATTATATTTTATTTTTGTATTTTTTGTTATTGTTTTTTTATATTAAAAAAATGAAAATGTGTAAACTAAATGCTTCTGACAAACTTCTATTCATAAATGGGGCCCCAATTAAATAATAGCATCAGGCCCCCAACAGTCTAGATCCGCCTCTGGGAATCAAATTAACGTTCTGAATCAATACAAATATTTGAATATCACAAATTTAATAAAAACAAAAAATCTGAATTAAAGTAGCTGGAATGACGTAGCTATTATGTTGTTACTATATACCATATTTTTCTTTCTAATCGACTTCTTGCTCGATTAAAATGGCCGCCTATTCAGTCCTCACTCAAATTCAAGTTGGCATCTGAAACTGAATATGCGTTAAAAATACACATTTTGAGCTGCTGTTCATAGTGTTACGAAATAAACCCATACGCCACCTCGGTACGACGCCGTCGAGAGCTTTACAGTATGCACGGCAATTATGGGTGACTCATCGTCGGTGACAAGAAAACCTTGGAAGCGGGAGGCGCGATGGGTACTCTAGAAAAACCTCGACCGTGGAACTTCTAGTAAGTTATTCAGTTAACGAGTCGAGTCCAGTGAACGAATTCAATCAATTTAAGCCAGAATTATTTTGAACATAATCGATGTGTAATTAGTCGTGTAAATTTGAGTAACTAAAAAACCACTTGTGCCACTTTGGGAAAAACGACCACGGAAAGTGCGGTACAATTCATAATATCGTGCATTGAGGTACGCGGAGATTAATTTTTTTTCCTTAGGTAGTTATCGTCCGGATATCACCGAGACGTATTTCTCGCGACCAGGAATGCGTTTTGTGTACTATCAGAAAAAAAGAACTAAACTTGCACATTGTTGCCTATGTTTAACGATTTTTTTTGGTCTTTCTTTTTATTCAAATTAAATCAAATCGCGAAGAGGAAAACGATGAGGAAAAAAATCAAGAAGAGCAAGATGGGCAAGAACAAGAACAAAGTAGCAATGACAAGAACAGAAAACCGATAAATATTTCAGATTTTAAAATAGGGATGTACGTGTTGATAGAATATATACGCATTTTATTCACAACTTATTTTTTTATCAGGGACAATGACAGAATAATGTATTTATAATATGACTTGGATCGTTTATCGGTACAAAACAATTGAATTTTTGGAAATCTGATAGTAAGATTGCATTGTAACAGTATAGTGTTCATTAAAAATAAGATCGATCAACAAATATTTTAAAATAATAAATTTGTTAATAACTACGAATTAAATTTACTTTTTCCACCGTTTTTGTCTTTTTACTGTGTGTCCTACACATTGAGTGAATATATATATACGATGGTCCACTGTACTTTGCGTTTAATTGAAGCATATTGGCTTTATTCATTAATATGCAAAGCTGATTTGGTTGTGACGGATTGGGAGTTTTAAAATTTAATTTATTTTAGGACTCGAATTTTTATTGCCTTTTCCATAGCATGAGTAATTTCTTGAATTTGTTTGTTTACTATTGCTACAGAATCAGCAAAATACTCTTCTTTATATTGTTCACCCTCCACATACTGTGTCCTGGCTTCTTCAAACCGAGTTAAAGCTGCATTGTACTTATCCATAACCATTTGATATTGTTCACTCTTCACCATTTCAACAGCACCCTTTTTTAGCTCAATAGCTTCAGCAAAAATTCCGTTTGCACTGATTTTCAACTCGCATAAACGCAACTTTTGCTGAATTTCGTTACTCAAGCCTATGTTTTGTGCAAACCAGTACTTCACTTTTGTAAATAGAGCGCGTTCATTTTCATCCAAGCTCACAACTTTCTGGAACGAACTCTTTGCTTTTTCAAATTTGTCTTGTGCTCTTTCTAGGTGTCCCTCTTTTTCTCAAAGCAAACCTTCTTCCAACATCGTGTCTCCACACAAATTAAGAACGTGACTTTCTTCGCTTTTGATACATTCAGCTGTTTCAGACTGGTTTGCAAAAGGTTTAACACGATCGAGTTTTTCAAGAGCGAATTCGAAAAAGTGTTGTTTTGCTGCTTCTTTGGCTTTCTGTATTAGTACTTTGCTTTTGGTGTTTTCGATCGCAAGAGTGATTTGTTCAATTTGTTTTTTGATAGCTTTGGTTGAAAAATGTTGACAAGAGTCCAGTATTCTTCACATCTCTAGGTTCTTCGTGTTTATTTAAAGCGTCGTCAAATTTATTCAGTGCTAGAAAATATTCTTCCTTTTTGATCAACTGAAGTGCTTCATGTTTCAGTTTGGACGCTTGAGTCAAACATCTGTTCCTATCGATCATCGTTTCGATCAGATGCGACTGTCGTTGAAACTCTTCACCATCTTGTTGAAACACCGATTTTGCTTTTACGAATTTTGTATGTGCTTTTTCGAAGTTTCCTTCTTCTCCAAGCTAACACCTTCTTTAAACAATACTTCTCCATACAAGTTGCGAACTTCACCTTGTTACATAAGATTTTTTATTAATTAATTGTCATTTTGGTTATTTTTTTTTTAAGAGATTATTACTATTTATGTCGTTGCTTATTTTACCTATTATATTATAGGAACTAGCTTCATTATAATAAGTACTCACCATAAAAAAAGTGTTTATTGTTCTTAACTAGATTTATTATACAATTATTTAAAAAATCATATTTTTAACAACCTTTAAATTTTAACACATTTTGATACAGAATTGCCTTTATTGTCTATTCTTATCTTTACACAAACCACCAAACAATAAAATTTATGAACCAACAGTACTTCTGGAGTATCCATATGCAGCGAATGTAAATTCCACTGGACGGATATAATACTTATTTTAATCCCTTGTAAATTGCAACGGATCTCTTACAGGGTTTGAGAAAGGTTTACCTGTATTGTAAATATATATTGCAAAAACTTTTGTTAGAGCGTCAAGAATAATTTTGTGTTACCGGGAAATCTAAGAAATGTAGGTACTTATGCAACTAAAAAGTTACTTTTTGTTTATTATTATGTGACTAGTATTGTACTGAATAAAAATTCAGTTGTAGCATATGTGGGTGTAAAAAATACATATACAGGGTTAGTCACGAGAAAATTACTTCTGAAAATTATTTCTACGCAACCCAAAATACGAATACCGTGTACCACTTGATACTTATTGAATTTAAAATGAAATGCTTATTCCATGATTGCTTTGAGTTTGGCAATGTCATTTTGACAATTCTGGAAAAGGAGGTTACGCGAGTGTCCATGGTGGTACCGCAGCCAGTTGGAGATCGCCGCTGGCTCCGCAAATAAGTTTGTCAGAGCTTGCTTCGAGTGTCTCTTGATCTTTTGCAACCGATTAATCACGAGGAAATTATTTCAAAAATTCCTTTTACGATAGATATTTCTGTGACGTGTAAAACAGTTCTTAGATCTAAAAAAAAGGAAGAAATAATTGGTTTGCAGTTTTCCATGAATGACCTTGCTACGGGCTGCTACCTGATTTTATTATTCTCCGCACTTTGCATCATACAAAAATTTTTACAACATGGACTGGAGAAGATTAAAGCCGCAGTTTACATCTGCCCACTACATCCGGCAGATTAGGCAAAACATTCTGAGTGAATAGTCGGCCTTCCGAGTGACATGCCCCTCAATAAACTTTTCAAACTTCCCAAGCTAAAAATTAGTCACGCCATTGCGAATAACCACTACTCAGTGGCGTCATCATCCTAGTTGTTTCTACTTTTTAACGGTATTCACTGTTTGTACTACTTGTTATTCGTGATGTATTGATTGATTTAAATATTTTAAATAATATTAATTAATTGATAATATAAATCTGTTATGTGCGTTGTTTTATTCAACAATTTTTAATCCATGAGCCGCTTCAAAAAAAAAGGGTACTGTTTATGACACTTTGCCGGTTTGGCTCGAAACCATCATTTTAAGTATGGCACTTTCTCCAGTATGAGTATATTCTTTGCTCCATGGTCAAAACTAATCTTTTTACGATCTTGTTTACACAAATGGCGTAAAAGTGGAGATTGGTATGTAGGTACTTAGCAAAGGGAATGAGATAAATTATTCATTCTTTCGTATCTACAAGCGCCTCATTAACAGTGTGAGCGTTCAAAAATGTTTTAAATGAAAAAAACATCTTTGGTTTTATCATGGATTAAAGATAATCCAGAACTAATTTGTAGTGACCAAAAAAATTGTTTGCAAAGTATGCAGTAAACTGCAAGATTAATTGTTAATATATAAATTCAAATTTCTTTGCACCAAATTTATAAAAAAAAATATATATTTAATTTTTTAAACTATCAACCGTAATGAAAATAATACTTTTTCACTTAAAACTGTAACGAGAGTTTTTTCACGATTTCACTGATTATGATAAATCTATAAATTTTTAATTTGACAGTTGTAATAATTTTAAAGCCATTTTATGGAACTGGTATGTATTTATTTTGACACTTTTTTAGAAATAATGTAATTTTTGTATAGCACTTTATTTTATTATCCTCATGCATAACAATTACTTATTTTCTCTATAAACGCTATCATTTTTCGTCTGCGATCAATTGTTGCATGCGACCAGTTGTACTTGCGACGAATTGTGTTGCGATGAATTGTGACTGCGACCAGTTGTCGCTGCGACCAATTGACGCTGCGATTAGTTGTTTGCGATCAATTGTCACGCGACGAATTGTGCGCGACGAATTGACGCGGTACCCCGAGGATTGCGCAAGCGAAGGAAATATTATAATCGAGTCCGTTGGTCCACACTCTACTTTTACGTTTTCTCGACCTTTCATGACCCCTAGAGAACGAAAAAATAGGTCTCTCGTTTCCATATGTCTGTCTGCTGTACCGATTTTTATTAGACAGATAATAATCGCCGAACGTTCTGGGCCGATTGTTGTCAAATTTTGTATTTATATTGGGAATGTAAATGGGTTTTAAATTGTATAAAATAACATAGTCCTACACCTGTAGTCTATCATTCCGAATTGAGTTTTTACCCGAAACGTCCAGATTTTTGGAAAAAAAAAATCAAAATTATAAAACAAAACTTTGCAATTTAATTTTGAATCTGTTGAACCGAATGCTTTGAAATCTTACAGATGTCATTGATTCAGATGTTTTAAGGTTATAAAGAGTATAATAAATTTTTAGTCAAAATATATTTGCTTATCACCTCCAAAAAATTGATGACGTCAGCTCAAAAATTTGTCGAATAAATAAGATTTGTACATCTTATTTATTCGACAAATTATGATGAGTCTGTACTTGTAATTTATCATTCCATTCATATTTTTTGGTTTAGTATAGGTATACAGGGTGACTCAAACAATTAATGAATGCGTAAATTTATTTTATTGATTTACTCAGCTACTACAAAACCGAATGCTTTGAAATCGTGAAGATGTTTAAAGTTATAAGCATGGTAAATTTTTGATCAAAATATATTTGTTCATCCCCCCTAAAAATTAATGACGCCACCCCAAAATTTTGCTGAATAAACCCTATCTAAAGTGTACAAGATATGATGAGTCTTTTCTTGTGATTTATCATTCCATTAATATTTTTTGGCTTTACATATGCAGGCTGACTCAAAAAAATTAATCAATGCGTGAATTTATTTCATTGATTTAATCAGGAACTACAAAAAACAAATAATTAATTGTGATTCATCATAGCGTTCATATTTTTGATTGATGAAATTAAGAACGAGTCACCCCATTTTCACGAAAATGTGAAAATACAGAGGTCTTTATTTAATAAGAACTGTAATAATGATATTCAGAACATTTTGTCGATTGTAGCTTACTACTTAATAGCTTTGCATTTGCTCCACTATTTTGAGGGGACGAACTCATTAAAATCAGACTAATTTCTACGTGATATTCTTCCGAAGTATAAACATTAACACTTTCAAGTTATTTTTCTTGTCGAGGATAACCTAAGGACGTACAGTAATGGAGTCCATCGACAATTTGGTACTTTTATATTTCCTCCTTCAAGTTGAAGTATGCAACCAAATATGAGTCGTTCAATTTCTGTATTATATTCACTCATTTCAAAGTCCAATTGGCAGATTATAATCAAGAAAACAATAAGTATGTTTGTGTGAGATAAGGGAGAAAACGTTTTTAAATTGATTACTAAAGAGCGGATTTTAGGCAAAAAAAATATATATCGCTTTCCCAAATTAATTAGGTGTTGTCAGATTTGCAGGATGTAACCCCCCGTTCGTTCTCGTTTTGTTCGTAGTTCGCTGACGGGGAATTCACCAGTTTTTAACCCACGCGTCGCCCGGAGTGCTGATTGGATGACGACTTTTACCGAAAGTGGTTCGTGGGAGTTCGGTGCCACTTGATTGCGTTGTAAAACAATTCGACAAGTTTTTTAGTTGTGGGGTGTAGGAAGAAGGAAGTGGACGTACTCTGTAAATGTAAGTAAAGATGTGGATGAAAGTTGCGTAATAGTGTTATTATTGCATGGGTTACTTTATGATATGATACATTGTAAAATATGTTGGATGCCCCTTTTTTTTTCAAGTCAAGGCTAACTAAGATCACAAAAGTTGCGTAAATATGCAAAAGCCAATTTTTAATTGGTAGTTTCGGGATTAACTGTCTAATAAAATTGCAAACAGACGAAAATGGGGAAATAAATAAAAAATGACGACTTGCAGAGTTCAGAATTTTTTTATTTCGCATTTTAAGTAAGCACTTAATGAAGAATTTTTATAAATTGAATACCATATACATAATATTTTTATTATGTTATTAATAAAATAATAATTATATTGTCTACAAAAATGCTCCTAACAAACTACAAATTAAAAAAAAATCTATGTCTGCCCAGAATGTACGATTGCCCATTTTTTAAGACCGGATTGACCGGACTGGATGAACAAAGACAACTTTAAACATAGTTTGCAATTAATGAAACAATGTTATCAAAACGTTTAAGTTCTCATTTTCAATTTTTGTATGATAATCGCGATAATTTCAACAGAAGTAGAGGTCACCAGCGTCTAGTGGGGACAAATATATAATCATAATCAATGTCTAACAAGTTCTATAAATAACAAACGACATTGCGTTTTTGAGACGACTTCATATACTTTCTAGAGCTGACGAATAAATTTTAATCGGTCTTCTATTTTATTTACTAGGCTCTTACCAAAATTTCTAACACAAAATTTCATTTTACGATTTTGATTTTTTTTCATGGAAGTAAATAATTTTAAGATGACGTCATTAAATTTTTGGGGGGACCATTGGACAAACTAAAAACCAAAAAGATTGTATGTAATATTAAACGGAAAAATGAAAAGAAGTTCTGTGTGAACAAAATTAACTTAAAGATCTACCACCTAGTGAAACGGTGATGTCACGGATGTAAAACAGTCTTCATTTTTAATTTTAGATGATTAGATACGTCAATAGATATATCAGGATGGTCGAGCGTTTTTATCATTGATCTATGAAAGAATTGTAGATGATTAGATTATAAATATATAAAATTGATGGTAAATCAACATCTAAAATACGTAGATTAATATAAGAGAGCTATATTAGTATATTGCATCATTTCATAAAAATGATTATAAAAACTGCGCTTCAATTTTTGAATTTTTCAATTTCCCCATATTCAGTTTTTTGGTTATTGAATTTTTCGAAATTTTGCTGTTGGGATTTTTCAAATTTTCGATTCTTCAATTTTTCAATTCTTCAAATTTTCGATTTTTTGATGTCTCAATTTTCCGATGTTACATTTTCGATTTTTAAATTTTTGAGTTCTCCAATTTTTCAATATTCCAATTTTTCATTCATTTCAATTAGATTTTTCGATTTTTTTATTTTTTGTTATATACCTGAGCATTGACTGTCCGTACATGCTCAGCAAATACTCGCTAAAACTCAAGTAAGTACTTCGTACTTCGAGTATGAGCATCTACTCAGTTTTATTCATACCACCCATTGCGTTGTATTAAAATTTTAGATTCAAAAAAGAAGACGGTGCCCGACACCATTCTCCGCAAAAGTGTGTGTACTCGTCTGAGGTGAGTTTTCAAATAGTGCAAACCAAAAATGTACAAATCGGAAATTTTAGATCTCGCTAACGAGTGTAATGAAGTGAACATGCAGCTGAATAACATCAAGAAAGCCAAACCCTTGAGAGTGTCTTATAAACCGTTCCTCGAAGAAGAAGTTGGCAATGAAGAAATTTTATGGAAATTTATATCGATACAACCCTACAACAGGAAGGATGTAAAGAAAGCGTCAAAGTTTTTGATGAAGAGAAGCAAATTTGACTACAAGGGGCAGTACCGCATTTTTAAGAGTCTCGACAAGTTTGTGAGGAAATTCAGCGTTCCTGAAAACGAGGGGCCGCTGTTTGTTGTTTTGCCAAAATCGGTAGATCTTTGGGTTGTTTTTTGTCTGATATGGGCAGATCGTGGTAAAAGCACAGTTTTGTACAAGGACTCGTCCGGTGCTTCCGTTCCTCTAGAAGTTAAGAGAACATTGACAAATCTAGTGCCAGACGTGGAATTTATTGTTCACGAAAACCAAGACCACGAAGAAGACGAAGATTTCCTTTATGGACCCCTCTGTCTAAGAAACTTGGAAATCTTGTTGAAGTTTTTCGCGAAGAAACCACGCGATGTAGGTAACGAGTTTCTTGAAATTTCGTTTTGTAACGGATCCGAAATCAACAAACAAAAATTCGATGCTGCCGTCAGTTTTACTGTTCATTTGTCGAAGAATGCCAAATTCAAAGCGTATTTGCAACAGTTCATGAAGAACTTGCCAAGAAAACTGGCAAGTGACGTCGCCGACTATCACAAAATTTTGAAAGAAGAGCTTGAGAAAGACGAAAGGGATGTAAACCATGAGAGACTCGAAGAAGCCAGAAAAAAATGTCTCCAAGAAGAAAACATCAAGAAATTTTCCGAAGACTTCAAAATCCACGTAGACGAAAAAGCGCAGGAGTATCGACTAGAGGCTGCTGAAGATTTTTCCAAAGAAATGAAACGCTTGCGACAAATTTTTCTGATTCTCCAATCCTGCAAAAATGACGAACGATTCCCAGAAGCACTAGAAACGGTACACAAACAGCTTGGTGTCGATTACAACGAAATAAAGTCGCTTGGGCAACAAATCACAGAACAAGAAGAAACAAAAGAAGATGATTCTCTCGTCCCTGAAGATATCAGCACCCTTGTCGAAGACATCGCCAAAAATGGTCAACACAACGAAGAAATTCCTTCAGTTGAGTGTGCCCCCATGGAAGATTTGTTGCCTCAGATTCACTTTCACAGGGACCAAGACGATCCACAACAAGAACAAACTGATGTTAAAGGGATACAAGACAAATTGTTATTAGTTAAAACTAAGTACGAAAAGTGGAAAGATAATGGTCTTGAAGCTATCAATAAGTGGGCGAAAAAGAAGAAAGGTCATTTGGGTACTGATGACAACTCTGTTTGTGAAGCAATTGCCGTCATGGATAGAGCTTTCAATTTATTAAAACATGGACGTCGACTTCGTTCGACCCAAATTTTGTCAATACTGATTTTTTTCCACGATCGGAAGAATCAAGGTCAGTTGTGTCAAATACAAACTGGTGAGGGCAAAACTCTCATCGTTTGTCTACTGGCTGTTATTAAGGCACTCCAAGGTTTGACAGTCGATGTTATAACCAGCAATCCAGTTTTAGCCCAAGATGCTGTCAACGAAACCAGAGATTTTTACACAGTGTTTGGGTTAACTGTTGCCTGCAATAATTACGGTCAGTCTAAGAAATGCTACACCGCCAATATTCTTTACGGATCAATCTGTAGCTTTCAGTTTGATTTTTTGACCGATAGTTGTGAAGGAACTAACATGAGACATGGTAGAGGTTTCGGCCAAGTAATTCTAGACGAAGTTGATAGCATGTTGATCGATAATGGAGGACACATTGCCAAACTTGCCTCACCTTACCCAGGAATGGAAAGTCTAAAGTACATCTACATCAAAATCTGGCAAGAGTTACACAAAGCTGAAAAAAGTTATTGCGAAGAAATCCAAACCAAAATCGAAAACGATCCTCACACTTGTGGAGTTAATACTTTGATGTCTGAAGAATCCACCATCGAAATGGAGAACTACTTGACTGAAAAAATCAAAGCAAGTGATCCCACAAACATTGCTTTGATTCCGTTCCATTTGAGGAAATACGCAAAAAGTAAATTAGACGTCCTGATTACAAACGCTCTTCACGCCAAGTACCACTGTCACGAACATCAACAATATCGCCTCATTGTTAACGACGAAGGCGAAAGAGTCATAGCACCGGTGGACTACTTAAACACCGGTGTCACCATGAATAACACAGTCTGGTCCAATGGCTTACACCAATTCGTGCAACTCAAACACAACCTTCACCTAACTTCAGAAAGCTTGACCAGCAGCTTTATTTCCAACATCGGCTACATCAAGAATTACCAAGACAAAAACATCTTTGGAATGACCGGCACTTTGGGCTCTCAAGCAGAGCAACAACTACTCTCGAAAGTCTACAACGTCAACTACGCAAAAATCCCCACTTACAAAAAGAAGGTCTTCGAAGAATATCCCATGATGGTTGTCGACGACGACAAATGGGTTGATCGAGTCATCGCAGAAGTTTTGAAAAAAATCAACAACGAAAGAGCGGTTCTAGTAATCTGCGAAACAGAAGAAGATCTTCTCAACCTCAACCAGCAAATTATGAACATACAGAAGACCAGAGTTTACGCAAACGAAGACAACGCGAAAGAACCAGAAGAACTAGTGAAAATCGGGGATATCATTTTAGCCACAAACATAGCAGGACGCGGAACTAACTTCCGAACACAAGAAGATTTGGAATTGAAAGGGGGTCTACACGTGTGCGTCAGTTTTCTCCCATGCAACCTACGAGTAGAAGAGCAAGCTTTTGGTAGAACGTCTCGCCAAGGGAACAAAGGTTCAGCTCAAATCATCGTCCGTCAAAGCGGAATCGAACAATTGAACATAGAAGAAGTTCGTCCTGGGGACGACGAAATCAAGCGAATGAGAGACCTCTGGGAATCTGCAAGATTGGAAGAAATCAAAAACGTTCTCGTGAAAGAACTGGTGTTCAAAGATGAACTCTTCGGTCTCTTTTTAAAATTCTATGGTGACCAAAGACGAAGTAAGCGAAAGAAACAGGAAAGGTTTGTTCTTGACGATTTGAAGGAGTTTTGGGCTTTTTGGTTGGAGAAGAAAGACTTCAAAGTTGCAGAAATAGAAAAGACAAGTGCACAAGCTGAATTTGACAAGTTTCGTGAAGACGCAAAGCACATCATTGGTGGAAGGATTTGTCATAATCCGTATTATTGTCTAGGTTTGGCAGAGTACCATTTGAAGAACGGCGACCGAAAGGAAGCTTCTCAGGTGTTACAGGAGGCCATTGAAATGAGTGACGACAACAACTTGAAACTATTGGCAGGAGCTTATTTGAAACTTTTTCACATTGCGATACTCGATGGTCGACAAATAATGTACAGAATTAAGAAAGCCGTCGGAGATTTGTTTTTCATCAAGGTGAAGGAGAATACGAAGTATAAAACAGACGCAATTAGATATTTGCAAAAAGCTGGACAAGCTATCGACAACGAAATAAATTATATCAATAGTTGTTTAATGAAAGAAGACAACAGTTTCTGTGTAGAAGAAGCGTTAGAAGACAATGAAGATGCGAATTTGTTTTTGAAGCACATGTGTTCTCGCCTTAGTTGCTTGAAACTACATAAGGGTAACGTTGAGAGTTTAATAGAACAAATTAATCAGCTGTCTGCAGTGGCTATCCAAGGTAAAAGTCCAACAGCGGAAGAACAGTTTCAAGACGTCTTTAAAAGCTCGAAGTTGAATGATGTAATCACTAGCCACGAACTTCATGAAGTACAATCTATAGGAATTGATACCCTTTTTGCTTTAAGAGAAGTACACGATGTTTCACCGACTGTCATTGGTGTAGCTCAGATACAAATTGGTGCTGGAATTGCAGCCCTGACCACTGGTGTTGCCTTCCTTCCAGTCTTCCCCATGATGAGCCAAATCGCTTCAACCTTATTCTCAGAAGGCCTCTTAGACATCATATTTGAAGTTCTATCACAAGGCTCTCAAGAATTCGACAGAAAGGCGTTCATGAAGTCCAAATTTATCTCGTATGGGACAGCTATTCTTACTTTCGGTTTAAGTGCCGCTTTACAGTCCAAAGTGGTCCTAGACAAAGCCATCGAATATTGTCAAACATTGTCAAAATTCTTACGTGAAAGCACCCATTTCAAAAGCATATGTGAACGCTTGGCTAAAGTTGTTGATAAGATACAAAAGTACTTCGAGAAGCTTCGTTTGGCTGCTGAGCTGAAAAACTTAACCAAAGCTCAACAGTTAACCAAATTGAATGAATTGAGTTGCACCAATCCAGAGCTATTCGCAAAACTCGACTGTGGTGCTAAACTGGAAAAGCTACAAGCACTGGAAAAACTGGGGAAGCTTCAAGTAACACGAGTTGATTTACTTTTGGACTTCACGATGAAAACCGGCACGAAAATCGTGAACCACCCTGCTCTTTACAACAACGTTATAAAACGTGTAGAAAATATAGTCTTTGAGAAACTGTTTAATAGGATTATGAAAGAACTACGAAACTCTCTTAATAAGAACAACGATTTGAGGTTCAAACTTCTAAGATCACAAAGAAAGGACATAGACAAAGCAGTAGAGGAACTGTTAAACGGGACCGAGTTTAAGACTGTAGTGGGTACAATCTACTCAAAACTGTCAGAAAAGTTTGATGTTATGCCTTTCAACCAAATTTTATCTTCAGCCGCAGCAATCACCAACTTGCAGATTTTCCAGAACTACGCTGACAACTTTGCTTCGAATCTTGAAAAGCTTCTAGACCATGTTGGAAATGCAAACAACAACGTCGACCAAATTATCGAAGAAGTGTGCGGGAAAGCGGCAGCAAAAATGATCGCTTTTTTGAAGGAGTGCTACAACAACGTCAAGAAGGTCGTTTCTACAGCAAGAAAGCTGCGTTTCAATAAAGAACTGATCATTTCAGCTGCGGAAAATTTCGTGATGGAACAAATGTCGGCAAAAATCCTCGACAAACTCCGATTCGAGATGAAGAGAGCCTTGAAGGAGTCGATTAAAGGCCGTTCATTCTTGATGGAGAAGCTTCGGACGACTGAGCAAGCGGCAATATTTACTGTGGTTAAACAGCTGCAAAGGGACCATGGAATTGCACAGTTCCAGGTCGCGTTCGCCGTTTTAAAGTCGTTGGAAATCATGCCCGTAGGTCGGATTGTGAGTTCTGGATTCAGTGTTACCATCTCTACCTACAAGTTTGTTAAATGCAGTATCAAGTTTGCAGCAGATTTAGAAGCAGCTCTCAGTGGTGGCTGCTGCGACAACAAAGTCGAGGATATTATTGAAATGATTTCTTCAAGGATGGAGGATTTTCTTTTACCTTTGCTAGAGAAAGTCATCACAGGAACCCAAGACATAGTTTCGGCGGTTCGGAGTATGGACAGTTTTCGTATTGAAGATACTGTCGACAAATTGCCCTCCATTGCCACGAACATGGTCGATGTTTTAATGTACGAATTCCGGGGAAAGTTTTTCCAACTTATAACAAAGATGCTCATTTCTGGGTGTAAGAAATTGCCGAGTTTGGTAGAGATACTTCGAACAACGCCTTTAGACGAAATTAATACTACAGTAAGCGAAATTCTAAGCAATGACACCGTCAAGATTCTACAGTTGTTCTACGAACTGTACGAAACACTCGAAGGTATGTCAAAAACAAAGCTACTGAGTGGAAGTCTAGAAGCAATTTTTAAAATGTCAGGGGTTTCTGTGTACATCGGCCAGTTTGCGCTCTCACTGGAAAAACGTCTACAAGGTGGAAACGAAAACAACAACACTGATGGAATTATTGAAGACATTTGTTTAAAACTAATGAAATCAGTCGAACCTCTCCTGGAACAGCTGTTTTATCAACGAAACAATGCAGGTGTGAGTGTAAGCACTTCTAATAAATTTTCGAGAATAATCAATTTTGTCTGGAACTTACTCCAACCGAAGATAATCGAAGCATTTAAAAGAAATCTTCGCAGATCTATAAGGAAACGTGGAATATTAATGGAGAAACTTCGTACATCTTACTACAATGTTATCAAAAAAGAATTCAACGATATTTTGAAGAAAAGTTTGTTTGAAAGACTTCTGACAAAGCTTGTTCCGGAAGTATTAGTCTCTTTCCAGAAAGAATTCGGTAAGTCTGGTGTTGCAATCCTGAGCTTGAGTTTTGACATCAGTATCCACTTGAACGACTTAAGAAATTATCAAGATACTTTTGCCCAAGATCTCGAAAATGTCCTCAGTGATGGCTCATATAACAACGACGTTGACACCATTATCGACGAAATCGAGTCCGAAATCATGAAAATCGTCACGCCTCTGCTGACGAAGATTTACGAAAACACTAAAAATATCATCGATGTTGTACAAGAAGATAATTTTACCAACTTTGACGATACGCCAATAGATACGGAGAAAATTAAAAACATTATGATAACGGAAATTGAAGAATCGCTTGCCAACGAACTGGTGAAATTTTTCGAGCATTCTTTGAGAAAAAAGATAAATGCTAACGAATCTTTGAAGAATAAGTTGCGCACAAATCCGTCGGACGAAATCGTAGCAATTGTGAACATTGTAATGAACACCGAAAGAAACAAGATTTTGGTGTTCCTTCAGCAACTTTCTGAAAGCCTTCAAAATGGTACACACGACTTCGGAATGTTATTTACCGCAATTCGAGCGGGCCTCGACTTAACGCCGTTTATTTTGTACGTTGACAAGTTTGTGTTTGATCTTGAAGCTCGTCTCCATCTTGGAAATGAAAATAACAACGTCGAATATATCATTTTAGACATTTGTACGATGATGTCGAAATTCGTTGGACCTCTAATAAAAGAAGTTTTGAATAGCGGCACGAACTTTGTTCGACAGAAAAACAAGAGCTTGAAAAGTCTACCAGAAGTGTTAGACATAACGAAGAAGTTTTTGTGGAAGAAAATTTCCGATAGGATTTTGGAGGAGTTTAAGCAGCGTTTGAACAGTTCTATTAAGAATCGCAAATCATTGTTGCTCAAACTTCAGACTACGCACAGAAAATTCATAGTGGAAGCTGTTAGAAAGCTTCTGAAGAAAGGTTTGATTGAAAGACTCTTTAGGAAACTCGTGCCACAATGTCTAAATTTGCTGGAAGATGAAATGGGCAAATCAGTGGTCGTGTTGGTGTCTTCCAGTTTTCAACTTACACTTGACTTGAATGACATCTTCAACTACGTTAACAATTTTGCTGCCCAACTTGAATATGGCTTGAAAGGAGGGAGTTATAATAACGATGTTGGCGAAATGATGGTCGAAGTCGAGTTTAATGTGGTAATGAAAGTATCTCCTTTGTTAGAAAACGTCTACCAACAACTAACACACTTCAAATCTGCCGTTTTAGGAGAAGTAGAAGACTTTACTGACATTAACGCTACTCTGACCACAACCGTGGACGTAGTGATCAGAGAAATTTGTATCTCGCTTATAGACCAAATGGTAAAGATGATCGTCCAAGCGCTGAAAAACTTCTTGGAGCAAAATTCATCGCTACAAAACAAACTTCGAACAGCTACTATGGTCGATATTAATACAGTAGTTGCAAAGATGTTGGCGGAAGATGGAATCAAAACAAGAGTACGTGGTTTCACCAACAAAATCCTTGAACAATTAGATACTGGCTTGGATGAATCAGCTACGAATTTTCTAACCCAAGGGATCGCTGATCTGACAAACACTGCCCCTCTTATTGCATCTTTTGCGTCTAAACTTGAGGAACGCCTTTCCATTGGAGAAAAAAACAACGATATTGACGAAGTAGTAGAAGAAATTTGTTTGGAGGTTGCAATTGCGATTCGTGATTGTTTGAAAAATGTTTATGAAAATATGGCGGATGTTGTGGGTAAGATAGAGGCAGTCAAGAAGAAAAAGAAGATGTTTGTAGATGAGTTGGAGAAACAATTGTCTTGCCTGAAAACTAGGCTGAAATCATAGTTATCAACATAAGTTTTTTGTATTTTGCTTTTCATGACATTTGATAAACAATTTTACTGTAATCCAGGTTATATTATATTAAATGTTTTTACGCTTTTAAACTTTGTGTGTTTTTGTTGTCAATTTTTAAAATTCTCATTTGATGAGATTCTTGCCTCTTCTATTGTAATGGTAGTCCTCAAGTTTTATTTTGAAAGAGACTCTTTAGTTATTAATTCATACAAGCCCCTGCCTCAAGATTACTTCTCAACAGAAACAACGTATTTAAAGTGAAATTCCAGGATTAGCTTCTAAAAAAATTTAAATATAATAATCTTTCTACACCTTGCGCTACATAAGATTAGAACAGTTTCTTTAAAGCTATTTATTGTCATCTTTTTAGCACTCTGGTGAAATTTTTGTCATGAATTTTTAAAAAACAGTATTTCAATTATTTATGGAGATTTCCTAACGCAGTTTTCACCACTGTTTTCCGCTAACAGAACTGTATCCGTTACTCGGGAAACATTATCGATTTCTTACGTCGGAAATGTGATGCACTAAAACGAAGCTTTTGCTACATCGTTTTCAACAAAAGAAATCGACAGTGTTTTCCACATAACATATTGCATAGTGCTATTTTTGATAAAAACTTTACTGTTGTAATCCATTTTTACCAATATTAAATATTCTTATACTTTTAAAACTACTTATTTTGTTCTTACTTGTCTTTTTACATGCTGTATTTTTGATAAAAGCTTTTACTGTAATTTAGCTTTGCAAATATTAAATGTTTTTGCATTTTTAAACTTTGTTACTTCCCGAGCGTAGGCAAACAGTTTGAATGTCGTCACGCCAACATTTTGCCTGGTAAAGACTATTAAATTAAAAAAAATATCATGATCCTGAACTTGTGGTTTATGGATCTACCTTGATGTTTAAGCACAATTACTTTACAGAAATCTGCATAATATTTACCACGGGTTTCACGTTCACATACGAAACAAGCAGGTCGCAGAGTGATTAATGCATTGAAATTGAACAGTTTGAACTCTGCGCGCATGGTTTGAATCCCATCTTCGTTAACTTTTTTTTTCTAAGACAATGAATTTATTTAAATGTTTAATTTCAAGTGCAAAGGAAATTTTGTCCAAATAAATAATTTTAGAGCAATTCTATTTTAGTGTACAAAATTTGTGTTTTCTGAGATTCTTGCCTTCTTTTTAGAGGCAGCACCTTGCTATAGTGACAAAAGATTCTGTACATCTTGCTCTGCAACTAAATTCATTCGACATCTTCTAGGAAGTACATGACGAAAGACTAAATCTTAACTTTAACAACTTCGAAGTGGAGCTTTAGAATTAACATTCACAAAGTTTTTAACCTTCCAGTTTCCACAAAAATGGGCACCACGTCCTCAACCATCAAATTCGTCAACGACACAAGCACGGACATTGTCAACATTTCTGGATCCGACTCTAATGGTTTCGATTCTATGAAGATTACTCGTCGAAGCAGCAGTCTAGACTGCTTAATCATACATACCAACTCTTCTCCTGTGATTTTCACGTTAACTTTCAAAGACAAATCCGAAGACATTTTCCGCATAGATTTAAAATACGCTGTGGGATGTTGCGCACAATTCAACCATATCAAAAAATCGCACGAAATGTCATACAGACTCGACGATAAGAAGATCATTATAACGATCAAAAACACTGCCGAACAAAACAAGAACGAAGAAGCTGAAGAGTCGTTGAGGAGTGCTAGACAGGCGATGAGGCGGCGGTTGTATGACCAAGCTCTTGACCATCTTAGTCACGCTAAGAATTTAGCAAGTAAAGCTGATATAGTTAGCGAAATCAGGAGTGAAGAAAGTGAGGTTTATAGTTCGTATGGAGACAGTATGTTCGAAGAAGGTTTATCTATGGAAAGAACAGAACGCTTCCAAGCAGCAGAAGGTAAATTTTCGAGTGCGAAGTCTTTCTTCCAACGATCGTTGAAGTTGGTGTATAGTGGAGAGACACGGGAGAAGATACGTCTTTCCGAATTGAAGATAAGTGGAAACAGAAGTACGAATACAGCTAAGGAACTAGAAAATGACGCTTCTGTGATGGTTGAGAACGAAGAATATGAAACAGCGTTGGACAAGTACGAGGCAGCGTTGCGCAAATATAAAGAAGCTAAAAGAAAATTTGAAGAAGGTCGAAGATCTAGGGATGTATATTTTTCAGATTCTGTGAAAGCTACAGAAGATCGAATCGGACAAGTTGACGGTTTTTTAGAACGCACTAGAGACGAGAAACAAAATAAAGAAGCCAAAGAATTGTTGCGGGAAGCTAAGAGAGCAAAGTCGCAACATTTGTACGATTTTGCTGTTGACTGCCTTGATCGTGCCAAAACCTTAGCAGTTCGATCCGATACACTCAACGATATTGAAAACGAGGAAAGCCGAGTTTGTAGTTTACATGGGGAGACAATGTTTGAAGAGGGTTTGGATTACGAACAAAGAGAACATTCAGAAATGGCAGAAA
The DNA here is from genome assembly GCA_022388445.1 of Zophobas atratus. Classification (NCBI taxonomy): domain Eukaryota; kingdom Metazoa; phylum Arthropoda; class Insecta; order Coleoptera; family Tenebrionidae; genus Zophobas; species Zophobas atratus. Next base: position 12,458,558 of record CM039446.1, read on the forward strand.
GTAAATTTGCCAGAGCAGAATCTTTGTTTCGACGATTGCTGAGGTTGGTGAACAGTAGTGAAACTCGACAGAAGTTGCGTCTGGTTGAGTTGAAAATTAATGGCTGTAAGGGTTTAAACCAAGGTGTAAAGTTGGAAAACCAAGCTATGCTGATGAACAACGACAAAGGATATGAATTGGCTTTGAATAAGTATCATGCGGCTCTCACCATATACCAAGAGGTTAGAGACAAGTATTTAGAAGGTGCCAAAAATCGCATAAGCTATTTCTCCAATTCCTTAAATGCCGTAAATAAAAAAATCGAACAAGTAGAAGCCGCAATCGAAAGCACTACAAAACAACAACACAATGAAGAAGCGAAAGCATTGATAAAGGAAGCTGAAAAAGCGACGAAGCAAAATTTGTATGATTTTGCGCTTGAACATCTTAAGAGTGCTAAAATTTTAACAAATCAACCGGATACACTTACGAAGATCAAAAATGAAGAAAGTAATGTTTGTAGTTTGTATGGTAAATCGGTGTTTGAAGATGGTTTGGAATTAGAGAAGAAAGGACACTCGGAACGAGCACAAAGTAAATTTAAAAAAGCAAAAACCTGGTTTCAAAGAGCCAAGGAATCGGTGAGCAGTAATGAGCTTCAGCAGAATTTGCAACTTGTAGGTTTGAAGCTAAGCGGAGACAGAAGTTTCGCCGAAGCTGTCACATTAAAAGACGAAGGTGTTGAAATGATTAAAAAGGAAGATTATGACTCTGCGTTGGATAAGTATGTTTCAGCTTTAGCTAAATGTAAAGAAGCTAAAGAAAAATATATGGAAGGTGCCGGTTGCCGAAAAGAATATTTCTCTAATTCTCTAAAACTGATAAATGAGCAAATTGAACAAATTAAAGTTACCATTAGAAACACTGAAGCACAGATGCGGGATGCAAACGCCAAAGAACTTATACAAAAAGCTAAAACAGCAAGAAGTCAAAATTTCTATGACGTCGCTCTCGAACATCTTAGTCTAGCTAAAGTATCGGCAAATCAAACTCATACGATTACCAGTATAAGAAAAGAAGAAAGCAAGGTTTGTTATTTGTATGGGACAATGTTGTTTGAGGAAGGTATGGATTCGGAGAAAGAAGGAAATGTGGAACAAGCAAAAATAAGATTTCATAAAGCGAAATCCGTGTTACAGCGGGGGATGAAATTGGTTGATTGTGAAGAAACAAAGAAGAAGCTACGTCTTGTCGAATTGAAGATCAGTGGAGATAAGAAATTTAACAAAGCTGTGGAGTTAGACAACGAAGCTTCTTTATGTCAAGATGATGAACAACATAAGGAGGCTTTAGATCAATACGACGCCGCTTTGGGTAAATATAAAGAAGCTAAAGAAGACTACGTGGAAGGTGCCAAACACGAGGAAGAATATTTTGCACGCTCCGTGAAAATCGCGGATGAACAGATCGAGAGAGTTGAAGATACCGTAAATGAGATAAATAGTATGCAGATGTTGCAAGGTCAAATCAGTGGGCTTAGAATCGATAACAGAACAAGTGAGACAGTAGAAGATGATAAGGAGGAAGTTGAATCTAAGTTGCAAAATACATTTATTCAACGTTAAATTGATAACGTATTGTAGAATTTGTTGTGATGTATTTTAATAAAATGTCTTTTGTTTTGGTTGTTGTTATTTGGTTTACTCATTTTCGACGTTTGAATGACGATGTCCACGTTCATTCAACCTTTAATAAAAGAACTTCGAAATACTTTGAAAACTCTAGTAATGTGTACATGGTCCATTTTGCCCTCTCTCTGCAGAAACGCTGCTGATACTATCGACGATATTTGATCAAAACTAATGAAGTCAGTCGAACCCCTGCTGGAACAGCTTTCGAATATTGTCAAAGATTGTCAGAGTTCTTACATACTTAGAAGCACCCGTGTGAAAAGCATCTGCGAACGCTTGGCTAAAGTTGTTGATAAGTTACAAAAGTATTTCGAGGAGGTTCGTTTGACTGCTGAACTGAAGAATTTAACCAAAGTTAACCAAACTGAAAGTAACACGAGTCGCTCTTCACAACAACGTTGTATAACCTAGAGAAAATTAAGTTTTTGAGAAGCTGTTTAATGGGATTATGAAAGAACTACCAAACTCGGTTGATAAGAACAATGATTTGAGGTTGAACCTTGTCACAGCACAAAGAAAAGACATAGACAAAGCAGTAGAGAAATTGTTAAACGGAACCGAGTTTAAGACTGTAGTGGGCACAATTTACTCAAAATTGTCAGAAAAGTTTGATGTTGTGCCTTTCAACCGAATTTTATTTTCAGCCGCAGCAAGAAAAAGAAGACGATTGTGGAAGAGTTGGAGAAACAATTGTCTTGCCTGAAAACTAGGTCGAAATCATATTTGTAAATCTATGTGCATTTATATTCTACTTTAGGTGACATTTTATAGACAGTTTTACTGTATTGCAGGTTTATATAACATCTCCATCTAGAACCAACTCTGATTAGGGCCGAATCCACGATGATAATTTGGAAGACATTTTCGCAGCAGGTTTAACTATGAGAAGAGCAGAAAACTTGCAAGCAGCGGAAGGCAAATTTTCGAAAGCGATGTCTTTCTTCCAACGATCGTTGAAATTGGTGTATAGTGGAGAGACACACCAGAAGATACATCTTTCCGAGTTGAAGATAAATGGAAACAGAAGTATCAGTGAGGCTATGAAACTAAAAGATGAAGCTTTTGAGATGGTCGGGAACGAAGAATATGGAACGGCATTGGGTAAATACGAGGTAACTTTGCGCAAATATAAAGAAGCTAGAAGAACATATGTGGAAGGCTCCAGATTAAGAGAAGAATATTTTTCTGATACTGTGAAACGTGTAGAGCAGCAGATTGAAGAAATCAGTGCTGCAACAACAATTACCAAGGAACGGAAACAAGACCAAGAAGCTACAAAATTGATAGAAATAGCCAAAACAGCAACCAATCAACATTGGTATTATCATAGCCTTGACTACCTTGCCGCGCTAAAACACTGGCGATCCAAAGTGATGCAATTAAAATCATTAAGAACGAAGAATGTCAAGTCTATTGTCTACTCGGAGAAATTTTATACCAAGAAGGTATGAGCCTGGAGAACGACGGATCATCAAAGAGGGCACAAAAAAGTTCGATGAAGCAAAGTCTTGTCTTCAGCAAGCTGTTAACTTGGACACATTTGGACAAGAGACGGAAAGTCTCTTTCACAGAACTCTGTCTTGGGTCCAAGGAAAAGTCGGGTTATTTCAAAACAAGCCTCAACAAAATTTGCATATCTCCGAGCTGAAGATCAGCGGAAACAACAGCTTCTTTCAAGCGGCGAAGTTAAAAAACCAAGCCGTTGATATGATTAGAACTAGAAATTATCAAATGGCTCTGAGTAAATATGCCGCAGCTTTGAGTAAATATCAAGAAGCTAAAAAAAAATTCGCAGAAGGTGCTAAATATCGAAAAGAATATTTCTCAAATTCTTTGACTGTAGTCGATGGTCAAATCGAGCAAATTTCTGCTGCTATGGAAAGCACTTATGAGTGAAAAAGAAGTGAAGAATTCGAGCAGTTGATGGGAGACGCTAGAGAAGCTAAAGAGCAACGTAAATACGATTTTGCTTTTAAATGTCTTGAACGCGCTACAATCTTGGCAAATCAAGCTAATACAGTCGAAATTAACAACGAAGAAAGTCAAGTTTGTAACTTGTATGGAGAAGCATTGTTTAAAGAAAGTGTTAGCTTGGAGGAAGAAGGATAGTTCGAAAAGGCACATACAAAATTTGTAAAAGCAAAATCGATGTTTCAACAAGCTGGTGAAGAGTTTCAACGACAGTCGTATCTGATCGAAACGATGATCGATAGAAACAGATCTTTGACTCAAGCTTCCAAACTGAAAGATGAAGCAATACAGTTGATCAAAAAGGAAGAATATTTTCTAGCACTGAATAAATTTGACGACGCTTTAAATAAACACGAAGAAGCTAGAGAAGTGGAGAATACTGGACTTTGTCAACATTTTTCAACCAAAGCGATGAAAAAACAAATTGAACAAATCACTCTTGCGATCGAAAACACCAAAAGCAAAGTACTAATACAGAAAGCCAAAGAAGCAGCAAAACAACACTTTTTCGAATTCGCTCTTGAAAAACTCGATCGTGTTAAAGCTTTTGCAAACCAGTCTGAAACAGACGAATGTATCAAAAGCGAAGAAAGTCACGTTCTTAATTTGTGTGGAGACACGATGTTGAAAGAAGGTTTGCTTTGGGAAAAAGAGGGACACCTGGAAAGAGCACAAGACAAATTTGAAAAAGCAAAGAGTTCGTTCCAGAAAGTTGTGAGCTTGGATGAAAATGAACGCGTTCTATTTACAAAAGTAAAGTGCTGGTTTGCACAAAATATAGGCTTGAGTAAGGAAATTCAGCAAAAGTTGCGTTTATGCGAGTTGAAAATCAGTGCAAACGGAATTTTTGCTAAAGCTATTGAGCTAAAAAAGAGTGCTGTTGAAATGGTGAAGAGTGAACAATATCAAATGGTTGTGGATAAGTACAATGCAGCTTTGACTCGGTTTGAAGAAGCCAAGACACAGTATGTGGAGGGTGAACAATATAAAAAAGAGTATTTTGCTGATTCTGTAGCAATAGTAAACAAACAAATTCAAGAAATTACTAATGCTATGGAAAACGCAATAAAAACTCGAGTCTTAAAATAAATTAAATTTTAAAACTCCCAATCCGTTGCAACCAATTCACTAGCTTTGCATATTAATGAATAAAACCAATATGCTTCAATTAGACGCACAGTACAGTGGACCATCGTATACATATGGGGTATTCCATACCAAATCGACCACTTTTTAACCCGACCCCTTTTGATATGCCTGAAAGTTTTTCTTCCTTTTCTATCCTATAAAAGACGTTTCTCATAATTTTTTCAATTTTTTTTACCCGACTCAAAAAAAGTTATGAATTTTTGAAAAAAACCGCTCATTTTTTTTTGAACTGCTAGAACTTTTTCAAAAATTGACCGTTTGGGACCGTTTTTTTTTCAAAATTTTTGTTTTTAAATGTACTTTTCGGAAAAAAATATACCAAAATTTTTAAAGTTCATCTTATAAGAAATTTTTCAGTTTTTTGAGAAAAACCATCAAATTTTCGAAGTTCGCCATTTTTTATTTTTTATTTTTTTTTCTCATAAAAAACTTCAATCAATTCTCCAATTATCCCCACTAATCCCGGAGTGGGCCGATTCTTTTTTCTATTTTTTTTATTTAATTGAAAAAAAAATCTTTTCATTTTCAATAGTAAACAATTTTTTTTTATCTATATTATTTATATTACAAAAGAAACATAATTAAATGATTTTCAGGTAATATATTTTTTATTTATAATCTTAATCTAAGATTTTATTGACCAGGATTAATAATTGACACAGTAAATATTTAAGGATTCTAAAAATAATACAACAAATTATTAATTTATTCTCTGCCGTTTAAATATTTTACAAATTCTGTGTTCCTTTGAGTTCGAAAAGTTTTTAACGAACGAACAACCATTTTTGTCAGGAATTATACAGTGTAATTGGTGAGTTCCTGTAATTGGTTTCGTTTTCAAAAATCTTTCATTTAAATTATTTAATGTTGTATTATAATCATCTATAATAAAAAAAAAATTGTTTACTATTGAAAATGAAAAGATTTTTTTTTCAATTAAATAAAAAAAATAGAAAAAAGAATCGGCCCACTCCGGGATTAGTGGGGATAATTGGAGAATTGATTGAAGTTTTTTATGAGAAAAAAAAATAAAAAATAAAAAATGGCGAACTTCGAAAATTTGATGGTTTTTCTCAAAAAACTGAAAAATTTCTTATAAGATGAACTTTAAAAATTTTGGTATATTTTTTTCCGAAAAGTACATTTAAAAACAAAAATTTTGAAAAAAAAACGGTCCCAAACGGTCAATTTTTGAAAAAGTTCTAGCAGTTCAAAAAAAATGAGCGGTTTTTTTCAAAAATTCATAACTTTTTTTGAGTCGGGTAAAAAAAATTGAAAAAATTATGAGAAACGTCTTTTATAGGATAGAAAAGGAAGAAAAACTTTCAGGCATATCAAAAGGGGTCGGGTTAAAAAGTGGTCGATTTGGTATGGAATACCCCATATATTCACTCAATGTGTAGGACACACAGTAAAAAGACAAAAACGGTGGAAAAAGTAAATTTAATTCGTAGTTATTAACAAATTTATTATCTTAAAATATTTGTCGATCGATCTTATTTTTAATGAACACTATACTGTTACAATGCAATCTTATTATCAGATTTCCAAAAATTAAATTGTTTTGTACCGATAAACGATTCAAGTCTTATTATAAATACATATTCCGTCATTGCCCCTGATAAAAAAAATAAGTTATGAATAAAATACGTATATATTCGATCACCACGTACATTCCTATTTTTAAATATGAAATGTTTATCGGTTTTCTATTCTTTTCATTGCTACTTTCAGTTCTTGTTCTGCCATGTTGTTCTACTTAATTTTCTTCCTCATCGTTTTCCTCTTCGCGATTTGATTTAATTTGAATAAAAAAGAAGACCAAAGATAATCGTTAAACACAGGCATGATTATTTTTTAGTTACTCAAATTTACACGACTAATTACACAGCGATTATGTACAAAATAATTCCGGCTCAAATTGATTGAATTCGTTCACTGGACTCGACTCGTTAACTGAATAACTTTCTAGAAGTTCCACGGTCGAGGTTTTTCTAGAGTACCCATAGCGTCTTCCGCTTCCAGGCTTTTCTTCTCACCGACGATGAGTCACCCATCATTGCCGTGCATACTGGAAAGCTCTCGACGGCGTCGTAGAGCAACTTAAAATGTGTATTTTTTAACGCATATTCAGTTTCAGATGCCAACTTAAACTTGAGTGAGGACTGAATAGGCGGCCATTTTAGTCGAGCAAGAGGTCGATTAGAAAGAAACATAGATGTAGTATCTAGTAGCAACATAATACCTACGTCAATCCAGCTACTTTAATTCAGATTTTTTTTGTTTTTATTAAATTTGTATTGATTCAGAACGTTAATTTGATTCCATTCAAAGTTAGGCAACTTTGTCGCAGCTTTTTTTCTTTTTTTTTTTTTTTGTTAGTGGAGAAAATTTTTGTGTCCTCCTAGGGTCCATCACTTGCACCTGAACTCATTCATTTTGTTAGACGATCACAGCCAAAACCAAATTTTTGAATTTTTCCCGGGATTTCAATTTATTTTCACATATCAATTTAAGGCGGGAAAGAAAAATTGTCTCCCTAAATCCCCCATTTTTATCGCCAATTTTAGTGTCTATCTGCTTTTTTTTAATCTGAAATTCGCTCTTTAGTTATCAGTTTAAAGATTTTTACTCCCTTATCTCACACAAACATATCTATTGTTTTCTTTTGATTATCATCTGTCAACTGAACTTTGAAATCAGTGAAGATAATACAGAAACTGAACGACGTGTGGTGTATATTTGGTTGCATACTTCGAAGAACAGTTTGCAACTAACATTTGATTAGTGGTTAGTTGGCAATTTCGGCGAATCCAATGGTCGAAAATTAAAATTGAAGACGTTATAAATACGTATGACGTCATCTAAAAAAAATTTTGGAGTGACTGGGCTTTTCGAACCAATTAAAAAAATCATTAATTTTCCAAATTAATTAGGTGATGTTTTCAAATTTGCTGGATAAAATATTTAATCAATTCAAAAAGGAAAAAATAAAAAGGACGTCGAAGTTTTTAGACCCAAAATCCTACACTGTCTCGCATCGATGAAATTAATGTTAATTTAAGGCTCATCCGGCCGCCTTAGCGTTCCGTGACGTCACCCCGTAGACACAACAACCGAGTCCGCCGACGGCGGTCCGACCTTGCTCGCCTAAATCTGGATTCATTCGTGACATGGTGGAAAAACCGAGGTCGCGATGTTGTACGAGAGACGCGTTTGTGGGAGAACATTATCTTAACAAATTCCCGGCAAGTGGGGAGTTCGAATTGTGTTTATTTAGATTGATGCGAATAAACCACTGTCAAGTATGTATTAATAGAACCCGAATAACCCAAGAATGAGTCAGTCAAACCAGACTGGTGTGCGAAAGAGTAACACATTCGGCAACCTCGATAAGATAAGACGTGACATTTTACCGGTGGTTTCCGGTTCTCGTTTGGTTCGCTGGCGGGGAAATCACCCGATTTCAACCAACGCGGCGCCCGGAGTGCTGATTGGATGACGACTTTCACCGAAAGTGTTTCGTGTGGTGTCGGCTGACGATGGGTGTGCCATAACGGAATTCGGTGGCGGCCCGGTGGTGTTGCTGTTGCGTTGTGAAACAATTAGAAGAGTTTTTGAGTCGTGAGGTGTTGGAAGAAACAAGTGGACGTATTCGATAAATGTAAGTAAAGGTGTGGATGAAAGTTGTGTAATAGTGTTATTACTGCATGGGTTACTTTATGATATGATGCAATTTACTGGAGTGTTGAAAAGGGCGAAGCGATTTTTCTAACTAATTTTACTACTTTACTGATAATTAATTAATGGTGTGACGCAATATATTTAAATAAATAGTTTGTTGTGTCTTGGGGCTTCAATTAATTGTCGTACCAACATTAAGGGTTTATTTAGAAACATGTGAAATATGTTGGATGCCCTGTTGAAGGTCAAAGCTAACTAGGATCACAAAAGTTGCGTAAGTATGGGAAACCCAATTTTTAATTCGGAGTTTCGGGGATTATCTGTCTGATAAAATTGTTTGCAATTACTGAAACAAAGTTATCAGTTAATATTTCGTCAACGATCTTATCAAAACGTTTTAGTTTTCATTTTTAATTTTTGTGTGATAATCGCGATAATTTGAAATTGTAAAAAATAAAAATCGACATTGCGTTTTTGAAACGACTTCGTATATTTTCTAGAAATGATGAATAAATTTTAATCGGTCTTCTATTTTGTTTACAAAGTTAATATTAGGGTCTTACCAAAATTTCTAACACAAAATTGTAAAATTTCATTTTACGAATTTGATTAACTACCACCCAGTGAAACAGTGATGTCTAGGATGTAAAACAGTTTTCGTTTTTAATTTTAGATGATTGGATTCGTCGATAGATATCTCACGATGGTCGAGTGTTTAAACAATGTTTTCCCGATCGGTCTGTTAAAGAATTGTAGATAATTAGATTATACATGGAATTGATGCTTAATAAATATTTAAAATTCGTAGATAAGTATAAAACAGCTGCATATATGTCGCATACATTGCATCACATGATAACAATTCAATTTTCAGTTTTTCGGTTACTGAATTTTACGATATTACACTGTTGGGATTTTTGAAATTTTCGATTCTTCAATTTCTCATTTATTCAAATTTTCGATTTTTTGATTTCTCAATTTTCTGATTCTTGAATTTTTCGAAATTTTTGACGTTTCTAAATTTTAGATTTTTTAATTTCTCAATTTCTCGATTAATTGTTTTTTGGTTTTTTGACTTCTCGATTTCGTGTCTTTTCGAGTTTTCAGTTTTCCAATTCCTCAATTTTTCGATTTTTCAGTTTTTGAGTTCTCCAGTTTTTCAATATTTTAATTTTTCAACTTTTAAAATTTTCGATTTTTCGGTTTTTTTGGTGTTTCGATTTTTCGACTTCTCGGTTTAAGATTTTTTGGTTTTTCAATTCTTGGATTTTTAAAATTTTTGGTTTCTTAATTTATCCAGATTTAGATGTTTCGATTTTATGATTGTTCAATTTATCAATTTTTCGATTCATCTATTTTTTCATATTTTCAATTTTTCAATTTTTAGCTTCTCGATTTTTTGATGTTTCGTTTGTCGATGCTTCAATTCCTCAATTTTTCGATTTTTCTGTTTTTCGATTTTTTGATTTTCCAATTTTTCCTTGGTCCGACTTTTCAGTTTTTGGTTTCCAAATTTTTCGTCATTTCAGATTTTTCTGACTTTTCGATTTTCAATTTTTCGAAATTTTTACTTTTCCGTTCTTTAAATTTAGATTTTTTGATTTCTCAATTTTTCGATTTTTAAATTTTCTTCTAGAGTTTTCAGGCTTTCCATTTTTTATTTTTTCGATTTTTTGATTTAACGGTATTTCGACTGTTCAAGTTCTCGATTTTTCGATTTATTTTTCAGTTTTTAAATTTTTTAAATTTTGAAATTTTTCAGTCTTTAAATTTTTCAATTTTTCAGTTTTTAACTTTTCGATTTTGAACTGTTTCGATTTTTCAAGGTTCTATTTTTCGACTTCTCGATTTCTTGATTTTTTGATGCTTCTTTTCTCGATTCTTTAATTTTTCGGATTTAAAATTTTCGATTTTTTAATTTTTGACGATTCTAAAAATATAAAATTTTTGAATTTCTCGATTAATCGTCTTTGTTTCTAGATTATTCAATTTTTCAATTCTCGATTTTCCGGGTTTTCAGTTTTCCAATTCCTCAATTTTTCGATTTTTCACTGTGGCGCTTTTCGATTTTTTACTTTTAATTTTTTTGCATTTTTTTTTATTTTTTGATACTTCGATTTTTCGAATTCTCAGTTTTAGATTTTTCGGTTTTTAAGTTTTTCGATTTTTCAATTTTTCGATTTCTTGGTTTATCGAAATTTCGATGTTTCAATTTTTTTATTGGTCAATTTATCAATTCTTCGGCAGTTTCAATTTCCCAATGATTCAAATTTTCGGCTTTGCGATCTTTCGATGTTTTGTTTCTCGATGATTTTCAATTTTTCGATGTTTCGATTTTTTGATTTTCCAATTTTTCCTTGCTCCGATTTTTCAATTTTTGATTTCCAAATTTTTCGTCATTTCAGTGTTGGAATTTTTCAATTTCTCGACTTTTAAAACTTTCTAATTTTGAATTTTAGATTTTTCAGTTTTTAGATTTTTTAATGTTTCGACGTCTCGATTTTTCAATTTTTTGATATTTTAATTTTGTCGTTTTTTAAATTTTAGATTTTTCGATTTTTGAGTTTTTCGGTTTTTAAATTTTTCGATTTTAATTTTTTTTTTCGATTTTTCAGTCTTTCAGTTTTTTAGTTTTTCGATTTCTTGATTTATCGAGATATCGATGTTTCAGTTTTTCGATTGTTCAATTTCTCGAGTTTTCGATTTATGGATTTTTTTTAATTTTACCTTTTTCAATTTTTAAATTTTTCAATTTCTCAAGGTTTCGATTTTTCGACTTCTCAACTGTTCAACTTTTCGGTTTCTCGATTTTTGATCATTTGATGCTTCGTTTATCGATTCTTCAAGTTTTCAATTTTTTAGAATGTTTCGATTTTTCCATTTCTTGGTTTAGATTTTTCAACATTTTGGCTTTTCAATTTTTCGATGTTCCGACTTCTCCAATTTTTCGATTTCCCAATTTCTCGTCATTTCAGTTTTGGAATTTTTCAATTTCTCGATTTTCTAGTTTTAGATTTTTCAAGTTTTCTTCATTCTTCGATATAATTCTTCGGTTTTTCAAATCTCCTGTTTTTAAAATTTTGCAATTTTTCGGTTTTTCAGTTTTGCGAATCTTCAAATTTCCGATTTTTTAATTTTTGGTTTTTCGATTTCTTGGTTTTTCGAAATTTCAACAAACTTTTCGGTTTTTCAATTTCTCGATTTTTTAATTTTAGATTTTTCATTTCGATTCTTCAATTTTTTGAGAATTTAATTTTTCAGTTTTTTAAATCATATATATTTTTCGAATTTTCCATGTTTAATTTTTTTTAATTTTTCGAATTCTTTAATTTTAGATTTTCCATTTTTTGATGTTTCGATTTCTCGATCTTTCAATTTTTTAATTTTTCGGTTTATGGATTCTTTTTTAATTTTAATTCTTAAAGTTGTTCCATTTTTTTTTCGACTTCTCGACTTTTCAGCTTTTCGATTTCTCGATCTTTTAATGCTCCGTTTCTCGATGCTTCGGTTTTTCAATTTTTTCATTTCTCGGTTTTTCGATTTTTCAACATTTCGGCTTTTCGAGTTTTCGATTTTCCAATTTTTCGTCATTTCAATTTTGGAATTTTTCAATTTCTCGTTTTTCTAGTACTTCGATTCACTCTTATCGAATTTTTGGATTTACTGCTTTTCGGTTTTTCAGTTTCCCGATTTTTTAATTCTAGAATTTTCAGTGTTTTGATTTTTTGATGTTTCGATTTTTCAATTTTTCCATTTTTCAATTCTTCGATATATCAATTTTTCGGGTTTTTAAACTTTAAATTTCCTAGGTTTTTGGTGTTTCGACTTCTCGGTTTGGATTTTTCGGGTTTTCAAATATTCCATTTTTAAAATTTAGCAATCTCGATTTTTTAGTTTTCCGAGTCTTGAATTTTCGAAATTTCAACTTTTCGGGTTTTCGATTTTTCAGTTTTTTGATCATTTAATTTTTCAGTTTATTAAATTCTACATTTCTGGATTTCTCCATTTTTCGAATTTTTGATCTTTCGATTTCTCGATGTTTCAATTTTTCTAATTTTTAAATTTTAGTTTTCCAGTTTTGTGATGATTCGATTTCTCGATCTTTTGATTTTTCGACTTGTCCGTGTTTGATTTTTCGGTTTCTCAATTTTTCGATTTTAAAAAATTTTGATTTTTTGATTTTTCAATTTTTCGATTTCTTAATTTATCGATGTTTCGATTGTTCAATTTCTCCGTTTTTCGATTAATGGATTCTTTTTTCATTTAAATTTTTAAAATTTTTCAGTTTTAATCTTTTCGATTTTCGATTTTGGGTGATTTTAAATTTTAAAATTTCGATTTTTCCACTTCTCAACTGTTCAGCTTTTCAATTTCTCAATCTTTTAATGCTTCAATTTCTCGATTTTTCAATTTTAGGTTTTTCATTTTTCTTTTATGATGTTTCTATTTCCCGATTTTTCAATTTTTTCGATTCATCAATTATTTTTCTATATTTTAATTTTTCCGTTCCTTAAATTTTATATTGTTCGAATTTTTAAATCTTAGATATTCCACTTTTTTGATGTTTCTATTTCTTGATCTTTTAATTTTTCAACTTGTCCGTTTTAAATTTTCCAATTTTTCGATTTTTAAAATTTTGAATTTTTTGATTTTTTAGTTACTGATTTCTTGATTTATCGAGTTTTCGATATTTAGATTTTTCGGTTGTTAAATTTCTGGGTTTTGCGATTTATCGATTCTTTTTAATTTTGATTTTTCGATTTTTCGACTTTTCGATTTTTTGCTTCAGGTCTTGATGCTTCAGTTTTTCAAGTTTTTCGATGTTTTGTAGTCCATTTCTCGGTTTTTCTATTTTTCAACATTTTCAGTTTTTTCGATTTTACAATTTATCCTCATTTCAGTTGTGGAATTTTTCAATTCCTCGATTTTTTTAGTTTCAATCAGTCAATTAGTCAATTTTTCGATGTTTCAAAGTTTCGTATTTTTAAAATTTTATAGTTTTCGTTTTCTCGGTTTTCCAACTTCAATTTTTCAATTTCGCGATTTTTAAAATTTTCGATTTTTGAATTTTAGATTTTTCTTTTCGATTTTTCAATTTTTTGCTAGTTTAATTTTTCAGTTTTCTAAATTCTGTTTTTCGATTTCTCGATTTTTTGATATTTTCTATTTCAGACTTTTTCGATTTCAAAATTTTTCGTCATTCCAGTTTTGGAATTTTTCAATTCATCGATTTTTTTTAGTTTTTCGATTCTTCAGTTTTCCGATTTTTCAATATTTCCATTTTTTAAATTTTTATTTTTCGATTTCTGGGGCTTTCGGATTTTCGGCTTTTCGTCTTTCCGATTTATCAATTTCTCAATTTTTGAATTTTAGATTTTTCAATTTTTCGATGTTTCGATTTCTCGATTATTCCATTTTTCAATTTTTCCGTTATTCAATGTCTCTATTTTTTAATATTTTGGATTTTTTAAATTCTAGATTTTCTAGTTTTTTGATGTTTTGATTTCTGGATCTTTCGATTTTTCGACGTCTCGATCTTTTGATATTTCGTTTCTCGATGCTTCAGTTTTTCGATTTTTGAATGTTTCGATTTTTCGCTTTTTCAGTATTCGGGCCTTCCGATTTTCCAATTTTTCGGTCTCGATTTTTCAAATTCTCGTTTTCCCAATTTTTCGTGTTTTCAGTTTTGGAATTTTTCAATTCCTTGATTTTTTAGGTTTTCGAATCTTCAATTTTCAAATTTTTTAAAATTTAGACTGTAATTTTGGATTTTCCATTTTTCGAATTTTCACTTTCTCAATATTAAAATTTTTCGATTTTTGAATTTTATAATTTTCTTTTCGATAATTAAATTTTTCAGTTTTTTAAATTTGATATTTTTCGATTTCTCCAGTTTTCGATTTTACCCGTTTTCTGTGCTTCCGTATATTTATTTTTCAATTTTCGAATTATGAATTTTTTTATTTTTCAGTTCATCGGTTTTTCAATTTTTCGATTTTACGATTTTTTTATTCGATTTCTTATCAACTCGGTTTTTAGATTTTAAAAATTTTCGACTTCGATTTTTAGATTTCTCGATTTTTCAAGTTTTAGATTTCTCAGTTAAGATTCCCATTTTGGAAGTTTTTCAACATTTGTTTTTTTCAATTTTTTGATTTTTTGAAATTTCGATTGTTGAATTTTTCGATTTTTCGATTTTTAAAATGTTTTGATTTCTCGATTTCTCGATTTATCGATATTTGGATGTATCAACTTTTTGATTGTTCGATTTCTCGATATTTCGATTTTTCAATTTCAAAAAATTCTGAAAATATAGTACCTACGTTTATTTTTCACGCCAACAAGGCTTGGTTACTTTTGTCATCAAATTCAAAAATCTTGTAGCGCACTTTTTTATTCAGACTTGGTGTTTTCAAATGGTACGATCCTCAATACATTTAAATATACGAAAACACGAAAAATTGCGTTTTTATCGTGAAATACAACATTTTTGACGCAATTGATAGAACCCGGTTTTTAGACCGACATTTTAAATATGGCGGAGTTGATAATTTTTAAACGTGTTGACAAGTGTTCATTAAAAAGCCTTTTGTTGCAAACCGTTTTTCTTCGTTTTTAATAAAAAATTTAAAATTGCGAAAATGTGTTTCGAGTTTGCAACAGATTTAGACGTTTTAATAATAGTGTTTTAAAAACCTGATAGTGAGAGTGAAAAACGTTATAAAATAATGCGTTCTATTAAAATTTTAGATTCGTTTCAAAAAAGAAGACGGTGCCCGACACCATTCTCCGCAAAAGTGTGTGTACTCGTCTGAGGTGAGTTTTCAAATAGTGCAAAGCAAAAATTTACAAATCGGAAATTTTAGATCTCGCTAACGAGTGTAATGAAGCGAACATGCAGCGGAACAACATTAAGAAAGCCAAACCCTTGAATGTGTCTTATAAACCGTTCCTCGAAGAAGAAGTCGACAATGAAGAAATTTTGTGGAAATTTATATCCATACAACCCTACAACAGGAAGAATGTGAAGAAAGCATCAAAGTTTTTGATGAACAGAAGCCAATTTGACTACAAGAAGCAGTACCGCATTTTTAAGAGTCTCGACGAGTTTGTGCGCGAATTCAGCGTTCCTGAAAACGAGGGGCCGCTGTTTGTTGTTTTGCCAAAATCGGTAGATCTTTGGGTTGTTTTTTGTCTGGTATGGGAAGATGGTGGTGAAAGCACAGTTTTATACAAGGACTCGTCCGGTGCTTCCGTTCCTCTAGAAGTTGAGAAAACAGTGACAAATCTAGTGCCAGACGTGGAATTTATTGTTCACAAGAACCAAGACCACGAAGAAGACGAAGATTTCCTTTATGGACCACTCTGTCTAAGAAATTTGGAAATATTGCTGAAGTTTTTCGAGAAAGAACCACGCGATGTAGCTAAAGAGTTTCTTGAAATTTCCTTTTGTAAAGGATCTGACATCAACAAACAAAAATTCGATGCTGCCGTCAGTCTTACTTTCCATTTGTCGAAGAATGCCAAATTCAAAGCGTATTTGCAACAGTTCGTGAAGAAGTTGCCAAGAAAACTGGCAAGTGACGTCGCCGACTATCACAAAATTTTGAAAGAAGAGCTCGAGAAAGACGAAAAGGACGTAAACCACGAGAGACTCGAAGAAGCCAGAAAAAAATGTCTCCAAGAAGAGGATATCAAGAAGTTTTCCGAAGACTTCAAAATCCATGTGGACGAAAAAGCGCAGGAGTATCGACTAGAGGCTGCTGAAGATTTTTCTAAAGATATGAAACGCATGCGGCAAATTTTTCTCATTCTTCAATCGTGCGAAAATGACGAACGATTCCCAGAAGCACTAGAAACGGTACACAAACAGCTTGGTGTCGATTACAACGAAATAAAGTCGCTTGGGCAACAAATCACAGAACAAGAAGAAACAAAAGAAGATGATTCTCTCGTCCCTGAAGATATCAGCACCCTTGTCGAAGACATCGCTAAAAATGGTCAACACAACGAAGAAATTCCCTCAGTTGAGTGTACTCCGATGGAAGATTTGTTGCCTCAAATTCACTTTCACATGGACCAAGACGATCCACAACAAGAACAAACTGATCTTAAACGGATACAAGACAAATTGTTATTAGTTAAAACTAAGTACGAAAAGTGGAAAGATAATGGTCTTGAAGCTATCAATAAGTGGGCGAAAAAGAAGAAAGGTCATTTGGGCACTGATGACAACTCTGTTTGTGAAGCAATTGCCGTCATGGATAGAGCTTTCAATTTATTAAAATATGGACGTCGACTTCGTTCAACCCAAATTTTGTCAATACTGATTTTTTTCCACGATCGGAAGAATCAAGGCCAGTTGTGTCAAATACAAACCGGTGAGGGCAAAACCCTCATCGTTTGTCTACTGGCTGTTATTAAGGCACTCCAAGGTTTGACAGTCGATGTTATAACCAGCAATCCAGTCTTAGCCCAAGATGCTGTCAACGAAAACAAAGATTTTTACAAGGTGTTTGGGTTAACTGTTGCCTGCAATAATTACGGTCAGTCTAAGAAATGCTACACCGCCAATATTCTTTACGGATCAATCTGTAGCTTCCAGTTTGATTTTTTGACTGATAGTTGTCAAGGAACCAACATGAGACAAGATAGAGGCTTCGGCCAAGTAATTCTAGACGAAGTTGATAGCATGTTGATCGATAACGGAGCACACATTGCCAAACTTGCCTCACCTTACCCAGGAATGGAAAGCCTGAAGTACATCTACATCAAAATCTGGCAAGAGTTACACAAAGCTGAAAAGAGTTATTGCGAAGAAGTCCAAACCAAAATCCAAAACGATTCTCACACTTGTGGAATTAATAATTTGATGCATGAAGAATCCACCTATGAAATGGAGAACTACTTAACCGAAAAAATCAAAGCAAGTGATCCCACAAACATTGCTTTGATTCCGTTCCATTTGAGGAACTACGCAAGAAGTAAATTAGACGTCCTGATTACAAACGCTCTTCACGCCAAGTACCACTGTCACGAACATCAACAATATCGCCTCATTGTTAACGACGAAGGCGAAAGGGTCATAGCACCGGTGGACTACCTAAACACCGGTGTCACCATGAATAACACAGTTTGGTGCAACGGCTTACACCAATTCGTGCAACTCAAACACAACCTTCACCTAACTTCAGAAAGCTTGACCAGCAGCTTCATTTCCAACATCGGCTACATCAAGAAATACCAAGACAAAAACATCTTTGGAATGACCGGCACTTTGGGCTCTCAAGCAGAGCAACAACTACTCTCGAAAGTCTACAACGTCAACTACGCAAAAATCCCCACTTACAAAACGAAGGTCTTCGAAGAATATCCCATGGTGGTTGTCGACGACGACAAATGGGTTGATCGAGTCATCGCAGAAGTCTTGAAAAAAATCAACAACGAAAGAGCGGTGCTAGTAATCTGCGAAACAGAAAAAGATCTTCTCAGCCTCAACCAGCAACTTACCACCATACAGAAGACCAGAGTTTAC
Source organism: Zophobas atratus (assembly GCA_022388445.1). Lineage (NCBI taxonomy): Eukaryota > Metazoa > Arthropoda > Insecta > Coleoptera > Tenebrionidae > Zophobas > Zophobas atratus. The sequence continues at coordinate 12,476,567 of CM039446.1, forward strand.
GCAAACGAAGACAACGCGAAAGAACCAGAAGAACCAGTGAAAATCGGAGACATCATTTTAGCCACAAACATAGCAGGACGCGGAACTAACTTCCGAACACAAGAAGATTTGGAATTGAAAGGGGGTCTACACGTGTGCGTCGGTTTTCTCCCATGCAACCTACGAGTAGAAGAGCAAGCTTTTGGTAGAACGTCTCGCCAAGGGAACAAAGGTTCAGCTCAAATCATCGTCCGTCAAAGCGGAATCGAACACTTGAACATAGAAGAAGTTCGTCCTGGGGACGACGAAATCAAGCGAATGAGAGACCTCTGGGAATCTGCAAGATTGGAAGAAATCAAAAACGTTCTCGTGAAAGAACTGATGTTCAAAGATCAACTCTTCGGTCTCTTTTTAAAATTCTATGGTGACCAAAGACGAAGTAAGCGAAAGAAACAGGAAAGGTTTGTTCTTGACGATTTGAAGGAGTTTTGGGCTTTTTGGTTGGAGAAGAAAGACTTCAAAGTTGAAGAAATAGAAAAGACAAGTGCACAAGCTGAGTTTGACAAGTTTCGTGAAGACGCCAAGCACATCATTGGTGGAAGGATTTGTCATAATCCGTATTATTGTCTAGGTTTAGCGGAGTACCATTTGATGAACGATGACCGAAAGGAAGCTTCTCAGGTGTTACAGCAGGCCATCGAAATGAGTGACGACAAAAACTTGAATTTATTGGCAGGAGCGTATTTGAAACTTTTTCACATTGCTATACTCGACGGTCGACAGATAATGTACAGATTTAAGAAAGCCGTAGGAAATTTGTTTTTCATCACGGTGAATGAGAATACGAAATATAAAACTGACGCAATTAGATATTTGCAAAAAGCTGGACAAGCTATCGACAACGAAATAAATTATATCAATACTTGTTTAATGAGCGAAGACAACAGTTTCTGTGCCGAAGAAGCGCTAGAAGACAATGAAGATGAGAATTTGTTTTTGAAGCACATGTGTTCTCGCCTTAGTTGCTTGAAACTACATAAGGACAACGTTGAGAGTTTAATAGAACAAATCAATCAGCTGTCTGCAGTGGCGATCCAAGGTAAAACTCCAACAGCAGAAGAGCAGTTTCAAGACGTCTTTAAAAGCTCGGAGTTGAATGAAGTAATCACTAGCCACGAACTTCATGAAGTACAGTCTATAGGAATTGATACTCTTTTTGCTTTAAGAGAAGTACACGATGTTCCACCGACTGTCATTCGTGCAGCTCAGATACAAATTGGTGCTGGAATTGCAGCCCTGACTACTGGACTCGTCTTCCTTCCAGTCTTCCCCATAATGAGTCCAATCGCTGCAACCTTAATTTCAGAAGGCCTCTTAGACATCATATTTGAAATACTATCACAAGGCTATCAAGAATTCGACAGAAAGGCTTTCATGAAGTCCAAATTTATCTCCTATGGGATATCTATTCTCACTTTCGGTTTGAGTGCCGCTTTGCAGTCCAAAGTGATCCTAGACAAAGCCATCGAATATTGTCAAAGATTGTCAAAATTCTTACGTGGAAGCACCCGTTTCAAAAGCATATGTGAACGCTTGGCTAAAGTTGTTGACAAGATACAAAAGTACTTCGAGAAGCTTCGTTTGGCTGCTGAACTGAAAAACTTAACCAAAGCTCAACAGTTAACCAAATTGAAAGAATTGAGTTGCACCAATCCAGAGCTATTCGCAAAACTTGACTGTGGTGCTAAACTGGAGAAGCTACAGGCACTGGAAAAACTGGGGAAGCTTCAGGTATCACGAGTCGAACTACTTTTGGACTTCACGATGAAAACCGGCACGAAAATCGTGAAGCACCCTGCTCTTTACAACAACGTTGTAAAACCCATAGAAAATGAAGTTTTTGAGAAGCTGTTTAATGGAATAATGAAAGAACTACGAAACTCGGTTAATAAGAACAACGATTTACGGTTGAAACTTATCACATCACCAAGACATGACATAGACAAGGCAGTAGAGAAACTGTTAAACGAAACGGAGTTTAAGACTGTAGTGGGTACAATTTACTCAAAACTTTCAGAAAAATTTGATGTTGTGCCTTTCAACCAAATTTTATCTTCAGCTGAGGCAATCACCAATTTGCAGACTTTTCTGAACTACGCTGACAACTTTGCTTCGAATCTTGAGAAGCTTTTGGACTATGGTGGAACTGCAAACAACAACGTCGACCAAATTATCGAAGAAGTGTGCAGGAGAGTGGCTGCAAAAATTATCGCTTTCTTGAAGGAGTGCTACAACAACGTCAAAAAGGTCGTTTCTACCGCAAGAAAGCTGCGTTTCAATAAAGAACTGATCATTTCAGCTGCGGAAAATTTCGTGATGGAACAAATGTCGGCAAAAATCCTCGACAAACTCCGATTCGAGATGAAGAGAGCCTTGAAGGAGTCGATTAAAGGCCGTTCAGAGTTGATGGAGAAACTTCGGACGACAGAGCAGGCGGCAATCTTTGCTGTGCTCGATCAGTTGCAAAGGGACCATGGAATTGCACAGTTCCAGATCGCGTTTGCCGTTTTAAAGTCGTTGGAAATCGTGCCTGTAGGTCGGGTTGTTAGTTCTGGATTCAGTGTCACCATCTGTACCTACAAGTTTGTTAAATGTAGTAGTAAGTTTGCAGCAGATCTGGAAGCAGCTCTCAGAGGTGGCTGTTGCGACAACAAAGTAGCAGATATTATTGAAATGATTTCATCAAAGATGGTGGATTTTCTTTTGCCTTTGCTGGAGAAAGTCATCGCAGGGACCATAGACTTAGTTTCCGCGATTCGGAGTATGGACAATTTTCGTATTGAAGATATTGTCGACAATTTGCCCACCATTGCTGCGAACATGGTCGATGTTTTAATGTACGAATTTCGAGGAAAGTTTTTCCAACTTGTAACAAAGATGCTCATTTCTGGGTGTAAGAAATTGGCAAGTTTGGTGGAGAAGCTTCGAACAACGCCTTTAGACCAAATTAATACTACAGTGAGCGAAATTCTAAGTAATGACACCGTTAAGATTCTACAATTATTCTACGAACTGTACGAAACACTCGAAGGTATGTCAAAAACAAAGCTACTGAGTGGAAGTCTAGAAACAATTTTTAAAATGTCAGGGGTTTCTGTGTACATCGGCCAGTTTGCGCTCTCTCTGGAAAAACGTCTACAAGGTGGAAACGAAAACAACAACACCGATGAAATTATTGAAGATATTTGTTCAAAACTAATGAAATCAGTCGAACCTCTCCTGGAACAGCTGTTTTTCCAACGAAACAATACAGGTGTGACTGTGAGCACTTCTGATAAATTTTCGAGAATAATCAATCTTGTCTGGAACTTGCTCCAACCGAAGATAATCGAAGCATTCAAAAGAAATCTTCGCAGATCTATAAGAAAACGTGGAATATTAATGGAAAAACTTCGTACATCTTACTACAATGTTATCAAAAAAGAATTCAACGATGTTTTGAAGAAAAGTTTGTTTGAAAGACTTCTGACAAAGCTTGTTCCGGAAGTATTAGTCTCTTTCCAGAGAGAATTCGGTAAGTCTGGTGTTGCAATCCTGAGCTTGAGTTTTGACATCAGTATCCACTTGAACGACTTAAGAAATTATCAAGATACTTTTGCCCAAGCTCTCGAAAATGTCCTCACTGGTGGCTTACATAACAACGACGTTGACACCATTATCGATGAAATCGAGTCCGAAATCATGAAAATCGTCACGCCTTTGCTGCAGAAGATTTACGAAAACACTAAAAACATCATCGGTGTTGTACAAGAAGATAATTCAACCAACTTTGATGATGCGCCCATTGATACGGAGAAAATTAAAAACATTTTGATAACGGAAATTGAAGAATCGCTTGCCAACGAACTCGTGAAATTTTTCGAGAATTCCTTGAGAAAAAAACTAAATGCTAACGAATCTTTGAAGGATAAACTGCGCACAAATCCCTCCGACGAAATCGTAGCAATTGTGGATATAGTAATGAATACCGAAAGAAACAAAATTTTGGCGTTCCTTCAGCAACTTTGTCAAAGCCTGCAAAGTGGTACACACGACTTCCGAATGTTATTTACCGCAATTCGAGCGGGCCTCGACTTAACACATTTTATTTTGTACGTTGACAAGTTTGTGTTTGAACTTGAAACTCGTCTCCATCTTGGAAATGAAAATAACAACTTCGAAGATATCATTTTCGACGTTTGTATGGCGATGTCTAAATTCGTTGGACCTCTAATAAAAGAAGTTTTAAATAGCGGCACGAACTTTGCTCGACAGAAAAACAAGAGCTTGAAAAGTCTACCAGAAGTGTTAGACATAACGAAGAAGTTTTTGTGGAAGAAAATTTCCGATAGGATTTTAGAGGAGTTTAAGCAGCGTTTGACAATTTCCATTAAGAATCGCAAACCGTTAATGCTCAAACTTCAAACTACGAACAGAAAATTCATAGTGGAAGCTGTTAGAAAGCTTCTGGCGAAAGGGTTACTCGAAAGACTGTTTAGGAAACTCGTGCCACAATGTCTAAATTTGCTGGAAGATGAAATGGGCAAATCGGTGGTCGTGTTGGTGTCTTCCAGTTTTCAACTTACACTTGACTTGAATGACATCTTCAACTACGTCAACAATTTTGCGGCCCAACTTGATTATGGCTTGAAAGGAGGGAGTTGTAATAACGATGTTGGCGAAATGATCGTCGAAGTCGAGTTTAATGTTGTAATGAAGGTCTCTCCTTTGTTGGAAAACGTCTACCAACAACTATCACACTTCAAATCTGCGGTTTTTGGAGAAGTAGAGGACTTCACTGACATTAATGCTACTTTGACCACAACCGTGGACATAGTGATCAGAGAAATTTGTATCTCGGTTATAGACCAAATGGTAAAAATGATCATCCAAGCGCTGAAAAACTTCTTGGAGCAAAGTTCATCTCTAGAAAACAAACTTCGAACAGCAACAATGGTCGATATTAATGCAGTAGTTGCAAACATTTTGGCGGAAGATGGAATCAAAACAAAAGTACGTGGTTTCACGAACAAAATTCTTGAACAAGTGGATACTGGCTTAGATGAATCAGCTACGAATTTTCTAACCCAAGGGATCGCTGATCTGGCAAACATTGTTCCTCTTATAAATAATTTTGCGTCTAAACTTGAGGAACGTCTTTCCACTGGAGAAGAAAACAACGATATTGACGAAGTAGTAGGAGAAATTTGTTTGGATGTTGCAATTGCGATTCGTGATTGCTTGAAAAATGTTTATGAAAATATGGCGGATGTTGTAGGTAATATAGAAACAGTGAAGAAGAAAAAGAAGATGTTTGTAGAAGAGTTGGAGAAACAATTGTCTTGCCTGAAAACTAGGCTGAAATCATATTTGTAAATCTTAAGTTTTTTTGTATTTTGCTTTTCATGACATTTGATAAACAGTTTTTATGTAATTAAGGTTACACATATTAAATGTTTTTACGCTTTTAAACTTTGTGTTTTTTTTGTCAATTTTTAAAATTCTTATTTGGTGCAATTCTTGCCTCTTGTATTGTAATGGTAGTCTCCAGGTTTTATTTTGAAATAGAATCTTTAGTAATTGATTCTTACAAGCCTCTGTCTCAAGATTACTTGTCAACAGAAATAACTTATTGAAAGTGAAATTCCAGGATTAAACCGGATACACTCAGTAGTATTAAAAATCAAAAGAGAAATTTGACTCTTTTGATTTTTAATACTACTGAGTGTATCCGGTTTAATCCTGGAATTTCACTTTCAATAAGTTATTTCTGTTGACAAGTAATCTTGAGACAGAGGCTTGTAAGAATCAATTACTAAAGATTCTATTTCAAAATAAAACCTGGGGACTATGGATATATGGAACAACGTTGCTTGAGGAAGGCCTGAATTTGGAGGAAGGAAATGCGGAACAAGCGAAAATCAAATTTAATAATGCGAAGTCCTTGTTTCAACAGGCGATAGAGTTGGTCGATTGTGAAGAAACCTAGATGAAGCTGCATCTTGTCGAATTGAATATCAGAAATAGCAAGTTTAACAAAGCTGTGAAGTTTGACAATGAAGCTTCTTCATTTCAAGATCAAGAACAATATAAAGAAGCTTTGAATAAATACCACGCAGCTTTGGGTAAATATAGTGAAGCCAAGGAAGACTATGGGGAAGGTGTCAGACACAAGGAAGAATAGTCTGCAAATTCCATGAAAATCGTACTCGTAGATATGAACAGCTCGAGAGAGTTGAAGATGCTGTGAATGGTATTAATAGTACAGAGATAATACAAGATCAAATTAGTGAACTCAGAGTAGATAACAGAATAAAAGAGACAGTGGAAGGTGAAAAGAAAGAAGCTTAATCTAAGTTACAAAATATATTTATTCAACGTTAAAGTGAGAGCTATTGTAGAATTTATGGTAGCAGGAAGTATTGTAATAAATCTCACCAACTTAGCTTGTCGTAGATCTGTTTTCTGAATTTTTCTTTAATAGTATATATTTTTGATAAAAACTTTATTGTTGTAATCCGGTTTTGCCAATATTAAATTCTTATTTTGTTCTTGCCTTCCTTCTTAGATGATGTATTTTTGATAAGAACTTTTACTGTAATTCAGCTTTGCAAATTTTAAATGTTCTTCCAATTTTAAAATTTGTTACTTGAGAAGCGTAAGCAATGGAATATCCTCAGCAGCACTTTGAACGACGTCACGTCAACATTTTGCTTGGTAAAGACTATTAAATTTACAAAAATAGCATGGTCCTGTACTTGTGATTTATGAATCCGTCTTGAAATCTGCACAATATTTGCTACGTGTTTCACGTAACCGATATCCCCGCGCATATGCGAAACAAGTAGGTAATGATTAATGCGTTGAAATTGAGCCTTCTGAGCTCTGCGGGCTTGGGGTTTGCCAACTTTTTTTTCAACTTAATCGTTTAACTTCAAGTTTGAGGGAAGTTCTATCTAAATAATTTTAGACTAATTCTATTTTAGTATACAAAATTCGTGTTTCCTGAGATTTTTGCCTTTTTTTTAGAGGCAGCATGTTGGTATAGTGCCAAAAGTGTAATGGTGGTCCGCATGTTTTGTTTTTAAACAAGATTCTGTACATCTTCCTCTGCAACTATAAGCATTTGACATTTCTAGAGGAAGTTTAAAAACTAAATCTTAACAATAACAACTTCGAAGTGGAGCTCTAGAATTAACGTTCACAAAGTTTTTATCCTTCCAGTTTCCACAAAAATGGGCACCACGTCCTCAACCATCAAAATCGTCAACGACACCAGCACCGACATCGTCAACACTTCTGTATCCGGCTTAGACAGTTTCGACTTTGTGGACACAAATCATCCAAGCAACAAACTAAACGGCTTATCCATAAATGCCAAAGGATCAGTTGAACGTATCGTAGACCTCTACACACCTGCAAGCCATTGTCCTGTGACTGTCACGTTAACTTTCAAAGACAAATCCGAAGACACTTTCCGCATAGATCTAAAATATGCTGAGGGATGTTGCGCACGATTCGACCATAGCAGAAGATCACACAAAATGTCATACAGACTTGACAATAAGAAGATCATTGTTACGATCGAAAATACTGCCGAACAAAACAAGAACGAAGAAGCTGAAGAGTCATTGAGGAGAGCTAGACAGGCGATGAGGCGGCGGTTGTATGACCAAGCTCTTGACCATCTGAGTCACGCTAAGAATTTAGCAAGTAAAGCTGATATAGTTAGGGAAATCAGGAGTGAAGAAAGTGAGGTTTATAGTTCGTATGGAGACAGTATGTTCGAAGAAGGTTTATTTATGGAAAGAACAGAACGCTTCCAAGCAGCAGAGGGTAAATTTTCGAGGGCGAAGTCTTTCTTCCAACGATCGTTGGAGTTGGTGTATAGTGGAGAGACACAGGCGAAAATACGTCTTTCCGAATTGAAGATAAGTGGAAACAGATGTACCAATACGGCTACGGAACTAGAAAATGAAGCTTTTGTGATGATTGCGAACGAAGAATATGAAACAGCGTTGGACAAGTACGAGGCAGCGTTGCGCAAATATAAAGAAGCTAAAAGAAAATTTGAGGAAGGTGGAAGATATAGTTATGTATATTTTTCAGATTCTGTTGAAGCTATAGAAGAACGAATCGAACAAGTTGACGGTTTTATAGAACGCACTAGAGAAGAGAAACAAAATGAAGAAGCCAAAGAATTGTTGCGGGAAGCTAAGAGAGCAAAGTCGCAACATTTGTACGATTTTGCTCTTGACTGTCTTGATCGTGCTAAAACCTTGGCAGTTCGATCCCATACAAAAGACGATATTAAAAACGAGGAAAGCCGAGTTTGTAGTTTATATGGGGAGACAATGTTTGAAGAAGGTTTGCATTACGAACAAAGAGAACACTCAGAAATGGCCCAACAAAAATTTGACAGAGCAGAGTCCTTGCTTCGACGATCATTGAGATTGGAAAACAGTAGAGAAACTCGACAGAAGTTGCGTTTGGTCGAATTGAAAATTAATGGTAATAAGGGTTTGAGGCAAGCAATGGAGTTACAAAATCAAGCCTGGGAGATGAGCGAGAACAAACAATATGAAAAGGCTTTGAATGTTTACCTTGCTAGCCTCACCATGTACAAAGAAGTTAAAGAAAAATATTTAGAAGGTGCTAGGTATCGACAACAGTACTTCTCTAATTCCATAAACATCGTAAACGAACAGATTAAACAAATAGAGGCCACTATCAAAAAGACTACACAACAGCAACAGAATGAACAAGCTAAAGCATTGATGAAGAAAGTCAAAGAAGCAATGAAGCAACGATTATACAATTTAGCGCTTGAACACCTTGAGGGTGCCAAAAGATTAGCAAATCAGTCGGATACACTTGAGAACATTAAGAACGAGGAAAGTCGGATTTTTAGTTTGTACGGGGTGACGCTGTTCGAAGAAGGTTTGGACTGGGAACAGAAAGAACATTCAGAAATGGCGGAAAGTAAATTTGCCAAAGCAGAATCTTTGTTTCGACGATCGCTGAGGTTGGTGAACAGTAGTGAAACTCGACAGAAGTTGCGTCTGGTCGAGTTGAAAATTAATGGCTGTAAGGGTTTAAGCCAAGGTGTAACGTTAGAAAATCAAGCTGTGGTGATGAGCAACGACAAAGAATATGAATTGGCGTTGAATAAGTATCATGCGGCTCTCACCATATACCAAGAGGTTAGAAACAAGTATTTGGAAGGTGCCAAAAATCGCAAAAGCTATTTCTCCAATTCCTTAAATGCCGTAAATAAAAAAATCGAACAAGTAGAAGCCGCAATCGAAAACACTACAAAACAACAACACAATGAAGAAGCGAAAGCATTGATAAAGGAAGCTAAAAAAGCGACGAAGCAACAGTTGTATGACTTTGCGCTTGAACATCTTAAGGGTGCTAAAAGTTTAGCAAATCAACCGGATACACTTACGACGATCAAAAATGAAGAAAGTAAAGTTTGTAACTTGTATGGTATATCGGTGTTTGAAGAGGGTTTGAAGTTAGAGACGGAAGGACACTCAGAACGAGCACAAAGTAAATTTAAAAGAGCAAAAACTTTTTTTCAAAGAGCAGCGAAATTGGTGAGCAATAAAGAGCTTCAGCAGAATTTGCAACTCATCGATTTGAAGCTTGGCGGAATCAGAAGTTTCGCCGAAGCTGTCACATTAAAAGACGAAGGTGCTGAAATGGTTAAAAAGGAAGATTATGACTCTGCGTTGGATAAGTATGTTTTAGCTTTAGCTAAATGTAAAGGAGCTAAAGAAAAATATATGGAAGGTGCCGGTTGGCGAAAAGAATATTTCTCTAATTCTGTAGAACTGATAAATAAGCAAATTAAACAAATTACAATTACCATTAGAAACACTGAAGCACAGATGCGGGATGCAAACGCCAAAGAACTTATACAAAAAGCTAAAACAGCAAGAAGTCAAAATTTCTATGACGTCGCTCTCAAACATCTGAGTCAAGCTAAAGTATCGGCAAATCAAACTCATACGATTACCAGTATAAGAAAAGAAGAAAGTAAGGTTTGTCGTTTGTATGGGACAATGTTGTTCGAGGAAGGTCTGGATTCGGAGAAAGAAGGAAATGTGGAACAAGCAAAAATAAGATTTCATAAGGCGAAATCCGTGTTACAGCGGGGGATGAAATTGATTGATTGTGAAGAAACAAAGAAGAAGCTACGTCTTGTCGAATTGAAGATCAGTGGAGATAAGAAATTTAACAAAGCTGTGGAGTTTGACAACGAAGCTTCCTTATGTCAAGATGATGAACAGTATAAGGAGGCTTTAGATCAATACGACGCCGCTTTGGGTAAATATAAAGAAGCTAAAGAAGACTACGTGGAAGGTGCCAAACACGAGGAAGAATATTTTGCAGACTCCGTGAAAATCGTGGATGAACAGATTGAGAGAGTTGAAGTTACCGTAAATGAAATAAATAGTGTGCAGATGTTACAAGATCAAATCAGTGGACTTCGAATCCATAACAAAACAAGTGAAACAGTAAAAGATGATAAGGAGGAAGTTGAATCTAAGTTGCAAAAGACATTTATTCAACGTTAAAGTGTTAACGTATTGTAGAATTTATTGTAATGTATTGTAATAAAGTGTATATTTGACTTACTCATTTTCGACATTTGAATGACGATGTCCACGTTCATTCAAGCTTTAATAAAAAAAATTCTAAATCTGTTTGAAGTTTCTGTGTACATGGTCCATCGAGTTTAAGACTGTAGTAGGTATTATTAACTCAAAATTATCAGAAAAGTTTGATGTTGTGCCTTTCAACCAAATGTTATCTTCAGCCGTGGAAACACCAATTTGCAAATTTTCCTGAACTACGCTGACAACTTTGCTCCGAGAAGCTGCTAAATCATGGTGGAACTGCAAACAACAACGTAGACTAAATTATCGAAGAAGTGTGGTGCTAACATTATCCCTTTCTTGAAAGAGTGCTATAACAACGTCAAGAAGCTCGTTTCTACCGCAAGAAAACTGCGTTTCAATAAGGAACTGATCATTTCGGCTGCGGAAAATTTCGTGATGGAGCAAATGTCGGCAAAAATCCTCGACAAACTCCGATTCGAGATGAAGAGAGCCTTGAAGGAGTCAATTAGGGGCCGTTCAGAGTTGATGGAGAAGCTTTGGACGACAGAGCAAGCAGCAATCTTTGCTGTGCTCGATCAGTTGCAAAGGGACCATGGAATTGCACAGTTCCAGATCGCGTTTGCCGTTTTAAAGTCGTTGGAAATTGTGCATGTAGGTCGGATTGTTAGTTCTGGATTTAGTGTCACCATCTGTACCTACAAGTTTGTTAAATGAAGTAGCAAGTTTGCAGCAGATTTGGAAGCAGCTCTCAGAGGTGGCTGTTACGACAACAAAGTCGCAAATATTATTGAAATGATTTCATCAAAGATGGTGGATTTTCTTTTGCCTTTGCTGGAGAAAGTCATCGCAGGGACCATAGACTTAGTTTCCGCGGTTCGGAGTATGGACAATTTTCGTATTGAAGAGATTGTCGACAATTTGCCCACCATTGCCGCGAGGATGGTCGATGTTTTAATGTATGAATTTCGAGGAAAGTTTTTCGAACTTGTAACGAAGATGCTCATTTCTGGGTGTAAGAAATTGCCGAGTTTGGTGGAGAAGCTTCGAACAACGCCTTTAGACGAAATTAATACTACAGTAAGCGAAATTCTAAGCAATGGCACCGTTAAGAGTCCACAGTTATTCTACGAACTGTACGAAACACTCGAAGGTATGTCAAAAACAAAGCTACTGAGTGGAAGTCTAGAAACAATTTTTAAGTGGAAACGAAAACAACAATACTGATGAAATTATTGAAGACATTTGTTCAAAACTAATGAAATCAATCGAACCTCTCTGGAACAGCTGTTTTTCCAACGCAACAATACAGGTGTGACTGTGAGCACTTCTGATAAATTTTCCAGAATAATCAATCTTGTCGTGGAATTTGCTCCAACCGAAGATAATCAATCGAAGCATTCAAAAGAAATCTTCGCAGATCTATAAGAAAACGTGGAATATTAATGGAAAAACTTCGTACATCTTGCTACAATGTTATCAAAAAAGAATTCAACGATGTTTTGAAGAAAAGTTTGTTTGAAAGACTTCTGACAAAGCTTGTTCCGGAAGTATTAGTCTCTTTCCAGAAAGAATTCGGTAAGTCTGGTGTTGCAATCCTGAGCTTGAGTTTTGACATCAGTATCCACTTGAACGACTTAAGAAATTATCAAGACACTTTTGCCCATGCTCTCGAAAATGCCCTCACTGGTGGCTCACATAACAACGACGTTGATACCATTATCGACGAAATCGAGTCCGAAATCATGAAAATCGTCACGCCTCTGCTGAAGAAGATTTACGAAAACACTAAAAATATCATCGATGTTGTACAAGAAGATAATTTTACCAACTTTGACGATACGCCAATAGATACGGAGAAAATTAAAAACATTTTGATAACGTAAATTGAAGAATCGCTTGCCAACGAACTGGTGAAATTTTTCGAGCATTCTTTGAGAAAAAAGTTAAATGCTAACGAATCTTTGAAGCATAAGTTGCGCACAAATCCGTCCGACGAAATCGTAGCAATTGTGAATATTGTAATGAACACCGAAAGAAACAAGATTTTGGCGTTCCTTCAGCAACTTTGTCAATGCCTGCAAAATGGTACACACGACTTCCGAATGTTATTTACCGCAATTCGAGCGGGCCTCGACTTAACACATTTTATTTTGTACGTTGACAAGTTTGTGTGTGAACTTGAAACTCGTCTCCATCGTGGAAATGAAAATAACAACGTCGAAGATATCATTTTCGACGTTTGTATGGCGATGTCGAAATTCGTTGGACCTCTAATAAAAGAAGTTTTAAATAGCGGCACGAACTTTGTTCGACAGAAAAACAAGAGCTTGAAAAGTCTACCAGAAGTGTTAGACATAACGAAGAAGTTTTTGTGGAAGAAAATTTCCGATAGGATTTTAGAGGAGTTTAAGCAGCGTTTGAACATTTCCATCAAGAATCGCAAACCGTTAATGCTCAAACTTCAAAGTACGAACAGAAAATTCATAGTGGAAGCTGTTAGAAAGCTTCTGGCGAAAGGGTTACTCGAAAGACTGTTTAGGAAACTCGTGCCACAATGTCTAAATTTGCTGGAAGATGAAATGGGCAAATCGGTGGTCGTGTTGGTGTCTTCCAGTTTTCAACTTACACTTGACTTGAATGACATCTTCAACTACGTCAACAATTTTGCGGCCCAACTTGATTATGGCTTGAAAGGAGGGAGTTGTAATAACGATGTTGGCGAAATGATCGTCGAAGTCGAGTTTAATGTGGTAATGAAAGTATCTCCTGTGTTAGAAAACGTCTACCAACAACTATCACACTTCAAATCTGCCGTTTTTGGAGAAGTAGACAACTTTACTGACATTAACGCTACTCTGACCACAACCGTGGACATAGTGATCAGAGAAATTTGTATCTCGGTTTAGACCAAATGGTAAAGATGATCATCCAAGCCCTGAAAAACTTCTTGGAGCAAAATTCATCGCTAGAAAACAAACTTCGAACGGCTGTAATGGTCGATATTAATGCAGTGGTTGCAAACATCTTGGCGTATGTGGTTTCACCAACAAAATGTTTCGCTTTTTTTTGTATTTTGCTTTTGATAACATTTTTGATGAAAACTTTTACTGTAATCCAGATTATATTATATGAAATGTTTACGCTTTTAAAATTTCTAGTTTTTTTGTTCCCAATAGGCAAAACCTCGCTGTGGTGGGAAACGTGTAAATATGATCCATCATCAGGTTTTATTTTTTACCAGAATGCCTCACATCTTTAGTTAACGGCTTCTTCAAGCATCTGTCGCAAAATTAACTGTCATAACAAAAATAACGTAGCAGTGACATTCTGAAGTTAACGTTTATACCGTTTGTATCCTTCCAGTTTCCACAAGAAAATGGGTACCACACCCTCAACCCTCAAAATCGTCAACGACACAAGCACCGACATCGTCGACACTTCCGTATCTGACTTAAATGATGACCACTTTGTGCAGACTAATCATCCAAGGAGCCAATTACGCGGTCTATCCATATATGCAAAAAGATCAGTAGAACGCTTAGTGGACCTCAGAGCAACAGCAAATCAATGTCCTGTGACGATCACGTTACTTTTCAAAGACAAAACCAAAGATACTTTTCGTATAAATCTTAGATGTTTCTGTCGATCGCCTCATTCTTTCAACCACACCACACGATCACACAAAATTTCTCGCACAGTTGGCAACAAGAAGATCATTATAACGATTGAAAACACTACGGAACAGAAGAAAAACGAAGAAGCTGAAGAGTTGTTGAGGAAGGCGAGAGAGGCGATGAGGCAACGGTTGTATGACCGATCTATTGATCATCTTAATCGCGCCAAGAATTTAGCAAGACAAGCTGATACAATTAAGGAGATCAGGTGTGAAGAAAGTGAAGTATATAGTTCGTTTGGGGATAGTATGTTCGAAAAGGGTTTATCTATGGAAAGATTACAACACTTAGAAGCAGCACAAAATAAATTTTCTAGAGCGAAGTCTTTCTTCCAGCGATCGTTAGAGTTGGTGTGGAATCAAGAGGCACAGGAGAAGACACATCTTTCCGAATTGAAGATAAGTGGAAACACAAGTGTCACTGAAGCTATGAAACTAGAAAATGAAGCTTCTGAGATGGTCGGGAACGAAGAATATGAAACGGCGTTGGATAAATACGAAGCAGCTTTGCGCACATATGAAGAAGCTAAAAGAAAATTTGAGGAAGGAAAAACATGCAGATATGCACTTTTTGTTGACTCTGTGGAAGCCGTAGAGGAAAGAATCGAACACGTAAACGTTTCTATAGAAAACACTAGGGAAGAGAAACAAAATAAAGAAGTCAAAGAACTGTTACGGGAAGCCAAGACAGTAACATTGCAACAGTTGTACGATGTTGCTCTTGATTATCTTGATCATGCTAAAACCTTAACCGGTCGATTCGATACACTCGATGATATTAAAAAAGAGGAGAGTCGGGTTTGCAGTTTATATGCGGAAACAGTGTTTGAAGAAGGTTTGCAGTGCGAACAAAGAGAACACGCAGAAATGACCCAAAATAAATTTGACATTGCAGAATCCTTGCTTCGACGATCTTTGAGACTGGTAAGCAGTAGAGAAACTCTGCAGAAGTTGCGTCTAGTCGAGTTGAAAATTGGTGGCAATAAGGGCTTAAACCAAGCAATGGGGTTTGAAAATAAAGCTTTAGAAATGATCGAGAACAAACAATACGAAAAGGCTTTGAATATTTACCTCGCTGCCCTCACCACATACAAAGAAGTTAGAGACAAGTATTTAAAAGGTGCCAGGTGTCGACAAGAGTACTTTTCTAATTCCATAAACATCGTCAATCAACAAATAGATCAAGTAGAAGCCGCTATCGACAATACTGCAAAACAACAATACAATGAAGAAGCTAAAGCGCTGATGAAGAAAGCCGAAGAAGCAGTGAATCAGCGGTTGTATCATTTGGCACTTCAACATCTTGAGGGAGCCGAAATTTTAGCAAATCAACCGGATACACTCAACAGTATTAAAACTCAAAAGAGTCAGATTTGTAGCGTGTATGGAACAACGTTGTTTGAGAAAGGCCTGAATTTGGAGGAGGGGAATGCGGAACAAGCAAACAAGAACTTTAGTGAAGCGAAATCCTTGTTAAAACGGGGGATGAAATTGGTCCATTGTGAAGAAACAAAGAACAAGCTACGTCTTGTCGAATTGAAGATCAGCGGAAATTGCAAGTTTAACAAAGCTGTGAAGTTAGACAACGAAGCTTCTTCATTTCAAGAACAAGAACAATATAAAGAAGCTTTGAATAAATACCACGCAGCTTTGGGTAAATATAATGAAGCTAAGGAAGACTACAGGGAAGGTGCCAGACACAAGGAAGAATATTTTGCAGATTCCGTCAAAATCGTGGATGAACAAATCGAGAGGGTTGAAGTTGCTGTGGATGATATTATTGGTGTACAGATAATGCAAGGTCAAATTAGTGGACTCAGAATGGATAACAGAATAAAAGAGGCAGTGGAGGGTGAACAGGAGGAAGTTGAATCTAAGTTGCAAAATATATTTATTCAACGTTAAAATGTAAATGTATTGTAAAAAAATCTCGTTTACTTAGCTTGTCGTAGATTTGTTTTTTGTAGTTTGCCTTTAACAGTATTTTTGACAACAAGTTTTACTGTTGTAATTCAGTTTTGTCAATATGAATAATATTTTTACTTTTTTAAGACTTCTTGTTTTCTTTGGCTGCCGTTTTATACGCTGTATCCCGACATGGTGCCAAAAGTGTAATTGTGGTCCCCAGGTTGTATTTGCAAGTAGAATCGTCTACGACGAAAATTACATGATATGTGTAGACGCCCTTTTCACACTTTGTCAACAACAATAACTTTACACTAGAGTCCTTGAATTCATCTTTTTTTTCCTTCCAGTTTACACAAAAATGGGGATCACATCCTCAACCATCAAAATCGTCAACGACACGAGCACCGACATCGTCACCACTTCTGTATCCGGCTTAGATAGCTTCGATTTTGTGAAAAGGAATCATCCAAGCAACAAACTAAACGGCTTATCCATAAATGCCAAACGATCAGTAGAATGCATCGTAGACCTCTACTCACCTGCAAGCCATTGCCCTGTGACTGTCACGTTAACTTTCAAAGATAAATCCGAAGACACTTTCCGCATAGATCTAAAATATGCAGTGGGATGTTGCGCGCGATTCAACCACAGCCAAAGATCACACAAAATGGCATATAGACTCGACAATAAGAAGATCATTGTAACGATCGAAAACACTGCCGAACAAAACAAGAACGAAGAAGCTGAGGAGTTGTTGAGGAAAGCTAGAGAGGCGATGAGGCAACGATTGTATGATCGATCTCTTGATCATCTTAATCGCGCCAAGAATTTAGCAACTAGAGCTGATATATTTAGGAATATCAGGAGTGAGGAAAGTAAAGTTTGCAGTTCGTATGGAGACAGTATTTTCGCAGCAGGTTTAACTATGGAAAGAGCAGAAAACTTACAAGCAGCGGAAGGTAAATTTTCAAAAGCAATGTCGTTCTTCCAACGATCGTTGAAATTGGTGTATAGTGGAGAGACACAGCAGAAGATTCATCTTTCCGAGTTGAAGATAAGTGGAAACAGAAGTGTCAGTGAGGCTATGAAACTAAAAGATGAAGCTTTTGAGATGGTCGACAACGAGGAATATGGAACGGCCTTGAATAAATACGAAGTAGCTTTGCACAAATATAAAGAAGCTAGAAGAACATACGTGGAAGGCTCCAGATTAAGAGAAGAATATTTTTCTGATTCTGTGAAACGTGTAGAGCAGCAGATCGAAGAAATTGATGGTGCAACAACAAACACCAAAGAACGGAAACGGAACCAAGAAGCTACAGAATTGATAATATTAGCAAAAACAGCAACCAACGAACATCGGTATTATCATAGCCTCGAATATCTTAACCGTGCTAAAATACTGACGAACCAAAGTGATGCAATTAAAACCATTAAGAACGAAGAATGTCAAGTCTATTGTCTACTCGGAGAAACTTTATTCCAAGAAGGTATGCGCTTGGAGAACGACGGATCATCAAAGAGGGCACAAAGAAAGTTCGATGAAGCAAAGTCTTGTTTTCAACAAGCTGTCAACTTGGACATATTTGGACAAGAGACGGAAAGTCTCTTTCACAGAACTATGTCTTGGGTCCAAGGAAAAGTCGGGTTGTTTCAAAACAAGCCTCAACAAAATTTGCACATCTCCGAGCTGAAGATCAGCGGAAATAACAGCTTCTTTCAAGCGGCGAAGTTAAAAAACCAAGCCGTTGATATGATTAGAACTAGAAATTATCAAATGGCTCTGAATAAATATGCCGCAGCTTTGGGTAAATATCAAGAAGCTAAAAAAAAATTCGCGGAAGGTGCTAAGTATCGAAAAGAATATTTCTCGAATTCTTTGACTGTAATCGATGCTCAAATCGTGCAAATTACTGATGCTATGGAAAGCACTTATGAGCGAAAAAGAAGTGAAGAATTCGAGCAGTTGATGGGAGACGCTAGAGAAGCTAAAGAGCAACGTAAATACGATTTTGCTTTTAAATGTCTTGAACGCGCTAGAATCTTGGCAAATCAAGCTAATACAGTCGAAATTAACAACGAAGAAAGTCAAGTTTGCAACTTGTATGGAGAAGCATTATTTAAAGAAGGTGTTAGCTTGGAGGAAGAAGGACACTTCGAAAAGGCACATACAAAATTCGTAGAAGCAAAATCGATGTTTCAACGAGCTGGTGAAGAGTTTCAACGACAGTTGTATCTGATCGAAACGATGATCGATAGAAACAGATCTTTGACTCAAGCGTCCAAACTGAAAGATGAAGCACTTCAGTTGATCAAAAAGGAAGAATATTTTCTAGCACTGAATAAATTTGACGACGCTTTAAATAAACACGAAGAAGCTAGAGAAGTGGAGAATACTGGACTCTGTCAACATTTTTCAACCAAAGCTATCAACAAACAAATTGAACAAATCACTCTTGCGATCGAAAACACCAAAAGCAAAGCACTAATACAGAAAGCTAAAGAAGCAGCAAAACAACACTTTTTCGAATTCGCTCTTGAAAATCTCGATCGTGCTAAAGCTTTTGCCAACCAGTCTGAAGCAATTGAATGTATCAAAAGCGAAGAAAGGCACGTTCTTAATTTGTGTGGAAACACGATGTTGGAAGAAGGTTTGCTTTGGGAAAAAGAGGGACACCTGGAAAGAGCACAAGACAAATTTGAAAAAGCAAAGAGTTCGTTCCAAAAAGTTATGGCCTTGGATGAAAATGAACGGGCTTTATTTACAAAAGTGAAGTCCTGGTTTGCACAAAACATAGGCTTGAGTAACGAAATTCAACAAAAGTTGCGTTTATGCGAGTTGAAAATCAGTGCAAACGGAATTTTTGCTGAAGCTATTGAGCTAAAAAAGAGTGCTGTTGAAATGGTGAAGAGTGAACAATATCAAATGGTTGTGGATAAGTACAATGCAGCTTTGACTCGGTTTGAAGAAGCCAAGACACAGTATGTAGATTGTGAACACTACAAAAAAGAGTATTTTGCTGATTCTGTAGCAATTGTGAACGAACAAATTCAAGAAACCACTCATGCTATCGAAAATACTGTAAAAACTATACAGAACGAAGAAGCTAAAAAACTAGTGAAGCAAGCTAAAAAACAAAGTTCGTACCAATTGGCTCTTGAATGTCTTAACCGTGCCAAAACGTTGGCAAATCAAACCGACACAATCGACAGTATTACAAACGAAGAAAGTCGTGTTTATAGCTTGTATGGAGACACTTTATTTGCAGAAGGCGTGAATCTGGAGAAAATAATGCAGTCCAAAGAAGCACAAAGCAAATTTGATAAAGCAATGACTGTATTTGCGTTGGTTCAAGGCAAAGAGGGTCAAGATAAGCTGAACCTCGTGAAGTTGAAGATTAATGGAAACAAGAATTTCAACGAGGGTGTCGAATTTGAAAATGAGGCTGCCATTCTTGAAAAAGGACGACGTAAAACAGCGTTGAATGAAGCTTTGGGTAAATACAGAGAAGCACGAGAAGATTTCGTGGAGGGTGTCGGACAAAGGGAGGAATATTTTTGCGAATCTGTGCAAGTTGTCGACGAACGTATCGAGGAAGTTGCAGTTGCTGTTAATGATTTAAATTGTGTGCAAAAGTTACAGGATAAAGTCAGTGGGCTTACAATTAATAACCAAACACAGGAAGTTGTTCAATTTACAGGAGACCAAGCAGTTGTCATTCAAAGATGTATTTAAATTCAAGTTATGTACATTATTGAAAACCAGTATTCAGCGATAATAAATTTATTGTTGCTTTTCTATACTTGTGATTTATTAACCCGCCCCAAAAGCGATTCTTTTGACATTCTGCACATTTTGACGTTTAAATCGTCATCCGTTTCAAAAACTTGATGGTTGAAAAACTTAAATTCTCAACAGATTTTTTGTTTTTTTTTTTTACCAAAGTTTCTACCGTTTCAGTTATCTTCAAAGTATGGGTACAACCACTTCAACAATCAAAATCGTCAATAACACAAACACCGACATCGTCAAGACTTCGGTGTTCGACATGGACAAGTTCGACTTTCAGGACTCTCCAAACCGACCAGACCGTAACTTAGACAAAATATCTATACTGGCGAAAGCATCCATAGAACGACAACAAGATCTATTCTCTCCTGCTAGCCACTGCCCTTTCACAATCACGTTATTTTTTAGTGATCAAACTGAAGACACTTTCAGTATAGACTTAAAATATGCTGTAGGATGTTGTCACCGTTTCAGCCACAGCAAAGGAACTCGCAAAATTTCGCACAGCGTCCATGATAAGAAAATTATTATCATCATCGATAACCCCACAGAACAGTGTAAAGAAGAAAAGGATGTTAAAGAAACCAGACGTGAAAAGAAATATTCGTCTGATGGATCAGATGACATAAATCAAACTTTGAACACTGGATTGGACAATAAGATTCAAGAAACAGCCCGTGTAGGAAGAGAAGAAGGACATGCTGATTTAAGACGTCGCGTTCGTTCAAAGAGTTAGAAATCGTTGTAAAATAAATATCTAGTTATTTATTTGAGTAGTGTTTTTATGCGTCTTTAACAATATGAAGCAATAAAGTCTATTCATGTTTCAATGATCCAACAACACCGCAATTCATACCACTTCTATCCTACACACACTTTAGACTTTCAAACAATTTATTTTTGTTAAATTGTTGCAACTCAAGTTGTGTATAGTGCAATTTCGCGTTCACTAGATTTAGGTTGGTATGGGCAGCCATGTCTGTCACAACTGCCATTTCAAAAATCACCCAAATTCCACTTTCAAACTTCCAAAAACAATAAAATTACCTAAAATCTCAGTTTCATATCACAGAAAACATAAAACCGGCAAATTAGTGTTGTGCTTTGTCAAAAAATTGGGTTATGTTAAACTGGAGGTCTATTCCCTGATCGGTCCAAGTGCACCCAATCCTTCAACTGTGACACCATCATCCCTCCCAGAATAATCTGCGTGGGATGGTACACCAGCAATGGTAAACTAACCTGGCTTAAATGGGCATACCCATGGAACATAATTCGCAAAATAGGAATGCCTGCAATCAAACCGTAAGTACAAATTTTCAAAAACTGATCTAGTTACCTAGTGTCAATGATTTATGAGTCGAACAAAACATGATAGCTATAATGTCCTGAGAGGAGAAATCGCTGTTGTAATATTGTGCAAGGGAGTAACTAAGCCCCATTAGAATCATTTGCATTAAAACCACTGAAAATACTGCTGCTAGAACATCAAGGGCTTCGATATGTGGTTCAGGTGTCTTAAAAGTGTCACAAAACGTGGTGTAAAGTACAAATAAAAGGGCGCATTGGCTTAATGTATTTAACGCCGGGTGGAGCCTCTTGAGACCTGTGATTTTCCGTAGCACTTGCCCCAGAGTCAACGGTATGAGTACAGTTGTTGTAAGTTGGATGATTGTTCCAAATAAAGGAATCAACGTTGTATACCCTAACTACATTTTTTTTTATTACACAGTTAATGAATGTGACTACTTACCCCCAAGAACAGCAACAACGGGGTTATTATTATCCCCAAGAAGCTACCAAGCACCGAGTTGAATATCGCAGCCGTTTCATTCCCATTCGCCGATCGTGTGAGGATCACAGCGCTCGAGACCGGAGGTGGCATACATGCTACGGTTACCAAACTAAAACACCATCATTTTTCCGTTCAATCAAACTCACCCTTTCAAAACCCACGAGTTTATTCCAAAAAAGTGTAAAAACCTAACAAACAAATGCGAGAAAGTTGGAATCAAAATGAACGTGAAAGACTGAATAAATAAATGCAACTTGTAGTGGTGGAATGTGTGTTCAATGAGCTCGGTTTTCAGGGAAAGACCGCTGATGAAGAAAATGAGGGAAACGGCGCCGTATTTGACGGAGTATTCCGTGTAAAGGGGCCCTGAAAATTATCGTCGTGTCAAAGGGAAAGCAAAACGAGAAAGGAAACCTTGTCGAGAGCCGAATTCCGGGTGAACAGCCGCCGCAAAAATGCACGCTAAAATGCCCACTAGTAGTACTTGTTTGTGGAGAAACTCTTTGATGGTGATGCGGCGCTTCATTGCGGACTGGTTTAACAAGGGGGCTACGTGATGTTCATGTTTTGTGAGGTTAGGTGGCTGATGGTGGGGTCGACATTTCAAAGCCTCAAGTCCATGCGTCGATGCGTCGAAAATAATCCCAATAATAAAATTTCAATTACACGTTCGTGTGTTAAAATCGCAACAATCACTTTTTGGTTAATTTTTTTAGTTTTTAGTAAACTGTGTTAATTACATTTCGATTTTTCCCCTCCCCCATGATTTCTAGGTTTCCGGTCCAGCTAACGCGCGTCTAAAATAAAATTTGACATTTTGAGGTTATGTTCACACGCATTTTTACTTGTTTCACGCATTGATTGCAGTTTAAATTATCATTTTTGTGTTATTATGGATAAGCCGCGTCCGTGCGGTTGTAAAGGCTGTCGCACTTGTCTCATCTGCGAAAAAGACTACGGTCTTGGTGTGAAAAATTTTCCGCTTCGGAAAGACCAAAGTTACGTTTATTGTCCTCATTGTAATAAAGCATGGCCCGGCTGGGACTTCAACGACTACAAGAACCATCCGTACCACGATGGAGAATCCATCGACTACCCAGGTGTCTACATCCAACTCGATTTTTTGACAACGCATGAAGAAGAGGAACTCATGACTGGAATCGACGGTTTACCGTGGGATTTATCGCAGAGTGGGCGCCGGAAGCAAAATTTCGGACCGAAATGTAATTTCAAGAAGAATAAACTGAAAGAGGGCAGTTTTAATGGGTTTCCTAAATTTTCAAAGTTTGTACAAGAGAAGTTCAAGAGTGTGGATATTTTAAAAGATTTTTATTGTGTGGAGCAGTGTTCCTTGGAATATGATCCAAAAAGAGGGGCTTCTATTGACCCCCATATTGATGATTGTTGGATTTGGGGCGAACGGATAGTCACCGTTAATTTATTATCAGATTCAGTTTTAACAATGACTTACAATAAAAAGAGTGATTATTATAATTTAGACCATGTTGGTAGTTATCCTGCTGTTTTAGATGATAAGGGGGCGCTGAATTGTAGCGGGGATTCGTACCGTGTTAAATTTTATGAAGAGGGTAAATTGTACCCCATTGTTCGCATCCCAATGCCCAACCGATCTTTGTTGGTTCTTTATAATTCACCCCGCTATGACTGGGAGCACCAAATTTTGAGAGAAGATATCACAGAAAGGAGGGTTTGTCTGGCATATAGAGAATTCACCCCTGTGTATTTACCAGGGGGTAAGAAACAGGAAGAAGGAGAGAAAATACTGTCAAAGGGGCAGAATTTTTGTTAAAATTATAGTAAATTAGATAGAATTGTGATATTGATTAATACACTTAATAAAAACCGTTATTTTTCTTGTACATTATTTTCAACGAAAACAAGAACAATTAAATTAATTCTATAGTGCCCGTTTTTCCAGAAAGAACTACGTTATCTCCAGTTTTGAACGTTTTGGTGGCCCCTTTGGCCCCTACAATACACGGTAGTCCATATTCACGCGCTATCACAGCACCTACAACAACACAAGTCACCCCCACAGTCACAATAAAACAAGTTGATGTCATTACCATGTGAAACTAAGCCTCCGAGCTCCGTCACAATCCCTCCCAACATTGGAAAATACGGTGACCACCCTATGTCAGTGCAATACGTGATTAACACATCGCCTGAAAAAA